>CM053334.1:31165799-32456209 GCA_028583605.1 Dastarcus helophoroides
TCTGCAAAAAGGGCATTTTTCAAAATTACTCAGAGACAGTAAGAGATAGGCGGACCAAAACTATGGAAATATTATTAACAGATAGGTGACCTACTGATCGATATAACATTCATCACATTTGGCTCCTGGGCCAGATTTCTTATGCTGCTATACCCTTTAAACTCTTTCTTAAAATTAGGACTTTTTTAAGAATTTAAATTTTTCTTTTAAAATTTTTGCTTTTTTCTAAAATTTAGACTTTTTGCATGGATGAATTAGGCTAATTCAATATGGGGGAGGGGGGGGCTTAAAAAATCATCTGGATAATATCGTTGAGGGCCATTTATATTTTCTTATTTAGAGTAAAGAATGTTTGTCGACCAAAAAGAAAAAAAAAAAGGCCCTTAAGTTATATTTTACTATTTCGGCCAAGCAATTTTCGTGGACTAAAAAAAGTCCTGAATTTATATTTTCATGTTTCAACCAATCAATTATTGTTGACGACCAAAAAAGTATCTTCCATTTCTATTTTCCTATTTCGGCCAATCAATCTTTGTTCACCAAAAATTAAAAAAAAAGATCCTTTCCTATTCTCATAGAATATTTTGTATTTACGAAAAACATATATGACCTCATATATCTTTTGGAGAGGTTAATTCAAACTCTTGGGGAGCTAAGACCCTCTAGCCCCCACCTAACTTCGCCCATGACTCTGTACTCGAATTTTTATAATGACCTTTTAAAAAGTTCACCTATTTCTAAAAATTTTAATCATTTTCATCAAGAATCTGATATTTTAAATTAAGAATGATAAAAATGTTAAGTGAATCGTATAAAACAAATTCGAGACTTAACTATATTTAGACTTTAAAGAGGAGTATATTTTAAGTCTAAGCTGAAAGTTTCAAAAAAAGTCGAAATTCAGAATTTTTCAAGTTTAAAATCTAAATAGAAATTAAAAAAAAAAGAACACCAAGCGGAATTTTAGATATAAATTTGAATTTCTACAAAACTGTTTCTTCGAAATTTTGAGTCCAAAGGCGAAAATTGTAAATGATGTTTGGAGAAGAAATTTCAAAATGTCTAAAAAAATGGTTCCCAAAGATTTCGATTTAAACAATTTAAATTAAAGCCAAAATTTTAAGTTTAAAATTTAAATGTTTAAAAATTAAACAAAAAAGAATTCTGACCACCTGAAAAAATGGAGATAAATTCGTGTGAAGATATATTTATCAACAACGTCAGCTCTTTACGCGTACAAGTAACTTTAAATACAATCGCGTGCATTTTAAGCGGTTTTTAATATCCATTTTTACTATCTTGGAGGCTGAATTTTGAAAAATGTTCTCCTAGTGCTCTCCTACGTATTACGGGTAATACCTGTGAGAAATTTCATACTTTTAGACACATTGGTTTAACAGTGCGTTGTCTGTGACAATCAGTGCTTAGAGATTTATTAAGTAGACACAGTGGCGGATTCAAATACTTTGCTTTATTTATTTAGGAATTAAATTTTCAGTTTTTGATTTAGCTTGATCATATTTTTTTTAAGAAAAATTACACACATCCTTAGTTCTTAGACTTCTTTACCATTTTTACGAGAAAGATGTTACGAATTAAGAATAACTGAAACAATTCTTCTGATGACAACTTTTTTCTTGATAATTTTAATGAAATGTTTCTATTCTCGTTTAAAAAAACATAGAAGGTTATGTAAATGTTTAAAATTTCACTAAAAACTAATGTTTAATTCAGAAATAATGCGGCTCTAAAATTTTCATTACAAAAAGCGATTTATAGTAATTTTAAAATAGTTAATGGTTAATTTTTGGTACATAATTAATATTTTTAACCCTTAGTGTGTAGAATTTTTATATCTCTTGTATTTATCATTAATAGAGTTTATCGTATCATTGAAAATTAACTTGTCCTTAAAATTAATTCTTTATTGGCAAATGTACACTATTCATTTTTATATAAATCATATTTTGTATCTACTTTAAAGCATCTATTACTGCAAAAATATTTGGATGAGTATGATAAAATAATTTATTATATGATGATTGAAAAGATTCACAAGCATTTGTGGTTCGTTCTGTGAAAGATGTTTCAGCTGCTACTCTACTATTTTCATCTATATAATTCTCCAATAAGTTATTTCAAAATTGATTCAACTTCTGACAACCAATTAGCTGAACCTCGTTAAAATCAAACGCAAACGATTCTCCAACGTCGTTTGAGGCCAGGAAGGTTAATCCAAATAACCAGTGTAAAAAACAACCAACAGGTAAATTTTTGTCTTTATATTCCCTAATTAAGCCTAGCGTTTGGATTTTTCTCATCCAATCCTGCGACAAATGGAACCTACAGCCGCCAGTTGCAGTTTCAGGCCATGTTAATTTTATTGCTAAATGTATAGCCTCTTCAAAATCAGTTACAAATTTTGATGGTGAAAAATTTAAATTTAAGTTCACACAGTATTCGTTAATCAATTCAAAACATTTTAATTAAGATTGGTGATTATTATTCGGTAAAACAAAACACTGGAGAAATATAATGTTCCTTTTTAACACCATGAAGGGTAAACATTTGACAAAAATATTTTGGAGCATAGTTGAATGTATTATCCACGTATACAGTTTCACAACTTAACAAAAATTGAATATTGGTTGGACATGACATGATAACTATATTATGAGGTTCATTGTTTGCTAATACGAAAACCTCATTTTTAGTCGTTTTAATATCGTGTAGAATCGAATTCAACCCTTCGTGAACCTCATTTAAATTTTTGGGTATTTTTGGTAACACACTTCTTCTAGCAAAATACATACATTTACGAATATTATACATGTCCTGTGTCATAAAGGAATTCAAATTGCTTGGATCGATCCTCTTCAGTTCTCTCTGAATTACTAGTTTCGATGGTTTTTTCACGATTTCATCGGTTGCTTTTCTTTTTATCCCATTGGAAAGCTTTTGACGTTCCAGTGTGTTAGATACCTCATGGTTGTGGCTGTCGATTCTGAAAAATATATTTATTAATATTTGGTTTTGTTGTGGTTTAAGTAAATTAAATTAGTTATTTTAAAAACGAGGAATTAAATTAAAGAAAGAAAACTTTACATTTATATGGAGGTACTTACTTAATATTGTGGATAAGGTATCATCAGTAAAAATTGTTGCTGGGCAAGTCTTCACCGTGCACCTCCACTTAACTCCTAACTGCGTTTTTCCAGAATTGGAGAATTTTTAGTGTTGAAACACAAGTAACTCTTTGCCTCTTTGGCTCAACATGATTTCAAGCTTATATATTTTGATATGGTTCGCACAAAATCAGAAAACAAACTAACTAGAAATTTAAAGGAACAAACAATTTTTATTATTGTACATTTAATAATTCATTTAACATAATTTGTCGTTAAAGGGTCATTAAATAGCTATCGGCCTAGTTCTGCCCAAAGCTTAAGTGAACCTTTATAGGGGAGTTAGGAATACAGGTATATCGGCGCAGCTCTGCCATACCCCATTATATACACCATAAATCTAAAAATATTGAGTCAGATGCAAATCAAACATTTAATGACCGTTTAAGAAAGCTACTTCACCATCCAATGTTAATTCATTGCTATAAATCAGAAGTATTGAAATTTTATTTCAAAAATATAAATATAAATCAAGCAACTCCTGTTTCAAATTTTGGTAGCATTGAGGTATGTTTTAATTATTCATTTTACTCAATTTTCATTTACTTACCAAAATTATTTGTCATAATTTCGTCACTATTTGAACAAAGAGCACAAACTTTGTATAAAATAAAAAGAAAAAACTTTTTGTTAAATTAATTTTTCTCGAAAATAAAAGCAAATTACGTCTTAACCTTTTACACTGTACTTAATAGGAACTTGACCTGCAATATGTATAAAAGTTATTAGGATCCTGAAATTCCTAAGTTTGAGAATGGCAAAAATTGATTAAGAATTGGGAGCTGTAGTGTAATAACAGACATTTACACAAACTAACAGGTGTTCTTCAATGACAAATTTTGGATTTAATCGCAATTTAAAAAATATGTTGCATTGGTATCATCGTCTAGAAAAAGCTCTCCTCTATCCAAAAAGCTATATAACTACTGATTTGGTGCAACATTACCTGAGATAAAATAATTTTTATGACAAAAAGTCCCGATAATATTAGCAAACCACTACCAACGGTCTTGATCGGCAGTAAGCATCATCAAAAATTGTTAGCTAAAAGTCATAGTGCAATTTATGCAGCTTCTATTTCCATGACAATTACTGCAGTTTCTACAGCTTCACTTCTCAATATTAGCAGTGATATTACTCTTGGGCGATAATAGTTCATAAAAAATAACAATAAGTAATAATTAAAATTCTCTTAACCTAATAGCTTTAACATGCTTATCATTTATCATATTTTCGTCGTCATTGACATATTCTATCAACTGAAAAGACAAGACTTTTCGTTAAATGGATTTTTCTTGAACAATATGTATAAGTTAGGTTTAACTTTAATTTTTTCTTATATGCTATACTATTCCTTAATAAAAATTAAATTATTTGAAGAATATCGATAGACAGGAGAATCTCAAACATCGATTGATCAGTGGTCACATATGAACACACAGACCAACGGACAAAAATTAAAAACGTTTTTCAATGGAAAATTTTGGAATTAATAGCAAAATTAAAATGAAAGAAATGGTATTATTGTTTAAAAAAGAGCTTCTTCCTATCTAGAAAGCTATATTATAACAAACCAAATTACCCAAAATATAACCAGTTTTATAACCAAAAGGTGAGTTTTTGGGATTCCCGTATCTAATAGAGTAGCACGATCGACATTCGTGGTGTGCAATTTAGGATTCAATGATATTATTTTTAAAATCACAAAAAGATTAAAGGTTGCTTGATACCGGAGAAATATAACTGCCTGAATATAGGACGTGAATAGAAATTCCTTTTAATCTGAATTACATAAAAAATTAGCAACTTGTCTTTCGAGATAATGGTCAAATAAAAAATATGGTCTTTTAAAAATGGCACCCTCACATTCCTTGCGATGTAGCATTTATTAATTACCGCGCCAGGATATCAGGAACGTTCCCGCGGGAGAACTAGCTCTCCTCAGGTCCTTTCTTTCCCGCCAGCCT
Source organism: Dastarcus helophoroides (assembly GCA_028583605.1). Lineage (NCBI taxonomy): Eukaryota > Metazoa > Arthropoda > Insecta > Coleoptera > Bothrideridae > Dastarcus > Dastarcus helophoroides. Next base: position 31,170,952 of record CM053334.1, read on the forward strand.
GGACAGGGGTCAACCATAATTAACGCCGCTCGTTAATCATAACTTATTACAGTAAAAACTCGCAATTTCCAAGGAAAATGCCTTCCTTTACCATGAATTGCAAGAATGCCTTGCAATTTGATTAATACTAGTTGGGACAAATTTTAATTAGGCAATTAACTTAAAATTGTTAATTATTATCGTTATATAACGCGTTATGCGATTTGCATTTTCGTGCACGACCAACGCTCAGGTTTTTGTTCGAAATTTTATGAAATGATTAACAATCGAATTAAATCCGGTGTAGCGTTAACTTATGCATTGCAAACACAGCGTAAAAACGAAATTAAAATAGCGCAAAGTGTGAAACCAATTTAAACATATCTAAAAACGTTTCACAATCCCGCCATATAAAATACACGCACGTTCTATAAGAATTTATAAAAACAAATGTAAGCGAGGCCGAATTGTTCTTTGTTTTGTTTAGTGTGTGCAAAATCCAGTCTGGCACGCCTCATCACCATAATATACATTTCGCATTTAAAGTCGACATTAATTGGCAACTTTTTTTCGCACCATATGTTTCAACACCCAAAAAACAAAATATTTAAAAAGTATTTCAGATTAATAGAGCTGCAGGTTCACTGAAGGTACATTTCTGAAAGATACATGTTTATTTTAAAAACGGAAGGCAATTTTTAATAATAGGAGCAAGTTACACAATCAAACCTGGACCTGGTAAAAAAGAGTTCAAGTGATCTGGAATTTTTTTTCGCTTGTGGAGCTTTCTCACTTACAGAGGTACAGGAGTATTTCCTCTTATTTATGAAGGTACAAGGAAACATGAGAAAAATGATTCATTTACTTTTTTACATTAATTTAAAAAATTATTATTAGTATTTAAAAAAATTCGCTATTTTTTTTTAACCAATGCTGAAGCATTTATATCTTGTTTTTTTAGAATGAGCAACATTTCTGTCTCCATACCTGCCAAACTTTTGTTTGCCTCAATATTTTCGTATGAACTGCAATATTTTTCTTTAAACATATTTTTACAGTTCTCAACAATTTGTCAGTCTCTCATCAATCTAAATAAAGACTTGCCTGGACATACCTATTCTGTGGGAGACTAGTCTAGTCCAATCTTCATTGTTAGGATCAAAGCCAAAATTATGTTGATATTCTGAAAGCACTGGCAATTAAGATTTATCAGCTGTTTTAATGAGGAGTAGATTGCTGTAGACGCACATTTTTTGATTGTTTTAGGAAATTTGTAAGTTGCATTTCAATAATGACGTGAAGCAAGCAATAAAATTTTGATTTACTTTTGTCTATAATACTGCTGACTCTGCTTATAGAGTTATAGTTTGAAAGGCAGTCGTTGTTATAGAGATATAGAGGTCCGACTCTCTGTTAGAAAGGTTTCTATTTTTTTCTTATTAGGTTTTCGTGGGTGAAATTGACGGGATTTGGAAATTAATATTCTCACTTAATAGAGTATTCTGGTTTATCCAGTTTTCGTTTATGCAGGTTCGATTGTATTGAAATTCAGATCAGAATAATTCATTATCAAACATCTCATATTACTCCTCATTCTCATCATCATTGTCTGGAGGCATGATCTTTTGAGATACCTACGTTTAGTCTACAGTGTCTACTTCTTAGAAGTTTTCTAAGGTTTTACTGGAGTGTTGTAAGCGGGGTTGCCCAAAACAGCCACTAATGATAGGCTAATCCAGGGTAAACTTTTATACCTGAAACGAGATGACCAAAACAGCCACGACAAAATTTCCTTTATCTATTAGATAAATTAGATATTGATGAAATACTTGTGGAAACTGCGTACATGGATGGAACCTTCAATTAATGTACTAAGTATTATTCACAAATGTTCACATTACATGGACTAAAGAACGAGCATTACATACCGTTAGTTTTTGGCCTACTACCGGATAAGGCAACTAATACCTATGTCAACCTTCTCCAACTTTTGAAGACCAAGTGCACAGAAACAGAGTTGACGCTACAACTGAAAACTGTCGTCGTCGATTTTGAGATTTCCATCCATAATGCCGTATCAAGCAGTTTTTTCCACAAGGTTAAATAATTAAATGCCGATATCACTTTCAGCCAAGCTTGGTGGTGATAAATACAAAAATTAGGACTTTCCTCGCTATATATAAGGATCCAGATTCCCTTATTGGTAAATGGTAAATGGTTAAGGTACCCCTTCGGACTGACCTATTTAGACTCAAGTGATGTTGGTGATTGTTTTGCGCCAGATTTTGCAGAGGATTTGCCCCAACATGAGAGTCTTCGAAGCTTCTTCGACTATTTAGTCGAAAATTATATAGACGAAGACTCTCAATTTCCACCAACAATATGGGCTGAAAACGCTGTAAATTTTTTTAAGAACGACCAATGCGTGCGAATTGTTGCACTCTAGATTTAATTTAAGTTTTTATAATCCTCATCCATCTTTGTATAATTTTGTGGACGTACTTAAGGACTTTCAATTTGACACGTATATCAAGATGCAAAGTACCAGGAAAAAAGTTTGTATGAAACTGAACATGTGGCGTAAAGAAAAAAGTATTAATAATTTAATAAAACAATTTCGCGACAAACAGATAAGTCACTTACATTTTGTTAAATGCATATCACATTACTGTAAAGTGAAATTATGACATGTTTTTGTTTTATAATAAAAATGCTTTTTTTAAATTATGGTTTAAACTTATCCACCTATACCCGTGTGCGGTACACTTATGCAGTTCATCAGTGACGTGCGGTAGTATCATGCGAGGAGGTGGCGCTTATACTGTTTTCCAATAGTTTTTTTTTCCCTAATAAAATCACAGGGCTCATATTTTTCAGAGGCGGCATTTAAAATGCTCGCATCATTCTGAAGATAATCAACGCTCGGCATACGTGGCTGTTTTCGTCATTGCATTGAAGGGTACCTGAATTTGATGGTGGCTGTTTTAGGTAGTCAGCTTAACGACCTGCAATTAAGGTGACTGTTTTGGGCAGTCCCCGTTGTAAGTAGAGTTGTATGCCACATTCCTACGAAATATTTATAAGTAGTACCTGAAATTATAACTTGTTGCCTTTAACTTAAGAAAATTTAGAAATTTAAGAAACGATGATATAATGAGGATTTTAGTCTACTACTCTAATAATTGTTATGATTATCGTAAAGTATCCATTTTTTACCCTAAATAAGCAAATTATGTATCCAAGGAAGAGAACCAGGGGGTAGTTTACAGGCACAACACTTTAAAATAATTACTTTATAATCAAGAGTTGACTTTCTACAATACAACATTTTTTGGGCTTAAACCAATTTGAAACACTGAATACAGTGAAGCTTTTACAGGGAAATTACTTCTCATGCTTCAGGGACTCATCTCTCCCAAAACACATCTAGGAGCCCAAACCTAGAGAATACTGAAAATCTAGGTACTGGAAATTGTCTCCAAAAAATGTTTCCATCGTGGGTAATGAGGACCTTTGAAAGCTTATAATTAACTAGGACTAGATACAAACTTTCCTGGTTTATTAAAAAAGGAACATATGTTATAAATGCTTGAAATGGAACTGGGGTAATGTTTATTTAAAAGAGGGATTAAATACAATAGGCGAAATGTGATAGTTAATTTTTAATTTGGTTTTTTAAATATCCATAATTGCTTTGTTCGTAGTTGTGACTAATTTGGAAGATTTACCTCAAAGAATTGAAGAAGTATATATAAAAATTAAAGATTAATCAAGTTACGCTTGAATATGTTTTAGGTAACGTAAGAGGAAGACTTTCGAAATCTATTGAACAAGGTGGTCAGCTCTCGGCACTTTTAAAATTTGAAAATATGTTTACCTATTTGTTTTCAACAGGTAAACATTACTGTTTACCTGCTTGTATTAATTTTAAATGCACGATCCAATATGATTTAAGTAACATTAAAATGAACGTATGGATGATTTTTCTTCACTTTTATGATCTCAATCATTTTAGAACAATTTGAAAATATATTCTGGAACAGAAGCGAGATACTATTTAAATATTGTCTAGACTCTGGACTCTATATAGCATTTTTATGTATATTCTTAAATGATCATAATTCATATTTTGTTTTATTCCAAAAGTAAAACCCTTTCGGTTGTCAATCATTAATAATTTAATCTATAAGATCTACAAATAAAAATTTTCTCAAGCCAATTTGATGACTTTTCATTTAAAGGATCGATATTATTAGACTTAAATGCTCGAATGTTTAAAATTTACATTTGTTTTACTTTACAAGCATTCATAAGTATTAAACTTTATTTACAATTAAAAATGCAACAGATATTAAAAAATTCCACAATATTTCAATAAATATTTGCTAACATCGGACCAGGTTTTGCATTACTGCATCATCGGCGGTTATACCAGCAATTTGTTTAGCCGTTGTTATGCCAACAAGCTCCACGGATCACAGACTCCGGCGAATATTCCGTCTAATCGGAATTCACATCCAAAGCTTCAATTAGAGGTGTGTCCAGAAGATCAAGCTGCTCGTTCATAAGTGTAAATTGACTAGATTGTAAATATTTGTGAATTTCTATGGCTTCCAAGAAATTAAGTTTTTTAGTACTATTACAAATATATGATACTTCTACTGTGTTCGCGCATGTAAGTTTATGTTGCGTTTCTAATAGATGCTTTGCAACATTTGATCTTTCTGGATGTTTATTTCTGAAGGCAAAAAGATGTTCGCTGTACCTATTACGAAAAGTACGTGATGTTTGACCTATGTAGACATCATTACACTCAGAGCAATTCAATTTATAAATACCAGATTTATCAAGTCGTGGAGTTTTTTCTTTTGGGTTAAAATTCCTGTTACCTAACAAATTATATGATTTAAAGCTAGGTGTCACTTGGGGTGTATTAGAAATTATATTTCTTATCTTTTCGAGATGTTTCCAAAATATGTAATGGCAAAATAGTCTGTTTCTGTGTTTGGTTGTTTAGGAAAAAATAGGATTAATAGCTAATTTGTGTTCTTTTTTAGATATTAATCTATTAATTATGTTTCCAGAATATTTATTGCTATAAGCTATTTGTTTAATTATTTTAATTTCTCGATTTCTGGATTACAATTTTCTTTATTCATTGGTATCACATAAGCTCCATTTATCATCGATTTGTATACTGCCAATTTGTGTGAAATTGAATGTAAGGAATCATTTGGAATCTGAGTTCTTTAATATGGTTAAATCCAGAAAATTTATTTTATTTTTCATTTTCAATTTCCGCAGTAAATTTAACTATTTGAATGTAGGCTATTAATGTATTCTAAAAACTTATCTAATTGCCTAGAAGAGCTCAGAAAACCAGCTACTATATCATCTACTATATCTATACCAAAAGTGGATATTTCTCGTTAATAAAGTTTAAGTAGTTATGAATATGAAAGAATTCCACGAAGTAAGGTTGGAAATGTCAATTATTTTAATCATATAATAAACACTTCTACTGTCGCTTGAACAATAAATCTTATACATTTAGGTGCACATTTACAATCGAGCCTGGTATAATTTCATTCTTTCAGCGAAGTGGATCGAAGTGGTCCTAACACGAAAAGTAATTTAGAATGGGGCAACCCCGGTTAAGATAATTGCTCACAGTGATGCAGTGGTCTTCAATGAGTTGCTAATGATTTTTCTCATTTCTTCCCGGTCTTATTACGGACGCTGATGATCCAAGCTGTCTGCCTCTCCTGAAAATTAACTAAATGTTTTTCTCCGACGCCATCTTCGTCTCTTATGAAATGACATCAGTACATTAAGATACGCCGCCGGTTCATAAGTCTGAATATTCACGTATACTTTAAATTAGCCCAATAAATTAAGACTATGCGTTTAATTAATGAAACTGTTGCAGACTGTTATATTTTATTGTGGAACATATATCAAATCATTCACACAAGTATTCCCTGCGGCGATGGTTGTTTGCCTCCCTTCTCAACCGTGACCGCTTATTCGGGTGCAGTATTTTCCTGTGACATCGCATAGTAGGGGTGAAGATTTGTTTTCGAATTTAGTTTTAGCAATCTTATAAGATAATATTCATTACACTTGACGTTTTATTTAAGACATGTATAAAATGTCCATCTGGTAAAAATGTGACCATTTTCTTACTAAGTGGTTTATTTCCAAAGTTTACATGGCCTACATATCGGAAATTAAATTATTGTTATTTCAAAATTATAGGTCATTTTTTTAAGGATATTTCAAGTTAACTAGAAATTTTGAAGATCGGCACGAGGCGGTTTTATAAAATTCTCAACCTACTATAGAATAAAACAAAGTTTGAAAGTCAAAATATTTCATTATTCAGCATATTCTCTTCTTAATTTAATACATTTATTGCATCACCAAACCTTTAACGCTTGTAGTCTTTCAAAAAAAAAATATTTAACTTTGCAAACTAGGCCTTTACAGCTTCTATAACCTATTTGTTGGAAGTAAATTTACTACCTTTTAAACTTTTTTTCAGTTGAGAAGAGAGGTGACCGTTGGACGGAGACAGATCTGGACGAATAGAGAGAGGCGTTTCAGTAATTCGAGCCCCAAATCATCCAATTGTTTGCATGCTAATATGCGACTTGTGTAAGAGGCATTGTCTTGCAAAAAACAAAACACTTTTGAAAAACTTTCCGCGTATTTTCTCCTTCCTGTCTCGGGGGGTGGTCAGTCACGACGAATAGTTTTGTCCAGTTATTGTTCTACCCTTAACCAGTAATCAGCTCTAATTACTCCATGGCATTCACAAAAAAATGAAGCAAGATGTTTTCCAGCAGATCTTTGAATATGAAACTTCTTAGGCCTTCGAGAATCAAAATATCTTCATTTCATCGACTGCTGCTTTTTTCTGGGTGGTAGAAATGTACCAAAGTTTCATCCATAGTAACTACATGGCTTGAAAAGTTTGTAACTTTTTTCATATCGAGCACAGATCGAACAAGATGCTTTTACCCTTGCACGCTTCTGGTCAACATTCAAACATTTGGGGATGCATTTTGCAGAAATTATTCTCATATTCAAATTGAGTGAACTATATGATGGAAGCGTTCACATGAAATATTTAGTGCCTCAGATATTCGTTTTACGGTCTGATAAAATCAGGTCATGAATTGCTTCGATATTTTCTGAGGATGGTAGGTGGTAGACTGGAGCTTTTAGTCGTATGAGGTAGTACCGCCCCATGTGTCACCAGGAAGGCAGTGAAATGATGCTTACATCATGTTTTCGTTTCTGGCACGTGAGTCGGTTCCTGTTATTCTTTTATCATTTTATTCTTGTCGTTATTTTCTTTTTTTATTTCCTCTGATTATTTTCTTGTAATTATTAAAAACAAAGGTGATGGACTCTCTTCCTGCAAAAAATTTAGGAAGTGAAATACCCTCCCGATTGAATGTCGCGGTGGAGGGTGTGCAAGGGAGTCCAAAATCGACGGCAAAATTCTAATGTGCCAGTTCTGTAACATTCGGGGGCTAAACATAAATCTAAACTTGGTTCATCAACACCTTTAAAATGAAAGATCCCATGTGCTGTCTTTTGATAGAAACCTAAGTCTTCGAATCCATCAATACTATCCAATTGCTTTGCCCTAATTACAACTTGCACACAAAGTTTCGACACAAGAGGAAAGTTTGTGCTTTTACGTTCAGCGAACTGTCTTGTCAACGAAAAGAAGTACTGAAATCTGCTGATCATGATGTGATCTGGTTAAAAATCTGCTTCAAAAGCGAAGTAATATTCATTTGTTCACTTTATCTGTTTCCAAACGATCTCTCATACACACAGCTCTTCTCTTCTCTTCTTCGTAACCTTCGATCACCTTCAGACGAATTATCCAAACGCCGAGGTTGTCTTTCTCTTTCACTTTTGTAGATGCACGAAATTTTTGTAAACAAGTTATTGACAAAGCAAAAAGTGATTTCGATCGTTAAATGTGCCAGAGACTTATCAACTCTCCGAACGGTTTCAGTTCCTTTTGAGGATTTGCAAAGTCTATTGGAAAGTATGTTACTAATATCTGCTTCTCAGCTATGGAAAAACACTTGCAGGCTAAGATTGTGGCAAAATATCTCTTAAAGGCTCCCGATAGAGTCTGGCACCGAACTCTTTTCGTCAAATTAACATCTTTTATTCTTCCTCCTGGACCCTGTAATTTCATATCCAGTTTTCTCGCTGACAGATCTCTTCAGGTCGTCGTTGATGGGATCTCATCAGAGACATTTGTGATTAATTTAGGGGTGCCTCAGGGGTCTGTCTTGTCTCCGACTCTGTTTCTGTTACACATAAACGATCTCTCAGCTTCAACTTCCAATCCGATATACAGCCGCGCAGATGATAGCAGCCTGGTGTAATCTTTTTTCTCCGACAAACCATTATTCGCCGCTGCTTTAAATCACCTAAGGGAACAGCAGATAAGAATGATTACTCGGGATTTAGAAATCGTTCTGGAATGGGGTAAGAAAAATCTGGTCCACTTCAACGTCTTAAAAACTCAGGTCATGGTTTTCTCTAAGAAAACATTAAGTGATAAGGCAACAAACCTACTCATGGGCGGTAAAATCCTCCCGATGGGATTCAATATTTTTACGCGCTTATCGGTTCGAATTGATTAATACGTGAATTGAATAATACCCACTTTATTTTCAATCTCAACTCGGATCACTACAATTGAACAATTAACTCACTTATTGATTTCTAACTGCTAACTCACTACTTAACTACACCGACTCTAACTAACTTACTCTAGGGAAAGCTAACCGCCTTATATAGTTTTGGATCCCGGTTCTAAAAAAATCACGCAGATAAGGCTTATCGTTGGCCGACATTTCTGAGACGCTTATCTGCCGTTTGTTTCGTTATGGCGGCCGCTTTCCCCTTATCAGATCTTTCTAGAAACTTTTCTTACGCACTAAATTCTATTCTAAATTCTATTCTATCTATTTACATTACGTTACAATATGTCTATCCTAGAAGTTCTCTCGAAACACTAGAACACTTATCTCTTTTCTATCGTGACATCTCTTTTTTAAAGTACTTTCATCGGAGATACTCGTAGGAACTAATAGGATTGATCTCTTCAAGGGTAAGATTTTTAAGGCAAACAAGACAGTTGGAGACAGCAAACTCCTGTGCGGTCCAGTTTGACACAGTGAGAACTTCTTTCCATGGAGGTTTTTTTTTTATAGAATTTCCAAGCTATAACATTTTTCCCAAAAATTACAACCTATCCTTGTTTAAGAAGGCGGTTCATCGCCATCTATCCTTGTTTCCGCATCCTACTTGCAGTGCTTTGAAGGCCTAATGGAGTTGCCTTTGCAAGTGGATTAAACTTTAAAAAAATGAAGATTAACATTTTGGGTTTATTAACGAATTTTAAATGTTTATCTTAAAATTCAAAAAACTGATATTTCAAGGTTAAACCTAATTTTTGTCTTTAATAAATTGAACCTTTCACTCAAAATTTTTTCTTTAAGCTTAAAATATATTGAAAAGATTCTTGGAGTCAAAAATTTTAAGTTCAAACTTAGCATTTAAAAAAAATATATCCAGAAAGCCTTAAAATTAATAAAAATTAAATTCAAGTTGCAAAATTTAATAAACAATTCTAAATTTTGAGAAAAACTTCAAATTTATTTTTAAAAAATCGGGTTTATAAACGAAAAATTTAAACAAACTTTTTATAAGTTTTCTGATACCTATTCAACTTCTTGCTCAAGAATTCAAAACGAGAATTTACGGGTTAAAGTCAAGATTTTAATTTTTAATTTCTTACTTTTTCTAGAAACAAAAATTTTTTGTTAAAATCCGAATTCTTATAAATTTAAAATTCTACCCTAAGAGAGAAATAGAATTTTCAATTTATAAAAGAAATGAATATTAGAAATTCGAGGACGTTGGGCCATTGATCAAATTTTAATTTTTTTTCTTTAACGATTCAGCTCAAACTGTAAAGTTTTACTAATTTTTCCTAAATTTCAACTCAAGTATATTAAATATACACATAACATTTCGATTTTTTTCTAGCAATTTCGAATTTCAAGTTAAAAGTTGAAAAAAAAATGCTGACATTAATTAGCATTTCAGCATTATCATGCAGCATTTCCAGGGAAAAGTCGTCGAAAGTATTAAACCCTACCCAAACATAAATTTATAAATATTTGAATTTAAAAATGACAAGTTTAAACTTCTAATTTTGATAAAATTTCTAGTATTTCACCGTTTGCTTAGTAATTCAAAGTTTTTGAAAAGAACAAAATTTTAATATTGAGAAAAAAAATTGTAATTATCGCATTTTTCTTTCAAAAATTATAAAGTTTTCCCAAACTTATCCCAAAGAATTTTCATTTTTTTAATCAAAATTTTCTCTTTCTCTTAAAAAATATAAAAATTTCAAAGTTTCATTCGCAATTTTAAAAACAGATTTCGAAAATAACTTCAATTTTTTTATCTCCCACTTTTGTTATAAATCTAAACATTTTCAGGAAACGTCAAAATTTTGATAAAAGTTATGTCAATAGATTTAAAAATTACTACTTAAAACTGGAAATTTATACAGTATCAAAAAAATGTTGCTGCTTTTTCTTGAAATTTGCAATTAAACCGCTAAACTAAAATGACGAGTTCAGAAATTCTAGAAAAAAATTTGATAAATTTTGACTTATGCATTTTGCATTGGTTGGCTCGAAATTTAAACTTTTTATATTGTTCTAAAGCCTTTAAAGCGTTTCTCTCTAAAAGATTTTTTTCTCAAAACTTCGATTCAAACTCGAACATCAAAAAAATAAATAAAAAAGTCCCAATATTTCAATGTTAATCACAAGGTGGTAAGTTTATATGCGAATGTTTGATTTTTTTCCAAATTTTTTGGAAACTGTTCTATAAATTTTGCAATTTAATTTAATTTTTTCAAAAATTCGAATTTTTTGTAACATTCAGAAATTGTTTTTTTCTAAAATTTTGAGTCTAAGATCTTGATTTTTTTAGAAATCTTTAATTTTTAAATTTCGACATTTTTTATTTCGACATATGAAAATGAATCTCTTACTTAGAAAAGTAAAAAATTTCAAGTTTATATTCAAAGTTTGGAACTAAATATTAGTCACAGATGTCGCATAGAAAATGCGATTTTAAATTGAAAAAAATTATCACAGGTAATAATAATAAACAGTGTGATTTACATAAGAGTAGCCCGAAATGCTACCCAATATCAGGAACGCCGAGAGCCGAGTAATATCCTGAGGCATAATTTCTCCAAACTTAAAGGTGCGGACCCCTGCAGAAGAGAGACCCTGGCTCCTTTCGTATTTTTTCGAACTATTTGAAGATTGTAAATCTATTAGAAAAAATATATGATTCGTGACTCGTCGGTAAACAATACAAGGTTTAAAAAATGTTCGTGAACATCAGCGTATCCCTGAGATTTACAGAAGTCAAAACATTCATAAGGGTCATCGGAAAATATTTTTCTTAAATATTATATTAATCAACTGTATAATGCTTGCACCATTTTTTTTTTTTAAATTTCTGCACTATTTGCCATTTCTCACATTAACTTTTGTGTGTAATTCGTTTTCGTTATCGACCGAGTTTAATGCGAAACAATCAATCTTCTAACGACTTTTGGGTTTTTGAAGCCTAAAGTATCAGTTTATGGCTTGCATGTTTTCATTTTTCAGGCAAAACCTAAACAATGCGTTGTTTCTCTCGATTGCAAGTTATGGTGTAGTTCTCGATTATTTAAGCGTAATAGCCCGAAAAGGAGTTCAAGTTATAATTTGAAAATATTTTATTTGGCGGAAATGTACCGGGTGGCCAACTAAGAAAGGACGCCGGTTATATCTCAGCAACGAATCACTTTACAGCTTTGGGGAAAAATTTCAATAAGAAAAGTGGCCCTGAAAAATCGCTGGAAAATATTTTTGAAGTTCTAAAATGACCGCTAGGTGGCGTAATAGGTAAGACTAAATAGAAAATTAGGATTTTCTCGAAATTTTGCCTAATTAAGGTATATGGAAAATACATGCATTGTAATCCTAGAGTATTTTCGATTTGTTTTGCTTTACACTTTTTGTTCTGTCTTTAAAAATAAAGTGGTGGGGAGACATCGAAAAAAATTTTTTTTAAATACTATTTACTTCAGTTAGCCTTAAGGAAATTTAACAAATTTGGTCTTTATAGAAAGAGTGCTATTTACTCTATGGACGGCACTTTCACGTGTTTTTATTTTAAAATTATTGTCGCTGCTACAGTGCGTTATATAAATCGGTGAACAAATTTCGCCGTTTTTCTAAAAAAAAAAAATAAATAGAATGATATGTCAATTTAAATATCTTAAAATAGAGAATTAAAAGCCCTAAATATCAGTCAAAATCGCAACTCGATATCTTTTGTCTAACCGAAGATATTGACAAACAAAGTTTAAATTATAAATAATTGCATAGTTTGTCTACAAAACTGGTAAAGTGGCCCTTGAAAAAAGTTAACTGCGGAAATGAAATAAAAAGGTTCAAATCTTTAGGGTTGCAAATACTCTTCTAACTGAATTGTTATTTCGGCTTATACATTTCTTTATAAAATAAAAAATTGGTTTCAGGGGACAAGATTTGTATTTCAATTTTTAAAATTAAAAGATTTAAACAAATGAAGAAGCATTTGACATGCTAACTAACCATTTATTTCGAATGCATGAAAAGGCAAGTGATGCTGCTAAACCTGTGCGTGCAGTATCCCGAAAAACGTAATCAAAGTGAAAGAGTTTTCCTTCGACTGATACATCGCATACGCACCACAGGAAATGTGCATGTTGCTATGTTCAGAAGATAACGTAGAGGTGGCGTCTAGCAAAATATTATAAATGTTTTAGAATATGTGAAATTTAATCCTCATTTAAGAGCTAGAAAAATAGCTAATGACTTGGGGATATGCTGAACCACCGTTCAAAACCAGGGCCACGTGGCAGGTAGATAGGAAGTGGAAGTCAGTTTTCTTGGCCATCCAGGTCCCCAGATCTGACTTGCCTTGATTTTTATTTGTCAGGCGAATAGAAGACATTGTTTTTGCCAACAAGCCTACAAAAGAAAGAGCATGATCGAAAGAATGAGAAACAATATTTAGAGGGGTAGAATGGTCAATGGTAAAGGTTAAAATTGCAGTGTTGTTCATTCGTCAGAGGATTCACTGCATGAAAATGATGGGCTGCAATCAGTTTGAACATTTAGGGCTCCAGTCAATAGATGATATTAATTTAACATTTTTAATGTAATGCAGTGTCTTTTTTTACTTCTTTAAATATTAAATTGTTTCTTCGATTAATTTTTTTACATTATTCACTGTTATTACTAATAGATCTTTGTAGCTGTGTTAATTATTTATTTTTATATTATGTAAGACAAATTCTAAACCACCTAACGGTCGTTTTAGAACCTCAAAAATATTTTCCAGTCATTTTTCAGGGCCACTTTTCTCATTGAAATTTTTTTGTCAAAACTGTGGGATGGTTCGTTGCTGAGATATAGCCAGCGTCCTTTCTTAGTTGGCCACCCGGTACATACATTAAAATATTGTTGCTTGTTGGGTTTGAATTAAAGATGACGTGAATTTAATACAATTTATTTAAACTAACACTAATACAGAACTTACAGCAGCTATAATAACACTAATTACTAAATGAATTTCCGAAAGCTGAATCCCGTACTAAATGATTCACCATGGGGGTGTGCGTATTTATAACCTACATCTGTCACTAGAAGTTTCCATTCGGGAAGCCTCTAGTGGCTTCTAGACTCGATACTTGCATAGAGTTATGGCGATAACAACACTGGGGTGCGTTTAAGTCCTTCATATATTTAACGCTTTCTAACAGATCAGTTCTTTACAATATTTCTTTAATCACCTATTCGTATTATACTCATTTTTTTTACCTTCCTCTAAAATTAATGGATGTATGTATAGTGAAGAGTAAGTAGACTTATCTCAAATGTCACTTGCTTAAGAAATGAATTCAGGTCACCTTGACTTTACAAATTTAACGGTCTTAGATGCGAAGATAAGTAAAAGAAAAACAATATCACAAGACTGAGAATGTCATAAAGACTTGTCTTCAGCGAAATAATCAATATCGTTATGCACTTCCTATACTCATGTTATTTTACAATAACGTGAAGGTTGTTTATACCCCCACACAGTTCTTTATTTCGCATATTTCTAATGCTCTCACGTAATTATTAAAGCATTCCCACATGTCCAACTGGCTTAATTAATTAAATTCTATTGATGACAGTTCAGAGATAATTACAAAAGCAAGTAAATAAGGGCTTAGGGGCAAGAAGCTATAAAACCAGCCTAATGCGTTATTGCTTTTCCCATCGTTCAGTTCGGCATCATTGGCAACGTAAAAAGAAAACAATAGAAAGTAGGAGTGTCCACAACACGAATGTCATGTATTTCAAAGTGCAAAACAGTTGACAATCACGTGCCATCGTCGGCCATTTTAGCAGAACGTCCAGCCAGCGGTTCGCGGCCTGCTGGATCTGAAACGCTTACATTATCTAGCTGGTTGATTTTTTCAATTGTTCTTCGCTCAAGCGACTCGATGGAATTCCGCATTTTTTAACGGCGTTTCGTTGTAGTTTGCTTTTTAATTTCTATATGCACGTACGCTCCACCTGATTGGCTGCTGCAGTTCTTCATCTCCAGTTTAAATTGAAAAAGAGAAAAAGGAAGAAAGGAGATTATTCACGGTTTATTTTGCCGGTAAATATGGAAAGTTGCATTCATAGGGACAGGGTTTGGCATCGGCCAAGCGTGGATTTTTTTCCGAGCTTGAAATAATCAGTTGCATGAAGGTACGTTCCAAGTAAACTTCCTCCTGCGATCTATTTTTTGATAAGCATTGCAGCAACCACTGAGTTATCAGATATATGTATCTAGTATATAATAGCACGTAATTACAGTAACTTACTAAAAAGATGGTGATTCTTTTTGCTATGGGGGTCATTAATCTTTAATGTGTTTATATCACAAAAAATTCTTTGGAAAACAAATATTTCAGTATATTGAAAAAAAAACAAAAACAAAAATCTGTGAACATTGTGTTCAACGTTGACAAACGTGACAGTTCAAGTTCAAACACGATGAACTTTTTTTTACGTATCAAATAAAAGTTAACTTTAAATTTGGTTAGACGAGTTATTAAATATGAAGTTGTAATGGGTAAGTTATTTGGCACTTCGATGAAATGTAACGATTTGCTGAAGACGAAGAAATTGCTACCTCAAATATACATATCCAATAAAAAATCAAACAAGGACAGAATTTAGTATCGTTTAAAATAATTCGCAATATTTATAATCATAACTTAAGAGGGTCGATGTAAATTGAGTCCTATCGCTACTTAATGGCGTTTAAAGATATGTATATAAATTGAGTCCCAGGGTACTAAATAGGTGCGTAAATTGAGTCCCAACTTCCTGCACTATGATAAAATCTGACTGCTTTCAAATTAATATTCTTTTAAACGGTTATCATAATATGTCAGAAACTCATAACGGACAGCAGTTAAGGTGGTTTTTGTGTCATAGGCCTCCTCCACCAGAATTTTTTTGAATACATATCATTATGTTTAACTTCTGAAAATTTGTAGTTGACTGACAGCTTCAAAAAAACTAAGTGCAGATTGAAGGGTATATTTTATATATTTATTGAAAAAATATAAATCGTTGACCAACTTGGCAACGATTTACATTACACTACAAAACTGTACAAACTGCATATATAGGTACATACCTTTTTTTTTGCTATAAACCTTGAATGGGACTCAAATTATGCACCCTATATATTTATTACCTCCTCGGAACTCAATTTGCGTTGAACTAAATCGATGGGGCTCAATTTACTTTTTCCGATTTAACAAAATCAACTTCTAGTCGTAGAAATTTAGCCGCAGGTAAAACACCTGTGACTCCTAAATATCTAAAAAAGAGCAGTAGCAGTATAACAAAAATCAATTAATAAATCGATTTCATGCTTTGAGGTCCTCATTTTTTTCTTTTGTATGAAATGTTTTTATTAAAGTTTGAATGATAGCTTTTATAAAATAATATGCACATCTGAAAAGTTTTAGTAAGACGTAATTAATATAAAAATATTAAATACATACCTAATTAAAGTAAATGAGTTCAAATTAAATTAATTTAATATAATTCACTGATCTCAATATTGAAATGCAAATATGTTGAACCAATTTTATAAGTTTGTAAACATCCTAGAACCTGTAAATCAATTTTAAGTGTACTTCAGTATATACATATTATATGTTATCATCATTAAAACCAGTGAAGATTTTACTGCCACTGAATTATTTCACATGAAATTATTTTATTGCATGACTAAAATAGAAAAGATTTCAAAAGCACTTATTATAAAATATATATCGTATCGCATCGTATTAGGAAATTACAGGGTGTTCATTTTCGGCACTTTTCGAGGAGTTATTGTTCAAGATAGAGTGTTGGATATTTCACTTTAGATTCTTACTTTTTGACCAAATGAAAGATTCCAGTCTCAAATTTGTTAGGTCTGCCTTATTTTTTAAGCTACACGGTGGTTGTGAAAAATCTTTACTTTTTAGGCATGCTCCGAGTTTCCATTATACTTTCACGTATCAAAAAACTTGTTTTCCAGAAAGCAAAATTTTTGAGATATTACCGAAAAAATTATATTTTATTAATGGAACCCCCTATATATTATCACTAGTATTGATTAAGCATAATTTGAGCTCTTCAGAAATATATAGTTTCTGAGGTTTATTTTGATAAATTAAGGTCAAAATTCAATATTTTTATTTTCTTTATAGCAGTAGGCCATGACCAATTGATTAGAAACAAATACAAAATTAATATTTATTCTAAAAATTTAACCCTTTAAAAGTTATTTTAATGTTTTTCTATAGTTCAGTTGGGTATTAAAAATAATTTGTATTTATATATTTTTTTTAACTTTGTGAGGCTTAAACTCATTATGCCAACACTTTTCTCTCTTTGTCAACGCTGTGAAAAATTTGAATATTTTACATACTACGAGGGTAAATCAAATATAATCCAGGATTTCTGTCATATCACCATGAGGGCGTCGGGAATGTGCGCATACTCTTAGACATGTTAGGTGCAAATATCACGTGACTTCCTGCGCTCAAGCGAATTCCGTTCTCGCCGTTTATCAGTTCTAAATACAAAGAGTGAGGAAGAGATTCATCCGCACGTTGCGCAGCGGATTTTTATTAAATTTCTTGCCGTTGAAGATGTTAAGCCCGCCGAAATTGTTTGTAGACTAGAAGCATAGTTTGGGGATACTTGTTTGGAGAAAACTCAAGTGTATTAAGGGAACAAAAAATTGTTGGAAGAACGAACCCAAGTTGAAAATAAACCCTATACCCGTCTTCGGACCAGTGTGACCGCGGGCAAGATTAACGCTGTTCAACCGTTTTTGGAAGGTGATCGCCGTTTAACTGTTGGTGAAATTGCAGCTCAGATAGGGCTAAGCTTTGGGAGTGCTCAGTTTATCATAACAGATGAGCTAGGATTTCGAAAAATTTCTGCCAGGTGGGTACCTCGTCTTTTGACTGAAGAACAGAAACAATAACTTCTGGAGATTTGCCAGTGAGACTTGAGTCCACCATTACACCTCTGAATCTAAATAATCTAAATAAGCAAGCATGGAGGGCAAAAACTCGCCTCTCAGCTGGAAAGGTTCTTGCGACAGTGTTTTGGAATTTTAAAGGAGTTGTGCATGTCGATTTTCTGCATGAACGTTGTACGGTTAATGCTGCCTACTACTGTCAGCTATTAGATGAAGCAAAACGTGCATATCGGCGAAAGAGAGGCGAATTTTCAATTCAGAAATGTACCAATCAATACTACTGCGAGCAGTCAATAGATCATCAATTTACACTCTTTTTTATTTGTTGATTGAACTCTTACCCAAACTTTTTTGCGTAGTAACTCAAAAATGAAGAAAGTGTCTGTTTTTAAATATGCACTTTTTGATACAATCGATAGAAACATTTATGGAACTGATGATTGTCGCAATTTTAATTCCACAAAATGTCTCAAGTAAACAGCAATTATATATTACAGTGACTAATACGGTTCACAATATTGCACTAAAATGTTCGGTGTTTTGCCGTAACTACCGTGTTGCGTGTAATTAATAAACCGATGCCAACCTAAAAAATATTCATCTAAATAAAATAATTTAAGGCTGGCTTCGGCTATTTTACATTTTTAATTTGATAAGGTTATCCCAGAAGTAACGGAAGGGCTCGTAGTGACAGATTTTTTGTAACATTCTGACACAAAAACTTTAGTAAACTTATGTCAAGTGTCCAACAGTCTTTTTTAATGAAATTTCCAAAAAAAATCTAGCCATAGATTCATAGATATGCGCTGTGAATCAAATGAATTAGAATATATCTAAAAGATTTGTGATTTAGAAAGTAAATGTATAACATAGTCTTCTTCCATTTGTAGACAAAGTATGTACACTTGTCTGCCTAAATCCTGCATATCTCTTTACATCATTTTCGGTATAACTAATAACCTGATAACCGTCATTAATACTTCAGTTAGTTTTTCCCCTATTTCGTACTATTCCGTACTGTAAATATATTGCGCCAACGAAAATATTACAACAGGTTTCAATCAGGCGAACTCCAGGAACTCCATGTATACAATTGCACGTTCTACCAACATCTTGAAATACATCTGGGATTCATAATCATTTTAAGGTTATGAATCATCCTCCCCCTAGAAGTATTAAAAATATATTCATGTGCCTTTGACATTTTTCAAAAAAGTAGAAAATTCAAATCAAATTTGCCAGTTAAAAAAGTCAGAATTTAAATGTAATTATTTCAATTCATTTTTTTTTAAATCATTGAACTTTGAAAACTTTAAATTTAAAAATACAAAATGATCAAAAAAGCTAAATTTTTGAATAAATTCCAAAATCTTAAAAAGGTCAAAGTTTTGCAAAAGTGTCAACATTTTCGGTAAAATTAAAAGTTTAAAAAACAAAATTTTGAAAAAAATTCATATCTAAGTTTTAAAAAATTGGAAATATTGAAACTGAAACAACTGAAACAGAAAAACCTAAAACTTTCCAGGAAATTCAAAAACTCAAGAAAAAACGGCCGAACCTTCAAAGAATTTTAAAATACAGTCAAACCTGCCTTTAACGAAACTCCATATACCCATTTCCCCTATCTAACGTATTACCTTCTTACAACGAATTTTTGAACCAGTATTTTAAGCAAATTTACAGGTAATATTACCTTCATTTAATTAGTTTTAATAATGGCCTTCCGCCCAAAAAAAGTTTTGAATACCTCATGCTAATAACATTCCAGGGTCTCATTCGTTTATAATTGCCCCTCGTTCAAAATAAGCAAATACTCAATTTTTGGGATACCCTATGCTAATGACATTGTTTACCTGCTAGTTTAAAAGGGGTTTGCAGTTTGAGAACACACCTGAACAGCAAACATATTCTAAATTCTCTCTTCAAACAGATTTTTTAAATTTAATTTTATTTATCTACGTATGTTTGTTTATATATTTTTAAATAAATTTGTAATATATAATTGTACACGTGATTTGTGCATTTTTAATGCTACCCCTCTATAACGAAAATCTCTCTATAGCGAATTTTTTGTAGGATCTTGGAATTTGCTGTAGAGAGGTTTGACTGTATGTGAAAGTTTCGAAAAACGTCGATATTTTGAGAAAAAGTAGACAATTTAAAGAAAAAGCAATTATTCAAAAAAGAAGATCTAATATTTCAAGTAAAATCGTAAAAGTATTTCAACGTTTAAAAAATTAGACAAACCCAAGTGTTAAAACAAGTTTATGTGTAAAAAGTTACAAATTTTGAAGTTAAATAAATTAAAAAGAAAATACCGAAGTTTTGAACAAAAGCAGACATTTTTTAATAGTGTGGAAATTTAGAAAAATACAAAATTTTGAAAAAAATTTGAAATTTTTAAATAGGTAAAAGTTGCGATATTAAAAAAGTCGAGAATTTAGAAAAATCAAGTCTTCAAAAAACTTAACATTTTTAGAAAACCAAAAATTCTCCGAACTCACATTGCCCCTTTCCCCTTATAATTTTTTTACGTCCCGCTAGTTAGGTAGTCTTGAACTAGGTAAAATCAGCTGTGACGCCGATGTAGTAATGTCATTATCATAATTTATTTTGGTTTTATCGAGTACTACTACAAAAACTTCAACAGACTCTAACTCGAAAATGGCTAGAAACTTGACATAATTGTATTAAGGTTTTTATTTCAGAATAAAAAATCTGCCATTACAAGCTCCTCTGGGAATTTTGGGACATCCCGTGTAAGCCTTGGAAAGAAAACATCTATTTTTATATACAGTGTGGACCATAAGTAATGGTACATAGAGCAAGAGTAGATTTTTCATATAAAAATAACGTGATTTAGCCACATTTATCTTACACCAAAAGTTGATATTAACAGAGATACAGGGGTCAAAGTTGAAAAAAATTGTGATTTTCTTCGCATAACAGATAAACATATTTCACTATAGGAAAGAAATTTAGCATAGAGGGGTTTCTTTGGTCAAGAAATTCTAATTTGCTAATAGATTGCCAGTAACTCATAGGGGGCGCTATTTGCGCTACCTTGTATTATTCTAAAGCATCATAACTTTTTTATGCCTTCATGTACCCTTAGTTTAAATAAATATTTTTATTTGCCCACATTTTTTACGAAAAAAAGGTATACCTTCTAAATAATGATACAAACAACTGTTTTCAAGATCTTTGCCTTCAAAGTTTGCGGTACGTTTATTTTATGTCATGTAAACGTGAATTTTTCGCAGTAGATTTCAAAATAAAAACAATAAAACTGACTTTAAAATAGTTTATACCAAAACAAAATTTATTTTCAAAAATAAGTATATGGGAAATGACTTTTTCATGTAAAGGGATTGTAAATAATTAAAAATCTGGCTGTCTTTTATTAAAATTCATCTTTAAATATCTGCTTTGACCACACAGACTATTAAAATTCTCTTGTGCGGACTCAGACATCATATTTCACATCTCTATGTTAGAAAATAAATTAAGTCTTAATTTTTTAGATTTTCTTTATTGAGATATTTAAAATTTAGGTAATAATATTATCAGCAAAGTAATATTTGACCTAATTAACTTTCAAAGCTATCTTATGATTACTTTTTTTAAGCCTTTTAGAAAGAACATCTTTTTTACCTAGAAAATATGGGGAAATAAAATAGCCCATTTAAAATTAATATATGTGGGTGCACAAAAAAGTTATGATGATTTAGAATTATGCAGGATAGCGCAGGTAGCGCCCCCTATCAGCTATTGGTAATATGTTAGCAAATTAGAGTTTGTCGACTTAAGAAACCCCCTTGTGCCAAATTTCGTGTCTATATTATAATTTATTCCATAGTTATACGAAAAAATCAAATTTTTTTTTCAACTTTGACACCCTGTATCTCTGTTAATATCAGCCAAATTACATTATTTTTCTTCAAAAAATTCACCATTGCTCTGTGTACCATTACTTATGTTCCATTCTGTATATGATATCTTTTTTATTAGCAATAAAATGTAACAAATATTTGTAGTTTTCCAATAATATGTGACTCATTAGCTACTAATCCTATTAAAATTTAAACTTAATCTTAAGAAATCTATGAGACCAGGAGATCAGATTCTTGTAAATTTTGGTGTCATTAAATCCCCTAGACCAAAAATTATGAAAACAAAATTTTGAAAACTTTGAGGCAGCTCTTTCAAAAGATTCCCGATACAACACACATTATTAAAAAAACCTACACTTTGATTCAAAGTAAAACCTTTGAAAAAAACAGGTTTATTTAAAACAAAATCCTAAAAGTTTAAATTTCTGATGAAATGTAGAACATTCAAAACTTGAATGTTCTACATTCACAAAAATAAATCTCCAGTTTTTTTTGAAATTTTGTAGTAAAACTCCAACTCCATTGTTACAAATTTTGAAATTTTTTTTCAAAATTTAGAAGTTGAGAATTTCAAATTTGAATTTTTTTAATAAAATTTAAGATTAAATTTAAAGTTTTTAGAAAAAAAATAGCAATTTCCAAAAAGCTTAATTTAGTAAAAAAATTCTCAATGTCCTAAAACTTAACCAGACAATGTTAATTACCTTCTCAAATTTTCCACCTAGTCCCGAAATTTCAATTTTATCTAGAAAATTTAATCTTTAAATGGTTCAAAAATCTAAACGTAGAGAAAAAATTTAAATATGCATGTTTAAAATCGAAAACTTCGAGATTAACTTGATCAATTCTAAAATAAATTCGAAATATCACAAATTACTTTAATCTAAATTCAAAATATTTTTCTTACATTTTTTAGTTTTTTCTTTCAAAATTTTGGTTCAAAATTCTTTAGAAATTGTGACCTAACTTATCTTAAGTTTAACTTTAATTTGATCCCAAAGTTTTGTGTTTTTTTTTTCTGTAATTTCGATTTCAAAATGTCTACGCTTCGCTTAAATTCGTGTTAAAACTTGGTGTCCCCTCATAATTTTAATCTCTTCTTGGAATTTTCTTTTTTTTTCACAAACTTTTTTAGATGTATTGATGTTTGTCTTTTAAAATGCGATTTTGTTATAAATTTCGACCATTTCGTAAAATTATTCTGTTTAAAATTGAAAAATATCCTTCTTTAAAAATTTTAATCTTTAAAATCAAAATTGAATCGATGGTTTTTAAATAGCAGTGTTTTTAAATTCTCACAAAATTTTACGTTTATATGAAGTCTGTGTAAAATTTTAACTTGCAGGTTTTTCCTCAGAAGTTTTTATTTGACCTTAAATCGGACTTAATCGCGAAATATTGACTTTTTACCCAAGATTCAAGTTTTCTCGAAACTTCGCAGTAAAACTTAATATTTTACAGGCTTTGATATTTTTCTCGAAATTCAAACCTTTTTTCAAAACTCATGATCAGATCTTATAAATTCTGTTTGTTTTAAATTTCAAATTTAACTTTAGTTGCGATTTTTTTTCTTAAACTTTTGGTTTAAACCCAAAATCCATTGATTTCCCTAAGCTTTTAATTTAAAATAAAACTTTTCAGTTAATTTTTTTTAAACATTAAAGTGTGAATTTAATGTTTTTTAAAAATATTTTTTGGCTTTAAAACCGAAAAGTTATTTTTTTTTAGATATTCTTAATTAGTTTAACGTCGACCATTCGCGATGTGAATTGCAAAGGAAAATAGGTTCAACCCTAATTTTAAGTAAGATAAGCAATGTTGTACTTCATAATAAAAAAAAAGAGAAATATATTTTTTGCATGCATTGCAATCGATATACAATAATTGCAGTTGTTCGTTTAAAATAATCTGAAAAAAAATCGCATTTTGTATTTCTTTTCCAATCAGGTTTCCCGTTTATAAAAGCATGACAAGCTTTTGGTAAAGACTAAAAATTGTTCTATTTTCACATTCCTCGCAGGCGCCTAAATATTTTGTGGGGGCTCTTAGGAAGGTTAAGTAATAAATTTGGACTTGAAATTATTAGTATTAAAAAAAAAATCACAGTACAATGTTCTAAAGGAATGAACGAAAAAGAGTACATTCACGCATTAAACAATTTTGGAACGGGGTTTAATTATAGTTTCGCGAAACCATCACGCGCGACCATGACGCGATACCAACATACTCTAATGTAAACAATACTGTTAACATTAGAGCATGTTGCTTATGCAAGTTAGCGTGATGGTGATGCTAAACCATAAGTTTATCTGTTATCAAAAATTACTCAACGCCCTAAGAATTTTGAACTTTAAAAATGGGTTAGCAGCACCGAAGTTTGAACCCGCGACCTCTCAAGCGCTGTCCAACCAAAGAGATAGCCTTAATAAATTAAGCTGTAGTGTCCTTGGCAAGTCTGAACTTGTGTCTGAAATATATCTATACACTTGCTGTAGGTTAAATGGACTATTGTGCATTGTTTAAATTTTGTTTTAGTTTGATTATTATTTTAATTGTTTAATTGTAGAATCAGTGTACAGTACAATAGTGAGTAACTAGTAGTTTGTAGAACAAGAGCGGATATGAAATTTATATCCCACGAGAAAAAAGCACGACGCTGCAGGCGGAATGCTCAATTGTTCGAGAATGTATTGTTTTATAACCAATATATGCCACTGTTAAAAATAAAATGTAACATGTGGTACTATTGTGCTTCAAAGATGACAGATGACAGTACTAATAAGATTTTGAACATTACGTGCGATAAATAAAAAGAGTGTAAAATGTTTGTCTTTCATTTTCAACAAATGTTATTTACAGAGCATTTACACTGGACACTTAATCCCATACTGATATTTCTCTCTGACGTAAGCCTCAATTATCCTGAGGGAAGTTATCCAACTCCCAGCTATGTAGATAGGCCTCGGATAGCTTCTCTCAGAATAGTTGATACTTATGTCAGAGAGAAATGTATGGAATAAAGTGTCTAGTCTAAGCGCACCCTTAAATTCATTTCCAACGACTACAAGCATCCAAACCTTAAGTATAAAAAGGTTGGTCGTTTTGACGGCATTTATTGCACACCACGGCCGTTGGTCGTGGTTTGCTCTATTGTCGGAAAATGCCAAGAAACACGACTTTTAGTAACAAAAATGATAATATCTAGGGCAGTTTTGCACCAAATCAGTTGTAATATAGCTTTCTGGATAAAGAGAGATTAACTCTAAAATTGATCATTGAAAAAAAAATGTTAATATGTGTGAATGTCTGTTATTGCGCTACAGGTCGCAATTCTTAACTAATTTTTTCCATTCTTGTTTCTGTCGATTTGGAATTTTTTGGAATAGAACCTTATTGAATTTGGAAGTGATTGGTTTAATAGTTTAAATTTTATTAAGTGAAAAATCAGGCTTAGGTACCTCAGCCCTATGTCATTTTTATATATATTGTAGGTTGTAGGTTTCTTTTAAGTGGAGGGTAAAACGGTAAGGAGATAATTTGCTTTCATTTTTAAGCAAATTAATTTAACGAAAAGTTTTTCAATTAATGACGAAACTATGACAAGGGTGTCAAAGCTGATATCTCAAATTGATTTATTTCAAAACTATCATCGGCCCAAAATAATTATTACTTTGAGATAGCTGAAATCTAGATAGAAACGACACAGCCGCTAATATACATTATCGAAATGAAATGTACTGTGATATAATTGTCATAGAAATAAAGGCTGCACAAATTACGCACAGACCTTTAGATGATAGTTTTGCCTTTATATCCTTACAGTAAGTTCTTTAAACCTGATACTTATTACCAAAAAAAGCCACTGTAATAAGTCATATGGAAATTGCAATGTGGTATAAGGCATTTTTGAGTTGGGAAAATTTTTAAATAAAACCTTCACGTTGAACTAAATTTTCACTTCGGCGTAAGATTTAATCAATATGGCAGCACACAATAGGCAACTAACATAATTAAATATCCACTATCAAGTATAGTAAACTAGGTATAACGAGTTTCAAGTCAAATCTTTGATTCATTTTTTAAAATCTTGATTTTAAACTCGAGCAAGAATTTCTGCTGATAAAGTTTAATAACAAAGTCGCAATTTCGAGAAATTTCAAAATTGAATTCAAAATATTGGATGAAAATTTGTAATCCTTAGAGAAAAGTAGATATGTTTAGTTTAAAATTTACCGAAATTTGGAATATAAAGTCTTTCGAATTTAAGTTACAAAATCAACTCGGGGTGTACCCATTTGGTTCTACCAAAAAGTGGTGATAATTTGTTATCGTCTACACAAGGTTTTGATGATGGCACATGTAACTCAAAGAATTCGTTATTCTTATTACGACATATGTTCTTTTACCGGTAGAATATTATAATATAATAAGGCCGGGAATATGTGTTACCCAATTTCAAAAATAATGGCACCTTCCGTATCATTAGTCATGGGAAAATTCAACACTTTGGGGTCATCCGCATCTTTAACAAGGCTCCTAATGACACGAAATTATAGATTTCGGACAAATATACTTATGTTGTTGAACCCTCAAGTAACACCACTAATATTTGTCTCACTTAAGGACAAAAGAAAATGAAGTAAAATTAAAGATATTTCGGTTCATCATACAGTGACATTCCAGTAATGAAATGGCTCGCATTATATCAGAATAACAAATTACATTAATGGCATTGCGAATTACTATATAAATATATTTTTTTTTTCAAATAGTTCGCAGTCGATTAAGTTGTCGCAATATTTTCTAGACTTGTAATTTTATAAATAAGTTGAAAAACGCTTCAATCGAAATCACAACTTGTGAAAAAAAGTGCCATTGCACGTGTTATGTTTATGTCTGGCAATTTTCTCATAAATTATTATTTCTTGCAATATATTTAAATATGTGAATATTTATTGTTACGGTGCTTGACTGTAAAGTACAAGTATACGCAGTCTTGTGGAGTTCAACTACGACGTCAATAAAATACAGTAACTTACAACTCAAGAATACTTTTATATATCAAACGTATATGGGGTTTTATTTATTAATGCATTGTATTTGGATGTATAGCATTCGCGTTTTGCTCTAAGTGGTCATCTTTTTATTGCAAATCACTATAAATGGAAATTAACAAATTTGGCAAAACATTGGCAGTCTGGGGACTGCTGACAGAAGTGAAAACTTAAAACTATAGGAAGTACAAGTAATGTACCTTTCATTTCCAAATTAATTGTAGTACTAAAAATTAAAATTTCATAATTTGTAAATTAAAATAATATCATATTAGCTATTGTTGTACAAACAACTATAGTACTCGTTATTGTAATGCACACTGATTCTACAATTGAACAATATAATAATCAACATTTATGCACTTTGTTTACCTAGTTTAGATAAAGGTTGCTTGGAAGTTAGGCTAGTTTGACTTATTGTTTGCTTATTAACTGCTTCGGTTTATGCATGTTGCTTTTCGACGTGCATAATTTTTCTCATTTTTATCACAACCTCATAAAGCTTGATAGTTTTTCATCTTTGTTTATGTTAATTATTGACAGCTTACGCAAATGTCAGTAGTCAGGATTCTCAACTGTCAATTAGATACAACGTTGATGCTTCAAAACATAAATTCTCTTATTTTTGATTACGATAAATAAATCATAGTATTGTGCTCTTCGTACAGGTTTTTAGTTATTTGCTTTTTTTTTTGTAGATTGGAACAACTTTTAACGTTTTTCTTAACTTAGATTAGTAATTATAACATAAATAAATGATATATGGTGGTAATAATGATTTAGATAAGTGTTTATTGCAACATTAATAAGTATTGTAAATCCTATATAACAATTTTACATATTGTTCGAATTATCTCGTCCTAACTCCAGTTAAAATTCATTTTAGCTGGTGAGGGCGGCAGATTTTGCTTCATATATCGGATATCGCTGTCGATTATGAGTTCTATAATACTATTAGACATCTCACACGCAGCTACATAATACTGTTAACATTAAAGCATGTTAGTAACACAAATTAGTGTAATGGCGACACGAAACCACATTTTTTCTTTTATCTTAAATTGCCCAATGCGCCTAAAGGTGTTTTCATTTCAAAAATATAACGAAACTCCATTACCTTCTACATGTCATTATTAATTATAAAAATTAATCAATAGTCCTTATGGCAGCCTGTAACTTGGCTACACCTGCCGTAGCCATAAGTTCCGTTTCGAACCAAATGTCTCGTTTTTAGGTAGTTTGTCCAGCCGGTCTAAATATGGTTTCGGGATGTTGCCAAAATTTCTTGTTTTCGGAAAAAGAAATGATAACAATTAAAAATAAAATTTATAAAATCAGATGTGGAGCCTACATGGTTTATAACGCGATTAAAATTATTGTACATTAATTATGCGTGTCTTGTACTGAAGACATATTTTTACTTTTATGTCATTACTTTTGCCTGGAATCACTAAAAGAATTTTGTAATGCCAAAAAATGTTTTGTAGATCAGTGTTCTATAATTTGTATCTTAAACTATGAAAGCCAAAATGTCAAAAAAAATGTTAAAATTCAGTCATAATGACATTAATTTGAACTACCTGTTTGGAAGGCTTAGTAAAGACAGAAAATCGAAAAATATTTTTTTCGACGTTTTAAAATAGACCCAAATCGACATATCTCCCACCAAAAGCCCGACGCTACTGACCACATTAAGGGAGTTTTTAGAGTCACGCGGGTAGCATCCGTCACCCGCGCGCGGGTAGGCAGAAGACATTTGTTTGCAGCAAGTTATTTAGGCCGTTTTTAGAGTCACGCGGGTAGCATCCGTCACCCGCGCGCGGGTAGGCAGAATACATTTATTTGCAGCAAGCTATTTAGAGTGGAACGGGTGACCGCGTGCGGGTGCGTCACCCGTCGCGGGTGTCTTTTGCACCCGCGCCTACTCTCGCGCCTCGCGGGCACCCGCTCGCGTGAGAGCCATTGGGACATATTATGTCTTTCAGTGTGACACGGGCCATTTGTTCATTTTTTCCTATGGTGTACAATCATGAATATTGAATATATCGAAACTGAAAGCTTAGATATTGACGGATTTGCTGTGCGCAAGGGGAGGACACTTGGGGCAAGTAGTCAGACATTCAAGCTTAAAACTCATAGGATCCCAGACAAAATGAAAATATTTTGATTAAGTACTGAAATATTGGTGTGCTTTTTAAAAAAAACTGATCACTTGAGGAAACTACACCCATCTCATCAAAAGTTTAATTGTAACTTACCCATTTTTTTTAATTTTCTTGAAACTTTTAAAGACCCTAACACACAGACATCGAGGCTATTAATGGATAAACTCTAAATTAATTAAGGCAATAATAATTATTTTCATTTATACTTATAATATCTGCATAACACCCGTCCGTTACCCGCGTGACTCTAAAAGGCAAAACAGAGAAAACTTTAGCGGGTGCTCAGATTTGAAAAAAATCGCACGGGTGACGGGTGCCACCCTCGTGACTCTAAAAACGGCCTTAGAGTGGAACGGGTGACCGTGTGCGGGTGCGTCACCCGTCGCGGGTGTCTTTTGCACCCGCGCCTACTCTCACGCCTCGCGGGCACCCGCTCGCGTGAGAGCCATTGGAACATATTATGTCTTTTAGTGTGACACGGGCCATTTGTTCATTTTTTCCTATGGTGTAGAATCATGAATATTGAATATATCGAAACTGAAAGCTTAGTTATTGACGAATTTGCTGTGCGCATGGGAAGGACACTCGGGTCAAGTAGTCAGACATTCGAGCTTAAAACTCATAGGATCCCAGACAAAGTGAAAATATTTATATTAGGTACTGAAATGTTGGTGCTTTTAAAAAAAAAACTGATCTCTTGAGGAAACTACACCCATCTCATCAAAAGTTTAATTGTAACTTACTCATTTTTTTCAAAATTTTCTTGAAACTTTAAAAGACCCCCCAACACACAGACATCGAGGCTATCAATGGATACACTCTAAATTAATTAAAGCAATAATAATTATTTTCATTTATACTTATAATATCTGCATAACACCCGTCCGTTACCCGCGTGACTCTAAAAGGCAAAACAGAGAAAACTTTTGCGGGTGCTCAGGTTTGAAAAAAAAACCGCGCGGGTGACGGGTGCTACCCGCGTGACTCTAAAAACGGCCTAAATGCTTCACTGCAACAGACGCTTATCATGTTATCACCACTCACCAGCCGGAATGATAAGCCGAACTGGTTCAGGCGAAACATCGCTACTGAATGGGCAACAAATCTCTATTAGTTATTTTGGCGAATAAGTATTTGTATATTTCATACACCTAAACTTTTTACAATTTTTCGTTTCATTAATCAATCGGTCTGACGAAAAGTAAAACGCAAATTCAAAAAATAAATAAACACAAATGACTCAAACTAAAATATTAATTCTAAAATATAAATCGCCATCAGACAAGATCACAAAAAACAAATCGTCGGGAAATAAATCTGAAGTATTACCGACTTTAAGACTTGCACAAATTTAATTCATCATTGGCATCGTTGATATTAACGTTTTCGCGATTTCACCCTTTTTTTTGGCGTAATTTTCTTCTGCAATTCGTTGTTACCCGATTTTCATGCAAAAAAAGCAAAATACCCTACGGATTTTTTGCAACTATCGGTGCCACTAGGATCATTTAATAATTTTCGTATTGCCATCGTTTAGCCATAACCTAGCAATGTTTTGTTTATTTGTTTCGCCTGAGTTCCAACTGCGCAGTCGTGAATTATTCTTCTTTCTATTTATCTGGGTGTTGGGAGCTTTGCCATCAGTAGCAGCCCAAAAAGAGGTTTAAATTATAATTACAATTTTTTTTCAGCGTAATTAAACGTGATTTTTTTTGTAAATCACGTATTCGTATCATACTTATTTTTTCTGTCTTCCCTTAAAATTAATGCCGTTATGACTGAATTACCCTGTATACATATTGAGATTAAACTCCGATTGTCATAATCTCTCGAAAAATAAAAAAAAACAAACGCTGAGAAATGTTAGGTTTTGATTTACAGTTTCGACTTTTTTAAATCTCGAAATTTCTACTTTAGAATTTTTAGTTAAAATTCTTAACGAATTTTTGACGATAATTCCGAAAATCAAGATTATAATCGCCTTATTTTGGCTTCAATCGTAGGGTTTTTGCATTAGATTATTGTTGTTCTCTGAGCCTTTTTAAAGGTCATGCAAGAAGGTTATGGGGTAAGTAGTTGTTATGATGATTAGGATAGGCTGCATGCATGAGCGTACCGAGGGAAGGCAAGGGGAGCAGCTGCCGCCCCTGGATTTTCTTTACGTACCCACAACCCTAGAAATTTTACTGTCTTATTTCACTGCTGAGGACGTCCAGAGAGAGCACACTCACACCCTTAAAAACGTGGCTAAGATCGGCTATGATCGAAGCCAGATTAAATGTGCTTTGTATGCTCAGTGTACATAGAAAATTTGTTAACGCAATGGGCGATTCTTTCGCGGAAGACGGTAAAGACCCTACAAAGATATTTTTAAAATAGCTATTGTATAAAAAAGAATTCTTTTAAAAAATCCTATTTTAATTTATATTTATTTATTTGACTTTTTGACAAGATGCTTTTAAAAAATTCGATTTGCCCCCCCCCCCCTGGGCCCAGACCCTAGGTACGCCCATGACTGCATGCGTCTTAACTCATAGAGCTGCACTGTTACAGTCGAGCCGTATTCTATTTCAATCTTGATCTTAAGATAAAACAATTTAATTTTTCAAATAATAACTTAAAATCTCTAAACAAACCTGGAAATTTGCCAAAAAAAAAAGGTTATTTATATAGAAATTTTGAACTTAATGTTTAAATTTATTAAATTTTAAAGGCAAATCTTCGAAACTTTTAGATCAATACAAAATTTAGAGATGAAAGTTAAAATTAAGGAATATAAACTGCTTCGATTTTAAATGTATAATTTCTACTTTTTATTGAAATTTTAGATTTAAACATTTTGGGAAAAAACAAAGTAAGAAATCTCCTAATTTAAATGTAGAAATATCAAAAATTAGATTTAAATTTTAAAAATTTCACTGTTTTGGGAGTAAATCAAAATTTATTAAAAAACCTTCGTGTTTAAACTTGGAACTTTTAATAGTAGAGATATTTAGTTTAATATAATAACTTAAAACAAATATCCTTTCAAGATGACATAATTTTGTGTTTAAAGCAAAATATTTAGGAAAAAATAAAATACTAAAATCATAAACTGAAAAATTTAAAAAAAGGGAATATTTAAAACAACTTAAATTATAATTTTTAAAATGTCGAAAAAAATTCGAAGTTCAAAGTCAAAATTTCAGAATAAAAAAAAAAGATTAAAGTGGGACCTGCTAAAAAAATTGGAATTTGAAGAAAAATGGGAGTTTATAAAACCATCTTCTCGAAAGTGCCAATTAAAAGTAAAAAGGAAAAAAATGTCAAAAATTTCAAGCTCAAAAAGAAAAAAAATTCATATTTTGCAAAATAAAACATCCAAAATTTGTAGAAAAAGATTTTATTTGAAATTTGAAAAATAATTAGAGATTTTACAATTAAAGACGAAAAGTCAAATAAAATTAATACCCAAAAAAACAAAATTTTAAGTTTTAGTTGAAAATTTAGTTCTAAAGGGGCAAAAAATGTAAACTTTGTTGTTGAAATTTTTGAGCACTGCGAGTAGGATGCGGAAATAAGGACAGATGGCGATGAACCACCTTCTTAAACAAGGATAGGTTGTAATTTTTGGGGAAAATTCCTTTAGGTAACAAGTTCCATGACTAGGAAGTTCTATAGAAAAAAAGAGTCTCCGTAGACAGAAGTCCTCACTGTGTCAAGCTGGACCGCACAGGAATTTACTGTCATTTTATCATTTAAAATCCTTTTAAACTCTTATCGACTTGGCTGATTTTAATTTAGCTAAAAACGCAGTACAAAGAGAAGAATTCATTTTTATGAAAATCGCTGTTTCTTTGACAGCAGATTTAAAACGAAAACGTTTTAGGGCTGGATCAATGTTATGCTTAAATGCTGTTAAGTTTTGGAGAGGAAATCAGTTTGTTGGAAAGCTTGAACTTTTGAAAATGATATATTTCGCTAATGTCCTGCAAGTTCTTCTATCGAGAATAGGTAGGAAGGTTCGCCCCAAGCCTTTACAGACTTGGATAATTTATTAATTAGGGATCGTTTGGAAATGGTTAAAATAGGAATTCATAAAACAATCCTTAATTTATTAATTACACTGGGAAACAGCAATTTTGTTGTCTTACATCTGTGATTTATTTTCGACTAATTTTTGGCCTCTGAATCCAAAAATGACCTAAATTTCAGTCTATCACGTCAACAGTTTAATCTACAGGGCACCCTCTCCTTGTCTCAGAGGTCATACAATATGTGGATATAAAGGAAAAAAGGTAAAAGATACCAAATACATTGTTCATAAATAACAGTTTTGTATATTCAAAGATAAAATATTAATGCAAGTCAAATTGTGTTTATACAAATAATAAAGATTTTTTAACAAAACATCAAACATATTAAGATAAAAATTTTCGAGTTTCTCCTTAAGTGTTTTCTGTGTGGACATTTTCGTCTGGTGATTGATGATCCAACAAAAGTAAACCTTATTGTATATTCACCTTTACATCCCATGTAACTTAATATTGTGCCCCCATGTCCTCAAATCTTAGTGAAATCACTCACCCTGCTGGAAAAAGATTTTTCAGTAAGTTAGCAAGATGGCTATGTAAAAAATCCAATTTGATACTCATGTTACAACTAGGAACTTTAAAACTCCATAAGATTTGCTAGACAATTTCGATGTAATTTTGAGCTTGTGTATTGGTAATAAATTCTTTGACAATGTTTTTAAATTTCAACAAACTATTCTTTTTAAATTCTGTCTTTCGGTCTTTCTGTTGCGATAAAAACAAACATACTGACCTTTATCTTTTCAAAGAATAGTCTAGGAAATGCCACAGTAGATACTTGTAACAATCTGCTGCAATTAACATAGTTTTAACAAATTGTTTCACGAGGCTCAGTTTTATATACAGATATGAACAGGGTTTTTTTTTGTCAAGAAGTTGCTGGTGCAAAATACTTTAAACACTAGATTTCAGTTCACAGTTTGATAGTCAATTTCACTGCTCTCACTGTTTTCATGAGATCTGTTGTCCTATATCCACAAAAAATAGGGATTCTTAGTTGATACCCAAGAAAAACGCAGGAAGGTCAACACAGATTTTCCATTGGTTGGTGCATGTAACATTGCTATAAGTTAGTGACTCTCTTTATGTCTTTATAATGTTTACGCAAAAAAAACTAAGTGATCTGTTAGAAATTGCCCCAATAAATTTCCCTTATGAAGGAGAACCCACTTCAATTTTGGCTTTGAGTTATCTACACCTATATAAGGCGTAGAGAAAAAATTAGATGTGATAGAAGATAACCAACTGCAATTTTGAAATCAGCATGCCTATTTAACCCCAAAACAGCTCAAAAACCGAACTCAACAGAAATTATGTTACAAATTTTTCCCTTGCGTTATTAATTATTATGGTCTGATATGGCAAGGCTGTAAACTTCAACTCTCGAGATGCTCTGTCTGTTAATCAGAGAATTGTTTGCAAACCAGGAAATCCATGTCAGCGGAAGTTGATCTGTTCCTCTTTAAAATTTTTGTTGGGTCGGATTGGTCCTTTGTTATCTTCAAAAATTGATATACAAATCTTGTCTAATAGTCTAATACTAATACAGTATCTCTCTGAAGATGATTGCTTAGCAGTCGAAACCCGTTAAAGCCACTGTTGTTGTCTTTTTTAATCTTTTTTGATTTCAGGAGACAAGATTTTTATAATCATCTTTTAAATAATCAAATAAATTTTTTTTCAGCATTAGGCCTTTTGAATACGCGAAATAAGTGGCATAATGAACCAGAGCGATACCAAACAAACTTGAAACTCTGCAGGTAAGAATAAAAGTCACGGAATTCTTTTTAACCCATGTCTTGCCTATTGTTATTATCAATTAAAAGGTACTGGTAGTATCACAATGATTTAACATAATTTCAAGAATCCGGTGCAAGAGTTTCAGCTGTAACAATTTTTATTTTCTTAATATTAATCTTTCCCTTAATGAATGTTTATTTCACACTTGCATGTTTTTTCTTATGGCTAGATAGATTCTTTAACAATTTACGCATATGATGTAGAAAGTAAAGACAGTAGCTCTTTATTTTGTGCAATTAGAGGCAACCGAGACAAGCGCCTAGCTGCCTGAGTGACTTCTACACCATAAGGTGAAAGAGGTATATAATTTTAAAACCATCAAGATATCATTTTCACACCGTAGTCTTATTGTAATTTGATATTTCCGTTTTTTATTAAATTGTCATTACATGCCAGTGACACTGCTTACAATAAATTTATTTTATATTACGTGTTTACACACAGGGTGTTTCAGTCATAATGTCACCATTTTAACAACGTTCCGTATATAACAAAAGTTTTCGGAAAAAATAACTAGCTGCAAAGTAATGAACAAGTTAGTATCGCGTTGCGACTTAAAACAAACCTGTAAAATGTCTCAGTTTAACATTCCATATCATTTTTGTTATAATATAGTTTACGAAGTTAAGGCGTATAAACCGGAAATTCGAAAAAGAATACCCAGAGATTGGTTAGCTCGCAAAATTCTTTTTGTATCCAAAAATGATAATCCTCTAAATATTCTATAGGCACGCCCAGTTGAAAACTTTTGGGCAATATTGGGTAAAAGAGATAAATGCTGGAGGACTGAACATGAAGAACGGTTACGATGCCGATGCAACAAGTCAGCAGAAAATTGCATGACATCAAAGACTTAAGGAATAATTTGAATGCTGTTTTCTGTTAATAAAACTATAAGACAAAACATCTTTAATAAACGCTTCCAACACTTTACTATTTTTTTATATTGCGCTTGGTAAAGGCAGAAAATTGAAAAATAAAATTATACGAACTTTTAAAATTGGGAAGAAGTAACTCATAAATCGCTCTCCGAACGGTGCTCGTGGTGCTCAGCAAATGGTTTAATTCATACGTAGATCAATAGACGCTTATCACATTATCACATGATCAATTGCAATAATAAGACTAGGTCTCTAATTAATATCAACAAAAAAATTTGCATATTGCTGACCATATAGTTTATTTTTATTTCTATACACTTGAAAAATATGATATTGCATTCGATGCCGCGTAGTTCGCGATCCCATTTTTGAAAAGGAAACTGCCCTGGAGGAACAGCCAGTTTAGGAGCAAGTAGGAAATTTTTAGGTTAGACTGGTCATGTCTACGGAAGAATGGGTGCGACGCCTTAAAAAGTGGAATGTCTAAATAAGGGATAAATTCCAGTTGGGAAATACAGAACATTTCTCGACAAAAGAACGAGAAATCAAATGAAGCAGAGGCGAAGAAAAGGTAGAAATTAATTCTTGGTAAAACTCGAAATCAATTCGAATCTAACCTTGAATTTGCTTGCATCCACAAACACGGGCAAGTTTTAACGTCCAACGGACAGGCGAAGACTTTCTGTCGAGGTAAAATCGGCAGAATGGGGCGAAACGGACAAAATACAACTGGTAAACGCACAAACAAGAAAAAACACATAAAGAATGTAAAGTTAAAGTTCAAGGATATACGTTTTGGGCTGCACTTTTGAAGTCGTGGCACTATCAAAAATTAGATTCGGGATTTCGTGTTCGTAACCTTAGGCTTTTAATAGGGGGTAGACTGGGAGACGGGAAAACACTGCACTGAATCACTGAATGGGAAAACATTGCATTGAATCACTGAACTGGGACTTGGAGAGAGCTTCTGGTGACTAGGTGACGACTCGACGAGAACTGAAGTTTGGGACGCTGCAGGAAGCTTTGGAACAGTAATGATGCAGCTAAATAATGAGGGTATTAGCTGTTAAGTTATTAATTCTTTACTGGAAGAGTGCCCAACATTAGGATATACTACGTGTTTGTCTGTTATGATTGGAGGAAGCGAAATTTAAGCAGATAGATCGCGAACGCGAATTCTATCGCGGTACCACATTTATTTAAAATTTTTTATAACGATTTATCGATGATTATTTTCTTTTGGAGCATATGAAACGTTTAATTGTACTTACCTACTCCACTACTCAAGTGTCTATTTTTTGGCGAACCATTTGAAGAGTGTGGCATGTATGAAAAAAAAAAAACACTTCTCGGTAAATAAATTTTGTTTAAAAAAAAGGATGCCATCATCCGTTTCCCTCATGTTCTATTTGCAAAACTCAAAACTGGTCATCAGAAAATCTTTCTCAGGTATTACTTACTTTAAATTTGTTCTTGCACTATGTTCCTTTTATAATTTGTTATTACTATCTGAGGATTAAATACGAAAAAGCGATTTATTCAACCACTACGGGGCTCTCAGTGAAGAAAATATGACTTGATGGTTTCATATTTCTATCTTTCAGGCATGACATAAACAGTGTTTTGCTTCTCCAGATTCCTGAGTGACGCAGCTGTCCCATTATTTGGTGATGAATCAGTGGCAGCCTGAAAGGGGTTTTAAAATATGAATTAAAATAGTATATTACATACCGAGGTGAAAAATGTTTCATTCTTGTCGATAGAAAGAATGAAACTTTTCACCGAGGTTTGTACAGTGAACGCTCTATATAAGCAACTCATTTGAACCACTTTCAATAAAAAAGTTTCTTATTGGGAAAAGTTGCTTATAGGGAAAAAAAGGAGTATAAAAATACTTACCGTCTGGAAAATATTTTTACTTATTTGTTTTACTAATAGTCCAGGGCAGATAATTTTTGAAACAAAAAAAAATTATAGTAGGATGAAACCTATTAGAAAAAGAAGATAATGCAACAAAAATGAAAGAAAAAATAAATTACGGGCGATCTGAGGTCGGGAATGGGTAGAGGGTGAGATTTTAAGGGTAAAAAACGGTTTATCTCGATTTCTGGCAAAAATACAAATCCTATGAAAAAAAGTTAAATAGCAAAGTTGTAGGTAATAGAAAGATCTACAACTTTTGTATTTACACTTTTTTAACATAACCTCAAAATTCACGTAAAAAATTTAAAAAACCAGGTTTATGGTTTTTTATTTTTCTTTTACAAAAAAAAATTCACAAAATTTGGTGAAAACTTACCTTTTTATATCCTAAAAACACTGTAATTTTTTTGATTTAAAATATTTATTTTTTCACCTTATTTTGACTCAATATCGAAAAAGCATCCTAATTTTCAATCGAAAAATCTCACGTTAAAATTTTAGCTTTTTCAAACATCTCGGTAGGCTTTTTGTTCGTTGAAATGTCTACTTTTTGGTGGTGTAAAAAAATATACATTACCATGGTAAATCTTCTAATAAAATTCAAAAAATCGAAAAGTACTCCAATTCGAAATTTTTTTTTATCTTTATGTACAATTTTGAGCTATTTGTTAAAATTTATACTTTAATTACTCGAAAAACGTAAGATTTTATTTTACATTGATAAACAAAAAAATTACAAATCCAAAAAACATAAAGATTGCAAAAAACATAGTTGTTTTAAATATTAAAGATTGGATTTTAAGGGGATTTAATCTAAAAAATATGAGTGTAGCTATTGTTTTCAGTAAAAAAAGTTTATTTCTTAAATTCTCATTACATTTATGTCATAGAAAATTAATCTTTTTATTTATCAAAACGTTGTCTTCAATTTTAATCACTTATCCATCAGTTTTTGTCTCTTTGATGGTATTTCTCCATCGTTAGATTCAGCACACCTTTCCGATTCGACTAGATCTTCGAAGTCTTCAAGACCATCATCGTCTTCGTCTCCAACATCATTTCTAGTTTGCACTGGTTCTTTATCCACAATTTCATCTAGATCATTAACTTCCTCGTAGGTTTCTTCTACCACATTGACGCATTTTTCAGAACCATGACAATTTGAAAATAAATTTGTGCATTTTAAACCATGTTTTCGGCAGCCACATTTTAAACTATTGCATCCAGTTTCACAGCTGCAGCAAATAGTTTTCAGCAATATGTCTGGAATTAATTCTTTTTCTGTAAATTTGAGCATAATGCCCCGTAGATGTTGCTTCCAGTCCCAATCTGTTGCTGTCAGTTCGTTACTCAGCCAAGTTTGAAGCTGATAATATGCCCTGTAACAATGTTTTTCTGCTGCACCTTCTGTGGGTGGGAGATTTGCCAATATTAAAGACGATTTAAATTTTGTTATTGATATTTTTGAAATCTTAATTGATTTAGTGTAATATTATCATTTTTACATTTCATTAATTGTAATCCATTTTTTATATATCTTCTTTGTTTGCATCTTTTTTTAAAAAAATATTGAAAATTTGATAAATTTTTATCGCTTATTAATGAATTCACGCTACTTTTCTTTCCTTTTCCGGCAAATCCTGATGTTGTATCGCAACCAGAAAAACAATGCAGAAATGCAACGATGTTTTTGACGGATTCATATTTGAAACTATTAGACGTGAAAAAAAGATCTTTTATATTTCCAGAACCTGGCTTCAGAAAATAAATGTCACGATTATTAGAATTTAATTGATTTAAAAGGACCAAAATATCAATATCTTGACCCACAACAATGACAGTTTTATTAGAATCTCTGGCAATTTCTATCGAGGTCTTAATTATGTCAGAATCAGCATTTTCTTTTGCTTGTTTACAGGAAAATCCTCGTGACTGTAATATTTTCATTAGCGATTTTATTATTTTGTCTTTGTTTTTCTCGTTAGATAAAAATTTTTCTTGCACAAATGATATTTTTGTAGGGTTTTGATAATTGAACTCTGGAATATTGTCTGAGGTCTTTCTACGACTGCGTTCTCCTCTTTTAGTTAACTTGTTTGGTTGTTAATTATAGTAGTATATTTCGATTTACAATTTTTTGTTTATCAATGTAAAACGGCTTTTTCTCTTATTCTTTGTAACAAAAGAACCTCATCGCAGGGTAAGTCATTTTCTTTTGCCCATTCTATCACCAAATTAAAAGAATTTATAACATCATTGATGTTTTTATTGGAGTCATCCGTTGTTTTTTCATTTTCTTCAACAGCAGTAGTTTCACTTTCTACTTCAGGATTTTCTTCAAGGTTAAATGGATGATTTACCTCGCTTGTTCCACTTACCCACTCCCTAATTTTAGTATCTGCTAAATTACAATCATTAAATATCGAATTATACAATCTTGCTAAGGGAATATCATCTTATTCTGAAAAATGATCAGAAGGAATGTTGTATTGAATTTCATCACTTGAGGAAAAAAGATGTTTAAATGAATTTTGTATAACTGACACGGGAATTTCATTCCATGCCTGCACTACTAAATAAACAACATCTTTTAAATTTATATTTTTCAGTGCTGAAACTATTCGATCTTCTGTACCCAAGGCTGCAAGATATGCAAGTAGATGTTTGCGATAGCGTTGTTTTAGTGATTTTATCACATTTTGATCTAGTGGTTGCAATAATGGTGTGTTATTAGGGGGAAAACATAACTTTGAAATTCGGGTTACCAGTAATATTATTCTTAGACCCATGGCAAGTTGCATTATCTACTAAGGGAAGGGCTTTTACGGGAAGGTTTTTAGATTCCAAGTGTCGAGTTACTGAAGGTATGAATATATCATTATACCAGTCGCTAAAAAGTGTATAAGTTTGCCAAACATTTTTGGATGATTTATAATATACTGTCAAATCCATATTTTTGAAGCAACGAGGAGATGTCGATTTCCCTATCATCATCAAACCTAATTTATGCGTACCTGTAGTGTTTACGCATGGCATAATTGTTACTCTTTCCTTCATTGCTTTTCTTCCAGCAGCGGATTTTTCAAAATTTGTAACGTTAGTTTTATTGGGCAAGCTTTTATAGACGAGACCAGTTTCGCCGCAATTATATATTTGTTCAGGCAAAAAGCCATCTTCAGCAATATAATTTTTTAATTTATTTGTAAATGAATTAGCTAGCTCCACATTGCAAGACATACTCTCTCCACAAACAGCACAGACAAAATCCGTATACCGTGGCGTTTTTTAAATTTTGTTAACCATCCATCACTTGCTACAAATGTTTCAGGTCCATTATTTAATCTATTTATTTTAAGTGCTTTTAATTTTATCATTTTATTTGGAACTAAATCGTTTAATTGCCGCCGTTCCAAGAACCAAGAAAACAGTGTATCGTCGATTTCACTATATTTTATTGTCTTCATTCGCTTAATCTTACTCTGATTCACATACGTTTTGGATGCATATTCTTCCAAATTTTCTTTATTTTCTTTTTTTTAACTTATTTTACACATGCCCTTTATTTTCTTACCATTTTCAATGTCCTTTAAAATGGATAGTTTATCTTTCAACGATATTGAACGTCTTTTTTTCTTCTGATTCATATTTTATGGTTGAATTTAAAGCACAAAAATATTAACTAATTAAATTATCAAATAGGAGAAACAGAATTCAAGTAACTATTTTATTTAACAGAAATTCACTTCAATAGTGGCAGCACAAAACACAAATATATTCCAATAACAGAATTTTTTTACAATTTGAGGTTATGTTGTTGTGAACAGCTGATTTTACTTCTAAATTGGCCTAAACTTAACTCAGATATTTAGCTTTAAAAAAAATAAGTTGCTTATGCAGAACAATTGAACTAAAAAAATTGCTTGTATAGAGGTTGCTTATAAAGAATGTTGCTTACAGAGAGGTTGCTTATATAGAGCGTTCACTGTATTTTATTTACAACCCTACCTTTTAAATACAAGTGACGGTTTTTGTAACAAATATAATTACGTAAAAAATTATGGAAGTAGGATTCCTACATATAATGAAAACGTAAGTTGACATTTTGGCAATGGTTACTATAGCACTAGAAAAGTTAAAGCAAACCTAAATTACTAGTATTTTTTGATAGATTGTCATAAAAAAAATGAGGGATTCTAAAGAAATCATTTTTACTCCTCCGCAACTAAAAGAAGCTGATGAAAGATTAGAAAAAGATTTGTTACCTAAGAAAAAACGTACAAGGTACAATAAAAGATTTTTTTCAAGCAACCATTTTACTTATTTAATGAATGTTGATATTTACCTGGGTGGAAAGTTACATTTACCCGCGTGGAAAGTGCTTACTTTTCACCAGGGTAAATGTCACTTTCCACCTGGCAGTATGAAAAACGTTATTTTCCAACTTGATTTCATTTTGAAATGTCAACATTACTTCTATGGTTGTAAATGAATATTTTTTCCAGTCAAAAAGAAAAAAATATTCGCGTATTCATATAATATTTATTTTTCTCCATATTTACTTTGAATTAATGACACTATGATTGAAACACTCTACAACATATTCCCGAATTTGGCTCATTCCTTTTGGGGAATTGCAAAGTCGACTGGAAAGAATTTTACATCTTTAAACTTTCCATATTTACTGGATGACAATAACAATATTGCGACTGCTTTCAAGGAAAAGGCTGACCTAATGTTTGCTAAAAATTCCAATCTTGATTCTCCATCCAGAACCCCCTATTCTCTCTAAGGTTAGCACTTCGATCACTTCGTTGCCTGAAGTGGTTTTCAGACAACGCACAATCAGGAAGACTCATCGAGCTCGACACCTCGAAAGCTTCTGGCCTTCATGGTATCCCTGCTACTATTCTTAAGAAGAAGGCTTCTGCCCTAGGCAAATTGTTTACACTCTCTTATAACAAAGATGTATTCCCTAACATCTGGAAATCTGCTAGGGTGAAAACTCTTCCTAAAAATGGCAAAAGAAATTTGGCTAAGAATTATCGCCCTATATCTTTGTTGCCCATTATATCTAAAGTGATGAAGAAGGTTATCATCATCGAGATTCTCAAATATCTGGAGAAGAATAGAATCATCTCGGACAGGCAATATGGTTTCATACAACAACGCTCAACTGACGATCTAC
The DNA here is from genome assembly GCA_028583605.1 of Dastarcus helophoroides. Classification (NCBI taxonomy): domain Eukaryota; kingdom Metazoa; phylum Arthropoda; class Insecta; order Coleoptera; family Bothrideridae; genus Dastarcus; species Dastarcus helophoroides. The sequence goes on from CM053334.1 coordinate 31,213,608, forward strand.
TAGGATATGTTACTCATATCTGTAACTCAGGTATGGAAAAAACATGGTGAGGTAAAGATTGTGGTATTGGATGTCTCAAAGGCCTTCGACAGAATCTGGCACAAATATCTTCTCTCCAAATTAACATCATATGATATTCCTCCTGGACTATGTTATTTGATATCCAATTTTCTCGCTGACAGATCTCTTCATATCGTCGTTGATGGCATCTCATTCAAGACATTTGCTATTAATGCAGGGGTGCCTCAAGGGTCTATCCTGTCTCCTCACTCCTCCTCTCTCACCTTGTTTCTGGTACACATAAATGATCTCCTAGCTTTAACTTCCACTCCGATATACAGCTAAGCCTGATGATAGTAGCCATGTGTCATCTTTTTTCTTAGACAAACCATTATCCGTCGCTGCTTCAGATTAACTAGGAAACATGAGATACAGATAATTATTCGGGATCTTAAAGTCATTCTGGAATGAAGTAAGAAAAATCTGGTCGACTTCAACGCTTGAAAAATTCTGGCCGCGGTTTTGTCTAAGAAAATATCAAGGAATTATCCAACAAACATACTAATGGACGGTAAAATTTTCTTGATGGGATTTAATCTGTCTATCCTAGGAGTGAATGCAAGTACTAACTTCTCTTGGAACGATCATGTGCGCTCCATTGCCAAGTCCGACTCTCAGAAGATAGGCTTTCTTTTTAGAGATAAAAAGTACTTCATATCTCATCAGCTATTTACACTATACAAAACTTAACTTAGGCCAACATTAGAACACTGTTCTCATGTTTAGATAAGAGTTCAGCCCCAAGGCACACTTTAGCTCTTTTGGACTTAATTCAAAGAAGAGCGATTCGCCTAATTCATGACGAGAGTTTGACCGATTCTTTTGAAACACTAGAGCACAGGCGGAAGGTTAGTGACTTATTTATTTTCTACAAGTACATACTATCATGGGAGATGCTCGTAGGGCTAGATTTTTGAGGCATACAAGACAGTCGGAGACAGCAAATTCGTATGTGGTCCAGCTTGACAGAGTGAGGAATTCTGTCTACGGAGACTCTCTCTTCTATAGATCTTCTAAGCTATGGAACACGTTACCAAAAGGAATTTTTCCCAACAATTACAACCTATCTTTGTTTAAGAAGGCGCTTCATCGCCATTTATCTTGTTTCCGCATCCTACTCGCAGAGCTTTGAAGGCTTAGTGGGGTTGCTCTTTGCTCTTCTTTTATTTTAGAATAAGGTGAGCTAGATTTGGTTTGAAACTTATAAAACCTAAGTATGTATGTAATAGAGTAATATATTTAAAATATTATAAAATCATTATCAACTTGCTTCCTGATGTGTGGTCTATGTACGTATTATTAAATTATCAAATTTTTTAAAACATAAAAGGAACATCAGTAAGTTTTTATCGTAATGTCTTTAACGTTTTTTGATCTTCTTTCTTTCGAATACAGCTTAAGAATAGCGTCAATTTTTGGGCCCGTGGAATCAACCCACCTGCGTTTTAAAAGTCAGGTATTTGAAAAATAGTCTAAGCAAACTCAATCAAATTGTGGTGGCATTCACACTGTTTAACTGTTATTTTGATAGACTTTTCTGTACACTTAAATAAGTTCAAATGTCATCCGATGCTTGTAAATCATTTTTATAACAGAACCACAATTTGAAATAATTAAGTAAAGTTATTTGTTTTCCTTCAAAATAGTTAAGCGGTTCCAAATTCTTGTTAAAGGGAGTTATTCGGAAGTGCAACCGTTTTGTTTTTCTTACTTATTGCAAGTAAACAAGAAAAAAATTTAAAACTCTTCTCATCCTCATTTGTTCATCTTTAAGACCAATAAATACACCTTTAAAGAATTTATCGAATATTACCACAGAGAAAACAACGAAGGCGATTTGAACATTTTCATTAAAATTGCTTGTTAAGGACAAAAGACGTTCAAACGTTTCTGCGGGCACACCACTTGTCTATAAAACTGCTGAATTTAAAAGAATGACTTGATTCTTTTTCAAAATGTATTGCTATTTACAACTTAGTCAAGTTGATTCCAATTTCTGTCAGTTTCGTTATTACTGTGTACATAATGTTGTGAAAGATGCATTGATGTTGTATACAGCCTGTCAATTTGAAAACTTAAAATGGCTATATCTAACTTATGTTAAGCAGCACCGAAGTTTGTTTTTATATCAGTATCTGTGGGTCTCATTCTTATGCAGTAAAATTTCCCTACAACGAAACTCCATATACTTAATTCCTCTATATAACGAACTTTTTCACGTAACGCAGCATTTTAAGTAAATTTACACATATAATTACCTCTATTTAAGGAGCCCAAAACCTTCATATAGCGAATTTTTGAACCAAAATTTTGCAAGGTTTAAATGCTTCCGTTCAGAAAAATGTGTTAATTTTTGAGGTACACATACTAATGACTTTCCAAGGTTTAATTAACTTTTAATTGCATTCGGTTAAGAGAAAGTTTTTAATTTTTTAGGATATCCCATTCTAACGGCATTGTTTGCTCGTTTGCACAAAAAGCTGATTTCTTGTGCCCAAAGAATAAGTATAAAATTGAAAAAAAAAATGTCGAAGGAGAAGCTCTAATGCTCAGCAAAAAAGTTCAATTGATCAATAGTATTATAATAAGGGTTTAAAAAACGATTACCGTCAAATCGCCAACTTTTAAATCCCTGCAAGCATATGAACTTTTACATATGATTTGTGTATGTTTAATGTTACCTCCCTATAAGGAAAACTGCTCTATAACGAATTTTTTGTAGGATTTAGGAATTCGCTATAGGGAGGTTTGACTCTAATTTGGAAGATTTTGAGAAAAATGATAAATTTTCGAAAAAAAGACAAACTTACAAACAAAATTTCCAGTAAAAACAGAATAAAAAAAAATGATGAAATTCAAACTTTCATAAAAAATTTTTAATTTTGATAAGGTAAAACTCTTTAAAAAAGCATAAATTTTGGGAAAAATTCGAAGTTTCTATAAAAATGATGAATTTTGAGGAAAAAGCATGAATTTGAAGAAATATGAAAAGTTGAATTTTAGGAGAACTGTAGAATTTTGGAAGAAAAAAGGCAACAATTTTCAAAGATTGGAATTTAAAAAAGTCAATTTTCAGAAAATGACAAATTCTTAGAAAAGGGATAAAATATAAAGAAAATGTATTTTGTGTGGAAGAAAGTCGAGGTAATTTTTAAAGAAAAGTCGAAAGTTAGAGGAGTCGAAATTACTACATAAAATAAACGTAGAAATAAAAGTAGATTAAAAAAAGTCAAATATAAAAACTTTGAAAAAAAATAGTTATTTATGATACAAGTGTTAAAAGTGACATTTTATTTTGTGAGTGGGGAGTATTGCGGAACGAGCGTAGCGAGTGGAGCAACCCCACGAACAAAATAAAATCACTTTTAACAAGTGTATCATACAATATTTTTTGTAAAACTGTTAAATTAAAAGAGAAAATGCTGTCCCTAGGGTTGAATTTTAGATTTATTGTTTGCGTGTTGAATTACATATTTGACATTTACATTTGACAATCAAGTCAGGTATTGGATAGAGTGTAACTAAGTAAAACAATTGTAAGTTGTTTAATGTTAATTAGTAACCACAATAGAACCTGTCCCAAAATATTGTAGATTTTATGGCTAATAAACATGAATTTTGAAGAAAAGATTGGAAATTAAAGCAATTTTATTATTCCATCTGATGTTGAAGAAACAGCAAATACATCAACTGAGATTTATTGCTCTAGAAATCGGGACAAAAATATGATGGTATGAAATAAAGAATCTAGCGGATAACTTCACTAAAAATATATTTTTGGTTTACGCCGAAGGAAATTCTAAGTTATGGAATCTCTCTATGATAAAAGCTAGTTTTTAAATCAAACTAGGATATAAGCAAGTATTAAAACCAGCGTACAAGATTTTTTTGAATGAAGCTCCAGACACCAAATATGCAGTAAAAGGTTGCGTCAGTTTTTGGATTATTTGGAGTCTGTCGCTCTCAAGAATTTTGTAAATTAACACTGGAGGTTATTGAAAAATCTTTGTTTTATATTATGAAGACTAAAAGCAACATCCGTCCTGGTTTTTGCACGGATTACTTTGCATAAATACCTCTGCAATTACTTTTCAGGAAAACTAAAATAAGTAACCGTTCAGATTGTAATAGTAATATTAATATTATAAATAAATAATTTATAACTATTTTGAATGTTTTAATGTTTGGAAACACGATATTGTTGGATCAGTCCGTTCAACCAAAAAAAATATCTTTCTAATTTTACCAGTACAGCTTTCTATTTTATATTGCATATTGCTATATATCAGGGTTTCCTAAACAGTGGGTCACAACCCGGCAGCGGATCACAAAAATAAAATACCAGGCTGCAGAATTGTCTTCATACTCACAAATGATTAGTTCTTTCCAGCATTAAGATATAATTAAAACATCTTTTAGTGGGTGGCGAAGGGAAAATATTAAAAACAACCGGGTTAGGGCAAAAAAAGTTTGGGAAAACTGCTATATTTACTTTTAACACTAGTGCGAAAAAACTTTTTCGCACTAGTGTTAAAAGTGTTTTTGTCACGTGTCATTATAAAAGTCAATTTTTAGTTGACTTATCAATGAACTAAAAATGTCACTTTTAATAACAGTTTTACAAAAAAGTAATTTTGAGATAAACAGCAACAAGGTTAAAACTGCGTTAAAGTTAAAAGTCGATTTAACGTGTACTGATCAAGTAAAGAATACACAAAAATATGCCAAAAAATTACAGTAACCCACTAGATGAGATAACGTTTTGTACACTTATTATAATATAAAATAAAAATTTTTATTAAGCGCCTCTAAGTTAAACCTTTATCGATATTTTTATTTCAGTTGTGCAATGCCTTTAACCAAATTTTGTGCAACCCATTTAGGTGCACGTCGTATTGGACCGAAATGTTCGCATGAAATAATCAAAAGGGCACATCACGTTTGTGGTTTCGCCAAAGTCCGCACTTGTTCACTTTTTCATACTTTATGAGAAAAGATGAAAGCTTTATGAGATCATGATAAGGGTGTAAATTTGAAAATGGACTAGAATGGTTTTTGATGTGTGATATATTCTCCCTGCGATGCCCGCAGATGTTGCAGGTTCACGCTGGTCACTTGGGACGACCGACGGCCAGATATTAAACTTGTGTTTGTAAAAATGTTCTTTAGTTCCCCAATCGTACAGATTGTATGTAATTTGGGGTTGTATTATTTGCATGATCCTTGATTGGTTTTTTATTACTATACTTTCTTTAAGGTAATTTGGTTTCATGCGATCGTTTGGCATAAATAGAGAATTTCTTATTTAATCATTTATTTTGATTTTGTCATTGGTATACTTGCTTACGTATGTATACTTGCTCATGCATAACTGTTTGATCTATTTGTTGCAAATAACTGTAAAATTCGCTTATTTAACTTTGTTTACTACTGAGTACCAATACACGTTCCATCAGTATACACAGGAAGATTTAGAAGGCTTTTGAAAAACTTTAAGAGGTGATTAGTGAAAAGTTCTTATAAAGGATAATTCTTGGGGGATTCGTTACGGATGTGTTAAATTTTCATAAAATAATAAACCTATTAAGTTTGCTTTATGAAATTTGGAAAATAAAATAAGCAATTAAGGCGACTTATTTTAAAGATGTAACACTTTCTTAAATTTAACTAATGGCATCGGTACGAAATTTTGCTTTTATATTTAATATATCACTGTCGTACTTTATTCTAATTTTTTTATGAATTTCTACTTTATTTAAAATAAAAATGATTTTTGGTGTTTGTTATTATTAGATGCAAGCAATGCCTTGATAGTCAATAATTATTTTGTTTGATTATACATACTTCAAAAATTTAATTTGATGAAATATTCAAACGTTTGTTGAAGTAATATTTGATTTAACTTGATATTGGAACTGACTCTACTTTCAAAGTAGGTGCATTAGAAAATTATTTCGTTCATTAAAATTTTATGAAGGAAGCAAGTTCAATACGACTAAGAGTTATTTAACTTATGGTATGTATATTAATTTTTATAAATTCTGTATCCCAGCATCTCCATACTCAAGCCGTCAAGGACCATTATTTATACGAATTTTTATTTTTACAATGATACCAACAATCACCTCCTGAAGTTTGTCAAAGAACTTTTGAATCACCCTGTATGCTGGTTTCAGGCTATTCATTAAAAACTAATTGGATCAATTGTCATCCACCTTAATAGAATTGTTATTGATGGAACCATTTAAGCTCCTCTCCTTGTTTATATTTCCCCCAATTGGTTTCGTCGTGCAGGAAGAAACCGTGACGATTTAACTTAGGTGGGCCTAATGATCCTTCCGAATTAGGATCGGGATTGTCTTGATGTTTCCAGTATTAAATGAGCAGCATAATGGTTTTGCTTTTAGCTATGGGTAACACAAAAATTATTTTTGTATCTAAAATGTGATCCATTCATTTTATTTAATTACAAAAACATTATAATTATTGCACATCAGAATTACTTGCAAATTATCACGCTTTCACATACCTTAGTGTATAAGTAAAGAACCTTTTAGAACATATACAGTTCAAGTAATATAACTGCAAGAATGTGGCCATTACATTTATTATAAAGCTGAACTTCAATTTCGGAGATACAATATATTAAACTTAGAGGTACATCTTGACATTTTAAAACTGTTTAAATTTTGAGTTTTGATAAAGAAAGTAAATATAAACATTCATTTTGAAGAAAAAATGTTAGTGCAAGGTGATTTTAAAAGTAGTAACATAAATTCAGATTCGCACTTTGGAGCCCAAAATAGGCACGAAAAATTCTATATAAACATACGTCGCCAAACGCTTCGTTTCCGAATTACAGGACGTGGAAGGTTAGTTCCCGATTATAGTTTTTAATTAATAGTTGCGAAACGTATACAGATAAGTAAATGAAATTTGACACAACTCCATAACATTTCGTGCTCTTTCCAAAAATCTAAGAAAATAAAAATATTTGTTAGGTAATAAGCATCTTGTTTATTGGACCTACTAAGGATTTAAAGACCAAATTGTCAGCCAAAATTTAGTACATAATCTGGGCAGTTCCTATTTCCATGACAATGTTACTACAGTACATTTCGTTTCGGTATCTCATATTCATGGTTGTGTGTTTTATTATTCTTGAACGCTGACAGTCCTGAAATAAAATTATTTTGCATGTCATCTTTGAACCGCGTCGTCATTTAAACAAATAGCACAAAATAATTTTTATGAAATGAAAAGAAGAAACTGTTCGTTAAAATAATTTTTCTCGAGAATAAAAGGCAATTACGTATTTCCCTTTTACATTGTACTTAAAATTAACCTAAAATATGTATAAAAGTTATAAGGACTTGAGATTTCCAAGTTTGATTTTTCTCTAATAAACTATGTTCTTCTTTCATAAAAAATTGAAATACAAACCTTGTCTCCTGAAACCAAGAAAGATTAAAAATCACAACAAAGGTTGCTCTAACGCGTTTCGAGAGCCAAGCTATCATCTTCAGAGAGATCTATACCTACGGTCGTGGCGTGCAAAAGTCGTTAGGAAAATACGAAATTAGACAAAAGATCTGCCGATTGAAGAAAATGCTCGAAATTGTTAAATACATAATGCTTATAGAAAAAAAAAGTTGATTTCACTGTGGAAAATTTTAAATTAAGGAAATAGTTAAAGAAAACGAAAGGTAATTATTGTTGCAAGTCAGAAGTGGGCTTTGCCCCCTCAAGTCGGAGAACTCAACTTCGCTCATGATCAGATCGCTATGGCCAGTCTGCCTTATCATTGCATGTGAGTGGCCGATAACGTGTAAGCTAGAGACGGTCAACTCGACTTATGAAATCGGTTTAACTTGAGTTGAATTTAAGTCGAGTTAAACCGATTAGAATGGTCAACTCGATTTACTAAACCGGTTCAAATCGAGTTGAGCTTAACTCGACTTAAACCGAGTTAAAAAGTAGTCAACTCGATTTGATCGGTGTATTTTGCATACAAATGGAATCAGCAGACCGCGTCCACTCTGTCCGGGCTGAGTCATGTCCTTAATAAAGATTTTGTTGGTGACGTATTACTGTTTCACCGATTTTATGTATTAATTTAATTAAATGTGTCATGGAGAGTATATCGTGTTCGAGACTATCTGCTATCGCCAAAGAATATTAACAAAACAGGAGCAATTAATATAAGGAGACTGCGTACTGCGTTTGCTAGAGGAATAACTAGTCGATTTACCAAACAGATTTAATTCCAGTTTACTTAACTTGAGCCAACTCGGTTTAAATCGGCAGAATGGGCTGGAACTTTGTTTAATAGCAAACCGGTCTGAGTAACTCGATTTAAATTATGTCAACTCGATTTGAAATTGTACCAAATCGGTTTGAGTAACTCGGTTTGAACTATTTCCACTCGATTTGAAATTGTCCTAACTCGGTTTGGCTAACTCGGTTCGAAACCGATTTGAGTGAATTTTCAAACCGGTTAACTCGGTTTAAAATATTTTTGAGTTGGCCCACCTCTAGTGTAAGCCCCTATTGACCTATGAAGTCGTAAACTATTGGATCAGTATAGGAATTTATGCGTTCATTTGGCATTCTTTTAAAAAGTCGAATAATTTTTTTTTTGATTTTTTGTCTTTAGTAAAGGTTTAGAATACCTGATTAATATTAATGACATTATGACTGAGATACTCAGTGTCTCCATTTTCAATTCAAGTTTATTGCATTTCTTCATTAACTTTTTCAAAGTCTAGTCAAATAATATCTAATTTAAAAAAAAAAATAAAAACAGTTGACCAATCTCTAAAAAAAATGTTAAGATATGACTAATGTGATACTTGAAAACTTGTTTCAACGTTACCTTATCCCATCTGATAAAGAATTAGGTTAGGTTTTATTTTTTCATGCAGGACGATTCACTGAAAATGGAAACCGAAGGAATGATAGACTACAAACCAAATACGAGAACTGAATCAAATATACTTTTTATAAGTATTGCCTGTTTGGGAGTTATAGGGTGTGCAAAATTAGAATTTCAATTTAAAATGTGGATTTGTTTCAATATATCTCATCGAGGGACATTAGGTGAAACCTATGCTAATTTGATTAAAAAAGGCAGTTCCTTTCCAGCGCCTTTATGGACAAAATCAATATATCTTAAATATGAAACATATAGTATAAATTTAAAGTGTGGATGAATTTTATAAGTATTTATATTCCAAGTATTTTTTTCAAATTTTGACTTATACTGTCTGCTATAAATATTTACCCTCAGTTTGTTAATTATTCCAATATTTTTAGAAATGTTGACCCTGTCGTTTAGACATAATTTTCAAAAATAAATTTTTTGTTGTTGAAATTTTAACTTTAAACTCAAATTAAATTTTAAAATATTTATCCCAATTTTTCAATTTTAAATTCTAAATTTCCATTTTATGAAAAATTTTAACTTGAAAGGGGTACAATTTCAATTTTATTTCATTATTTATATCGTGGATTTTATTTTGATTTTTATAAATTTCAAGTTCTTTTTTTAAAAATTTTGATCTGTGAGGGGATCATGTGATACATTATTTCGGTCCAGCTGTCAAATTAATATTAAAACAGCGGTCCTTATGACCATATTTCTCTTCCCGTTCTTTGTTCTTTAGAGGCGTTATTCAAATGGGCTGTTCAAACATTCCACTCTGGTATATTATTTGGTTTGGTACAATTTAAAAAGATGTATGAAAATAAATTTTTCGTAGTACACGATCAGGAGATATATAAGTAGATGTACTATTTGTTTCTAACATTCTACATTTTATAACAAGCAAACAGAAAAAAATATAATAACAGATGAAAGTAACGCAAAGACAAATTATTTAATAAGTTGACAAATCTGCAATGAATTTAACAGAAAGATATAAATCGTCAACATGTAAGCGAAACATGAAAATTCCTACAATGAGTCAGCATCCCCAACGCGTAAGCTGGGTAAGATTTATTTTCTAGAAGGGGGAACATGTAGGTCATTTTTTGGGTATAATATTATTGATTTTTCACAAACAGCTGATTAGCTAACTGCCGATATTCATTGCATCTAAGGCTACATAATTATCTACACACAAAAAATTAATGTCAGCACGTACGATTTGATCTAGTTAAGATAATCAAGAATTTTCCGCTTCAGGGGTTTTCTAAATTGCTATTATCCTGCACAACCTTCGTATTACTTTGGTTTCAGTAAAATTATATATAGGGTGCACAAGTTTACTTAAAACATGAATATATGGATCAGTGAAGTGTTCTTCAAGTCCACTAGGGAAACAGTGGAAAGTTAAATTTTCCATTATTAATAGTAGATAAACTGTCATAATTACTTACATTTGAATTTGTCAATTTTGGCGAAACACTCCTTCATGGAGATCTCAATTCTGAGAATAAATTTATGACAATTGACAGAGACTAGAATGATTATTATTTAAAGGTTTTTAACAAAATTCAGTATAGGCCAATTTTAGGTGGCGGTGATTTCAGTGGTATAAAGATATTTTTTTTACAATCCTTAATATAACTTCTCAAAATGATATTGCTAAAAACTGACGTAGGCCTTGCATTTTGTAGGAATTCGAATTTTTTTCAAAAATCTAGCTCAGTCAGCTCAGCAATTAAAAAAAATCGCGCAATAAATAAAGATTCTACAGAATGACTTACAAACAAGCTGTTTTTCAGAAAATTGAATTGATTACTAAGAATATGAACAGAACCAAAAGTATGACGCTTATCATTTAAACATTTAACATTTAAACAAGCTTGTGATATGCCATATTGTATTTCCAAATCAATTACCTGAGAAATGACACCTATCTACACCTAGGTTGCCATTTAAGAAAACTCATGATGGCTGCCTCGGAGAAACATCAGTAGCACAACGCAAATGAATCTCGAATCATACTATGGGTGTTTTTGTTTAATTTAATCCATCAAATTCAAATCTAAATGCTAAATTGTTTCTACATCATCCCATTTTGGTGCACCTTACACAACCTCTCCTTTCTAAGTTGTTTGTTCTTTACATGAACATATTATATACTTAAAAAAGTCTAGTATTCACGTAGTTAATTTTATACTCAGATTCTAAAATATAACGCAAATAAATGTTATGTCTTTTTTTATAAAAATAAAAGATTCTGCAGTCTTCATGAAATATATAATTTGTGCAAAGCACTTTATGGAGATGAACCTATCAATGCTTACACAATAATCAATTTCTGATAAATGATATTATAATTATCAATTCATTTGGTAAGAAAATTTCGGCATATAAACAAATAGTATCCTAACAGCAAATAGAACCCACATAATAATGTTTTTTTGTGTACTATTAAAAAAATAATTACGATGGAATCAGGAACTTAATTAAACTTATTATCAAGAAAAATACGGGTAATTTTTATTAATAATATTCCCACCTTTATGCATCTCGGATATTACGTTACTTCTCTAGGAAAGGAAAAGACCACCCCAAAGAGGCAGGTGTTAATTTACTCTAACAGCTATTAATAATGCAATTTTAAGCTGTCATCAAAGTCAACAACCCGAAGGCAAGAAAGCAACTAACGGGCGATAATGCGGTTAAAGTCGAAACAAGTCAAGAAGGCCGCGAAACAAGCAAACAAGTGAACTTCTGTAAGTGGGCGTTTAATATGCAGATGGACATTCATCATTCATCAGAAACCAAGAATTCTGTCTTGGACGTGGATCTACTAAAGCTATTATGAAGTGCTCTATCTGGACGAGAGGGGCTTGAGAAAGGGAGTTAGGGTGAAGTTACATCGTCTTGTCGACGTCATACCCCTTAGCGGGACTTCTCCCCTGTTTAACTTTCTAGCATTATACTTATGAGTAGTTCACAAATAGATACATCTATTGTTAATAATGTCCAAAGATTTTCGATGAATACTTACAATATGTATAAACATTCTCAGGCGGATGTAAATACAAAAGAAAGTGAAGTAAATTAAGTAATTAACTATTATATAAATGGTAAAAGTATAACTAATAAGAACAGGGAGCACGGTAAAGACAATGAGTTAGTCATTTGTGACAAAAAAAGGAGAAATATTGTTAAGTCTTAAAAAAGAAAAATTGGCACTACTTAATGTGCATCCGCCAATTTCTCTATGATTCTGGTTTATGAAACCAATGGAAACCTTTTCAATAAAATGAGTTTCAATAAAATGGAAGTTCATTGCTTTTCTATCAGCATCAACCATATTTAGTTCCGTTTTCATCAGCACTGAACAAATTGCAAGTGGCTCTTTAAAATTTAACCCTCTTTGCAACTTTGGGAATTGTGCCAGTATATCTGTGATTTTAACTATTTATAGTTTTTTGCTCAGACATGACACAACCAGAGAAACTTCTGAATAGGTCCATATCAATAGATCTTTTTAATTGGAAATTTACTCATCTTAAGTTAGTTGCCCTGCGACTGTTTTAGAACGTATGCTTCTTAATAAATAGAGGATTTATAGAAAAAAAAAACTTTGATCGCAGAGGGTACCGTTAATGTCGAAAACGCCCAAATGCATATAGTTCTTATAACGAAAGTTTAGTTCTACATCATCGTCATCTGCACTTATCAACGACGTGCAAATTATTGTGAAAGTGCTTTCCTCTACAATCCTAGATTGTAGACACGAGCAAAGCATTATAAATAGTGTGTTTTCCCTACGTTATCACTAGGAAGTTATAGGTTAGACGAAATGCGTTGGGTCCATATATGAAATACTTTTATATGGCCAGCTCCCTATTCTCATCGTGAGTTTAATCTGTGAAAATCCGAAAAGGACCACGCTGGTTGTTGGTGGATTTTGAGCATGCGTCAATTCGATGTGCTGGGAGCAAATTAAAAAACAGAATTTTAATTGGCAGCACTTGGATGTTTACGTACAGATCTGATTTCAAACGAATGCGCATTGCGACTCAATGACCAGCAAGAAGCCTGGCAGGACGAGAAGTGTTCCCCAAGTAGAACGCGGAGCTGATCATATAGAAGTATTACATATACGGTATTGTAAATCATACACGTAATTTCAACTGCGTACGTCCATCGGGTGAGAAATTATTTTCGTGTTTGACATCTAACGTTTTAATTTTTGAATATTCTTCGACCTATTCCATAATCCATAATCTCAGTTAGTCGGTAGAGCATGACAATACATTTCATAAAATTTAAAACCAAGGGATCATTTATGGTTTGACAGATCAAACATTTTAGTAAAGAATTCGGGTGATTCCAAAGATATTCAAGAACACTTATTTACCTGCGCAGACCTTGCACTGATCTGTGTCATTTAATACTTGACATTTATTTCAAAAATTTGCCCGGTGCTATCATTGAGAAGAATAAACTAGTTTTTGACTTTTAACGGAATTTTCTCTTTCTCTCTCTCTCTCTCTCTTTCTCTCAGAAAATTATCGTGGTAACCAAAATGGAATCTGAAATGCCGAACCTTCGTTTCTGTTGATGGTATTTGGACACTACTGAATTTCTACGGTCTTGCAAATCTTTTTATCTTCGTCATGGAGAATCCTATAAATAACTGAAAAATTTATAACAACAATTTTATGGGCGATATTCAATAATAAATAGCTAAATGGGAAAATGAGTCATAGTTTCTTTTGTGCTCCGTATTTTGCGAAATGAACGAGCGACCCGTTTTCTCGATATACACTGCATCACGAACACAGGAATCTCCATACACAAGCATTTTATCTTGCGCCAGGTGAAGACTTAATTCAGTCTTAATTTTTCTTAAAGTAAATAAAGGGTAATAACCAAACTTTATATAACACTGCTGTTAAATCTAATGCAAAGACCAATACGTTTGAACATCTATCAGACTCGGAGTTTGGGAATCAAAGACAGGTTTCGATCTTGTTAGATCTCGTCAGTTGGCATACCCAATTTAAACTTGATAGGTGCTTTGGTAGACGAAATAAATTATAAAATTAGACAAAGGTTCTTAAATCTAATTTCTAGATATAGCACTACATGTAAGTCTGGGAAAAAAATTATGAAATAACTCCAAGAAGTATGATGTAAATAAAATATCATCTACAGGGTGATTCAGTCATAATGGCATTAATTTTAACTACGTGTTCGAAAGACTTAGTAAAGGCAGAAAATCTAAAAAAAAATTCATTTGACTTTTTAAAATAGACCCAAAATAATCCATTGACCACCAAAAGCCCGGCGCTACTGACCACATTAAATACCTTACGGCTACAGACGCTTATGACGTTACCATCCACCCACCAGCTACAATGATAAGCCGAACTGGCGAGGGCGAAACTGTATTCAGTTATTTTGACGAATAAGTATTTGTATTTTTATACACTTAAAACTTTTTACGTTTTTTTGTTTCGTTAGTCAATTGGTCTGATGAAAAGTAAGACGCAAACTAAAATATTAATTCTACAAAATAAATAACAATAGGCAACACTGGTTTATTTAATTTTGAAGCATATTAACTTTGGTTAGCAGTTAGGTTGTTGTTTATAAAAATACTTATATTTAAACTTGTGTGCTTCTTTTTCGAACTATTTTAGACCTATGGGGAGTCTGAAAAAAGTGATGATTCGTCGATAAACTACACATGGTTTAAAAAATTTCCATCGTATCACAGAGAGTCATAAAAAATAAACCGTCGGGAAATAACTCTCGTGTATTAACCACTATTAACACTTGCACCCACAGCAGGGAATTTATTATTTTTAGCATTGATATCAACGTTTACATCCATTTAGAGATTTCACCTTTTTTTATTTTCGCGTAACTTTCTTCTGCAATTCGACTTTTCCGCAACCATCCATGCCACCAGAACCATTTAATGTTTTTCATATTGTCATTAAGACATATTTCGCCCGAGTCTCAACTGTGCAGCCGTAAATTCTTCTTCTTTCTATTTATCTGGGCCTTGGAGCTTTGGGTCAGTGACAGCTTAAAAAGGGGTTTCAATTATGATTTAGAAATATATTTTTCAGCGTGCAATTATACCGGAATTTTTTTATCTACGTATTCGTATTGTAGTCTATCCTTCCCTAAAATTAATGGCATTATAACTGAATCACAGGGTATTTTCGAATAAGATGCTAATACTTAAAAAGCATAATCCTTGGTTCATTTTAAGAAACAAAGTTTATATCAATGTAGGTCCGGAACCACTTTATTTTTAAGATAGATGGTCTTGAAAATTAGAAAATAATTTCGTTTTTCTTTCAATATTTTGAAACTTCTTGAAATATTTTTTGAATTTTGGTAGATACTAACTAGGCATAAAAAAGCATTTTTTTCCGGAAAAACTATTTGTTCTACTTCCTATCAGTGGCGTCCGCCCTAACATGCCCTTAAATATTCTTAAGCGAAAAGAAATGGTACTCCAGTCCTTTTTTTTCAAAATAGACACTTATTTTATAAACATTCTTCATTATTGATAAAAATGTACCTCTTTTTTTGTTTTCGATTAGGATGTCTTTGAACATTTTTAGTCGAGGAAATAAAATCAAAATAAATATGGTTTTCATTAAGACATTTAATTCTTTAGTAAACATTTTTTCTTAACTTTTTACGTCCAATTAATGGGTTTCGATTAAAAAAATAAATGCATTTCTTTTCATTTCAATGGGCGCTTGATATTCTTTATTACGAATGTAACGTCTTATTTTAAGGGAACTTGGGTCGTTGTGGTTTCTTTACGAAAATCTGTATTATTAGATTATTGAGATAAGTTATATTAGATAAGTTATTAGATACACTTTTTTGGACGTAACTATTTGTTAATAACTAATAAACCCATAGCATAATATAGGTAAATTTATGGTTTTTAAAGCTTAATTATTTTTTAATGGAAAACCAATTGTCAGACAAAAAAAAGTCAAGAAAGCATTTTATCAAGAAATGAAAGTTGTTTATGAAATTGGTACTTGTTTTGGAAAAAAGCGGTGGTGTACATTTTTTTTTTCGCTAAGAACATTCAAGGACGTGTAGTAGAGCAAATATTTTTTCTAGAAAAAATGGGGTTTTGTTTCTAGTTAGCATCTACCAAAATTCAAACAAATATTTCAAGCGGTTTCAATGTATTTAAGGAACAGCAAATTTTTTTCTTAATTTTTAACTCCCTGTATCTTAAAAATAAAGCGGTTCCGGACCTATGTTGATAAAACCTTTTTTTCTTAAAATGGTTCAAAGATTATGCTCCTTGCATCTTATTCAAAAACACCCTGTATTTAGTAATGTAGCCCTCAACATTAAATTACTAACAATTGACCCACTGAAGATTGGCAGAAACGGTTAATCTGAAAAACCCAGAGAACCTTACTCTAATGACCAATAAATATGAACATTTATCAGACTCAGAATTTGGGAGCCAAAGATCGACTGACAAGATCTAAAAAAATCGAAACCGGTTTTTGTCTCCTAACTCTGAATCTGATAACCCATTGGTCTAGGCAGTATAATAAAATTCTCTGGAATTTTTCAGAGTGACTGCTTCTACTAAACGTCAGTTGTTGGTAGTTAAGCTACTTATGGCGACACAGGTTAAAGGCTGTATTATTGCGGTGTGTTGTCAAATTTTTCTTGTATTAAAACTATTTTGCTTTTAACACTAACAGCATATTACATGTTAAAATTATCTTTAAAAATAATGATACTTATTAAACAGTATTCGTGGAAAAAAATTTTTTATTATCAAAATTTATTCGTCGCATCGAAAAACTGTTCGATGATCGTTTCACGCTTTTGAAAAATCCAATAGTCGAAAAGAAGAGCGAATGTGTAAAAGTCTCCCACATATTAGATTAAGATATTAGAAGTATTCAGTATCGGGTTTGACTGAGTGTGAGCATTTGTCAACTTTTATTTCGGTAATGGCATCATTTGTCGACTGAATGTCCACACTTTAACACTCGGATTGTTGGATATTACTGGCGAAAAGGGCGATATTAGAACACCCTAGCGCACAAAATAGATCAAGAACATTGGAATAGTCCGAATGTGTTGAAAGCTTTTCATGCAGGTCTTACATCTTTACGAATGCACATGTGTAGTAAATGTATGGATGGATAAGGCGACATGTGGAGGCGCACTCGTGAGAAACTGTTTGTTGAACTTGTGTTTACATCTTGAGAACTAAATATAGAAGTATCCCTATCTATAAAGGTTTCATTTATTTCATAAGTAAGTAGTTATGCAAAAGTAAATTTAATTCAGCAAACAGATTCAAATAAAAAATTCCAATTTACAAAAAAATAATGGAGTAGAAGTTTTAGTTGTTCGGTACTTGATTCTTTTCTCTTATGAAGTTTTCATTAGAAGTTCAGTTTCAGAACGCCTACTAATATAACAATTTCATCATTTATATCGCATTTAAAGAAATTATTTGCACTAAAAACCTCCCATAAGGTATATTGTGGTTTCCAATTTAAATCTTTGTCAATAGAAACAATGTTCATGTAGCCATGTTTATATGTCCTTAAGGATGTCTAATATAATTATTAATTTGTTCTTTATACGTCCCTTAGAGGAACTTTTTACATATATAATATTGTCCGTATAATTATTTACATTTTCATACATATGGAACCAATAGAAAATATATTTTACATTTTCTAGAACGATATTTTCACAAAATAAATGATCAGTGCACAAACAGCGGGATTGTTTATTTTTGGGACATCTTAAACATTTGTTGGCTATTTGGTTATTTTTTAAATATGTGCAAAACGACGAGGAATTCAGAACATAGCCCAAATATATTTAATTATTTCTCAGTATAGATATAATGTAGTTAAATGAAAAATGAAGAAACATGTAACTATTTTTCTGAAATATTTGTGAGTTGTGTTATGTATGAAGAAAAAAAGATGATTTGTCGCTAAATAACGTAAAAGTGGTTTACAAATTTTGCTTCGAAATGAGCCATTTCTGTCACAGATTCACAAAAGTCAGAATATTTGTTATAGTAGCCGGAAAATATTTCTTTGATTATTAGCCACTTTATAACACTTGAATTTGTTTCTTTTCAAAATATTTGTCACTGTTTTTTTCAGGTATTCATTATTGCTATCAATCGATTTGTATGCGAAAAAGAACATTACAGGTCCCAATTCTTGACAATCTTTTGAGATAGCTATTTATATCTATTTGTAATTTATTGGCATAGAATCATGTTAATTTCTCAAATCATTATTTAAATGGTTTAATATTTACTAAGCTGTAATTCAGCGACAGTTATTTATGTAATGCAGTTTCCATTACTTGCTCAAATATTATTTTAGGTTGTCGTAATTTTTACGACATTTTCCTGTATTCTCGCTTCGCTTCCTCCACTCTCCACTGCATTGAAACTCAGGAGTTGGACCTTTTAACTGCCTTTTTGATTGTTTTCATAATGGAAAGTTTATTTGTATGAACACTATCAAAAGTAATCACACATAATATGATATTGTTGGGAAGGTAATTCTGTCTCCTTTTCATACTAGTTAATAAAAATAGGTCATTCTATCTAAAACTTATAGAAACTAAATGACTATCAATAATTATTTTTGTCGCAAATTGGTTAATACTACATCATAATGAGTGTTTACAAATGATTGCATCGGAGTCCTGTCTCTGAATTTATGATCCTCTATTAGGAAAACAGGCCATCAAAATCTCCATAACCCTTCTGTTATTTTGGTGGATATTTATAAGGCTATCTAAATATGTATAAATATATAGGGTGCTTTACTAAAAAAAGTACGTTTATATCAAAGGTCTATATATGATTGGTACAATAACATGAAAATAATTTCAAAATGTGCTCCCTATAGATTACGCCACTGAACAAAATTTTCATGTTGATATCTCTTTAGGCTTAGGAGCTATTCTCCGTTCCCACATTAATGGCGGATCCTGTATACATACTAGAATATTAATATTCGACATCTCAAAGTCACCACGCAATTAAATATCTCCTTAATAGGCCTTATTTCTTGTAAACATTTGACAGACGTCTTAAACCTATGAGTAATTTCTCCCTCTATGCATCTCCTTAATAGACTAAGAGTTTCTAATAAGTAAACATTTAGTAAGCAAATTTTAACTTTTCAATCCAATACTATGTTTCGTTTGAATGTCATGATAGCTTTCCGAACTAGGCTTGTAGAAACAAGCCACGAACCTCATAACACGTTCAACTAAATTCTTAATTCCACCGGAGATTTCGGTCATTATAGGAATACTTTATAGGTAGATGTCGCCAAAATACACCGACAAAAAGCGCTCCCTTTTGTTATACCGCGATTTCTTTGTATAGCCGCCTGTAAAATGCCTAATTCAGATAGTTGAGAATGTTAAGTTGGCGGTCGGGAACCATCCGTTAATGGTCTTGAAAATGGGAAGCAGTTACCTAGAGAGCTAGAAAGGCTACTTGAGTCATCTGTCCTGATTTAATTTCCTACCGAATTTGCTACCGTTTGACGAAAAGGCAGTTATCGGCTTTTTGTTGCGTTGCGACAAAAGATGCTTCGGATGTTTTATGAGAGCAACGATGAATTTTTATAAATGAGCCAGACGGAATTCGCTGACGGACGAAGCTACCACAAATACCCCATGAGATTGCCGTTTTTATGTCTTGCATTTTAAAAATTCATAATATACACCTTGTTTTAAGTAAAGAAAAAAAGTGCCAATGATTCGATGCCATAACTGCTATCAACTCGATGAGATTATAGGTCTATTTCTATCTCTGTTTCTATTTCGAAGTTAAAGCTTTCAGACTTATTTAATAAATTTACAAAGAAAATAATTCCCTTCCATAATTGTATTTAAGGAAAATTTGTAGTAAATAGGGACAGAACATTGAAGGTTTATATACATAAATTAAAAAAGTATCTTATCTAATATACTAATGTTGAGCTCACGGTTCAAGGATTTTTACATATACACTCATTTTAATAATAGTAATGTCTTAATGTAAACAGAGCTTAGGAAAAATGTAACTAACCATGAAACTTGAATGAAAGATATTATTTAAAGTTGTAGTATAAAAGTAATTGGCGCCCCATTAGTGCTTAATTCTCCATAATCTTCGACTTATAAGTCAGGTTAAGTAATTGCACAATTTTCTATGAATAAATCAAAAGTTACCACTTATTAAATATACAATAAACAAGCTCAGAGAAACAACCAATTTTCGAATTAATATTCTAGCCACTAAAGGGACTTAAATCAATTTCCATGCAATTTACTGATATCAGATTACGAAAGGGTATCTATTTCATATCTCTGGGGAATAGTTTCTAAACACGTTTGAATCTTATTAGAAATAATGATATTATTAATAGCCCCACCTTCAGTATAGTCGGATCTCCTCAAAACTAAAGAAAAATCAACGTATCTTCTGAATCAGAATATTCACCAGTTTTACGTAAAGAAAAAATATCTTATGGTATGGATGCTCGGTTTTGCGTTAATCATTTGCTTTTTATAAACAAAATGAAAACAATAGAGTTTTTGGCGCCAGAGGCTTATCAACTGTCCGGAAGGTTCCAGATCCTTTTGGGGACGTGCAAACTGGATTGGAAAGAATGTTGTCTTCAAATTTTCCACCCTTACTGGATGACAATAACAATATTGCGACTAATTCCAAGGGAAAAACTGACATGCTAGCCTTAATGTTTGCTGAAAATTCCAACCTTGATTTTCGTAGCGCAGAACCTCCTATTCTTCCTAAGGTTGGCACTTCCACCTGAAGTTGTTTTCAGACAACGCACAGTCAGAAAGATTCTCCTCGAGCTCGACAGATTCAAAGCTTCTGGCCTTGATGATATCTCCGTTATTGTTCTTAAGAAGTGCTCTCCGGCGTTGGCTCGTGTCCTAAGCAAATTGTTCTCACTCTCTTACAACAAAGGTATACTCCATAACATCTGGAAATCTGCTAGGGTACAGTATGTCCCTAAAAAGGGAAAAACGAACCTGGCTAACAGCTATCGCCCCATATCTTTGTTGTCAGTTGCATCTAAGATAATGGAAAAAGTTATCAACATTGAGATTCAAGGAGAAAAGAATCATTTCGGACAGGTAATACGGTTTCAGACAACAATGCTCAACTGGCGATCTACTATCTACTATCTGTAACTCAGCTATGGAAAAACATTATAAGACTAGAATTGTAGCATTGGATATCTCAATGGCCTTTGACAGAGTCTAGCACCGATTTCTTCTCGCCAAATTAACATTTTATGGTCTTCCTCCTAGACTCTATCATTTGATATCCAATTTTCCCGCTGACAGATCTCTTTATGTCGTCGTCAATAGCATCTCATCCGAGACATTTGTGATTTAAGCAGGGATATCTCAGGGGTCTGTCCTGTCTCCTATTCTGTTTCTGTTACACATAAACCATCTCTTAGCTTCAACTTCCAATCCTACGCAAACAAACCATTATCCGTCGCTGCTTCAGATCGACTAAGGGAACAGCAGATACAGACAATTAATCGGGATCTCGAGATTATTCTGGAATGGAATAAGAACAAGTTGGTCGACTTCAAAGCTTCAAAAAACTCAGGCCGGGGTTTTCTCTAAGAAAACATCAAGGTATAATGCAACAAACATACTAATGGACGTTAAAATCCTGATGGGATCTGTCTACCCTAGGAGTGAATGGAAGCACTAACTTCTATTAGGACGATCATATGTTCGCCATTGCCAAGTCAGCCTCTCAGAAGCTAGGCTTTCTTTTTAGATCTAAAAAGTACTTCACATCTCATCAGCTACTCACATTGTACAAAGTTATACTGTGGAATACTGTTTCCATGTTTAGACTTCAGTCTCAAAGCACAATTTGGCTCCTTTGGATTTAATTCAAAGAAAAGCGATTCGGTTAATTGATGACAAGAGTTTGATCGATTCAATTCGAAACACTGGAGAGAGGTTGGTGACTTGCCTCTTTTTTACAAGTACTATTATGGGAGATGCTCGTAGGAACTAATAGGATTGATCCCCCCAAAGACAAGATTTTTGAGGCATACAAAACAGTCGGAGACAGCAAATTTCTGTGCGGTCCAGCTTGACACAGAGAGGACTTCTGGACTCTTTTTTCTATAAAATTCTCAAGCTATGGAATTTGTTACTGAAAGGAATTTTCCCCAAAAATTACAACCTTGCTTAAGAAGGCGGTCCATATTGCTATCTAACCTTGTTTTCGCATTCTACTTGCAGTGCTTTGAAGACATAATGGGGTTGCCCTTTGGAAGTGGATTAAACTTAAAAAAAAAGGATATGAATGATGTTCTTTGATAAGTAAACATCGATCACATATATTCGATCAAGATCGATAACCAAACATAGATGATCCATAAACTAAATTGACAGAATGGCAAACGACGGTGTAGAACAACAATATACTTGAATGTTATTGGATACTATATTTTCTTATCAATAAATTTTCAACGAAAAAAAAAAGAAAACAAAAATCTATAATGCAAATATTCAACTTAAATTTTATGATTTGTCAAAAGATAAGTGTTTTTATTCGTTATAGGTAGTCGGTCATCATGTGCACAGTTGACTATATTCATTTAAGATTCTATAATCATAAAAGTTGTAATATTTTTACATTTGCTGGCATATTTGTTTAGAGTAAAAATGGGAATAATTAATGATTATTCGAATAGATCTAGGAGTAACGCATAATTTTACTTTATTTATACATGATTGATAAAATCCAAGTCCTTTAATCAAATTGATCGTTTGAGCATTAAACATTAATTTTGAGGATATGTAGCATCGTTTGTGGTTTTTCAAGATGCATGTTTTGGCTTGTATTAGACCGGTTTATTTTTATAGGATTTTACTACCATTTATTTTTTAGAATTTCTGTTTTACTCTTCGCCAGGCCGACTGATTAACGAAACCAAAAATGTAAAGTAAATGCTTTCAAATATACGCACTACATAATAATGTAGTGTATGGAAATAATTATGCGGCGAAGTAATTACACATAAAGTGTTAAATTATTTCATTAGTTAGCAATATTTCGTTCTAGTTCGTATGCCTTACTTGTTGAGTTGGTGATCATTAAGGGTGGTTTATGGGTTGAATTTGTCTCTCTTTTAGTTTTCTTAACGATTTTCTGCCTTAAGTAAGGCTCCCGAATACGTGGTTAAAATTAATGACATTATGACTGAGACTGAGATTTTGCAATTGGTTTGAATCGTTTAAATCTAATTTTGATATAATTCGCTATCATTTTATTGCACTACTTCTATGTGATTGGGGTTTAACCCTGTTGAAATTTAATAAACAATTCTTATAAGTTGTATCATTTTACCCGGGCTTAAATTGAGACATTTTAAAGCTGTTGAAAGATAGATTTTCGTCAAGAACTGTCGACGTTAACGCCAGTCCTTCTCTTCTAATCCGATATAATCGATCGTTTTAGCTCTTAAAGTAGGTGCATCCGTGGTATTAGAACACAGTTAACGTAAGTGTCTCACTTAAATCCACGGGCAAGATGCGGATCGGTTACTCTCGTCCCCCTTAACATTTCCCCGTCGCTTTATCTGCCTCATTTGTAGACGGCCCTAATCTACTATTATAAATGATGAGAAAGAAGGACTTTCATCAGGCGACAACGGCTGATGCTCTGCAGGTTTGGCTGGTGGTCCGCCCCGAAGTCCCTAGATCGATGACACTATCGTCTAATGCTCTCCCTTGATGACTGTAATTAGTTGAAAAAACAAAAAAAAAATGAAGAAGAAATGATAGAGAACATATTTTATGTCATAAGAATGCATTTTTGATACTGTGGTAGGATGACTAGCAAATAAAGTCCGTAATTTATCTACTTCATCATATTACACTCGTTTTTGACCAATAAATAATAGTGAGAAATGTAGGCGGTGCTTTTTTTTCAAACAGTCTAGCTTCATCAAAATTTGGTTTAGATTTAAATAGACTATTAGAACAATAGGATGTGCCAATTAAAATTTTCCATCTACAAAATATCGGAATTAAAAAAAGGAACAGGTCGATTTTCATTTCAAAGATGAAGCGTGATAATGTAAGTTTTAGTGTCTTTTAAAGGGGAACGAGCGTAAACTTAAAATGGAACCCTGTATTAAGTGACCCCTAATCTTAAAAGTTTGTCAATTTGTCCTACGATGACATACGACATTTAAATTTGGGTTTGGATATAACTATAAAACCATAACTTAAAATATAAAACAAAATAATTCAAAGAATGTTATTTTATTAAATGTTCAAATTGGGTTCTCTTTGCTTCCATATAACAATAAAATCTTTGTACAACTTTTGAACGAACGTAGAAGTATTTTGAGCATCTATCAGTCTGTAAAATAAACAGTCGAATATCTCCAACCAACTTTATGCAAGTAAAATACGATTTAGACTGCAATAAACGTGTAGTGGATAAAAGTTAGGTAGAATACTACAGTTGATCTACTGAGGTTTAGCAAAAACCATCATTCTGCCAAAGCCTAAAGACTTTATTACAAGGCACAGTCCAATTAAGTCTAAATATTCAGCAGATTCAGAGTTTAGGAATCAAAGACCGCTTTCTGACAAATGAAAATCAATAAGAACAAAGGTCGGCAAAATCAGTTAAAGATTGCGATTTATTTACGCACAGAACAATTGACGGAAATACATCCCAAATTTGGTTGGCTAGTTTAGGTGATACTAACAATTAAAAAATTAAGAACGGTATGAGTGCTTAAAGAAAGATCTTCAGTTATCAATTTCAATTTTACAATGAGAGTTTAAACCAAAAAATAAAGAATTTTTGTTTCCAAAATGCTACCTAACGGTTTATTTGTTGCAAAATTATAATTTTGTTGAGATAAATTAGTTCTTATGAACACATGCACTGATCTTCTGTTACGACTGGATTCATAAAACTTTACTCCAAAGGTAAAAAATTTAGTTGAACTGATTTAAAGCAAATATATTCAAACCTGCCTAATTGTAAACCACCACGAATACGAAATTTCTTACAAATTTAAACACTTGTCCGTCTTATACAAGAACACGTATATGATGGAATGGGTCTTTCAAAATATTCCGTCATAGATAGGATTTCGTCTTATGGATGTTCCGATTTGGATAGGTTTCATTGTATTTCTTAAATGAGAAACTGTTATAAAAATTATCTTAATAATATGGAATGCACGGAGCCCACCAAGTTTTAAAAATTATTAACGAAACAGTTCTTTTCTCAAATTCAAATGTTTAGATTACATAATTAAAGGTAAAGGTAACACATCTGTTTAAGTAAACCTGAGTGAGCACATTCCATGTTATTAAAATGTAACACTCCTTGGGCTCATAGTGAATGTTCAGAAAAAATCGTAAGATTAAATTTTCAGTGCTACCACGTCAACCGATTGTGTTGAATCACAAAGAGAGAAGACAATGACAATGCCTTTCGTTAGTGGAAGCTAAACTAAAAATCGCCGAGAGGAATGCAGCTATATTATAAATGCTGCATCATTATTCTTTAATTAAATTACGTTGTTTTATAACAAGTTTTTCAGCTAGCCTGAAAATTAATGCTATTAATATATAAGTCATTCACTCGCGTGTTTATGTACGCCTGACGACGATGTTGAAGAGAATGAGGCGTAATGAAATAAATATTGTTGATATAGGCAGCCGAAATAGTAATTAACAGTGATTCAACTTGTTTTGATTGATTATCTATTTTTTAACCTATTACTATGACCAATTTTTTTAAACAAGAATTTACGAGGGTAAATCAAATATGAACCGGAATTTGCTTAAAAAAATTATTGATACAGGATACGTATATAAAAGTTACTAAATATTTTTCTACATAATCTCCTCATTTTATGCATTTTTCCCAACGAATGAAGAGTTTCGTAATGTCGTCATCATAAAAAGAAGGGGGCGTGTTTGCAGCCAATAGCGCACAAATGTCTCAAGAGCAACATAATCATGGAATCGTTAACTTCCTACAGCTCCTTTCAGTGGCCCAAACATATGATAATCGCCTGGTGATAAGTTGCCGAGTGCATTTTCTCTAATTTTTGATGTGTCAGATTAGCTGAATGGGGGCGAGCATTTAGCCCAGTCGGCGAGGAAATCGCTATAAAGGTGAAAAATACAAACTAATAGAACGGCGATTTTATTATTGCAATCTATTAGTAGGTCAATTTTGAGCATATGTCTAAGTTAGCGCGGCGCGGGGGGCTGTACGTCAGCCGCCATTTTGATAAACGCGTTTTAGTAAATATCTCGAGAGTGGTTGGTTCTATAAAGAAAATACAGAAAAACATATTTATAGAAAAATATATAATTTACCTTTTTTATTAATCATATTTTTCTATAAAATGATTATTTTACGAGTTATTCTAATGAAAAGTTTTTACTTTTCAGTTTTTTTTAATAGTTTCAAAACGGTTAGCACTTGTTGGTAACAGTTATAATCAAAGTTATAGAGAGTAAAGTTCTCTACAAATTTTGTTCATATTTTATTTTTTTAAAGTTAATAGTTTGTGAGTTATAACGCCATGAAAATCGAACGGTCTTGATAAATTTGAACTTACGAATTTCCCCACCACCTAAAGTATATAACACAGTAAAGAACTACTCTAGAAATCGAACGTGTATTTATGCCAAAGGTGCTTTTAACCACCAAACGCTAATTTGATGAGACAATATAAAACTGTATTTTCAATGAATTGTAGAAAAAGTAGATTCATCACATTAATCTAATCTTGAATGAAATAGTAGAAGACGTAGACAGTGTCTTTGACGAAGTAATAGATATAAGTAAACCTGGACCATCAAAAAAATCTTAAAATAGTTTTTCATTTTGCATTTTTACTGTGGATTAGACTTTTCGGAAATACCATGTTAAAAAAAACGCGCCGTGAACTTTACCTCTAAGGTGGTGGGGAAATAAGTTCAAATTGCACACTACCTATACACCACAAATTTAAGAAAAACCTATTTAAAGAAAAATGTAGATTTTCTAATTTTCTTACAATTTTGATAGTTACTGTTATGAATTATTCTTGTAAGCCGCTTACTAATTTTACTGAATAAAAACTAAAAAATGAACACTTCAATGCTGTTACTTTTTTTAGTGTAACAGCCAAAATAAACATTTTTATGTTCATAGGTTCCTTGTAGTTCCTTTTTATAACAACACATTTATCAAAATAATGACTAACGCACGACCAATTGGCGTTATAAACAGGATTGACACACTAATAGGTTGTATTCATAAAATTGCTATTGAATTATACTTCAAATAAATTTGTCCCACTGTGTAACAGTGAAAAAAAGCAAAAATGGAAAAGATTGTATTTATGTAAAAATAAGTAGTTTAATATTTTTATTGGAAGCGATTTTTAGATACATATTCTAAAATTATTACGCCAAAAAATGTCACTCTTTAGTTTTTTCTTAATCTAGTTCCATATCGGCTATCAGTATATTTGTAGAGTATAAAATTATCTATCAAGTTTACAAGAACATTTTTAAAAAGACCATAGTTTATAAAAGCTATAATAACAAAAGATCTAAAATTATACCTATTCTTCACTTGTCCAATAAATATTGCAACAATGAGACACTCCAGTTAAAATAAAATCTGCTGTCGATTAGTCAGCATTTAGGCCGTTTTTAGAATCACGCGGGTGGCACCCGTCACCCGCGCGCGGGTTGGTAGGATACATTTGTTTGCAGCGACGCACCCGCGTGCAGCCACCCGTTCCATTCTAAATAACTTGCTGCAAACAAATGTATCCTACCTACCCGCGCGCGGGTGACGGGTGCTACCCGCGTGACTCTAAAAACGGCCTTATTGCGCATACAGTTTGATAAAACGCCGTTTTCTTGATTAACTCAGATACTTATTTTATTATAACTCTTAAATTATAAACTTTAGAAAAAAATGTTTTTTACAAAATGTGTAAATTGTTTTATGCTCATCAACTTTGATAATAACTATTATCAATGTAGTGTTATTTGTTTACGAATTATGAAGCAAAAACTAAAAAGAGAAAATAATTCAACGTAGTAACTTTTAAAATATTCATCCTATACTAAAATACTATTAATAAAAAAGATAAGTTATATATTTTTCTACAAATATGATTTCTTGTACTTTTCCAATAGGACCAACCATTATTATCGAAATAATTACATAAACGCGTTTAGCAAAATGGCGGCTAACGCACAGCCCCCCGCACCGCGCCAACTTGAATTTATTCTCAAAATTACCCAACTAATTGATTGCAATCATAAAATCGCTGTTGGATTATGTTGTACAAAAAAAAGCTTCGCCGACTGGGCTATAGGATGAACTTTTCAGTCTACAAGTAAGTACAAAAGAAGCAGTGCTTCCCTATCTTTCATGAAGTATACGCCATTGATTCAATTTCATATACATACGTAATGAATCGTATACAATGAATAGGTGACCGAAATATTGTTTGCTTGAAAGACTAAATAAACTTGTCATTCAAGAAACTTGTGTATACTTAAAATATAAATGAAATTACAAAAACATTACATACCAAAGTTTTTCTACTGTGTAAAGCGTTAACGATTTAATAATGTATGTTTAATTTAAATATCTCATGTATCGCATGTCGGCATACAGAACTATTCAGGTATCATTACCTACAATTACATTCTAATTACATTAAATTCGATGGCATGTACGATTGTAGAAACGAACAAATATAAAAACAGTAAATAAACGACAAAGAAAAAAACAGAAGCTTAATGTTTATCCGGATTTTTTTATCGGCGTCTCTGACATTGCCTTTAGATTATGTCGTCACATAGCCGTACTACACATAATATTCATATCTAAGATTTTAAATTACAGTACAGTGGCCTTACATAAAAACTTAAAACGATATACAGATGTCTAAAGGCGAGAAAAAACTAAAACCACATGCTGCATCCACGCATCGCTCCTACATTAATCTCGAAAACACTTGTCATCTTTAATGCAGTAATTACATTTAGAAATCATACTGTACATGTCCATACGTTCACATCGTCGGTTAATTGCTCTATTTTTAGATTTGTCTCGTCCAAGCGAAATTAACTTGAGACAATCACATTATAATCAGACTCTAAGTCAAATATGGGCATTCAAAGTCTCAAGAAGCAAGCATTTACTATAACGACGTTGCTTTTTTAATGAAGAATTCGTACTAATTTAAATACCTTGCAGCTTCCTCAAAGTTAAAATTGTTGTTCATTGGAAAATGCCACAATTGGTAAGTCAAAGTATTCGTAGATTTTTTTTAATAAACTGACAGAATAAATGGTCTGTACGAGAAAGAATGCAAATTCGTTGGATTATAATCTCTTGTTTACATGAATTAAACCTATTCAGTACTGGAAAAGTATGTCAGTTCCATTTGCTCAATATATAAAAAATAAAATAGCATTAGCAGTATTCGAATTTCCTAAGAACAAAGATGGATGATTATAATTGACAATGGTTCACGATTTCATTACTCGACAGAGACACTTATTACCACACCGACTCACAGTACCTTATCTATACTGGCTATCTGTAGGGTTACTTTGTATTATTTTGTTTTCGGAACAATGTTACTGTCAAGAAAGTTTCCTAACCTACGGTCAATAAAGCTTCACGAATTACTTCCAGGTATATTTTTTATACACTTGAAAATAATATGAAAATAATTTAAAATTACACTTATTATACAGATAAGGAAAAATTTTCATTGTCCATGTAAAACGCTAAGAATTGTCCCTTCCATAGTTTTCTACGGCCGCTGAATGTATTCCCCTACTTTGACGCAGCATGTTCGTATCTTTCAGTTTAGATGTTAGAAAAAAACTCGTCGAGAGTTTTACAACACACTGGAATAATGTTTGGCACAATCTGGAGGCCTAGTTGAACTCCTTATATTGAAATGTTTATTGTTTATTCTTCATTGGAATTATTATTTATTTTGTTTAAGAAATCTCGTTTATGTATTTTGGTTATCAAAGAATATCAGATTTATTTTGCCTCAGACATTGATTAAATCAACGGACTAGAAGAACAAACAACATGTGGTAGGCAAATTTTAATAAAATTGTTGCCCGCCAATAGTAATCCCGTAACAAAACACGTTAGAACCTATGATGTACTACTGATTTCTCCACCAGCGCTGATCTCTGCGCTCTGCGTTGAATTGTTTACATCGGTGTAGGAGAATACAACGCGCCGCCCATCTATCCCACTAGTAGCTCTCAATGTTAAATCTCTCATTAACATGCTCCCTATGGATAGTGTTTAACTTTCCTGATGTGTATATTTTGGTTTCTTGAATCGACCGATCTGAAAGAAAAAAATGATGTTCACCATTACCCCATTGTTTGGCTTCCAACTTCCCCTATTGAATAAATTTCCTGGGGCAATTGTAAATGCTAACTCACATCATTTGTGAGCGTTTATAACTTCCAATGGTCATGCAGTTTGTCGACTTATATTATGTAAATAAAGAGTATTTATCCATAATTTACCTATAATATATTTTACAACTTTTATTATAATAATGCTGAAATAACTTTGAACTGATTTCTGGAAAATTGTTGCACCTTTTCACATAAAATATCGTGACGCTTTTATTCTGCTGGTTAGTGAGCTAAAAGTTTTACTAACTAAACTAGTATTACAATATATAATTTCCATTAGTTTATAGTTTCTGGAGTTGGGGGTTTTCAAAATAAATAGGCTAGTTCCATTTACCCCGGTTTTACAATTACCCCACTTGATCCTAATCCATAAATTCTCAACCTTTCATTTAATTTTAGGCTTAAATGATTTTAAGAAATTTTTCAGATTAAAGTCAAAGTTTTGAAAAATATAAAATTTTCGAAAAAAAACCAAATTTATTAAAAAAATATATCAAAATTCGCTATTAATTTCTTTACGTTTTTTCAAAGGTTCTTTGAGGCCTTAAATCTTAGTTTTTTCTTATTTGCAGTATTAACTAAAAATAAAAAATTTTAGCTCGTGTTTTTAAGAAAAAGGGTTGAAATATTTAATTTTAAGTGAAAATTGTAAATTTAAAGTTCAAATTTGAAAAAAGTCCTAATTTTTCAAAATCTAAATTCTTTAAAATAATATCTTGAAGTTGTTTAGTATTTTTATAAGAATTTTAAGTTAGGCTCTACATTTTAATTTCAGAAAATTTGAGTTTAAAAGTCAAATATTCCATTTTAAAATAATGTTCATGATAAACTTGAAATTTTCATGATGCAAGACTTCAAATTTTAAAATTTCTTTTTTCAATTTTATTTTTTAAATTTTAACTTTTCTTGAAAAACTTTAAACCTTAAATTGCCCAGTTTTGATTTTTTCCTATTGACCACAATCTTAAAATAAAAATAATTTTTACAAATCAGAAAACTTTGAGTGTATCGAGTTAAAATTTGGGCAAAGTCAAGAATAGAATAGAAATTTCCTTTTCTTTCTTTTTTTTTTGAAATGGAAATTAACTGAAAGTCTCGTTTCAAAAGCAAAAATTAGCCTGCTTAAAATGATCGTTAATTTTACCCTAATCCAATCAATACATTGATATTTCCCACATATTTTTTGAAATTATGTTGCTGTTGCCATACAGTAAGATCTAAAGTTAATGCATTATAACTTTATTACCTACCTAAATTAAAATTTATAAATAAAATACTGAAACAGGTCGACTTTTAATTTTGTTAAATGTAGCCTGCTATGCTGCTATGGTTTTCAGAAAATGCCGTTGTAGGTATTTTAGAAAATATTGCAAGTTGTCAGCCTTGTAAATGAAAGTACACATTCCACATTCCTTGGTAACCAATTTTTTTTGCAATTTGAAAAACTTCACTTTTAATTAAAAAAAAACTGTTGAATCTGCCCCCTTTACTCTGCTAACTTTTTAATAATCTATTAAGTCTAGGGATATCGCTGTTGTTGCTTTATAAAATACTGTAAAACAAGATCCATTGAAATCCAATGGTGGGGGCTCTTGAGTTAGTTTTTTTCACATATCTCATATTTAAAGAGTAACATAGCAATGGAGTTAATGCTGCTTTTAGTCCAATTTATGCTTGGCAATTAAGCTGCGCCCCGCCCCGCCCGCAAGCTCTAAATATTATGTTTGAGGGTCCAGAAAATGATATACCCTAATATAATAAATATGCAGAAAAATCCCAATGAGCGCAATAAAGGTTCAGTTTTTCATTAACGACGGTACTAAAACCCATCGTTAAAATCGCCCATTAACTTTTTCTTTTTTGTGTCAGAAGAATGGATTGTTTAGTGGTGGTAGAAAGCATATACCGGTACTGATATTATGCTTTCAGTAGTCAGTAATTACCACGGACTTCTGACGACTTATATCTTTCGTTTTAGTGCAATTAATTGATTATTTTATTGGTTAGAGTTAATAACGTAGGAATCTATGTGATTTTAATTATGGGATTAGTCATTAAGTTTTTACGGCTTTCCCTAGCATCTATGGCAGAAATGACTTTTAGATTTATTAGCGTTTACCTTTATTTTTGTTTGCTTTCCCAAGAGCTTTTCTTTGCTGGTGAGATGGAGTTTATTCAATTTACGCTCTTTATCAATTCCAGTCGCGAATGTTGCTTAATATTGTTCAATAAACAGCGTATGTGTTTATGTGACCACAATTGGCAAGGCAACTAGTTTACCTCCTCCGTAGCAGAACGACTCGACAATTGATCCTAATTTATAATCTAGATTGCAAATAAAAATACAAATTATATTAATATTTCTCTACAGAGTGTCTCAGTCATGTTATTGATTTAAGACCCGTAGTTGAAAGCCTTCGTAGATAGGCGGAAGGCTTAGTAAAGACGAAAAAAACATGTATCAGTCTTTTAAAAGAGTCATAAAGTCCCACTAACAGGGCGCTCCTGGTTTGCAACAAACTCTCTTAGTAAACCTTGTTTACAATCACATCGCTCAACTAACGCTTCTCACGCCACCAGGTGTAGTTGTTAAAACGGAGTGAATATCCTTATTAATTTTAGGTATTATTTCGCCGCATAATTATTATTTGCATTTTCATGCACCTGAAAATAACATGAAAAATGCGTTCCTTTCATTCCGTTGTACTATTCCGCTATTAATTATGTTGTTGAATAGTTTCTGAATCCACATGCACAATGTTTTCCCATACTTGACAAGTTCGTTGCATATTCCATCTGGAACCCAGTGCTTTTCTGGTCTTTAATCGTTTTATTTGGTGTTTATTTCTTCCTTGGTATTTGAAATCTAGCGTTGCTGGTCTCGTTATTTTCATTACCATATTCTTTTGTTTCTCCATATAGTTAAGAAGTGTTCAGTCCATTGTTCTTCTGTAATATTGTTTATTCGTGTGAATTCATTCATATCCTTTTTTTGTTTTCTTATCATTCTCCATATTTTCTTTTGTGATCCATATAAATCGTGTTCCATGTCTTTTGTAAATCTTTTCTAGTGTTTTTTTCTGATTTTATCTATTTCTTGCTTTACTCTATTTGTTGTTCTTACATATTCTTCTTTATTTTCTCCTGTTTTGTTTTCTTTTTGTCAAGAATGCTTGTTATTTTCTTGTGCTAGTATTTTCACCCTTTTGTCGTACCATAGTGTTCTATAATTGAAATACAGAACTTGTCTCCTGAAACCAAGAAAGATTAAAAAACACAACAAATCTTGCTCTAACGCGTTTCGACAGCCAAGCTGTCATCTTCAGAAAGATACAATATCTCTCTGAAGATGACAGCTTGACTGTCGAAAACGCGTTAGAGCAACTTTTGTTCTGTTTTTTAATCTTTCTTGGTTTCAGAGGACAAGTTCTGTATTTCAATTTTTTAAGATAATCAAGGACCAGTCTGTTCCACCAAACATAGTGTTCTATATTCCCGTTTATTCTTTGATGATTTTCCAGCATTCTTCTATGTCTGTTATTGTTTCTAGTTTATGCATGTTTAATTTCTCTTTTAGTATATTATGATGAAGTTTTGTTCCTTCGTTTTCAAGGCCTTCTATATTTAATCTTATTGCATCTATTTTACAGTTTTATTTATTTAATCGCAAATCTGACGAAAAATAAGCCTACTAATTATTCAAAATGAATTATATGCGAAAATACTTGACGGATCTGACAAAAATTAACAAATTCTTCATCGAGTATCGCGCCTTCAAGTGTATTTGATAAAGCAGAGAGAGATCGTTAATTAATTTTACGTGCTATTTCGCGGAATAATTATTTGGATTTCCATACACTTGAAATTAATATGAAAATATGTTAATTGTATCTACTTTTTTATGGTTTTGTTTCTTTAATCACAGGTATGACGAAAACTAAAGGAGAAATTCTAAAAAATAAATGATATACGAAAATACTTTAAAAAAACTATCAGAATTAATATTCCATGCTCAAACAGCGGATTCTTAATTTAAGTTCAGAGCATATTATACATCTGTTGGCAGTTAGGTTGTGGTTTATAAAAAATGTACCTGCGACGGATTTACTTTTGTGTCCAAAACTATTTTTAATCATGCGTTTCAAAAAAAATGTTTCTTATATTGCAATTCCCATATCACCAGTTACAGTGGCTATGAATAAAAATGTTTTGTTCGGTAACAGGCAGCTTGTTTACTGACCTTACTGTAAGGATTTAAAAACAAATTGTCAGCCCAAAGTTAGGAGGCAATTTATGCAGGTTCTATTTCCATGACAATTATATTACAGTACATTTCGTTTCGGTATCTTATATTGATAGTTGTGTTGTTTCTAGTTTTCAGCATCTCACATTAAATATTAGCAGTAATTTTAATTCTTGGACGATGACAATTCTGAAGTGAATAAATTTGACGTGTCAGCTTTGACACGCTTGTTGTAATTTCGACAATATTTGAACAAAGAATACAAAATAATTTCTATGAAATGAAAAGATAGAACTTTTCGTTAAATTAATATTTCTTGATAATGAAAACGAATTACATCTTTCCATTTAACACTGTACTTAAAGAAAGCTTAATTTAAAATATATATAAAAGTTATAGCAAGCCTCAGATTTTTTAAAATTTTTCTATAAAATATTATGTTTTTCTTAAATAGAATTTGAATTATTTGATCAGTAATTTTCAAAATCGATATGGTTTTATTCGAAGAAATTCCCAGTTGATCAGATTGGCAAAAATCGTAAAGAATTGTGACCTGCAGCGTGATAACAGACATTTACGCGGCCTGACAGCCGTTTTTCAACGACGAATTTTGGAGTTAATCGCAGTTTAAAAATGTAGCAAATAGTATCATTGTCTAGAAAAAGTTCTCATCTATCCTAAAAGTCATATTGTCATTGATTTGGTACAAAAGTACTTAGGGTATAATCATTTTTATGGCGAAAATTCGCGTTTTTTTCGGCATTTTCCAATAAGAGAGCAACGGTCTAGGAGCCCAGTTGTCGTTAGTATTATCTGTTTCCCTCATAGATTCACAAACCTGCAAAATCTTTGTTATAGTAGTCGGAAAATATCTCTTTTCGTTTGTTGTGTTTTTTAATCTTTCTTGGTTTCAGGGGACAATTTCTGTATTTCAATTTTTGAAGGTAACCAAGGACCAGTCAGACTATTATCCTGTTTTACAGAGAAAAAGCAAATCATAGAATCTTCTGACCTCTTGAAGTTGGAAGTATCACTTAATGGTTTGTATATTTCCGTCTTCCAGACATAAATTAAACAAAATTTTGTTTCCCCCCATTGCAAGTTGTGACGCAGCTGTCGCATTATCTAGCGATGTCGAATTCATTTCAATTCAGTGCCCAAATATTGAGAAAACATTTTTCAGCGTAAATATACATTAGATAAAAAAAATAAAGGCGCATTCGTATTAAACTTATATTATGGGTTAGGTTAGAAGAAACATTATTAACGAGAAAGACACGGAGTAATGATAATTACATGAAGGGTCAAAATTCCGAATTAATGAATTCGGTTAAAAGTAAATAATTGGAATGTTGTTGCAGCTGAAAATTTGTTAAATATGCCGAAACAAGTAAGATCTCAACCACGGAATTAACAAAACGAACGGATGCTTAATAATGAACTGCATATTCGTACTTTGTAATATATTTTAAAATTTCACAATATATAGCTTTTATAAGTTAATGACTGACTAAGAAGGGTCCTAGCGGATAATAACTTGAGGAATATGTTGGTAAATACTACATAATTAAAGGAGCTTAAAGTGAAATGCTCCAAGTTGCGATAAGCAGCTTAAGACAAAGACTCGTACGGAGGACTTCATCAGAATAATCGATGATTTAAAGGAACTCTTTATGAAATAGAGAAATGGTATTCAGATAGCAGGAACTTTGGGTAATTTGACATGTTTTTATTCTGTAACGAATAACAGACGAACTTTGTGAGATATAGATATTTATTTTCTTATTTAAAATAATTTTTTTTGCCATCATATTTAATTTGCGATTTTGATCGTTTTTTGAAATTAAAACTACTTAGGGCGCATTCAGCAAATTTTGATAGGGGGAAGATTTAAGGTTTGCTCTCGCCTTCACGCTAATTCTCTCTTTATGTTAACAGTATTATGCAGTTTTCAGTAGGAGGTGTCATAGAATTTTAAAAAACGCCTAATCAGCAGGGAGGTTCGAACTTTGACCTACCACGCAAAAAGCAATCGTCTTAACCATTGATCTATAGCTCATTGCTAAATCAAAAGCATAAGTCTCTTGATAACCTATCCCTACGCCTAAAATATATAAGTTACATTTTAGGAAATGTGTACACTATAACTGTTTAAGTTGTGTTTTAACTTGTTTACTATTATTTTTATTCTCTCCGTAAACTGATTATATCAGAAAAAACGCTAGCAAATTTCGAACAGGCGTCAATTTAAAATGCGGCATGCGAGATTATAATAGAAATCTTGTTAAACCTCTCCACTCATCTTCCTGTTAGTAACTTTTACTTTTTGCTTGCTACCAACTTATTAACTTTTTTTTTGTGAAATTTTCAATTTGTCAACTTTTGAGGTTATGAAACTGGTTAAAAACGATAGGCAGCTTTATATTACATAATAGTAGTTAATTATTTATACAGAAAGAGACAAAGGTAAAACTTCTTTAGCAGGCGAGACCTTTATTATAGGGAAGGTAATTGAAATCTATTGAATTGGGAACTTCAGGAAAATTGGGAGCAATTTTGAACGTTTTTAAGAATGGACGAAACATATGTTGAACATTTATTTAGTTTAATTGAATCCAGAAAGAGATATCCT
Source organism: Dastarcus helophoroides (assembly GCA_028583605.1). Lineage (NCBI taxonomy): Eukaryota > Metazoa > Arthropoda > Insecta > Coleoptera > Bothrideridae > Dastarcus > Dastarcus helophoroides. Next base: position 31,251,030 of record CM053334.1, read on the forward strand.
AAAATTACATGGGGTTTTAGGAAGATGATTAAATAATAACTTCTCAAAGATTATTACTTTTTTATTGCCAGAGTTGAATGTATTCTTTTGATATTGCTGAAGAACTATTTCTTACTTCACACAAATAACTAGGAAGCTGCCTATGAAGAACTTGCTGATAAGTACATAAAGACAAAATTGCTTTCATACCTTTCAATTTTTAAAGTTAACTCTATATTTGCATAGGTCCCTCAACCAATAAGAGAATATATTAATACTTCCAAAGAATTTGATATGGTGTTGAATTTGCCAATTTTTAACGGAAAACGTGTAGTCTACCTAGCTTTCTTTTTCCATTAGGGTTCCAGTTTAAGATCTTTTTAGTTAGTCGGTCTTGTGACATTCTCTGTACATATCTGTACCATATCAACTGTTGGGATCTGATGTCATCTACTATATCGTGTTTTATTTCTAATGTACGTCTAATTGTGTCGTTTGGTATTCGACCTTTCCTGGATTTTTTAGAACTTTTTCTGTTCTTTCTTTTAATGGCCATACATCCAAGCTGTAGGTAATTAAACTTTTTATGATTGAGTTGTAAATTCTCTTCTTATTCTCTATAGTTATGTGCTTGTTCCATAGTACTAAGCATCGCTATTGCTTTTCTTCCTTGGATATTCCTTTCCGATATTGCCTCATTTAGCGTTCCATCTCTAGACATCCTCGTTCCCAGATATTTATAGCTTTTACAGTGGTTGATAGTGTGTCCGGTCGCCAGTTTCAAGTGCTTTTTGCTGTCCCCCAACGCACATATATTCAGTCTTTTTAATATTGTCTTCCAGGCCCCATTTTTTATATTCCTTCATAAGTTCTCGCGTCCTCAATATCATTGATGTTCTGAGCAACTACCACTTGGTCATCCGCAAATGATAGCGTATATAATGTAGTATCGTCATCTATATGGCATTTCCAGCTAAGGATCACTCCCTCTGGTGGCGACAATTATAACTACTGCTTGTAGGTCACAGGTTTGTTTACATTTTGATATAGCGTTTGCTTTGTGAATGTAGCCATAACAATCGTTCAATTTTCGGTTAGTTAATGTTAGAATTAGAAGTTAATGGTTTGATTAGTTTGTATCTAAGTACCTAAAGTAGTTGGAGACATTTGCTTATACCTACCTATATTTATAGACTTTTTAAATTTAGTTATTCATTATTTGAAATTTACTTCAAATCAAAGATTTTTGGCATTTTTTATGGCTGCATTACACGAAAATATACAAGAGAAAATATTTAGAAGGCTCTTGCTAACATTCTTTGTTTATGAAACTAAAAAACATGATATTTCATATACAGTGCTATTATTTCTCTTCCGTAACATTTCTATTGTTGAGACAGTTAATGATTAATTTTACTAAATGTTATCAATTTTAAATATAGTTTTACAGCCAGCTATTCCATTTCTCCTCAAGAAGGACATTTACGATACCATAACTATGTGGCTAATGTTTTAAATAATTTCCAAACATTAGAAGTAATCCAGAATGTACTTAAATTCTAGTTTAAGCAGCAACATGTCTATGCTGGAGAATCAAAATGGTAAGGGTAACCAAATTTTAAAATTCATCACTGAAATGAATCTTTCTTGGCTGATTACAGTGCTTCAAAACGAACCCTGGTCCAGTCATATCAGTCACTTGTCAAAATATTGTAGACTTTTTAATATTTATTGTGGCATTTATTGTTAATACAGTTTATTAGTGGTGATTATCACTTTTATCAGTAAGATATGGGGGGCTAAAGTATCAGATAAACAATTTTAGGAATAGGTGGATGCTATCGTGAAGGAATTTTATTCGATGTAATGTGCAATTCAAACCTTATTACTTTATTTTAAATTTTCTTCATTTTCTTCTTTTACACACCAATAATAAACGTGACTTCCATTCAGAAGCCTTTCCCCTAAAAATATTTTCAATCTTTAACTGAACAACAAAATTAACTAGTGTTAAGTATTACTACGCCTTCTAAGACATTATTTACTTCTTTTTAAATAACTTACGACTTCAAGAAATTTTACATTATCTTCTAACCTATTTGTCACTTACAACTTTTAGAATGTTAAACTGTGCTAGTAAATTAAAATAATATTCCTGAGGATTGAGGCTATAATGATAAATTTACTTTTTAACAATTATTCCATACAGAAGTTGAGCTGCAAAAACAAGATTAAGATGCTTATGCACTGCAATCTATCTCGCCCCTATTCCAAAACATAAAAGCTTTTTCCCCGAATCCATTATGATTTGTATAAACAGTCAGCTTGTTTTAACTACCTTAGTAATTGTCCTCTTAATATACATATAATTATTTGAAAATTATATAAACTGCTTGGCAAAATAAGAAAATATTCATAGGAAATCTCTGATCTTTACATACATATTATAGCCTTAAAGATAGGTTATAAGCAAGCGACCTACTTGCGATCAGATGATAGTTGGCGCGAACTTTTAATTCGAATCGCCAATTGGTAACCCCATACTACTGCATTTTCGTTTCCAATTTCTCAATGTACTTTCTAACTAGATTTTCAATAGCGTTGGGAATATACAACAACCCTGTTTAAGACCCTTTGTGACCTGGAACCCCTTTCTTAAACCATATCTTGTTTTCACTCTAGTTCTTGTGTCTTGGTACGGGGATTTTACTGCTTTAATTATTTCGGTGTTTACATTACTAAGTTGTAATGTTTTTCACAGTCTTACTATAAGCAAACTGTCATAGGCCTTTTTCAGATCGACAAACAAAATATGGACTTCCCGGTCAAAAGCTATTTTCTTTTCTAGGATTTGTGTCGGTAAGAAGAGATATATTGTGGATCTTCCTACTCTGAATCCTGCCTGTTCTTCAGCTTCTATATCCGTGTATTCATTGTATATTCTATTTTCAATATTTTTTCATACACTCTGGTAATAGTATATGTAACCGCTATTCCCCGGTAGTTATTACAGTTATTTTTGTTTCCTTTGCATCTTTGGAACAGGTTTCTCAAAACTCGAAATAGCTTTTCAATTTCGTACTTTAGTAGTTCTCCGGGAATATTTCCTAGTCCTAGGGCGCCACCGTTTTTTTTTTAGGTTTTACCTGCCTTCTCAACTTCTGCTACTGTTAGTCTGATTGGGGGGATCCCTGTAGAGATATATTTGAATTTCCGCGTTCGATGTTTATAAACTTTGGACTATCTTCTGTTAGCATCTTTGCAACATATTGATTTTATTCTTTTGGTCCAATTGGTGAGATTATTACTCTATTTCGTTCTGTTCTCGTGTTCTTAAGAAGTCGCCAGCTTTCTGTACTTTTTCTTCCTCCTATATAGGTGTTGAGTCTTGAGCACATGTTTTCCCATTCGTTATTTTTCTTGTAGGTGATCATTCTGCGTATTCTAGCTTACGAATTTTTGTATTGTAGTTTGTCGCTTATATTCTTTGAAGTTGCGTATTTATGATATTTGTTCCGTTTTTTTTTTTCGATTTCATGTTAAATTTCTTCATCCCACCAATATGGTTTTTGCTGTTTTTCCTTTTTCTCTTGGTGACCTAATGATACCAGGGCGATTGAGTGCAGGCATTCCTTTATGTACTTATATTCTTCTTCTATAATAACAAAACTGTTCCGCTGTATCTTTTGGTCCAGTCTATTTTCATATAGCTCTCTTGTACATTTACTTTCCAAGCTGTTTGTATTATATCTTGTTGTCGTTTCTTCATTTGTTGTGTGGTGTTCTCTTGTATCATCTTGTTTGTTTATGCTTAAAGCTATTTTTCCTTTCACAAGGTAGTAGTCGCTTCCACATGAGGCACCTCCTTGGACTGTTATATCTAGGAAGTTTAATCTAGATTTCTGGCGTATTACCATATAATTGATAATACTTTTTAGATCTCTTGTTGTTTGTCTCCAGGAATATTTATGAATATCTCTATGTTGATAATTCCATTTAATATTGAGAGATTGATTTGTTTGCATATCTCTATAATTCTTTTTTCGTTGTCATTAATAACTTTTTCTCCATATTTTCCAACCACTTTATTATGTTCTTTTTTTTCTATTCTTCCGTTAAGATCTCCCAAGAGTATTATTTATCTTGATTTTCCAATGTTGCTTATTTCCTCGTTTAGTTGATCAAAAAATATTTCTTTATTCTGGGCTAGATCACTATCGTTGACCGCATATGCCCCCAATAAGGTTGTGTTACCTAAAATTTTAAGGTTCATCTTTATGATTCATTCACTAATCTGTTTCCAGGTTATTATGAACTTTCTTGGTTTTCTGTATATTATTATGGACTCCTCTTGTTTTGCTCTTTCTTCTTTAGGCACCCCACTATAAAAATGGTCATAATATCCTTAACTTTCAGAGTCTTTTCCTTTCTTCTTGGTCTCCGTTAGCACTGCGATGTCGAGTTCCAATTTGTTTAGAATTTCGTTTATCTTCCTAGGGAAACCTTGTATATTCCATGTACCACATACTGTTGCCCTTTTTCTTTACTGTTTTTGTCTTCTTATATCGATCGGATTCCGAGGCTTTGGATTAGGTTTTTTAGCAGGAGCTTTTTTTAAGTAGGCTAAGGAGCTGGCCTACCGCTATAACCCTCCTCCTTTATTCGGGCTTGAGACAGGCAGTGAAAACCCTAGGTTACTCAATCCATCCACAGATCTCCCAGACAGAGTTTATTATTTATTACTTATTTACTTTAACAAAAAATCTATAAACATCACCAGGATCAGTCATCCCTCAAAGTGGACCTAAATATACCTTTGACTCAAGACTTTTAAATGATATAATGATTTAATTTACAAATCAAAACATAGATTTATATAAAACATATTTTTAAGAAAAATGAGCATTTTGAAGATCGATACACAGGATTGGATTAATCTTTGTAGAGGCCGCTGGGCAATCCAAATCTCTGAGCCCCTCCTCCGTTAAATAGAATGCATATAAACGTTTTACTAGGGTTTCCTAAACTACCCCTGCGAGACAGTGATATTCATAAAAAAGTTAGTAGATGTCCCAAAAAAACTCGAATCATATTTAATCTCGCAACGGCTACGAGAAAGTCAAAAATCTTTGAGGAAAACGAAATTATAGCGATTAAAATGTTCGAAATTAAAATCACAATTTTATTTTAAAAAATAGTCAACATTCCGAGATTAATATTGACATTTACAGAAAAATATCTGACTCTCCATAAACAAAAGAAAAATTAAAATTTTGACAAAAAGTAAAAAAAAAATAAGAATTTGAATTCTACTACTAAAAATTTTGAGGAAAATATACCTACAGATTTCAAGGCAAATTAAAAAGAGCGAGTGTTTTTGTTAAAATATTAACATTAGACATTTATTTCGAATTTGTGAAATTAACATGGACGTTTTAACCTTAAACCTGAAAGAAATAAGTCTAAAATTTTGAAAGATAGTTTAAGAAAAGATGTAGGTACCACATTTTCGAAATTATGAAAAATACCTTAAGAGTTTTGGTTTTCCAAAGTAGCGAAAATAAAAGTTCAAATAAAGTATTGTTTGCGATGCGACAATCTGTGTAAAATTATTTTATTATTTCTAGTGATTAATTATCTTTAACCTTTGCACCCCATGACTTTTTTTGGGTCAAAACCAGCCATTGGATCCATGCATTCGCCGCCCCTGATTAAAAGTACAAACGAATAAAAATAGCGTACGATAATAAATAAGTCACAGATGTAATATAACTTGTCAATTTAAAGTAGTAAAAAAACAAAACGAGTGCCAAATTCAAACCTGCTTCAGTTATATACGCTGAACAAATATTAACAAATTCATTATTTTAATAGCCAAATAACAATTCCAGTTTTATTATTTTTAAGTTCAATCTAGTGATGTCAGTTAATTTTCTAATCGTAGAATAAAAAAAATATATTTTTATTAGATCAAAGTTAATTTATATTTAGCCTAGGTATTTACCAAACATAACTCTCAAGTAAGTGTATGTGAACTTCAAGATTTACTCAAAAAGGCTGATAAATAATAATTATTTGAGCAATACATTTAGTTGGGGAATCCTTTTAACAGATCAAAATTAGAAAGAGCAAAGATATAAAGCTTGGGAAAACGAACGAAATATCCGAGCAAACAGGCAGGGAAGCGGTTTACAAAGAAAATGGGGAGAACAGTGGTGCCAACGGAATGACAAACTAGCTAACTGTGGATCCGACAAGGCACGGCAAAAACTGTCGCACAAAAACTCTGCGGCAAAAACGCCGAAGCGTGGAACACAGTATTGCGCGCGAAGGGAGAAGCTCCGAAATTAGTTTAGAGGGGAAAGCCATCTACTATAGTTGCTTTGTTTCAGCGAAGGGATGCCCTATGTAGGTCAGAAAGGATTTTATTATATCACTCGATAGATAACCTGTACGATTAAACTTGATTCTTTGAGCAGATGCTACACTGCAAAGAAAGTAATTTATATCTAAAGAAGAAACATATTTTAATTGTATTAGAGTATGGTTTACATGAAAAAAATATGCATTCGTCATTTCGGAAGTCGGCGATTTTGGTGAAAATTTCTGAAACAGGTCGAATTTTATATTTGAAAACGCCATGAGCGAGATGATTGTTCTACATGTGAAGTAATGTGTGTGATAGCGATAATTTTTTAAATAAAAATAATGCAATGTTACAGTTCTTTTAGATGCTCTTTAAATTCTCTAATTAACCGTTTCAGTGGGTTTTGGTGACAGAATTTTGTAAAGTGCAAAAATAATTCTGAAAATACAATTAGCAAGTTACTTTATTAATGCAAACTCTCCTCCCTAAGGAAAGTTTTAAGTTTCCTGGTAAGAAATCTGATAAATTTTTAGCTACATAAACTAACTGAAATGATTCAAATACAAATGATATTTTCGTATTGTTTTTTTTTGGCTTTTTCAAATGGAAACTTCTTTATGATAACGAAGGCTTCCATGGCTAGAGTCAGTACAGGATATAGTTCTTCTGGGATTGGACTGTGCCAAAGAACTACTAAAAGTGTTCGACGTTTCGCCCACCATCGTAGGAGGCTTCTTCAGGAACAAAGAAAAGAAACAATAAATAAAAAGAGAAATATAAGCGAATATGCAAAAATGAAAGAATGAAAAGGTCAATTTCAAAACTTCAGAGCACGGTAACTCTGTATGTCCATCATACCAGAGGCGAAACTCTTCTGAATTGAAAATTGGTACAAAGGATACGAAAGTTTAGATAGAAGAGCACGGTAACTCAGTATGTCCACCATACCAGAGGCGAAACTATTCTGAAAATTTCTTTAGGCACGTTGCGCGACTTTGATAGGGGGAAAATTTATGGTTTTGGTAACCATTCGCTAATTTAAGTTACCAATATGCTACAATGTCAATAATATTATGAAGCTGTGAGTAAGATGCATTTAGAATGAGAATAAAAGGCGTTATCTATAGCGGGGTTTGAACTCCAACCTACCACACAAGAGGCAAACTTCATTTTGAAATTGTTTAAAATTTGAGGGGAATCTACTTCATTTTACGAATGCAGTGTTAGATGTCAGTTAGATTAATTAAATTTCGGTTCTAATATCCTAATTTTGAGATTACGAGCCCTGGCAACTTAATGATTGGACAGTTAAATTTTTTTTTGTTATTTAAACTTCTAATTATCCGTGGATTTGTAAGGTTTCTTTTTATAGGAAGTTAAGAAATCTTATTCATTTTTAAACATTTGTTACATATTTTAAACCATGTTTTCCTTTACCTTTTACGAGAATCATATATAAATGTAATATTTGTCAGAAATCATTGACAACTAAATGTTTGGACGCCTTAAGTAATCTTCCCTCTTTAATTGGTTTTGTTTTGAGAAATATTTAGTCCGATTTATCAAATAATGTCGGTAGTGTATATTGCATATGATTTGCATTAAATTTTTATATAAAAAAAATTTTTAAAGGTGTGTCATATCTTAGTACAAATCTCCGTGAAAGAATATTGCGGCAATATTCACTTAGTCAAAATTTGAAAATGTGTAACATAATGAATAGTATACCCAAATACACCGTAAGGTATATCATAAAAACTGTTCAAGAAATAGAAAGTTGAAAAAATCGTGAAAAAAATAATGAAAATTCTAAGATTATATCTGACAAGACAAAGACGTTTCTTGTTAACTTTAGAAAACTATTAAACTTTATTAACGAATAAAAAGTAACAAGTATTAAAAATTCCACAATGTTTCGATAAATATTTGCTAACACCGGACCAGGTTTCGCATTACTGCATCATCGGCGGCCATACCCGCAATTTTGTTTTGTTCTGCAGGAATGCGAAACCTCGTCCGGTGTTAGCAAATATTTATCGAAACATTGTGGAATTTTTAGTATCTGTTGCTTTTTATTCGTTAATAGAGTGTAATATTTATTAATATTAGAGAATTCCACGAAGTAAGGGTTGGAAATGTGAACTTTGGCAAAGTCAGAAACGAATAAAATTAGGACAAATTACCTCAGAACTGTACAAAGTAACTAGCATAAAAATATCCGCAGTATGTTGCCAACAGTAAATACACAAATTTGGATTTGTATTGAGACAAAGTAAATATTGATTTAAAATATTGGCTGACGTTTTATTTTTTTATTAATTTCTATTTTAACATGTAGACAAATAGAAAACTTCTATTAACTGAAATGCAAAAACCTCAACGACTGATTTGGGCCAAATCTAAACAATCCGTGACTTTGGCAAATTAACCCTACAAAAAATTAAAATAGTTGACATTTCCAACCCTTACTTCGTGAAATTCTGTAATATTCATAAATATTTAACTGTATTAATGGTAAAAACGCAACAGAAATTAAAAATTCGATAACGTTTTGATAAATATTTGCTAACAAAAAATCAAGCTTGATCTTTTGAGCACACCTCCAATTCAAACTTTGAATGAGAATTTGGATTAGAGAAAATATTCGTAGAAGTCTGTGATCTGTGGAGCCTGTTAGCATAACAACGGCTTAACAAATTTTTGGTATGACCGCCGATGACACAGTAATGCGAAACCTGTTGCGTTGTTATCGTTAATAATGCTTAATAGTTATAAAAAATTAAAAGTTTAATGTTTGCAAAGGCAATTGGAAAATGAAATGTTGGTATGTTACAAAGTTTGCGTAAAAAGAACTGTCAAGTTTCCAAAGAGAACATTGGTGTGGGGTTGTATGTCAGAAAATGACGTGGAAAAATGCACTTACTAATTGGAATAGTAAATGTTGCAAAATCTTAGAATATACTACGAAATAACTTGATATCAGTTATTGGTGAATTGAAAAATAAAAATTCGAACAGAAATTTTTTCTTTCAACAGGAGCCGATATCGTGTCACTAAGGAATTCAGCCAAGAATTGGTTTATAAAATATTGTAAGAAACTGTAGTTGTAAATTTGTAATAGTGATTGTGTAGTGTACGAAACTCTCTGGAAATATTTGTTAATGGGAGGCGACCGCAAGAATGAAGAAGGTAGATGTTCTAGGCTAGTCTTTGTTTTAGATCGGAGGATCTGTTCTCGAACAGATCGCTCTAGAAGGCTGGAGCGGTATAAATACGCGGTTGTCTTTTTCTCGGTAGTCAGTTAAGCAAGTGATTCATAATTGTTGTGTTACGAAATAAGTTTTTTTTTAGAAGTTTACAATTCACGGGTTTTTAATTATCGAACCGGTAATACGTAACAATATGATATCTTCATGATACCGTGTTCCTCCAATGGGCTGTACTTTAATATAGTTTAAAAACGGGGACATGAGATGAAAAAGGAATTGAGAAATAATTCTCAAAGAACTGTGTCTACCCTGAAGGGGAAAATTGTATGAATCTATTCATTTGAGATATTTAGGGGGAAGTCCCCTAGTGACGGACACTTAAGGTATTTAAACAATAAAAAAAAACTGCTTCAACAAATTAAGCTTTAATAATGAAATGATTTTAATAACAAAATATAAAATCAAATTAAATTAACAAAACTTATAACTCTGCTTAAACATAAGAACAATCTTAAATCAAACTTTGACAGTAAAAAAATAAATCTCAGCAAATGGCACCTAGTACCGGACGGACTTTACTTCAAACCCTTAGTACCGGACATCTTCAACCCATCGTACATCGATCGCATATGTAGCATTCTGAACATTCAGGGATATCTGCACATGCATAAGCAAACTACGCAAATAGTTCTCGTGTCAGATGTTTCAGCCAACGATGTCTTTTTCTTTGCTTTATTTCCGCTATTCCCTTTGGCTTTTACTCCTTTGGTCTGTTTCCCTTTCTCTTTCATTGCTGGCCTAAATTTATTTCCCACTGCTTTATTTTTCTCGCTAACGTTTTTTTCATTTTCTTTCTCCTCTACAAGAATTTTGTACGGTGATGAAGTTCAAATTTCACTTTTTTCGCATTTTCTCTTTCGAGCAAGCGATCGTTTTTTTGCAGCATCCGGCAATGGTGACAAATTATGGATAACCTGGACTACATCTGGATCAAGGTTAGTCAATGGCTTGAGACTGTTGATATTTTTTTCGAATGTAGATTGTTTAGAAGCCTCTGAGGGTCCTTGTGTGTCCATATTAATAACCTGCTCTAAATCGCAGTTCGTCGACGAGCTGCCAGCTTCAGTTAAGTCACTGGAGGAAACAGGAACTTCTTTGCTAGTACCTGGTGCGTTTGAGGATGTTTGTGGGTCTTCTAACGGAATGTTGGTCATATCGGCAGGTAAATAATCCAGATCAGAAAATATATCTCTATTGAATGGCTGAATTCCTGTGTATTTGAAGCCGGACACTGCAATTTCTAGACGAGCTACTTTTGTAAATGCTTCACTGACGAGACCGGCAATATCGTAGTCAGTTATTCGAGATCCAGCATTTGCTCTTAACCACGCATCGCAACGTTGGTTGTAGGCATCTTTAAATGGTTTCATAAACGTTCTGTCTAGCGGCTGTAGTTTGTGGGTAGTGTGTGGTGGCGAGCTTATCAAATGAATATCGTTTTCTCGGCAAAAATTGATGACTGCTAATGTCTTGTCACTACAATGTCCATCCAAAAGTATCAGCGCAGGGCTCTCTTTTGTCGGACAAAAGTGTTTCTTGAATAATTGTAGCCATTGAAGAAAAATATCACTATTCATCCAGCCTTTTAGCTGGGCCACGCCTACGCTTTCGGCTGGAGCATTTATCATGAGCCGATCATTCATTCTTTGCCTAGGAAAGACAAAGAAAGGCGGAATGAAATGGCCGTTGGCACTCATGCAAAATAAGACTGTAATATTTTTGCCCCTCTCAGCAGAAGTGAGCTTTCCTACTTGTCGAACAGCTTTTGGAGCAAGTACCTTTTGGTGTTTTTGTACGCAGCTGACTCCAGTTTCGTCACAGTTATAAATTTTCGAAGGTGGAAATTTGAATTGTGTCATCATTCTGTCAAGATTATTAAAAAAGAGATCAACTTGGGGTTTATTAAACCCCACAGCCCTCATTATGCTTGTTGACTCTGGTGATCTCAGCGATACGTCCTGATTTCTCTGCATGAAATCGTAGTAAAAGTGTTTACCAGCAGCTCCTTTCTCTTTATTAAAGCGATGAGGGATCTTCAAAGCCTCAGCCAAATCGTAAGCCAACTTCAAAAATTCCTGTTTTGTTAACGGCAGACACATATTAGATAAATCTTTTACATGCTGCACTAAGAGTTCTTCGTATTTTGGTGTGAAGGTATTAGTGAATCTACCTAACTTTGGTTGCAACGACACTTCTTGTCCACGGTTTAATGACGATATTTTATCATGTAAGGTGCTTTTTGGAATATTATAACGCCATGAAGCTTCTCTCAAACTCATTTTTTTGTCAAAACATTGTTTATCGCAGTTTGTAAATTACTTTGGTCCCATTTTCCTTTCTTTTTCGTCTTCTCTATTTCGATATCTCTTTGTTCTCCTAAAACAATAGATAATAATGATCAAAAAGTATAATATTTCATAAGAAAATTGTTTTTTTTTATTGTCCGATATTAGGGGAAGCTTTTGTGTCCGGTACTAGGGGACAGAGAATCCTTAAATTAATTGTCATATACAAAAACTGCTATGGAATTGGACAAAAAATATTACAAATTTTAGATATGTATTAACTATGACATAAAATAACAATTATCAAAACCACATAAACTAAAAACCATTGTAGTTATACTTACTTTGATCTTACGTGACGCAATGTATTTCCACCAAAAACAGCAATCAACTGTTCCCACCTAGGCGTTGCGCGACATTGGCGAACCGAGACCCGCGATCGTGTATTGTTACGTTCCCCCGCGCCCCTATCACCTGCTTTTTAAACAAACGCGTTGCGACTTGTCGAGATACTTCGAGTGTCCGACGTTAGGTGCCGTCCGGCGTTACGGGACTTCCCCCTATCCCAGAAGAAATGGATGCCTACATTGGTTCAATCAAATCTAGAGCGGCTTGGAAAATAATAACAGGTCTCCAAACAAACGAACGGGAGAATACAGGGCTGAATATTATTCCAATAGAAGAGTGCACAAGACATTACCAAAAACTTTTGACTGAAAATAAAGAAGCATTTCAACAAGATCTTGAGTTTTGAGTATGACGAACAGGAGAGTGATGAAGAAGAACTAGGCGCTACACCTGAAGAAGTTTAAAGAGTATTACGAAACCTAAAAAATGATAAGTCGCCAGGACCAGGAGGAGTGCCAAATTAAATTACTTAAATATGGACCTCAGATTTTAGTGGATTTGCTAGCATACGTACTCTCGCGGTTCGCGGGAGATAAATTACCACCAGAATGGACAAAGGCCTATATAACTAATATATACAAAAAAGGTGACAATTATAGGGGTATAAGTATTACAAACTCCCTAACTTGAGTATATGGAAAAAACATTAAAAACCGGAAGAACCGGAAGAAGACCAAATAAAAGACATCGAGGAACAATGACCGCCCACATCAAAATTGGAAGAGTGCTTTTGACAAAAATTAGAATTATTAAAGACCTAAAACAGGGCTGCTGTATAGCCCTAACACTATTTAAAAAATGTTTAAATGAAACATTAACATCATGCTGAAAAAAATGTTACAATATGGGTTTACATTTTAAAAATAAGAGCTATTCACACTCCATTTGGCAGATGACCAGGCCTTGCTAGCTGAAGACTAGAATTATGTCAGTTATATGCTGCGAAAACTTGATAACGATTATTCCAAATGGGGTCTTGAGATCAATACGGATAAGACAGCATATTTTGTGGTAGAGGGTAAATGAAAAAATCTGGAATTAGGCTCGAAAATAATAAAACAAATAAAAAGTTTTAAGTATCTAGATGTCACAATAAAATCTGAGGGCGGCAGTAATTACGAGATTTAATTAAGAATGGGATAGGCTAGAACTGCTACAAGACAATTAAATAGTCTTCTATGGAACTTTAAATTAGAAAAGAAAACCACAATTAAAATATACAAAACAATTGTTGAAAGTATGGATTTATACGGAGCAGAAGTATGGGAGGTACACAGAAAAAATAAACCCAAAATAAGAGCTATGGAAATGGATTAGTGGAGGCTATGCTGTCTTCAGACGAAAATGGACAGTCAGAAATGTGGATATCAGACCGGAGATGGGAACTAACATTGACATCATAGTAATAATAGAAGTCAAACGACTGAAGTGGTATGGGCACCTGAAACGAATGTCTATGGAAAGATGGCCCAAAAGGATATGGGAATGGACTCCGCGTAATCGACGAAGAAGGGGGAGATCAAAGTTCTCCTGGAAGGAAGATGTACAGGAGGCTATGGACGCGAGATATCTCGCGGAGTATGAATGCCTCAACCGACGGCAGCCGAAACTAGAATGCGAGAAGCTTGCCGTAAAAAAATAGCAAAATTAAAAAATAATAAAAAATAAAAGTCTCCAAACCTTATCTTTAATGCTACATAGAAATAAGATAGTGATAAACAGGAAAAGAGATTTAACAAATTATTATGGCAGATACTAAGAGTCCAAACATTTAGTTGTCAGAGATTTCTGAAACATATTACATTTGTGTATTGTTTTAGCTGACGGAAATGAAAAAAAAATATTTAAAATATGAAATACATGTTTAAAAATGGATAAGCTTATCTAATTTTTTTCACGAAGCACTCTAACAAATCCATTAATTTGACCATTAAATAAAAAAAAATCAGGCTCTCCAAACATTAAGTTGTTAGCTCTCGTTAAATAGAAATTTTCGATTTCAAACGAATATTCAAATCTTTTTGTGTAAATTTTGAATTTTCAACACAAATTTGATTTGAAACTCAAAATTTCGATACAACTGTCATAAATTTGAAGAAATAAACCAACATCTCGAGATTAAACTCGAAATTTTAAGATTTAAAAAAAATAAATTTAGCTCTTTTTGAAATTTTAATTCTAATATTTGCATTTATTAAAATATTCTCAATTATCGACCTTAAAATTTTCAAGATAAAACCCCAAACTTGAAGCTCAACTGTTATAATAGTGACTTTTATAGTATCTGCTGTTATGGTTTGACTACGGCTTAAGTCTTGAAAGTATTCAAGTCGGTTCGTTTTTTCCAATATCGAAAACACTATTAAGAGTAAACTATATTTTAAGAAGAAAAAAGTGTTTAACTTATTATTCGATAAAAAGGAAGATAGGTAGATAATATATGTACATACATTTACATACATCTAACTCGAACGTCAAAACTAAAATCTGATGGAAGAAGAACTCTTATTACCTGGGAACTAGTTATGATGGCGCTGGCAATAAGAAAAGGGTGAACTTGTGTGCGATTATAGCATTAAGCCTAATTACTGCAAATCAATTGTTTTTAAACAGTATGTTAATGTTAAAGCCCACAAAAAAATATGCTTTTTTGAGCTTCATTACCGTTTTATTCAAATAAATGTACATATGTAATTAAGTCAAAAAGTTTATGAAAACAGTGGATTCTTTTTGCATTTCCTCCACGTAAAGGATGATTCTCTTCCCAGAGTTCTATTTGTTTAAAAAAATAATGACCTTTTTTACTAATGCTGACCAGATTGTATGTAGTTGAGGTAATAAGGATTTGGTGTTTAGGTTAAATGTTGTTAATATGCTAGAAAAAAATAATGAATTCTGACATAATTTTAATTGATATTTGGTAGCCCTTATTACGAAGTAGTAATAAGAGATAGTGAACGACCATACGCCATAATTTAAATTATACGATAGGCACCGAACGGTTATGTGTAGCATCTTAGGATCATAATTACCGTAGTAATTGAAAGCACAACTTTTCGTTTTTGGTTGTATATTTCACCGCAGCTCCTTGGGAAGCAGTATCGGCACCATGCTCGTTATTAGCAACCATAAATATTAAGCGGCTACTGATTTTATTTATTTTTTCTGTTGGAACCATAATTATAAAATTTGTAAAATAATTAGTGTAAGGGAACTCTTTATGAATTTATCGAAAATTTATGTTCTTTCGTATCGCTAATGAGGTGGTCGTTTATATTGCAACAATGTTGTTTCATATATTTTTACGGCTTTAGATTAATACCTGGTTAATATATACATTAATGGACCTGAAATCAAAATTCTTTTTTGATAACAGGTAATGGTATTGGCTTTCAGCTATAAAACATCATAATAAAAAATATGGATAATATTTGAAAGACTACTCAAGTCATTTAATTAACTTATTCTTATATCTGCTTAAATGTTACCATGAAATTCCGTAAGACATTTTACGAAGGCGTTGATGTTCCTATCTCATATTTGACAATATAAAAATTCCAATATTTCTCAAAAAAAATCTTGCCTTTTCTGAACCGGTTTCACTTTGCAGCATCGTGGGTACTTATACCAATATTCTGTTTGGTAGTTATTACAATTTGCTATAGTACTTATTTATACACAAATCTTGCTCATTTCTTTTGGTCCAATGCCAGTTTTCTTGCCTCACACTCCATGACAGGCCCCGTTCCTTTAGTATTTTTTCATCTGCATTATTCCAGTTTCCGAGAGTTCTTCCTCTTAATCTAATTCTATTTGCTTGTATTCGGGTTTCCTAGATTATTCTCATTTGTCTTTCGCCGTGCATTCTTGTCATGAACCACCATTTTAACTTATTCCTCTCTATAGTTGTTACGACTGGTTCGATTTATAGCTCTTGTCTGATGTCCTCATTTCACTTTCGGTCTCTTCTCGTTATCCCTAGTACTCTACGATGGTATTTCATTTCCGTCGCTTGTAACTTGCTTTTTTGCGCTATAGAAAGTACCTATGATTCGCTTCCAAAAGTAAGTACTGGTCGAAATATTGTTTTATAGATTGACATTTTTGTCTTCTTTGATACTTCTTTCCTGCCCATGAAGGTCTTGTTTACAGCATAATGCAGCCTCGCTGCTGATGCGATTTGTTCATTTATTTCCGTTTCACTCTTCCCTTTATCGTTTATTGTTACTCCTAGGTATTCAAAATTATCGAACTTGTCCTAATTTTTGGTGTCCTATTTTAACATTTATATCTTTATTCTGATTTGAGATGACTATTATTTTATTTTTTACTAAATTAATTTTCATATTAAATCCTTTTACGCCCATTCCGAAATCATTACTGATGTCATGTTCAATTTCACTCTCTTTACTCTGTGACGCTTTGGTATGTCGTCCATCATTATTATAAAACAGTAAGGAACCTAATACCCCCCCTTGATTTAAACCATCTCGTGTATCAAAAGTTTGGGATTTTCCATTTCTTTATTTTACATATTTTTGTGTATTCCTGTACTGTACGCTTTTTATTGCTTCGATTGGCTCTGAGTCTACGATTTTTTTCAGGCTTTCCCATACTATTTTTCTAGTTACTCTATCGAAAGTTTTTCCAGATCGATAAAAGCCATATATACTTCCGAATTTTTCTGTAGGGTTTTGTGTATCAACTCTTTAATTGTTAAGATGTGGTATTGTATGCCCTGCCTTTTTCTAAAGCAGCCCTGACTATCTGGTATTTCTTCATCCACTTCTATTCGTAATCTGCTTTTTAATATTCTTTCATATATTTTCTCAACCACGCTTAGGAGTGTTACACCTCTATAGTTCCTACATTCCATGCTATATCCGTTTTTTAAATCGATAAAATTACTCCCATTTCCTAGTCTTTAGGGACTGTTTCTTCAGCATATGCTCTTCTGCAAACTGTTAATAATAATTGCATACCATTTACAGCTAGGTATTTAATCATTTGAGGTGTGATTTCATCGTGTCCTCTTGCCTTTCTTAGTTTTATAATCCCAATTGCTTTTTTAATCTCATCTATCTTTATTTCTTCACCTAAAATTTCTTCTAGGTGTTCATTCATTGTCGTGTTAATTTCCTTATTGTTGTTAGCACTTTTTATTGGGTTTAGCAAATTTTCAAAATATTCTTTCCATCTCTCCATTTTATAATAGGCATCAATTATTAGTTCTCCTTTTCTCGATTTGATGTTAGTTATTGTACATAGTTTTTCTATTCTTAGATTTTTCAGTATTCCTTAAAAGAGTTTTTGGTTACCTTTTTTGTTATCTTGTATTTTTCTTTTAAAATCTTCTCATGATTATTTCTTTGCATTAGTTTTTAGTCTTTTAACTTCTGCTCTTTCGTTTTTTGTAGTCAGCATAGGTTTCTTCCGTTTTCCTAGTTAAGTAATGTTTTTTTCTTGGTTTTACTTTGTACTTTTATTTTTTTGTTTCACCATGTCGTTTGTTTCTTGTTTTCATTTTGTCTACTTGTGCCACATATTCTTCATGCTGTCTCTTTGTTCATATTTACTCGTTGGTCTGTTATCTTTTCAATTTTTCCATCCACATACACCTTATACTTGTTGGCATACAATTTTTTTGCTATCTTTCAATTGATACGTTTTAACATTTTCGTGTTCAATCACCCTATTTTTTCATTGCTTGTCCTTATTTCTTTTATTTATTGGGTATATAACTCTGGACCTCTTTTCACTTTTGTATCCTTTATTGTTCTTCTTTTACTTTTCTCTATTATTATGTGGTCTATTATTGATGAGTTTTCTAGAGAATGCACTGCCAACTCACCCCCTCCCCCCAGTTACGCCCATGCGTCCCATCCAAATCTACTTAATAAAACTCTCAAGAGTGACTGGTGGTCTAGAAGCATAACATTTTGTGGATGCATTGCTTTTATAACGCAGATGAGCACTAAAAAAGGATTTTTGAAAATTCATCCCCCAAGAGTTTCAAATATGGGATAAAAATGTGTGTACAATTTCGTCATTTATCAATATGAAAATTGGTTTGACAGTTCATTCTCTTAGGAAATAAGATTCACTTATAAGGTAATACAACGAATTTGTATTCGAAAGTAAAAAATATATATGATTCTCACATACGATAGGCATCTACTAAATGTTACGATTTTAACTTTAGAATTTGCAAACAAAGGGTAAAGAAGGTTGTGAGGTGGTTGGAAGAGTGAAGGTTTGTAGTGGGGTTATAGACAAAATTAGTCTAGATAAGCATAAATTTCGGACCGTAATTTAATAACTTCAAGCACCTTATCAACGTGCAAAACATTCCTTTCTCTCTCTTCTCAATAACATCTTCACCGCGTAGAGAAAAATATATTTTTTTTATAAAATATCGATATACATGAAAGATGACAAAAATAATTAATTGATGATACTTTGTTTCCAAGAGCACTAAAATGGTCGTTAGACGATTTGCTTTTTCAAATGAAAATTGGCCGATACCGAATTGCAGAAGAAAGTTAATCTTAAATTGTGAACAGTGTAGAACAGCTTGAAAAAAAACATGTGATAGGTGGTTAACACTTGAGATATTTTAGAGCGATTATTAAATATTGCATACAAACGTTTCGAATTTTGTAAATTTATAAGGAAAACGGCTAATGCTGTAAGAGTTTTTTTACCAAGTAATCTTTACGAAAATAATCGTCTTTTATTGAAGACGCAGTAGCCCTCAAATATTGGTCTAAGAAATTATTCCTCTACGCAAAAATTGAAATACAAAAATTGTACTCTGAAACCAAGAAAATTTTGTTTTCAGGGGACAATTTTTGTATTTTATTTTTTGAAGATAACCAAGGACCAGTCCGTCACACCAACTTTCCTCTACGTACACACGTAAACTTTTGAGATCTGGTCGCAATTTTAGAAGAAATGTCGAAATTTAACACCAAATGTCAATTTAAAAAAATCGGAAAATCTGAAATCCTTAAAACTCAATTTTTTAAAAAGTCGGATATTTGATAAACAAAAACAAAAATTACAAAACCATTTAAAAAAGTGAAAAGTTTCAAAAAGGCTGCAAGCTGAAAAATTCAAAAATGTCGATATTTCGAAATGCATTTAATACTCTAAAAAGTTTAAACGTTGGAAAATGTTGAAATTTTGTAAAAAAACGAAATTTTTAAGAAATTTGACTAAGTCAGGAAAAGCCAGGGATGGCCTATCCGCGGACCAGGGTCTCATGAGACCCGCCTAAAATATTTTTTCGGCCGGCGAGATTCATCACATTTTTACAATAAAAAATTAAAAGCAAATCAACTTTGGAAAAATAGACAAAATTAGAAAAACAGTTAAAGTTTTAAAAAAGTCAATCATTTGAGTCAAGATTGTGGCAAAAGATATCGAAATTTTGAAAAAGTCTAAATTTTCATAGACACTTAAATTTTCCACCATGGTAAAAAAAATTAATAACTTGTACAAAACAATGAAATTATTAAAACAATAAGAATTCTTTTTTTAAAAAAGAAACTTTGAAATGTAATCTAAAAGTACAAAAATGGTCAAAATTTGAAAACATGTCGAGATTGAAAAAAAATTGAGAAATTTTCAATCAACATCTCGTAATTTTGGAAAAGCATAAATACTAACCGAAAGCCAAAATTTTCAAATAAGGTCAAAATTTTGAAAATTTGGAAAAACTATTTCAGAAAAGCGTCGCAATTGTTAAAAAAGAGTGTCGACATTTTTAGATTTAAAAGTTTTTAAAAAAATGTGAAATTTTGCAAAATATTCAAAAAAAAGCCCAAATTTCAAAGAAAAGCGAAATTGTATTTTAAAGCAAATCAAAATGTTGCAAAAATGATTAACCTTTAGAGACACAGATAGGCAAAAAAATGAAAATTTGATAATGGGGAAAAATGTTCAAAAAATTAGAAATTTGGAAAAAAATTAAAATTTCGGAAAATGGTCGAAATTTAAAAAAAACTAAAGGTGGAATTTTAAAGAAAGTCGAAGATTTTGCGGTAATTTCTACAAAAATGTTAAGTTGTAAAAAGTCGAAAACTTTCAAATAAGAATGTTCATGAAGTCATTAAAAAGCCTCAAAATTAAAAATAGGCAAAAAAGAAGCTAAGATTTTCGAGAAAAATCAGAGTTTGAAAGAACCGATATTTTCAAAACATGTTGAAAATTTGAAGGATTGGCGGAATTTCTAAATGAATATAAAATTAAGAAAAAAAAATAAAAATTTGAAAAATAGTCAAAATTCTCAAAAATGGTGAACATTTTGAAAAATGTTGAGATTTTAATGAAATTGAATAATCTTCAAAAGTTGCAGGAAAATGCTGAACTATTCGAAAATACTAAAAAGCCGAAATCTTCTAAAAAATTCGTGATTGCAAGAAAAGTGAAAATTTGCAAAATTTCAACATTAGTCAAAATTTTAAAAAATGTCAACATTTGAAAAATTTAAATATGCTCAGGCAAACTTTCAAAAAATGGCGAAATTTTTTAAGGTGTAAATATTAAAGAAATGCAAAAATATAAGAAAGTCAAAATTTTCAGAACAATAAAATTGATGAATGAAACTTAAGAAAATTAAGGTTTTCAGAAAAAAGTAAAAATTTTTAAAAATGCTGAAATTTTGAGAAAAAGATTTTAGTTTTCGACAAGAAATGGAAATTTTGAAAAATTTAAATATTGTGAGATGAAATCGAAATTTTTAAAAAATCCAACTTCTCAAAAAATTTTCCCTATCAAAACTTTTTATTGTCGATTTAAATATTTTTAAAAAAAGCCTCAGTTTTGATCTGGTTCAAAATTTCGATTAAATAATATTTTGATATCGATAAAAAAGTTAAAATTTTAAAATATATGATCAAAATTTTGGGAAAAATTCGACCATTTAAAAAACTTGACGTTTTTTAAAAATTCAACAATTTAAAAGTAATTTTAATTCTAAACAAATATCCAAATGCAAAGTCTAAAGTTTGTAAATAAAATGGAAAATTTGAAGATCTCGAATTTAAAATAAAAGCAAATTTAAAAAGACAAATTTCAAAGAAGCTCAAATTATGAAAAAATGTCAAAATTTAACAAAAATATTGATCCATTTAACACCATAAAACAAGTAGTAGGCGTGACAGTAATGCGGGGGGTCGGGTAACATATGAGCTAGTGTGTAAATGAATTAAAAATAGTATAATAAATAATATAATTTATTCTGTTTTTCTGCCAGCTAAATTATTTTGCTTCCTTTTCATATTAGCTTGTGTTAGTGCTTCTTAAAATGGTCCGTAATTTATCGATTTCCCCTAAGCATCGAAACAAAAATTCAACACATCGGGCCTTCACTTCAGTTGCATTAAGTATTGCTCAAGGGTGGAGACACAGAGAGAGAATTATCCGTCAGGATTACACAAAACGACAACTGCCAGGTTTTAATCTAACTAGGTACTAATGCTATCATTTGTCATTTTTTTCCGGCTGTTCTCTGTTCAAACAAACTCTGTGGATTTGGGCGGCTTGATTAATACATCTCCAGTTTGACCATATTTGGACTAATTTGCTTGATTGATGTCGAGACCATTCCTCGTTATTGTTTATTTAAAAAAAAAACATTTATCTTTATCCTCAAATTTACATTTTTTAAAGGATCTTAAAACTCAACTACTGCAAACATTCCCGTTAAGAAAGACAGGGAAGCCATTATTTATGTAATAATTTTAAAAATTGATTTTAATTGTCTATATTAATACAAATTGCCTGGCCAAGCATAAAAAATGTTTGCGATGTACCAAGTGCTTTTATTTTTTAACAGAATGTTTAGGCTCCTTCAGAGAGAAGCGTATTTCATCGAATCTCCTGTAAAAGTTTATATTGTTTTTTTTTGAACCATATACGTATCTCTGGTATATAAAAGCCAAATGTCATTCACACATCACGAAAACTTTTTTCTTTCCTTTATCCTATTAAACTTGCAAATCTGACATTAGGCAAATAGCTTCCTTATACGACGTAGGCATCTGCTAAGAAAGTATTTTGCGAAATTCATCTCCTAAGGGGTGCATGCTACCAATAAACAAAGCAAGATGTATTTTAAATTGTCTATACACACAGGTGATCTGTGAATTCTCGTTTGTATATTACGAAATATAATATGCATGACGAAAGAGAGAGAGTTACAATTAAAAAAACAAATACCACTAAACAAAATAAAAAATCGAATGCAGTTATTATAATATAGCAAATATGTGAATAAAATCGGTGGACTGACTATAATAAAAATTCATAAACCCATAGCATGGGCAAATAGGTGATAGCAAAAGTCGTTGATGAATATGTGTCTGTTGCAAACATTTAGAATAACGAGATTTTTAGCCAAAAGCCTAGGCAATTTGGTTAACGCCAGCACATAAAGAAATTATTAAATATTTTTTATTGGACTGGTCGTTTACCTATACTATTAATTAGTAGAGAGCGGATTATATGCAACTTGCATATACCTGCATTTCTGGCATATTTTTAGGATGCTAGCATATTTTTAAAGACTGCGTATTTCGGCATATTTCTATTGCATTAGGCAAGAAAAAGTGTAAAGTTCAGCACTAAAAAAAGATGTTACCTAAATTAAAGTCATTATTTTTTGAAAATGTAGATTCCACAGACAGAAATTGTCGTCCAATGAGCATTACAATATGATTGTTGTCAAAATTATGACACCGTCTGGTGGAGGTCCAATTCCGAGACTACTTATAAGCAATTAACCAACAATCCAAAGATTAAATGAACGATTCTTGTTATTCGTAAATATTCGTATTTCTTATTTGGCAATCCTAACACTTGCGTTTATTTTTCATTATATTTAAATCTGTAGTAGCTCGCAATGCAAAAATGTATAGTTTCGAATATTAACATGTAATTTTGGCTATATCTCGAGTTACTTTGAAATAAGGACGTTATTTTGCCAACTTGATTTTTATTGATAATTTCGAAATATTTTGATCAATTTCTTTCAAAATCTCAGTATTTTCTTGTTCGACCCATACAATTTCAATTTTTGCTCAAAATTTTGCCTTTATTTTAAAAATTTCAACATATACCGAAGTTTTGATTTTCTTTGAAATTTCCAACTTCTTTAAAATTCTGACTTTCTTATGTACATATATTTTAATTTATTTGGACACGTTTCTTAATCATGTTTGTCTTTCTTAAAAATTTTCTATTTTGGAAATTTCAGATTTTTTGAAAATTTCCCTTCAATATTTTAGTTTTTTTTTATAATTTGATTTTATTTCAATTTCGATTTTGTTTTCGAAAATTTTGATTTTTTCACACTGTGGATCTTATTTTTGAAAATTTTGACTCTTTTTCAAAATTTCCACTTTGTTATTGCCAACGTATATTTTTTTAAAATCTTGAATAGAAATTTCATTCTTTTTAAATCTGACTTTTTAAATTCAATTTTTTTAAAACACTTCAATCCTTTTTGAAAATTTGAATGTTTTGAAAACATTGACCCACTTAAAATGTTGGTTTTTTTAAATTTTATTTTGGAAATTTAAAATTTTTAAAATATAAAGTCGAAATATTCCAAAAGGTTAATGAAAATTGGAAAGCCATTTACAGAAAGGTAAAATTTTAAGCAAAAGCCAAAATTTTGACTTTAAAAATGACAATTTTTTTCTGAGAAAGCAATCAGATTTTTTGATTTTTATTGAAATTCTTCCCGTTCCTGAACATTTCTTCGGACTTTATTTGTAATAATTTGAAAATTTTCAATAATTTCCATTTTTGTTTTAAATTTTAGCTTATTTTGAAAATTTAAACTCTTTCACAATTTCACTTTCTTTAATATTTTGATTCATTTTCAAGCTTTTTGCAAATGTTGACATAACATTTTAACCTTTTTTCAAAATTTTGACATTGTTTGGATTTATATTTTTTTAATAAATCTGATTATGTTGAAATGGTCTGTTTTAAAAACCCCAAACTTTTTTCAAGATCTGCACTTTTTTTAATATCCATATTTGTTAAAATTTTGATTATTTCTCGAAGTTTTGACTTTTTTTTGAATATTTCGACTTTTCAAAAAATTTCGACTTTTTCCAGAAATTTCGCCTTTATGTAAGAAACTAGATTTTTATTTAAAAAATTCAATTTTTTTCGAAAATACTCGTTCTTTCGAAAAATTCAAAATTTTGCAATATTTTTTTTTACTTTTAAAATTTTTCAGAATTTTCAGTGTATTTTTTTGAACACCTCTACCTTATTCAAGCTATTTTGGAAATTTGCATCTTTGTTCAAAATTTTTGGTACTTCTTGAAATTTTGTCTTTTTTCTTGAAAATTTCTACTTTTTTCCGAAAATGTTGATTTTCTAGGAATTTCGACCTTTAAGTAGTAATCTAGACTTTTATTTGAAAAACTGAAAAATTTGACTTTTTTTTGAAAATGTTCACTCTTTTAAAGATTTAATTTTTTACAAAATTTCAACGTTTTAAATTTTCGAACTTTTTTTTCAGAATTTTCACTGTTTTTGCAACTTTGTTGAAATTTTTGAGTATTATGCGAAGCTTCGACCTTTGCGTAAAGATTCGACATTTATGTAGTAAACTGAACTTTTATTTGAAAAATTGAAAAGTTCGAATTTTTCGAAAATTCCCATTTTTGTAAATTAATTTTCGCGAAATTACGATATTTGAAATTTTCTAACTTTTTTCAGAATTGTTTTTATTCTTCTACCTTTTTTAAGATATCCACTTTTTTTTGAAAATTTGCTTCTTTGTCTAAACATCTATCCACTTTCCGAAGTTTTGATTGCGTTTGAAAATTTTGATATTTTTTTTATTAATTTTGATTTAGTTTGAACATTTATGTAACAAATTGGACTTTTATCTAAAAATTTTAAGAAATCGAATTTTTTTCGAAAATTACCACTTTAAAAAATTCATATTTTGCTAAATTTTGACTTTTAAAATTTTCTAGCTTCAGAATTTTTACCTTTTTTGGAAATTTTTTAATATTTTTATTATCAAATTAGACTTTTTTTCAAAGTTACTTTTTTCAAAATTTCAACTTTTTGTATGGGCAAGTTAGGTCATTCGATGTGAGGGTTGAAAAGCCCTCTGATAATAACGTTGAGGGCCATATATATTTTCGGAATTAGAGCAAACAATTTTTGTCGACAAAAAAAAAGTCGGTAAATTTTACCTTCTTTCGACCAATCAATTTTTGTCGCGCAAAAAAAATTTCTCAGATCATCAATTTAAATTTTTGTATTTCGACCAGAGACTAAATAGACTGAACGTTTCAATGTTGTCTCATGCGTACAGTTGAAGCTAAAATCCGGGGAAGTGGGGAGGTGCATTCCACTACTTTTTGATATGGTCGGATTAAGTAAAATTTATAAATACGAAACTTGCCGCCTAACGATTTAGATGAAACTTTAGAATTAGGGGCTTTTGGACCAATAGGATAATTTTTATAAGTGCTTTTTGGTAAAAGTTCAGGAGAACTATTTTCAAAGACATCTTGGTTTAATAGTAAAATAATTTTCTTTCAATACGCGACGCCTGTGTACAATATTGTTAAGCCGGTGCTGTAAACACGTCATGATTGCAGTGAAATGGCAACGCGCGCACGCCCATAATTGAATATTTATATATTTTATTTTTACCTACCCAAAGAATGAAACTCTTGATTTTCCTTCAATAATGTGTTCACTGAGGTTTCAACAATGATCCACAATACACTTTCTCATATTTACAGCCCATTTTCTTTAAAAAAAACCGATGTTATCTTCGCAAAGGTCTGTCAAATAATAAGAGGGCGTTGCGAGCTAGATGGAGCTAGGCTTTCGCCAGGCTTTCAACTGGCTTTACTGCTTACCGTGTTAGGTTCAGTCTATTTAGTCTCTGATTTCGACCTATCAATTTTAATTGACCAAAAAGAGAAAAAAAAGGTCCTTAAGTTATAGTTTCGTATTTCGGTCAAGCAATTTTGGTGGAACAAAAAAAATTCCTCCAATTATATTTTCATATTTCGACCAATCAATTTTTGTCGAGGACCAAAAAAGAATCTTCCATTTTTATTTTCCTATTTCGTCCAGTCGATCTTTGTTGATTGATCAAAAATAAAAAAGATTCTTATTTCACCAAAACATTTTGTATCCCCCAAAAAATATATATGACCTCATATCACTGTTGAGAATGTTAAAAATTTTACACGGATTGTATAAAAAAAATCGAGACTTAACTAAATTTCAACTTTAAAAGTGGCATTTTAAAGAGGAGTATATTTCAAATTTAAGCTGCAAGTTTCAAAAAAAATCAAAATTTAGCAAGACTTTCGAGTTTAAAATCTAAATAGAAATTAAAAAAAAGATCACAAAGCGAAATTTTAGCTTTAAGTTCAAGTTTATACAAAACTGTTTCTCTAAATTTTGAGTTTAAAGGCAAAATTGGCAAATGATGTTTGGAGAAAAAACTTCAAAATGTCTAAACAAAATGTTCCTCAAGATTTCGATTTAAACATTTTAAATTAAAGCCAACATTTTGAGTTTGAAATTTAGGCATTTAAGAATTTGACAAAAAAGAATTCTGATCACCTGAAAAAATTGAGATAAATTCGTGTAAAGAAAATATTCCTCAACGACGTTAGCTCTTTACGCGTACAGGTAATTTTAAATACAATCACGTGTATAGTATACATTTTAAAGTGGTTTTTAATATCCATTTTTACAACCTTGGAAGCTGCTCTCCTAGTGCTCTCCTACGTATTACGGAGAATACGGGTGCGAAATTTCATGCTTTTAGACACACCGATTAATATAAGCCTTGTCTATGACTTTCAGTGCTTATAGATTTATTAGGGAGACTCAAGTGCATTGCCTTTTTTATTTAGGAATTAAATTTTCAGTTTTTGATTTAGCTTGACCATATTTTTTGAGCAAAAAGACTTTAATACATCCTTGGTTCTTAGAACCCTTTAACATTTTTACGAGTAATATGAGTATACGAGATAATTACGAGATTAAGAACAGTACAAGTCCAAATGAATGTCTAAAAAAATATGTTTATTTCGTTTGTTATGTTTCTTACAGGTTTGGTATGTACAGACAAGTTTTAGTGTATTCCTTTAAGCACCATTTAAAAAAATTAAATTTATTATTTCATGCATTTTTTAATATCCACAAAAAACAAATCTGGACTTGTACTGTGTTTTTAATCTCAATATTGATAATTATTAGAATTTTGCGCGAAATTTGGATAAAAAAATAAATACACGTAGGTTAAATTGGTAACGCATATTTTATTGAAGAAAAATAATCCGATTTAGTACCAATTAGTGGTTCTCCAGGATATTATAGAATAAGAAAACTCTTACTGTTCTCCCTCTATGTATTTTATTATAATATGTTTTATATCATTCAATCTCTTCTTGTTAATTGGCACTGGTTAAAAACAGGCTTTAATGGTAGAAATATGTGGACTTTGATTTCGTTTTAGTAATTTTAAAGAATAAGGATTAATCATTAAAATCTAAGCATTTAACATAACTTGAAAATAATGCACCGTATACAAACTGAATGTATTTTGAAATTGTAAAACTTTTATTTATTTTATTTTCTACTTTTCTACAGAGTTTTTTTAGTTTGGAGGCTACAATTCTTAAAATCAAAAAGATGGATCTATATGAAATGATAGTTAGAGTAAATGTTTTTTTTTTCTGAAAATTTCAGTCACTGTCTCACTGTCTTCTGATTATTTTTTTTTCAACATGAAAGGCCACTAAAACAGCTGAGCCTGATCATGAATCTTACCAACACACCATATGTTGAGAATAAGAACAGCAGAAATCCAGGAGTTACACTCAATGCAGTGCGACAAACTCTGAAAAGGCCGTTAACAAGGTGGCTTTACTACTGTTTTTCTACTGATTCGATGCAGCTTCATATTTAAAACAAAATGGCTATGATAGATGAAAATGTCAAATTTTGGATTGTACTGTTCTTAATCTCACCGATTCAATTCTTCTGATGACAATTTTTATTCCTGATGATTTTAATGAGAGGTTTCTATCCTCAATTAAAAGAACATGAAAGGTTATGTAAATGTTTAAAATTTCACCAAAAACTAATGTTTAATTCAGAAGTAATGCGAATCTAATATTTTTATCACAAAAAGCGATTTATAGTAATTTTAAAATAATTTATGGTTAATTTTTGGTACATAATTTTTGTATGTAAAAAAATATTGCATATTCATAACTATTAAACTTTATTAACGATAAAAACGCAACAACGCGATAAATATTTGCTAATACCGGCCCAGGTTTCGCATTACTACATCATCGGTGGTCATACCAGCAATTTGTTTAGCCGTTGTTATGCAAACAAACTCCATGGATCACATACTTCTACGGATATTCCATCTAATCCAAATTC
The DNA here is from genome assembly GCA_028583605.1 of Dastarcus helophoroides. Lineage (NCBI taxonomy): Eukaryota > Metazoa > Arthropoda > Insecta > Coleoptera > Bothrideridae > Dastarcus > Dastarcus helophoroides. The sequence continues at coordinate 31,279,805 of CM053334.1, forward strand.
TCGTCCAAAGCTTCAATTAGAGGTGTGTTCAGAAGATCAAGCTGCTCGTTCATAAGTGTAAATTGACTAGATTTTAAATATTTACAATCTAGTCTTTAAAAAGAAAACAAGATCATAAATCCCAGTAACAAAAAATATTCAAGGTGCCAAAAAAGTAATTAAAAACTCTTCGAAAGAGTTCTTGTAACATGGAAGGGAATTTAAACGATGTACACATTACTCGATAAGTCTCCGGTCTAATTAAGAAAAACAAATTTTCTCTTAGTAACTGCACTTTCTTCATCAACATACTCTTCTAAAGAGTAATGCATTCATTTCAGCGTTCCTCTAACTTTTCGATACCCTTTGTGTAAAACGATTTGTCTTTGCTCTTAAAATAAGTCTCAGTATTGGCAATCATTTTTTCATTTGAACCATTTTTTTTTCTTTAACCATCTTTTTCATGTCCGCAGAAAGCCACCAGTCGCTGGGGGCTTAATCTGGAGAGTACCGGGATTGGGGAAATAATTCAAAGCGTAATGCATCCAATTTAACCATTGTTTTCATCGACTTGTGACAGGGAGCATTGTCCTGGTGAAACAACACTTTTTTCTTTTGCATGTGAGGCCGCTTTTTCTTGATTTCTGCACTCAGCCGATCCAGTAATGCCATGTAATATTCACTATTGATAGTTTTGCCTTTCCCAAGATAGTTGATGAAGAAAATTCCATGCGCGTCCCAAAATACGGACTCCTTAATGTTGCGAGCCGACTTTTAAGTTTTTTACCGCTTTGGACGACTTTCACCGGCTGATGTCCACTCAGCTGGCAATCTTTTTAATTCAGGCGTGTTATGGTGGAACCGTTTCATCCATTTTTATTTCGCTTGAACAGTTCCACACAGCGCTCTGAGTCTTCGACGCGTTGTTGCTTCTGGTCCGGTGTGAGCAAACGCGGCACCCACTTGGAAAGCAACTTACGCATGCCCAAATTTTCATGTAAAACTGTAAAGATACTATCTTCTAATATCATCAAGGTGTCAGCTATCTCACGCAGCTTCACTTTGCGGTCTTTTAAAACAAATTGGCAAACATTTTTTATGTTTTTTGGAACAACCAGGGCGTTCAGCATATCGGTACTTGTACGACCGTTTGAATTCAGCATACCAGTCAATAGTAGCTGATTTTCCTTGGTGCAGAGACCCCATAATGCTTATCAAGCCACTGTTTAGCTTCAACAGCATTTTTCCTTATCAAAAAACAATGTTTCGTCAACACACGAAATTCCTTTCTATCCATCGTCTTGAAAATTCAAAAATTGAGTCACTAAGACTACTGTCACTTCTACACTAACAATCAGAATGTCATGAAATTTTGACAGGTACTGCTTGAAGGTTAGTAGTAATCGAAAATTACTTGGGTTTGTTATCAATGTTGTTATATAAGGGTCAGATCCATCACTAAATGAGTGATGCGTTATTAACTAACCTAACCTACTTTCTCACTCCCAGGCAGCACAACTAAAAATAATCTTAAGTAGCAACCCTGTACTTGTGAATTGCATATTTTCTTTTGATTCTAGTTTTCTAGCTTTAGATCCGGTGGTGGAAGGATTAGCCGCCCAAAGATCGTTTCCAGGGAGCGCCAATGATTTACTTGATATATTTATTGAGACTTTGAGTTTTACGTATTACCTGCATGGAGGCTTCTTCCGTGCTCCCCTTTGAACGAAAGGAGATAACAGGGTTAACGCAGGTTGACCTCACAGCCGCTTACGATACTGTTAGCCACAGGACGCTCTTGAGAAAAACCTACAACACACTAAAGGACTATAATTTCACAAAAATAGTCAAATCACTGTAGTGTAATAGGTGGTACTATGTTGTACTCAATGGAAAGAAGAGTAGATGAAGAACACAAAAAAAAGGACTGCCTCAGGGGATGTGTTGGCATCATATTTTTTTATTATCAGTGCTAATGACCAACCGGTACACCATGAGGTGAATAATTTTATCTATTCCGACCATCTCGGTATTGCCATATGGAAGAAAACGTTTCAAACCATAGAAACTAAGTTAGAGGTAGCCCTACAAATAATGTCAAGCTACTACAAACAGAACTCGCTGAAACCAAACCCTACTAAAACCCAAGTTTTTGCCTTTCACTTAAACACACATCTGGCTACTAAAAAATTAAAGGTAACCTGGAAGGGACAAAAGTTGGAACATACAGACACTCCAAAGTACCTAGGAGTCGTGCTCGACCACTCTCTCAGGTACAAGTTTCACTGCCAAAAAGCCAACACCAGAAATTGCTTCGTAAGGAAACTTCTAGGGGGTAGATGGGAAGCAAACCCAGGAGTCCTGGGGACAAGAGCGGAAGCTATATGTTTCTCCACGGCAGAATATGCGTGTCTAGTATGGACTAGATAAACCATGCAAGGTATGTCACTAAGACACTGAACGATACATGCAGAATAATTACAGGTTTTATGAAATGCACTCCCCCGCTCCTGCTATATCAAGCAGCGGGTTTTGCACTACCGGAAGATTGCAGAAACAGTGTGCAGTACGTGGAAAAGTTCAAACAAACCTCTGACGATAGACACCCTCTATATCAACTCGAAGAAGCACAAGGAGTTGGCCAGCTCAAATCCAGAAGAAGCTTCATGAGAACCCTTGACATAGAACCCACAGAAACCTACCTTCTACACCAAAAACCATCACCAGGAATAAAAATGGAATGGAGGAGCTGGCGTATGCTTAACCGAATGCGCACTGGCGTTAAACATGTCAAGACTAATCTCTCAAAGTGAAGCAACGTAGCCAAAGATGACATACAATGTGAATGCGGAGAAATGCAGAATCTGATCTAAGATTATCAAATGTACCCTTGATGACTTAATAGCTCGCTAGTATCGAGGCAATAGACGTGGCCAGATTCTGGGCTGAAAATTTGTAAATGTTGGGATCCGGATTCAAAAAATTAAAGGTAAGTGTGGCTTGCAATGGACTGGAAGATGATATTTTTAAATGGTCACCTTGATTGCCGGACTTAACGCCACTTGATTTATTTTTATGAAGTTATGTAAAATTGGCCTTTTAGCGTAACACGATCTACAGCAACATTTTTGTGAACATTTTTTAAAAGGTCGTTTTTTTAAATTTAATGTTAATTTGTAATATCTTTTGGATTTCAGTAAAAAAATTTGTCCTATATGATTTAATGGCATTTCAAAATAACCAATTTTGTAGAATGGCGTAGGCAATATTTTTTGCCATGGTTTTTTTATATCCAATAGTTTGGCCATAATATTTTTGTGTTATTATGGTCCAGGATCAACCTTTGGTACCTCTATTACCATTAAGGGCATATAAAAGTTTTTTAGCAGCCGGTTTGAAAAATTTGTTTTTGTTTTCACTTTTTACATTTATTTTATTCCTATTTCTTTTTATAAAAATCGAAACGAAATCTTGAACAGATATCAACTTATGTAATTTCGAAATTCATTTTGCTAAGCGGAAAATTAAATGGATAAACACGTTGGTTATATACGATGTGATAACTGCGTGCTTCAAATATGAAAGAATATGCGAAAAGTTTAACTATATTAATTCACTTTTCGCCTAAAACTCCTCATTCAATTTGCCTAAAAGGCGAAAGGCAAGTTCGTCCCATTTGTCATCAATTGGAAGCGTATTAAAGATGAATTTAACCCCCTTTCAATTTCTTGTGTGTGTTTTTCCGCCGTCTATAATTTAATATTGATTCCTATCATTTTTCATTTGTGCATTTCAATATCGAAGTTGGCCGGTTTATTCACGCTTATTTACGCATTTTAATAACAAAAGCCAAACACCGTTCGAGCAAAACAAATTCATTCTCAGTTTCATAATTTAATAAAGATTTTGATTTAATCTGTTGAGTAAGCTCTAATGTTTCAATCCCAAAATGGCTGTTTACCAATTATGTCATGGTTTTAGTTAAAGCTATCGGTTTTTGTGCTGTTCTTGGGTAACAGAGAAAACTAGATTGTATATTCAGTGTACAAAAGATATTCGAGTGAAATAAATGAAGTATTTCCTTAGAATTGCTTAATTGATATTCCATTAACCATGGCTTTTAAATAAAGAAAATTTTAATATAACAGTAGTTACTTCGTTCAAACTTTTGATAGTAAAGTAAAATAGGGAGAAAACTTTGCCGAAAGTTTATTCTGGACATATTGGGTATGATTTCAAAAAGTTTGAAATTGTAAGAAAAACTCGAAACTATAATAAAGTGAATTTAGAGGAAAATAATTAAAATAAATTTTGTCTGATATTTTTTAATTTTAAATGTCGTCGCACAATTCAAATTTCAACTTTATTCCGAGAAATGTAAAATTTCAAAATTAAAGTTTTTGATTTCGAATTTTCGAAATTAATTTCAAACTGTTTTGACTTCCAGTTTTGGTTACGAAAAGAATGTGAGTTTCGAAAAAAATCATTACTGTTATTTTCATTATTTATTTATTATTTTAATTTTTCACTTTTCAATAATGTTGACTTTCTGAACAATTAAATTTTATTTGAAATTTTCTAAATTCTTGATAACTTTGACTTTTGTATAAATTTCGATTTAAAAATTAAAATATTGACTTATCTCAATGTTTGCTTTTTTTGAAAATTTCGATTATTTTTTAAAAATGCACTTGTTTGCTAATTTTAACTTTTATGAAAATATGGACATTTAAAATTTCAAATTTTTGAAAATTTCGTATTTTTGAAAATCCCGATTTTGTTCTGAAAATTTTCAACTTTCAAATTTTATATTTTATTAAAAATTTTCACCCTTTTTATATTTTAGAAATTTCAAAAATTTTATATAATTTGAACTTTTTGGCTTTATTTTCAAAATTTCTATTTTTCTCGAAATTTGCATTCTTCTATAGTTTTTGGCTTTGTTGATAAATTGTATACTTTTTTTTAAATTTCAGTTGTCAAAATTTCCACATTTTGGATATTTTGATCTGGAAATGTCTAAATTTCTAAATTTATTTTTTGAAATTTTTATTTGTTTTAGTATTTCAATTTTTTCTCAACATTACGACTTTCTTTGAACATTTCCTTTTCGTTTTCGAAATTTCTAATTGTTCCCAAAATTTACCTTTTTTCTAAATTTCGACTTATCTTGAAAATTGGAATTTTTTAGAAATTTTTACCTTTATGAACATTTATACCCCTAAAATTTTGACCTTTTGGCCATTTGAACTTTTTTTTAATTCGACTTTAAAAAATTTTGATATTCCTAAACTTATATTTTTGCAAAATTTTTACCTTTTTCAAAATGTCGGCTTTTTGTCAAAATTTTAACTGTATAATAATTTCCTTTTATTTTTAAAATTTTTATCTAGGTTTTCTAAGAATTTGCTTTTCTTTTGCAAATTTCGAGTTTCTTGAAAAAGGAATAATTTTGTGCAAATTCTAATTTTTTTCGGAAACCCGGAATATTTGAAAATGTCATCTTTTTTATATTATTTCTAAAGTAGCATTTTTTTTTAAATTTTTAACTTTTCCAAAATTTCGACACTGTATCCCAAAATTTTCACTTTATTTCTCCCGTTAATTAAAATATTGTAACAAAATGTAGTTATAGAATTTGTATTAGTGATTTTGTAAGGAACTCTCTGGAAAGATTTGATAATGAGAAGCGGTAGATAGCGCTCCAGAAATTTCAGCAAGCGATACGAAGTTCCATTCTAGAAATATAAACAGAAGCCCATAAATACGCGGTCGTCTTTTCCTCAGTTAATCAAACAGTGAGTTAGTTAGTTGGTCAGTTAATTAGTCAGATGGTCAGTTAGTTAAGTGAATTATAATTGTAGTGTTCCAAAATAAAGTGTGTCAAGTATTAATCTTCGAACCAATAAGGCGCAAAAATATCTACTTTTACTCGAAATTTGGCCTCCTCCTAAAATTTCGTATTTTCGTAAAAAAAATCATACTTTTTTGCAAACTTTCATCGTATAAAAATTTCAACTTTAAATTTCGGCCTCTTTGTAAATTTTGACTTTTTTAAAACTTGCGACTACTTTTGAAAATCGCCACATTTCAAAATTTAAACTTTTTTTTTTAGAAAATAAGACTTTTTCTTCAAATTTTAACTTAATTTCGCCGTTTTTTCCAAAATTTCTACTTATGCACGAAATTTGACTTTTATTAAAACCTTTTTTGGCCATTTTCTCCAATTTTTTGCCTTTTTCTGAATATTTTATATTCATTTCCCAAATTTTGTGATTTTCTTAACATTTTGACCTTATTCTTTATATTTCTTTTAAAATATTCAACCTTTTTTAGAATTTTGACCATACTAAAAATTCCTAACTATTAAACTTACTGCATCATCGGCGGTCATACCAGCAATCTGTATTTTTGTTAGCAAATATTTATCGATACATTGTGAAATTTTTAATATCTGTTGCTTTTTATTCCTTAATAAAGGTTAATACTTATGAATATTAAAGAATTCCACATAGTAAGGGTTGGAAATGTCAATTATAACAATATAAACAATATTTAGGACTATTCTACTACTATTTGACTTTTCGATAATTTCGATTCTTAATTGAAATTTAAGTTTTTTTGTCTTAAATTTTTTTAAATAGGCCTTTCTCTTGAAGTGTAAACTTTTGAACATTTTAATCTCATTAAAATTTCTACTTTTTTCAAAATTTAATTTTTTTGTAAAATTGCTACTTGAAAAGTTCAACTTATTTGAGAATTTATACTTTTGTGAAAATTTTAATTTTCCAATAGTTTTTATTTATGAAAAACTCGATCTTTTTTTTTCAACATTTTTATTCTTTTGGTGCATTCTATTTTAATAATTCCGATTTTTTTTCGAGGTTTTAACATTTAATGATCGCGACTCTAAAATTTCATTTTTGTTAAATTTTTACCTGTTTTCCAAATATTTTTATTCCAAAATTTGGAATGTTTTTACGAAATTTTGACTCTTTTGTTAATTTGATCTTCTTTGGAAGGATTTGTTTTTCTTTGAATATTCCAAATTGCTTTCCTTAAAATTTGCCTTTTTCTGAAAAATAATAGTAACCATAAATGTGTGTTACATTTTAATGTCCTTAACCAGCCGATCTGACTGTATCACCTAATTACTATTTGCATTTATATCATCCAAAAATTGAAATAGAATTAGAAGCATTGTTACCCAAACCCTGCAAAATTAAAAGACCCGTGCTGGTGCCCAAGCCGAGATACATATTTCGTGTCTCGTGTTAGATCCGTCAATCTGCAAGTAATTTAATAAGTGCAAGCCTCAGAACCCGAATCGACCATTAAAAGATTATCATGAGGCTTCCCGTGATCTTTATCTTGGTACTAAATAAAATAAATGTTTTAAATTTGTAGCTTGTGGATTTGTTTTACGTAAACTTTGTACACAAAAGATACTTTTGAATTGTCTAAAGCATGTTGAAAGGCATTTTGTACTCCTCAAGTTTTGATACATTTAAAAATATGGAGTGCAGGCACGTAGCCAGGGGGGGGGTCCAAGGGGTCCGGACTCCTCCCGAAATGAATATTCGCTAAAAAATGTACGATGATATAAATTGAAATATCAATAGAAAAACGATTAATTGTATATTTAAGCATGTAAATAATTTTCGAAATTGCCAACTACTGAGCTTATGATAAGAAAAATCGCCATGTAGGCATTTTAAGAAAATTGGCAATGAGCTCAAGGCTTCCCAATACATGCTTCAATCGTACGTGCGGCAACGACATTGCACTCAAAGGACAGATTCTTATACCTAATCTACTTTATAATATTAGCTCATATTTCGTATTGCCAAATTGCCATAGGAAATACAATACAAATTGTGATTATGGTACGAGTTACGAATTAGTAGACAAGTTGACTCTTCATCGGTGATAAGTTAAATACGTAAACTCAAAATGGATATGAGGAAGTTTTTCTTTGGTAAGTTACACGTTTTTATTTGTCAAATTTGTATAATGTTAGGGTCACTGGATTTTATTCTTCATTTTTACTAATTAACAAAATGAAAAAAAATAATAAAAGAAACGAATACGTATTTTCCAGAAATTTTGATTATTTTATCCAAATTCCGAGTTGAAATTGAAAACTCTAAATTATTTTTTTCAATTCTACGTCACTGTAAGCATATAATCGATTTCATTAATTTATTTTTAAAATTCTAAGTACGTATAAACAACTTTATGCCGAATTATGGTGTTTTTTTTTTTCAAAAATGTTTTATTTTTGATACATAAATTATCTATACATTGCAACGTTTGTCAAAATTTCGATTATTTTTAGAAATTTTCGAAATTTAAACTTCTTTTGTAAAATTCTTTCATCTTTCTTTTAATTTTTGATTCAAATTCAACATTTCGACTTTTCCAGAGGTTTCTTTCTTGATAAATATTTTGACCTTATTTTCAAAATATTCATTTTAGTTTAAAAATTTAAACTTTTTTTTTAATTTCAAGACTGGACTTTTAATTTCCTTTCGTTTAAACGAAATTTTCAGTTGCGATTCTAAGTTTAAGACTTAAATTTTATTTAACATTTTGAAGTAATTTAAAAATATCTACATTTTTATTTTTCCTTTTCGACTTTAAAATTGAAATTTCTGAAAATATGATGTTTTAAATTTCGCTTTTCTTAAAATATTCAGTTAAGCTTGAAATATTTTTTATAATTTTCGCGTTTTTCTTTTGTTTAAAACTTTATTTTTTTCTAAAGATCTTTATTTTAAAATTTTAGTTTTTTATATTTTTTCTGAAGTTTTCGCTTTGCGCTAAAAATTGTGTCTTTTAGTTTTTTTCAAATTTTAATCCTAGTCACGAAATTTCTACTTAAAAAAAAATCGAGTTTCAACTAAAGTTTTTTGTTTCATCAGAAAACTTTCGGTTTTTTCTCAATATTTAAATTTTTTCCAAATACTATATTTCGGTAAACTGAATATTTTTATTTAAAAAAATTTGACTTTGACTTCGAAGCTTCTGTATTTTATTTGATAAATATCTTTTCTCTTTTCATCCTTTTAATTTTTCGTCCAAATTTCCGCTTTTCCTAAAGGTTTTTAAATTCTCTCTAATATTCCTAATTTCGTCTCTTATCTAAAATTTGATGGTGCTCTGAAAAGTTTAAAAATCACTTATTTCGAAAAAAATATTTTATAATTCTAATTTTTTTTTTAAATATCGAGATAAACTAAATTTGAAAAATTTGAATATCAAGGCTGAAGTGGAACTTTCGAGTTTCGAATTATAGTCCAAGTTTCGAAGTTAGGAATGGAAATTTTACGCAAAAGTAAAAAATGAGCACTAAGTAAAAAACCAAGACGTTTATTGATTTAACAACTCAACTTTTTTTTTATTTTGCAATATTGCACATTAGATAAATTTTATATTCTCTAACACTAATAAAAAGGGGGGGAATTGGACCCCCTCCAAACGAAAATCCTGGCTACGTGCCTGAATGGAGTGATAGAGACGCAAAAGCCCATCATTCAAATCTACAAAAGGAAGCAATTTTGACTTTCTTTAAATGCTTTTATAAAAATATTACCTACATATTGCTTACAAATGAAAGAAAATGTGTTATATTAGGTACAGTATGTGTGTAGGTAATTCAGAGAATACATTATTACTTAAAAGTTGTTTTTATTTTTTATACTGTGTCTGACCTTTTTGGAATCCGACCTACCCCTTAGTCCCGTTAAAGTAAAATTAACGGAGTTCTGGTTAAGTATTTTAACTTGATTAATTTCCAAAACTAAAATTTTTGGAAACGGAATTATTTTTAATTTGATAATGAAAAAGTTTGTAAGAAAGTTAAAATTTAAAATGAAACATTCTATCATCTTTAAGTTTATCAATTTGAAAAGTTAGTAAAAATGTCGAGAAAATGAAATAACATAAAATAACAGAGTTTTAATCTTTTGAGAAAAAAGAAAATATTTTGGGGTTAAATTTGAAATTATGAGCGAAAAGACAGAATTAAATAAAGATCGAAAAAATTAAGGTAGAAATTTACAAAACCAACTGAAAATTTCTAAGCAAAAAATCGTTTTTACGAAATGAATTTTTGAGAAAATAGCAGTATAAAAAATTTATTCTCGGTTTTAGGTAAAATATTTCTCAAAAACTATTTGTTATTTATGCTCTCGCAGTTATTTTGAAATTGGCGACTTCATTCTCTAAGGATAAGTAAAATTTAAAAATAAATATTTCAATTTTTCCTCGAACATTAGATTTTTGAACCCATGTTTTCTTTTGAATCTTGAATTTTTTTAGAAAAAATGGGAAATTTTTGATGAAATTGAAAATTCTAATTGAATTTTTTTTTCTCTCTGAACTTAAAAATTTATAAAAACATTTTTGAGATTAAAAGTTTAAATTTTGAAATCCTAAATTTCATAAGGGTTAGGAGTCCAACGTTGAAATAAATTTAAATACTGATAAAAACTAAATTCAAGTTTTAACACAAAATTTCCAGAAAAACCTAATAATTTTCTGAAATCGGGCGCAATTTTAAACCCCAAAATAATTTTTTTTAGTATTTTAGCCTGTTGCTAAGAAATCATCACAAAACGATCCAAGAAAGTACGTAACTTGTATAAGAACAAACAAACAGTGATTGTCAAGGAAACGATTTCTCAGAGAATTAAATGACTATGAACAACGTCATGAATTCTTAAAAATTCCTTTATTAAAGTAATATTAATTACGATTTCAGAAAAAATAGTATGTGTACCTCGTAATAAAAGCACATTCCCGGAACTCGATATTTATTTATCTCGGATAACGCCACGGCCACAATTTTCGTCGTTGTCCGGGAATGTTTTGCAATTTTTTTTTGAAAAGGATTAAAAATTTCGATAAAGAATGCTTTTCTGAGTTTTTCTCAAGTTTGCTAAAAAGTAGTGTTTTAGTTTTTGTCAGTAGACTTGGGTTTTCTTAAAAATTTTACCATTTTTCTCAAAATTACTAGTTTAAACCAACGATTTTTAGAGCTTCTGTGAAATTCGACTTTAATCTCTGAGAGATTTTCTATAAAAGTTAAAATTTTGAAATAGTTTTCGTTTTTTTTTTAATTTAAACCGACTTGTTGGGATTTATTTTAAACCTTTTGATTTTTTTCCTCAGTTTGGATTTTGTTCTCTAAATTTTTATCAGAAGCCAAAAAATATATATTTAAGGAAACTGCCAATATATCCAAGACGACAAAATGTAGAAACAAACCATCTCTTTAGAGTAGTCAAGAAGAGAGAGGAGTTCGTTTCCAAGTAAGACGCAAAGAATATTTAAATATATGCATGAAAATCAAGTCAAAATTTGGAAAGTTACAGGAATATCAAAATTCAAATAAGAAGAGCTGTTTGAAATTTGGTTTTTCATTATCTAAGCAGAAGATTTTAAATTAGGTCTATGTATAATGATCATAGTGCGAGCAGAACAAAACTTCTTAAATAAAACTAAAATTTGAATGAAGTCCTATAAAATGTTAATTAGATATTCTATTCATTAATGTCCGCCAGAATTTCTTATTCATACTGCCTTTATATGGACTGGTAGCTTAAAGGTAAATCTTCTTTAATTTTGACCTGTACCGTAAATTCATCTTACTTTCAATTCATATATACATTGTAGCATATGGTAGAATATAATAGAACGAATGGCAGTAGATTAACTTGTAAGTGTGAACTATGCTGCTAACGGTTATATTGGATATTTTACTTTACAGAGAATATGAAAGATATGAACATATTTTATCAAGCTATGAATTCATATTTTTACAAATCCATATATTGGGTGTAAGCGGATCATGGTACACCCTCTATTTTTTCAGATGAAAAAAATTGACGCTTTCTAAGTTTTCCTAATTTAAATTTTTACGGCTTTACTGTGGTCGATTGGAGTTTATCAGGAAGAGTCATGTTATGACCTTCTAGATTGACAAATATTAAAAACATTATTAATACTTCAAAAATTACCTACTTTAAGAGCATTATATTTAGAAAATTGTGCCGATTTTAAAAATATGATAATATACAGAATGTTCCGTTTAAAAATCAAAAATTGGTATCAGTTTTGGCAAACCTAACAGCAGTAAGAGTGTCATTTTTATGATAAAAATTGTCGTGTCATAAATGTATTAAATGCAGCAAGTTTGAGTATTTTGTCCTCATAAATAAAGAAAAAAATATGAGGTGCGCCATAAGTTTGTTACACCCAATATGTATCTTAATTTACAAACAAGAAAATATTAATAAAAAGTTATTCAATTAAGAAGAGGTCATTAGAAAAGTATATCCTTTATAATTAAACAAGGCATAATATAATTGAAATACAAATCTTGTCCCCTGAAACCAAGAAAGATTAAAAAACACAACAAAGGTTGCTCTAACGCGTTTCGACAGCCAAGCTATAATCTTCAGAGAGATACTACTACTTCAGTATCTCTCTGAAGATGATAGCTTGGCTGTCAAAACGCGTTAGAGCAACCTTTGTTGTGTTTTTTGATCTTTCTTGATTTCAGGGAACAATGACACATTTTTATTTTTAGGGGTAGAGTTAAGTTACTTATTATGACATCGCATTTATGACCAACCATTTTTTATGATGTTCTGCAATGAGAAATTTAGTTCCCAGTACACTTTCATGAGTCTATTTTAAATAACTTCGTTTATTATGATATTTCGCGTATACTGACGTAATTTTAGGTAAATTGTATGTATTATAATCAAGTTAGGGCGATCCCCCGTAGTCCCCACCTATTTTGCCCATTAAAATAATGACCCATACTGATTTAATTGGTCATTTCTTTACTTGCAATCGACACTTCGATACTTCTTAACTCTATTTTCTTCCTGGTATTATTTTGATGTATTCAGTAAGAGATCAGTTCGATTATTCGCATTCATGTATTCTTGAGGCAAAAAATACCTCATCAATATCACAGATCTGCCGTCATGGAAGAAAAAGAATGCTATTATTTGCGCTGTAAAATAAAGCATCATTTTCTTTCATGATAAAAGAAGAAGAAAAAAATCTACAATCTGTTTTCTATGACGTCCTTTTAGTGCGACCTATTTTCCTTTCAGGTTTGTTATAAACGATATTCAGAGTATATTATCCCGTTTTTAAGAAAAAAAATTAATAATAATACAATTTTTCTAACCTCTAACTTCATAAGACTCTAACCCTGAAATTTTTTTTAGTTTAGTTTTTACTTTGCTGCATATAGTAAGGTAAAAGCACCAGACGGCCGCTGCCACAAATTCCCGATTTTTAGCATAGATTGTATACGTGGATACAATAATACAGATCTCCAAGCCGATCTTCTGTAAATTTGTTTAGCTGACAATGCTGCACTGCGTAGTGGAAATATTTACACCACGGAAACTGAAGATAAAGTCATCTAGGAGTAGAAGCTGCTATGTTGCCATTGCTTTAAGATGCTTCCCTGACATCGAAATTCCTGGAGATGATAATTTCGGATTGCGATTACGTAAAAACAGTACTGCCAAGAATCCCCATATTTTTACTATTCATTCTAATATAATACTTTTTTATCAAAATCTATAAAAAAGTGTAATCGCTCTAAATTAAAATCTTCTCGAAAACGTTCCTTCACCTATATTATCCAGAGAGTCGGACCATACGAAATCGGACCAACGAAGTTCTACTGCATTTGTTTTTGGAATCCCACATTTAAATTTGCTATTTTTAAATTTTTCTCTAAAATTTCGACTTCTCGACTTTTTTCGAAATTTTCATTTGGTTTCTCAAAAATCGGCTTCAGTCCCAAAATTTTAACTTTTTTTCTGAAAATTTCCGTTTTTCTCGAAACCTTCCAATAAAATCTTCAAAGACCGTGCTTAGATTTTAAATAAGATTCGAGAATTTATTTTAGGTCAATCCACTCGTAAAGGACAATCCTATTATGCCTTCAAAGTACTACGAGTAGAATGTGGAATCAAGGATAGATGGCGATCACCTTTTTAAATACGAGGGTATTTTCTTAGGTGCAACGAACTGGTCCTTGGTTATCTTTAATAATTAAAATACAAATCTTGTCCCCTGAAACAAGAAAGATTAAAAAACACAACAGAGGCTGCTCTAACACGTTTTGATAGCCAAGCTATCATCTTCAGAGAGATACTGAAGATTTCATAGCTATCATCTTCAGAGATCTTCAGTATCTCTCTGAAGGTGATAGCTTGGCATTAGAGCAACCTTTCTTGTCTTTTTTATACTTTCTCGGTTTCAGCGGACAAGACGTGTATTTCAATACAAGGGTAAATCAATTATGAACCGGAATTTCTATTATGTCGCCATGAGGGCGTTGGGAGGGTGCGCATGCCCTTAAACATATTAGGTGGAAAGATCACGTCACTTTCTGCACTCAAATGAATTCCGTTCTCGCCGTTCGTCAGTTGTAAATACAATGAGTAAGCAAGAGGTTCATCCGCAGGTTGCGCAGCGCATTGTTTTTAAATTGCTTGTGAAGGTGTAAAGCTCGCCGAAATTCTTTGTAGACTAGAGGCACAGTTTGGGGATTCTTGTTTGAAGAGTACTCAGGTGTATGAATGGCACAAAAAGTTTTCGGAATGACAAACTTAAGTTGAAAATGAACCGCATGCCCGTCGTTCTCGAACCAGTGTGACTGGGGACAAGATTGACGCTGTTGTGCACGTCGATTTTCTACATAAACGTCCTACTGTTAAAGCTGCCTACTACTGCCAGCTATTGGATGAAGCAAAACGTGCATATTAGCGGAAGAGGTGCGAATTTTCGGTCAGAAATGTGATTTTACTTCACGACAATACCCGCCTCCACTTAGTCAATCTGACACATCAAAAATTAGATAAAATGTGTTAGCCAACACTAGAACACCCTCCTTATTGTCCCGACTTATCACCATGCGATTATCATATGTTTGGGTCACTGAGCGATTCCATGATGATGCTGTTGAGACATTTGTGCGCAGTTGGCTGCAGACACGCTTCCTTTCTTTTTGTGGTGATGGTATTAAAATAGTCCCAATCCGTTGGGAAAAATGCATAACAAAATAAGGAGCTTATGTAGAAAAATAATTAATAAGTTTTTTATGCATATGTATCTTGTGCCAATAAATTTTTAAAAACAAATTCCGGTTTATATTTGATTTACCCCCGTAAGTATACGTTGTAATTTTCGGGGAAAATTCCATTTGGTAATGAATTCCACAGCATGGAAGTTCTATAGAAAGATAAGTCTGCGTGGTCAGAATTCCTCATCGTCTCAAGCTGGACCCAAATTTAGAAATTTCCTCCTAATGGCAATTTTTTTTAAAACTTCTTAGTTTGAATTCATTTAGTTTTCATTTTTATAAAATTTTAGCCTCAACATTGGACTGTCGAATTAGTCTTGTTGTATACTTAACTCTCAACATTTATTTAAGCACATATTTGACATTGTCGTAACTGTTTTTTAATGTTTTCACTTTAAAATGGATAATTTAATTCTTTCTGGAAACTCCGAATGCAACATTCAAATTTTGATCAATCCCGATATGAATTTGCAAACTAAATATGGATCCATCTTAATTTTAAATAACATAAACAGTGTTGTACTGGGAAGTATAAAACATGAGAAATTTAATTTTTTGAATGAACCTCAATCGATTGGACAGTAATTGTATTGATTTATTTTTCTAATCAGCTTTCCTTTTTGTAAAATGCAAGACACTCCCAGATAAGGACTAAACGTGGTTCTATTTCCAAATTCTACGTGGCCTCTATAAAGTCTATACGCGAGCCCTTAGAAAGATTCATTAGGGGGGTCCTAAATTTGGTCTTGAAATTATTGATGTTAACTAGAAAGAAGAACATTTTAAATATAATCAACTTCGGATATAACGAAGGACAAAATGTTATTTATTTTCCATACACTTTCATAATTTTTCTCAAAATCTTACTGATTTTGAAAATTTCGATTCTTTTCAATAAACTTTTTCACTCCTATTTAAAATATTGAAGCGCTTTTTTCAAAATTTTGACTCATTCTATAAATGTTAACGTTGTGTAACTTTTGAAAAATTTGATTTTTTATAAAAAATTCGACGTTTGTCCAAAATTTAGTATTTTTGCAATATTTCGACTATCTCTTGAAATGTGTACTTTTGAAAATTATTTCGATCTTTTGCTGAATAATTCAACTTTTACTGAAAAATTTGACATTTTACATATTCCAACTTTTGAAAATGTCGATATTTAAAATTTCCGTTAGTTTTATAAAATTTTGACTTTTGTGAAAATTTGACATCCAAATTGATTTTATTTCGAAATTTTTATTTCTTGTACCTTTCTACTTTTTAAAAAACTTTTGAACATTGCAAAGTTTCCATTTTTTTCAAAATTTCTACTTATCTCTCCATAATGTTACTTATTTTATTAATTTCAATTCCTTATTACAACGCCGACGTTTTTGTCAAAAAAAGTTCCTCTATTTTTTTTAAATTTCGACTTTTGTAAAGAGTTAGATTTCCAAAGTCATTTGTCTGCATTCAAAGGTTTTATTTTTTGTACCTTTCTACTTTGTAAAAACTTTCAACATTTTAAAATTGGATTTTTTTTAAAAATGCAATTTTTTTCCAACGGTTTTGATTTTGTAGAACAATTTCGAATTTTTTCTCAAAGAATGAACTTTTTTCGAGATTTTGGCTATATATTTTTATAAAAATTATATCTTCTTGCAAATGTTCAATACTATCTTAAAATCCACACTTTAAATCTGTATTTTTCTTTAAGTTCAATTATATTAATTTCAAATTTCGAGATTTTATTTTTATTTCCTTTAAATGGTCTTAATCTCAATTTCTTTAAAATTTCTAAGGTTTAAAAATTCAAGTATTTTTAGAATTTAGAATTTTTTACTCGATTTTGAATTTTTATTATTTGCATTTAAATCAGATTATTTTTTAAAAATATTCAAAATTATTTTAAATATTTTTAAACTTTAAAATTAAGCCAAAATTGTAATTTTTTTTCTTGAAATTTCTAAAGGTTAGGTCAGGGATAAGCAACTTTTTTTTACAGGGGGGCAATTAAAAGGTTAAAAATTTTGCGCGGGTCGCACATGAGGAAGAAAGGCTTTTGCCTCCGTGATTCATGCAGAAAACCGAAAATTTATATGTATTTAAGTGAAGGATTTTCCAATTTTTCAGAATTCATCCTTTCCTTAAAACATTTTTTCGAGATTTCTACATTTTTCTCTATTTTAGTATATTTTTTTTCCAATTTTTGAAAATTCTCAATTATTTATAAAATTCTACTTCGTTTATCAAACATAACTGTCAAAATTCTGAATTTGAAAGTTCCTAGTTTTTTTTCTGAAATTTCGCCATTTCTCGAAATTCTACTTTTTCTAAAAATTTCGACTTTTTTTTATTCTGAAAATTTCAGCTTGTTCATTGAGAGTTGTCTTTTTCATGAAATCTAGTCGAGTTCTGTCAAAAAAGGTAAACTTTTGGAAATTTAAATTTTTTGTGAAAGAACCAAAACCTCTTTGTAAATTTCTGGTGAATTTCAAAATTTCTTTACAAATTTCTTTACACTTAAACGCTCTTTCTCAAAATTTAGATCTATTTCGCAAAATTTTTTTTACAATATTGTCTTTTTCTCGGGGTTTTACTATTTTATTTTAAATTTTGACTTTTATTTTTTAATTTGACTTTCTTTGGACAATTTTTTGTCTATTCAAAAGTTTTCTCGAAATTTCGCCTTTTTTACACATTCCGATATTTTTCTGAACATTTATCTGAAAATTTCGATCTTTTAGATTCTAATTTTTTTAGAAATGTTGACTCTTTTCTCAAAGTTTGGCTTTTTCGGGAAATCTTGATTTTCATCTCAATGCCCAATATTTTAGATTTCTATAAATTTTTTCTTTTTCCTGCTAAATTCCTCTTTTTTTCTTTTAAATTTTTTTAAAATAGTCTTTTACCTAAAATTCGCCTCTTTCTCTAAATTTGTTTTCCAAAATTTCGATTTTATTTACGAAATCCAACTTTTTGCACGTTTTCAAAAATAGTTTATTTATTTTAAAATGTTGTCACTTTCTTGAATATTTTTTTTCAACAAATTACGATTTTCAGATAAAATAATTTTATACTTCACTTTTCTCTCTAAAATAGCTCAAAAGGTTAATAAAAATGTTGCGAAAAATAAGTTTGGAAATTTCGAGAAAAAGATTGCTTGAAAATTCAACATCTTTACTGAGTTTTGAAATTTGAAAAAAATATTTTTTCAAAATTGCAATTTTTCTTTCCCAAAACTGAACTTTTTTTAAAAATTGCGTCATTTCACAAAAGTACACCTTTGAAAATTTTAACTTTTTTTGAATTTTGAATATTTTTCGATTTTTTGAGAAGGGTTACATTTTCATTTTCAATATGAATTATTAAAAATTTTAAATTTTCCAATTTCCCTCTTAAAATTGGACCTTTTTTTTGGAAATTTGGAATATTTTCTAGAAAGTTTGATATTTTTCTGAAAATTGCAATGTAATTTTCAAAATTGGTGAATCATTTTTGAAGTCTTTGTCTTTTCCTATTTTTTTTTCAAATTTGTTTCCCGATAATTTTAATTTGTCTAAAATTCATCTTATTCTCCAAATTTTGACTTTTATTTCAAAATTCGGTTTCATCTGTTGTTGGACATTTCCATTCGAAATTGAATTTTCTCTGAAGATTTTGACTTTTTTTTACAAAATTCGTTTATTGTTTTCAAATTAAATCGAAATTTCAATAGAAATCCAGAAATCTGAGAAGATTATTGTTAGGAAATTTTGAGAAAAATATTTCTAAGAAAATTTCAAAAATATGGCAAAATTGGGCCCTTTTTTGGACGCATTATTTTCTAAATTTTCGAATTAAAAGTTTCGGCCTTTTGTCAAAATGTCAACATTTTTTTAGAATTCCGACTTTATTTGATTGTCAATTTTGAATGGAATTTTCGACTTTTATTCAAAAAACTAAAAGAGGAATATATTTTTATACTCCGCAGGAGCACCACCTAAAAAACTTTGGGAACCGCTGTTCTACAGTAATATCACCTAACTAAAGTCAACACAATTTTAGGAGTCGATCTTGTGAAAGAAAATCTAATTAAAAAAAACAAAAACTTGAAAAGTGGTACTTTCAGAAAAGTAAAAATAAAAAAGTATCGATTTAAAAAAATTCTAAATTTTCTTAATAATTAGTTGAAATATTAAAATTTTAATTTTACTAAAAACTATTTAAATAGTTTGCAATTTTCAGAATATTCCGCATTTTTAAAATGGGTAGAATTTTTGAAAAATAGGCAAAATTTTTAAAAATGATCCAAAATTTCTAAAAAATTCGAAATTTTAAAGTAATGGAAATTCTCCAGAGTCAAAATGTCTAAAAGGTCAACATTTTGAAAGTGGCCGAATCTTTCGTAAAAAGTTAAGACTTCTGAAATTTAAAAAATATTCGAAATTATGAAGAAATATCGAGATTTAAAAAATGAAGTATTTTCAGCGAAATATCCCCAAAAACCCAAAGTTTCGAAAGCCGAAATTCTGAAAAAAGTCAAAATTATCAAAAACTTGGAAATTTTTGTTTATTAAAATTTTGAGACAAAAATTAAAAATTTACAAATCTTTAAAAAAAACTCAATTAAAAAAAATGTCGAAGTTTTAAAAAAAACAGCTAAGATTTTCAAAGAAAAAGCCAAAATGTTGAAAAAAATCGACAGAAAGTTCAAATTTGCGAAATATATTAAAAACTTTAAATTGCAACGAAATTTCTACAAAATAATCCAAAATTTTAACAAGAAGTTGATTTAAAAAAAAATGATATTTTCAGATAAGGACGAAATTTTAAAGAAAGTGGAAATTTTCAAAAGTATAAATTTAGAAAAATGAAGAAATTTCGAGAAATTTTGAAAATTAGAAATTAAAAGAATTAGCATTTAAAAGAAATCAAACTTTTGAAAAGTGATGTAAACATTTTGAAAAGATACTGTTAAAAGTCGAACTTTTCAAAAAATTCAAGGATTTTGATAAAATGAAGGTATATTCAAAAAAGAGTAATGCGGGGCCCAATCGCTCCAATTGCTTTAAATCCGGGCCTGGGACTGGTCTATGAGAGATGCTTTAAAAATATTATTTTCTAACCATTCAGTTACAGTTTAGTTGTTCTTAATACTCAAATTAATCGAATACAAAGCTAAAATTACATTGGCACATTTTTGTCTAATATTTTGAATACTTTTTTATTTCACGGATGTGGTGGTCTAATATATTTCTGCTATTTAAAAAATGGCATGTACGTATATAGGTTTACTCCATCTATTTAATACAAAGATCCATTAGGAAAATGCATTTTTTGCCGATTCTTTCATCTGTCATTCCCAATATCAACTCTAGCGCTCTTTCAAAGCCAACTCCGTTTCATTCATTCATCCAACTTCCCGGAGCTTTCGCAACTGCGATACCGCTGGAGCTACAACAGACGTCGATTATGCCACGGTGGCGGCAGGTTCAACGGTCCAACCAATCCTGCGAGCTGTATCCTGCTGGGCACGCCGCCATTGGTGCGTTACATTGTTACTACCTTTGACAGCCAACTCCGCCCATCTTAATGTAATGTTTAATGTATGTACTGTTGCAAAAAAGACAAGTTTCGTCTGATGCTAGGGCCGTATATCAACCGGCTAACCCGACACGTCGCGGAGATATGATGTGAATACCAGATATATGGTTGGACGAAAGATAAGCGACCATTTAGTCTAAGCACACTTGATTGTCCTTTACTGCCAGCAGACATGCCTTGGATGTGGTTTGACAGTCGCTTGATTTGTTGGTCGTCGTTGTAAACCCGAAACTTACCTTTAGTCTTAATCATTTTACTTTCTTCTGCTTTTTAAAATGTTTCGGAATGTCAGATCATTTGGACATAAGTCTGAAAAAAGGCCACATCAGTTAACATATTTCATCACATTTTTTGTAAAAATGTTGACTTGCCTTCAAACAATTGTGGGAAGCTAAATACAACTTCAAATTATTCCAATTTTCGCACCTTTATTTCAGAAAAGAGTAAACTATTTAATTAAGGAATGTCGTTTTACCAATAGTTGTAGCTTACGAACTCCTATTAGTTAAATACCAGTGGCATATGTTATCGGAAAGTAACATCAAATCATTTCTAATTTCAAGATCAAACTATCCAGTGGATCAAATGAAAAAGTCATCAACTATATGCTGTGAGTTTTTTTTTTGTTACAAGAGGATGTAGCGAAAAATCTATGCGATTATTTACTGATTGATTTGTTTCATCTGTGGAGTGTCGCTTGTGATCCTCGATTTTTATTTATGCCAAAAGGTTAGAGATTCGTTACTGATTTTCAAAGGCAAAGGAAAATCCTCCAGAAAACTATTTTCTCCGACGAAGTATGATTTCAATTAAGATAGACACACAATCCATCAAACAAAAAGTCTAGAGCACTGACAATTCTAGTGACAGAAAATTTTCGATCTAGAGAAAAAGCAGAGGTCAGGGTGGGGGATTTCATCATCGGGGATAACTCATAAATGATAACATTTTTAATTAGGCACAATAAATCAATAAAGTGTAATCACTCGATCAGTTATTGAAGAACTTCATGATGATTAAATGGAAAAGGATATTTTCAAAATAATGGGACAACATCGCACTGACATCAGACAGAATAAGCTTTTTAATGAATGAGTTATTTGTTGACTGACTAGGTACAAGCAGGTATACTCACTAATAAGATCTTCTGACTTAATTATATGCCTTCTTGTTGTTGCCATATTTGAAACACAAAAATTTTTCACACCTGTGGATACTTTGAAAGACCTTCATTAACTGAACTGAAAGAATATTTATAAAAATTAATAAAGAAAATATTATGCTTGAAAATACTTTACAGAATGTGAGAGATTTTGAAATGTATTGAACTAGGTGACCAGAGCTTTGAACATATACAGTGCCTCACACTCAAAGTAGGGCACTTTCAATTATGTGTAATAAAAGTGTTCTAAAATTGCTAATAGTGTAATATGCAAAGGATAATCATACAACAAAAGAGAATAATTGTTTTCCAAATGAGAAGCATAAAAAAAGTAGGAACTTCGCTAGATGGAGCGTCTCTAATATTCCTAAGCCATTTGAACTACCTTTAAACAGCTTGTAGTTGAAAGTAGGACCATTCCTATCGAGCTACCGTATACACTATATGGTACTTAAAGCGCTCTTCTGATGAAGCATGTGGATGTACTGGAAAGCTGTTTATAAATAATAAACCTACATGAAAACAAATATGGCAAAAAATTATAGAGTCTCTTCATCATATGAATATTTGTTATTAAATATCATGAAAATGGAAAATCTGGTACAAAAATAGACAATATTTTACAAATAAAAACCTGCAGTACATAATAGGAGGGTAAATCAAATATGAACTGGAATTTGTTTTTAAAAATTTATTGGTACAAGAGTACATATATGAAAGTTATTAACTATTTATCTACATGATCTCCTGATTTTGTTATGCATTTTTCCCAACGGATTGAGATTTTTTTAATGCCATCATCATGAAAAAAAGGGAAGTGTGTTTGCAGCCAATTGCGCACAATTGTCTTAACAGCAGCATCATCATGGAACCGGTCACCTTCTAGAGCTTCTTTCAGTGGCCGAAACATATGACAATCGCATGGTAATAAGTTGGGACTATAAGGGTGGTGTTCTAATGTTGCCCAAGCCATGTTCTCTAATTTTAAATGTGTCAGATTGGCTGTATGGCTGTGTGGGGAGCGGGCGTTGTCGTGAAGCAAAATCACTTTTCTGATCGAAAATTCGCGCCTCTTCCGCCGATATGCACGTTTTGCTTCATCCAATAGCTGGCAGCAGTAGGCAGCATTAACCGTACGACGTTCATGCAGAAAATCGACGTGCACAACTCCTTTAAAATCCCAAAACACTGCCCCAAGAACCTTTCCAGCTGAGAGCCAGTTTTGCCTTGACGGGTGCACCTTCCCCCTTTCTTCTCCACTCCAGGCTTGTTTGTTTAGATTCAGGGGTGTAATGGTGGACCCAAGTCTCATCACACGTAGCAATACGTTGCAGAAAACCATCACCTTTGCGTTGAAAACTTCCAAGATGGCGCTGACAAATCTTCAGACGTTGTTATTTCAGTTTTTCAGTCAAAGGACGAGGTACCCACCTGCCAGAAAATTTTCAAAACCCCAGGATGGATTGCACTCCCAAAGCTTAGCCCTATCTGGGCTGCAATTTTACCAACAGTTTAACGGCGATCATCTTCCAAAAGTCGTTGAACTGTGATAATCTTGTCGGCAGTCATATTGGTCTGAAGATGGCGGGCACGGGGTTCATTTTCAACTGAAGTTCGTCCTACCAAAAATTTTTTGTGCCATTCATACACTTGAGTTTTCTTCAAACACGTATTCTCAAACTGTGCTTCTGGTCTACGAAGAATTTCGGCGGTTTTACACCTTCAACCTCAAGTAATTTAATAATAATGCGCTGCACAACATGCGGATGAACCTCTTGCTCAATCATTATATTTACAACTGACAAACGGTGAGAACGAAATTCGCTTGAGCGCAGGAAGTCATGTGATATCCCCACCTAACATGTGTAAGAGTATGCGCACACTCCCGACGCCCTCATGGCAACATGATAGAAATTCCGGTTCATATTTGATTTACCCTCGTATTATTTACAGATATGAAAAGGAAAGGCCTATTAAAAAATCACAACAACAGTAAAGTACGGCAAGTCCTAGAAAAATTAGTAATTGTAAAGGATGAGAGTTCGATGTTATTGCAAATTGAGGAAAATTCAAAATGAGCGCACCTAAACTAACCTTAGAAGCAGTGACGTATTTAGGAAAAGAGCCCAACTCAGAGAATATGCCTACAGTATTTCTAAACATCGTTATCATTAGAGCCCGGAAGTTGTGGCAATTGCAATTTTTTTGCCATAAATGCAATTTTTTGGAATTTTTGCTTTTAGTGCAATTTGTATCAGTAGTGCAATTTTTATGCAAATTTTGGGTATTTGGAAAATCCAACATTATAAATATCCCGCTGCTTTGTCATTAATGAATTAATGATAATTGAAAATTGATAACAGCAAATGGGTATTCCTAATAACTCAATTAGAAAAGCAAGGCATGTTTGTAAGTGAATCTATAAAAATTGTGGAGGGTGCGTATAATTTAGTAAACAGTGTAAGAGGAAATAAGGGCAAAGACTTTCAGATGAAAATCAAAAATTTCTAGAAAGGAATTTAGAGTACCCGTTACTTTTAGAGGTTTCTAAAGTACTTGAAGGAGAAGTGTCTTCTGCAGACTTGTAGTACTACCTTACTATATGTTGGCTCCTATAACTATTGTAGAAGTAGAAAGATCCTTCTCTATTTATAAGCACATTCTAGATGACCGTAGATGTACCGTCACGGAAAAACTTAGAAATGTATGTTGTAATAAATTTTAATGCCGATTTAGCTTAATGTATTGTTTATAAAGAATAAAAGTAATAATATTTTTAGTGCAATTTTTGAGATTTTTTTCCAATTTTTTCCATTTCATTTGACAATTTATGGCGCCTTTTTAAAATATTTTAGTGCCACAATTTCCGGGCTCTAGTTATCATCAAAACATTGCCCAAAAATAAACTTTTTTCTTCAAATCAGAAACATCAAAGACGAAGAGAAGTTTGCGAAAAAATATCTTTAAAAAATTTCCACCAATAGACATCAGTTATATTTGTAGAAAAAGTTTAATGTCTAGGGGTGGGCTGGCTTTGTAATCAATTCGAGAAAATCTCGGGAGAGTTGATATTAAAAAAACCTTCAAGAGACACTGAAACATGATCAAGAAAGCATCTTCGTTTTGGGATTGCACGACAGCTGCAGGAACAGGGGATTAGGGGATTTGCATTTTATAGAAAGAATTATGAAGTATAATGTGTATCTTGATAATTTAAAAACTCTTTCATGTCAAAATACTGAAAGCTTTGGGTTGCGATGCAGGCTCAATCAGGACAAGAATCCCAAACAAATCACTCATCTCGAATTCGATAATGGTTTCGGTATAACTGCTCTCATTTAGTTAATCGCCATCAAAATCTGCAGATCTTAGTCCAATAGAACATTTGTGAGATTAATTAAGTGGGGGCATGCAGAAGTGCCAAATTTTAACCAACAGCAGCTCAAGAATTAAGAATGCAATAATACTTCATCGAATATTGTAAAAGTTTTTTTGAGAAACACTCAAAGTGACAAATATCTTTGAAGCCCCTGTATAAAAATTGTTTGTAGCTGCAAGACTTTTGATTAGAATACCTGGAAGCTTATACATCATTGTATTTTTGGAGAGAATTTTGTAAAAAATTTGGTCCAACATGTATATATGCCCTTCAATTAAAAACAGAAATGGAAGATATTTATTCACAACCGAATTCTGTAAATATTATCGCTGCGGCATAGTTACTACCATTTATGTCAAAAAATAATGTAATTGAAACATTTTTCGGAAGAGAGGCGTTACTAAATATAATTTGAAAGCACCAATGACAACTGCAAAATCAGAGCGTTGCTTTTCGATGTTAAAATAGATTAAAAGATTTTTATGCAATACCACACACTGTTGAAGTATTTAGTTTAGTGATGATGTCCATAATCAAAAATTTAGTGCAAGATATAGACAATTTTGATGAGGAATTTAATATAATACTTTATTTCTTTGAAAGACAGTAGATCAAATTTTATTTATAAAAAATAAAATTTAGTGGTTTGGTATATTTCAAGTAAAACATTGTAACCGTCAGTGGCGGCTGATGACTTTTTGACAGGGGGTGCGCAGATGCAAAAATATTAGTAGTCAAGAGTTTAGGTGACTCCAGTGCCCTAGCAAGGTATTTAATTTAAGAGAAACAAAAGTGATACGAAAGGTGTGATATTTAATAGTATTCTCACGAATTAAATTTGAATAACATCCTATAACCTCCAAAATATTTTTGGGTTATCATCTCTAATCTATTTTCATCGAGTACAAAAAAAAACATTATCTATATTTCTGAGCCCCTTTAAAGTACTCTGTACGGTTGCACGTCGTTACGGCTTTGGGTTACTTAATTAAAATTGTTTACTTTCATAGGAGTAAAATTATATCACTTTTTCATGAAAACTGCATTTGAAAATAAAATATATTTTATTACACAGTTGTAATTAAAATCTGCAAAAACACAAAAAAAATATTTTTTTAAACCATATCCGCTCTTCGATCTTTTGCTCAACAAAATTGTTTAAAACCAAATTTACAAATTAATAATTAGACCCTAGAATGGGTACTGCTATCTCTTTGTGAATAGCTGTACTATTGGTAGTTAGGTCTGTAAGCGGCACAATTTACAATCGCAATCAGATTAGCCGGCACCTACGCATTTAGCATCATAAACCGTAATTACACATTCCAAACTCTTACTCGTACTCACCATTTGGCAATAGCGCATAAGCGCAGAGCGGCGTACCCTGGGCTAGCTTTAACGTGTTGTTCTGTAAATTACTTTTCCGTATCCCGTGGAGGCCATTGATAGGCATCGCATGGCAGCCACGCTAAGTGCATTATTCTGCGCGCACCAACTTATTTAAATTTCCTTATAATATTTAATATAATGGAATCAAACGTTTGCGTACTTTATTCCAAGTCACTCACAAGTATTATTAGTTAATTAGTATATCATTATTTTGTGTGTTTGTAATAAATCCAAGTCTTTTACATTAAACCGAGAAGAATAGATCGCTCATTTCACGAGGAGCGCGCGCTCTTGCGCTCTTTAAGACCAGCCGCCAATGGTAACCATCCATTTAATCTTCAAACATAATTTTCATGAAAAGGCGGCTTATTTCAATGAGAACCGAAATAATTTTAGTTTAAGAAATACATTTTGTGTGCCTACTTTCATACTATAATAGTTACTCGAATCTGAATGTAACCATTAACCAAGGTATTTTTTTTTTCTATCTGTGCTCCCTTGTCAACAAAATCACCAGCCACTACTGCATAAAAAGTAGTATAGTTCTTATCACGAATGTTAAGTTCTAACGTCATCAAATTATTTTCCGAATCAATCCATTCACACATTGCAGAGTAATTCATTGGCGTTTCGTTAAACAGGGGTTTTTATACTTAACAAAACCAACAAATATAATACTAAAGCCAGTCAAAAAACAAGAAGTAAAATGCAAATTACGCTTCTAATTTTTAAGAATGGTTTATTTAGCATCATATTTTTCTGCATGTTGTCTGAGAAGAAGATTTAGTCGAAGATTTATTATTATTGAATTGTGGGGACAAACATAACATAGATTATTCCAAAAAGTAAATACAGGTTTGTTTGAGAAAAGAGTGTTTTGAAAAAAAATTGATAGTGATGATATTGTAATCTACTTTGGTTGTATCTACAAAGAATAAGAAACTGAGTTTGACTTTTTATTATTACTTGTTAATTATACAGAACATATGTAATGTTCTCAAAGCATTTCTCCGGACTCTTGTATTATTCCTTATAATATCCACCTAAAAAAGCTCAAGAAATAATAGATTCACTAATCATCTGCTGCTACAAAAATTATTATTTGTGTGTCCCGTCTAAAGAATTATTCAGGGATGCTAGCAATTTCTTAAATGTGTACCATAGAAAGACACCAATATTTAAGTTTTGACAACATTGTTTTTATCATGGTTTCTTTTTATCACAATGAAAACGTCTATAGCCGCAGGCATTGTAATTGCCTAAAAAAAGGAACAGAAGAAACTTTATTTTTTTTTCAGAAAATTTACACTGTTTAAGCATACATGCTCGTTCTCAAAAATATCTTTACCATCTGAGGGTCCATTTTAAAGATTTTTTAAATTCTTGAGCAGTTTTCATTCATTTTCACAGTCTTCTCATTGTCTTTTTCATTTATTGTTTTGTCTGTAAGTTATGCGCGCAAGATTTTTTTCCAGATCATCTCTTCTGAGCGTGACTAATGTAGAAAGATATCTCTGCGCCACTTATTGTTTAATTATTAAATTTATTTCTGTTCCTACCTCTGTGTCCATAGGGTCTACAAACTGTTTGTCCAAATATTTTGGAAGGAATTTTTACTGCTACTATCTGTCACTATCTATACTATCTAGGAGAGCTTGTGATCTCTTTCCTGCTTAGAATATCAAACTTTGTCATCGAAACTCCTAAACTCTTCCTTTATTCTGTTGCCAGGCATTGTGCAAAGATATTTGTGTCAAATTATATGAAAAGTGCAGCCCTAAATTCATCTATGATGTCACAAATCACATATAAACACGATTTTTTGTTAGCTTGGAAAATAATGCAGAATACTTATTTAAAATTATAACATATGTCAAACATTAAAATTGAGAATAATAGCCCAGGCGCACGCTACTGAAATTACATGGATGATTTGCGGTACAGATGTCAATGCATCTTCGTCTAACCCATAGCTGCATAAGAGGAACGTACGTTGTTATTACAATGGACGCTCGGAAGACACAGCTACGTATTTTGGCATTTGATTTTAGAGATGAGCAATGCACTTGCACAGCAATTTGTACGTTTTTGATAAGTGCAGATACCGATGACGCAAAACTCAACTTTCGTGATAAGAACTATAACAACTCCCAAAGTGTTTTTTTGTTTTATGATTTCAATGCCAAGCAATCTGCACTCCTGAATGCAATGGACATTTAGAATACACCTTTAGTTGAAGATTTGGATGAAGTTCTGATAAGACGAAATATTCGTTTAGGAGTCTATGACTCATAATAGGCCCGTTCTTTTGAAAAATTCCAGAACCTTGTCTATGGGTGTTTCCACTATTGTCTTTAGTTTAGTCAGTACATTCCCAAAGTTGGAATGTCTATCCCTTGCCAGAACCGGACATTCACATAATATATTTAAAGGGTTATTTCTTCCTCTCCACAGATTCTACAAGTAGAATTTTTTACGTCAATTGTTGTAAGATGTTTCATTAGGGCACAGTGTCCCGTAAAAAGTCCAACTGTCCACCTGAGCTAATTTTTGCTTAACTATAAGAGTTTTCTGGCTCTCTTTTCTGATGGTCCGTCAACGAAAGTCCGCGGTTGCCTCAGACGGTTGACACCCCTCCAGTGAAGTGCTGTGTTCTTTCCTTTATTACCTCTTTTCCCGCTTTGTAAGCAAGCGGACAAGTTGGTTCCGGTCTTACTAGAAGAAACTCGGTTCTTCTTTAGGCTAGAAGGTCTGCTCTTTCATTTCCTTCACTCCCCCGATGGGCCTCAACCTATCGAAGTATCGCACTGTATTGTGCTGTGCCAAGTTGCTTAGCTTATCAACACAATCTTTGACTTTTCTAGAGTTTATTTCATAAGCTCTCAGCGCATTTAGTGTTGCTTGGCTGTCGCTTTAGATCATCACGATTCTCTTATTTTTATAAGACCTCCTGATCATTGCTGCAGCATAGGCTGTAATTGCAGTAATTTCTGCCTGAAATACGGTTGCCAAAGGCCCCAGGTTTATGTAAAATTCATTCATTGCTTCTTTGCTGGTTATTCCCGCACCAGTACTTAGCTTTGTTTTGGATCCATCTTGAACCAGATTAATCCATTTTTTTTTGGTTCTGCTAACTGAACTCCCCTGTCCAGTATTACTACCCGGTAGGGTTTGTGAAAGTTGGAGATACCCTTTGTTCTGTCCGATGGCATACTTAGCGTATGGTTCGCACGGATCCGTTTGAATATTTCTGTATGGCATGTTGATCTAGGTGATTCCATTCAATATCCATTTGTTTTAAGCCTGTAAGCTGCTCCGCCTCCACCACCAAATGAAGGGGAGGTAGACCTAACAGTGCTTCCATGGCTGCAGTGGGCGTTGTTTGCATCGCCCCTGTTATTCTTAAGAAAGATAACCGTTGTACCTTGCTTAGTCTGATAACACTTTCTTTGTTTCTGGCTTTATGCCACAAGATTAAAGAACTGCGTGTTACTATGGGTACGACAACCAATGGACCATCACTGGTCTGAGTGTCCATTGTTTTGCTATCATGCCTCTACAGGGCCATAGGGCCTTAGTAGCTTTCGCAGTAAGTTTTTTCACATGAGCAGCGAAGCTGGGTTTGGTATCTAAGAAAAGTCCCAAATATTAACTTCCCTACCCAGAGGAATTTCTTGTCCTCCTAAACTAGGCCTAATTAAGTCATTAAGATTCCTTTTTTTAGTAAATGCGACTATCGTGATTTTCGCAGGGTTCACTGTTAGTCCCTCTACTAAACACCACCTTTCTGTTGCCATAACAAAAGCCAAATAAGTTATTGGTATGATGCATCAACGATGGTAAAGCAAAACCGAAATATCGAACAATTCCATCAAGTAAGGATAACATCAAATTCAAAACAATTCGATACTTACAGTGTCTCACACTCAAAGTTGGACACTGTTAATTATCTCTAATAGAAGCGCTATAAAAAATTGGTAATAGTGTAATATGCCAAATATGATAATGCAACGAGACAGAATATTTATTTTCTAAATGAGAAACCGCAAAAACTCAGGAATTTTGCCATTTGGAGTGTCCCTTATATTCCCAAACCATTTAACTACCTTTAAACAGCTCAAAGTAGAAAGTCGGACAGTTCCAATGGAGCTCTGAGAGTGTATGGTTCTGAAAGCGCTCTTCTGATGAAGCGTATGGATGTGCTAGGAAGCAGCTTATAAGTAATAAACCTACAGGAAAGCAAATATCGCAAACATTTACAAAGTCCCTTCATCATATGAAAATTTGTTATTAAACATCATGAAGATGGAAAATCTGAAAAATAGAAATGCAAATTTTGTTCCCTGAAACCAAAAGATCAAAAATTAAAGTACATAGATACTACAGTATCTTTCTGAAGATGACAGCTTGGCTGTCGAAAAACATTTGTTGTGTTTTTGAATCTTTCTTGATTTCAGGGGACAAGTTCTGTATTTCAATTTTTGAAGGTAACCAAGAACCTATCCGTTCCACCAAAAGAAAGATTAAAAAACACAACAAAGGTTGCTCTAATGCGTGTGAAAGCTTAGCCATCCATAAAGGTAGAGACAACCGTATGAATGGTTGCGTTGGGTCTTTAGGCCACTCATCTCTGTTGAAAATAGTTAAGGTTGATAGATAAAGAATTGTGACACTACGACGTGTAAGATTAGATGCGCATGCGCGTTCGGATGCGGTCGATCTTGCACGAAGGGAATATTCTTAGTAATATAAGGGTTAATTTTAGAATTAGGTGTTAGTATCTCTCTGAAGATGATAGCTTCGCTATCGAAATGCGTTAGAGCAAGCTTTGTTGTGTTTTTTTTTTAATTATTCTTGGTTTCAGGGGACAAGATTTGTATTTCAATTTTTGAAGATAACCAAGGACCAATCCGTTTCACCAAAATTATGGAAAACCTACATTACTATAGTACGGTAAAGCTCAAAAAAATTGGTAATTGTATATGATGAGCGTTGGATATTACGACAAACTAAAAAAATTCAAGATG
This sequence comes from Dastarcus helophoroides, assembly GCA_028583605.1. NCBI lineage: Eukaryota > Metazoa > Arthropoda > Insecta > Coleoptera > Bothrideridae > Dastarcus > Dastarcus helophoroides. The sequence goes on from CM053334.1 coordinate 31,311,433, forward strand.
AGCGCATTTCAACTAACCTTAGAAACAATCACGTATTTGGAAGGAGACCTTAACTCGGACAAAGTGCGTGCAATATTTCATAAACATGGTTACCATCAAAACATTGCCCAAAAATAAACCTTCTTCGCCAAAACATAGACATCAAAGATTGAAGTTTGCAAAACAATATGTTTATAAAAATGGTTCACCTCTGGAAATCAGATATATTTGTAGAGAAAAGTAAGTTTAATGTTTAGGCATGGGATGGTTTGGTTAGGAATTGGAGAAAATTTCGAGAGAAGTGAAATTAAAAAATATTCAAGGTACACTGAAACATGGTCGGGGAGGTACCTTAACTTTGGGGTTGCATGACAGTTGCAGGTATAGAAGATTTGCATTTCACAGAAAGAGTTATAAAGCAATATCTTCAAAACCCTTTTGTGTCAGAAATACCGAAAGCATTAGCTTGCAATCCATGTTTTTGCTGAATCAGAGCAAGAATTCCAAACAGATCACTCGTCTCGTTCTCCAATTGTTTCTGTATAACTACTCTCATTTATTTATAACTAACAAACTATATTAACAACATATATTAAGAATTTCAAATGGAATATTTAATATCGGTTGTTGTATTTGTCGTTAATAGAGTTTATTAATCATGAATATTGAAGAATTTCACAAAGTAAGGGTTAACAGTGTCAATTGTTTGCTCTCATTTAGTTAATCAACTTCGAAATCTGCAAATCTAAGTTCAGTACAACATCTGTGGTATTAATTAAATAGGTGCATGAGAAGGTGCCAAATTTTAACCGGCTACAGCTCAAGGATGTATTGCAGGGCGAATTGAATATTAGGTCATTAAATATTGCAAACGCATTGGTCTCTTCTATACCTCGACGTCCACAGACAATCATTAACCTTTTATTGTCTCATTGGTCATTTTAGGAACAAATCAAATAAAATTATTTTCTGCGGTAACAAAATTATATTTATGAAATTTTGTAGCGTAGCTGTCTACAGTTACTCTTTATGCACATGCTGGATACTGTTACTTTCGCTACCAATTCAAAAAGCGGCATTAGTAGCGATTTAATTTGCTTATTACCCTGCAAGTTTGTAATTTTCGCTATCGTTGGGAAAGTTCGTGTATTTTTTTCCAAATTTTGGATCTTTTTCTTCTTGGTGTGCTATATCCGTTTAACGGTTGTTGGTGATCATGTTGGCTATCATTATTTTATTTACAGCGGTTCTGAAAAGCTGATTTGTTGTCGGTCCAAACTATTGTCTTAGGTTTCTAAGCCAGAATGTTCTTCGTCTACCAGGTCCATGATCTCCATCAATTTTTCCCTGCATCAAATGCAACATGTCATATATCTCCGGATATCTCATGATGACATGGCCTGAATAAAACAGCTTTCGAATCTTCACTGTGTTTACAATTTCTTTATCCTTCTTTATCCTGATCAGGACTTCTACGTCAGTGACATGGTCCATCCAGCTTATTCTCAGCATGCGTCTTTATGACCACATTTTAAATGTGCTTCAAGGTATCCTCTGTTAGGGTTTATAATTCTACTCCATATAAGAGAACAGAAAAAACAAACCACCTGATCATTCTCATTCTGTCCACATAGAATCTTTTTCATCCTTACAAAGGTAGCCCAAGCTTGCCCAATTCTTGATTTTATTTTTGTTGCGTTGCCCCAGTTTTCGTTTAAAAGCTCTCCTAAATACTTTATTTTCTGTACTCTTTCTAATTTATTTGGACCAATCCAGAGTTCCGCTCGTGCGTTTGGTTGCTTACTCACAACATGATTTTGATCTTTTTAGTGTTGAATGTAAGGCCAGACTGGTTACATGAACTGACTACTTGAATAAAGAGGCTTTAAAGTTTCTCAACACTATGTGCAAGAAGAACAAAGTTGTCTCTGTTATCCACTATGACCTCTTGAAAGATTTTCTTCGAGTAGGCTGAACAGAAATGGCGACAGAATGCAATCTTGCTTTACTCCCCTTTTGATTAAAATACATTCTGCTTTCAGTTGCCAGGAATACAGGAAAGATTAGCGATGAAACGTAGGTCTTTATCATCTATTTCTGTTGTTTTCAATATTTCTATCATTTTCTTATGTTTCACCCTGTCAAACGCCTTCTCAAAATCAGTAAAGCACGTAAACACATCGCAATGCACGTCTATACATCTCTGGGTCAAAACCTGAATGTCAAATAATGCTTCCCTTGTACCCAGGCCTTTACGGAATCCAAATTGTGTATTTTCGATATGTGTTTCTATCTTGGGGTATATTCGCTGATGAATTATCTTTAGATTTCAGAACATGACTCATTAGATTTATAGTACGATGATCATTGCAGTTCTTTGCCTTTGCAGTCTTAGGGATCGGGATAAATGTCGACCTCAACTAATCAGATGGGATGTCTTCTCTATCATATATCTTGTTAAATAATTTAACCAATAGGTTTATCGTTTTTCCTCTTAAAAATTTCAATATCTCAGTTGGTTTTCATCTGGACCTGTTGCTTTTCGGTTCTTTGCTGTTTTGATGGCTTTCACCACTTCATCTCTAGTAATTGGTGGTCCAGTTATATCTTCATGGATTCCGTGATCTATGTCTTGTTCATCTTCAAACATTTCTGCGATGTAGTCTTGCCATCTTCTTAATTTCTCTTCTATTTGAAAGATTGCGCTCCCATTCTTGCCTGTTATGACATCTGCGCCATTGTGTTTGTGCCCTCTCATTTCTTTAATTTTTTTGTGCAGATTGAAGGTGTCGTACCTCTTTTCGTATTCTTTAATTTCTGGGCATTAATAAATGAAATACTTAGCTTTTGCTTGTCCTTTTTTTCTTAAAATCTCCAATTACATTTCCTCGTATTTATCCTCTTGTCGTCGAATTTTGTGTTGCCTTCTATTTTCCATAAGCACCAAGGTTTTTTCGGTCATCCAGATTTTCTTTTTCATTCGTTTATCTGTCTTTAGTTTAGGATTCATGGCATCTTTCACCCTTGCAGTAAATAGTTCCCATTGTTGCGCTATGGAGTCTATTTTTTTCGGTTCGTTATCTATAGCTTCTTTTATCAGTCTGGACCTCTCATCTCTAAGTGTTTTCTCTTTCAGTTTATTTGACTCCGGTTTTTTATTGGCATTTTTTGCGTTAATTTTCCTGAGTCGGCATGCAGTCTTAGCCAGTAGAAGGACATGGTCAGAGGGGACGTCGGCGCCGGCCATATGAGAGAATTTCTGTACCTCTTGTTAATGGTGAGTCTATTTGCTTTCGGGTGCAAGGGGATATGAATGATATGATAACAAATATACCAACCCAAATGACAATCTCACCTGCACGCGATGCACCCTACCTTACTACTAACAACCCCCTTAACACTTTTAAAATATAAATTTTTCTTTTAAGATAAAAATGCGGTCAATAAGAGTTAAGAGTAAGCGTGGCCAGAAAATTTATTAGCCGCAATTATTAAAAATAATATTCATTGCCGTTTATATCTGTCCGACATTGAAGTGTGAGCTAAGATCATAACGAAATTAGCTTTGCTTAGGTTTTTATAATACCTAAGGTAACAATTTTAGGTTACAATTATGCTAACTTAGTTATCAATAACTTTATATTTTGATGCACTTTCGTTAATAATAAGTGTTGTATGTTTTGTTGTTCGCTTAATTATTTCGTAACTTCTGGCTGTCCGACTTTGACCGACTATCATTTCATTTTTCTCTTTCCCTGGTCTGATACCTCAGTTTGTTTCATGTTCTTATTATAAACTAGGTGAGCTATTTAATTTTACATTACTGTATGTTAAAAAAAATGCTTGTAGCATGCTCTAAATTACACAAAACTGTTTAAGCTATAATTCTTTGGAAAAATAACTTGAATGATGATCTTGACGTCTTGAGAAATTGCACCCTTTTATTACGTGGACTTTGATTTATATACTATTTTTCTTCTCATTAAAAATAATTTGTTTTTAATAAAATCCGTAATAAATAATATACTAAGCAGAGGATGGTGTATGATAATAGACTCATTAGGTTAATGTCTGCTTCTGCAGCGTATAATTTATAATATATCGAGTGAATTAATTGAATTAATCACAGCATTACCGTTTTTTCTCACCGCGTAAATTAAAATGCTTAACCTTCTACAGAATTTTTATTACATCTTAGCTTCAGCTGATCTTTAAATTAATAACAACTCTCATCTGCACAAGATTGAATTTTTAATCGATGCGACCAAAGGAGGTCGCTTTAGGGACATCGACTGTCTCATAACCTAGGACAATGAGTCGACAAAAAGGTACCCCTTCGTAAAATATGTCCCTTTTTATTGAAGCTATGGTTTTTCGTCGTCGTTTTTCCACGCAGCGTTCAGTTGAACTAATGGCGGGCATAAGAAACCAAAATAGAACGTTTTTGCAATCGTTTCCTTGTTGAGCTATTTACGACGAAGTTTCTTGTACGTCGCCGTCACCGTGGCCGACTCTCTGCAAAACCCGCCTTGGGATAGGTCCAGTGTGAGACGGTTAAATGCATTAGAAGCTTACAAGTTGCATCCACCTAAGGTATACGTGAAGTATAAGCTCCAATAAAATGTACTCATTTTCACAAACAAAGCAAAATTTTTATCCGCAATCCTAATTATCTTGAGCTAGAAATAAATAATGATAGGAAGGACATTTTGGGGAAGATTAAATCCCTTCTTTTTGCTTTTACATTATAAGTCCATCTAACTTGTGAATCAAAATCTCATACCAGCTAACGTTGAGAGTAAAGGATGATTAATTTGAAATTTTTTTCAGGCATGGCGGTTGTTTCTAAAAAGGGATTTATATTTTTCAAGGTTAATGAAATATTAGATATTTATAAAAAAATAATATGCGGACTACCGACAGAAGTGAAAACTTAAGACTAGGAAATAACAGTGTTTATTTTCAAATAATTTGAAGTATCTACAATTATAACTGCTTAATTTGTAAATTAATTAATTAAGTTAGTCGGATTTTTACATTATCGCCTTAACACTGACATACATAAACTAGATATGATTTGTAGAGTACTCTAGTTCATTTTGGTGAATATGTTAACCATGATTTCATGAACTATTTACTTAAATAAATAGTTTGTTTTACAGATAAACTAAATTCTGTTGATTTTAATCTGGACTTTTTTTGTCAAAATTTTGACTTTAATATGATATTTTCAACTTTTTTGATGTTTCTAATAAAATTACAACATGTTTTAAAAAATATACATACATTTTTTTTTGGACGAACGAACTGGTCCTTAGTTAAATTCAAAAATTGAAATACAAATCTTGTCCCCTGAACGCTTTGTTGTGTTTTTTAATTTTTCTTGTTTGCAGGGGACAAGATTTGTATTTTAATTTTTATACATATATAATTAAATATAACGTCGTCTAAAATTGGCATTTTTTTATACAGGATGAGACAGATAGAATGGGCCGACGCTTGATTAGAAGTAGATACTAAACATCAAACATCAAAATATTATGATTACTGTTGAGTTAAAATTTTATTTTGAAATTTCTCCACATTTAATAAAATTTTGATAGTACAGATCTGAAAATTAGGACTTTTATGTTGTCTTTTTTTTAACTTTAATCCACTCGCAAATGGTAACCCCATTTCAAAGCACTGCGAGTAAGATGCGGAAACAAGGATAGATGGCGATGAACCGCCTTCTTAAACAAGGATAGTTATAATTTTTGGGGAAAATTCCTTTCGGTAACAAGTTCCATAACTTGGAAGTTCTACAGAAAAAAGAGTCTTCGTAGATAGAAGTCCTCACTGTGTCAAGTTGGACCGCACAGGAATTTGCTGCCTCCGACTGTCTAGTACGCCTCAAGAATCTTGCCCTTGGGGGGATCAATCCTATTAGTTCCTGCGAGCATCTGCGTCTGAGAGCAACATGCGTCTCTTCATTGAGTCTGTCTAACGTTGAAATGTTAATGTTTTTCATTAATTCAGAACTTTTTCATAACTCTTGTTAAAATTTTAAGCTGCAAAGTAAATAAAATGCCAAAATATATAAAAAAATCTGGAAATAACAAAATTAAAATTTTAGAAAAGTCCACAAGTCTTTACATTTACATGTAGAAAAACTTATGGAAAAATTTAAAATTTTGAAGAAGACCAACGAATAAAAGCATAAACTCGGACCTTTAAAGTAAAAGGCGAAGCTTGGAAATAAATCTATAACTATAAATTATGCGGAAAATTGGTTCGAAATTAATTTCTAAATAAAAAAAAACTCAAAACACAATCTAAAGATTTCGAAATATAAGTAAACATAAAAATTTAAAATGCAAATTCTGAGAAATTTAATTTATTTAAATTAATGAGAGAAACATAAACATAATTGCAATATATGTAATTTAAAAAAAAACGGGAAAATTAAAGAATGTTCTTGAAGTTTTGACAAAAAAAGGTGGACGACTATGTCTCGACTTAGCAAATAGATGAAAAAAGGGATAAAAGTTTAAGGAAAATTGAGGTCAGAAATAAAAGTTTAATGCACAAATATAACATTTTTACAAAACAATGAAATTTTGGAAAAAAAATCGAGAAAAAGAGATAAAAAACAAACAAAAAATTTGATATCTCCATAACATTTCGAGTTTTTTCCAAAAGCTTTATTTTTTCTCAAAATTCTGAGTTTACATTTTAAAATTCTTATTATTTCCTAAACTAACTAGAAATTAAAAAAAAATGACTGACATTTTTATTATAAAAGATCAAACAAATCAGGCACAGATAAATATTAAGAAAATAGTTAATTACTCCAAACTCCAAAAACAGTCAATATTTTAAGCTTAAACTCGAAATTTCAGTACAAAGATGAAAATAATTGAAACTGACAAATCCGTTAATGCATTTTAAAACCAAGACTTTTGCGTAAATAATCTACGAAAGAGAAAATATTAGACCCGTGTTTGGGCGATTTTAACAATTCAGCCCCCAGAAACTTTAATTTTTTTTATAACTTATTTCAAAAGAATCAAAAACCTCAACCTCAAGAAAGTCGAAATTTTGAAATAAGGTAAGTTTAAAAGAAAGGCCTTTTAAAAAGTTAAAAATTGTGAAACCAAGATGGAACTTTAAAATGGTTCAAACTTTTTAAAAGACCAAAATAAAAAAAAAAAATTATTAGTTTTAGAGCAAAAGTGAAAATTTTGATAAGTTATAACCTTCAAAAGTAAATTTAAACTTTGAGAAATCATCAACAAATTAAAAAATGGTTATAATTTTTGATAAATGTGAAATTGTGAAAAAGAACAAAATTTTCAGTCGACATTTAAAAAAAAATTGCAAAAAACTTACCGAGAAAAAAAAATTTGGAATTTGTAGAAAAATAGAATAGAAAAATTTTAAAAAAAATTTAAAAATTTTGAGAGAAGGAAAATTCTGAAAACAATTTTATTCTGAAAAATTAAAATTTTAAAAATTATAAAACTCCACAAAAAAGTAAATATTTTAATAAGGTCGAAAATTTCCAAAAATGTAAAATTTTTTTAAAGTCAAGATCTTCAATAAACTAAAAACTAAAAGAACAAATCAAATTTTTGAAAATTAATCGGTATATTATAAAAAAGTGAAAATTACTAAAAACAATATCGCGAAATTTTTAAGTCAAGATTTTATGATGAAATCAAAAATCTCAGAACATCCAAATTTTCCCAACAAGTAAACAAGGAAAATAAAAATTCTGACCAGAATTTAAAGTGTTTAAGAAATTCAAAATCCTGAAAGAGGACAAAATGCGGAAACATTTAAAATTCAAAAAAAAAATCGAAATTGAAACAAACAGTAAACATTTTTTAAATATCTTTAAAAAGTAGAATTTTTCGAAAACGTCAAAATTTTTAATAGAAGTTTGCAAAAAAGTATAGGGAAATGTTAAATTAAAAATTTTCAATAAAGTAAAGCTTGCCAAAAACTAAAATTCGCGAAAGTTGGAATAAAAGATCAAAATTTTAAAAATAATCTAAAATTTAAGAAAAGATCATATTTAAAAAAGTTTGAAATTTTGAAAAAATTGGTAATTTGAAATTTTCAATAAAAGTGCCAACATTGAAAAAAAATCAAAATTTTCAAGTTAGTTAAAAAAGAATGGAATTTTTAATATCTTAAATCAAAAACAGTCCAAATATTCAAATAGGCATAATTTGGACAAAAAAATTTGAAATCTTGAAAAGGGCAGATATTTTGAAAAATTAAAAATTTCAAATAAGAAGAAATATTGAAACAAGGCGACATTTTTCAAAAAATGTAGAAAATTTGAGAATAGATTGAATCTTTAAATAAAAAAATGAACATATTTAAATGAGTTGAGGTTTTTAAAAAGTCAAAACTTTGAGTAAAACTCAATATTTTCAAAAAAAAAAGTAGAATTTGCAAAAAAGGTTTTAAATGAGGTGGAAATTGGAACAGTTTTTTAGAAAGGAAAATGTTGAAAAAAGCAAAATTTAAAAAAAATAGAAAACAAAAGTCAAAACTTTGAAAAATTGGAGAATCGAAATTTTCAAAATCGTTATTATTAAAAAGTTGCGATTTTGAAAACAGCAGAATTTTTCTAAGAAATTCAAAATTTATAAAAAAATAACAATTTCGAAAAAAATCAAATTATTGAAAATATTCAAAAAATGATGTTTCATATTCAAAAAATTTAAAATTTAAATGTAGCTACATTTTGAAAAATTATGACAAAGTAACCAAAAATTCTGTTTTTTCTTAAACTAAAATTTTGAAAAAGTCCTAAATTTATAATTTTTAACAATAAAAAATATTAATATTCAAAAAAAGTTGATATTTCTAGAAAGATCGAAATTCTGAGAAAAAAATTGGGATTTTCAAAAAAAGTAGAAATTTTTAAACAGGTGAAAATGGTCGACAAAAAGTCATACATTTTCAAAAGAGTAGAATTTTTCATGTTCCCATTTCTTTTTTCAAATTATCATCATCAACACAAGACTTGGGAATTACATAAAAACATGTATTTGGTTCTGGTCTTATTTCGACCACAAGCGATGCTAATAATACATAAATAGAAAATTTTAATATTTCGAGAATAATTTCGAAACTAAAATATAAATTGCATAACAGAAAACTGTTTATAAAATTTCGAGAAAAAAGTCTACATGTTGATATTAAATTTAAAATTTTATATAAAAATGTAAAAACTTAAGGTGCGAGCTTTTTATTTCGAGGAAAATTTGAATTGTTGATTAAATAAAACTGTTAAATTTTAATTTCAAAGTCAGAATTCAAGAAAAAAAATTAAATTTGAAATTGCCCCAAGAAGGTTAAAATTTCGACATAGGCTTCGATATTTTGTTTTTTTTTAAGTTTAATCCACCCGCAAAGGGTAACCCTATTATGCTTTCAAAGCACTGCGAGTAGGACGCGGAAACAAGAATATATGTGGATGAACCGCTTTCTTAAACAAGGAGAGGTTGTAATTTTGGGGAAAATTCCTTTCGGTAACAAGTTCCATAACTTGGAAGTTCTATAGAAAAAAGGGTCTCCGTAGACAGAAGTCCTCACTCTGTCAAGCTGGACCGCACAGTAATTTGCTGTTTCCAACTGTCTAGTACGCCTCAAGAATCTTTTCCTTGGGGGGATTAATCCTATTAGTTCCTGCGAGCATCTTCCATGATAGTACTTGTAGAAAAGAGGCAAGTCACCAACCGTACGCCTGTACTCTAGTGTTTCGAGATAATCAGTCAGACTCTCGTCATCAATTAGGCGAATCGCTCTTTTTTAAATTGAATCCAAGAGAGCTAACATGTGCTTTGGTGCTGAACTCCAAACATGAGAACAGTACTCTAGTGTTGGCTTAACTTGAGCTTTGTATAGTGTTAATAGCTGATGAGATGTGAAGTACTTTCTAGCTCTTAAAAGAAAGCGTAGCTTCTGAGAGGCGGATTTGGCAGTGATGCGCACATGATCGTTCCAAGAGAAGTTAGTGCTCGCATTCATTCCTAGGATAGATAGATTAGATCCCATCGGAAAAATTTTACCGTCCATTAGTATATGTGTTGCATTATCCTTTGATGTTTTCTTAGAGAAAACCGCGGCCTGCGTTTTTGAAGCGTTGAAGTTGACCAAATTTTTCTTACCCCATTCCAGAATAATCTCGAGATCCCGATTAATCGTCTGTATGTGCTGTTCCCTTAGTCGATCTGAAGCAGCAATAGATAATGGGTTGTCGGAGAAAAAAGATGACACAAGGTTATTGTCATCTGCCTAGCTGTATATAGGATTGGAAATAAAAGCTGAGAGATCGTTTATGTGTAACAAAAATAGAGTAGGAGACAAAACAGACCCCTGAGGCAGCCCTGCGTTAATTGTAAATGTCTCGGATGAGATGCCATAGATGACGACCTGAAGAGAAAATTGTATATCAAATGACAGAGTCCAGAGGAAAGACCATAAGATGTCAATTTGGCGAAAGGAGATCGGTGCTAGACTCTGTCGAAAGCCTTTGGGATATCCAATGCCACAATCCTAGCCTCACCATGTTTTTCCATAGCTAAGTTACAGATATGAGTAACATATGCCAGTAGACCACCAGTGGAACGTTGTTGTCTAAAACCGTATTGCCTGTCAAAAATGATTCTATTTTCCTCCAGGTATTTGAGAATCTCGATGTTGATAACCTTTTCTATCACTTTAGACATAACGGGTAAAAAAGATATAGAGCGATAGTTGTTAGCCAGATTCCTTTTTCCCTTTTTAGGGACGGGCTGCACTCTAGCAGCTTTCCAAATGTTAGGGAATACACCTTTGCTGTAAGAGAGTGTGAACAATTTGCTTAGAATAGGAGTTAACTCTGGGGCGCACTTCTTAAGAACAATAGCGGGAATACCATCAAGGCCAGAAGCTTTCGAGGTGTCGAGCTCAAGAAGAATCTTCTTGATTGTGCGTTGCCTGAAAACAACTTCAGGCATTGAAGTGTCAACTTTAGGGAGAATAGGAGATTCTGCGTGTCGAGAATCAAGATTGGAATTTTCAGCAAACATTAAGGCTAACATGTCAGCCTTTTCCTTGGAGGTGGTAGCAATATTGCTAGTTTCATCGAGTAAAGGTAGAAAATTTGAAGGCGTAAAATTCTTTCCAATCAAATATGCAAATCCCCAAAAGGACCTAAAACCGTTCGGACAGTTAATAAGCCTCTGGCCCATTTAACGATCGAAATCACCTTTTGACTCGTCAATAACCTGTTTACAAGAATTTAGTGCATCTACAAATATGGTCCGAGTCTCGACTGAGGAATTATTTCGCCAACGACGATATGCGCGAATTTTGCAGGAGATAGCCTGAGCACATTTTATACTGAACCAAGATTTACTGGAGGCAGACATCTTTTGGAAGTGGGAAATTGAGCATTCCATACCAATCAGGATAGTTTCCGTGACGGATTCGGCGACTAAGGAAGGGCTGACTGAGTTAAAGCAGAATTCCTGCCACGGGAAATATGCAAAGAAGTCTTAATTCTTCCCAGTTTGCACAGTTAAAGTGCCAAACCCTACGGGACTGCGTCTGGGAAAGAGGTAGCATATGAAGCGAGCGAGAGGCTGCTACAAGCTTGTTATCCGAATTTCCAAGCGGTGATGTCCCAGAGATTTTATACGAATTTGGTGAATTTATAAGGAAAAGGTCAAGTAGATTAGGTTGATGGGTATCTACATCAGGAATTCTTGTGGGTTCTTCAACTAATTGCGATAATCCACAAGTGATGGCAAAAGCCTCTGCCACCCTTCCCGCGTCGTCAGTTCGGGAAGAAAACCTTAACCAGGGGATGTTGTGTACGTTGAAGTCGCCAAGAAAGACAACTTCAGCTTTTGGATAATTCGTCTGTAGGTGATCAAAGGTTTCGGAGAGATAAGAGAAAAGCTGTCGGTATGAGAGATTATACGATATTACAAAAATTGAAAATTTTAATCGAAATTTTGAACTAATTGCTACATATAGTGACAGTTCTGCTTTAAGCTTACTCCTAACTTTCCATCGATCATTTAACTCATAATCGAAAGTTGTTTTGTTTGTCTGATTTAAAGAAAAAACTTTTATGGGGCGGCATTTCAAAGGGTTGCAGTATACTGAGAAAATTTACCGCACGGCCCTGATTTGAGATCATGTTATTAGTCCATTTTCATTGATAGAAATTTAAATGAGGATAATTATTTAGCATTGCTCCAAAACAACCTTTTACCAGCTTTGGTAAACTTATATCCAGCTCAAGAAAATCCACACGTTCCAGCTAATGTAATATGGTTCCAGCAAGATGGAGCACCACCATACTATCAAGTCAATATCCGACAATATCTCGATTTTATATTTCCAAATCGGTGGATAGGGAAACGAGATACGGTAGAATGGTTACTAGGATCACCAGACCTGACACCTCTGGATTTTTTATAGGGGTTATAAAACCGGAGGTATAAAATTGAACCCTGTGACGTAGCTGACTTACGAGTAAGAATAACATTGGGTGACACCAGAGATGTTAAATAATGGTAGCAGACATTTTTATTCATGATTAGGATGTTGCCAAAATATTGAAAGTGTCCATTTTGAACATCTCTTACATTAGGTGTGTTTTTTTACTTTATTAATTGAAAATATTAACTTTATATTTTGTTATTGAAAATTGAAATTAATTATTTTTACTGTTAATTTTTAAAATAAATACAGCAACCATGACATGTTTAAATAGAAAATAAAAAAACCTTTAAAATAAGGTATAACAAATCCCTACTTTTGGTTTAAAAATTTAGAAGTTGCAACTGTCACTCAAAGAGGGTTGCAATGATGAAATTTTTACGGTCGAGGATGTCATTTTATAATCTAAAATTGACGTGTCTCGAGATGTTTCATAAATTTGTTTAGTAACTGAGATATGGAATTTATTCCTTTTGGCTCTTCCACACTGTACGAGGTGTTTTCAGAAAGTACGGTGACTTTTCAAGTTTCGCGGGCAACTTACATTCGATTATCGGTTTTTTGTTATTGTTGTGTTGGAACACATGTGCCGAACATATGTTCACAGTTTCAACAACATAGCCTACTTAGTTTGTTTTTGACAGATAAAAAGGTTAGATCTATTTTGTTATGCTTGGCGATTTTCTTTTATTATATAAAATAAAGCAAAAAATTTGCATCAAATTTTGTGTGAAAAATGGAATCAAGTGCTCTGAAACACTTAAAATGTTGACAGTGGCGTACGCTGAGTCTGCTCTAAGTAAAAAAAAATGTTTACAGCTGGTCAAACTCTTCCAAGAAAAGAAACCGCCGACGAACCTCGCTCTGGGCGCCCCAAGTCATCCACAACAGAAGATATCGTCGAATCTGTGAAGAAAATTGCGAATTACCATAAGAGAAGTTGCTGAGGATGTTGGCATATCAGTTGGCTCGTGTCATGCAATTTTTTCTGATGTTTTGGGCATGAGACGTGTGTCAGCGAAGTTTGTTCCGAAACTCCTGAATTTTGATTAGAAGAACCGTCGCATGAGCATCGCTCAGGAGCTCTTGAATGACGTCAGTGATGATCCTGATTTGTTCAGAAGGGTCATAACTGGTGACAAATCATGGGTAAATGGGTATATGGTTATGGCGTCAAAATCAAAGCCCAATCGTCCCAATGGAAACACTCAGAAGAGCCAAGACCGAAAAAAGGACGCCAAGTTCTTCGATCAAATGTCAAAGTTTTGCTCACTGTTTTTTTCGACTACCAGAACATAGTGCATCAGGAGTTTTTACCTCAAGGTTGTACGGTCAATAAGGAGTATTACCTTGAAGTTATGCGTCGTTTGTCAGAAGCAATACGAAAAAAACGAGCGGAATTCTGGAAAAATAATTCGTGGCTTTTGCATCACGATAATAAACTTGCTCATTTATCGTTGCTTGTGAGGGGTTTTTTGACCAAAAACAACACGACAATAATGCCTCAGCCACCATATTCACCGGATTTGCCCCCCTGCGTCTTTTTCCTGTTCCCAAAATTTAAAAGTATGAAAGGAGAGAGATTTGCAACGATTGATGAAATAAAAACTTCATCGCTAGAGGCGCTCAAGTCTATACCAAAAGTGCTTATGAGAAGTGCTTTGAAGATTGGAAAAAGTGTTGACACAAGTGCATTATATCTGAGGGTGATCACTTTGAAGGGGCAATATAAATATTGATGAATAAATAAATATATTTTCATAAAAATAGTCGTCTTACTTTTTAAATGCACCTCGTTTGTGTATATATTTGTTTTCATAGCCTACTAAGCAGGCCCGTAACCAGGAGGGGGGCTAGGGGGTGCAGCTCCCCCCCGAAATTCTTTGGCTTTACACTAGATAGAACTGAACTTTCCATATGAGCGATCTTTTTAAAAACCATTTTTAATGGATCATTTTATTTTCATATTGAAATGCAAGGATGTTTTTTTTTTCAAATTTGGCGCCATTTATTATTATTAGAGACCGGATTTAAAACACAATCAAGCAAGGTAAAAAAGTGAGCAAAATGTTAAATTAAGCAAACACGAAAAGCTAAAGGAAGCACCAAAAAGGTAAAATACTCTAAAAAAAGGCATCAACAGGCCAAAACTCACAATTAACAAAAAAAACATTTTGAAATATTAGTCAAAATTAAAAAAAAAATAGATTTTAGGTTATAGTTAGAATATTCAGAAGACGTATAACATTTTCAAATGAAAAAGTTCTTAAGATTTTGGGTTCATTCTCGAATTGTCACCCTAAATCTTAAAATATTTACTGAGATTCGTTTCTAGAAAAATTTAAACTTTTCTTGAAATTTCTTGTTTTTATTTGAAATTTTAATCTTACGTTTTAAATTTTATTAAAATAATGTTGAATTTTGCAAATTTTTCAAGCTTAAACGCCCCATTTTGAAAAAACAAATTCAAATTTTCAGAAGAACTTGAAATTTATACAAGCGTTTTTTGGAGAGTTAACATTAAATTTTGAGAAAAACTTAGATTTTGTGATAATAGTTTTGGAATTTAAAAATTTAAATTTTAAATTCGGTATTTGTAAAAAATTTTGAATATTAGGCCTTTTACTAATGATTCAAGATCTCTTGTAAGCCGTTATTTTTTAATAAGTTATTTGTATGAATTTCTTCTATAATTTTTCTAACATGGCGTTTGAACTTTAAAAAAAAAGTCTAGAATGTCGATTCTTCTATAAATTTCGAGTTTTACACAAAACTCAAACAAATACAGAAAAAAGAATAGAACTTTTCCACCCTGGTTTACTACAAAAATTAAGAACACGCTGCGATGTAAAGAAGTTGCTTATAAGAATTTTAAAAAATTTGAAAATGATCATTACCTTAATCAGTATAAAACTCTAAGGGCAGAAGTTAAGCGGCAAATGGATTCTGCTTACCAAAATCACATTTCAATAGCGGAAGATGAAATCACACGTAATCCAACTAAATTTTGGTCATTTGTGCAATTGAAAAGGAGTCGCTCTCGAATTCCTAGAAGTATGATTATTGATAACGAAACTATCGACTCACCACAAGCAGTAGTGGATGGTTTTGCAAAATACTTTGCTAGTGTTTACATAAATTCCAATCCAGAAAATATTAATAAAGATTTTTCATTTTCATCCAGTAAAATCAACTTAATACGAATTACAGAAGATGATATCTTGCAATCAATAAAAAAATTGAAAAATAAGATCACCGCTGGCATAGATAACATTCCTAACGTAGTGATTAAAAACCGTGCTAACGTGTTTGCATCTCCACTATGTATTTTGTACAATCTTATTATAAAAACAACTAAATTTCCGGATATATGGAAAACTACTAGAATATGTCCGATCCTAAAATCAGGAGATGCATCGATGATTAAAAATTATAGAGCTGTAGCTATTTGATGTAATTTTGCTAAGGTATTTGAAATGATTTTATATAATAACATTTACGCCCATGTCAGTACAGTAATATCACCAAATCAACATGGTTTTATGTTAAAAAGATCAACAGTCACAAATTTAGCAACCATAAGTGACTTTATATGCGACAATTTGGATCTAGGAGGGCAGGTTGATGTAGTTTACACAGATATGCAGAAAGCTTTTGATCAAATAGATCATTATTTACTACTATCCAAGTTAAAGGGTTTTGGTTTCACTAAGGATTTAATATTATTTTTCACATCCTACCTGTCTTTCAGAAAACAATTTGTCGAATATGGAAGCCACAAATCTCAGAGATATATAACAACTTCCGGAGTTCCACAGGGATCGAATCTAGGCCCATTACTCTTTTTAATTTTTATTAATGACATAACTTCTGTCATTGAATGCGATCATTTGCTATTTGCAGACGATCTAAAAATCTACAATAACATTACTAATATTAGCGATTGCTTTTACTTACAAGAACAACTAAATAGAATTTTAAGCTGGTGCAATAATAATTTCTTAAAATTAAATATATCCAAATGCAAAACAGTAACTTTTACTCGCAAACGGAATTATATATTATTCGACTATAATATCAGTAATTACACCCTGGAAAGATGCTCCGAATTGAAAGATCTGGGAGTTGTATTCGACGACAAACTTAGCTTTTCGAGCCATATCTATCATACCACTAAATCCGCTCACAAGTTACTTGGTTTTTTAGGCGAAACTGGAATTGTTTTTCAAATATTAGAAGTTTGCAAGTACTGTATTTTTCGTATATTAGATCTAAGTTAGAATATGCAACTTTGATATGGTATCCTATTTACCAAGATAATATAGGGCTAATTGAGTCGACTCAAAGAAAATTTTTGAAATTTATGTTTTTCAAGTCCCAGGGTTTTTATCCTGATAGAGGTATTGACACTAGAATTTTGCTAGATATGTTTAACATGAATTCTTTATGCAATAGGAGAAATTGTATTGTATTAACGTTTTTATATAACCTACTGCATAATAATATTGACTGTATGTCTTTGATTAATAAGATTTGTTTTTTGGTTCCTCGGCAGAATTCTCGTGGAAATAACTGTTTTTATTGTCGAAATTTTCGTACTAACATTATGCGTAGATCACCAATATATAACATGTGTAATGTATTCAATAGCATTTCGACTTATTGTGACATTAATTATGACCAATTAAAAACTATAATCAGCACATATCTGGAAAGCCGAATATAATTTTAGATACATATACATTAATGTTCTGTACCGTATAATTTCATTTACTTTTGTATTTTAATAGTTTAAATGTTTCCTGTAATTGGGTGTGTACCTGTTGGAAATAAACGTGTTATTTATTTATTTATTTAAAACTTGAGCATTTTTAAGTTGGAAAATTCAGGATTTTTTTAATAACTTTAACCCATCAACTTAATTCGAAATTTTTATTTTTTTCAAAAAGTTTTAACTTTACAATAAAAAATCTCGAAATTTTTTGTTATGAAGTTGATTTGTTTATATTTCGATTACAATTTCGTAAATTCGACTTTTTCTCAAAAATTCGACTTCCAAGTGATAACTTCCAAAAAAATATTGAAATTTCTGTCCTAGTTATCAAACTTTAACTTTAATTGAGAAATTTTTTACCTTTAATCACGACATTTCAACTTTAAATTCATATTTTAAGAAAATTTATAAAATGTTTACATTTTTTTACAAGTTGAAAAATGTCAAGATTAAAGTCGAAATTTTGAAAAAAAAAGAGCCTAATGACTTTAGTTTATTTATCAAAATTTTTACACTAGCACTGGTTCAAAATTCATATTTCTTAAAAATATTTTGACTTTCTTTCTAGGCATTTAATTTAAAAAGATCCCCTGGACATTTTGAGAAAACACTAAAAGTTTCAGCCTTTGTTGTGTTTTTTAATCTTTCTTGGTTTCAGGGGACAAGTTTTGTATTTCAATTTCAGGAAATATCAAACTTTATTTTTTGAATTTTGTTTCAAGACAAAATGTTGAATGTTATTAGTTTTTGTTAATAGATTTTATCTTTTGGAAATTGGAGATTTTTTTAGAAATTTCTTACTTCAAACCTTTTTTTTTCAAAAATTAAAGCTTCTTTTTTCTTCGGATTTAGAATAATTCTAAATGTCAACTTATTTCTAAAATTTCGAATTTATAAAACTAAAAATTTCGCTTCGAAAATATCCTACTTTTTGTTCGGAAATTCAAAATTTCTAAAAAAGTTAAGAAGTGTTTATTAATGAATTCTGGTTATTTTTAAGTATAAACAAGGTTGTAATTAAACTTTTTCTAGAACGAGTTTGTCCACTCTAAATGTAGACTTTTCTAGACATTCTTACCACATATCTGTTTTTATTTAGAAATTAAATTAAGATAAATAGGCAACGTGGTTGTTAAATCACTTTGTCAGAATCTTAGAAGAGTTAGACTCTAGAAATGTTTTTAGTGTATTTTTTTTATATTTTATTATACTTGTGTACAATAATAATATTAATAGTAAAGTAGTATTGGACCGAGGTTCCTTAACTCTAACCTAAACGCAAACAAAGACTAGATAGTTTTAGGAGAAGGATCGCAGCCCCCCCCCCCAAAAAAAAGATCCTGGTTACGGGCCTGCTACTAAGTTATTTTGGTATTCATTTTCGATTGTTTATGGTATACCTTTACGTCCGCATCTTCTTTATCTATATCTCTTTTAGAAAAATATAAAATATACAGGGTATCCAATTAAAAAAATATAACTGTAACTATAATAATCAACGTTCGAAAAGACACTTCTTTGTTAATTTAGCAACATTTTTATATTTCATAAATAATTAGAGAATCAACAATAATGTCGACTTCATTATGAACAGACTCTATAGTTTAAAAGTGACTTATTTTATGCTTATTGAATTTAGAAATTCCTGCCTATTTTAAGTAGCAATATACAGGCTGTTCCATCGAAAAATCAAAAGCAAACTTTTTGCGAAACTGACAGTTGCAGGGATATTATTTTTATGTCAAAAATTGACTATTTACGTGTATGTAGCAGGTTTCAATTCGAAATTTTGAAACGTGAAGATGTTTCATCCAAAATTTTTGAATAATAGAAACTGAAATAAACCTAGAAATAAAGGATATGTTCTCATACTTTTTAGCCCCCATTAAAAAGTCTACAAATAATGGATTGATCAGTCGTTGATATTTAGAGGGTGGTGGTGGTTAAAATATTACCTTTGAATCCACCCCTTACAAAAATGTTGAATCAATTTTATTTTTCATCCGCAGTTTATCATTGGATTGGATCAGTTATCCTTATCACCGCATGCATCCCAAAACTACCTGTAAACTTTCATTACATAAGGAATCTTCCTTATTTAATTTTTATCATCGAACTGCGGCTGTAATTACTTCGCCTATCTCGCTCTTTCTTCAATTTACCCATTCGTCCTCACTTTCTAGTAATTGTTTTAGTTTGAAGGTAGGCGTGGCCACCGCCGACCGCCAACGGACGCCCCCGAACAACTGACAAGCAGGTTCAAGCGCCTTGCGAAGCAGTTGATTGCAGACACTTTACGCAGTCAGTTTAGAGTTTCTTGTCGTCTAGAAAAAAAAAGTCGCGGGGCCCTAAGACGACAAAAAAGTGTCGGCTTTTTGCTCGCTTATTCCGCGATAGCTCGTGAGGGTTTTTACTTGCGGTATGCGTTTTTAGAATCGGAAGACAACGTGTGTCTTTTGGTTTTCATAATACCTTTTTGTATGTGGCAGATGAAATGAGGTATGGTGCGTTGTCGGGTTGTTTTTGCCACAAAGTGACTCAGGTCGGTTTTTTGAAGGGAATGTCCGTGTAATCTAGTGAGCATTTGACTCGAATTGTACTTAATAGAAAATACGTAGTGGCATTGTTTTTTGATCAGGATGAAGCAGGAATTCAAAATTTTTGAAAACAAGAGAAACTTTAAAAGAGGAGACTGGAATAGTGCTTGTTTGTTGAAGTGAACATATTTTTGTGTGTGCTGTCGAAAATTACACTCAGGAAGACCAGAGCATAATTGACGTGCGTCTTAGTTCAGTGTGTACATTTGTGATTTCAATTCCTGCAGGGCAGATTTTCTTAAATTTCAAGGTAACCGTTTTGTCCAATAAATTGTATACTGTTAATTAAATCGTGTGCTGTTGATGTGATCCATGTTGTTTATAATTCGACTATCTTGAATCTTGATATCACCACATGGGTGCGCCTGAGTTTATTGTTTTTGTTGCAACTAATAATTCCATATGTTGCAGCAGCCACTTTAACGCGTTATCTGTCTTTATTTCCAGTACCTAAATATATTGATTCCTTACAATACCAAGAATATTCAAAAAAATATGTTTTTTGGGTAGCTACCGACACGAAAATATTTTTTTTGCAAACATTTAATCAGGAGAGAAACTTTTGTATTTATTTCTATAATGTGTATACTTTTATCTTTCAAATAATTTACTACTCTTACAGCAAAATGGTGTTACTAGCAGTGTCCTTGATTTTACTCCCTTGGCGGGTGAATTTCAAAAAATGCTGATGCAACTGAAGATTAGCCTAATCGCCAATTTCTATATTCATATCTTTAAAAATGGCGAACTTCTATACAAACTATCACTCCCTATTTAACATCCTTGGGGGACAAATTTTTAAAAATCCGTTGTTAGCGCTCGCCTACGTTATACAGTCTGTGTCTCAAAAGTCATTAAGGGAACTGCCAATTTTTGTAACAAATCGTTTGGATTGATCAATTTTGCTTTTTTGTGGCATAAGATTTGAGGAAGTTTAATTCTCAAAAATTATAATCAGTGGCGTCGGGAGGGAGTAGAGATGGTTTTTTAAAGAAACCCCCCCCCTTTTACTGCTTAGAACGCTTAGATCTTTCTGGTTAATTTGGTATGAAACATGTAGCTGGAAGTAGGGAAAAATTTTGAAAAAAAAAATCGAAAAATCCGTTAAATAAAAATTTGTTTTTACCAATTTTCTGCAAAATTTTCCCCACATTTTGCATACCAAATTAATCAAAAAGACCTAAGCTTAGATAGAAATGCAATAAAAAGATGTGATTGTGTCAAAAAAAAATTCGCCGCCACTGGTTGCAGGGCTTCGAACCGCTATGTTTTTCGTTCCGGTTTTCGGTTTTTCTTCCGTCAAAAAAATTACATCGATTCAGTTTCGGTTTTCGTTTCGACAAAAATAACTGTTTTTCCTGGTTTTCGATTCAGCTTCAGGTGACTCATTTTTTGATTTTTAAAAGTCTTTAAAAATTGATTTTTGGACATAATTTGGAAAATGTGATGTCTTTTTTACTTTAATATTACAACCTTGCCTAAAATTGAAGTAAAATATTTTATGTTTTTAAAGTTTAAAATTTTTCATGGTGAAACTCTTGAGTTTTTAGTTCAATTTGAGTTCAATTTCAACTAAAATGTATAAAAACTAAATCGGAATTTCGGGTTTAGATATTTCAAATTTAAACTCGGAATATTCATAAAAATCCTAATTTATATACCCTAGAGTTGAAAACTTCTAGAATATACGAACTTTGACGATTAAAGTCGAAAATTTAAGAGACCTTTTTCTTTCATGATTTTGGTTCTCTATCGAAGTTTTGACTTTGATTCGCTTTTTCTAATAAAATTGATTTTTACTGTTTCGACTGTGTTTTCTAGAACTGTCGCTCAAAAAGATCAAATTAAAAAAATAAACGAAAATAAAAAAGACCAGCCACAATTTCAAAAAAAGAACTTATTTATTTCAAAAAAAAGTTTTCAAATTTTCTACCCTAATTCAGTCTTGACTTTAAACCCAAATATTTGAGTTTGTTCCTGGAAATGTTGCTGAAAACTTCAAAATTTCTAGAAAAAGTAAAATTTTTCGAAAGTTTTGTTTAATGTATTTAGCTTTTTTCGATATTTTAACTTTTTTCTTTTGAAATTTTAAATTTCAACTTGTAGGTACTTCTCATTATTAATTTTTCTAAAATTTCGACTTTAAACAAAATTTAGTCTTCTCTCTCTCTTTCTCTAGCGACCTCTTCACCCTTTTTATCGACATGTTGACTTTTTTCTTTAATTATAGATATTTTTCTCGAAATTATGAGTTGAGACTTGAACTATAAGAAATTGACAAATATAAATTTAAATTTGGAATAGTTTTTTAATCTTTCTTGGTTTCGCCGACAAGATTCGTATTTCAATTTTTGAAGATAACCAAGGACCACTCCGTTCCAGCAAAACATAATATAATGACAAATTTTTATTTTTAGGGGTACAGTTATTATTACGTCGGATTTATGACCAACCATTTTTTGTGATGTACTGCAATGAGAAATAATAATAATAAAAAAAATAGGTATTTTTAACGAAGGTCGGTAATTTGAAAACGATTTTCAAAAAAGCTCAGCTTTTGAAGGAAGTTAAAATTGTCATGGAAATCGAAATTTTCAAGAGATTTTAAAAAACTCGGTGATTTAAAAAAAAGTCTGAGATTTTGAAAAGAGGTCCAACAAAGCTTCAGATGTTCAAATAGAAAATTTTTTAAACCTATATTTTCAAAAGACAAAATTTTTAACAAATCGAAATATAAAGAGAGAGTCGAAGTTTGAAAAAATATAGAACTTTTCAAATATTCTATTTTTCGAAAGACGCCGTTTTTAAAAAAATCTCCATATTTTCAAAAAAATCAAAGCTTCGAGGTTGGTCAAATATTTTAAAATTAATTCGTAATGTTTCAGTAAAGTCGAGATTTCTAGCGAAAGTCGAAGCTTTCAAGAAATCAGAATTTTGAATAGATGGAATTTTCAAACTAGCCAAAATTTTGAAGGAAGCTGAAATTGTCATAGAAATGAAGTTTTTTTTTAAAAAACTCGACGATTTTTCCAAAAAATTTAAAATTTCCTACAAAGAGTCGATTTTTGTTTAAATTATTAAAAGGTCCTAATTTTTAGAAAATGGAGAAATTTTAAAAAAGTCAGAGATTTAAAATAAAAGTTATGATTTTCAACAAAGATCCAAATTTTCAAATAAAGAATATTTTAAAACTAGTTTTTGAAAAGACAAAATGTTCACGAAGTTAAAATACCAAGAAAGAGTGAAATTTTGAAAAAATATACAGATTTTCAAATATTCATTCATATTTTGAAAGTCGTCGTTTTGAAAAAAAAAGTCCATATTTTCAAAAAAAATCGAAAGAAGTCAAAAATTTTAAAATGGATTCGTAATTTTTTAATAAAATCGAGATTCTTTACGAAAGTCTAAACTTTCAAAAAATCAGAATTTCAAGAAAATCACAATTTTAAATACATGGAATTTTTAAAAAAGCTGAAATTTTGAAAGATGTTGAAATTGCCGTGAAAATCGAAATTTTTCAGTGCCACGTTTTCTAAAAATTTCCAAATTTTGAAAAAGTCGAAATTTTCAAAAAATTTTAAATTAAGAAAAAATGGAATTTGAAAATAAATAGTTTAAAAAAGGTCGAATTCTCCAAAAAAAATTAAAATCTTGAAAAAAGTCAAAATTTAAAAAAAAGGGGAAATTTTGAATGAAAGTTGAAATTTTCAAAAGTCGAAAGTTAAAAAACCAAATTTTCACAATAGTCCAAATTTTTAATTACTAAAATAGGTTAAGATTTACAAAAAAAATTAAACATATCAAAAAAAATTCCAAATTTAAAAGTTGAAGCTAGACATTTTTAAAGAGAACCGAAATTTTTAAAAAGTTTTCAATATTTAGATTCTAAACAGGTCAGAACCAGCATTTCAAAATTTAAAACTTAAACAATAAAAATTGTTAATGAAAGTCAAAATTATGAAAAGGTCATAATTTTTAGAAAGTAGAGAAATTTTTAAAAAAGTCGGGGATCTTAAAAAATGTTTAGATTTTCAATAAAGGTCCAAATTCTTATATAAAGAATTTTTTAAAGCTACATTTTTAAAGAACTAAACGTTCAAAAGGTCGAAATATTAAAAAAGAGTCAAATTTCCAAAAAATATAGAGATTTTTAAATATTCAACATACATACACAAGTTTTCAAAAAATCGAAATTTTGAAATAAGTCCTAAATTTTTCAACGAAGTCGAGATTTTTAACGAACGTCCCAATTCTCAAAAAAAAACTTCAAGAAAATAGAAATTTTGAATAGATGTCATGGAAATGAAATTTTTAAAAAATCAGCAATTTTTCAAATAAGTTAAAATTTTCGAAAAAAAGCTGAATTCTTTAAAAAACTACCAACTTTTCCAAAAAAAATCCAAATTTTCAAAAATTGGATGTTTTCAAAAAATTCGAAATTAAGAAAAAGTCGAATTTTGAAAATAGGTAGTTTGAAAGAGTCGATTCTTCAAAAAAAAAAAACGAAATCTTTAAAAAAAGCTACAATGTTGAAAAAAAATCAAATTTTAACAGAGGGGAATTTTCAGGACTCGAAATTTTGGGATTAATTTTGAAAAATCGTTTGTCAAAAATTAAATTTGTTTTTTCTCAAAATTAAGACTTTTTCAAAAACGTTGTCTTTTTTCTTGAAATTTGAATACTCTCTCGAGATTCTGAATATAAATATTCGAAATAAAAATTAACATAACATGTTTAAATTCAAGTTAGCACTTTTGCGTTTGAAATCTATCTTCTGCTAACATTTTGAGCAAAATTTTGAAATTTTTAACGGAAGTGTAAATTTTAAGAATAAAAGTAAAAAATTCCACAAATAGTGTAATTTGAATTATTTATAAAGTCCAATTTTCTATAAAAAATTAAAATTTTAAGATCAACAACAAATTTTCAATTTTAAAGAGAAAATTTTGTGAAATTTGTGAAAAAATTTAACATTTTTAGAATAGATTTTTGACACAAAAGTTCAAGTATCAAAGGGTCGATCTTGAAAAGGACCAAATTTTCGAATTTATACTAGAGATTTAGCGAAACCAATTACATAATATTTAAGAGAACACACAATTTTGACTTCAAAATTCTAAACAAATTACAGTTTTGTGGCTTGAGGAAAAAATCAAAGCTTTCACAATAAAAATTACTATTTTAACGTAAGCAAAATTGTTGCAACTTTAAGTTATACATTATCTAACATGTCACCATTACAAGTTCACTGTAAAAATTTCGACCCCAATGCCAAGATCCCGGCTTTAAATTAAAATATCATAAATTTTTAAATTTCAAGACAAAATTTTAGAAAAAAATAAAATTTTGTCTTGAAATTTAAAAAATTTTAGGTTAAATTTGAAACTGCGAGATTTTAGCGAAAATTTTGAGAAAAAATCATATTTTGGAATTTTTCGGAAGATTCAGGAAGTCGGCAGCGGGAATTTAAATTTGGGATTTCGCAAAAAAAATTGACTTACTAAAATCAAAGTGGAATTTGAAGGAAAAAAATTACGAAAAATCGAAAATATGATTAACTTCACAAAATAGAGGTATCAAATTAATAAAAGAAAATTGAAAGTTAAAGAAAGAATTAAAAAAAAAATATGCCAAAAAAATTTCTAGAAAAACTCGAATTTGCAAAAAAATTCTAAGGAAAACCGAGTTTCTCTATCTTCAATGAAAAACATGATACTACTTTATTCCAAAGAAATTTTTTTTCATTTTAAGCTCGAAATTTTAAAAGAAGAAAAGAAATATTTCGAGTAATTTCAGATAAAAGTCCAAATTTTAAGGAAAAGTTGAAAATCTTGATAAAAGATTCAAGTTAAAACTTAACATTTTTTTGGGTTAAAAATTCTGTGTTTCTAATCTAATCTAATTAGAAATGAGAGATGAAGATGAGATGAAAGTTGCATGGAATTGTGTACAATTTTGAACTAAAAATTGAAATTTCAAAAAAAAATTCCAATCTTAAGTAAAAAATAAAAAATATTTCAAGTATATAAATTAGACGAACCGAAATAAACCGAGATTTTGTTTCGGTTTCGTTCCGGTTTTCGTTCTGGCGAAAATAACGGTTTTTTTCGGTTTTCGGTTTCGGTTCAGTTCCGGTTTAAAGCCCTGACTGGTTGTATTCGAAAATTGGCAATTTTTGGAAAAATTGTTCAGACAGGTCGATTTTGTTTCTTTGACGCATACATTTTGGTAAAGTTCAATTCTCATAGACTGTGACTGCGGGAAGAGGGTTTTTTAAACGGCGACCACCCCCTTGTATTGCACCATACGAAAAATCAGTTGTTTTTAAAAATTGAAAAACAAAACTTGTCCCTTGAAACCAAGAAAGATTAAAAAACACAACAAAGGTTGCTCTAACTTGTTTCGGTAGCCAAGCTATCATCTTCAAAGAGATACAGTTATTTTTGATTAATTTAGTTTGCAACATGTGAGGAAAATTTTGAACAAAATTGAAAAAACCAAATCTACAAATTTCTCATTTTCAACGATTTTGATCCAAAATGTTTTCCATCAAAGTGCTTGCCAAATTTACCCTGATGGCCTAAGCTTTCGTATGGTGTAATGAAAATAGGAATTGCTCTTGAACAAACCATCCCTATCTCCCTACTGCCGCCATTGATCAAATTTCTGAGATTTAAACTTCACTAAAGTTCTTTTCCTAAAAACACAAAATTTACTTGCCTTTGGGTTTTTTAAAAAAGATTCGCAATACGCATGACATTTTCAACTTTTAAACCGAAAAAGCCGACCGCAATAAAAAAAAACTGATTTCGTGAATTTCAAAGAGCCACAAATGTTTATTTCTGATTTTTACATTTCATTTCAAAATTAAATCAGATAAATCAGACAAAATTTGGGACAGAGACTGACTCATATAGTCTAATGAAAATACATTCAGCTCAAAAGATCTTTTATTGCTCAAAATTTAGACCTTTACTTCAAAATTTGCCTTTTTTTCGCACGTTCCCCTTTTTTAACTCTTCTCTATATTAGTGTTCTTCTTTAACATCTATTTTGTTCCTACAATTAGACTTTTATACCAAATCTTTCCTTATTCTTAAAACTCGACAATTTGTAAAAATGTTTGCTTTTTTCTAATTCGACCTACTGAAAGATTCGACTTATTTCTTAAAAATTCATCTTTTGTAGATTTTTTAATAAAAAAAGTAAAAATTTGAGAAATTGGAGATGTAAAGTAGTTTTTGAAGATTTCGACCTTATTTTAGAAATATTCTTTTTTCGAAATTTCGATCTATTCTCAAAATTCACTTTTTTCCAAAATTACATTTTTTAGACGTTGTTCTAAATTGCGGCTTTTTTATAGAACTTTCTACATACTTTTTAAAATTCGTCCCTTTACCGAATTTCGGCATTTTCCCCAAAATTGACTTTTACGAAACATTTAAACTTTTATTTATTTTCTACAATTTTGAACCTGTTACGCAAAATTCGGTTTTTTTTCGAAATTTCGACTTTTCGAATTCGATATTTTATTGTTTTTGTAAACTACGATTTTTTTGACAAAATTTATCTACATATTTTCAAAATGTTTGACTTAATTTCAAAATTTGACTTTCTTTGGGAAATTTTGACCTTGCAACACTTCAACACTTTTCTCGAAATTTCTATCTTCTTTTTAAAATTCGTCCTTTTTCCAAATTAAGCCATTTTGCCTAAATATTGACAAAAACAAAACATTAAAACTTTTATGTATTTTCTACAAATTTGAACTTGGTTCGCAAAACTCTTTTTTTTTTTAAATTCGACTTTCTATTGTTTCTGCAGCTGTGGTTTTTTTGAACGAATTCGTGAATTTTCAAAATGTTTAACTGAATCTCAAAATTTGATTTTTTTTTACTTAAAATTTGACCTTTCTGTGAAGTTCAACATTTTTCTCGCAACTGAAAGTTGTATCAACATTGTCTTTTCTTTCGAAATTATTTTACCAATTCCATCAAATTTCGAATTTATTTGAACATTTGGAGTTTTTTTAATTCGTCTTCTTCTCGAAATTTCTAATTCTCAAAATTTAACTTTCTCTGGAAAAATGCCAATTTTTTTATGTTCTTAAAAACTTCGGCTTTTTAAAACTTCGACGATTTTTTCTAAGCTTTCAATTTTTTTACAATTGCTCTTTTCGAAGTTTTACTATTTTTTACACAATTAAAGTTTGTCTAAAAATTTCAGGTTTTAAATTTGTTCTAGGTTTTAATCCATTGTCGAAATTCGATGTTTTTTTTTTAATTTTATCTTTGTTGAGTACTTTTGACAATTTCATTTTTTTTGAAATCTCTTATTTTAAAATTAGGTATTTTCTGGAAATTTCAACTTTTATTTCAAAATAATTTCATCTATTTTTAAATCTCAAAATTAACTTTGTTTCTTAAAATTTGACTTTCTGGGAAATTTTGACCTTTTAAAATTTAATTCTTTTCTCGAAACTTTTATCGATATTTTCTTTTCTTTCGAAATTATTACACAAATTTTATCAATATTCGATTTATCTGAAAATTTGGAGTTTTTTTTAAATTCATCTTGTTCTCGAAATTCCAATTTATTCTCAAAATTTAACTTTCTCTGAAACATTGCAATTTTTTTATTTTCTTCTACTCTGAAAAACTTCGACTTCTGAAAAAGTTCCACAATTTTTTTTAAACTGTTAATTTATTACAATTTCTCTTTTCGAAATTTTACAATTTTTAAAAAAATTTCAATTTGTCTAAACATGTCAGCTTTTTAAATTTGTTCTGCGAATTTCAATCTATTGTCAAAATTATTCTTTTCAATTTTGCGTTTTTTAACAACTTTTGACGAATTAATATTTTTCGAAAATTTTTAATTTTTTCTTAAAATTTGACTTTCTCTGGAAAATTTTGACCATTTTTTAAAATTCAATACTTTTCTTGAAACTGGAAGTTTTATCAAAATTATTTTGGCAATTTTCTCAAAATTCGAATTTATCAGAAAAATTTGATTTTTTTAAATCATCTTGTTCTCGAAATTTCAAATTTATTCTCAAAATTTAATCTCTCTGGAAAATTACAAATATGTTGTTGAAATTTTGAGCTTCTCTTGCAATTTTCCCTTGTTCCTTGAATTTTTGAAATTTGACTTTGTTCTTCTTTATTGAAAAACTTCGACTTTTTTAAAGTTCGACAATTTTTTTTAAGCTTCTGGATTTCATTCTATTGTCAAAATCCGATGTTTTTTTCTAAAATGTTACCTTTTTTTTGAGAACTTTAGATAAATTCATCTTTTTCGAAATTTTTTTAAAATGTCTTCCTTTTTCTCAAGTTTTTCGAAGTCTTTTTCTTTTTCTCAATATTTTCGAAATCCCTTCCTTTTTCTTAAAATTTCAGCTTTTTTCGAACTTTGATATTTGCTGTTTCTTTTATATATTAGATTTAGATTTTTTTTACAAAAGTAATTCAATTTTTTTTTCACGAAAATTCAAGTCTGTAAAAAATTTACAAATAAAAAAATAAAAATCATGAGAAAAGTATTTTTTAGAACTTTCGACTTTCCAAATTGATCCTTTTCTAGAAATTTTAAAATTCATGTGTGTTTTCAAAAAGTTAATACAAGTCAATCAAAAATTTTGAAAAAATTCTTCTTGAAATGATAACTTTCTTGTCAACATTTAAGCAAAATGTGAAAATTCCTAGAAAAGTATCTTTGAAAATTTCGATTTTTGTAGGTCACTTGTTTAACGAGTACTCATTTTCTGCGTGTCCGTTTACTCTAGCTTTTATTTATTTATTTTTTTAGAGGAATTTAAAGAGCCGCTATTGTCTTAAGAGCCGCATTTTGTGCAACCCGCGGTTTGCCGACCACTGTTCTAGACCCACCGGCTGCGTTGTCTGTCACTCAGTGTTAAAGTAATTTTACCCCCTAGGGGGATGGATTTCCAAAGACGCTGATACAGCTGACTATAATCATTTATAGAGAAGCCCAAAAACATCAGTTTTCAATTTCAAAATTTCAAAAATTCAAAAGCGTAGAAACTTTAATCTCCTACTTAGCCCCCTTGGGGCGAATTTTCAGAAATGCTTTATTAATGCTTACCCTCGTTACCATTTGAAAAACTCACCAGTTTAGGCTAGAGTTAGGGGTTCTTAAACTTTTTTGGTGACAGAATCCTTTTAACAAACAAAATTTTTAACGGAACCCCTAAAGCAAAAGCAAAACCAGTTAGATGTGTATGGTTTTTTAATGATAACTAGAGACCGGATCTTAGGCAGATTCATATAAGGGACAAAGGTGAATAAAACGAATAGCTAAAAAAGGCATTAAGAAGGCAAAATACTCTAAAAAGGGCACTAAACGGTCGAAATCTCAATTACCAAGAAAAATCAGGGCCATAGTCAGGAATTTAACGAAAGAACAAAAACAAAAACTACTTGAAGAAAGAACAATATTGAGTTGAATTGTGAGAAAAACGAGTTTCGAAACTCAAAGTCTATAAAAAAAATTGAAAAGTCGAAATTTTAAAAATACATATAAGACCAAAGTTCCAATAAAGGAAGATATTTTAAAGTTTTAATCGAAAAAAGTGAAAATTGAAATCTAATTCTTGGGAAGAAAAGTTAAAAGTTTCTATTAAAATACACATTTTCCTGAACTTTTCAGTTTACAGTCAAAATTTGTTACGAAAGTAAAAATAAGAAATGTGAAAATAAAGTTTTATTTAAAAAAGCCGAAAAATGTATAACCTTTTAATCTGAAAATTTCCTAACAAAGTCAAAATGTCAGGATTAAGAACGAAATTTTAAAATAAAATAAAAATCCTTGAGTTAAGAGTTTAAAGTAATATTTTTAAGAAAAGTGGTAATTGTTAAATTTGGCATTTTAAGAAAAAGGAAAATTCAACAAAAAACAATAATGAAAATTATCTCGAAAAAAAGAGAACATTTCGGATTGAAATGTGAAACTAAATTAACATGTTTAGAAAAACCTTAAAATTGGAATTTTCAAATTGAAGTTTTAACAAAATACTTAAAGGTCGAAAGCGTGGATTCCTAGAAAAAAAACGCTTTAAAAGAATTAACATTTTAACATTATTTTTATTATTAGATTTTTGGGTTTCAAGTAAAAATAAAAAAAAATATCGGTTTTTGAGTATTGAATCCCATATTTTGAAAAAAAGACATTTCAAGATTAAAGTAAAACTTTTGACCTTAGAAGGCAAAATTTTCAAGTTTAAATTCAAAATGTTGGAGAAAACTCGAAAGTTTGCATTTAAGGTCGAAATTTTGAGAAAATTAGAAAATATTTACTTGAAATTTCGAAAAAACAAGTTAATTTTGGGTTATATCCAAGATATTTAGAAGAAGGATATGTATTTATAAATTATGAAATTCTTGAAATTTCCAGTTTATTCTCGAATTTTCACTTAAATCTTGTAATTTTTAATTTAAACTTAAATATTTTATTTTTTCTCAAAATTTTCACTTTTAAATTTGGGATTTCGTTTGAAGCTTACACTTTTTAGAAAAAGTCCAAATTTTACCAATAAAAGTTGAAAATTCGAGAAAAAAACCAATAATTCAAGGTTAAGCTTGAATTTTTGAGAATTTTTTTTTAAATAATTTAAATTTTTATTGAAATTTCTTTTTTTTATTGGAAATTTCGACCCTTTTTTAAAGCCATAATTTTGAAAGGACATTTTTTATTAATTTTTCTAGAAATTCAATAAATATTGTCTAAAATATCGATTATTTTGTAGATTTAGAATTTTACACAAAATCTGAGCATCTTGGTATTTTTAAGCTTTAGGATTTATAATTCAGAATTTTTTTCACAACCAGTTTAACTCAAAGTTGAGTAGACTTGTTTGGATATTTGAATCTTGATCACGAAAATTCGATTTTTTTTCAAAATTTCGACTTCAAAGTGAAAATTTCGAAGTTTGACATTTTAAATTCAGCATTGAAATTTCGATCCAAGTTTCTAAATTTCGATTTTAATTACGATTTTTTTATACTTTTAATCGCGACATTAGGACTTTATATTTTTAAAAAACTTGATTTATAAATTTTTTTACAGTTTATCGAGTCTAAAAATGCCAAAATTAAAGTAAAAATTTTATTTTGTTTGAAAAAACTGGTTTCAGCAACTTTGGTTTCTTCTTTCATAATGTTTACATTGGCAGTGGCTCAACTTCTTTTCTTTAAATATTTTGAAATATTTTTAAAATTATTTTGACTTTTCTCTCTCGACACTTAAACTTTTTAAAAAACATTTTTACAGGGAATTTTGAGAATACAGTAAAGGTTTTAAGAAACTTTAATATTTCTTCCCTAAATTTTGCTCCAAACTTTACAATTTTAGGAAAATATTGAATTTTGATAGTTGTTAACTGATTCGATCCTTTTGAAATTTGGACTTTTTTTCTAAAATTCCTAATTTGAAGTTACTTTGCATTTTTTATGGTTAACTTTTTTTGAAAATTTTGACTGCCAACATTTTTTCCAGAAATTATGACTTCTTTTTTCTCGATATTTAGAGAATAATTCTAAATGTTAACTTATTGCTAGAATTTAAAGTTTAAAAAACTAAACATTTCAGATTCAAGCAGCGAACTGCGTTAAGAATTAACATATTCCATTTTTTGTTCGAAAGTTCAAATTCTAAAAAAGTGGACACTTCTAGAAATGATTATTAATGAATGCAGTTTATTTTTGTTGTTGAAATACAGGGTGAGTCACTAAGCGGGAATCGGTCTTTGGTAGGCGTATCGTTCCAAATATCGAAAAATGTTTCGAATAAAAGTTGTTCGAAATAAAGTTCTCCACAACCTAAAATTATTACCAAATATGGCGGCCTTCCGGTTGCACCGGAAATTAACACAACTTCCTTATTTTAAATAGAACACCCTATGTATTTTCACATTTTTGGATTCCTTGTTAAAAATGAATATGAATTTATTAAGACGACATAGGCCCTTAGTTGAACCGTTTTCGCGTAATTTAATTTTTTTGGTTAAATTTGGCGATTTCGGAGCTTGACGCCATTAACGATATTTTCCAAACGCAATGACTCAGAGTTGTGTGGCATACAGTTTTGGATTCAGGAAGAAATGGAGTATTTGTTTACGTCTTTGCTGTTGGCAAGATTTCTTAAATTTCTTCACATCCGTCGACTCAATTATTCAGTTGTTCAAACATGCATAACTTAATTTTTTCAAATGGAACCACCTATCTTGGATTATCTTATCGGATGCAAAATTAAATTACCTTTTTTTTGGTACCAGGTATTGCCACCTCCGTCCAATAATTTTTGAGAAATTTAGAATTTTGTAAAAATTTTAATTAATTTCGTATTATCGCGTTAGCCCTGGATGTCGCGGTTTTGTTTCGTCTCGTTTGTCCGGCAATAACTGACAGTTTATCTCTTTGTTGTCGCGAGGTCTTGGTATTAGTACTGAAAGACAATGTTTTCTCAAGAAGAATTGATCGATATGGTTTACGCCTTGAGCAGTGCTGACAGAAATCCATTTCTTGCCTCAAGAATTTATGCCCAACGCTTTGCCGATCGGAGACATCCAAATTCAGCGGTATTCGCTAAATTGAGAGAGAGGTTTGAGCGAACTGGTAGTACGAAATACGAGAAAAAGGAGCGTAGAAAACCAACGATGCATGAAGAAAACCAAATTTTAGTAGCGGCTGCTCTTGTCCAAGATCCGCATTTAAGTACCAGAATAATAAGCACGGAATTACAAATAAGTCAAACCTCGGTTTCACGAATCTTGCGTAAAAATAAGTTTCATCCGTATCGTGTCTAGCTAGTACAGGAACTCAATCAAGCTGATTTCAACAACCGAATGCAGTTTTGTGAGTGGGCGTTACGAAAACTACAAGAACAAAATGACTTTTTGGACAATGTACTATTTACCAACGAATGTACATTTCATAAGAACAGCTTCGTGGGAAGACACAACTCCCATTTCTACCACACTGAAAATCCTCATTGAATGAGGCCCTTAGACCATCAGAATAGGTGGTCTCTAAATGTTTGGGGTGGTGTCATAGGAAGATTAGTTGTCGGACCACACTTCTTCAATGAACATTTGAATGCCAACAATTACTTGCATTTTTTGCAAAATCAATTGCCCGAAATGATAGAAAATTTACCTCTTGCTGTCGTGCGGCAAATGTGGTTCCAACATGATGGGGCACCGGCACATTATGGACGGGATATAAGGGAGTTCCTCAATACACAGTTCCCTAACAAGTGGATAGGAAGAGGAGGTCCAGTGGCATGGCCCGCAAGATCACCGGATTTAACTAAGCCAGACCTTTTCTTGTGGGGTCATGTTAAGCAAGTTGTGTACCAGCAACCACCAACTACCCGAGAAGACATGATGGACCGGGTTCGTGTTGCTTTCCAAAATATCAATGAAAACGTCTTGGTGGATGTGAGCAATTCTTTGCTACAGAGACTGCGCATTTGCCATCGTGAAGCTGGTGGTTATGTTGAACATTTAATTTAATGTTATTATTACCATTGTTTATGTATTCTTCTTAATATTTGTTGCAACTTACTGTTACCGATTTGTTTATTGTTTATTTACTTTCTTTAATGCTTTACACTGAAATCCAATGATGATTTTCAGTATCGTGGTGTATCGTTTCCTTCCCACAAAGCGGTTCTTAAAAAATGTTTGTACATTCGTCGGTAAATAGTACAATGTCCGAAATGGTCATTTTGTTCCTGCAGATTATGTAACGTCCATTCACACAACTGCATCGATTGTTAGATAGCTTGATTGAGTTCCTGCACTAGATAGGTGTGATAAGGATGAAACTTGTTTTTACACAACAATCATGAAACCGATTTTTGGCTTATTTGTAATGTCACACTTATTCTTCTGGTTCTTAAGTGCGGATCTTGGACAACAGCAGCCGCTACTAAAACTTGGTTTTCTTCATGCGTCGTTGGTTTTCTACGCTCCTTTTTCTCGTATTTTGTACTACCAGTTCGCTCAAACCTCTCTCTCAATTTAGCGAATGCCGCTTAATTTGGATGTCTCCGATCGGCAAAGCGTTGGGCATAAATTCTTGAGGCAAGAAATGGATTTCTGTCAGCACTGCTCAAGGCGTAAACCATATCGATCAATTCTTCTTGAGAAAACATTGTCTTTCAGTACTAATACCAAGACCTCGCGACAACAAAGAGATAAACTGTCAGTTATTGCCGGACAAACGAGACGAAACAAAACCGCGACATCCAGGGCTAACGCGATAATACGAAATTAATTAAAATTTTTACAAAATTCTAAATTTCTCAAAAATTATTGGACGGAGGTGGCAATACCTGGTACCAAAAAAAAGGTAATTTAATTTTGCATCCGATAAGATAATCCAAGATAGGTGGTTCCATTTGAAAAAATTAAGTTATGCATGTTTGAACAACTGAATAATTGAGTCGACGGATGTGAAGAAATTTAAGAAATCTTGCCAACAGCAAAGACGTAAACAAATACTCCATTTCTTCCTGAATCCAAAACTGTATGCCACACAACTCTGAGTCATTGCGTTTGGAAAATATCGTTAATGGCGTCAAGCTCCGAAATCGTCAAATTTAACCAAAAAAATTAAATTACGCGAAAACGGTTCAACTAAGGGCCTATGTCGTCTTAATAAATTCATATTCATTTTTAACAAGGAATCCAAAAATGTGAAAATACATAGGGTGTTCTATTTAAAATAAGGAAGTTGTGTTAATTTCCGGTGCAACCGGAAGGCCGCCATATTTGGTAATAATTTTAGGTTGTGGAGAACTTTATTTTGAACAACTTTTAATCGAAACATTTTTCGATATTTGGAACGATACGCCTACCAAAGACCGATTCCCGCTTAGTGACTCACCCTGTATATACTCACTCGTAATTAAACTTTTTCTAAAACGACTTTGGTCACTCTAATGTGACTTTACTAAACATTTTGGATTAAAAGTCCAAATTCCAAAAATGCTAGATTAAGTTAAAAATTTTGATGTAAGACATTTTGAATAATGTTTGCTATGATGCAATATAATTTACCAATTTACTATAAAAAGTTTTTCAACTTACAACAATTAAACGATTTTTCTCTAGTGGACTCCAAACTTGTGTTTAATTAGAGCACTTTGTCTTTCTGGAGGCATTTTTCAGAGACAAGTGCACCTTATAGAGGACAGTTCAAAGATAAGTTGTTAAATTGTAGAAAAGTAATATCCTTCCGGTAATTTTATTATTTTACCTGTATACAGGCGACTCCCGCTAAAGTTGCACCCGTTAAAGTTGTCCGCTCGTTAAAGTTGACAAGATACGATCGCTAAAGTTGCGCGGATATTCCCCCTCTCTAATTTTCCAACGACGAATTACACTTCCGAGTTTTAGCGCCACTTTTGAATAACCCACTCAACCGCACAAGAAGCAATACAACATATACATTTTTCGACAATAGTAGGGATGGTAGGGAGCAGCAACTTTAACGGTCGATCCAGTCCGTTGAGCGCAACTTTAGCGGGGGTCTACTGTATCTGTTTTTACTTAAAAATTAAGATAAATATTTAACATAGTTTAATTGTCCTGCGCCTCAATATCAGACAAAACTTACAGGCATTTGGTGGGTCATAAGAGTAATTGTTATTAAATTACTTTGTTAGAAATTTATTACTGAAGTTTCTTGATAACGAAGGCTTCCACGGCCAGAGTCAGTAGAACTACTAAAAGTGTTCGAAGTTTCGCTCACCATCGTAGGGGGCTTTTTCAGAAACAAAGAAAGAAAAATAAATAAAAAGAGGAATATGAGGGAATATGCAAAAATGAAAGAATGAAAGGGCCAATTTCAAAACATCACAGCAAGGTAACTCAATATGTCCACCATACCAGAGGCGAAACACTTCTGAATTGAAAATTGGTACAAAGGATAAGAAAGTTTAGACAGAAGAGCACGGTAACTCAGTATGTTCACCATACCAAAAACGAAACTCTTCTCAGAAGAACGTCAGTTCAAAACTGATTTTTGGAAATCTCGTCTTTTTTGAAATTTCCACTTTTTCGAAATTTCGACATTCCTAGAAGTTTTCCAAAAGGTTTGGCTCTTTTACGAAATTTTGACTTTAATGTGGAAATTCAATCTGCACAGTTCATATGGTTTTTAAGTGAAAATACACATTTCTCAGCCGGAAGATTTCTTGCCCATGAATTTTTTAGAAGGATTGTTGCTCCCCTTTAAAAGAAATCCTGCCTTCACCCATGTAAGCTTTTGTTTCAAAATTTCGACATTATTGTCGAATTTTGTTTGTAAAGTTGAACGCAAGTAGAAAATAATATTAGAATTTCTCACTTTAAATTTGAAACTGGAAAATGACGAAATTTCTGGCAGGAATTCAAGAAATAAAAAGGCACAGTCCAATTTCTCTTACATTCTGACTGCTTTTTCTCGAACCTTCGACTTTGAGTCACAAATTCTACTTTTTTCTCAAAATTGTAATTAGAAGTTAAATATCTGAATCTGAGTTCAAATTTTCATAATTAATATTTGCACTTTCGACTTTAAGCACATGAAATTTCATTGTCGAAAAATTTATTTTAGGGGAGTTGGTTCTGAATAAACTGAGATTTTGAAAAAATTCAAAAATTACAAAAATGGATAAGAGAAATACTCAATATCTCTTCGAAGATGATAGCTTGGCTATCGAAAACGCGTTAGAGCAACCTTTGTTGTGTGTTTTCTATTTCAAGTTTTCTAATCTTTCTTGGTTTCAGGGGACAAGATGCGTATTTTAATTTTTGAAGATAACCAAGGACCAGTCCGCTCCATCAAAAAAATTCAAATCTATTATCTGTTCTAAAATTTCGAATATTTTTGGAAATGTTGAAGAGTTGAAATTTTAGGAAGTTTATTTTGAAACTGTTACTGTTTTCTCAAATTACGAGTTAAAATATTTAGTTTTTAATTTACTTTTTTTAAGATGAACAGTTATACATTGTCAAACAATATCAGAGTAAAGTGCTACCTTTGCAAGAAATTGTTAAGTCTAAGCTCGAAATTTTAACTAAAAGCTTTGAATTTTTGAACCAATATTTATAGTTTGAACTTATAAACTTAAATTTATAAACCTAAATTTCAGTTTATATAAAGTTTTACTTTAAGATTTTCATCTTTTTAGTTATAAATTCCGTGATAAAATCCGAATTCTATTCTTGAATTTGATTCGGAAAATATTTTTCCAAATAGGTATTAAAACTAAACATTTGGAAACTCAAAATTCTCATGATTTTTTATCATTATCAAAATTTCAACAACAAATTTCAAAAGAAATTTTTAAAGGATATTTCAAAGTTACAGTTGAAAGATCAAGAGAAAGGTTTAAACTTGATATTTTATACTCCAGTCTGCAAATTTTTCAAAATTTTATCCTGCGCTGATTTACTTAATATTTTTGTTACAGTCGAAAGATTATAACTACTGAAATTACAGTTATAAAGATTTTTGGAGTTTTTTTTTTCGATTTCTCGAATGTTAATCACGTTTTGAGTTTAAAATTAAAATGTCAAGAAAATGAATTGAATTTTTTAGCATTAAGGTCACATTAAGTTTAAAAAAGACGTTCAAAATTCTACGTTTTATCCAAAATTTAGCCTAAAGTTTGGACATTTATTTAATTGAATTTGTTCACAGCAAATTTACATGACAAGCTTAGATTTGTATTTTTCATCGAACTTTCATTTATAACTACAAACATTGAACTTATGCAGCAATTTTTTTATAATTTGACATTGAGTTAAAACAGATCTTGGTTATTAAGAAATTATAATTTAAAAATTAAAGCTTAAGCTTGAAACTACAAATGGAATTTATTCTTAAGATTTTATCTTGAAATTCGAAAAATATTGTCCAATATTTCAATGTTATCGTCAAATTACAATCCTTTTTTTCAAAATTTCAACGTTTACACGTCATTTCGACTTTCCATTGAAAATTTCGATTTGACATTGACATTTCGAGTTGGAGTTAAAATATAGAGAAAATAGGTAAAATTTTGATGTTTATTTCGAAATTTCGAGTTTAAATTTAATAAACTCGAAATTTCGTTAGCGTCCAAATATTTAACAAATTTTAATTGTAAACTTTAATTTTTCTAATGGTTAGGAACTAACAATTTTTTTTTTAATTTTTGTTCGAGAACTGGAATTTCAGTTCAGATTTTCTATCAAACTTTTAATTATTGTAAATAACATTTCCTACTTTTTAAATTCGCCTGCACCTACCTTCACCTGTACAGTTTTGGCTTTCAGATTCTAAATTTTGCTGAAAACTATAAGTTTCTAAAAAATTGGTTTCGAGACCAACTGGATAATTCAGGCAATAAGCCTGGAAAAAGGCTAAAATAGATAAAAATAGTATAGTAAGTTAGATTTTCAAAATTCTTTCTTCATTCGATTTTCAATGACCCAAGAATCATTCACTGCTACTGAGACGAAGGCGCTCGACCCTCCTTCACCCCTTAATCTTGAAAACAACTCCCCAAGTGGAAGGTTTCGTTTAAACATTTTTTAGGTCTGGAAAATTAACGCAAATTGCCTCGGAAATGCATCGTAGGACGTAATTTGGGTCGCTGATCACAAATCCGTGAACTGGTTTTCCCGGAAAATTCATTGCTTGTATGTAGGTAAAATTTTTACTCGAGAGTTTTGGGGTGGCTGATTAAGAATCTGAGGCCTATTTTTTGGAAAAACTCATTTTCCAGTCGGAAAATCAAGAAAATTTGCCATTTTAATGTTCTTCAAGGATTTTTAAATAACACAACTAATATTTTTCACATAATTATGTATGGAAGGGTTTCTGGGTCGGCGATAAAAAATCTTAGGTCTGTTTTTCAGGAAAAAAATTTCCATGATGAAAAAACCAGGAAAGTTTTGGCACATTATTTGTAAAGATAGGATATTTTTTGGGTATTATTTTAAAGTAATTATGTGAAGGTTTCTTTTTTAAAGAAAAAGTACATTGAAAATTAAAAATTGGTATACATATTTTATATACCTGCGTCGAAAAATGAAGAGGTCTACTTATGTATGTTGTTCCTATATTATTATAACTAAAAAATACCTATACTTTTTACTAATGAATAAAAAACAAAATTTTTTGACTGCTGTACTTCATTTTTCGGCCATAGGTCGAGTTTTGCGGAAAAACAGACCTCGGATTGTTAATGAGCGACCTCGAAAATTTCTAGGACACCGTTTCGAATAAAAATTTTACCCTATCTCAAAACACCTAAAATGGCGAATTTTCTGAATTTTGCGACCGGAAATTAGTTTTTCAAAAAAACAGACCTCAGATTCCTAATCAGCGACTCCGAAAACGGCTAGGACACCGTTTCGAGTAAAAAATTTACTACATTGTCTCAAAACACTTAAAATGGAAAATTTTCTTGATTTTTAGACTGGAAAATGAGATTTTCCGGAAAAACAAGTCTCGGATTTTTGATCAGTGACCCATCAAGGACCTCCTGAAAGGCAATTTCGAAAAAAAGGTTCATTATATTGTCTCAAAACCCCAACAAGTCCTCTAGGATATTACAAAATGTTCATAATTTTCCGACCGGAAAATGAGTTTTTTGGAAAAACAGATCTCGGATTCTTATTTAGCGACCCCGAAAATCTCTACGACACCGTTTCGGCTAAAAATGGTACTACGTACAAGCAATGAGTTTTCAGGGAAAATCAACCACGGATTTCGTAATCAGTGACCGAAAA
The DNA here is from genome assembly GCA_028583605.1 of Dastarcus helophoroides. Classification (NCBI taxonomy): domain Eukaryota; kingdom Metazoa; phylum Arthropoda; class Insecta; order Coleoptera; family Bothrideridae; genus Dastarcus; species Dastarcus helophoroides. The sequence goes on from CM053334.1 coordinate 31,352,066, forward strand.
TAACTACATAGGATGCATTTTCGAGGCAATATGCGTTAGTTTTCCCGAGTTCAGGAATTTCTTGGCGAGACGCCCTATTTGCGGGGTTGTTTTCAAGATTAAGGCGTGAAGGGGGGTCGAGCGATTTTGTCTTAGTAGCAGTGAATGATCATTGGGTCATCGGAAATCTATTGCAGAAAGAATTTTGAAAATCTTATTTACTATATTATTTTTATCTAGTTTCCCGGCTTATTGGCTGGATTAGGAGTACAAATCTTAAAATATAATTTTTGGGTTTAAGTCGAAATACTGTGACTTTTTTAACAGATATACTACTTATTTAGTTCTTTAGCCTTGACTTTTTTGTCTCGAATTTATACTTGCCATGTTTGACTTTTTCCATAAACTTTCCATTTAGAATCTAATATATTTAAAATGTTATATAAGTTTTTACATTTTTCACGAATTTTTACTTTGTTATAGTAATTTAAGCATTAGGCACAATTTGTCTTAATCAAAATTTGGATCCTCTTTCAAAATTTCGTATTCAAATTTTAAACTCAAAAAATATAAAATCATTTTGTTATTAATTTCGACTTTTTTTTTCTAAAACGTTGCTGTTTAAAGTGAAAAACTGCGCTTTAACATTAAGGGTTAAACTTCAAACATATATTTTATGAAGTTCGAGTTCTTCACAAGAGTAAAACTTTTTTCTTATTTATTTGCTTTTTAATTATGTATTAGTAGTCATATAAAATGAAAAATAAAAAAATTAATCAACTAAACATTTGAGTTAAGAAATCTCAAAATTGTATGTTTGTTTTCTTTAGTTTGTTTAAGTTTTCATTTACACTTGAAAGAAATCGAAATTGTACACGATAGCACTCAAATTTTAAAAGGTAATAAACAAGTAAGAAAAAACTTGAAATTACATTGTTGAAGTTGTCCACACATATACTCGTGTTCTTCTGTATTTATTATACTCAATTGGGCTAATCTAATACTTGATAAAATAAAGGTAAAAAGTAAATTAGCGGATTTTCATTCACTTATTTTTTGCCAAACTGTTTCGCTAGCGGGTAATCCGAAAATTAATTGTAAGTCCTTGGATGATACATACTTTTTTCTCCACTTGTAATAGCTCTCATTTGAAACACACAGTATTTAACTGATATCATACATTGTTTTTGTCCAATGTTTAATTATTGTTGAAAAATTCGTAAACGTTCAAATTATGCTGTTATATGTAACCATTGAAAAAAGTAATGTTGCTTGTTGCAAGATAAAGCATGAAATGATACATTTTCGATAATTTTTTCAATATCTATAAATCAAACAACAAAAAAAAACCCACCGCTCATTTATATTGGTCAATGAAAAGTCAAACAAATGAAAACAAAGTTTCTCTTATACTTGTGAATATTTTTTTTAATGCATTTAACACATTAAGAAAACAGAACATGAACCCTGCGCCTCATAGGTTTTTTACGAGGAATTAAATAGAATTATTTGAATAATAAAGCAGTTTTTTACAACATTGTTCGCCACTAATAATGAATATATCACTGTTTAAAATCCAAATTCAAAATTACATGTTTCCTTTGTTACCTCACTAACCGCTAAGATTTGACCACATGCTTAATTACGAGGGTAAATCAAATATGCACCGGAATTTGTTTTAAAAAATTTATTGGTGCAAGCTGCATATATGAAATTTATTAACTATTTTTCTACATAATCTCTTGATTTTGGTATGCATTTTTCTCAACGGATTAGGAGTTTTTTAATGTCATCATCATAAAAAGAAGGGAGGCGTGTTTGCAGCCAGTTGCGCACAAATATTTCAACAGCAGCATCACCATAGAATCGCTCCCCTTCTAGAGCTTCTTTCGGTGGCTTAAACATATTGTAATCGCATAGTGATAAGTCGGGACTATAAGGAGGGTGCTCTGATGTTGCCCAATGCATTTCTTCTAAATTTTTGTATGTTCGAATTGGCTTAGTGGAGGCGGACATTGACGTAAAGCAAAATCCCACTTCTGACCGATAATTGGTGCCTCTTCGGCCGATATACACGTTTTGCTTCATTCAATAGCTGGCATAGTAGGCAGCATTAACCGTACGACGTTCATGCTAAAAATCGACGTGCACAACTCCTTAAATATCCCAGAACACTATCGCAAGAATCTTTTTTGCTGAAAGGCGAGTTTTTGCCTTGGTTGGTGCACCTTCCCCCTTTTATCAACGCTCCATGTTTGCTTGTTTAGGTTCAGTTTCCAAGTTGGCGCTGGCAAATCTCCAGACGTTGTTGTTGCTGTTCTTCAGTCAAAAGACGAGGTACCTATCTGACAGAAATGTTTCGAAACTCCAACTCATCTGTAATGATGGATTGAGCACTCTCAAAGCTTGTTCCTATCTGACCTGCAATTACACCAACAGTTAAACGGCAATCACCTTCCAAAAGGCGTTGAGGTTCATTTTCAACTTAAATTCGTTCTTCCAAAAATTTGTTGTGCCATTCATACACTTGAGTTTTCTTCAAACAAGTATTCCCAAACTGTGCTTCTAGTCTGTAATGAATTTCGGCGGGCTTTACGCCTTCAACGGCAAGAAATTTAATAATAATGCGCTGTGCAACGTGCGGATAAACCTCGTGCTTAGTCATTGTATTTACAACTGACGAACGGCAAGAACGGAATTTGCTTGGGCGCAAGAAATCACGTGATATCCCTACCTAACATGTCTAAAGAGTATGCGTACACTGCCGACTCCTTCATGGCGACATAATAGAAATTCCGTTTGATAGTTTGATTTACCCCCGTAGTTATACTTTTATCCCTTTTTTACATATCCCTTGAATATTGGGAATAGAATGACTAGGAGAGTTCTGGAACACGAAATCGAGGGATATTCAAATGTAAGGAGTAGTCGGGCTGAGAAGTAAACTTATAGGTATTTCAGATTAGATTTCGCCCGTTTGTTTCTAAAAATATTTTTGCAATAATATTCATGATTGGTAACCATCTAATTAGGAAATTTAGTAACACCTTCTATTAAATATTACTTGTTATTATTGAAATTAAGTGCAATGCAATGTGATTATTCTTTAATAAGTATTTTTTTTGGTGCAACGATATGGTCCTTGGTTATCTTCAAAAATTGAAATACAAATCTTATTCCATAGCCAAGCTATCGTCTTCAGAAATATCACTCTGAAGATGACTGGCTTGGCCATCAAAACGTGTTAGAGCAACTTTTGTTGTGTTTTTTAATCTTTCTTGGTTTCAGGCGACAAGATTTGTATTTCAATCTTTAATAAGCAAAAAACCAACGTAATATATCTGTGTATGTAGTATATGAGTAATCTACGGCAAATGAGTTGAATTAAAGGCATTAGAGATGTGGTTATTAACTGGAGTTCATCACCTACTTCCACCACTCTCTAATACATTTGAATTTCTCGCCATTTTGTTTCAGAACCTTCCTAGATATTCTAACCCAGAATGTAATGCATATTCTTTTTTATTGGAATTCTCTCTATACTATGGAATGCATATCGTATATGTATGTTGTATAATTTCCTGTCTTCACTCATAAACAAAGCAAGATGACACATTTTATACAATAGATGGAAACTACCATAAAAATATTGAATTTCGTATTAATTTGTGAATAATTCTTGTTATTTTAAATAAACAATTTATATTAAACGTATTAAACTCTGACTCGTTTCTTATAAATAAAAAGGTGTCTTCAAATTCGCAAACAAGTCTATCGTGTAAATAAAAGTATAATAATTCCATTATATTTCCTCGATATCAAGGATTTATTGCTGTAATATAGGTAGCAGTCGTAATTGATTGTTAATTCGTTAAAAACACTAAAAGCCACTCATTATATCGGCAATTAAAACAGCTGTTTACGAGCATAATTAATCTGAAAATATAAAAAAATATATATTTCCAACCCCTATATAACGGCTCTATTTACTTCTGCCATATTAAGATATTTCTATTGAAGGTTATATGCAAAATTATTAGACTATGCGGGCCATAAAATCGATGAAAACGCACAAAGAGGTTGACATTCGTTATGCTGCCATATTTGGTTTAAATCATTCTATTTCTCTCTTACGGTATTATGAAAAAAGAACTAAATTATATTGGATAGTTCCATTTTTTTAAATTTCATACAACGGATACACGATGCTTCCCTTTCCGTGGTGGAAACTTCTGTGAACAATAAAACATAGGAAAAGCTTTGATTTTGTTATGTAAAAATGCCTCTTAAATGCACCGTTTTTGATATACAGGGTGTTAAAATTTTCATCTTTTTAAAGTATTTCACAAAGGAATATAGTTTGTTAAATTGACAGAAAAATTATTATGGTAAACATAAGCCCATTTAAACAAATAGTTTTAAAACACCAAGTAAGAAAACCAGTAGAAATACAATGTAATCTAACCAGCGATCCAAAGTTACAAACAGTTCACACGAGATTTACAGTTTGTGAAATTGATAGAAATCCATTTAGAGTAGTCTTATAGCGAAAAGCAAATCTCGATCAGACTCAACTTTTCTTAATTTACATATTTTTCAAGGGCTTAAATGTTTTTTCGAAATTGGGAGAATTAAAAAAAATAAATTATTCGAGAGCAAGAGTTATATTTTTACGTAATCAAGGCTTTAAAAAATACTCAAAGTAATACATTTTAATTGGCTTGGGTAATAATTAGAGACTGGATTATATGCATTTGCATATTTAACCATTTTCATCTGTTACTACACATTTCTCTTAAAATCAAATGATGATGCATATTTTCGCTACATTTACAATATTTTTTTATGGGTTTTTACTAAGGGCTAGATCGGACGTTGACTCTTTTTGGTTAAAGTAGTCGATCGAAAATTTATATTTAACTAGATGGGACACCATTTTTTCTTGAAAATTTTGCGTTTTTTTGCAAAATTTGTGTTTTATTTTAAAATTTCAAATTTATTGAAATACAAATCTTGTCCCCTGTAACCAAGAAAGATTAAAAAACACTATAAAGGTTGCTCTAACGCGTTTCGATTGCCAAGCTATCATCTTCAGTATCTCAGTATCTCTCTAGGGATGATAGCTTGGCTATCGAAACGCTCTAGAGCAACCTTTGTTGTGTTTTTTAATATTTCTTGGTTTCAGAAGACAAGATTTGTATTTCAATTTTTGAAGATAACCAAGGACCTGTCCGTTTTACCAAAATTCGAATTTATTATTAAAATGTGACTTCTTTCTTATCAAAATCTGATTCTCTTAAAAATTTTGAATTTTCACCTTCAAAATTTTTCTATTTTTTTTCTTTGAACAATTTTGTGTTTCAAAATTAGACCTTTTCTGATAATTTTCACTTTTTTAAAATTCGAATTTCTGCAAATCTCGACTCGTTTATCAAAATTTGCCCTTTCCTTCAAAATTTAGTAGATCTTTTAATAAAGAAGTAAACAGTTTGTAAAATATTTTTGGAATTTCTGGATTTCTGTAAAAAGACAAAAGATCTAGCTAATTTTCTTTGAAAATTTTAGGGTTTTAGAGATTTCTTTAAATCCAATTTTTTTAAAATTCCAACTTGTTTCTCAAAATTTTAACATTTATCTCAATATTGGACATTTTCTGACGTCAGGTTAGGGTACTTGTCTCCCTCTGAATGAAGCAGTCAAGAGAAAATAATATACAGCCGGAAAATTTAAAGTTTTTTGCAAAATGTGCCCATTTCTTTTTTCAAAATTAAAGTCTCTGAGATATTTTAAATTTCTACTAGATTTTTTTCGTTTTTCTCGAAATTTCGTTTTTTTTGAATCATTACTTTTTTAACATTGGATCCTTTTTTTAAAATTTTCTATCTGCTACAATAAGACGTTTCAAATAATTTTACTGTTTGTTCAAAATTTTGACTTTTTCTGGAAATATGCAGGTTTATCCCAAAATTCAGTATTGTAGAAATCGGTTAATCGGACCTCGGACCTCGGTTAATCGGACCGATTAATCTGATCTTCATCTTGGCACTACATAAAATTAATATTTTAAATTTGCGGCTTGTGGATTTTTTTACACGTAAAATTTGTAAACAAAAGATGCATTTGACGTACCCCTCAGTCCTGTCATGGTCGGAGTAAATGAGTTATACTCTATTTAATATTTCTGGAAAAAACGACTTTATTTTTCAAGTTTGTCGTTTTTTCGAAATTTCTATCTTTTTCTCTAGATTTATTTTTAATTTTCAAGATTTGTTTTTAAAAAGTTTACATTTTTTTCTTTGAAATTCGTCTTATTCTCGAAATTTCGACATTTTTCTCAAAAATCATCTTTTGGGAAATTTGGACTTTTATAGTCAACATCATATCCACTATGGTCTTAGAAATCTCAACTTTTTCTTCGAAATTATTCTTTTTTTTTCAAAATTTCGATTTGTTTTCAAAATTTATTTTTTTTTAATTTCGGTAGAAAATTTCCTGTAGTTTTCTTGAAGTTTCGTCATATTGCCTCGAAATACGTCTTTTTTAGGATTTTCGACTCTACAGGGTGGGCCAAGCTGAAAGCAGTGGCCTCTAGGGGCTACAAGATAACATATTTTCAAAAATAAACAATATAAACAGTAAATATGGGCCACTGGGATCTACATGTTAAAATTATTTTTAAATATACAGAGTGTGCCATAAAATTGTTACATATCAAAGTTGGGGATTTTTAAATAGGACACCATGGTTTTCGTTTCATTTTTAAATTCAGCTCCAGAATTAAAATAAATTTTAATAATGTCTTCCTATACCTAAACCTTACTTTTTTTGAGATAATCCACTCTTTTAAACAAGGTTTTTAAAAAGAAACGTTTTATCCCTGAAAGTAAATAATGTTGACAGTGGCGTCCTTAACTTTTCACTTGGCATATCATTTACTAGGAAATGCAGTTTGGAAAAGTTTCTAATTTTGCACAGGATGTTCCAAATTCACCCAAACTTCAGACGTCGTTTTCGTCGTTAATTCAAATAGAGCACGTAGTATCGTTTTATTTTAAATATTGAGAAATTTAATTTAATTATTTTCAAGTTGGTATGTAGGTCTAAATTCAATAGTTCAAGAGATATAACTATTTTCACGAATTGAACTATTTTTCATCATTATCCAAAAGAAAACAATTTTGATCAAGGATGGCAGGCTTCGCTACATTAGGTAACCGTCATATAAATTAATTTCATTTGTTTCATTTTAACTTAGCTCAATTTAAAAATAGTTTCACAGAAAAAAAAAGGCATCTACATACTTAATTTAGTATTTAATGAAATTGCAAATCAAATATCCGACACAAATAAAAAACAATGTTCTACTTTGACAAATGTTTAATGTGAACACCATTTTGTTCTACACAAAGCTTTATTCTTTTCTCAAAAGCAATATTAATATATATTAAATAGGTACTTTAGTCAATAAAATTGTTTCAAAAGCATTTCGTATTGGATTTTTCGTGTCCTTGGGGTGGGGTGTTAGAAAAAACATTGTAAACATTTTTTTATACTCCCCTTAGGAAAAAGTCCATTGGGGTTAGGTCCATCGATTTGGGTGGCCAGTTAAGACGACCGCCTCTTCCAATCCATTTATTTTGAAATTTCGTATTTCAATATTCCCTTACAGAATTGTGAAAATAAGCAGGAGTCTCGTCTAATTGAATCCACATTTTTTGCCAATTATGATCAAATGTTATGTTGGATATCGGATTAAAAGCAGCACAATTTGCCAAAAATTGATTTTATCTCCCAAACCATTAAACTTAGGTTTCAGAAATGCATATCACTTGAAATCAAATTAAATTCTCTAGTATTTAAAATCAAAAAATACCGGGTGTTCTATTTAAAGAAGACAGAAATTGGAGTACGAACTTTGAGTAAAGGTTTCGGTAAATTTGAAACATCCTGTTATAAAGTTAGGTATTTATCACAACTGCATTTTCTAACTAGAGGTATGCCAAATAAAAATTTGAAGACTCCACTATCAACATTTTTTTACTTTCAACAGTAAAATTTCCTTTTTGGAATTCTTGTGTTTTTTTAAAAAGCTGATTATCTTAAAAAGGGTAAGGTTTTGGTATGGGGAAGCCTTAATAACATTGACGTTATTTTTTGCACTGAACTTAAACATGAAAAGAAAAACATAGTTTCTCATTTAAAAAATCAGAAATTTCTTGTACCAATTTTCTGGAGCGTTTTGTATATCTGAAAATATTTTTAGCATGTAGACCGCAGCGTCCTATAGTAAAACACTATGTTTATTTTTTTTTATATGTGACCCAATACTTCCTAGAGGTCATACCGTTCAGCGTGGCCCACCTTGTATTTCCAAAATTCTATTTTTGTTTCTTAAATTTGCATTTTATTTCAAAATTCGACTTGCTTTTAAAATTAACTTTTTTTGGAAAATCTCACATTTTTTCTTAATAATCGACCTCGAAATTTCGACCCTTTTTCTCGAAATCTCGTCTTTTTTTTTCAAAATTACGTTATTTTAGGTTTTTTTTTTCCAAAAAATTTAGATCTATTTGAATTCAATTTTCTACAAATTTTAAATGAATTCCTTAAGTTTCTAGAAATTTAAACTTTTTTTCGAAATTCACCTTTTTCTCGAAATTTTGTTCTTTTCTAATTATAATTAACGTTTTTCCTAAATTTCGACTTTAATCTTAAAATTCTACTTTCTTGTCGAAATTTTGATCAAAAGAAATAAAAAAAAATTGGAATAGGGCCTAAATTTTTTAAGAAGTCAATCAATTCTTAAATTTATTAAAAACTTTCGAATCTTAACTTAATTTTTTGGAAAAATGTCGATATTTCAATATGAACAAATTTAGAACACAACAAAATTCAGAATTTATTAAAATAAATTGGTTCTCAGCGAAAAAACCAAATTTCGGCAAAAACTTTTAAATTTGGGTGGGCACATACTAGAAATTTATCAAAACTAAGAGCAACTTTGTACAAATTAAGATGCAAATCTAATCAAATTGGAAACAAATTTGTTCACACTAGAAATAAACTTATTCAAATTAATAGCAAATTGGTTTAAATTAGAATCAAGCTTATTTAAATTAGAAGCAAAGTTATTGAAATTAAAACAAGTTAGAAGCAATTAGAAGCAAATTTGTTTAAAAGAAAAGGAAGATTATTCAAATCAGAAACCAATTTGTTGAAATTTACAGCACTGTTATTTAGAGTTACATATTTTGAAACTTTTTATGCACATTTTAAGCATTTTGATTGCATTTATTTGCATGCATATTTCAAGCTTTTTATGTTGCCTATTATCCAGTCTCTAGTAATAATAATGTACTTTTGCTTGTGGCTCTAGAACTGTCAAGGACTCTTAAAACATCGATTAAATTTTATATGAAAGCGTTTACAGGCCTTTTAGGCCCATAGCTTCATAATGCTCTTCCAATACTCTCTGCCTCCAGCTGCCATTCTCCAATTTTTAATACTCTTTCCTTTTAGGTCCTCTAGAACTGCGTCACGCCACCGTTTTCTTGGTGAACCTTTCCTTCTTTTACTTTCTGAAATCGTCCAACCGCAGTTCTTAACCAATCTGCATTCCTCCATCCTTTCCAGACGCCCCATTCATTGTAATAGCTGCGCCCTCACGTACTGAGATATGGATGGTTCTCCAAAGATCTCGTACATTTCTCTACTTGAACGTCTTTCCCAGATGTCCGCTACCTTCTTCCCTTCAAAAATTCTATATAATATTTTCCTTTCCCAGATCAACGGGTTTTCTTCAATTTTTTTGTTCATACTCCATGATTCATAAGCATTTAGCATCGTGGGTCCCAGTATGGTTTTATACAGGCTGATTTTAGTCTTGTGGGAAATCTCTTTTGACCTTAATAATCTGTTTAGCCCACCCGCGTCCCTATTATTTTTCGCTATTCTCAGATTTACTTCGGATTCTTCGTTGCAGCATTTGCCTATTAGTACTCCTAGGTACATATAATTTTCTACTTATTCGAATTCTAAGATATCCTTTTGTTCAGTTTGAACCGTAAAGCACCCATTCGATGTTTTTTCGTGTCTTCCCTAGCTTCTTGTATTTACTGTTGTCTATGTTAACCTGAAGCCCAACCCTGCTCGCTGCCTCCACCAGATCTCTTGTAATAATTTCTAATTCCTTCTTAGTTCTGGCTAGTAACAGGACATTATCTGCGTACGCGAGACATTGATGGGATCTGTTAAAAAGGGTCCATGTCTATTTACACCACTTTCTTTTATAACATTTTCTATGACTATATTAAACAATAAAACAATACTGTTGATAATGGATCTTCTTGCCTGAGGCCACTTCTCACTTCAAACTCTTTCTATTTATTTTGACTGAACATGTGGTATTACATAAAGTCATTGTATGATAGTATGGTGGTTGAACTATTTGGTATTTTACAATACCTCAATATCTCAGTAAGTTTTGCTCTATTCACAGAGTCATAGGCAGCTTTAAAATCTTTGAGTGAGTCTGAATTTCATATTCATAACATCCAGTTAAAATCTGTTTTAGCATATATATATTTGTCAGGTTCTGGATCTATTCTTTCTAAAACCTACTTAGTATTCGCCAATAATTGTTTCCAAATAGGTTTCTAGTATTTTCTTTATTATCGTTGTAACTATTTTGTATGTTACGCCTCTGTAATTACTACATTCTGCTATGTCTCCTTTTTTTAAAAGTGTTGCATGATAGCTTTGTTACATTTCCTCGGCATCATTTCATTTTCCCAAATTTCTCTCATTAACTGGAATATCTTTGTTTTTAGAATGACACCTCCATACTTTAAATTTTCTACTGTGATGTTATTTTCCCCTGGACTTTTATTGTTTTTCATTGCGTACTATACGTCTGCTATTTCTTTTGTATTTGGTTCTAATACTTCTTCTACAGTCGCCTTTTGTTGGTGCTCTGCAAATCCTTTCCTTTCTCCAGTATTCAACAATTCCTCTAAGTACTCTCTCCATCTTCCAAGAATATCACATTCCTTTCCGAGAAGAAATCCCTCTTTGTCCTTGAAAAATACTGCTTTGGTTTGATATTGTTTCTTTATGCCCTTAACATCTTTATAAAAATTCCGTATTTCTTTTTTGTTGTATTTTCTCCCAATTTCTATTACTTTTTCTTCTAAAAATTTTGGTTTTTGTGCTTTGCACGTTTGTTTCGCTTTTTTTCTTTGTTCGTTACACTTCTTTATGCGTTTGTACGCGTCTGCAGCATGTTCTGTCTTAACCTTACTTTTTCTTTTAATTCGGCTTTATACTCTTTGATTAAATTTTAAAGTGGATAAGAATGTTCATTAGTTATTTATGTTCCAAAATGGACATTTTAAACGAAATAACATTCACAGTATTAAAAGATTTTCGAAATTAAGAAATAAAATGATATTTTGATGGTACAAATTTAAATGTTATTTTTAAAATTTGAAATTTTAAAAATGTTTCGAAAGCTTTTTTTCGTGGTTAAGAAATTTTGGAAAATTTAAATTATTAAATAGGTTCAGAGTATTAGTTTTAAACACGTTACCAACATTGAAGATTACCGTTTTATAAAAATATAATATAATTAATTAATATTATAATATAATAATGTTTCCGACCAATGAGAGTCCACCATGAAGAAATAATATGTAAAATTAATAACATACATGCATCTTCCATACACCACGTAACTTCACACACAGATTCAACCATTAACAATAAAATTCGAATCACCACATTTCACACAAATTAGCATCGTTTTATAGTGTGATACCTATAGTTATTACGATCTCAGTGAATGAAGAGAATTTTCAGATTTAAATATAATAATGCAAATGGTTTTCCGTAGTAATTGTAATCCATATATTATCGACAACATCTTAAAGAAAAAGTAATATTTAACTTTAATTAAATCAGAGCTATACATTAATTAATAAAAAATCAAAAATTCAAAATAGAGCCAAATATTTTTATATTACTTATGTGTATATGAAAACACAAATAATTATGCGGCAAATTAATTCGTAAAAAATTTTGGCGATATTCTTTCTTGCTCGTTTACCTAATGATCTGCACTCGACGAGTGGAAGTGGTTTTAACCTAATACCTATTGTAAAACCATATCTCTTACAAGAGTTTGTTGCAAATTAAGAGCATCCTATTAAGAAGATTTTTGGGTTGATTTGTCCATTTTTTAAAAGTTTCAATAACAATTTTTCTGAGTATTTTCTTTTTGTTAATCATTTTGAATACATGGTTAAAATTAATGACACAGTGGCGGAGACACCCTGTATCTGAGTTTAATTTCAAATAAAAAGATAACTTAAGAAACAGCATCAAATTATACGATAAATAGTACAAGAAATACAAATAAATAATTTTATAACTTCGTCGTTCGTGCCAGATTATCTAAAGGCATGATAACGATTTGTCAAGATGTTTTTAAAACATCTGAAAAAATTATTTTTGATAAAAGATTCTTCCGTTTTAGGACCTGCTATAAAAAAACAATTAGTTTTGTAAGCAATTCCGTGATTAAGCTATTTCTCATTTAGGCTATCACCATTGCAGCAATTGTGAATCTGGATGAATCAAACTTTGCATTGAATGAAAAAATGTGCTTACTCAATATCAACAAAATATTTGCTGTAGCATCATGGGTGAGCATTTTATTAGGAGATTTTTCATTGAATTGGATCTGCTTTAGGTGGGCAGTTCCGCAATAAAAATATATCTTTTTGTGCCACTTTTTTCATTCTCAATCTTTAGTTAGCTTAAGGCCTAAGAACATCAAAAATTTTAACTTGGTTTAATCCTTTAATCCATATAAGTACAAAGCTCCTTTCTTAGAAAATATATTTTATATTGACTCTGTTATAGGAAGTCTTCCTGATCATATCAAAAAACTGAGATTACATTATTTTCTGACTTTGTTAAATTAAAAAATTAAGTCAATATCAGCAGAATCCTGTTAAAATCACTCAGCAATGGATATCGTTCTGAATGGAGTGTCAAAAGAATCATCGCATCAGTGAAATAGCGTGAGCAAACTAAACTGTTAATTGTTTAGCATGTTTAAAAGTTTCTAAAAGGAAAATTATTTTAATTATACGTTCAACTTTAGCTGAAAATAACTCGTACATTGCATATAATTGCACACAATGAATAATTATCACAAGAACTGGTATCGACTCATACTAGCATTTTGCTAATTAAAAATTACACGCCTTGTTGCTAGCCATATAGAGCCGATCACTTGGTCAAATACGTGTTATAAAAGACGCAATTGTTTGGAGAATTGAACAGAAACGATTTCCTTCATTAAATGTTCAAGTTAAACATGCATGTTACTCCTCCTAATGAATAATAATCGTGTCAAGATGTAGTATCCCAGCAATGCCAAATCGTATAGTTTTGTTTAAGCAAGCAATTTTCTGAAAAAAAAATATGTGCTACTTGTTAACCAGAATTACTTTATCTAACGTGTTTGCTAAAATATTCAAGTAGCTTTATCATCGTTATATAACTTAACATAACTTACAATGGAGAATCGGGAGAATAAATTTTGGTTAAGTTATCCCTGAAAGATGAAGATAAAACAAACCACATACACATATGCGGAATAAAGCTAATGTGAAATCTTAAAGAGTGCGGAATATTTTGAAAAGAAACACTATGAATTTATTTTGTGAATGTATGAGAGAAACGGGTGGTTCCGACAGATGCTACGTGTTGTTTACAGACAAATCAACTTTTTTTCTCATAATACTGGTCAACAAAATTGAAGTTTTATGAACTTCTTTTGTGTTCTTTATAGTGTTAGTTTGTTGTCATTTAAGATAAGCAGTTTTGAAATTTTCATCACCCACGACATTTGTTGATTGAATGTTTGAAAAATGATGGATCTTCAGCAATATAGCATAAAAAATGTACATTAGGAAGTTATCTTTGTTTTTCTAGATTATTTAGCTTTTAATTGGTCCCTCTTAATCAAGCAATAGTAGTCAGTTAACATCCTGGAGTTTAATCTGCTCTGATAAAGTTTTTCCATCATTGAAATGTCGGCATGAAACTTTTATCAGTTCTTATCACTTAGAGCCCCCCAGAGTCCTATAATTCGTAGAAATAAAGTCAAGATATGTGTCTAAAAAAATGAATCTTAATCCCCATATTGCAACCCAAGATTTTATACTCCAATAAAAGTTTTTTAACTAAATATCTGTACATGTCACTTTTATGGTAAACCAAAAAATTTCCAATTAAATTCTTAAAGCATCTTCATGTTGAATTTTTTTTACATTTAATTTTTCTTTAAATTTTCTTAATTTGACGAATCTACTTCTACTACTACTTCACTTATTATGGGGAATTTCTCTTTGAAACATAAAAATCCATTAGAAAATATTTGGCAAGCCTAATTTGATATGAAATGGTGAAAGAAATATACCAGAGAGCTTTACAAGTGTAAATGCTTTTCAGATTTCTATTTACAGTAACGAAGGCTTTCACGGCCAGAGTCAGTACAGGATATACTTCTTCCGGTATTGGACCGCGTCAAAGAACTACTGCTGATAAAGGTAATGCAACTATCATCTTGGATAATTTCGAGTATGTATTCAAAATTAACGCTCTGTTGAATGACGGATCCTATATTTCTCTTCCTCGGGACCCAACAAGCAAAATTGAACGCGAACTCAAGTCCAAGCTAAAATCCTCAAATTTGTTTGCAGACACTCTCAGCATCTTGTTCCAAGAGAATCCAAACCACCTCGTCTTTATGGTCTCCCCAAAATTCACAAACCCAATATTTCTTTTAGGCCCATTGTCAGCACGATAAATTCACCTACCTGCAATGTCTCGAAATATTTATCTAACATCCTCAAGTCATATACCGGAAACACATCATCACACGTCCTAAATTCTAAACACTTTGTCGAATTGTTGTCCGAATTAACCCTAGACCCCAACGACATACTGGTAAGTTTTGACGTCACTTCACTATTCACTAATGTTCCAGTTTCCGACTCCATGACGATGGTTCGTCAATTACTTTCAGGCAATTGAGAATGCAGATTTTCCAGCTGATTTAACTGAAATGTGCCTCACATCGACTTATTTTTTTTCAATGGCAGCTTCTATAAACAAGTCTCCGGCACCCCAATGGGTTCCCCCTTATCGCCAGTCGTAGCATATATTTTCATGGAATCTTTTGAAAACACTGCGTTGGAAACTGCGGATTTAAAACCCAAGGTTTGGCTACGTTATGTAGATGACACATTTATTGTATGGCCACATGGCAAGGATTCACTAAATTTAATTTTGGAACACCTAAACAGTTTACATTCTTCCATTAGCTTCACTATGGAGATCGAAAACAACGGTTCTCTTCCTTTTCTTGACGTACTGATCACCCGTTTACCAAACGGTCGTGTTTCTCATTCCAGTTAATCAAAAACCCACCCATACTAATCGTTATTTGAATGCAGAGTCCCATCATCACCCTTCCCAAAAACGGTCGTCCTAAATTCACTGGTTTCACGAGCTGTAGCAATTTCACAACCGATAAAACTTTCAGACGAGTTGAACAAAATTTGTTTCAACCTCCGCAACAATGGTTACAAATCGCACGACATTGAAACTGTCATTAAACAACATCTTCACCCTACCCCTCGTCCTTTACAAAATTCAATAATTTCTTCTAAAGCCTTTTTTCTTTATGTTCACTGAGTAACAGATCAAATATGAAAATTATTGAGAAAACACAACATTAAACCCATTTTTTCATCATCCTCAAAAATCGAACAGCTTCTCCCATCTCCCAAAGATAAAATTTCATCTATTTTGTTCTAATGTCGTGTACAGGGTTACTTGTTCTTCTGGTTTAGTGTACATCGGAGAAACGGGGCGATTATTTATGACGCGAACATCCTAGCACCAAAGATGTCTTAGGTCTGGTTTATTTTCGCAGGTCAGCCATTGCGGAACATCAACATGAGACCGGACATAAGATTCTCTTTGATAATATTTCAATTATATTCCAATATTCCCAATTACTATAATAGGAAGATACGCGAGGCCATTGAAATCCAAATATTCCCCAAAAACATCAACAGAGACGACGGTTACATGCTTTCCTCCATCTCGAAAGCAACCATCGGAAATCTTCGGGAGTGATCGCGCAGACGATTGGTATAGAAAATTTTCCTTTCCCTCTTTCCTCTCAGAAGAGTTTCGCCACTGGTATGTTGGACATGCTGAGTTACCGTGCGCTTCTGCCTAAACTTTCTTATCCTTTGTAGCAATTTTCAATTCCGAAGAGTTTCGCCTCTGGTATGGTGAACATACTGAGTTGCCGTTCTCTGATTTGAAATTGGCTTTTTCATTCTTTCATTTCTGCATATTCCCTTATATTTCTCTTTTTATTTATTGTTTCTTGTCTTTGTTCCGGAAAAGCTCCTCTACGATGGTGGGCGAAACGTCGAACACTTTTATTAGTTCTTTGACACGGTCCAATCCCGGGAGAAGTATATTCTGCACTTTTTATTTACAAATTAGAGATCTACGTGTAGGACAAAGTTTTTCCTAATTGTGCTTATTTTCGATCACTGGTGTCCCGTTCACTTAAAAAGTACCTAAATTTTAATGATAAAAAAGACTTCAAATGAAGAATTATTATGATCATGATAGGTTTTATTTCTGATAAGATTATTTATGATGTAAATAATATAGGGACCTAAATAAAAACGAACAGTATTTGTGAAGACTACATTTCCAAAAATAAATTTTGCCTTGTCGCAGGAAAACTAGGGAGTGATGGAAAAAAAAATAAGTACGGTTTTATGATGGGGGTAGGTAGTCCAAACACAATTACTTACCACAGTTCGTGTGACAAAATCAGTGTTGACCAGTGTAATTATCAAATAAGTAGTTTGGAAAAACCGGCATTATAAGGGCACCGCACATAAAACCTTAGGACTAGGTTAGAAATCCCGTGGTTGGCACATTTTTTGTGAACAACAAAACAACTTAACTGCCGATAAATGTTTCATATGCCTCGCAGTTAAATTATCCGGCTTCTTGAGCATTAAACATTATATTTCTCGATGCGTTTTATTTAATTTTTTTGGACATCTTTTGAGTGTTTCTCAGATCAGCATTTTCGTACACTTTTCACATTATTTAATTTTTAAATTTTAATTTTATTTTTCTTTAAATCAATTGATTAAATAAAAAAGAAATATAAAATACATAGATGTCATCTTTTTTCATATTATTTTTAAATTACAAATATATGAATTGTACAGGCGAAATAATTATTAGGTAAAACTTGGTCTCCATTAGTCTAACCGCTATATCTTATCATCGCACCTGTGGCTGAGAGGTGATGAGAAGATGATAAGCGTCTCTTGACCTTTGAAGTCGTAAACCATTTATGGCGATCAAAGCGTTGTCTGTTCGAAGACCCCGTATACTTTATTTTTTATAAATCTTCTTGTAAATATGTGCTTTTTGTTCTTAAAATTGGCAATTTAAATTTGCACTTTTGATTTTTGGTCCTAAATTCTATTCCAATTTCAAAAATTTAATTCAAAACTCTTAATAATAAAATCACCTATCCACAACTAATTTGTTGATTCTATAAGTTAACCACCGAATGTTTTTAAGCTACAGATCTATCAAAAACTTAGTTAACATTTACGTTTAGGAATTTTTTTCATATAACTTCAAGACGAATCTCTAATTTGATTAAAAAACGTCCTCAATAGCCCCAATGTGGCTAGAAACCATGCATTCAAACGCAAAGGTATTCTGTCGATCCGCATCTTCGCCATAAACATATTTATGATATTTTAACTTTTTTCGATGGCATTGGTACACCAGAGATACAAACACAATAAAATTCCGCATCTAATGAGATTGAGAAAATGAGGAAGACAAAAAAAGGTGGCGGTCCATCCGACCGCAGCTACTGAGGTGTGCCGAAGTGAAGTAGCTTATTTGTTTTTGTGGTCTGCGTCTTTTTTGCGGACTTATAATGATCCAGATTGACCAGGTAGAAGAGGGCACTGGCTCCGTTACAGATTACCCGGCTCCCCTGCCGTTTACTATACATTCCATTCATCGTTGGATCTCAACCCAAATTCATTCATTTAGTTCAAACACCGCCAAATCCATATTGTGTAATCTAACCGGCAATGCGGCGCATATAACTTTGATAAATAGGGGACATAATGGGTGATGGATAAAATGTTAATGAAGCTCATATTACATTTGTTCTCCCACATCTAATTTTCACTTTGGAGCTTATTATGCTATTAATGCACAGTTAAAGACGCTAACCGGCAGTATAACTGTAAAAAAAGTTTTTAGAACATTAGATTTCTATGAGATGTAAACGGCACCATTACTCGAATTTTGGCATAGACTGTCCACGTGGATACAATAATATAAATCCCTAAACCGCTTTGCAATATATTTTCTAAGCGGATAATACTGCATTGTTTATGGGTTAAATTTTACGCTATGGAGCTTTAGTCGAAGGTAGCTAGAAGGGCGAGTAGAGCTGCTATGTTACATTCACGATGTTCCGCTAATGCGCAGAATGAAACATCGAAATTCCATGAGATGTGCTATTTCAAATTGAGTACGCAAAAACGCTGCTGCTAGAAAACCTTATATTTTACTGTTTCATTCAAAATGTCACCTCACATAATATATTACTTTTTTATTAAAATACAGAGTTAGTATATCATTGTAATTGTATTGTCTTGGGCTATTCGGCCATGCAGAATTCCAATATAGCGTTCATAAGAAAAAAAAATGGAAATCATATAGTGCGAACCAAGAGATAAAATATATGCCATATACCCGACCACGTAACATTGCAACATTGTCTTTACAAACAAATGCTATATTTAAAAAAAAATAGAAATTGATGATTTTCAGTTTTTTCAAAGTATTTCAGGAATGAAATGAGATGTTTCAAATCTGTTTACATAAAAATATTACCATCAAAATTAGCCAACTTTTTTGTAGTGTAACCGATGCTGTATCTTTAATAGTTTACGAGATCCCAATGGTGAAACGTGAAATAGTACTAACCCTGTATATGGACAGGTTTGGCCGCAATGATAATATTTCTTTGAAAACATGCTTTCGCCTATGCTGCTCCCTATACCTTATATCTAATTGATATATAGTCTATAGAAAAGCAATTGACATGCGAACTACCTTAATATTGGTATCTCCATCAGCATTAGATTTCTAGTCTTCTTCTCACTAGTCTAGAGAAATTTTTTGGACGTTCTTGAATATTGTACCTAATTTTGTTTTTCAGTATAGGTTTATTTATGGTAAAGTAACTGGCTTTGATTTCAAATATTTCTTAAGTAAAGTGACAGGGAGACCCGGCGACCCCCTCAGTATAATTGGTTGCAATATTCCTTACATGTAAAATGTGTATGAATAGAGGCAATGTCATTTCACTTTGCATGTCTTTACGTTAAATCGTATGCGACGTCTACAACCATTAAAATGAGTAAAAGAACATGTTCAACAGCTGTTAATGCATATATTTATATGCAATACGCGTCGTCATAAAAGGTTAATCTCTTATTAAAAACTTCACGAGTTGAGATACGTTACACAATCTTTCGCTACAATTTCTATCTATCATTATGCGTTAACACTGAACTTGACCATGCATAAAATATGAGAATCAATCACCCTATTATTTATGACCTAAGAATTATTGATTGCTGGTAAGCTTAAAAACGGACAAGAATGCACATTTAAGTAGAAGATGATCTAGAAACAAAAAGGTGAATTAGTACAATAAACTATATTGAAAGATTAATTTTCTGTACTTTTGTTTTATGGAATCTTCTAATCTAGGTATTTCTTTTAAGTTCAATCCACTCGCAAAGGACAACCCCATTATGCCTTCAAAGCACTGCGAGTAGGATGCGGAAACAAGGATAGATGGCGATGAACCGCCTTCTAAACAAGGATAGGGAATTTTTGGGGAAAATTCCGTCCGGTAACGAATTCCATAGCTTGGAAGTTCTATGGGAAAAGAAGAGTAAGAGTCTTCGTAAACAGAAGTTGTCACTGTGTCAAGCTGGACCGTCCAGGAACTTGCTCTCTCCGACTGTCTTGTAAACCTCAAAAATCTTGCCCTTGGGGGGAATCCATTTTTTTCTTGTTTACTTGCAATAAGTAAGAATAACGAAAAGGTTGCAGTTCCAAATAACTCCGTATAAAAACAATTCAACTACTTAGCTATTTTGAATGAAAACAAAAAACTTAACTTAATGTCAAATTGTGATTCTGTTATAACAAAGGATTCACAAGCATCGGATGAAATTTGAACTTATCTAAGTGTCCAGAAAAGTCTATCAAAATAACAGGTAAACACTGTGAATACTACCACAATTTGATTCAATTTGCTTAGATCATTTCTCAAATACCTGACTTTTAAAACGCAGGTGGATTGATTCCCTGGGCCCAAAAATTAACACTATTTTAAGCTGTTTTCGGAAGGAAGAAGATCAAAAAACGTTAAAAACATTACGATAAAAACTTACTGATGTTCCTTTTATGCTTTAAGAAATTTGGTAATTTAATAATACGTACATAGACCACACATCAGAAAGCAAGTTGATAATGATTTTATAATATTGTAAATATATTACTCTATTACATACATACTTAGGTTTTATAAGTTTTAAAGAAAAATATAGCTCACCTTATACTACTAAAATAAAAAAATAGCAAAGAGCAACCCCATTATGCCTTCAAAGCTCTGCGAGGAGGATGCGGAAACAAGGATAAGTGGCGATGAAGCGCCTTCTTAAACAAGGATAGGTTGTAATTGTTGGGGAAAATTTCTTTCGGTAACGAGTTCCGTAGCTTAGATCTATAGAAGAAAGAGTCTCCGTAGACAGAAGTCCTCACTGTGCCAAGCTGCATCGCATAGGAATTTGCTGCCTCCGACTGTCTTGTATGCCTCAAAAATCTAGCCCTGCGAGCATCTCCTATGAAAGTACTTGTAGAAAAGAGATAAGTTACCAACCAAAAGAAAATCGCTCAAACTCTTGTCATTAATTAGGAGCTTTTCTTTGAATTGAGTCCAAAAGAACCAAAATGTGCTTGGGAGCTGAATTCCAAACATGAGAACAGTATTCTAATGTAGTGTTATCCTAACTTGAGCTTTGTATAGAGCGATTTTATTTTGTAGGTAATTTTGAAGTTTTTTCTAAAAATTTGAATCGTTTCTTGTTCCAGCTTTTGGCTTTTTAAAATTTTATTACATTCTAAGTTTATCTCAAAAGTTCGTCTTTTAACTATGAATTTTTACTGCCCTCTCAAATTTTTGATTTTGTCCAAGATAATTCTATGAACAAATCTCTTAAATTTATGTCCATGCAACATTTAATATTAAATCTCAACGTATCGATATTTTTATGCTACGAAATTGAGGTTGCAACATCAATGTTTATGACTTACAAGTCGCTATTTTTAAGACACCGATGTATCATTTGAATTCCAATACCAATATTGTAAAAACACTTAAAATGCAGACATTTCATTGACGAAATAATCGGTAAAAAAATTGTAATTTATCAGCAAAAGATTCAACAATATTTTTGGCAATTTACCGATAAACTCGCTTACCAATTAATTAAGTGGTATTACGCACAATCGGTCTATTAAAACGAAAGAGCTTCTACTGCACTTTCTTGACACGGTTTCATTAGTTTTTAATTGTTCTCTACTTGTTTAATCAGTAAATCTGGCCTAGGAAGACCTAATATAATATTTTCTCTTATTTTTTAGCAGTTCAATTACATTACTACCGAACTCATCATTTTAATGTAACTAAAAGTACAGAACATGTAATATCTCTCTCATAAAGAGTATCTTGATGAGTAGAACCTGGAAGTTATGGCATTTGCCATTTGATGCCATATTCGCCATTTTTCACAATTTTTAGATTACTTTAGCCATTTTTGGTGTTATTACCATTTTTTTGTCCTTATATTCAGAAAAAGAAAAATATAAAAAAATTCAAAAGTGCAACAATTAAAATTTTATAATAATTATAATTCTCATATTTTTTGTGTATTTGTTGATTAATGAGTCTTTAATATCTGGTCCATTAACCATAGCGTAGGCAGAACTTGCTCCAGGGAGAGGACATTAATTATCTTAAAAAATCGATGGACAAAAAAAGACATAATTTGTAAAAAAACCTTTCGGTTGAGTATTTGTAAACATTTAACTACGTTATATTTTCATTTAATTACATGAACTGAGGGTAAAAATTTCGAAAAATAACCAAACATTTAGAAAATCCATTTTACATTAGAAAATCAAAACTTTCTCAATATTAAAAAAAAAATTGAAATTTAAAAAAAAAATCAAAATTTCAAAAGTCGAATTTTGTGAAAAAGACTAGCATTTGAAAAAAAGCAATTTTCAAAGATCAGAATTTTTACCTTATTCAAATTTTGGACAATCTTGAAATTTACAAGAATACTTTTTGGGAATTGTTAGCTTTATATTAAAACTTCTATAACATTTTGGCAAAATAAACGAATTTTAAGGTGTTATTTAGAGAAAAAAAATTTAATTTCCGAGTTCAAATTTCCATAAATATAATTTTAAAGTACAAGTCAAAATTTCGAAAATTAGGGTGACATTTCCAAGAAGAAAACCAGTTTTGAGAAAAAAAATTAAGATTAAAATTAAACTAAAAATTTAATATTTCGGAAAGATCTAGAAACGTCAAAAATTCGGAATATATCAACATTTCTAAAAAAAAGTTGCAAGTCCACAAGAAGTTTAATTTTAAAAATAAAGTTGTAATTTCGTACAATATTCTTTCTCGGAAAAAATCGAAATTTCAGGAACATCGAATTTTGAAATTACAATCTGAAATCTCGAGAATAATGCGAATCTTGAAACATGAGCTGAAATTTCTAGAAAGTCAAATTTAAAAAGATCAGACTTTTCAGAAAAAAAAACATACCTTAAGGAAAATGGCGAAATTTTGAAAAGGATCAAATTTTGGAAGAAAAGTTGAAAAAGTATAATTTTGAGAATAAAGTCGAAATTTATATAAATACGCTTTTTTAGAAAAAGGCGAATTTTGGGAAAAAGACTTATTTTACGAGAAGACAGTTCGAGGAAAAACTAAATATGGAATTTGTGTTAAAAATTTGGATCTTATGAAATCAGTAAAAATTTCTGTAAGTCATATTTCAAAAAAGTTTGAACCTTTAGAAAAAGCCGAGTATTGCAAATATAACGGAATTTCGAGGAGACATCGAAATACCAAGAAAAAGATAAAACTTTGAAAAAAGGTCATCTTTTCCAAAAATAAAAATATTATAAGTAAATAACCCTTTTGCCACGTGCTATTTTCCTATTTTTAAGTATGCCCATAAGGCGGGAGGTTTTCGAGGTTTAGGGAATCGTATGGTCTTCGTCGCTATAGCATACATTTGCCGGAAAAGTACGATAATCGGCGTCTCTACAAGAATATTGTACTCAATTAAAAATATAATTCGGATAAATACAGTCTTTCACTATTTGTCACATTTTTTTTAACACGGGAATATACGGTCTTCGACGCGAAAGGGTTAAGAAAAAAAAAACGTCGATTTAAATCGAGAAAAAAGCATTCAAAAAAAAATAGTCGAAATTTCGAAGAAAAGTAACATTTCAAAATAAATGGATATTTGCATTTGTCAAATTTTTTGAAAAATTATATAAGAGTGTGAATAAAATTGTTTGCAATTGTTTTCTTTTTAGAAAAAATTATTTTTGAAAAATATGAAAGTTTTCAAACAAATATTGTTCGCAAAATCTTGACAAAAAGACAAATTTTGATAGGTAAGTTCAAACTTGAATAAAGCTCTGTTAAAAAAAATCGAAGTTTTCAGAAAAAACATAGTTCGAAAATAAAAACGAATTTTCAGACAAAAATTAAAGATTTTTGGAAAATCACAATTTCGAAAACGGCGAATATATAGAAAGAGGGGAATTGTGGGATAAAATAAATCTAAGCGAAAAATTGAAAATTTTGAAAGTAGACAAATTTCAAGGAAATACTAAGGTTTCTATCATAAATCTGGAAACAGATAAAAATCAAAATGTCACGAAAAAGGCAAAAAAATTACTATAAATTTTCAAAAAAAAGTCAGGTTCTAAATGCTCACTGTTACAACAGAATTTCAAAAAAAAATCAATATTTCGAAGAAAAGCTCGACCTTATATGAAAAATACCCAAAATTGAAAAGAAATCCAGAATTTTTCACAAAAAGTCAAATTTTAATACAAAAAAGTCGAATTTTGCGAATAAAGTCAAAATTTGGAAAATAAGACCAATAATTAAAAAAAAAACTCTATATTTGGTAAAAGACGACTTTTGATGAAAAAGTCGTTATTTTCCAAATAGAATTGAAATTTTTCAGAGAAAGTTTGATTTTAAGCAAATTTGAAAATAAATTTGAACTTTTCAAAAAAAGCTTTGTTACAGAACTTCCAAAAAATATTTCTTAAAATCTCCCAATCAATATGTTTCTCCAAATCTTTGTCTTTTTATTAAAATATCGACCAAATTTCAAAAACAAAAAATCACTTTTTGGTTAATTAGACGAAAGTTGCAGAAATTAGAGTTGCGAAGAGTCAAAATTTTCACAAAAAAAAAACAAATTTTGAGAAATGGGGAAAATTTGAAAAAGAACTGACGAATTTAAAGATAAAAATTCAAAATTTTGAGGAAAAAAGACGACAGGTTTTAGAAATACATTTGAAATAACAAAAACGAGTTTTATAAAAGAAGTCTAAATTTGGAGAAAAATGTCGAAATTTAAAGACAAAAATTAAGGAATCAATTGAAAATATTTCGGAAAGTTATATTCTAAAAAAATCGAAACCCCGACATGGGAGAACAAATCGAGAAAAAGACCGTTTTTTGGACAGTAAAGTCGATATTTTGAGAAATTTTCACTTTAAAAAAGTCGAATTTCCCGAATAGAATCATAATTTTGAAATTTTGATAAATGTAATCCTTTCAAGAAAAAGGCGAATTTGGAGGAAAAATTTGCCATTTTGAAATAGAATAGAAATTTCGCAGAGAAAACCAAATTTGAAAATAACGTTTAAATTTTTTGAAAGAAAATTTTCTCGCAGATTATATCTTTTATAAAACTGCAATATATTTCCAAAACTTAAAATCTGTGAATATATTTTTTTAAAGATTTTGACTTTTTTATCAAAATAACTACCAAATCTAAGGAAAGTCGTATTTTAAAAACAGTGGAAATTTTCAGAAAAATCTGAATTTTGAGAAACGACGAAATTTTGAACAAAAAACGACGAATTTTAAAATGAAAATTGGAAACTTTGAGAAAGTCAGATTTTAAGGAAAAAATCTAATTCCAAGAATATATTCAAAATCTAAAAAAATGAATTTGTTGAAAAAACTCAAAACCTCGAGAGGAAAACGAAATTATAATAATGATTTCTGGATAAACTCCTTTTCTGGTTGAATATGTATTTTCAATTGACTGCATAAGCCAGAGGGGGGGGGGGAAGTGATATCAATCTGGTTCAACATTGCTATGAGAACAAAGTCTTTTTCCATATACATACAAACCTATAATAATAAAAATTTAGAAGTGCCATTTTATACGTTTTTACTGCCATTTTCGCCTATTTTATTTGCCATTTATGGCGGGAAAACTTAATTTTTTTACTGCCACGACAACTTCCGAACTCTAGTCATGAGCTTCAGACTATCGAGAATCTAAGAATTCACGGCACCGGCAAAATATCTGGTTGACTTTTAATAGTCGCATTCTATCCTCATTACTTTTGCCACCGTCTCAGATAGATTTTAGTATAGACATTGCAATATTCGAGATACCCGGGACTACAGGCCTGGTCTATGCACAAAGGATTGCGACTTTTAATTAAATTACGTTGTTCGTCTAAGGGACTAACTAATTACTGATTGTGACTGTTGAGTTCCTATTTATTATCAGATTATTGAACATCGATTCTTTATTTTGTGGACACCAATAGTTGAGGCGACGGTTTAAGTCGATTTTCAAACATCTATACAGGGTGAGTCAGGAAGAATGGGGCAACGCTAAATTGAAGATACTAGACACAAAAATAGTATGATTAAGCTCAACATGCCTTCTAGCAAATTCGTTAATTTCAGAGATACAGCGTGTT
Organism: Dastarcus helophoroides; assembly: GCA_028583605.1. Taxonomy (NCBI): domain Eukaryota; kingdom Metazoa; phylum Arthropoda; class Insecta; order Coleoptera; family Bothrideridae; genus Dastarcus; species Dastarcus helophoroides. Next base: position 31,378,337 of record CM053334.1, read on the forward strand.
TAAAGCTTTAATTTTATTCTCACATTTCTGAATATTTGAGAATATTTTGATAATAAAAAACTGAAAATTGGGAATTTTATATTCTTTGGATGAGAATTATGAACTTTAAGCTTATTTTGACCTTGCTCCTAGAGGTTAGGGATGCACACGATACGTCGATGTATCAAAAACATTGATGTTTCGACGTGTGATATTTTGGTATCGATACTTTCGTTTCAATGTATCGACAGTATCGATATATTTTTTCGATGTATCAATTGGTGAAGTCTGTTTAAAATATCTTACTTTTTCGGCGGCTACAATATGTCACCCAATCCCATTCACCGCTTCACGGCCTCACTTTATTTAATTTGCCTAAATAAATCGAATTTAGTATTTTTCTAAAATTTCTACTGTTTCAAAGTTTCGTCTTTTAAAACTTCGACTCTTCAACGTTTCAATTTTTCCGAAAATTTCAATTTTTTCAAAATTTTGTCTATTTTGAAAACTTCCACTTTACCGGAAATTTCGATTTTTTAACGTTATTCGACTTATCGAATAGCTCACCTTTTTAAAAAATTTGACCTTTTAAATATTTCAATTTTTCCAATTTAAAATTCCTGAACTCCTCTAAAAGATCAAAATGTCGAATATTTTTAGTGAATTTTTCTATAATTTCGATTTTATCCCCAAAACTTTGAATTTTTTATCAAAATTTCTACCTTTTTAAAACCTTTGCTTTAATTTTTTTTTCACACAATATTCAACTATTCACAATTTCAATTTTTTTCAAAATTTTAATTTTTTGAAAATTTCGGCATTTCTGATAATCTTAACTTTTTTTTAATCTTTCTCTTTTGAAAATTCTAGATTTTTTGGAAAGCTTGACACCGAAGATTTTTAAAAGTGTCCAATATTTTGAAAAATTGTATTTTTTTTAAATATCGATTTTATTTCAAAATTGAGGCTTCTGTTTGAAAATTTCGACTTTTTGTCAAAATTTGGGTTTTGTAAGACTCGACTTTTTTAATAGATTGTTTTTTTAATTTTTGCTTTAAAAAATGAAGATTTTATCTTCCAAAATTTTTATACCTTTTAAACACCTTGACTTTAACTTTTTGAAAATTCCGACGTTTTTTCAAAGTTTCCACTCCGAAAATTCTTACTTTTTTAAAATGTAACGTCTTTTTAATTTTAGACTTTGGATTTTTTTGAAAAATTTTGACCTTGTTCGAAAATTTCAAGTTGTTTAAATCGCGACATTACTTAAAATGCCAAATTTTTGACATGTTTAACTATTTTGCAAAATTTCGAATAATTTTGATACTTTTGCTGCTTTTTAAAATTTTCGCGTTTTTTCTATAAATTTGAACTTATTTCAAAGTGTTTTTGCGACATTTTTTCAAAATTCCAGTCGTTTTTAAAATACTCAAAAATCAAAAATTTTGAAGTTCTCCGCATCTTCTTTGCAAAGTTTCGTTTATTCTATTTTTGCTGATTGGTATTTTCTTCGCCAGTTGCTTCTTACTGACGTCTAAATTTTCAGTTACTTTTTTTTTTGTTTGTTAAGGAATGGCGATCCTTTATAGATTGCGTTAAAAATTTTGACTCCAATAAAACAACATTAACCTTTTTTTTAATTTTTAACTACCCAAATATTTTTGTTTCTCAACATTTTCACTTTTCTTTTCTATTTTTTTTTTGATAATTTTCACTTTTCTTCAATATTTAGGATCTTCGAAAGTTTTGGCTCTTTTTGAAAATTTATCTGAAAATGCTTCATATTTTAAATCTCCACATTTCTTCAAAATTTTGATTATTATTGAAATTCGCATTTTTTTTTCAAGATTTGAACTTTTCTAAAAGTTTTTTTTGAAAATTTCTTCATTTTATCAAAATCCTTGAATTTTTTGAGAAGGTCGCTTTTTAACAATATATTTTCAAAATGTTGATATTATTTTTCAAAAGTATTTTATTTTAATCCTAATTTTCTATGAAAATTTTGAAAATTTTTTCAAAATTTTGAATTTTAAAAATTGTCACTTTTTTTTAAAGTTAGCCTATGTCCGAAAATATCGATTATTTTAAATCGATTTTTGTTAAAATTTTGGTTTATTTTGCAAAAATTTCGTTGCATTTCCAAGTTTTTAATTTATTTCGAAAATTTGAACTTTTTTAAAATGTCAATTTTTTCATTTTAGCCTTTTTTTAAATCTTTTTTTTTTAACACTTCGACATTTTTTTACTATTTTTTTTTAAAGATTTGTGACTTTTTAACTTTCTTCTTAAAGTTTAAACTAACAACAATTTTTTTTCGGAATTTGGTCTTTTCGAAAATTTGGGGTTTTCACTGAAAATTCGTCATTTTTTTTAATCTCGACATATCTTCATAATTTTAAAAACTTCAACATTTTTATTATTACATTTTTTTAAGATTTGTGACCAACTTTTTTCTTAAAGTTTTAACAAAATTTTGAAATTTTCGGTTATTTTTTTCGGAATTTGGGCTTTTTGAAAGCATTTTAAAAAATGCTGGTTTTTTTAAATCCTTGACTTTTTTTTGGAAGCTTAACTTTCTATGAAAGATTTGACATTTTTAACAATAGTTGACAGTCAAAAATGTCAAAAAAGTGAAGTATTAAAAAAATCATTTTTAAAAAAACAAACAACAGAAAAATTTTCAACGTTTCAAAAATAGATTAATTTTCAAAAATGTCGGAATTTAAAGAGGAAAATTTTACAAAAAAGTAAAAATTTGAAAAAAAAAGAAGAAATTTTAAAGTAAAATTTTGAAAAATGTCAAAATTTTTAGAAAAAGTCAAAATTTACAAAAAAAATAGTAACAATTCTAAACAAAAATTGGTATAAACTTAACAAATCAAAATATTGAAAAATGGTCCAAAAACTTAAAAAGGGAGATTTACGAAATAAGTTAAAATTCTCAAAAAAATTTGAAAATTGAATTTAAATAATGTTTCAACAAATATTTTGAAAAATTTCGAAAAAGTCAACCTTGGGAAAAATAGATAAATTTTTAAAAAAGGTCGAAATTTGTTTCAAAAAATAATTAAAATTTTGGATAAAGTGCGAAAATCTGAACACAAGTCAAAATTTTGAAAGATTTATAAAATTTTAGTATAAACATTTCAAAATTTTCAAAAAGAACGAAGGTTTTAGAAAATAAAGTAGCAAGTTTTAAAAAAGTCGACAAAAAGTTTGAATAAATCGAAATTTGCCAAAAAAGTCGACATTTTTTGAAAGCTTGTTTAAAAATGGAAATTTTGAAAAATCAGTACCTATTCCCATAGGAAATTTGAAACTTTGAAAAAAGTAGGGAATTGAAAAAAACTATCGAAAATTTGAAAGAAACGTAGAAATTACCAAGAAAGTTGAGATTTTCAAAAAAGAAAAATCGAAATTTTCTAAAATATTCAAATTTCTGAAATTTCTTAATTTTCAAAAAAGGTCGAAATTTTCGAAAAGATTGAACCTTTCAAAAATCAAAAATCGACATTTTAAGAACTAAAAATTTTGAAAAATATCGAAATTTGAGAAAAAGTCAAAAATTGTTAAAATGTGCAAATTCTGAAGAAACAAGCCCTCCTGAAATAAAATTGTAAAAAAGTTTTAACCTTTCAAAAAACTCAATATTTTCAAAAACATGTAAAGCTTAAGAATTGAATTTTTTATAAATAGTTGCAATTTTGTAGTTTAATAAAAAAAATCGAAGTTTTAAATAGAAGCAGAAGTTTTTTATTAAATGTCGAATTCTGAAAAAGTCAAAATTTAAAAAAACGTTGGTAATTTTAAATAAGTAAAAATTGGTTTTAACAAGTAGGAATTTTGAGAAAAGCAAAATTATGAAAGGCGCGCCTCTCTGGTTGAGAAGTCCTGCTGTATGGCATTGGATTTATATGATACATCGAATATGGAATAAAGTTTGGTGGAACGGACTAGTCCCTGGTTATCTTTAAAAATTGAAATACAAATCTTGTCCCCTGAAACCAAGAAGATTAAAAAGCACAACAAAGGTTATCTAACGCGTTTCGACAGCCAAGCTATCATTTTCTATCCTCTCTGAAGATGATAGCTTGGCTGTCGAAACGCGTTAGAGCAACCTGTGTTGTGTTATCTAATCTTTCTTAGTTTCAGGGGACAAGATTTGTATTTCAATTTTTTTTATTACCGAATAAATTTACCGATTTATCGGAAACATATCGATATACCTTTTACGATACCTCAATTGAATACAGTATCGATGTTTTAAGAATGTTGTGCATCCCTATAAGAGGGTGCTAATTTCATCTTATTATTTATGTAAATTAAAGGAGGAAAAGCACCCCACTAACGGAGCTGATTTTAACTTTGATTATTTGTTGCAGGCACCATGTATCCTTGGTACAGGGACTCCGTGGGAGGTCAACTGGGCCAACTCTGTGGGCCAATGGCTACAACAATTAAGACTGAAAACGGGTACAATGACTGTATGTTAGCACTAGATTACGCCACGCAAAGCAAGGTGAGTCGTCCTGATTCATTTTTTTTCTTTGTTTACAACAAAATAAAACGAAAATCCGTTCATGTCTGGTATAACTTGAGATATTTCATAACAAGATATGATTAGCATCATCTCGATACCCCGAGGTAATTTTTAGATGTAACACGCAACCGTGATTTCTCCAGATTTAAATGACATTATTTCTTTTTTTATGTAATGTTAATAAAGGAATGAAACTAGTAGGTAGCTGAGCACTGAATGCTGATTTGTTAGCTGCAGAGATTATTTCATTAAAACGTTACCTTAGATTATTCGTAACAAGTAGACTTAAAGCTAATGATAATTTACGTATTTGTCTGTAGGTATGTACAAGTATTTTAAATTGCATAATTGTAGGTTTAGCTGCTATTTCAACATATCTTGGAATCTCTAGTTAAGAAAATATAGAAAATATTTCATAAATGGATTACTTTCAACACAGCGAACCACAAAGTTTTTAATAGTGTGAATTATAAACATTTTAGGACTAATTCTATTTATTACAAAAACTTTTTAAAAATGCTGATTTTCAGCTTTGATATTAAACCAACGATTCATACATAATACATATTCTCACTCATATTGTATACGTGGTGCAAAAAAATGCATTAAGTACATTTTTACATCCGCATTTCCCATAACGACGATTCATAAAAAAATGATTGATGCAAATAAAAACGTTAAAGTTTAGTGCAAACATCAATTTAATTGAAAAAAGCCGTATAAATATCCCAAAGGAAGTAGAAATTATGTTTCCATTAACACCGTACATACTCGATGTTTTACCTATAAGAACATGTGTAATGTTTGTAAATTAAATATTTATCATGGTTGGTATATTGCCTACGTATTTTCTTTTGAATTTTAAAGCAGAAACTTATCTTTAGATCGAAATAGTTTTTTTTTTTGTTTCTATTATATTCAAATGATACAAAGTTTTTTAACGATATGGCTTTCGAAAACAAATCTGAAAAAGGTGCTTAATTTCTTTTGATATATTTCTGCTTGTTTTAGTTGTATTTTAGCTAAAAAAATTGTCGTGAAAAACTGTAGTTTTAAATTGAAGCCTCTATATCTCAAGATTTATCCAAACTGAACTCTCCAATGATTATTTGGATATAGTCAAACGTGCTGCAGTTAAAAATATTTACAACCAACAAACATACGACTTTTTTGGGCATTCCTTGACTTGATCAGTATGGTTCAATTACTTAAACACTTCCAATTTTTAGCCACTAATCAGTCGCATGAATATTCAAGAGATATGAATTCCATTGAGTGAATTAAAACTGCTTTTTAGACCGTATTTTACGAAGGACATTTTGGTATATTCCAGTTGAAGTAATTATTCCCTAAAAATAATAATCAGAATAGGTACGATGTAACTAACATCGCAAAGGTCACCAGTAGAGAAGTAACTCACTTGTATTATGGTTTGCATAACATGTAAGTAGAATACAATCTAGACCAGAGTATGCAGCCCTCTAAGGGTGTACAGTGAATCATAGGTAGCTGAACTACAAACAGTTGAAACACAAACGCCTTAGCAAAGCGGTTGCTCTCTAGCAAAAATCACAGAAGACAAGATTCTAATATCTAGATCAATAAGATTGAACATTAATCAGATTCAGATATTCAAATTTATATCAGATTCTGAGTTTGGCAAACCAAAGTCTGAATCTGATAAATATTCAAACCTATATGGTCTCTGCTTATGGGATCTTTCCTAGAGAGCAACCGCTTTGCTAGGCATTTATGTTTCAACTGTAGGTAGTTCAGCTACTTATGATTCATTATATACGCTTAGAGGGACCGCATACTGTGGTCTACATTGCATTCTACTAGCTATACGATACTTTTTGGAGTCAGTCCAGTGGTTCTCTATGGACCAATAGGTGGCGGTATTTAGGAGTCATAGGCACGACGTCTTGTGATTCAATAATATCTACTTGCCGGAACATCTGTCGGTGTTAGGGTTGCATATACCAAGCTGACGCGATCTAATAAGATCGAAACCGGTCTTTGGCTTCCAAACTCTAAATCTGATAAATGTTTAAACCTATTGATCTGTGCATTAGATTGCATAGTACCATTAAATACAAGCGCTTTAACCGTGACCTAAGTTTAGGTATGTAAATCTTGAATTACAAATCTTGTTCCCTGAAACCAAGAAGGATTAAAAAAACAGAACAAAGGTTGCTCTGACGCTTTTCGATGGCCAAGTTATCATCTTCAGAAAGATAATTTGTTGTGTTTTTTAATCTTTCTTGGTTTCAGGGGACAAGATTTGTATTTCAGTTCTTGAAGATAACCAAGGACTAGTCCGTTCCACCAAAATGTTAAACCTAACAAACAATGTCAATCAAATGTTCTATAATGAAACTCTTGAACGTGCTACAGTTGAAAATATTTACAACCAACAACCATAGACTGGTGTCAGCCTTCCTTGTCTCACCAATATGGTACGATCATTCTAAATATTTCCAACTTATAGCTATTAGTCAGTCACATACTCAGGAGATCTAAATTCCATTGAGTGACTTGTAACTGATTTTTCGACTGTATTTTAGAGGAACATTTTCTCTTTATGCTAATTGATGCAATTATGGCTGAGGTTACGTAATGACTAATGACAGTTTCATGACAGAGCATTTAATTCAAATTATTAGTTCAGTTTAACATACTTAAACGTATGACCTTGCCGAGGGTACCTGTATTTAATGGATGTTGCTATGATGGAGCAAGAGGGAAGGATACGCCATTGCCCCCCCTCCTTTTTTTCTTGTCAAGCTATAGGTGGGAAGACCTTTTTATCTCAAAATATTGACTTCTAGTTCTAAATCCTCTTTAATTTCCACTGCTTAGCTCTTTCCTGTTTATTCGTTATTATTTTTTTTTCAAACATAGATTTTATTATCAAATTTTTTTTTTCTCAGAATTTGACTTTCTTTGGAAAATCTCCACTTTCTTTTAAATTCCGTCTTTTTTCTTTTGTCCCATAATTGGAACTTTTTTAAAAAAATTGTTCTTTTTTTAACTGGCCCTTGTGAAAGCTTCGATTGTTCCCCAAAAATTCACCTTCTGTTCGAAATTTATTCCATTTCTTAGTAAATTTTGAAAGATAATAATTTGAAATTCTCGGTAAAGTAGTTTTTTCAAAATTTTAACGATCTTCTCAAAATTTCTTATTTTACAAAATTTAGACTTATTCTCAAAATTTGATTTTTTTAAATTAATTTTCTCGAGTTTGTTCTCAAATGCGGCATTGTCAATTCGCTTTTTTCTCAAATTTCCTAAATATTTAGGCTTTTATTGAACCTGTTAACTTTAATTTATTTTTTGAAAAATTCGGCTTGTTCCCCAAAATTTGCTTTTTCTCAAAATTTCGATTCTTATTTCCAAATTCGACTTTTTGTTATGTTTGTGTAAAATTTGATTTTTTCGTTGAATTATATCTTTTTTTGTCGTAAATTCATCTTTTTTAGAAAGTTTGGTTTAATCTCAAAAGTTGGCTTTTTCTGAAAAATTTTTATTTTTTAAAGTTCGCCTTTTATGTCGAAATTAATATTTTACCAGTTTTCTGAAAATTATACTTTTTTTTAAAAAATTTCGAATTTCTTAATTGGTTTTCTCGAAATTTCAATTTACTCTCAAATTTTTTTCTCACAATATGACTTTCTCTGTGAAATTTTCGAATTTTTTACTGAATTTTTTATGTTATTTTTCTCAAAATGTTCACTTTTTTCTTAAAACTTTATGTACTTTATTGTCAAAATTTGACTTATTTCTTCTTGTGTGGCAAATATCGATTTTTTTAAAGTTCAAAGATTTTCTGGAAGTTTGCAATTTATTTTCAAAACTTGTCTTTTCTTGCGAAAGTTGAAAAGCTGCACAAAATTCCACATTTTTTGAAAATTGTCTTCTAGCAATCGCAGTTAGTTCTTAAATTCGACATTTTCTCCTACAGTTTAACCTTGTTTTGGTTACTTTTTGACCGTTTATGTGAATTGGTTGGTTTTACGAAATTTTCGTATTTTTGACAAAATTCAGCTTTTTCTGGAAATTTCAACTTTTAATTTGAACTTCGACATTTTCTGCTTTAGGAAGCTTGTTTATTTTTTCAGAATTGGTTTGAAATTGTACTTAAAAAATTTCGAACCTTTACCAAATTGATACTAGAATCCAGGAATTGCGCCTTTTCTACTCATGATTTTTTTATCTTCTGAAAATTGCAATAAAAATATTTCTTGGAAAGTTTTCCATATATTCACGAAATTTTGAACTTGCGATATAAAAATGTACAAATAAAAGTATAATAATCATGTGCATTTTTCAACATCCATTTATTATTAATTTTTTAATTTTGTCGAAATATAAAAAAAGAGACAATAATTTCGAAAAAAATGTTTCTTGGACTTATTTCTCAAAATTTAAACATTAGGTTTGTCAAAATTTTCAGAAAAATATATTTTGAAATGTCAACTTTTTATTAAAATATATTTTTTTAAAATTTTTTTAATCATATAGTCAGACTATAAAATCAACAGAAAGATTTATTGCAAATTCAGTTTTTTTTAATATAGATTGTTCAGCGTGATTCTTGCCTTCCTTAAAGCAAATTCTGGCTATGCCCATGTGTGGGACGTAGTTTGATGGACGAAGCAAAGTCCTACCACCCCATTGGCCTTACGTCCTTTCTTCTAAAAATAATGGAGAAAGCAATAGATGAATACATCAGCACACTTCATGTACAGCAATTTCATTATCAGGCTGGCAAATCTACAGTTGATGCTCTACATAATTTAGTTAAGGGCATAGAAAAAACTTTTGTGGATAAGCAAATAGCGCTTAACGCATTTATCGACATAGAGGGAGCCTTTGATAACACCTCATATCGATCCATCGAACGAGCCTTACAGGAAAAGGGAAGTTAAACGTCCCATGGTAAGATGGATTAAAAGCCGTTTGATTACGGCCGCAATAAACAAAGAAACCGAAGTAAGCAGTGACAACAATAAAAGGCTGTCCGCAAGGCGGAGCTCTATCGCCTCTATTGTGGTCACTTGTTAGCAATAATCTTATGACTACATTGAGCGGGGCGGGATTTATAGTCCAAGGCTATGCAGATGATATAGTCATAGCGGTGAAGGAAAAGCATGATACTGAGGTATCCTGATTAATGCAAATAGCCCTAAACATCATAAGGAGCTAGTGTGAGGCAGAGGAACTTCACGTGAACCCACACAAGACAGTTCTTATTCCATTTAGAATGAGAAGGAAGCTAAGTTCCCACTCTCAATGGAATACATATACAATTTCAATGAAATTAAGTACTAAGGAATCTTTCTAGACCCAAAAACTAAATTTGAAACACTCATTTGGAAAGAATTCTTTCAAATGTCATAGTGGCAGCATGGACCTGTCGTAGGAAAAACGTGGGGGTTGGAACCGAAAATGATATTTTAGATATACCAAATGGTAGTAAAACTCATGGTCACCTATGCCTCAATAGTATAGTGGCCAAAAACAGAACAAATCTTTGCGCAAGACAAACTAAACAATTTGCAGCGATTAACTTGCATTGGAATAACCGAAGCTATGTCGTGATGTCCAACAGCTGCAATAAAGGCAGTGGTAGGACCTGACTTCACTTAACATTTGAGTGAAAAAGGAGGCAGCGCTTAGTGCCTCAAAGCTATTCCAATCGAACACACTGAAACTGGGTTATTTGGTTGGCCACGTACAGATTCTGGTTAAAATTCCATTGGGAGCCATTGCCAAACACATCAAATGCCTACAAAACTGGACTTTGTTGTTCCATACAAAGTAGCTATCGGGGGCCGCCAGACATGAAATAGATACAGTTCAAAGGCTAGCAACAACTCCTCTCTCTAGTGCACAGACGGATCCAAACAAATAGAAGGAGTAGGAATATATGGTCCTAATTTAAGCACTCTCTCAACCCCTAGGAAACACTCCCACAATTTTCGAAGCAGAACTGCTTGCTATAACTATGTGCCCAAAAGAGTGCCTTTAAAAAGGACTCAGAAATATAGAGATTTATATCGTTTCGGATAGCCAGGCTGCATTAAAGACTCTAAAGTCGTTCAGAAATGAGTTAAAAATGGCCTGGAAATGCAAACAATACCTGAAGCAACTGGCTGCAAACAACAAAGTAACTTTGATGTGGGTTGCAGAGCATCAAGGCATAGAAGGGAATGAAGAGGCAGATAGACTCGCAAAAGAGGTCCTCAATCACACCCCTCCTTCGACCCAGAACCATACTATGGTCTTACAAAAAGCCACGTAAAAATGAAATAGATACTTGGGAGACAAACCAAAGGCTGTCATACTGGAGGAAAACTCCCGGCCTAAGACAGTCAAAAAAGTTTATTACTATTTCAAAAATGAAGCCCGGGGAGCTTCCCGAACTGAACAAGAACGATTTTAGAATAATGACGGGACTTTTTACAGGACACCTCCCAGCAAAGCATCACCTTAAAAAAATGGGAAAAGTGGATGATGAAAACTGCAGATTCTGCAATAGCATTAACAGAAACAACAGGAATACCTGCTGAGCGAATGCATGGCTCAGTTCTGTAAAAGGCTCAAATTTCTTAAAAGGGTGACCTTCACACCCCAAGAAATAAGAGAAATAGGACCTAAAAAGGTAATAGACTATTAAAAAGTCTAAACATCTTGCACAATCATTAAAAAAATTAGAGTTCGCACAAAAGATCCTAATGGGTCGCCGTGCTGAGAAGTGTAGAAGCCTATACGACTCTTTCAGAACTGGAAAACTACCTAATGTTCCCAATTCTTCGGAATTTTTGCTAATTCAAGCCAAGTAAAATCACATCTTTCTCGTTTTTGCTCAGATGAAATCAGGAAATAAAACCAGTATAATGATACTTATTATTTTTTGTGTTTGTAATTTTATGGTGATCTCGTTTATTAACAGAATGATTATATTTCAATTATTGTTATTCTGTTCCAATGCTACAGCGGCATCATGGTCATCTCTGATGCAAATGTAAAGTACACTGATCAAGAAAAACCAGTTGTTAACTATTACGTTAATTATGAATTTGAACTTGAGACTAGGTTCAATAATTTTCATAATTAATACCGCAGTTGCGTAGAAAAATAAATAATTTATATGCTTTTCACCGCGCTATCAACAGACGGATGAGAAGTTAGATAACATAAAATTGAAATCGAAGAAAACTAAACACGCCATATTCCAAGGAGTATCTACAAGAGATGCACAAAGACTTCAGGTATTTCTTGCATTGTCACAGAAATCATTTGCCGGCCAATGGGACATTGGCTCTACCACGCCCACGAATAATGTGGATAACAATTGCATGTCAGACCTTCATAGCTTATTGCATTTGTATACCTGTTTTGCATGGCCATTGCGTGCTATTCATGACATTAAAACTGTTTAGTTTCTGCTGGTAATGTATTAGAACGCACAACGGTACATATATAGGGCGTTATTCCCTTTTAATTGCCTTATAAGGCCATAGAACGACACAGCGTCCCACATTTTAAGTATCGTTTATATGATCCACATCGAATCGCCAATACGACACCTTCGAGTCCTCGAATGGAACATTTTATCACATAAGGGCGCTATAATTCTCAAAGGATATCCAAGCCATATCAGTTGAGACAGGCCTAAGCACAAAAACTGATAGAATTTCCTATAAAAATATTTGTTAAATTTGTTGTAGAAATTCTGTCTCCTTCAGTCGAGGTGATAAAACTTTACATCGAGCATTACAAAGAAAGAATGTTGTATATTTACGTTCGCTTCAACCAAATATGCTTAACTGCTTAAAAACATTTTTTAATGTTAAATGCTCTTCCGTTATCTTTATGCTGCCTGCTTTGCCCTCATTGTTCCACAAGAGTATCTGCCTTTAGGTCGCGATGTCGCGATTCAATTAATCAATTTGTCTTTTTTCATCACGAAACCCAGACCAACATTGGTTAAACTTAGTCACAAATGGTACCCAAAATTTAAAATGTTTATATTAATTGGTTTACTATTATGACTTTTTCAAAGAAAACTTTTCTGATAGCATTCTAGTAAGGTTAAGTTGAAGCAGATACCAAAAAATTTATGTTGAATGCTTTTATACTATGCTATTATAATCTCAGCTCAAGTAATGGTACAAAAGCCTACTAGCCAGAAGACAAAAATTTCCATTATTATCCTTGGTTCTAAAGTAATGGTTCCACAGCTGGAAATGCCTTCCACTCAAAATTTTAACAGTTTTAGAAAAAATATGCAGTAAAATGTGAAGTCAGAATGGTGCCTTAAATTATTATTTCAAGAAAGGTTGCGAAATATTTTTGTTCGAGTGTTCTTAACACGAGAGATTAAAATCGGAATTTCGCGCGGAATTTCTAAACATAATTGAATTTTAAGGGAATGGGTTTTAAAAAGTTTCGAAATTTCAAAATAAAATCGATATTTTAGTAATGCAACCGAAATTAGAAAAAATGAAAACGTTATAAAACACTCAGTATTTTGAATTCAAAGTATAGAAATACTTAGAAGAAGTTTAGTTATCCAGTTCAAACTTCAAATTTACAAAGAAATTTTTGGAGAAACATCTTCGTTATCATGGAAGTTCTTAAAATTTGATGGAACGGACTGGTCCTTGGTTATCTTTAAAAATTGAAATACAGAACTTATCTCCTGAAAGATTAAAAAACACAACAAAGGTTGCTCTAACGCGTTTCGACAGCCAAGCTGTCATCTTCAGAGAGAAACTGAAGATGGCAGCTTGGCTGTCAAAACGCGTTAGAGCAACCTTTGTTGTGTTTTTAATCTTTCTTGGTTTCAGGGGACAAGTTCTGTATTTCAGTTTTTAAAATGTTGAAATGTCTTTTTCATTTTTTGTAACTTAAAGTATTCTATTACTTTAGTAATAGATATTTCCATAAATATGTGACCTTAGGAGGTTATCAACATGGAGATTCTCAACATCGAGATTCTCAACTATCTGGAGGAGGATAGAATCATCTTGGACAGGCAATACGGTTTTAGACCACAACGCTCGACTGGCGATCTACTGGCATATGTTACTCATATCTGTAACTCAGTTAGGGAAAAATACGCTGAGGCTAGGATTGTGGCATTGGATAAATCAAAAGCCTTCGACAGGCCTTGCCGAAAATATCTTATGATCTTCCTCCTGGACTCTCTGATATCCAATTTTCTTGCTGACAGATCTCTTCGTCGTCCACGGTATCTCATCGGAGACATTTGCGATTAATGCTGGGGTGCCTCAGAGATCTATCCTGTCTCCTACCCTGTTTCTGTTTCGCATAAACGATCTCTTAGCTTCAACTTTCAATCCTATATACAGCTACGCAGATGATAGTAGCCTTGTGTAATCTTTTTTCTCCGACAAACCATTATTCGCCGCTGCTTCAGATCGACTAAGAAAATAGCAGGTACAGATTATTAATCGAGATCTCGAAATCATTCTGGAATGGGGTAAGAAAAATCTGGTCGACTTCAACGCTTAAAAAACCTAGGCCGCGGTTTTCTCTAAGAAAACATCAAGGGATAATGCAATAAACATACCAGTGGACAGTGAAATCCTCCCGATGGGATCTAAGCTGACTATTCTAGGGGTGAATGCAAGCACTAACTTCTCTTGGGACGATCATGTGAGCGTCATTGCCAAATCCGCCTTTCAGAAGCTAGGCTTTCTTTTTAGAGCTAAAAAGTACTTCACATCTTATTAGCAACTCACACTATACCAGGCTCAAGTTACTCAAGTTAGGCCAACACTAAAATACTGTTCTCATGTTTGGAGTTCAGCCCCAAAGCACACTTTAGCTCTTTTGGATTCAATTTAAAGAAGAGCGATTCGCCTAATTGATGACAAGAGTTTGGCTGATTCTCTCCAAACACCAGAGCACAAGCGAATGGTTTGTGACTTGTCTCTTTTCTACAAGTACTATCATGGAAGATGCTCGCAGGAACTAAGAGGATTGATCCCCCCAAGGGCAAGAGTCTTAAGGCATACAAGACAGTCGAAGACAGCAAGTGAGCAGTGAGGACTTCTGTCAACGGAGACTCTTTTTTCTATAGAACTTTCAAGCTATGGAACTCGTTACCGAAAGCAATTTTTCCCAAAAATTGCAACCTATCCTTGTTTCCGCATCCTACTCGCTGCTTTCAAGGCATAATGGGGTTACCCTTTACGAGTAGATTAAACTTAAAAAAAAACTTTGGCAACTGCATTCTAGGTATAAAGTGCTGTGCTGAATTAACCACAAGGTCCTATGAAGATGAGAGGATCCTGATCACAACGACACAACTAAATACCTTGGAAAATTCAATGTTGGTGCAAATTTAGAATTCGGTGGCTGGTAAATTTTCTCTAAGCAACAACCTAGCTGCCACCTTATATTTGGTATGCCCAGAAATTAAACAATCGAGCTGTTTGTGCATTGAATATTGGTTTCGTCGATGCATCATTATTTAATTTTTTAGAATTCCGATCTTAATTCATGTTAAGCAGTTAATTATTTTCGTACATTTTTTTAATCATTTACTTTTTAGAATTTCTATTTTATGTCTTGTCAGATCAGTTGATTAAAGAAACCAAAAAGATAAAATAGATGTAATTATTATCAAGTTAGTTTTAAGTGTATCGAAACACTAACAATTATACGTGGAGATAATGACTTATATATCCGTTGTCCGGGCTACTTTACTCTCAATAGTTTGGCTTATTATTCCACCAGCCAAGTGGGTCTTTAACCTAAGAAGTCGTAAACTATTGTTTATGAATCAGGAGCGCCCTATTAGGGGGATTTATTGGTCGATTTACCTCTATTTTAAAAATGGAACAATTTTTTGTCTTTACAATAAGCCTTTCAAATACGTGGTTAAAATTAATGGGATAATGACTGACACATCCACCTGTGGATTTTTTTTAAATTCGATTTAAACACTGTGTTATAAATATTCATTGATTTCGTATTATTTACAAAAGAAATTAAGAGTCCACAATTCGTGCAGATAACGTCCCATTTTCAAGATTTCGCACTTGACGTAGAGATACAGCATCTCCAACAGCAGACCCACAAAACTTAAAGATAAATATCGGCCGCGTCGATGCAGATAAAGATTGTTTATCTGAGGTAATGAATTGGTACGTTACGTGGAACAAGGTTTGCAGTTAATTACCGACGTCAGTTCTGAAAGGCAAGCACCGTGTGTGGTTAATACGCTACCCATACCCATACCCATGCCGATGCGATGGTAGCAGCCAGACTCCTGCGACGTTCAACAATGTCCAAGACAGAGTTGTACGAGATCGTGTTCACTTGTCGCTTGTGACCCAGCCCCGGTCAACAAAGGAGCCGACGCCGACATAAAGACACGAAGTACGCCCCGCGCAAAAAATAAAACTACACGGTCAACTGTTTAGCTACTGGAATTGTTCAATTTCATCTAAGCGAAGTCGGAGAGATTTTTCAGTTAAGTACAGCACCCCTTACAAACATGTCAGCGTTCTAGTAAAAAAAAAAATTATTAATGATCCTATAGTCTATCTAATGGCTGGATAGGAACAAAAGGCATCGATATACCTGATTTCAGTGAAATTCAGCAACTCATCGCGTCTGAATACGTATTATCCACATCCGTTGTTTTATAAAAACGACTTTCGAACGGTGAATTAGGTGACATTGTACTTTGAATTAGAAGATTTCATGGTTAATCGTGGAACAAGTTATATTCTGCTTAACAAAAGACAGTTAATCAAGCTTAGATTTAGGGAAATTACTCAGTGATATGCATCGATAATGGACAATATTCTCAGAAGTTGAATACACCAGAAGCAGAGGCCTTTATTATCTGAACTAAAGAAATATCGGTTTCCAGCAGCCGTTCCTACTAAGCACAATTACTCAAAGTTCAAATCATTGGACATAATAGCTGCTAAATCCAATAATTTGCTTATATCACGGATACCGGGGTATTTAGTGCAATTAAATTATCCGAAGAACATTAGGGGCCTCTGAAAATTTTTCGTAGGAACCACGTTTTTATTATGATACTATAGGGATCAGTGTCGAGTATACAAGATCTATAAAGTCTAAATTAGTAAGTGCGAACAAATTGAGGAATTAATTCTGCATTGAAGACATGTCTTTTCTATGAAGTTTTTTTCGAATTTTGTGAAAAATGCGACTAATTATAAATCGAATTTAGGGAAAAAAATTCAGTGCCCAAAAATATTTCTCTCGGAATTTTTACTTTATTTCAATTTTGTCATAATCTTGAATTATACAAAAAATCTTTTCCTCGAGTTTCCTAAAAATGTCGATCCAATTTTGAAAAAAATTAAGAATTTTGAAAGAAAGTCGATATTTTGAGAAAATGTTCCATTGTAAGTAGAAATTTTCAGAAACATCGCATTATGTCAAAATTTCGAGATTGAGGCAAATTTTGAAAAACAATAAATTTTTAGAAGTGAAGTCAAAAAAGAAAAGAAAATTTTAGAAAATCCGGATATTAAAAAATGGATTTCGAAAATAATAACGATTTTAAAAAAATACAGTCGCAATGTCGAGAAAAAGAGTGAAATTTCTTAAAGAAAAGGTCAAAATTTTCAGAGAAAGTTTAATTTTAAGGGCAAAAGTAGAATTCTTAGGAATAATTTCGAAAGAGACGATTTTCGGCAAACAAACTAATTTTGGGAGAAGGTTGAAATGTTTGGAGAATCATATTTAAAGTAAAAAACTAATCTTTTGAAAAAATCCCAAAAAATGTTAAAAATTTAAATAAAATTATATCTTGAAAAGTTGAATTTTGTGAAAAAATTTTCAAAAAAGTTAAAATTTTTAAAAAATGTTCCACTATGTTGGAAATTTCCAAAAACAAAATATTGCATTTTGAAGTACAAGTAGTCAAAATTTCGAAAATAAGACAAATTTCAAGAAACTAAAATTTTCGAAAATTTACAATAAAAAAAAACACAAAAATCTGAATATTAAAACAGGGACTTCAAAAAAAATCATAATTTTTTAAAAATTCTGTCGAAATGTCAAAAGAAGGTTTTTTTTTGAAGTTTAATATACCCGCCGCCCCTTGATGCTTTCAAAGCACTGCGAGTAGGCTGCGGAAACAAGGATAGATGGCGATGAACCGCCTTCTTAAACAAGGATAGATTGTAATTTTTGGGGAAAATTCCTTTCGGTAACAAGTTGCATAACTTGGAAGTTCTATAGAAAAAAGAGTCTCCGTAGACAGAAGTTCTCATTGTGTCAAGCTGGACCGCACAGGAATTTGCTGCCTCCGACTGTCTAGTACGCCTCAAGAATCTTGCCCTTGGGGGGATCAATCATATTAGTTCCTGCGAGCATCTTCCATGATAGTACTTGTAGAAAAGAGACAAGTCACCAACCATACGCCTGTGCTCTAGTGTTTCGAGAGAAATCAGTCAAACTCTCGTCATCAATTAGGCGAGTCGCTCTTCTTTGAATTGAACCCAAGAGAGCTAAAGTGTGTTTTGGGGCTGAACTCCAAACATGAGAACAGTTGAAATTTCTAGAAGAAATTTCAATATTTTGAAGAGAAATTCTAGCTTTGAAAGAAAAAAGTAGAATTTTTAAGAATAAATTCGTAATTTTGAAAGCTGCGAATTTCGAAAAAAAAACCTAATTTTAGGAAAGGATTTTTTAGAAAACCAAATTCGGAATAAAAACCCAACCTTTCGGAACAACTCGAAAAGTAATGAAAATCCCTAAAAATGCCAAAATATTTCCAAAGATCGAGTTTGGTGAAAAAATTCGCAATTTCCAAAAACATTTTTCTCGAAGTTTTTACTTCTTTATTCTTATTTTGACATAATATTTAAATTTCAAAAAAGAAATTGAATGTCAGAGAAATTTTGTTCTCGAAAGTGCTCAAATATTTTTCTCAACATTTTTTATTTTCAGCAAAATCGAAATTTCAAGGAAAAGCCAATTTGGAGGAAAAAGTCGACAGTTCGAGAAACTAAAACATCGCATTTTGAAATAAATGTCCAAATTTCAAAAATAATATTAATATTTCGATAATAATATGAAGTTGAGTCAAATTTGAAGAAGCCGAAATTAAAAAAAAAGACAAATAGTAAGAAAAGTGACAAAATTTTTATAGAAAACATGTTTTTGAACGACATGTCCAAAAAGTAGAATTTTGAGAATAATAATGCCTAAGTGACAGCATGCATGCTTCTGTTTTCTACACATCTGTGGCATGGTACCTTTTGAATGATGAAGTTTCATTCTCATTCTCTCCTAGTAAATACTGTGTATAAATGTAAGATGATTTTCGCAAGTTAACTTTATTTATTCAAAAAACTCTCTTATTTCCATGGTAGTATAAGATAACTTGTTATCTGGTTATACCATCAGGCCACTATTATTAAAGTTTCCTTCAAGCTGCTCCACTATCCGACACTTAAAATTAAACTTTTATAAATACTTAACAATATTTTTTTGCCAATCTTTTTTCTCCTTGTTTACATTCAAATCCGTTCAGTTTTATTGCATAATTTGTTTTTGCTGCTCTGAGCTAGATTAGTTATAATTACATAGGCTTATACTAGTTACTATGTACTTATACTACAGGATCCATTAAGGATAATGGAAAGTAATTGGAATTTACATTAATAAGTAGAATATTGTAAATATTTGGTAAAAAACTATTAATAACCAAGCCCTGAAGTTTCACAGGAAGTACAGAAATAAAAAATATTTGAAAATGGTTGCTGATTGATTTAAAAAGGGGTGAGATAATTAAAAAGCGAGCATGCTAATTTTATGGTATCCAGTAAATTTTCAGTTTATCTTTTAACTTCTTTAACATATTTAACATATTTAAGAAAACAAGTATGAACATACTAATTTTAAACGTTCCGGTTTTACTCCAACGTAGCGGGACCAACATTCATGGTTGACTTTTACCTATATGGCTTAATGAATAATAATAATGTTAACCACTAGAAGCAAAATAAGGTGGTATAAATTACCAGAGAATTGTGGACAATCAGTCGTATTTATCGCCACCACACAGTTTGCATTAAAGCTAAATTACATTATCGCAGGAGGCAATTAATAAAACGTCTAATCGAAGCAAACAAATGAATATCGATTTACATATCAAATAGGTGGAGCCTGTTTTTGCACATTTAGAGTGAGATTACTGACCACTGCCGATCATTTATGTGCCTTTTTTATATCATTATTGCCTCATTTCCATAAGAGCTGGTCGAAAAAAAGCTGATGAACACGCAACCACACTCTCAAAGTGTTAATCGCATTATACAGGACGAAATGATGGGAATGCGCCTTTCTCTAGAATAATTCATCCGAAACTGATGTTTTGAGCCCTTACCATAATGAATTATTTAATTTTCATAATTATATTACTTAAACAAAAAGCACGACTTAAAAAATGGAAATTTTATCATGGAAACACTTTACGTGTTACTCAACAGATTATAATCGCAACTATTGAAGTCTTCTAGAGATATTTGTTTAAGTTCAACTTTTTTTAAATATCAACTTTGGAGTCCAAAATTTCGAAAAAAAAAACAAGTTAAACGTGAGGTCTGGGCTTTTTTTTATTTTTTAAATATACATATTTTTATTTCAATATTTAGGCATACCATACGTTTGAAATGTTAATTTTAAGCCCTAAATACTACAAAAATAGTCGAAAATTTGCTTTCAAATTCGTCATTTTTTATTTTCTCTCAGTATTTCGCACGTCTTATTTCAGTCACAAACAAGAAAGCAAGTTAATAAAAGTCGTGTTAGAATGAGGTAAAAAGAAAACTTCAAATTTTAACTTAAAAAAAACTTATATCATGTTACTTCATTGCAATCAAATGAAATAAAATTTTGTTTAGTCCGGTAGATTAAAGAGAGTAAAAATGTGAAGTAGATACAATTATTTTTATAATGAATGTATTGAGGCCATCATATGGCCTAATAATAACTAAAGACTTCAGAGAAAAACAATATGTCTAAAAGAATTCGAATTCTTTAAAGCAAATTATTTTCTTTAACGTAAAAATTTAAAAAAAAAAGACTTGGGAAAGAGTCAAGATTTTGACATTTTCAAAAGCCTGAAATTTTTAAAAAAGCTCAAATTTTCAGAAAAGTGTAAATTTTAAAACAAATTTTAAATACGTAGAAATGTCTAACTTTCCAAAAATAAGTTGAAGTTTTTAAAAGAGCAAACATTTTTAAAAAAATGAAATTTTTGAGTTAAAATAAAATTTTTAAAGAATATAAATATTAAAAAAAAATTGGATTTGTCAAAATGATTCAAATTTAAAAAGGAAATCATAATTTTTGATAGTCTAAACTTCAGAAAAAATTAAATTCGCGAAACAATCAAAACATTGGGGCAAAGTTGAATTTAAAAAAAAAGTCCACATTTTTGATAAACTCAAAAATTCGCGAAAGACAAAATATCGAAGAAAGATTTGAAAAAGCCGAAATTTTGAAACAAATTTTAAATATGAAGAAATGTCTAACTTTTCAAAATATAAGTTGATATTTTAAAAAGAGTAACTATTTTTAAAAAAGCCAAATGTTTGAATTAAAATAAAATTTTTACAGAATATAAAAATTTTTAAAATAGGTGGATATTACAAAATGATTCAAATTTAAAAAAGATATCAATATTTTTGGTAGTCTAAATTTTTTAAAAAAGTCTGCTTTTTCTTACAAAAAAAAATTAAATTTACAAAATAATCAAAACATTAAGGCAAAGTTGAAATTAAAAAAAAAGCCCACATTTTCACTCAAAAATTCGCGAAAGACAAAATATTGAAGAAAGGTCTGAAAGAGAGGTTTAAAATTTAAAAAAATCAAAATTTTCAAAATAAAACAAAGTTTTGGAAAAGAAATTTTTAAGAAAAGGTAAAATTTTGAAATTTACAAAAAAAACTAAAAGTTCGAGAAATAGCCGACAATCTGAAAAAAAATTGAAACTTACAATTTTAAAAAGAGAAAAAGAATATGTTACTACAAAAAACTCGAAATTTATAAAGAAAAGGTCAAATTTTAAATTTCAAGACAAATGTTAATTTCCTTACCCAACAGTGTTGAGTTTAAATCCGAAATTTTAATAGCAGAATTTGAAACTTGAAAATCACAAGCTTTATGAGTAAAGTGGGACTCTTGTGCAATAGCCAGATTTTAATTCAATAGCGAAATTTTAGGGAAAGATATTTTACTCCAAATTTTGCAAAACGTCTAAATTTTAAACTTAAAATCGAAATTACGAAAAGAAAGGCGACATTTCCGTTTTGTTGTTATAAATTGTGGTTTGAAGTTTCAACTGGAAAGTTTTGGAAAAAAATAAATATTTAAAGAAACCATTAATTTTTTTTTCGAAATTTCGGGCTGAAAACCAAAACTTTAAGAGAGTTGGAAAAATTTCAATTTTGTATGTGGAATTTTGAGAAAATTTAGAGAAAAATTGACATTTATAAAATGAATATTTCAAGAATAAAGTAGAAATTTTAGAAAAAGCATGAACCATTGTAAGTCTTAATTTGGAATGGTGAGAAAAGTCGATATTTCAAAAAAAAAACTAAAACTTTGCAACAAAAGATTTTGTAAAAATTTGGAACAGAATTTCCAGAAGATCCCCATTTAGGATCCATTCGACATTTAAAATGTAAAATGATTATTTCGAGCTTAAACAAAAGTTTGTAAGGTAAGTTTTTAGTTGAATCTGTGATGTGCCTCTGCCTCTGCCTCTGAGTGCAGCAGGTTGCAACAGACCTGCTGCACTCATGCATTCGTCGCCTTCTCAGCGCCATACCCCAAAAACGGTTGATCTTACAGATAAATGTAAAAGGCGTTTTTTGTAGATAATTGTACGATGAGCAATTTTTGTAATGACCTACTATTGACCATCAGAGCAATAGGTCGCAAAATATTCGCGAAAAACTGATTTTCGTGACCCTTTGACGTTTATAACTTTTTTAGCCGGCACGATGTCAATGTCGATTTTTCACATATTCATTAAAATGTCGTAATAAAGGTGCATACAAAAAGCAGCTTACTAGGAATTATTTCCGCAGATTGGGGTTTTAAAACATCTAAAATGATTGGAAATTCGACCATAACCAAATACATGTTTGTAGGCAATTCTCAATTCTTGCGTCGACGATTTGAGAAAAGGAGTTCGATATGAAAAATTTTAGCTCTTTTTGAAAATGTATGTTTTTTTGTCGACAATTTTGGTCGGTTTAAGAATTTCTACTTATATTTGAAAATCTCAATTTTTCTTAGAATTTTAAATTTCTCTCGAAATTTTCGACTTTTTTTTGAATATTATGAAGTTTTATTGTTAAAAATTATGAACTAGTGACCTTCCTAAAATTTCAACTTAAGAAAAAACATTTCGACGTTATTTTTCAAAATTTAAATACTTTTAAAATTTGTGAACATGTTCATTTCATAATTGAACTTTTTTGAAAATTTTCATTTTTTCAATATTTTGACTTTTTCTATAAATTTTTATTTTGTTATAAATTTCAAGAATTTTCCACCCTTTGAAGGCTTAGACTGTTTTAAATTCTACTCTTTTTTTGAAATTTTGCCCTTTTGAACATTTCAACTTTTTTCAAAATATTGACCTTTAAAAAGTGCGATTTAAAAAAAACGATCTTTTTTTAATTTCCATTTTATTTGAAAGATTTGACCTTCTACTTTTTTTGAAAATGTTAAGTTTCGAAGATATAAACTTTTATTCGAAATTGTTTCTTTTTGGAAAACAGCGACTTGTTAAAAATATTTTTACTTTATTTAAAATATTTAATCTACTTTCAAAGTTTCAACTTTTTTTTGAAAAATGTCACTTTTTTAAATAATTCTATTTTTTTTGAAACTTTTGAATTTTTCAAAATGTCGCCTTTTTTCCAAATTTAAATTTTTTATCAAAATTTTGCCTTTTTTAATGTTTTGATTGTTTTTGATTCGACATTATTGAAATAATATTTTATTTTAAAGTCTCGCTTGAAAATTTCGAATTTTTTGAAAATGTTGACATTTAAACTGAAAATTTCAAATTTCACAATTTCCAGTTTTTTCAACATTTCTATTTTATTAAATACGACTTTCTCTTAAATTTAAGATTATTATAAATATTTTGATTTTCGATTTCAAAACTTCTACTCAAAATTTCTACTTTTTTTCAAAATTTTTACTTTTTCAAAAAATTCTACTTTAAAAAAAGTTAATTAAGATGTTTACTTTTTGTTTTATAATTGAGCTTTTTTGAAAATCTTGATTTTTTTCAATATTTCGACTTTTTCTCGACATTTTTACTTTGTTATAAATTTCGATTTTCTTTGAAGAATTCTGCTTTTTTGAAAATCCTAGTATTTTATAAATCTCGACTTTGACAATTTCGATTCTGGAATTTTCGACGCTTTGAAAGTTTGGACTTTTTTTAAATTCTGCTCTTTTTTTTTAAATTTTGCTCTTTTGGACTTTTCAACTTTTTTAAAATCTTGACCTTTTAAACTTGCCATTTAAAAAAAAAATCGATCTTTTTTCAGTTTCCCCCTTATTTGAAAGATTTTACCTTCTACTTTTTTTGAAAATCTTAAGTTTCAAAAATATGAATTTTTATTCGAAGTTATGACTTTTTGGAAAACCGGGACTTTTTTTAAATATTTTCACTTTATTTAAAAAGATTCAATCTTTTTTCAAATTTTCAACTTTTTTTAAAACATGTCACTTTTTTGAATATTTCTACTTTTTTGAAATTTTCGAATTTTTCGAAATTTCGTCTTTTTTCCAAATTTCAATTTCTTGTGGAAATTTTGCAATTTTCAATATTTGGATTTTCTTTTCTTGATTCGACATTTTTAAAATTATATTTTATTTTAAAGTCTCAGTTGAAAATTTCGAAATTTTTTGAAAATGTTGTCATTTCTACTAAAAATTTCCAATTTTAGTTTCCAGTTTTTTCGTTATGTCAGTTTTTTTAAATATAACTTTTTCTTAAATTTTAGATTATTTTACAAATTTCGGCTTTCGATTTCATTCAAAATTTCTACTTTTTTGAAACTTTTGACCTTTTCAAAAAATTTTACTTTAAAAAAAATAATTAAAATATTTACTTTTTGTTTCAATTTCGATTTCTTCAAAGTTCGAATATTTCAAATTTTGAACTTTTTCAGGATTTTGAATTTCGTAAACATTTCAAATTTTTGATTTTATCGTAAAAATTCAACTTATAAAAATTTCGCGATCTTTTTTTAGTAATCTCCATTTTTTTTAAAATTTTGATCGATTTTCAAATATTTGATTTGTTCCCTCAGTTTTTACCTTATTTGAAGATTTTACCTCTTGAAAAATTCTACTTTTTTGAAAACTTTTCACTTTATTGATATGTTTAGTGTTATATCCTTAAAATTTTTTTTAAATTATATGTCTTTAATTTTTTCTATAATTTTGTCTTTTTGTCAATGTTTTTCATTTTGTTTTCAAAATTTTGATTTTTTGTTCAATTTTGAAATTTTTTCTTGGTAAGTTTTTTGTAATTTTTTATTTTTTCAAAATCTCAACTTTGAAAATTTTGTGCTTTCTCAAAGTTTTTACATTCATGAAAAATTCCAACCATTTTTCAAATTTTTGACTGTTTCTCATAATTTAGACTTTATTTTCGAAAGTTATGTCTTATTTTCGAAAGTTCGACTTTGTTCTAAAATTCTAAAATAAATTAATATCCCGTTTTTGTTTTAGGTTTGGACCCTTTTCCGTCTTGATTTCGTAATTTTTAGTTTTTTAAAAAAAGTCACTTTTTTAACTTTTTTTTTCAAAATCTTGACTTTCTTGAAATTTTTGAACTTCCTTATTTTCAATCTTAAAATATTTTGTCTTTTGAAACCAAAGTTGCTTTCGAAAACTTTATTTTTAGCTTATAAAACAAAATTTAATCATTTTTCAGTCGATCAGAAGTTCTCTCTTTATTATAATAACCTAGATAATAGAAATTATTAGTTTCTTTTTTTTTTGAAAATTTTGATTTTTTATATCTCTTTTTTGATATCTCTCTGAAGATGATAGCTTAGCTATCGAAATTTCTAATCTTTATTGGTTTCAGGGTACAAGATTTGAATTTAATTTTTATGGATTTCAGTTCCAATTCACAAAAAAAAATTCGATTTGAAACTTGAAATTTTGACTTTTTATAGAAATCTTTAATTTTTTTCCCAAAATAAGAAATTCGTGCCTTTTGTAATAATGCAATTTATTTTTCAATTTGATATTATTCTGTAAATGTTGACATTTTTATACAGGGTGTCCCCGTGTTAAGTGTCTTAAATGAAACAGGTGATAGAAAAAATAATTTTAAGCAAAAAGTTTCCTATGAACATGTATTCGAAAACTCTTTATAAAAAAGATATAAGATGTTCAAATTGGAATTAAAAATAAAGTTTTTACTTTTTCACTTTCAAGTTTTCTAAGACATTTAAACCAAATTTTGCACCCAAGATGTAGAGATAAAGTATCACAAAATAAAATAAAATTAAGTTTCTATCTTAACCAGTGGCGGAGTTACGGATAATGTGATATTATTGGCGGAAAAGCGCACTGAAGGAAATAAAAAGCCTATCTTATGTAAGGTATTTAATTCTGAATAAAAGTTATTTTTTGACATTTTTCTTATCTGTCACGGTTGCGTCCTGTCGTTGGTTTTGAAAAAAACATCACTCTCACTCGTACTTTCACTAAGGAATGTCCCAAAAATTTAAACTCTGTCACAATAGTGACAAATGTGAAAGAAGGTTAAGAGTCAACAATTATTTTATTTCATTTTATCCAGTGTGTAGCATCTTAAACTTACTTTTCTTTGTGTTAGTCAGTGTTCGAATATTTTGTATTCGAACAGTTCCTACGTAAAATATAAAAGAATGAATGTTAAAGAAAAGTTGCCGACAAAAAACCTTTTTTCAGAATTAAACGCTTTAATCAAAAATTCAATTTTATTTCATTTTGTTTAGTGGTGCACTACTTTTTTTTTCAAAACAATATCACAGATTACCCGTAACTCCGCCACTGGTTGAGGTAGAAACTTAATTTTGTATTATTGAATGATCCTTCATCTACACACCACGTGTGCAAAATTTAGTATAAATATCTCTGAAAACTGGAAAGTGAAAAAATAAAAACTTTTTTTGTATTCAAATTTGAACACTTTGTATCTTTTTTATTAAGAGTTTCAGGATACATGTTCATAGCAAACTTTTTCCTTAAAATTACTTTTTCTATCATCTGCTTCATTTAAGGCACTTAAAACGAGGACGCCCTGTATATGTATATTACGCAAGTTATTTTTTCTAAATTTTGGTTTATTTTCTCCGGATTCAAATTTTTTAGTTTTATTTTTCACATTTTGTCTGCTTGCTCAAAATATATCCGATCCCGATTTTATATCTCAAATTTTTTAGACATTTTTCAAATTTTGATTCTTTTTCAAAATTCCTAGTTTAGCCACGAAAATAATAAGAATTTTAAAATGTAAACTCAGAGTTTTCAGAAAAAACGAAAATTTCGGAAAAAAAACAACTCGACATGAAAAAACGATCAAACTTTTTTTGTTTTTTTCAGAGACGTTTCAATGTTGTCTGATGTGTACAGTTGAAGCTAAAATGCGGGGAAGTGGGGAGGTGCATTCCACTACTCTTTGATATGGTCGGATTAAGTAAAATTTATAAATACGAAACTTGCCGCGTAACGGTTCTAACGATTTAGATGAAACTTTAGAATTAGGGGCTTTTGGACCAATAGGATAATTTTTATAAGTGCTTTTTGGTAAAAGTTCAGGAGAACTATTTTCAAAGACATCTTGGTTTAATAGTAAAATAATTTTCTTTCAATACGCGACGCCTGTGTACAATATTGTTAAGCCGGTGCTGTAAACACGTCATGATTGCAGTGAAATGGCGACGCGCGCACGCCGATAATTGAATATTTATATATTTTATTTTTACCTACCCAAAGAATGAAACTCTTGATTTTCCTTCACTAATGTGTTCACTGAGGTTTCAACAATGATCCACAATACACTTCCCCATATTTACAGCCCATTTTCTTTAAAAAAAACCGATGTTATCTTCGCAAAGGTCTGTCAAATAATAAGAGGGCATTGCGAGCTAGATGGAGCTAGGCTTTCGCCAGGCTTCCAACTGGCTTCACTGCTTACCGTGTTAGGTTCAGTCTATTTAGTCTCTGTTTTTTTTTCTTTTAATGAATATCAAGTTTATCTCAGTATTTCGCTTTTTTCTAAACATTTCTTAGTTAGCACTCAAGTTTTAATTATTTTTTTTCTTAATTTTCCTCAAACGACATCTTTTTTTTCTTCTTTTGTTTGCGAATTGGTACTTAATTGATGAGACGTTATTCATAACCTTTTTTTAAATTTGAAATTTTTTTGAATATTTGTCAGTTTTAGATCTACCAAT
Organism: Dastarcus helophoroides; assembly: GCA_028583605.1. NCBI lineage: Eukaryota > Metazoa > Arthropoda > Insecta > Coleoptera > Bothrideridae > Dastarcus > Dastarcus helophoroides. The sequence goes on from CM053334.1 coordinate 31,406,384, forward strand.
TTCCATTTTATCTAAATTTTGAATTATTTCAGCAAAATCGCAAGTTTAAGTTCAAAATTTTGTTCGTAAAGAGTTCGGAAGTCGTAATTTTAATTTTGTAATTGCGAACGTGTTTTTATAGACTTCGAATTTTATTTAATTTTTAACCTAAGCATTTAACAAGAGTTGTAAAAAAGTTCTGAATTAAAGAATAATATTAAAATTTAAAGCGGAGCCATAGTCAACTCAACGAAGAGGCGCATTTGCTTACCCTTGACATAGAACGATATAGAAAAGCCAGGTGTAAAAATTTTTAATTATTGAATAGCTCAAATTATATTTTGATTTAGCTGCTTATGCCGCCCCCTTAAGGTTGATATGGTTGCCTATTTGCATCATACCACGACACGGCCCTGTTAGCTTTAAATAGAAATTTCAAGATAAAATTTCAAAATTTGACTTTTTTGTTAAAATTTCTTTTACTTCAAAAATCTCTTTGCATAAATAAAACTTTAAAATAACATTTGTATTTGAGAGATCTACCAAAAAATAACAGCGCAGTTATGATTTTTGCGTTTGAATATCCAGGGGTGCATTTAAGTGTGTGCAATTTCACAGGGGCTCCCATAAGAGTAAACAGTTTTTATTTTAGCCATCAAAGTTGGTATGGACACGGAATGGATATTTTTAGAGCTGATGACCCTTTATTTTTACTTGTAAACCCGAAAATAACACAGGGTAATTTTTTAGCAATATTTTCATATGAGGTACTCCACAAGTGTATTGCACAGGACCCCTAGAAGGTTAATCCGTCCTCTGAACAGCCAATATTGTCGAACGTTTTTCTTTTCTTTTTTTTTTCAGTTCGATGTCAACAAACGAATGTCTTTTCAATTATAATGAATATTATTATTTGTCATAATACCTAATTGGTAGAGCATATTATTTCAAAATATTGGTACATTCCACAGCTCGGACTTTCTCTCCAAATCCCATCAGACAACAAAGCGAATCCGCGAATGTTCAAGTTAAATCCCTTTATATTAGTCCGCTAGATTCTGTCAGAGATAGTTAGCTGAACGAAAGGGGGAGATCCGTTGCACCGGAAGTGACAGCATCGAAGTTGTGACAAATGATGCGGCGCCACAGTCTTTTGTCCCACTGTCCTCTCGCGTTGCTCTTTTTTATTGCGGCATCTTCCAAATTTTATTTGCAGCATGTCTTGCGGTATCCGCTCCATTAATGATGGCAACCAAATATTTTTTTACTTAAAATGCACACAACAACCCAATGTCCTTTATTTTATTGGCGATACTGTAACTTTATTAAAGTCAAAATATCCGCCGGCATTGTGCCTTTTTAACAATGAGGTAACCAGTATTTGACTGTTGTATGCACTTCAAATTAAAAATAACTGTTAAATCCCCAAACAATCCAGTCTCAATTTGAGATTGATGATGATTTATTTTTATTTCAAAAAAATCTATGATGGACTTGAATTTTTTTATAAAAACGAAGTGTTTTTGAGAAGTTTTAAATTTTCTTATAAAATTCTGTTTTAGATGATCAATTTCTTTCGATTTTAAATGTTGGGTTATAAACCGAAAATATATAATTTGAGATACCTTTTTCAAATAAACATAAATTTAAAAATTTGTGATGTTTACAGTCAAATTTTCTTACAAGTGTTGTATGCAAGTAGAATGTAACCTAGAATACAAATTCATGCAGCCTTCCAGGCGTGTATAGTGAATCATAGGTAGCTGAACTACCAACAGCTGAAACACTGCCATCTAGCGAAGAGGTTGCTCTCTAGGAAAAAGTTCCCAGAAGACAAGGATTCTAATGCACAGACCAATAGGTTTGAACATTTATTAGATTCGAAGTTTGGAAACCAAATACCGGTTTCGATTTTGTTATATCTGGTCAGTTTGATATATTCAGTTCGAATGCTAACTTGTTACTTGTCGGAACATTTGTAAGCATTCGAGTTGGACGAGATCTAACAAGATCGAAACCGGTATTTGCTTTCCAAACTTTGAATCTAATAAATGTTCAAACCTGTGCATTAGAATCCTTGTCTTCTGGGAACTTTTGATTAAATAATTTACCTATTTGCAGTAGTTGAAAGCCTAAAACAAAATTTGCAATTTTTTCAGAATATCAAATGTAATTTTTTTTTGTCAAAAGTTTGAATTTTAGTTTTTAATTTAAAGTTAAAGATCAAGATTTGAAAATACCAAAATTAAGTGTAACCAAAAAATGGAAATTTATAAAAAAAATTCAGGAGTAGTCAGTCTTTAAAGTCAAAAATTTAAATCACGATTTAATATTTATAGAGAAAACAGTTTATAAAAAAATTGCGTTTAAAAGTTTAAAAACTAAAATTCAGAACTTAAAAAGAGAAATATCAAATTTTCGGCTAAAAAGCCTGAAATTTGTAAAAGCGAATTCAGGTTCCGTCTCTAAAATATTGAGGAAAATGCGAGTTTTTGAGTTTTATGTGAACATTTTAGGCAGGAAAAGGATAAAATAGGAGAATTTGATAAAAATATGAAAATTTTGAAAAATTTGGTTTAAGAAAATGGTCCAAGTTTTAAAATTGTCAGAGGAAACGAGAAAGCAAAAATCTCTAGAAAAAAATGATATGAATATTTTTGAAGAAAAAAAAAAAGGAGAAATTATATAAGCTTAAACTTGAATCTTTGAGAAGTAATTGCACTCAGCATTTAAACATCAAAATTGGTATTAAATGAAAAACCTTTTTATGTGAAAGTGCTTCAAGTTTAAAATGTAAATTTCAAAAATAATATGAATAATAATGGTTTTGGATTAATCAAAATTTAAAATAGACTCATTTTCCTAAGTCAAAATTGAAAAAAGACAAAAGAGAAATGTTGAGAGAAAAACTCCAAATTTTGCTTCTAAAGTAGTAATTGAGAAAAAGAGCTGAAAATCTCTCGGAAAATTCGTAAATTTGACAAAAAAGTTGAAATTTTTAAAAAAGCTCGAAGTGGATTTTACGCAAGAGGATCCTGCATTAAAAAAAATGGTTAAAATAAAAAAATAATGTTCGTATATCAGAAGGAGGACTTTCGGCTTTCTTCCCCAGGTTAAATGACCTATCTTCGTTCATGACATTGTTGCGCCTTATCGGTTCGAAAATTAAAGCTTTGTGAATTGTAAACACTTTATTTCAAACTTATTTCGGAACACTTACAATTATAATTCACTTAACTATCAGACTATCTGATTAACTAACTATCTAACCAATCCGACTAACTGAGGGAAAGACCGACCGCCTATTTATACCCTTCCGGTTTTCTAGAACGGAATCCGTATAGATAAGATTATCGCATGCGGAAACGTCTGGAGCGCTTATTTACCATATAATTCATTCTCGCGGCCGCTTCCCATTATCTAATGTTTCTAGAAAGTTCCTTACGCAATCACTACTACAAATTTTCTAACTACATTTTGTTACAATATTTTGGCGACACATCTGAGGAACTCCGACGACGCACTTGTGTGTCGCGACACACTGGTTGGGAAACATTGCTGTAAAGCAATGACAGAGCGGAAAGGCGGAATACAGCTTTAGTTTTTTTTTTAATATGTATTCAATTAAAAATTAGCATGCCATGCAACGACAGATTATTATTTTATAAGCAATTACGAGGCACCATCATGCTAAGCAACTTGACGCTGCTTTATATGGAATACGTGAATGAAAGTAATCGTAACGAACGGTAGCAAAACAAAAGATAAGAACATGTGTATGTAATCGATCTAGGACGCCTTGGAATCGACCTCAAATAAACAGTTATGCATCGCGGAGCACATTGATTCATGCGCGACCGGAGCAAAAAGGCGCAAAAAAAGGAAGACGATCGCCCATCAGAAAAAAGGAAGTTGTAAAATGCATAAAAAAGACGGGCAAACGCACCCGTTTTCGAACAAGAACAAGCGAACGTCGACATAGTCGGCTAGATGTGCTTTAATTCGTTGGAAATTGAACCGAGATACAAAACTCGTGCGCGACATGAGCCGGCTTTGATGCTTCAATTGTTTTCAAATTGCATAACTGGATCTTTTAATCTATCCGAGAAGCGGTAGCCAGTCATCGAAAAAGAAAAATAAAGCGATAATTGACGGTTTTATGGTAACCATTTACCGGGTGTGGTTGAGAATTTCTGATCTATTTTAATACACTGCCTGCCTGCACAGGGAACATGTTCCGTTAATTTTGTATGGCAATTTGTTTACCCTGCAAATTGCTCATTTTACCACCAACGGTATGCTTATGTCAGCACATGAAAAATCACCTTCATTGTGTGTAAAAATTCACTGTAGTTCTACGTACAAGGTGTGTAAAAACAGTCAGATTTTGAATTTTGTATCGAAATTTTATAGAAAACATTTAAATGTGCAGGTGAAAATTCATAATTTGAGAAAATCTCGTAGCTTATAATAAATTACAAATTATAAAGAATGTAAGCACTTTATTTAGACAAAGAACCAGAACGTAATACATCAACTAATCAATTACTATAAATTGAAAGTCTAAATACTCAATGAATCACTATAGGGGAGCGCTCCGAAAGTTTCGACTGTTTTCTAGACTAAAGCTACATACGAGTCACCTCGCGAGCAGAATATTCTAGTACCTTAAAGGGGTCCACAGAAATCTCGATTTATATCTCTCACATCACAGAAAAAAATTAAAATGAACAAACAAAGGTACGAATTTTTGGAACAAACTTGAAAATTCGTTTTCTTAAATCGAAAAGTAGAAATAAAAGGAAAAATTTTGAAAAATATGTAATTTTGGAAATCGAAATTAACATTCTGAGAAAAAATGTAGAAATTTCAATTTACGAAAAACCATGTTTTTGGAATCACCACTTTTTGTTGAAATATTCGACTTTAGTCTCAAGATTTTGATTGTAAAGTATAAATTATAGTATTGCTTTAATTTTAAAGTGCATGGAAAAATAAAAATTACGAGAAAAAAATAAAATTATCCGCTGAAAAACCAAATTTCCATAAAAAAGTCAACATTTCGAGAAATATGTTCGATTTTTTTTATAAATTCAGGCTTTACTCAATTTCTAGAACTTAGAATTTCTGGACAAAATATTTCTCCTTTTGTTTTCTGAAATCAAAAATTTAAGATAAAAGTAGAAATTAAAAAAAAAATCGAAAAATATCTGAAAAAAGTCAAAATGATACATTTTTAAAACATAAAAATTACTTCGTAAAAAAGTAAAAATTGGAAGTTTAAATCAGAAATTTTGAAAAATAAATGATTTCAAGTTTACTTTTTATTTTTGGATCATTATTGACTCTCTTGAATTATTTCAAAAATTCTTATTTTAGCTTACGAACCCAGTTTGCAAGATAAAATAAAAATGTTTAAAATGATTATAGTCTACTCTTGCAATTTTGCACATATAATTCAAACATTTTTCCATTCTGACACATCAACATTTGTTGAACAAACTTGACAGATTTTAGCCGAAATGTTGACAAAAAAGTCAACATTTGGATATTAATCTAGTATTTGTGGAAAATATAAAAATTTGAAATGTATCTATGTACAGGGTACATGATGATCCAGAACTGATTCTGTTCTAGTGTTCACTAAACATCGATAGGAACTATCGATAATATAGATAGTTTTGAACATCGAAAACTATCGATAGAATTATTCGGTAATATCGATAGGAAATGGTTTTTAATGTGTTTTTTGTTTCTGTTTCCATTTAAAGTTCAGTAACTTAATTTATCAACATATTACTTATGAATACATGTGTCATCTTTATTAAAAGAAGACATTGGATAGTGGCAATGTGTATTATAAATACAAGGTAGCCGAGCATTTCATATTTATGTCAAGTTTTCTCCTCTTGTCTCTGCATGACGTTCAAATTCACTCTCAAAAACACCGATTTTGCTCTGCTTCAATTTCATAAAATGATGTGAAGCCATCTATGATTGAAGGGAACACACTCAATAAAAACTTATAAATTAAGGACCAAGTCAAGCAACAGGTTCGAACATTTAGTGAGCTTTGGCCACCCATCAATAGTGTACATTCTGTCATTGTGTGAATTATAAAAATATAATCATTACTAATATAAAAGGTCCTGCAACAGTATGTCGGGCATCTGTGCTTTTAACTTAACATAATTAAAGGTAATTAATTTTTTTCAAAGCCATCTTTAATTCTTTGTCTTGTATCATAGTATCGAAAGAGCCATATAATCCGACGAATATCTGCTTAACCGTTAAAACTTTCGAAATATTTGTAGGTACAAAAATTGTTCATTTTTTGATAGAGAAAAATATGCAGGGTGTTCTATTTGAAAAAACGAAGAAAAATTGCTTCATATTTTAGCTAATTTGGCATTGAATTTTTGACACCCTGTACAAGGCAGGCTTAAGATATTTATAGCAAAGTAACCAGGGACCCACTACAGAAAACATCTAGCGTAGTTTTAATTTTAGGGCGTTTTTGTATTTTTAATGAATTTTTAAAGAAAATGTTGCAAAATATTTTTTTTCTCTTTATTTATTTATTACTCTGGAACTACCTAATCAAATTTAACAATATCTTAGGAATATGTAAAGTTGTCAGAAAGAAACCCAAAAATGTAAAAAAATACAGGGGGTTCTATTTAAAAAAATTCACCCTCAGCGGCTCACACTTCTTGGAGACACCCTGTATATGGTAACATTTTTTCCTAAAATACATTCTTGTACACAATTAAGGCCTGCATGTGAATGAAATTTCTAATTTTTTTATTATAGGACCTATAGATGCCCGACGCACTGTTGCAGGACCCTGTATAAATGCGAAAGTGTGTATGTCTATCTGTCCGCTTCAGTGTTGCCAGATCTCGCGCACTTTTTCGATTTTCTACTCTCAGGCATATGGCACGACACTTTTTTTTATGTAAATAAATACAAAGCTTGGTAATAACGACACATCGACATCGTCATCTAACGATGAGGGTTCATGTATTTTAAAAATCGAAATTTTGAGAAAAATCCAATTTTTCAGAATAGTGAAAATTGTCAAAAAGAGTCGAATTTTTATATTTTTCAAACAAAAATACAATTTACCAGATATTAGTCGAAACTTTGAGAAAAAGTTGACATTTTGAAAAAAGTGGAAATTTTGACAAAATTTTGAAATTTTGAAAACAGTTTAAATTCTGAAAAAGTTATATTGTCTTAAGAAAAAACCGAAATTTGATGACAAACGATTATGATTTTTAGAAAAGTGAAAATTCAAAAAGAATTCGAAAAAAATTGAAATTTTGGGAAAAATTAAAAAAAAGTCGAATTTTTCAAATAAAAATACCATTTACTACATAGAAGACGAAATTTTGAAAAAAATTAAAAATTCTTGAAAAATAGTCAAAATTTTCATGAAAAAGCAAAATTTTGGAGAAAGTTTAAATTCTGGAAAAAATCGTATTCTAAAAAAAGCTGAATTTTGATGACAAAAGGTTACCATTAAAAAAAAATAAACATTCTAAAAAATGTTTGATAATTTTAAAATCGGAATTGTGAGAGAAATCCAATTCTTCAAGGAAGTGAAAATTTTCAATAAAAAGTTGAATTTTTTAAATAAAAAACCAATTTGCTTCGTAAAGTCGAAACTTTGAGAAAAAGTCGAAATTTTGGAAAAAAAGTGAAAATTTTCACAAAAAATTGGAATTTTAAAAAAATAGGAATTCTAAAAAAAGTCATAATATCTTAAGAAAAAAGTGAAACTTGATGACAAAAGGTTAATATTTTCTAAAAAAGAGTTTGAAAAAATCGAATTTTTGAGAAAAATCGAATTTTTGAGAAAAATCCAATTTAAAAAAAAAGTGAACATTTTCAAAAAAGTCCAGTTTTTTCAATTTTTCATGTAAAATTACCATTTACTTCATAAAAGTCAAAATTTTGAAAAATAGTCCGAAATTTTCACAAAAATTAAAATTTTGAAAAAGTTTCAATTCTGAAAAAAATCATATCTTAAAAAAAGTCGACATTTGATGACAAAGGGTCAAGGTTCAAAAAAAAGTATACATAATAATAATCAAAAATTTGGTTAAGGTGCAAATTAAAAAGAGGGTTTTTAATAAAGCATTATCTTAACAGAATCAGACTTTAAAAAAACAAAATTTTTAAGAAAAATCAAAATTTTGAGAAATCAAAATATTGTACTAACATTTTTAAAAAATTGGAAAATAAGTCAAAATTGTGAAAAAGCTGAAATTTACAAATTAAGTTGAAATTTGGAAAAAGTGAAAATTAAAAAATGGAAAATTCGAAATTTTTAAAATATAAAGTCGAAATGTTTAAAAAAGTTCAAGATTTTCAATAAAAATCGAAGTTAGATTTTAAAAAAAATCGTTACTTTCAAAGAGGTGAAACGAGGAAACACTGAAATTTTGAAAAAATAGTCGAATTTAGAATGGAAATGTTTTATAAAAATTCGAATTTAAAAACAGACAGGTATTGCAAAAAAGTTGAAATTTCGAGTTAAAATTAAAAAAAAAACGTTAAAAAAATGTTCAATAACTAAGATAGGAATTTTGAAAAAAGGTCAAAATTTTCAAAAGTATGGTCAAAAATGTGATAAAAAGTCAAAATTTTCCAAAAACAATTCCGAAATAAAGTCAAAATATTAAAAATTTTAACTTTTGAAAAGCAAATTTTTGAAAAAAAAATTGTTTAACGAAAACAGAAATTGTCATAAAAAGTTTCCAAAAAAGAAAAATATACCCAAAAATCGTTATTTTAAAACTAGAATTTTCAAATTAAAGACTTCAAAAAAAGTCGAAATTTTCCAAATTAAGTCAGAATTTCGAAATAGCTTGAAATTTTAAGAGGCGAATGAATAAATGTCGACATCCTGAAAAAAGTTGATATTTTATTTGAAATTTTTAAAATACGTAATTCTACATTCCCAGTAAAAATCAAGTTTTTCAACTAAAAAATGAAATCTTCAAATAGGTGACCCAAGAATTCTTGCTCTTGTTTCACGCGGACGAAAGCGCGGGTAGTAGCTAGTTTGTCATAAGTATATTTTTGATAAATTTGTCTGCTGCTTGTAAATTATCTAAAGTAAAATACAAAATAAAATTTTGGTAAAGAATATCGATAGTACTATCGATAATAACGATATTTTCGTAAGGAGCCTATCGATAATATCGGATAGTACAAACTATCGATGTTAAGTGAACACTATTCTGGTCCTCAAATGCAGAGAAACGACAGTAGTAATTAAAAAACTAAAAGTATATTCTTTTAAAAGGTCATTTTAAGAATATCCTTCACATAATTTGACCTTCTCAAAGGTCATGACCTCAAGGCTACAGCAGTAGTACAGTACTTGTCTTATTTTCATACAAATTTTTTTCTTCAAAAAGCTTTTTCAGATCTTCACTTTTTTAGAAGATATCGGGAATCATCGGTCAACCCCTAGCAATTGCCTAATCCACCTATAGAGAAGGTTTACAAATTTCACCGACAACATTTGACAGCCGATTCAGAACGATAAATAAATTCGATTTATTAGAAAAAATTAATGAATCGTTTTTAGTTTTCGAGTGATTGACCTAATTTCAGTAATTTCGTAGCCTTAAGGTTATGACCATTCGGTGATGAATATTCTTAGAAGGATTTTATAAAAGTTTTTCAATTGCCATTACGGTGTCTCTGCAATAAAAGGTCAAAATCTCTACACGAAAATATTTGAGAAAAAAAGTCGAAATTTCGAAAGAAATCGCTCATTGTAAAAAACGAGTTTTAAGTAAAAAATAAGGAAAGCTCGAAAAATGGTTTGAACTTGGAATTTGCACTGGAAATTTCGAGAAAAAAATTGAAAAGCGAAAATTTAATTTCCAAGCTAATATTTTCACACAAATTGGTATTTTCAGTCAAAATTTTAGGAAAATAATATACATTTTTAGGTTAACTAAGAAGCTTGATAAAAAGGTTGAAATTTCCAGAAAAAGTCGAACTTACAAAAAAAAAGACTCTTATGGGGGTGCCGGCAGAAGAGAAGACTTAAAATTAGGAAATGATGCTGGTCTTCTTTAAATTTGTAAATTAATTGTAGTCATCAAAAATTAACATTTAATAATTTGTAAATTAAGATTATTAACATTAGTCTGGTTTTCACATCTATCGGCATTCCCAGCAGCAATTGTATTCGTATTCATACGGTTTATTTATTAATGAAAAGTTACAATGAGCAGTAGAAGATGTAAATACAACTTAATTGAAATAAAATTAAGTAATATCAAATTTTTAGACGTAAATATTAACACGAACATGATGTGTTTTTGTTATTCATTTTTCCATATGAAAATGTTAACCCATTTAATACTCACTGTTGTACTGTACACTGATTTTATAACTAAACAATTTAAATAATAATCAAACTAAAACACAATTTAAACAATGCACAGTGTACAGACATTAAACTTTCCACGTAGTTAATTTATATGTTGTAGGTGTTAGATATTTATTGTACAAATATCCCGAGAATTAGACTTTAAAATTGGCAACATACCTTGACGCCTATTGGTAGCCTATTTGATTTTTCTCGTGATGAGTCCTGGGTTCAATTACCGGCGCCGATCACGCACTTTTAATTGTATTGCACGTTTTACTCATAGCTACGTACATGTGCTGTTAATATTAGAGCATGTCGGTAACGTGACATTAGCCTGTAGGTGTCGCGAAACCATAAATTTAACCCCTACCAAAAAGTCGCTCAACGCAGAAGTTTTTACTTCAAAAAATATTTTGCAATGAAGCTGTGTTTCTCTGGCTTTCTTGAAGACCACGTCACTGTTTTAATAATTGTAGTATATACCATTTCCTAATTATTTTTGCTGGCTACAATTTTTTTTTGTTTTTGTTTTTCGATTCACTCTCAAAAAATTGTGGTCATGACTGCTGTACACGTGTTTTGGCCAAAACAAGGTAACAAATTGAAGAAACATTTAAAATTGTTATTCAAACTTTCTTATTCTTTATGTAAAGTGTTTACTTCAGCAGACAATATGCTACCTAAAGTTGTCTGCTGTGGTTCTAAAATCATACTTGGGCACTTGGGCGTAAAATCATTCCCGTCAATCAATTCTAATTTAAACAAAAATCTCGATAGAAAAACGCAATCAGCACAATGTTCTGTTTACATTATATTCATTAAAATATTAATAAATTAATCTAATTATTCCATATAAATATTATAATTACTTTCTTGGCTATTAGTAGTCAGGAAAAATCATTAAAGTATGTATTATATGTATATATTACAGTCAGTTAATTATGGTGTTTATAAAGCAATCATAAAATTTTCCACTTATTAAGTAAAAGTGTTATCTTGCGAATTGACGTTAGTAATGAGAAAAAATTCAAATTTTCATTAACGCTTCCCTTTGTGGTGATGAGCTTATTTTCTGAGAATCGACACTCTAAGAGTTTAGTCGCTATACAGCCTAGATCTAATGATAAACCATAATATGTGCTAGAATTCCACAGAATATTTATGCATGATCCTTAATCATAGTGCGCGATATCTCCAAAGCAAAAAAAATATCCTGAAAAAAATATTCTACGCGCTAAATTTAAAGAGAAAGGTAGTCATTAAGCTATAATTTAAGCGAGTAATGCTTGCATAACAAAATAGCCCATTTATTTAAACTATATTTATAACCACATTATTAAATAAGTGGGTACACATTGCTAACAATAGGCCGCAATTGAAAAAACAATTTTTTTGAAAGAAAATGAAAACTAAACCGGATAACAGGAAACGTAAGGTACATTGCACACGGCCAAATTAAAAGATGCTTAACACTAATAGCACGTTTTGAGCAAATTTAATAGCCTTTTAAATCCCTTTTGTTATTCTCCAATAATAATTAGACATTTTACAATCGTTGGCAGGCAGACGAAATTATTTTTCGTCCAAATGTACCATCTGGTATGGATATAATTTTCGATGGACTCCCATAAAATGTGTAAATCAATTGAGAGGTTCCCCTGTAATCAAATTATTCTCAAATGAGTTAATTATCTTTCTCTATATTTGCAAAACATAATTAACTTGAAGGAGAATTATAGTTTTCTCATGTTACGACCACTTCTGTGCATTTTAAACCGTTAAGACACATTTGTAGATCTTCGTTGGTGGCTTTAGTCTTCGCGCCTTGTACGCTTTAGTCTTATTTTCTAAAAATTTGAGCATTTTGTTTTTATTACTTGAAACTTTTTGCATAATTTCCCAAAAAAGTAAAGTATATTTTTTTAATGATTAGCTTCTCAAAATATTTACAACCTACAATTTAAATGTGTTTCACTACCAAACGTGTTACTGATATTTCTTCGAGTTTGTTCGAGGAGCAATTGCTATCTTATTATTAAATTACTAATTGGATACATGCGGATCTTCTTGCACATGTTAATGAGGCGTTTTTATTGTTATTATTAGTTTTATTATTATTACGTTTAAAATACCTGGAGTGAAATTAATTAAAGCAGCAGATATGGCAGAAATGGTTGCATGGGTACAAATTTTCAACAAAGGTTAGTAACTCATTAAATGGTAACGATAGTTTAATTCTCAAGCAGAATGCATGCCGATATCATGTTCCTGAGACATATATTGCTCATTAAAACACGCTCGGTCGGAAATTATCTGCCAGATTATGTGGGTATTATAATTTCCTGTCACTATAAAACCTTAATAAAAGTTGTAGAAAATAACATATTTGTTGGTAAGTCATTATGCTTCTGCAGGCTTAGAAAACTGCGGTCGATTTCGAATCGAAACGATCACTGCACCAGGAAGGTTCAACTTACAAACACACATTCTGAAAATGAAGATATATTAATTTTTGAAGTGAAAACTTACTTTGAATTAAACAGAAGGACTTTTGATAGGGGAAAAACTTATGGTTTCGCGTCACCATCATGCTAATTATCGTTACCAACATGCTCTAACGTTAGTAGTATTATGTATCTATGACTATAGATTTAAAAAACGCGTGGTTGGTAGCGGGGATTGAACCCGCGACCAGCCACGCAAGAAACAGTCGTCCTATTCGTTGTGCTATACCCCTTTTTTGAATACGTGAAAAGTGTGCAATACACACTTGTCACGTAGTCATACTATGCATACTATGTATTTTTTAAATTGTATTTTAATGTTGATTATGTGGCGTGCGAGATTAAGACAGAAATCTCGTTCCCACAGTTGCATTCAACAGGCAAAAGCATAATAACGATGGAGACATTTTAAAATATTCACATCTTTCAAAGTTCGACCGTTTCTAAAAATATCCACTTTTCTTTAAAAATCGACTTTCTCTTGAAATGTTCACCTACTTTTAAAAATTTCGATATTCGTCGAAGATTCCCTACTTTTTAAAATGTTTGCTTTTTTGGTCTTTGAAATTTAATTTTTTTCAAATACTGACCCCATTATAAAATTTCAATATTTTTTTTGAATATTTCATCAAAGGTCCGAATCTTATGAAACATTTCGACTTTTTCAAAATTCTCTTCCTTCTTGAAAATTTATCCCTCTTTTTTGAAATTTTGTATTTTGACATTTCGATTTAAATTAAATTTAAAAAATTAAAATTTTTGAAAATTTCGATATTGTTTAAGATTACCGCCTTTTTAAAGATTTAGATTGCTTCTCAAATGTTTTTGTTTTTTACATATTTGCTTTTATAGGTAATTTTAACTCCTTTAAAACATTTCGACTTTTTTGAACATTTCAAATTTATTTTAAAAATTTCGAATCTCAAATTTTTCAATTGTTTAAAAAATTTTCACCTTTTCAAGGGGTTTATTTTAAAGCTTTCACTTTCTTGTAATTTAATCTTTTCTCAAAATTTTGACTTACACATGAGGTAAAAGCACCGGTAATGGACACTTTAAGGGCGAATTTTTACTCTTTTGTGTATAACTCTTTAAAACTAGATTGTTTCGGCAACTTCAAGTTTTCAGAATTTTATTGGCCTTATTTACTCATGTTGTTGTGGTAAAATACTAAATTGCTTTTAAAGAAAAATAGAAAAAAAAATCATTTTTGGAGGTCATGAAACGCATCGGCAGTGGACAGGGAATTTTCAGTAGTGAGCACTTGCTGGTTTCGGTAGTGGGCACATTTTGTTTAGACAAAAAAAATAATTATTTACAATTTTCCAACACAAGAGATTATTATTTTGGAGGAACAAATTCATGAACACAAAAAGCAAAATGAAAGTATATAAAACAACGATGGGGCCAATATTAACATATGCAGCAAAAGCAAGGGCAGACACAAGGGGGCAAAACAGAAAATAAACAGTGTGAAAATGGAAATATAAAGATAAATAAATGGCATAACATTAAGAGATATACAAACGTAACGTACGAGAGGAATGTAACGTACAAGACGTCAACAAATGAGTGAAAACGAGAAAGAAAAAGTGATACGAACATGTAGATAGGATGAGACCAGATCAACTAGCAAATATCGCTTAAAACAATAAACCATACAGCAAAAGATTAGTGGGAAGACCACATACAGTCAGCAACAACAGAAACTGAAGAAGAAGAAAAAGAAAAAGTTGAAAAAAAAAGAAGAAGAAGAAAAAGAGATTATATATAAGGAACCTTTAACATTATCGATCCGTCAAACACACTAAACTTTTTTAAAAACAGCTGATTAACAGATAAATACAAAGGAAAATTTAAGAACTCATAACTTTTTTGCTATTTTGAGATTTTTGCACCAACTTCAGCTTTTCATAACAGTTTTTAGTAGCAAGATACAGCAAAACAAAAACCAAGCTTTGACTTAGTTCCTTTCAGAATTGCTATTCAGACCCAGAGACTCATCTGAGCTATCTGTTTCGAACCACTTATCTTGTTCTTTTGGTTTTAAATCATTTTTTTCAAAACACCGTATGTATTTTAAATTATTTGTAGCTCTTTCATCTTTTTTTTTCTTTTTTATTTTTGCTTTCGTAACTTGTAATGGGTTCCTCTCTTAGAACTTTTTTTTCGGGCAAGTTCTTTTTCGTCATGTTTCTTGAACTTAACATCAGCTTTTCTGGTTTTTTCTAATTGCAGTTATGTTTTCTTTTGAACTTTGTCCTTATGGTACTGTTACCGTTGTCTTTGATGTTATTACACTGGGTATCACTTTCTTAGGTTTCCTTTTTTATTGGACTGTCCAGTCACACCAATGCTCTCCTAAATGCTTTTAAATACTTCTGTTGTGGTTGGCTCATTGCTGATGGTGAACCATATATTTGAGATACTTGGCATACTCACCTGTTCTGGTATTGGCTCTTGTACTTCTTGCACTTGAATAACACTCGTGTTGAAGCTTTCTGTATCAAAAGATTAAGTTACAGTTCAGTTTTGCGCAATTCTTTTCGAGATGGATGAATTTATTTTCAAAAACTCCTTAAACCAGGTTGACCATTAGTGAAAGAATTTTTTATTTTCTAATCATTGACTACATGTTGAAAGCTGCCTGAAACTTGTGCTTTAAATACAGAAAACCCAGCCTATGCCATTAACAACATTTATTTCCTTAAATCACTTTATTCTGCTACGCCAAGTGTCGAAGTCTTCTTTCTCAATTGGGCATTTTTTTTAATTACATACGTGACACCCAAAATTTCTTAGCAGCAATTGTTAAAGAATTTACTTAACTAGCACCTTGCAGAGCAGCGCTTTCCTTAGTATCCTGCACTTAATTCCAAAATGTTGGCCATTTTTTTATATTATCTGTGTTTCAGAAAAAATAAACAAATGAACAAGATGTTAGCGGACTACAATAACTAACTAGACTTAGTAGTTTACGTAGTTTAGTGGATTACAACAGTTTCACAGTCCTATTTACAGTTAAATATTTGGCAAATGTGAAGAGAGAACACCATGCCCACTAAGGGTTCCTGTACTCAAAATCGAATAAGACCAAAGCAGGGTGTGTTCCCACAACAAATTGTAATTAGTTGCAGCCCAAAAAAATATTTTTGCAAAACCGTCAGTGGTGGGCCTTAGTGCCCACTATTAAGGCACCATGAGATTCTCTGAACTAGATCGTGATGTTCCCCGCTGATGATCAAAACTTTGCACCTAACTCCTTATCCAAAGTAGGAAATATTAGTGCAGTGCGTCATACATAGGGAATTCAATCACGATTCTTATTTCCAATCCCGGGATTTTAAGATTATATTTAGCCAGTCGCGGGATTATTTCGGTATAGAGGGTTACAAATAAAAAAAACCGGCTTTTCCATCAATAAATTAAAATTTAGAGAATAATCAAATCTCTAAAAATTTGAAGTGTGAAACTTAAGTCAAAATAAAAAAAAGGCGCAATCTTAAAAAGTAATAAAAATGTTAGAGAATATCAAAAATTTTGAAAAAAAAAGGAGATTTACGAAAAAGCATTGAAAAATTGGATATAAGGCCAAATTTTCAAAAAGTTCGAAATTGTAGAAAAAGCTAAAATTAAAAAAAATTAACGGAATTTTTCAAAAGGTCAAAATTCTTAAAAGTAAAAATTGTCTAACAAATCAAAATTTTAAAGTCAAAATTTTCAAAATGGGGTGTTAAAATTTTGTAAAATATCAAAATTTTCATAGAAAGTTAAAATTTTCAGAAAAATTCGGTAATCTCAGAAATTTTAAATTTTGAAAAAGTGGCGAAATTTTAGAAAAACTCCTAATTTAACAAAAATTCTAATTTTAAATTTAAACTTTGAATTTTTACGTTACCCTTGCTTTTTAGAAAAAAATCAAACTTTTGAACTTAAAGTGGGAAGTTTCAGAAAAAAGTAGAAATTTCGATAATCTTGAAATTTGTAGAAAATATTCTCGAATTTTTAAGTTTCAAAAAAGGAAGTTAAAATAAGAGTTTTTTCTAGCTACAAATTTTGACAAAAATAGGATATTTGTTAAGATAAGCCAAGTTTTAAAAGAGCATTTCCAAAAAACGGTCTACATTTCGAATTAAAACTGGAAACGAAAAGAAATTTTTAAAAAAGTCCTAATTTTATAAAATAGGACGGAATTTTTAAAAAAGTAGAAATTTAAAAAATCAATAAGTCAAACTAAAATTTTCAAAAAAAGGTTAAAATTTTAAAAAGAATGATATTTTTTTAAAAAAAGATAAAATTTAAAAAAAATCGTAATTTTGAATAATGTAAAAATTTTCATGGAAGGTTCACATTTCCGAGATTTTCAAAGAATAAACGAAATTCTAAAATAAAATTTCGACACTGAAGAAATTGACATTTTGAAAATTTGAACATTTGAAGAAAAAAAGAATATTTTAAAAAAATTATTATTTTCAAAAAAGTCAAAAATTTTGAAAATTAGTGGAATAAGATTTCAAAAATGGACTTAAAAAACATTCTTTTAAATTTTCAAAGCAAAATGAATTTTTTGGAAAGTCTTTATACTGAAGAAAACCCAAAGTTATCAGAAAAGTTTCAATTTTCAAAAATAATCCAAATTTTGAAGATAAAATTTTCGAAAAAAATCAAAATTTTGTACAATTGAAATTCTAAAGAAAGTTGAACATTTTTTGAAATGTCGAATATTTCAGCTAGACATTTTCAAAATAATGGAAATTTTGAAACATTTTCGAAGTTTCCAAAAAAAAAACAACATTTTCAACAAATAAAATTGTCGACATTTTTAAAAATTTTAAAAAAGATTTCAAAAAATATGACATTAGTAAAATTTCCCAATTTAAGTAAACAATAAAATTTTTAAAAATAATTGGTATTTTGAAGAGATGTTAAAAAAAATTGTAGTGACAAAATTCAAATTTTTGAAAAATAATACCTGAAAACTAACAAAACCAACATCTTTAGGAATAATTAAAATTTTTGATATTTTAAAAAAATAATATCGAAATTTGCAAACAATTCTGAATTTTAAAAAAAGTCACATTTTGAAGAGTTTAAAAATTCAAAAAGTCCAAATTTTGGGACAAAATGACAATTTTCATACAGCAAAAGTTTGAAAATATAACGAAATCTTAGTCAAAAAAGTCAAAATTTTCAAAAAAAGCAAAATTTTGAACTTTTTTTTCAAATAAGTCAAAATTTTCAGAAAAGGATCAAACTGATGATATTTTCAAACAAGATTTTGAAAAATGTCGAAATTATTAAAAAATGTCAAAATGTTTCCAAAATCGTGTGTTTCAACAAAATATCGAAACTGAAACCTAAATTTTCAAAAAATTTAAAAATCTTAAGAAAGGCGAAATTTGAGAAAATATTCGAAACTTTTAAAAAGGTAAAATTTCTCAAAAAAAAGTCGGAACCTTATCACACGTCCTGCCCTTGTCATGCTCTGGTGACCTCCTTATTCCCCCTTAATGTGAAAAACAACACGTCCGGTGTCTCATCACCAAACCTTTTAATTGAAGATACAACAATTTTATTTCAAACCAAGCATAACAAACCCATAGCAATGCTGCTTATTTGGAATAAAACTTCTTCCATTTTATATCAAAATGATAGACAAGTAATTTTGTTGAAAATATTGACATCGAACCTTTCGATAGATGCACTCTATTTTACAACTTTTTAAAAAAAAATGCCTACCTCGAAAGTCCCAGAATCGAAAAATCTTATTCCCGAAAATTTCGGGATTAAAAAAAAGTTGAAGTCCTGGGATCTCAAAAATCAGGATCCCGGGATCAAATCCTCTAGTCACACACCTTATGCACTACCATGGTTCAAGTATATATACTGGCCATGATACAGGGTGGAAGTTGTAGTCCAGCTCATTGAAACTAGGGTACTTATTTAACAAAATCGCGTTGGTTTAAATACCATACATAGGATCAAATGCTTATTATAAGCTTTCAAAGCTGGAAGTGCCCTCTCCGGAGCAGTGCCCACTACCGGTGCTTTTACCTTATTTGCTATTATTTCGACTAATTTTTCAAAACTTCGACTTCCTAGAAATTTTTACGTTTGTCTTAGAAATATTTGAAAAATTTTAGTTGTGTTTTCTAATTCCAATTTTATTGGAAATTTTGACTTTCTTAAGAACTTTGAATTTTTTGAACGAAATGTTAAATTTTGTCTTTTAAAGAATTTTACCTTTCACATATATTCGGTTATTTGGAAATATATATTTTTTTAAACTTCGACCTTTCTTCAAAATATTAATTATTTATTGAAATTTTTACTTTTTTGAAAATTTTCACTTTTTTCAAAAATTGTGTCCTTTTTTCAAAATTTCTACTTTTATGTAAATTTGATTTTCATTAAAAAATTCGACATTCTTTTAAATAGTTTAACCTTTTATCATCAAAATATTGATCAGTTTTCAAAATTCCGACTTTTTTGAAAAATTTGCTCAAAATTTTAACTATATTTAGATGTTTTGATTTATTTTTGAGAATTTCGACGTATTTTTCAAAATTTTTGATTTATATGTAAATTTGAATTTGGTTTGAAAAATTCCAACTCTTTTTTTGAAAATTTAGATCTTTTGTCATCGAAATATGAAATACAAATCTTGCCCCTGAAATAAAGAAAAATTAAAAAACACAACAGAGGTTGCTCTAACGCGTTTCAATAGCCAAGCTATCATCTTCAGAGAGATACTTGGCTGATAGCTTGGCTATCGAAACGAGTTAGAGCAATCTCTGTTGTGTTTTTTAATCTTTCTCTATTTTTACATAAACCTAATGATATTATATAGGGTATCCCAACGAAAACTGGCTCTTCTCCTTATAAGTAGAAAACCGAGAAGTATTTTAGAATTCGCCCATACCCGTCGATTTATGTTCTTGAAGGGACCATTTTTGACGTTCAAGCTAACTTAATATGTTCATCCCCCTAACCTCTATCACCTCCCACTTTAAAATTTCGAATGGAACTGCCCTACTTCTAATACATCATTTTAAAGCCCTTATAATTATAAGGGGAGGGGGTCGAGTTTTCTTCGGGATACCCTGTATAATCTGTATTTATAAAGAGGGTTTATCGAAATGATTTAATCCTTGTCCTATGACACATGGAAGTCAATCGAAACTCTAAACTTTAAATTTAAAACGAAATGCTTGCAGTGTTGAAGAACCAACGACCAAAGTGTCTTTCATAACGCATAGGAAGTTCGCGTGCATGCGAGACAGTTCAGTAGTCTTTCAGCTGTCCAAGTGAGTGAAGGTATTAGCGTAACAAGATCACGGACATTTCTGTAATTAACTGGCTAAGAAGGAGGCAAGCGAAGCAGGTTCAACACCAAGGTTGTCTTTCAAAACACTAGTTTTGCACCAAACCTTATATTATTTTGTCATTATTCATACCAACATAATCGCGCTGCATGTGAAGAAATAATTTCCCAACATTCACAATGTCGGTGGTTAGTCAATTCGTTGTGACGTCGCTTGACTTAAGCCAAAAATGGGAAATACCGACACCGATAAATTGCGGCGGATCCAAAAAAAATCACTATGCGGTTCCTTTTTAAGACGAATCTTAAGGGGCAGTTGTTTAAAGTAAAATTAACCATGTGAGGATGCAAGGTTCGGTTGACGTTTTTAATTGGTCGAGATGACATCTTACTTTAGTAACATTAGTAAGAAATATACAGCTGCAGATGCAGATACTCATCAGCATGCTAACTAGTCATGTCTTAACTTCTTTTCATATAACAGAACATTTTAAGGTAATAGCTGTTAACTGTTATGGTTGTTAAAACATGTTTTACATGAATTACGTATCAGCGAATGTTGATACGCAAAATACAGGTATGGCGGTCATCCCTTCGTGGTAGGTTATCTTGTGCAATAATTAATTGCATATTGTGCAAAATATTCCAAGAGCTGCGATTATCTTGAAAAAAAAATAAAAAAACAGACAGTCTTGAAGACTGCTGACAGAAAAGAAAACTTTAAACTAGGAAATAACAATGTCTATGTAGTGCAGTTCGCACCCACACTAGTTAAGTTAGAATATTGGAAATATTTTAAATAAATGCTGTCAAACTGACCTACAAGTACAAATTTTCCCACTAAATATTTATTTTCTCTTGGCTGCTTGAGTCAGAGAAAGACAAATGCTTCACCATGCTCCACAGTGGCGTAAAATGTCTATCAAATATTGAGATAAATTTCGAAATTTTGAGGAACATGTTGAAATTGGCAGGAAACTGGATTTAGAAAAAAGAGTTGAAATTTACAAAGGAAATTTTTTCTTTTACAAATAATATTATTTAGAACTTCCAATAAATATTTTTCAAATTTTCAGATAAATATCTTTCCTACCATTTTTACTTTTATCAAAAAGTTGACCAAATGTGAGAAAAAGGCAAATTTTGTTAAATAGATTGAACTTTTCAGAAAAGTCGAACTTTGAGAAATAGTGAAATTTCGAAGAAATAAAAAGAAATCAACCGCAAAATTTCTTATACTTATATTGAAAATTGCAATTTCTTGAAATTTTTTTATTTTTGTCTAATTTTCTAATTTTTACAAGTTGATTTATTATTATTAGATATTTGCTAATATTTCCTCTTTTTAGGTAACCAAAATTTATTTTTTTTTTAAATTCCAAGTTAATATTTGTAATTTTTATTTTTTTTCGATCAGATTTAGACTTTATTATATTTCACAGTTTTTTTATCTAGATCTTTCCAAAATTCTGACCTTACATATTTAATTCTTTTATTTTTTTGATTTAAAACTTCGTCTTATTTTAGCACATTTTAATGTTTTTAAAGGTTTTGTTGTTGCTTGAGTTTGAACTGGAAAATTCACTATAAATTAACATTTTTCTTTGTTTTAATTTTGATTCTCATTTCAAAAATTTTTTTCAGTGAGTTTTACAGCTTTCTAAGATGTTAGAAAGTTTTGCTATTTTGCCAAAGTCTCAAATAACATTTTTGGTTTTTACTTTTTCAAATTAATTTCGATAAAATTGTTTTAGTAATCTAAAATTTTTCTTCAAATTTTACTTCTTTTCTTAAAATTCGATTTTAATTTTTTTTCGGAAGTTTACAAATTATGGTCAAATTCTTCAGGTTAGGTGTTTTTGTTAGAAATTTTAATTTTTTTATGTTCAATTTACTCACAAAGGGCAACCCCTTATACCTTCAAAGCACTGCGAGTAGAATGTGGAAACAAGGATAAATGACGATAAACCGCCTTCTTAAAAAAGAATAGGTTTTAATTTTTGGGGAAAATTCCTTTCGGTAACGAGTTCCATAGCTTGGAAGTTCTGTAGAAAAAAGAGTCCTCGTAAACAGAAGTCCTCACTGTGTCAAGCTGCACCGCACAGGAATTTGCTCTCTCCAACTGTCTTGTATGACTCAGAAATCTTGACCTTGGGGGGATCAATCCAATCAGTTCCTTCCAGCATCTCCCATGATACTACTTGTAGAAAAGAGATAAGTCACCAGCCATCCGCCTGTGCCTGTGGTTTTCGAGAGAATCGGTCAAACCCTTGTCATCAATTAGACCAATCGCTCTTCATTGAATTGAATCCAAAAGAGCTAAAACGTGCTTTGGGGCTAAACTTTAAACATGTAAACAATATTCTAGTGTTGGCCTAACTTCAGCTTTGTAAAGTGTGAGTAGTTGATGAGGTGTTGACTACTTTTTAGCTTTAAAAAGGAAGCCTAGCTTCTGAGAGGCGGATTTGGCAATAGCGCGCAAATGCTTGTCCCAAGCGAAGTTAGTACTTGCATTCACTACTTAGATAGACAGATTAGATTCCATCGGATGAACTTTAGCGTCCATTAGTATCTTTGTTGCATTATTCCTTGATGGGTTTTATTAAATCCGCTGCCTGAGTATTTGAAGCATTGAAGTCAACCAGATTTTTCTTAACCCATTCCAGAATGATTTCGAGATCCCGATTAATCATGTGTATCTGCTGTTTCCTTTTTCTATATGAAGCGACGACGGATAATGGTTTGTTGAAGAAAAAAATGACACCAGGCTAACTACCATCTGCCTAGATGTGTATAGGTTTTAAAGTTGAAGCTAAGAGATCGTTTTTGTGTAACAGGAACAGAACAGAAGACAGCGGAGACCCCTGGGGCACCCCTGCATTAATCGCAAATGTCTCGGATGACATGCCACGACAACCTGAAGAGATGTGTCAGCGAGAAAATTGGTTATCAAATGACAGAGTCAAGGAGGAAGATCATGGAATGTTAATTTGGCAAGAAGAAATCGGTGCCAGACTCTGCCAAACGCCTTTGAGATATCCAATGCTACAGTCCTAGCCTCACCATGTTTTTTCATAGTTGAGTAACACATGCCAATAGATCGCCAGTTGAGTGTTGT
The DNA here is from genome assembly GCA_028583605.1 of Dastarcus helophoroides. NCBI lineage: Eukaryota > Metazoa > Arthropoda > Insecta > Coleoptera > Bothrideridae > Dastarcus > Dastarcus helophoroides. Next base: position 31,429,711 of record CM053334.1, read on the forward strand.
TGCCTGAAACCGTATTGCCTGTCCAAAATGATTCTATTCTCCTCCAGATATTTAAGAATCTCGATGTTGTTAACCTTTTCCATCACTTTAGATATAATGGGCAACAAAGATATAGGGCAATAGTTAAAAACCAGATTTCTTTTTCCCGTTTTAGGGACAGGCTGCACCCTAGCAGATTTCCAGATGTTGGGAAATACACCTTGAGACACTTGAGAGTGGGAACAATTTGCTTAGGACAGTCAACTCTGGAGCGCACTTCTTAAAAACAATAGCAGGGATACCATCAAGGCCAGAAGCTTTCGAGGTGTCGAGCTCAAGGAGAACCTTCCTGATTGTGCGTTGTCTGAAAACAACTTAAGGCATGGAAGTGCCAACCTTTGAAAGAATAGGAGGTTCTGCGTTTCGAGAATCAAGGTTGGAATTTTCAGCAAACATTAACACTAGCATATCAGCCTTTTCCTTGGAAGTAGCCGCAATATTGTTATTGTCGTTTGTGTAATTTCTTTGCGAAGTATTCATATTTATATTTTCTTCGCCAGTCACTCCTTTCACAATCCTAAATTTCAGTACCTTCTATTAAGAAATGGCAATCTGTTATATATTGCCGCAAACAGCGATTGCTTTGGTTCTTGGTTTGTCAATCGCTGTTTGTGACTCAACCCTGAAAAACACTTAAAACTATTAAAATTTAAACGACGTAAAAAATATATAACAACAAGATTATTTAAAATTTTAACGTTTTTTGTGAAAGGAGTGACTGGCGAAGAAAAGGCCAATAAAACTGCATACCAAAAAAAGTGTTATTGTCATCGAGTTAGGGTAGAAAATTTGAAGATGTAAAATTTATTCCAATCGACTTTGCAAATCCCCAAAAGGACCTAGAACCGTCTGGACAGTTGATAATTCTCTGGCACATTTTACTGTCTAAGTCCTTTTTTGCCTCATCAATAACCTGTTTACAAAAATTTTGTGCATTTACAAAGGTGGTCCGAGTCTTAACTGAGGAAATTTTCTGGAGGCAGACTTATTTTGGGATTGGGAAATTGAGCATTCCATACCAATCAGGATAGTTTTAGTGATGGATTCGACGACTGAGGAAGCGTTGTCTGAGTTAAAGCAGACTTCGTGTCACAAAAAAGATGCAAAGAAGTCGCTTAATTCTTCCAAGTTTGCAGAGTTAAAGTGCCAAACCCTATGAGGCTGTGTATGAGAAGGAGGTGGTAAATGAAGCGAGCAAGAGGCTGTAGTCAAGCTTGTAGTCAGAATTTCCAAGCGGTGATGTCACAGAGATTTTATAGCAATTTGAAGAATTTGTAAGAAAAAGTTGAGTAGATTAGGTTGATGAGTAGTAAATAAAAAATTCATCTGGTGGGTTTCTCAATTAATTGCGATAGGCCACAAGTGATGTCGAAAGGCTCTGCTACCCTTCTCGCGTCGTTAGTTTGGGAAGAAAACCCTAACCAAGGGGTGCTGTGTACGTTGAAGTCACCGAGAAAGATAACCTCAGCGTTTGGATAATTTGTCTGTAGGTGATCGAAGGTTACGAAGAGATAACAGAAGAGCTGCCTGTATGAGGGATCGTTTGGAGATAGATAAAGTGAACAAATAAATATTACTTCGCTTTTTGAGAAAATTTTCAGGCAAACCACATCATGATCAGCAGACTGCAGTGCTTCTTCTCGTTGACAGGATAGGTCGCTTTGCGTAAAAGCACAATTTCTTCTCTTGTGTCGAAACTTTGTGCGCAAGGGCAAAGCAAATGGACCGTATTGATGGATGAAGAGACTTGGATTTCTGTCAGAGGCAGCACATGAGTTGTTTCATTTTAAAGATGTTGATGAACCGAGTTTAGATTTGAAGGAGACTTGGCCCGCGGCACAATAAAATTTTCTGTCGATTTTGGATTTCCTCGCACACCCTCCACCAGGACATCCGAACGGAAGGATAGTTTACGTTTGGAAATTTTTTCACGAAGAGAATCCATCATCTTTGTTTTTAATAAAAAAAAATTAAGTCATTTGATTTTAAGTATTTTTTCTCCATCTGATTAGAGTTTGGCTCGCTCAAAAACAGAAACGAAGTCAATCTGGCAGCATCAAATACTGCTTCGATTGCACCTTGTAAGATGTCTTTGATTTACTTTCACGAATATATAATTAAATTAATGTGGAATCACTCAGTGAGCTTGTTTTGTTGTATTAATTAGTAATCTTACTTATTTCTTAATTGAATTAAATTAATCTTTGCTGACTTTGCGTGAACATAACATATAACATATATTGCACATGACAGATATCATAACGATGAAACAAGTATAAGGCTGATCAGACCTGAATATGGTGTGGCTGCCAATCTAACTGTTAAATTTTCATAATTCCAATATTCAGTCGTTTCTTGATCTTCATTTTTATTTAATTGGCTGGTCTATGTTCCAGTCATCGTTGAGGATTTTCAAACGTTATAATCTTTTTATGTTGATGATACTTCGAAAAAAGATTTATACTCTGTTCACCTAAGAAATATAGCTAGACCACTCCCATAAATAAAGCAACACCTTTGAATAAATTATTTTCTATTGGTTGTGTTTAAAAATCCAACATCACACACACCAAAATAAGTTTGATCGGTTACGTCACTATTTTCGGTGGAACGAACTGGTCCTTGGTTATCTTCAAAAATTGAATTAAAAATCGTGCTTCCTGAAACCAAGAAAGATTAAAAAACACCATTAAAGTTGCTTCAATGCGTTTCGATAGCCAAGCTGTTATATTCAGAAAGGTACTGAAGATGATAGCTTGGCTATCGAAACACGTTAAAGCAACCTTTGTTATGTTTTTAATCTTTCTTGGTTTCAGGAGACAAGATCTGTAATTTAACGTCATTTGTAACGTTGACAGCAAACAGCAAAATCTGCATTTTTTGCCCCAACTTTGAGGGGGTAAAACTACCCTTAAAACCGTTTATCAGCCGATAAAAAAAAATACGTGTCTCAGCAAAATCTGCATTTTTTGCCCCAACTTTGAGGGGGTAAAACTACCCTTAAAACCGTTTATCAGCCGATAAAAAAAAATACGTGTCTCTTAGATTTTGATCCTTTAAAACATATCCAAAAATTAGCAAAATCGGCGCCGGACACTTCGCGACCTTTCCTTGTTAGCAGTTTTACCCTGAAACCACAGAATTATTAATTTAAACAACGAACTCTGTCAATTATAAACCTTGATGGCTACCTACAGAGCTACTCACTGTATGCGATAAACTTGTATTAGCTATGTATCTGCTTTATAAGGTTACTGATTATGGTACATCATAAACTATATCAATATTTCAGTTTTTAAAAATGTTCCATATCTGAACCGGTTTCGCTAACGCTGTACCTCCATTTCAAGATGAGAATTTACAAGTTAAATAGAAAAATGCAAAACAAATTATGTATAAGGGACATATAGCAACGAGGTTAGCATAAATGCAAAACTGTAATTTAATTATTTGAATCTGCTTATTCAGTGTAAAACATCGCTATAGAATGCATAAGTGTCGGACAATTGGGACATATCTCTGCATTAGAATTGCGGTACATCGTACCTAATTTGAGGAGTTAAATCGTTGGTTTGATACATAAGGAATTGAACAATTTTCATAAACGGAAATCTAGCTACCGACAAATGTCTATTAACATGCTTTGAAACCACCGGCTGTTTGAGCATTGGACATTACTTTAAGGAATTGCCTAATGTTTCTTTTTTAGAACTCCCGTTTTAACATTTTATAGAGCAGCTGATTGAAAAACCAAAAATTCCAAATAACTGCAATTATTTTAGGTAAATCCAAAAAAATCTTAGAATCAAATAATATGCAAACAGGTATTTTTCAGTAGTTATGGGACGTTCAATCCATTTGATAATCTGTAGAGCTATGAAATCCTGAAACAAATCCGTTATACCCAAATTGTTTGTCCTTACGGAAGTCTAATAATTACTTTATTCTTTAAACGTTAGGCAGATCGAACTATTAAACTTGCCAATAGGACGTTCTTAAAAGTTGCAAAATATTTGCGTTTTCATTCCTATGGTAATGCAATAATTATTGCAACTGGGAAACAAATTGACTCCTCTGACGACAGACAAATAAGATGACATCGCAAAACTTGAAATGGTCATTATCTGAATTCGGCGGGTTTCTGCTTGTTAAAAATTCCAAATTTCGTTATTTTGTCAGTGTATCTTAATTGAATCGAATGTGTGCTTCTGCTATTTAATATGAATTTCCTACGCATTCCTTATTAGTGTAAGTTGAATAATTTACCTGCATCCATCTGTCCCCTTTGCAAAGTGAGAAGAGAACCAGTTTGAAGGGAAATGTTAATTGGGCTTCCTCTACAGCAAGTAAAACATAAATATTACATCCACTCGAACAACTAAAAAGGTTTAATTATCGACGACTTCATTAATAGATCACGTCAATAGATAAAGACTCTGGGTTTTGCTGTATGCAGATATTCTTAGAACTTTGGTCGAATTGTTCGCTGTTTATTATTAGTTACTTGTTTTATAAAAAAAATCTGGTAACTTGATTTAATTCTTATAGAGATGCCGTAATTGTGCCGTCAATTAATTATAGAAAATTACTTTCGCTAGACGTGGAATGAAGTCGAGCAGGGAATAAAAACTGAAAATCTGCGAGGCGTCATCTATTTAAATAATATTAAACCTTAGGAATGCATAACTGCATTACAGAAAAGAGTAATTAACGTTTATGTTGCAATTAGCTACAATACTAGTTAACGTTTATTTTCAAAATATAAACTTGACCATGGTTCTTACACTAAGGGGAAATTAAATTTTTTTTAGTGTATACTTTGTCAACCCCGAATTCATCATGTTCAATAGTCGATTATTTTCCCTTATTTTATTTAGTATTTGTTTAAAAAGTTGTGATATTAGTAGAGCGTTCCCCAACTCTTAGGAAGAAAACATTAGACATTAAAATCTCCATGAGTCTTCAATGACTTACAAAAGTTGAAGAAAAAATTAAGAAACAGGTGTGTTCCTACCGCTGTTGCATTACGTGTCCACACGCAGGCGACCAAATCTGCACTTGATAGGTTTAATTCACTGATGAAATTAATTTTCGTAAAATTTATTTTTTTGTCTGAGCGACATTTCAAGTTAGTAGAAAATTATATTCCCTCCCTCGTCAACCTCTGTACAGGCATCTAGCCAGGGGGGAAACTAAGCAATAGCACTAATTTGCGAGAAGAAAATGAATTGTAATATTCGAATTTTAACTTCTTTCCTAAATCTGCAAACTGCATTTTGACGTTTTCTAGAAATTTGAATCTTTTTGCTTTAGAATTAAAATTTGCCAAAGATTGAAGAATTTTACAGATAAACAAATCAACACCACAGCAAAGTTGGTGACTGTTTAATTTAAATACCTCTAATTTCGATTATTTTTTTGAAAATCTTGAATATTTTTCAAAATTCTGAAATTTTTTTAAATTGTTAATTTTCATTTAATTGCGACTTATTTAAGATATTTATTTTTTTTAAATTTTCTATATTTTCAAAATAATGTTTACCTCAAAAATGTCTGCTTTTTAAAAAAGTTATGTTTTGAAATTTTCGCCTTTTTTCACAACTTTACTTTTTTGAATATTTAGTTCTTTCTCTAAAATATTGTTCTTTGAAAGATTGATTTTTTCAAAATTTAATTTTTTTCAAAATTAGGTTCTTAGAATTTCGACTTTTTTTTTTAATTTCAACTTTTTTCAGAATTTGACATTTTTAAAAATCTCTTTTCTCTAGTTTTTGGAAAAGTTAAAATTCTTTCCAAATTTTGATTTTACTTTCAAATTTAGATTTTTTAAAATTATTTTAACTGTGTGTTGAAATTTAGTATATATGTAAAAATTTGGATTCTACAAAATTTACATTTTTTTAAATGTTGAGTTTTTTGAAAGATGAACTTTTTTTAATATCACTTTTTTAAAATTTCGACGTTTTGCATAAAATTTTCTAAATATTGATTTTTTCTTAAATTTCAATTTCACTTTTAAATCTTGGCATTTATTCAAACTGCCGAGATTCAAAATTTCGATTTTTTTTAAACTTCGCCTTGCTTTAAAATCACTGATTTTTTGAAAATTTTCGTTTTTTTATGATAATTTTGACAAGGATATTTTAAATTTTTGACTCAATTATTTGAAATATCGACTTTTTTTGAAAATTTTGATTGTTTTTTTATATCTCGGCATTTATTAAGACTGTCGAGGTTGCCCTATTTAGAACTCAGATTTGTTGAAGATTTTGAATTTTTGTGATAATTTTTACATTTTTTAAAATTTCGACTTTATTTAAAATTATCAATTTTTTGATAAAAATTTTTGAAGATCTCAAGCCTTTTAAATTTCGACATTTTTTAAGTGTTCGTCAGAATTTAAAGTTTACACCGGGACATTTGAATTTTTTTTTAAATACTTGGAGATTGAAATCTTAAACAGGAACCTCGAAAATTCAACTTTTTTGAAATTTTAATCGTCCTCTAGCGTGTTGAACTTTTTCTAAACTTCTGGTTACAATTTCTATTTTTATTTTTTGCTCTAAATTTAGGTCTCATAATTATGTTGTTTTGTTATATCTCGACATTTATTAAGACTGCCGAGGTTCAAAATTTTGCCTTACTTAGAAATTATTGATTTGTTGAAAATTTTGAATTTTTGTGATAATTTTTACATTTTTTAAAATTTCGACTATATTTAAAATTATCAATTTTTTTAAAAAAAATATTTGAAATCTCGAGCCTCTCAAGTTTCGACAGAATTTGCAGTTTACACCGCAACCTTTAAATTTTTTAAAAACACTTCGACATTGAAATATTAAACAGAAACCTCAAAAATTTAATTTTTTAAAATTTTAGTCGCCTTCTCAGAGTGTTGAACTTTTTCTAAACTTCTGGTTACAATTTTTATTTTTATTTTTTTTTTTTCTTTAAATTTAGGTAGTCTCATAATTATGTTGTTTTGCTAACAAGTTTGGATTTATTTGTCTAAAAATTTTGAAAGTTTTTCTGGAATTTTAACCTTTTTTTAAACAAATAAGGTTTACCTTTTCTCATTTTTTTAAGCTAGAATTGTCTTTTGATTTGATGCCAAATCGTTGACTTTCATCCTAAAATTTTTACTTTTTTCTCGAAATATTTTACTCCAGATTGAGTAACTGAAATTTTTTAGTTAGTTTTCTCTCAAAACGTGAAAAACTAACTATTTTGTAATTATAGAATCATCTGAAAGTTCCGTCATTTTTTAAAATTAAATTTCAATTTTTAGTTTCTTTCCTAAAAATTTGATTTGAAACTCCTAATTAGAATTTCGCTACTAAACGTCAACTTTTTATAAAATTTTCAAGAAAGTTTCTATTATGGTGTTTTTTGAAAAATATTCTTTTTTTCCAAAACGAATTTCAAATCTCATTTTTTCTTAAGATTGTTACTTTAAACTCAAAATGTCGACCCAGGCATTTTGATTTTATATTTTGTCTTAATCCCAAAATCTACATTTATTTTCTCTAAATTTTGAGTTGCAATTGTAACCTAAGAATCTTCTATACATTCTTAGGTTTTTTTTTCAAAATTTCGATATATCGTCTATAATTCCCATTTTATTTTTGTGCCAAATTTTGATTATAATAAAAAGATCTCTTTTTTTCATGAAATTGCGATTTTTACTTGTTTCTAGTCCCTTAAAAATTTCAAATTTTGACTTTTTAAATTGTATTTACATGAAAAAAGTAGGCTATATTTTCAAAGTTGTTTTTGGGTTCTCAGTTACTCGGAAATTTGGATTTTTTCTCATATTTTCAAATTTCCGTTTTTTTTTGTTACTATTTTCTTAAGCTTCGCTTGTAAACGTGAATATCTTGTCCTAATTTTATCATAGAAGTTTCGATATTTTTCTTAACATTTTAAGTTTAAATTCTGATATTTCAAGTTTCTCTTAAGGGTTGATTTTAACTCCAAATGTTGAAATTCTTAAGCTTGTTTTTAATTTTAATTTTAAAATGTCGGCGCTTCTTCCAAGGAAGTGGTTTTTAAAAAAATTATAAGCTTTTTTTGGGAAAATTTCTCGCTAAAACCTGCTTTCATTCTTCATCAGAAAAAATAATTCAGGACCGTCAAATTGTACAATATATAGATGCAGGTGACTGAAGATTTAAGAACACCCATGCTAACAAATAACTTTAAAAAATGTTGAAGTTACTTTAGGGTTTTTCCAAAACTCTTAAGGACATGAGAACTTTAAATAAAAGACTTTGGAAGTTTAAATTTTTATCTAGTTCCTCAATGAGATTAACATTTCCTTCACAACTTTGGAAGAAACGAAATCATACCTTAAAACTTAAAATTAAAATTAATTTTTTAAGAATATTCGAGGCTAAAGCAACTTTCGGTACATGGTGAAAAAGTGAGAGAGAGGAAGAATGGGAGAGTGACTGACAGAGTGATAAGAGTTAGAGAGTGGGAGAGAGAGAGAGAGAGAGAGAGAGAGAGAGAGAGAGAAAGAGAGAGGGAGAGATAGAGAAAGAGAGAGAGAGAGAAAGAAATAGAAGAAGAAAAAGACAGAGAGAGAGAGAGGGAATTTAAAAAAAAAATGTAAAAAAAATCAAAGTTTTCTAAGAAAATTTTTTTAAAAAAAAAAGTCGAAATCTTGAACAAAATTAAAATTATAAAAAAGGACGCAAGGACGCAATTTTCAAAAAAGTTTGTATTTTTTAACTGGTCTAAATTCCCAAAAAAAGACAAATTTGCAAAAAGTCGAAAGCATTTTTAAAATAGGTAACATTTTCAAAAAAAAATGTATCAACCAAAGTGAATTTACAATAAATTTAAATGGATTAAAACTTTTAAAAAAGTTGCATTAAAAAAGTGGAAATTTTGAGGAAAGGTCGAAATTAAAAAATCAAAACTTCGGAAAAATATCAGAGTTGTAAAATAGGTAAAAAATTTTAAAAATAATAGGTAATTTGTAAAAAGATCGAAATTTTAAAAATAGTCAAAATCATTTTAAAAATAAGTGCAAACCTTCGAAGAAGACAAAATTTTTAGAATAGTTTTGAGTTCGGGATCATTCAAAAATAAGAGTCAAAAAATAAACCGAAATGTTGAAAAAACGTCGAAATTTATCAAATAATTTAAATTCCGAAAAAATATATTGAAAAAAATGTAAAATTTTCAAGAGACGGAAATTCCAAGAAGTCAAAATTTTGGAAAAAGATCAAACTCTCAAATAACTATAATTCTTAAAAAAAAGGTCAGTATTTAAAAAAAAATCGAAATTATCCAAAAGAAGCCAACATTCCACATAAAGTAAAGGTTGAAAAATTCGATTATTAAAAAAAAGTCGAATCCTTAGAAAAAATAGAATTCACAAAATAATCAAATTATTAAGGATAAGACCAAATTAAAAAAAAGGTTTCTTAAAACAAGTAAAAATTTTGGAAAAATTCCACCAAACCCTAAAAACATCGATTTTTTTAAACCAAAGTTAAATTTAAGATAAAATGGATGACAGTGAAAATTTTGTTATTTTCAAAGAGGTTTCAATTTTGAAAAAAGTCGTAGTTTTGCATGTATAAACTTTGTAAGTCAAAATTTTGAAAACATGAAATATTTTTGAATGTCGAGATTTCAAAAATTGTCCAAATTTACAAAAAAAGTGGAAAATTTAAAACCACAATCTTGAAAAGTTTTGATGGTTTAAAAAAAGTCGGATTCAAAAAAATTGAAGATTTTAAAATAACTCCAATTTAAAAAAAAATAACATTTGAAAAAAATTAGAACTGTGAAGAAAGTAGCAATTTGCAAAAAGGTTGCTTTTTCCACAAATTTAGCATCTAAAAATAATTAAGGAATATGTATTTACAAAAAACATCAAGACGTTGAGAAAACGTCGAAATTTAAAAAAAAAGTCGAATTTTACAAACTGAGACGCCAGAGAAAAAGTCAAAAGTTTATAAAGCTGCAATTTTTGAACAAAAATTTGGCATCGAAATGAACAATTTTCTTAAAACCTTTTAATTTTATTTTCTTTATTTTAACTTTACCTTAGAAGATTATAAACTTCTTCGAATAATTTAAGGACACCGAAAACTTCTTCAAACCTCTTGACCTTAAAATGTATCTCAAATGTTTGAGAGATTAGAATTTTCTCCAAATAATATCTTAAAGATATTTAAAATCTTCTGAGGAAGGATATTAGCAGTATTTTCAAATGCCCTAATGATAATTAGAAGGTTACTAAATTGAACAATTTTTAAAAAATTCTTAAGTTTCCTAAATACATTAAGTGTGGCATCTCACTTTGAAAATTTAAGCATAATTTACGTTAATATTATAACAAAATGTAGCTATGAAATTTAGCAAGGATTTTTTCTAGAAAAATTTGATAAGGGGAAGCGGCCGCGATAATAAATCAATCGGCAGACAAGCGCTCCAGAAATTTCCGCAAACGATAAGTCTTATCTCTACTTTCCTTCTAGAAACCGGAACGGGATCTATAAATAAGCTGTTGGCTTTCCCTCAATCAGTAAATAAGTAACTTAGTTAAACAGCAAATAAATTAATTAATTAAACAGTGTTAGTGAGTTAATTAGTCAGTTGGTTAAATGAATTATAATTGTAATGTTCAGGAATCAGTTTGGGTATAAAGTGGTTACAATTCACGAAGTATTTACTAATCTTCGAACAGATAACGCCAATATAATTAATAACTTGAACGCAAAAAAAATCCAGAATTATTTTTCTGGTTTTGTCTAAAAGAATCTTTCCATCGGGACACACTTGCGATCTGGCTCTATAAGGGTGTTCTACAATTATCCCAGTATGTCCATCTTAACTAAATTTTCATGCAAAATACAATGAATTCGATAAAAATGGGAAGGTTAACGAAAACGAACGACAAGGTAGCTTAAGCACCGGAGGACATATTGAATATTAAACTATAATATATTAAATAGTCATTAAACACCCTTATGTCTTTGATTCCATTATCCAAAAATTTGATTCTTTTAACCGGTGGTTCTATAAAGGGACTGATTGACCACCGATCCCATTAAGCGGTATCGACTGTATTTAGAAGGTTAACCTTTTAAGAATATTAGAGTTTACTTCAAATATCCTGAGAAGATTAGAGCTTTTATTAACTAATTTAAGAAAGAAGCTTCTTCCGTTGTGATGTCAAAGTTAATGAAAATAGGAAATAAACATAACAAACATAACGTAAGAACATATTAAAAAGTTTAGCCCACGACGAAAATCGACACGTGACCTTCGCATTGTTGACACGAGAACACGAAGCGACGCCTTAACCAAATGAGATTAATGCCATATTTCAAAACTGTAGCTATTTTCGTTCAATGAGTACTGTTGTCTTAGAAGATCTCATTTCAGTCAAACGTTCTTAGGCCCGTATCAGGTTTTTTATGGTGTAAATCATTGAATTTTCGTGTAACAATAAAATCAATTAAATATCTCACACAACAAATATTGTTAAACAACCAGAAAATAAAGACTAGAGTCAGTAGCTTGGATAGTAAACTGCAGCAGCTTACTTATGTATAATTCACTGGAAACAAGAAAACCACCCCCACGGACCACATTTGTCTTCGCAGTGTGGAATCTGACATGCAGTCATTGACACCGAATAACTAATTGTTATATTAAATATGATTTTGTCTATAAAAAAGTAATTGATTTCACAGCATCTCTCTTTCTTTTGGTTTTCTAAACAAATCCGGTGTCAATATTTACCCAACCAAGTTGCAGGAAAACCGAATTGAGTTACTAATGACGATTACAATTTCAAACGGCTCGACAACCCCGGAGACCGCAAAATTGTCTCCTTGGGCAATATTCGGTGCCGATCGCAGGATGGGACTGGATGACGTCATAATGACTGATACTGATGATTCTTTCCCTCATCTCTAGCAGGGGGCGCTCACATCATTTCGATACGGACGTCTAACGATAATGGTTGCACCACCCCCGCATCATTTGTACACGTCTATCCCAACATATCTGGACCGGGGCAAGATAAATACATTAAGAAAACGACACTGGTCTTTGCCAGATACATTCTTTGTTAGGAAGAGATGTGTGTATGTGTGTAGGGTAGACGCCTGTTTGGCTTCCTGTCGCATTGACTGATTTTCTTGATGGATTGCACCGGAAAAGAGATAACGCACGACGAAAAAAGCTAATGCGAAATTAGTCCAAGTCTTAACCAAACAATGCGCACAAATCTAGAAATAACATTTATAATCTATTTAAATATATTTTCAACAGAAATAAATCAATCCTAACAATGTCGTCATGTCATTTCCATCAATACACTATATCACAAGTACACAACTACAAGTTCTTATGCTGACAATGTTAATTCTGTCAAGTTTCATTGCACACGCGATAATGAACTTATACAATTTATTACATTATTTATAATTTATCCATAATTAACTTGCATAATTAAAAAAAATATCTTTTATTCTGAGCAAAATTTATATAATGGGATAGTAAGCAATAGTCTGCAATCAGTGAAATATGTAAAATTTAAATTGATAAAAAATAAAATAAAAATTATAAGGTTGTAACTTCTAGGTCATTGGGTGGTTGTCCACGTGGAAGACCCCAAAATAATGATCGAAAGAACGTTATGGTTCTTAGATCAACAGAACAAAGAGCTGCCAAAAGCGCCCACTTTTCTGCCCTGATATCCAAAATCGGCAATGACAGGCCTGAATGCCTGCAACTTTCGACCTCATTGCGGACTTCTTAGAGCGGCTGTAAAGCTGATCGAGAAATTCCGCAAGGAGGAAAAAAACCTGCACCCCGTGGGGAGGGGTCACCTTGATTTTTTTGGTGACTAACTCTTCGCGGATAGCTCAGATTAACCTGCATCACTGTAAGGCGGCTTCGTCAATTTTAATGAGACAGCTCTGAGTGATGCAAACAAGTTTATCAATAATTATCAGAGCCTTGGCTCTAAATAAAAGGTTTGAGAGAGCAAGGTATTTTGTACCATGCCAACACAAACAAAAAAGTGAGGACCTGCGTCATATCCAAAGGGGTTAATGCAACGTTTATGCCCCAACTCAGTAGTGGAGATCTATGTGTCATACCACTGATTGTGAGTCTAAAACCTAATAACTATCCTTTGAAATTACTAGTGGCGTAGTACACATGCCGTACGAAACCGAGGAACCATCATCAGCCGACATTAGGAGGCTGATTAAATACTCTGAGGATAGAAAGCTTAATATTCTCCTGGGACAGTTATGACATCAACCAGAGAGGAGAAAGTCTTTATCAATTCCTCTTAGGCACAAAACTCATTAGACTTAGTCGATGTAATAAGCCTACATTACTTGACTATAGAAAGCAAGAAGTTATAGACATAACCCTCGCGACAGAGGAGATCGCTGATGCGGTCCAGAGCTGGAGGGTCTCAGATGAGCCTTCTGGATCTGACCACAGGCAGATTTAGATCATACTCTGTCACGAAAAGATTACAGAAGAAAGTCGATGTTTTCGTCTTACAAACTGGAATGGGTAAAGAGCTGCCCTGGATTATAGGTTGCAACGGGTCCCTTTCAACTTATACACAAAAAAGCAACTGGAGACAGCTGCTAGAGTAATCCAGCAGTCTTAAGGAGGTCTTTGAAGAAAACTGCGTTTTCAGTAACAGAAACCAGAAATTAGAAGTTAGCTGATGGACTAAAAACCTAGCGGAACTGAGGACTAAGGTAAGGAGGGCCTTCAGTAAGGCAAAAAACGGCAAGGTGGAAAATGAATGCGTTACTTTCAGAAACCCGCAGAAAGAATATAGCAAGCCTATAAACGCCGCTAAAAATAAAAGTTGGAAAGAATACTGCCAGGGAATAGAAAACTCAATGAGGCTTCTAGACTGGCAAGGATCCTATCTTCAAATAAACAGCTTAAGCAAGGTCTTTAAAAACCCCCACGGGACAATATACTGAAACGGTGGAGGATTTATTCAAGCTTTTACTGGGAACAGCCTTTCTTGGGCTTTAAGGAGACTCCTTCATCAGATCACACGGAGAAGTCCAGCCCTACGAAAGAATATCGACCTAGGGAAGCTAGCCTCGGAAATTGTTCACATATCCAAACGCCTGGAAATAGGGCTAAAGTAGTCTTTATTCCAAAGCCGGCCAAGAAACGGTCACAATCAGGCGAAATACTTCCGTCCAATTAGCTTAACGTCCTTCATATTAAAGGCACTGAAAAGGCTAATAGACAGATACATAAAAACCATACAACTGCAGCTACGCCCACTGACGACCTCTAAATCCGTCTACCAGCTAGAAAAGTTCACGGAAAGGGCCTTACATCACCTGATAAGTGATGTAGAGCAGCAGTTACTGGTAAAAAAAACTATGCAATAGGGATCTTTTTAGACACCGGAGAGGCTTTCAATAGCACCGCGTATGAAGCCATTAAGAGACCTATCACCTCTCGGGGGATACCACCAACCCTGATAAGATGGGTACAAAACATGCTAACATCGAGAGAAATCTCACTTAGGCATGGGAAATAAAACCATTCAAGGTCGCCCTGCTAGGAGATGCCCGCAGGATGGAGTTATTTCCCCTCTCCTGTGAAACTTAGTGGTAGACAATCTCTTGGTTAGACTTAAAAAAGCAGGTTTTGACGTGGCAATAGTGATTGGAGGAAAATTCTTAAACACACTCAGAGGAACTGGCTAACAATTCACTGACAAATGTTGAATCCTGGTTTAGGAAAACGGGACGTGACGATAAACCCCTCGTAGCCCTAATATTCACTAGGAGATATAAACCAACTTCCATAGATACCACTGTATCTAGGGGAGTAGGCGATAACCTACTCCACCTCGGTAAAGTATCTTGGAGTGTACCTAGCTACTAAACTGATATGGAATTTACACCTGGAAACCCAAAAGAATAAACTGCACACCACTATGTGGGCGTAAAAGAAAGCCATGGGCAAAATGTGGGGCTTAAAACCAGGCGTAGCGCTATAGCTCTATAAAGCGGTATTGTTACCGCGTTTAACATATGTTGCGGTGATATGGTGGCGTAGAATAAAAACACCACAGGCAGACAACCTGTTAAAGAATCTACAGGGCACCTACCTAAGGGCTGCTGCAGGGGCTATGTGCATCACTCCAACGGAAGCTCTAGAGGTAGCGCTAAATATGCCTCCTCTAGATGAATTTATTAAGACACAGGCCAAATTAACGGCCTACAGACTTAAGTATTTAGGAGAGTGGAGGCAGACAAGGGTAGGTCATATTACACTTAAAGACCTCAACAACAGATCTTTTACCTTAAGACAGGACAACCCTCCTAGGAAACTTTGGTTGGGATGGAATCACAAGATTCTGATCCCGAACAGAAAAGATTGGGAAAAACCAGAAACCGTGGTAAGCCAAGGAAATGTCGTCTGGTTCACAGACGGATCTGGCCTCGGCGGAAGATATGAAGCTGGGATCTGTAGACCAAGCAATAATTACAGGAAAAGTATTCCAATAGGAGAATATGCTTCTGTCTTTATAACTAAAGTATGGGCCATTCGAGAATGCGCAAATTTCCAAATCAACATGACGCCATACCACCAGTTCGATCGTAGTGTGGGACTGTAAGCAAACCCTTAATAGAATGGGAGAAACCAACAAGGTCACACTTGTTTGGGTGCCAGGGCATAGCAATTATACACAGCAACGAGGTCGCCGACGAGCTGGCAAGAGGGGGCTCTGCGGAAGTTCCCACCGAACAGATCGTAGGTGTGCCTTTTGTTGCAAGCAAAAACATCATATTAACAAACCTCGACCAGGCTCATTTGAACCGGTGGAGGAACATATCCACCTGCAGGCAACCAAGACTGCTGATGGATAAACCCTTGCAATGAACGGGTTGAAGCACTTATTGCAATGAATAAAAGCAGACTTAAGCAAAGCACTAGGTCTGCTTACTGTCCACGAAAACTTTAAAGGACACAAGGTTAAACTCAACCTAACAGAAAGCGACTGATGTCGACTGTATGGGACTGAAAAGCAAACAAGTTTAAACATTGTTTGTGCTTGTCCAAATCTTGCCTAGATACAGATATAATCTGATTGGCAAAGAAACATTAAGATCAGAAGATCTGCAAGGAATGAGTGTGGATCAGATGCTGAGCCTGGCTGTAAAAAAAAGGCCGGGAATATATAATGCTGACTGAGACTCGAACAAAGCTTCTGGAAGGTACAAAGGATTTGGAATCTAGATGACAGGGCCTATAACGGCCCCCGCAAAAGGAAAAAAAAACTTCTAGGTAGTTATTCTCATAAGTATCGATATTTTAGGTAAAACTTCCAATTTATGAAAAACATGAATTTTATAGATCCTTTATTATAAAAATTGGATACAAATATTGTATCAACATCGTTTCAAAATTCATGTGTCCGTAAGATCATACAATCCAAATACAAACTTCTAAAGAGTTATTGTGGTTTAAATAGTAAAACCTACATAGCTTACATTGCGAGATACTAGTAAAAAATACTCGTAAGAAAAAATGAGTGCAATCAGCTTGTCTTCCTCCAACCTCTGCTTCTGTTTATCAATATCTATTTCGGGTATACTATCAAGTTGAAGGGTGGCTTGGTTATCAACTGTAGACTCAAAAGACTGGGGTTGGAAATTATTTAACAATGCATTGGAACCAGTCCAGACTTTACTCCCATCTGCACCGAAAAATGTCCCCAACACAATTTTTTGCAACTGTAAAAAGAGGTGTAAGGTTAAAT
This sequence comes from Dastarcus helophoroides, assembly GCA_028583605.1. Classification (NCBI taxonomy): domain Eukaryota; kingdom Metazoa; phylum Arthropoda; class Insecta; order Coleoptera; family Bothrideridae; genus Dastarcus; species Dastarcus helophoroides. The sequence continues at coordinate 31,446,551 of CM053334.1, forward strand.
GCTGCTGCAAATCGTGACCTCACGAGACGAGTATGAGTAATAATCGGTATTGAGTCTGATTATGTAATCGGCACCATTTCAAGAAATAGAAAGGCCTGTAATTTTGAAATATATTTATTACTTTTGTATTTTTTTATAAATAGCTCTAACAATTTCTACTTGAGGTTCTTTGAATCTACAATGGGTTCCTTTTGATTGCAATTCTAGATCATTATTTCTTTTTACGTTTATAGTTTTACTAGTCAATATTTTATCCAATCCCATTCATTATTACCACAACCACTTCTTTCGTTAACGTTTTCTATAAATCGATTTTGTTTCTAATTTCGACATTTTTCCAACATTTGTATGTTTGAAATTTTCAAAATTTTCTAATATTATTTTGCAAATACTATTGAAAATTTCTACTTTCGAATCTTTGACTTCGGCTTTTTAGAAAATTTGCCTTGTGAAAGTTTCCTATTTTTTCAAAATTTCAAATTTTTAAACATTTCGACTGTTTGTGAAAATGATGTCGAATTTAACACATAGTTGAATTTTTCTCAAAATATCGTTATTCAAAATTACAACTTTTTTATTAAAATTAAAATCTTTTATTTTTAAAAGCGTTTGACTTCAAAATTTCAACTTTATTAATCCAAAATTTTCGAAAGGTAAATATTTTGAAAAATTGAAATTACCACATAAGTATAATTTTTCAAAAAAAGTTAGAAAACTTCAATTTTTCTGGTAAGCTCATTTTTTTTATTTTCAAAATATTGATGTTATATTAAAATTTGTATTTTTTTGCACAAAATTCGACTTTCATCAAAATATGGACTTTTGATTTTCGACTTTTTTCAAATTTTTTATTTTTTTTCAAAATTTTGATTGGCATTTTTGAAAAAATTATCCTTTTTTTTTTAATTTCGACTTTTGTTTACGTTTCGAGTTTTTAAGGCTTAGACTTTTTTCGAAAATTTATTTTTTTTTGAAAATTTTGCCTTTTTTCCAGGATTTGCATTTTTGAAAAAATTTTCCTTTTTTTAATGTCGATTTTTGCTTACGTTTTCACCAACTTTTCCAAAATTGTCTATTTTTTTTAAAGGTTCGATCTTTCAAAGTTTCAAGTTTTTTCTAAGATTTAGGTTTTTTAAAATCTTAGCTTTTTTTGAAAATTTTGACACTTTAAAAATTTTCTAAAATTGTAGAATTTTCGAAAGCTAAACGAGAGTTAGTTACGATCTTTTTCAAAATTTGTTATTTTTTAAAAGTTGTTATATTTTGAAAATTTTGATACTTAAAAATGTCGATTATTTTTTGAATCTGAATTATATTTCAAAATTTCGACTTTTTGCAAACTTTCAATTTTTTTGTTAATTTCCCTTTTTTTTAATATCAAATTTTTCTTAAACTGCCAAATTTTTTCCAAAAGTTTTGCAAAATTTTGAATTTTTCTATTTTTTTTTAAATTTCGATTTTTCTTAAATTGCGACTGATACCGCGTTAGTCGTGATAACATATTTTCAGAATAATTGACCGGGAGGAACGGCCAATTTGGGCGAAAATAAATAATGTTCGGATTAAGAACGCCATCGCCAAGTGTTTTCAAACAGAAAAAAGACGGTGTCCAATATAAACATGGAAGACAACCATCGCTCACAGGTGGCAGCACTTAGGATACGTATCGTTAGAAACTAGAAAAGATGGCGGTTGACGTTCATAGATGGCAGCACTAAAGGAGTTGTGTCGTTTGAAAATCAAACAAGTAAAATGGCGGATAACGGTCACAAGGCTTGAAAAATGAGAAAATAGAAGGCTTTAACCGTAAATCCAGGCAATTTGGCAGTGAAGCACTGCGAATGTTGATTAGAAACAACTGCCACGAAATTAAGAATACGTACCGCAAAAAAAAAATCAAATATTAACGGAAAAAGCACACTCTGCGAGCACGTGGCTTGAAATTCACGAACGGAAATTTTGTCAGGCTGAAAGGGGGCAAGGTGAATGATGCAAGCAGTATTAAACAAACAAACAAAAAAAAATAACACTAATAAACACTGAACAAGAAAAAAAAACTGCAAAAAAAATAAAATAAAATACTTACGGTTTTTAAGCTGGGGTCGCAACGATGCACTATCAATGTCGTACGTCGGCGTCGGTGGAAAATTTGCGGTCAAAGCGCTAGGCAAATGAGCAAAGGTCGCAATGGGAACTGGGCGGCTGAAGATTCTCGACGGTTGGAGAAATCTTGCGCTGGTGGAGTACTGGCGCCGACGACAGCAGTAAGGGAACTAACTTACTCCCGAGGGACTTGAGTGAATCACAATTCACTCATTAGGGGTGCCTAGCGCTTAGATGCAGCGAGTGTCGTCAAAAGCGGGAAAATTGAAAATACATTTATTTCGCTCCGGTATCACGACTTTTTTGAAAGTTTTGACTTTTTTAAAAATTTCGACAATTCTTTAAATATTTTAATTTTTTGGAAATTTTGAGTATTTTACAAACTGTATGACAGTTATTTCAAAATTTTAACTATTCAAAAATTTCGCCTTCTTCCAAGAATTAATTCCTCAAAATTTGGTCTTTTTTTGAAACTTTCAACTTTTCTTATAATTTTGACAATTTTGACTTTATTCAAAATTCAGTTTGATAGAAATTAACATTTTTTTCGAATTTCGACTGTTAATTATATTTTGACATTTTTTTTCAGATTGCGATTTTAAGAATAGTTTGACTTTCTCGATAATTTTGTCTTTTCTTAAGTAAAGTGAAACTTTTGAAAATTTAGGTTTTTTGAAAAGTTTTCGAAAAATTCTTAAATGTGGTTGTCTATAGACTTTGAAATTTTAGATTACAGTCGACTTCCACTAAAGTTGCGCATGTTAAAGTTGTCCGCTCGTTAAAGTTGTCGGGATACGATCGTTAAAGTTGCGTGGATATTCCCCCACTCTAATTTTCGAATAACGAATTGGACTTCGGAGTTTTAGCGCCACTTTTGAATAACCCACTCAACCGCGGAAGGAACAATGAAATATATATATTTTTCGACAATAACGGGATAACGGGGAGTAGCAACTTTAACGGTCGATTCAGTACGGTGAGCGCAATGTTAGCGGGAGTCTACTGTATTTCTCAAAATATTTACTTTTTGAAAAAGGTAAAATTTTGTTGAAAATTTGATTATTTTTTGAAATACTCGAATTTTTGAAGAATATTAAAATTTTGACATTTTTTGACTTTTTAGAAAATCTTACCTTTCTTGGAAATTCTAACTTTCTATAAAAATCTTAACATTTTTAAAAATTTCGATTGTTTTAAAAAATGTGATTTTAATATTTTCGACTTTTTCAACATTTTAACTTTTTTGAAAATTTCACCATTTTTTGAAACATCTCAATTTTTTTTCAAAATGTTAACTTTTACTGAAATATTAACCCTAAAATTTAGACTTCTTTATAAATTTAAAAATATTTGAAAAATTGATCTTATTTTCAAGTGTTATCGAAAATTCCATATGTTCTAAATTTTGACATTTTTTAAAATGTAAACTGATTTATAAAATATCTTATTTCTAGAAAATTTTGACTTTTTAATTTCGATTTTTTTTTTGGATTTTCGCCTTTTTGAAAATTGGCTTTCAAATTTTCGATTTCATATTTTTTCCAAAATATTTTTAAAAATTTTACCTGGACTTGGAACCTATTCATGTGTCTTTTTTTTAAACAAATATCGAACTTTTTAAGGGGTTGTTCAAACATTTGACTATTTCTCGAAGTTTATTTTTTTAATTCGATTTTTTTCCAAAATTTCGACCTTTTCGCGAAGTCTCGACCTTTATGCAGTAAATTATACAAATATCTGATAATAAACACTAACTACGTATCTAAAATATAAAGTATAGAAAGTTTAAATTCTTGACAAGTGTCAACTTGTAACAAGCAATACGAAACCGATAACATATATTTCACAAAATTTGACCAAAATGCGTCTAGAAAGTGGAGTAGCTCCGATTGTTTCTTTCTCTCTCTCTCACTCCCGTCTCTCTCAATAGCCGTTTAATAGCTACCATATCACAAGAACGTACTACCTACTCTCTAGACGTTTTTTCGACACTGTTCTCTACGGTCGTGCACTATCCTTCTTTTATAATCCGTGGTACCCACAAATTACCAATTCTAAAAAATTTTGCACCTTAAATTCTAAGAACTAAACTCTTATAATTGCAATATGCATTTTTTTCTTCTGAGCCTTGTGAAAATCACCTAAAAATTTGGGATATTTTTCAAATTTTTTTTCAGAAATCGTATTTACTCATAGTTCTGAATTTACTGATAAGTAGTGTCGGTGAAATTTGCGGACGCCTACATTAAGAAATAAAGTAAAAAGAAAACGGGTTATATGGAAGCATGCTTGGGTGGCATATTTTAATCATTAGCTTAAGTAACTTGATATTTTTTAAAGTAACCCTTTATTTAATTTAATTTTTTTAAATTTTATTTACTGGTGATTATTTTTTAACATTACTTAAGCTATTAGAATTTCTCTGAATAAATTACAGCGTAGATTCATGACCTACACCACAATCTCTTTCGTCCCATCGAACTCATTAATAATAAAAACTCTGGCCACATGTGCCAAACACGCTCATTATCAAAGATTAGAGGCGAACCTAAAATAAAACAAAACCCCTGCGAATGTGCCACCCCATGGGTGGGTACGGTGGGTGTTGTTTGGGAGGAGCTTATTGTTTCGATGCCACCTACGCGGCCAATGACGCCTGGTGACCGGCACGCCCATTTCCTGAGGCAATAATGTGACGTCACACAGGTGCTACTCTACCTGAGCGTTAGATTAACTACCGTGAATTTTACGACATCTGTAGTCAATGGCCAGCATTCGATGAACCTGCTTGCCCGAAAGCGAGTCTGCCTAGTCGAAGTATCGATTTGAGCGGGGATGTAGAAATAGAAGGATCCTCCAGCATGCAACTGATCTTAATGTCAAGTTCACATTTAATAGCGAATGCTAATTATAATAAAAAGTCATGTCATATAAAGCGGTCTAAAAGGAGATCTGGTTCCGTTTCATGTTCAGATTTAATAAGCACCTATCTAATTATTGTGACATTTGTCCTTGACATGAATTGTTCTATTTAATAAAAATATATTAAAACAAACACTTGGAACCTAAGTGCGATAATTTCTGCAGCAGAGCCGATCAACTCGTTTTTATTATTATTTTTGGTATAATTCTTAAGTCTTACTTTGCTTGTAAATGGCTGGTATACCTAGAGGAGCGCGACACACTTTTTGCTGAAGCCTTTTTGATGTTTTTGTGTAAAATCAGTAATTGTCTCCGTTTTGTGTCATAATATAAACCCTCAATATCTGATCTTTTTTGTAGGAAATTTACCCTTGAATATGTTTAAAACTAATAATGTTCACAGTTCTTAAAAACACACTACTCCTTTGTCAAGGTTTTGAATTTTCTCTTAATTTTGTAATGATTCTCAGATTTTTAGGTTTAAAATTGATATTATAACTTTTTAATTTTCTTAAATAAAAATGAAAGGTGGTTAGAAAGTTCAGATATTTTGAGACTGAAGTTCAAAATTTCGAGATACTCAAAATTACGACCTTAAAGGTCTAAATTGAAATAAAAAAGAAACAATTTGTTTAGATTTTATTAAGAAAAGTGAAAAACGCCATTTTGTAAAATCTCGTGTAGATTCTTTATTTGACATTTCTAACCCTTACGTCGTGCTCGTAAGGGTTAGAAACGATTAAAACAACAGATTTTAAAAACTGCAGGATGTTTCGATAAATATTTGCTATGACCGGACCTGGTTTCCCTCTTCATTATCATCGGTGGTTATACCAGTAGAGGAAAGTCACCAAATATGGAATAGTATCCTAATATGGAATACCTTAATTTCTCTAAAAATATAAGTATGAAACGCAACACACGACCATCTTTTGTTTCATTCGGTCTATTTACTACCGCACTCACACCATCGTGTCAGTTGCGCGACCGCTACACGTGTGGCAGGCGTGTTTTGTTTTGTTGTCACGCAGAAAATTTTAAAGGTAAGTAATAAATGAGTATTACCAGTTATTAGGTATGTATACATAAGTGTTATACTATTTAGTATATCGATATTATGTTTATTTCAACATTTTGTGATCTTCAGTCATTAAAATATTGTGACTTGAAAAAATATTTAGACGAGTTTGAACTAGTATAAAAATCCAAATATGGACAGTCGTCGGTGTCTAATTACGGAATATTCCATAATTAGGTCTTTATATTTCACATGATAGGTACTTGCTACTATTTCACTATTACTATTATATGTTATGTTTGTTTTTAGAATGTCGGCTTCACAATCAACCAAGAAACGAAAAATCTGGGATGAAGAAAAAATGGCAGAAGCTATAAAATTCGTCCGGGGAAAGAAAATGGGATATTTGAAAGCGGCACAGCATTTTCAAGTGCCTAGGACAACTTTATTTCGTTTATGCCAACAAAATGAAGAGTCTCCAGAAGTGGCAGCAGCTACTACATTAGGACGAAAAACTATATTGGGCTCCGAACTTGAACGTCAGCTAGTAGAATACATATTAATGATGGAGAGCAAGTTTCACGGTTTAACAAGAACTGATCTTCGCCGTATGGCGTATATGCTAGCAAAGCGAAACAACTTGCAGAATCCCTTCTGTAAATCAGGTATGGCTGGAAAAAAGTGGTTAAAGTTATTTTTAAATCGTCATAAAGATAAACTGGTACATCTTTTGCCAGAGCATTTGGATTTGATAAAGAAAAAGTGGATGCTTATTTCAACCTCCTTGAAGAGCTTTACACTAAAAATAATTATCTACCAAATCGAATTTACAACGTGGATGAATCAGGCCTCACAATAGTACAAAGTAAGATACCACAAATCATCGGTCACAAAGGTAAACGCCAGATAGCTGCACTGACATCAGCAGAAAGAGGATCTCTTATGACAATAGTTGTTTGCATGAATGCTACTGGTCATTTTGTGCCACCGTTCATTATTTTTCCCAGAAAAAATATGAGTGCTCAGCTAATGAGAGGCTGTCCTCCAGGATCAGTCGGAGTTGCACATCCATCAGGGTGGATTCAAATGAACATCTTTACAGACTGGTTCAGGCACTTTATTCAACACACCAACCCGACTCCTGAATCAAGGGTTTTACTGATACTAGATGGACACTATAGTCATACTCACAATATCGATATAATAGATATTGCTAGGGAAAATAACGTGGACATAGTTTCGTTACCTCCACATACGACTCACAAATTGCAGCCGTTAGACAAGACTTTCATGGGGCCATTAAAAACATACTACCGTGAGGAAATACGCATGTGGATTAGAAACAACAACAGACCTCTAAGTCCATATGATATTGTGGAGCTGTTTGGCAAATCCTATTTGAAAGTACAAACAGGTGAAATTGCAGCCAACGGGTTCAAAGTCACTGGATTATGGCCTTTAAATAAAAATGTGTTCGGTGATGTGGACTTTATTGCTGCGCAACAAAATGCTGTAAGAGACGGTTGTACAACCAATATCACTCCACTGGAATCAAGATCTGAAACTGGTCAAGTTCTGATAGAAATACCTGTACCAGAAACAACTGCTAATGTACAACCTGAACCTGCACCCTCGACTTCCGGGCTTAATCGCAGCAGTTTGGGTCTGGTGTCTCCGCATGCCATAAGTCCAGCACCAGAGAAACGAAGAAAAGTATCTAACAGAGGAAGAAAAGCTGCTTTAGCAGCAGTCATAACATCTTCACCCTACAAAAATGATTTAGTAAATAAAAATATGAAGAGACAAGAAAAAGAAAGTAAATTAGTCAAAACAAAGAATAAGAAGAAAACTGCGAAGAGAAAGAAACAAACGAAGAAAAATAAGGATGATTGGGAAGAAGAAGACTCTGAGGAACAGGACGATATCCAGTTTGATGAAGGCAGTGAACATGATGAGTTGATGGACCAAGTATCTCCTGACTCTGCTGATGCAGAATGTATGTTCTGTTCAAGACTTTTTTCCATGGATAAAAGTGGAGAAAGCTGGATTAAATGCTTAATGTGTGGGCTCTGGGCACATTATGATTGTGCTGGTCCAGAGTTTGATACTTGGATCTGTGACTTTTGCAAGTGAATTAAGTAACTTCTTTCATTTATCACAGTATGTTATTTTTAATTATTTGATCTCATAGATATTTATGTCTATTTTTGTTATTGATATGATGATTTATGCTTATATTCCATATATGGGTACCTATTCCATATTTGGTTACTTATTTGTAATTTTGGTTTTTGTGTTAGATGGTAATTTAATAACTAATATATTTGATTAAAGGCTGTTAATTACTACATATAAATGTATGACTGATTAGTAATAACATTAAACTGTTTTCATTTCTATGAAGTTTTTTTTTATATCCCTAAAACAAAATGGTATTCCATATTTGGTGACTTCCCTCTAAGCAGCAACAGTTCTCTTAACACCTAGACGTTTCGGAAAATGATAGATTCCACCAAAAGCCAAGCAAACAAAGAAAATAGGAAATTATTTTTCAGAAATGTTACTAAATCCTCAAAAAACGACTCGCCAAAGCAAATCTATCCAATATTCTTCAAAGTTTCTAAATATTTCCAAAGTCTTATGACCTCTTCAAAATTTCTAAAAATTTCTAGAGGCTTCCCTATTTTGATAAAGAATAATAATCAAATTCTGACGCCAGAATCTTCTTTTCTAACGGCAAAAAAAAGGTTCTACATCTGATGATATAAGTAGAGCGTAAAAAAATTCTACTAAACGGCAGACATTCTACCAAATGAAATCAAAATTCTCTTCTTTTCTACTGGCAACACTGACGAGAAGGCAACACACTGCTGACTCTTTGTTACCAACCGCCGATGCTCGCGAACACAAACCATATAGACTTGACGCTGCAGAGTAACCAGTGAAGGCAGTTGGAAGCCTGGCCAAAGCTCAACTCGCAACGCGTTGTTATTACTGAACAGACCTTTGCGAAGGTAACAATGGTTTTTTTAGCAAATAGGCATTCAGCATGGAAAAAATATTGTGGAACTCTCTCGGAATAAAAATGAACATGTTAGTGAAGAAATATCAAGGTTCAGTCATTACATATTTGCAGCACCGGCTTGTCAATCTAAAACATAACAAGCTGAATTCATAAAAGAAGTGAAGAAGACGAGTAAATAAGGATATAGGAGGGGCGACAAAAAAATAAAAATAGTCTGTTACGCAGACGATGCTGTACTGCTAGCGGAAAGCGAAGACGAACTGAAGAGACTACTGTTTAGATTTCAACAAACAGCTAAAAGGTATAATATGACCATATTGATATCCACCCAGAAAACCCAATCGATGGTCATTGCAAAAGAACCCAGAAGATGCAAACTCGAAGTCTACGACAAAAGCATTAACCAGGTCATAAACTTCAAGTACTTGGGCGTCAACATCACGAGCGAAAGAAATCTCAAAGAAGAAACCCGAAACCAAGCAAATAAAGCAGCCGTCATATCTGGACATCTAAGAGATATAATCTGGAGAAATAAGCATTAGAGTACTCAAAGTAAAGTAAGAAAATACTAAACATGTGACAGGCCAATCATGACCTACTCAATCGAAAACAAGAGCGTCCAACACATGCACCAAACGTATACTGAGATCAGTTGAAATGAGAACACTAAGAACAATAACAAGGAAACACGCTACGAGATCATAGAAGGAGCGAGGATATAAGGAATACCTGTGACATTCCTAGACCTCAAAATGCGAACCAATACTGCAGCAAACAGGGTGACGTTAAATCGCGCGATCCCACAGGCGGACATACTGTGCCGAAGATGTAAGGCTCAGCCTGAGACACTGGGCCACATCCTAGGACAGTGTGTGGTTACAATAACCCTTCAGAATCCGCCGAAATGACGAGATAAAGGATCTCGTCATGAATGAAGTTATAAAAAGGGACAATCAGGTAGCAGTCGTAAGGAAGCCCGCCATCACGCTTTTAAGCGGCAGGAATCTCAAACCTGACCAGGTGCTAAAGAGCCAGGGAAGGGTTTTAGTGGTCGACGTCACAGTCCGCCACGAAGATGGGGAACTATCTCGCCCAGAGACGTCAAAGCAAAATTGACAAATACGTGCCTTTGCTACCTGAACTCCTGGTGAAATTAGAAGCTTCATCAGGATCTGCTCTACCGATAGTGGTAGGCATGAGGGAAGCGATGCCCAAGGAGACAGTTAGTTCTCTCGCCAAGTTAGGCATTAAAGACCGTTCAACGCTATTGACTATTTCGTTAACAGCGTCGCGTAGCTCCGTAAATATCTATCACACGTTTATGGACTACTAGGATCACTCTCCACCTATGGGGAACTAACCGCATAGGAAAAACTCTTGGTCATCAGCCCGCTGATAATTAAATTTTAAGATGTATTTATGCAACCTCTGTGTACATGTCGTCCGTCCGCTTTAGGCAGCCATTTACACTGCCTATAGCATCCAGGGCGTAGGGTCCCTCTACATCTCTACGCCCAAATTTTAAACACAACTTATTTATTATTTTATATTGTTCGTCTCGTCCTAAGTATTGATTGTAAAGTGGCTTTGCAGCTGGGAAGCCGCTGATACCAGGGGTGCAAGTCGGGGAGATTGAATCGGGTAGATTGTCTCTCTGACAGGGAGCCGGCATACGATGGTGTCCCGCATGTCCGGGCGGACGCCTCCACGTGGCTCCCCGCGGGAGGGACTGCGGCAGTAGTGCGCCACAGTTTTCCTGCTAAGTTCAGTTCCTCAGTCGAGGACTCCGTTAATAATGTTTCCTCCCGTGCGCTGGAAACCCTTGGCAACAAGCAACTAGCTTTCCCCTACGGGGCTCCGGCCAAGAGGGCTAGATAGTAGTGGCGAGAGATTGGATAGACAGAGGCTACGGGTTCTTGGTAAAGCAGAATGGTCCCAAAGCAAACACCAGTAGGGGCCATTCGCCGGGACCCCTGTCCCTATGGCGGGGAAAGTGCATGTTGCTGCAGATTCTGCAGCAGACGTAGTATAGTAAGATGGTCAAGAGAAAGAAAAAGAGATTGGAGGAACCGCGTAAACCACACGGCAAGCGACCGCCTGGTGAAAGTAGCCCTAACTGAAAAACCCAATACCAAACGACCACCAGGAAGATCACCGAAATGTTGGCACGAGAGCTGGACATCCAGCTCATAGGAGCTTCCAAATTGGAGACAAACAGGACAGTGTCCTGTTACAAAGAAGAAGAAGACATATTTGCAGCACCAGCTTAACAATATTGTGCACTCGCGTCGCGTATTAAAAGTTTCATCTAAATTCTAAATCGTTAGAACCCTTACGCGGCGGGTTTAATATTTATAAATTTGACTTAGAGCGATGACACACACAGCTGTTTGGGACCGACTTGGCAGCTGAGTTGACTGCCGCTCGACGATGAACATACACAGAGGTTTTTGTCGACTTAGGCTGTCGAATCGGCCGGTTTAACAAAATAGACACAACGAGACAGAACGAGTATGTATGTCCAAGTGACAAAATGGACAAAGATTTGGAATATTTAATACTTTTAAGCTTACTATATTTACAGTGGAAAAGAAGAAGTAAGAAAAATCGACGAATATGGATGCATCCAATTGTAATAACCGCCTAACCAAAGGACATTTTTATATTTTATTTGCTGAAGTTCGAGATGATGAAGAAAATTTTTTAAATTATACTCTTATATCAATTGGTTCTTTTAACGAACTACTTCGTGCTATAAAAGAAAAAATAACGAAGAAAAATATCGCTCTTAATCCGGCTGTGTCAAGAGTAGGCGGATATCGAATTCTCTCTTCCCTGCATTCAGCATTCAGTGGTTTTCATGCTACGAGAGAGAGAGAGAGAGAGAGAGAGTGAGGTCTATATAGTCTAAGCTCGTGAACGAATAAGGTCATAAAATTGATAATTATACTGAACATGGACAATAATAAAAATTCAAAATGTAAATTAACTGAAAAAAACGCAAAAATTTACATGGACAACGTTATTCGAAGCCAAAAAGTTTTGACACAAAGAATTCTAATTTAAAAATTTCGGTGCTAACATTTCTTAGATTCTCGTCAATTACTGGTTGCATATCATTGAAAGTCAAAATTTGCCAAATAATGACAAATGATTTTAAATTGTTTATATTTTTGATCAAAGTACATTCAGTTCGTAAAAAGTGATAAGCAAAATAATCATCGTATAGGGACTCGTTATAGGAGAGAGCACTAATGTTCTAAGAATGTTAAAATTTACAGACGAAAACAAAAGAAAATAAAAGATATCAAAATATTTCACCTGAACAATTCTTCAAATCTCGTAAAAGAAGAGTGATCTCTCAAAGAAGATTCCTAAAACTTTAAGATTGCAGGATGTCAGAATTGTGTTTTAATTTTTGGTGAAGATTAGAAATGTTTTAAAATTTCCTATAGAAATTAGAACCTTCTTTAAATACCCTCAATATAGATGACAATGCATTCCTCATATCATTAGAATATTTGCATTTTCTTCAAAAACCAAATTAGAAATATTTGAAGTATTTTAGGGATATTAAGAGTCTTCTCTAATGACAGTAAGGCATTGCATTCCACAGTTACAATTTTCGTTAAATATAGGTACAGGGTCTTTGGTTACAAATAGCACCACCCAATTAACTTTCGAAATTTAATACTTACGAAAAAATTTTAAATACAAAAGCTTCTAGAAACCCCTTAAATTTTTATTTGACATAAGTTTGCTACACAATCTGGATGATCTAAATTAGGTCTGCACCATTGCTAACTTTGTTATTATTAAAGATACAAAATTAATTAAAATAGCAAATTACTACGCTTTTTGATGCTGAATAAGGTGATGCAAGAGGAAAACAATTGATATCGCGTTTTCAAGATTTTTGACAAAGTTGCAATTTTTTGGTTGGAACACCCTGTACATTTTATGTTTTTATGGAAGGTAATGAAATTTGGAAGAAAAATGGTTACTATGAATTTTTTGCCAAGTTATGAGGACATTATATTAAATCGAAAATTAATGTAAAATTAGCTTATTGGACTATAAAACCAAATGTCAGCAGGCTAATATGTATGTCTTCGGGATATTAGAGTAAGTATTATCAAACAGGGAACATTATTCAATATTCAATCCTAATCAAAATGTATCTTTTTAAAACCGCTAATTTCGCCTTTTCCTTGAAAATGTCTCTTCGTTTTTTAATACATTTCTCTGCTCATTTCAGGAGAGTATGAATACTTATGTAAGATAGTTCTGCCATCTTATTTTCATTACCTTCTTCTAGAACTGTCTAATTTTTTAAAGGTTATTTACTTTATCGTGCCTCTTTGTATAAATACAATTTTTAAGATAATCTCACAACAAACATTCAAGTGGGGTCATATCAGGTGTCCTTGGAGGCCATTAGTTTCAATCCATATGTCTTAGAAGATGACCGGTTTTCCTAGAAGTTCAATCCTCCTGGAGTTTAAGATGTTGTCTTTGTCTTTGTCTTCCAATCTCCATATGGAATCAGGAATATTTTCCTCTTACCCCTTTGTCGCTCTGTTCTGTATAAGCACTTTAACACCTCACTTGTTTATTTCTGCTCTTTTTCCTCTTTAGAGATTTAGACCTTCCGTGTTCTTCTCTCTTGCGTTGCAGATCTTTCTTATCTGCTCGTACCGTTAGTTACTCTTTTGCCTTTTTTGAGATTTAGACCTTCCATGTCTGCCTCTCATCTGCTGCAGATTTTACTCTCTGCCTTTATCTCTCTTTCTGTAGAAACATCCTCTTAATGCGCGTGTGGAGCGACTTGTTTTTCTTTCGCCTACTAGCCATTTGACCTTGCCCTCGGGAAACCACACTAAAACCCGAGGTTAGTAGACTTCCTTATCTTCTTAAGACCATCCTAGGTCTTTTGACTCTTGGATAATCTTGTGGTTCATAATCCACTACTTCCCTAAGTAGTCGATTTGGGTGTATTTCTGCTCTATGAAACTCTCTTCTTGCGGCTGTTTTTATCGTTTCTATTTGTAAATCTTCATGAATTCTTCGGTTGGTTACGAACCAGGGAGCGTTGGCTATCATTCTTAGCGTTGTGTTCTGTACTGTTTGCAGTATATTCATGTTTGATTTTGCTGTATATCCCCAGCACGCTGCACCATAAGTCATTATAGGTTGTATAGCTGCTTTGAAAATTGGTCGTTTGTTTCTAAGACTTAGACGGCTTTTTCTGCACAAAAGCGAATAAATTCTTGTCCTTGCCATTATTGCTTTCTTCTTTGCGTGTTCCATATGTTTCCTGAACGTTAGCTTTTTATCTAGAATTATTCCTAGATATTTTGCCTCTTCTGTCCAGGGAATGTCTTCGTTGAAAATATTTAAATTTTCATCTGGCTAAGACCTTTTTCTTGTCATATATGTGGCCGTACTTTTGTCCCCATTGACTTCAATACGCCATTTTTCAAACCATTCTTCCATTTGATTAAGTGCTTCTTGCAATCTTCTAACTATTATTTCTTGTCTTGTGTGTCTTGCTAGAATCGCTATATCATCCGCATACAGCGCTATCTTTACTCCGTTTGGTTTGGGAATGTCATGCATATATATGTTAAATAGAGTGGGGCCTAGAACCGAACCTTGCGGAACCCCAGTGAGATGTTGTCTGCTTAATAAATCCATTTTATCTAGGAAATTATTGTCTGGAATGTTTGGCGTAATTTTGTAACGTTCCGTTTTTTTATTCTGTGCCCAAATTTTAAATTTCGCGGCACAACATTTATCAAAGTGGCTGTTATTTGGTTACTAGGCGACGTTCATAAATAAAACACTATTTGTTGATACCGCCAAGACGATCCATCTTGGCTTTTTGAGGTGGTTACGTTTATTGTTAGGCAGCAGCTATTTTTCTCCCTACAATTATGCCCGTTTAGCCCCCTATTTCAAGTTTATTATCAAAATTATTCAACATGAATCTTCGTAGTTCATACAGGGACCTAATAAGATCTCAGGCTTTTTCTGTTTATCACATTTCTTCCGTGTGATTTGCATTTTGGCGGCCTTTTGATATTATGACAGTATTCTATCTGATCTCGTCCCTGTTTGGTTAATTTGGTAACTACTTCATCCATGGAAAGTTTACATCGGAATTGTGCCGTCTTTGTCGTTTTTGATCCAGTTGCGTTGGATGCTTCTGTAGGCCTGCATTGGCGAGCCCCATTTCCCGGCACAACATCTTAATAGAAGGCTTCCATGGTGATTGAAGAAACGTTTCGTTTATATTACATTGTAGGTACTGCCATTTGAATTTTACTTGGTAAATTAAGCCAACCCAAATTTCAATGAATTTAGGACAGATAATTAGAAAACTGTTCGTTATAAATATAATCATATAGTTAAGTTCATTTTGGCCCTAGTTTGCATATAATGAGAATGTATTCTAGTTTTTCGTAAACCTGTGGACCATTTGGTAATACGTTGTTTGATCTCTTCTTAATTTGATAAAAGTAGTTTGAATATAAATTAAAAACCCTTTCGATTGCTAACAGTAATGTAATTTGAACTAGTCTCTGATCATTTTAAGTATTTATTATTGTAACTAAGAGCGCCCCAAAAAGTGCACTTTTTTACTTCTCCACACTCTTGATTGTTTAGGAATTACTATCAACTATTTTAAACAATACTAATTCTTAGATTTGAATTTATAAATAACTTCGAATATTACCCCTCGAAATGTGAACTTGTAATGTTGGAATATTGAAAATATAAGTATAGCCACCTCCACTTGATTAATTTGTCACCTGGCTGCTAAATTGGTAAGAGCATTTGAAAGAAAAAAAGACACAAGTTTATTTAAAGACACTAATCGTGATCGAGTCTTGATCGGGAGATCATATCTATTTGGTAATTTCAATTACAATATTTTTAGGTAACGGCGAACGAAATTACCTGGCGCCCTTTATTTCTTATTTAGATCCGTTCACCTAAAATTTTAAGTGAACATCAAAATCCCCGATTAAGGATCGATTACATTAGTTACCAGATTCCCGAGCTCTTCCAAGGACTCCGACCCAGTGTGCTCAGCGACGAAGAGCTGCCGTCCGCATGTGCTAGTTTTTACTCTTCCCATAGAAAAACGTTGCAATTTTCACATATCTTTCACTATTCTAAATGAAATTATCCCCCGCCATACGTTAAAACTAAAACAAATTTGAGGAGTTCATAGCTCCTTTATTATTGATGTTAACAAAAAATTTATTATAACTATTTCTATTTTAAATTCCATAACCTTTCATAAAAACATAAAATATACAGGGTGTTTTTATTCAAGAAATTATAATTTTGTCAAAAATCTCAAAAACGCGATGTTCAATTGTTTTTTCATAATGCCTTCTTAATCAGCGTCAAGAACTGTACCAGTTTGCTAGTGAAATTAATTTTGTACCTTTAATAATAACAAAGTTAGTAATGCTGCCGACTTAATTTGGATGATCCTGTATAGAGGTTGTTGCGTTTTTTTCAGAATTAAAGTCACCTTTGGTTTTTTAAATAGAACATCCCAAATTATTTTTCCATTTTCTAATTCTCGGAAAAATTCTACACATATTTTATATTATGCAATATACATTATAGTAATAAACTCAACAGTTTCTGAAATATTGTTAACTGAAAATCGTCAATTTGGACCTTTTTTACCATTACGCAATGTCTCTGGATTCAGTTAAACTTTTTCAAAACATGTTATTTTGTGGCTTTAAACAAGACAGACGTTTGTTTTAGTGTTATCACGGCCAAATATAAAAGTATGAAAAAGTTAAATGAATCTACAGAGTTGGGTTGTAAAAAATGCGCATTATATTGACAATTTTCAACCAACAATATTTTAGAAACAGTTAACTGTAGGAATAGAGCATGTTAAATAAATGTGTAGAATTTTTAGGAGAATTAGAAAATTGGAAAATAAAATTGGGGTGTTTCATTTAAAAATCAAAGTTGACCTTGATTCTGAAACAATGTAACACCCTGTAAATTGCAAAATTATTTTAAATAAAAATTTAGGAGGTTTCTAGAAACCTTGGTATTTAAAATTTTTTGTATCTATTATATTTCAAAAGTTAAATGGGGGTGCATTTATAACTAAAAACCTGTACATAAATGTCCCAATGCCTAAAGGCACTTAAAACTCCTTTGTATACTATGAACTTTTTGCAAAGTCTTCAGGAGACTTTGAAGCAAGTAGAACTTTCCTCAGTGCTTAAGGTGGCTGGAACTTTCAGTTCTTACAAGGATATTAAGTCTTCAAATCTCTTGAAAATCTTTCTTCAAATCTAGAAAGTTGCAAACTTTTTCAAGTTTCTTTAATATCTTAAAGCTTGTCTAAGATCTTTAAGAAGATAAGAATTATTTTATGTTTTATACCATTTAGAATACTCTTTAAATGTCTTTATTATATCAGAAGGTTTTAAAAATCGTAAAAAATTTAGGTTAGGTATTCTAATTTTAAATAGCTTATAGTGCCAAAAGTTATGAAATGGTGGGAAAAAGAGAGGATTTATCTTAAAAAATAAATAAAGGGGGTATCTTCCTTTTTCAGTGTTTAACCCCCCGCCGATCCCCTAAAAATAAAAATTAAAGTTCGAGCACGATTGCAAATGTCCTTCCTTGGCCTCGTCAGTACGGTACGATCGTTGCGATTGCGCTAAAAAAAGTTTCGTAAGCCGTATAATATATGTATATTAAGTCTAAATATGTTTAAGCCCTCCTCCACCACTTTTTACGTGATAAAAGTCATCGTACTTCCGTAACACCCATGGAGGCACGACGGGTAATATTGCAAAGTAGTAATATACTGACATAGAAGTAGGGTCGCCGCCCAACTGTTAAATGGTCAAGTATAATGACCCCTCACTGTCCTCAAAAAGAAGAGGTTAAGTCACATTCTCTGGTGATTAAGGGTAATCAGAATTAGAATTATAAGTAAAGACCGGATGTTATTGCAGTAAAAAATCTCCAAAATTGCGTCAAAAATTTCATTAGAAAATGCCAAAAATTGCAGTATAAACATTACAAATTGCTCCATAAAATATTACAATAAAATAATTAATATTAACAAAAAATGGTTATAATAAAATAACATTATATTTTAATCAAACCGATATAGATATACGCAGTGATAATTACAATTTATCTCCAAATACAAATAAAATTTTCTTTCATTTGGGGCATCGAAATCTTAAATTTTTTGGAGAGTTATTGCTTTTTACAAAATCTCACATAGGCTCGGAAAAATTTGGTTTTTTTTTACAGAGGTTATAGATATTGTAAGTAACATTTGTTTGTTAAATAGCCTTTGTAATTTTTTTAACGCTGTTTTGTGTATTTCTGCAAAAATTTTTTTTATAAATACTGAATAGTAAAGTATAACAAAGTTAAGTTACCGATTTTGTTGTTTGGCATCTATCGAGTATTTTTTAGTCTCAGGTTGTACCGGCTGTTTCTCACAGCACGTTCTATAAATTACCTTTCCATCACTTATATAAATTTCACTTTCTTTATTGTACACACCAAGGCATTCAAGTCAAGAAATAGAACATTTACCAATAGATGGCGCTGTGATCACTGTTAGGTATTAAAGCACGACCTTGAAATTGTTTAAAACCCTTCTTATGCAATTTTTTTCAATTTTCGCTTTTTATCTGCATGTTTTCTTATTTCTTTAAAATTTCACCAACATCTATTTAACAAAATATTTTTGTTAGCAGTTTAAAAAATGTTTGACTTTAAAATCGAAATATTAAAATATAAATGGAAAGTTGAAAGTAAAAATTTGAAAAAAGGCGAAATTTAAAAAAATCAAAATTTTCAAACTAAAAAGAAACGAAATCTTAAAAAAATCGAAATTTTGAAAGGTGTTTCAATTTTAAAGAAATCGTAATTTACAAAAAAAAATGAAAATTTGGAGAACTTTTCAAAGAATTTCAAACTTGTCGGAATTTTTAAAAAAGAAAAAATTTTGATAAAAATCGAAAGTTTTGAAAGAAGTTAAAATCTTGAACATGTCGAAATTTTCGGGAATGTTAAAATGTCCAAAAAAAGTTAATATCAAAATTCTAAAAAAATGCCATATTTTGAAGAAATCGATATTTCAGAAAAAATGGCAAAATATTTTAAAAGTATTTGTAAATTTTTAAAAGAAGTTTAAATTTTGGAAAGCAATTTAAAAGTTTCAAAAATCGTCAAAATTTTGAAAACAATTTGAGATTAAAAAAGTATCTATGTTATTCAAATTTTAAAAAAAAATTGAATTTTTCGATAAAAAAAAATCCATAATTATCAAAAACGTTAAAATTTTCAAAAATTATCGAAATTTTGAGAAGTTAATATTTTTTAAAAAATCAAAATTTTTGTCTGTTGAAATTTTAAGAAAGCATTTTTTGAAAAAATGGAGCAAACATTTTTAAAAATAACACTTTGAAAGATTTTTAAAATGTCGAAATATAAAAAAAAGGTTCGACATTTTGAAAAATTGCGAAATTTTCAACAGAATTCGAAGAATAGCCAAACATTTAAAAGAAAGTCGACATTAAAGAAAAATTTTGCAATTTAGAAAAAAAAATCGAAATTTTCAAAAAAGATCGAATTTTTCAAATAAAATTGCAAAAAGTCAAAAAAGTGAAATGTTAAAAAGTTTTAACATTTCAAAAAGTCGAAATTTTGAAAAAAGCCCAGCTTGCAAGAAACTTAAGGTTATTGTTTTATATTTGAATAAAAAAAATTCCTAACTCAAAATTCTAAAACGTTAAATTTTAAAAATATCGAAATTTACAAAAAAAATTTCTAAAAAAGATAAAAATTTGAAAAAAAGACGAAATATAAGAAAGTCAAAATTTTCAACCTAAAAAAGAAACAAAATTTTAAAGAAAACGTAATTTACAAAAAAATTAAAATTTGGAGAACTTTTCAAAAAAATTTTAAACTTGTCGAAAAAAAAGATAAAAATTTTGATAAAAAGCAAAAGTATTGAAAAAAGTTAAAATCTTGAAATTCTCATAGAATGTTAAAATGTCCAAAAAAAGTTAAAATCAAAATTCTAAAAAAATTCCCAAATTTTCAAGAAGTCGATATTTTCAAAATTTGAAAATTAGAGAAAATGACGAAATTCTTAAAAGTATTTGTAGTTTTTTAAAAGAAGTTTAAATTTTGGAAAGTTATCTAAAAATTTTAAAAATCGTCAAAATTTCGAAAAAAAATTGAGATCAAAAAAGTATCTATGTATTTGTTCAAATTTTCAAAAAAACTGAATTTTCCGTTAAAAGAAAATGCATAATTATATGAAACGTTAAAATTTTCAAAAATTATCGAAATTTTGAGAAGTTACAATTTTTTTAAAACACCAAAATTTTTGACAGTTGAAATTTTAAGAAAGCATTCTTTGAAAAAATTGAACAAAAATTTTTAAAAATAACACTGAAAGATTTTAAAAATGTCGAAAATATGAAAACAAGTTCGACATTTTGAAGAATTTTAAAAAATTGCGAAATTTTCAACAAAATTCGAAGAATAGCCAAAAATTTCAAAAGAAAGTTGTTATTAAAAGAAAATCTTGCAATTTAACAAAATAATCGAAATTTTCAAAAAAGGTCGAATTTTTCAAAAAAAAAATTAACTTTGCAAAAAGTCAAAAAAGTGAAATGTTAAAAAGTCTTAACATTTCAAAAAGTCAAAATTTTGAAAAAAGCCCAGCTTTTCAAAAAGTGTAAATATTTTCGAAAAGCAGAAATTTTGAAAAAATCATAAAGTCAATATTTTCAATAAGCCCATATTTTGTACAAAAAACTTTGAAAGGCTGAGCTTTCAAAATAGTAAAAATTTTGAAAAAAATTAAATTTTAAAAATAGTAAAACAAATTTTGAGAAAATAATTGAAATTCTGAAAAAAATGGAAATTTTAGGATGTCAAAATTAAAACGTCGTCGAAAGGTTACGTTTTGAGGGTCAACATTTTCAAGACGAAATTTTTGAAAACACTCGAAATTTAAAAACATCGAATTCTTAGAAAGGTATGAACTTTAAAGAAAAGTCGAAATTTAAAAAAGAGAAAACGTTTTTAAAATTGGCAAATTAAAAAAAAAATGGGATAATTTGAAACGGATTAAAATCTTCGAAATTCGAATTTTGAAAAAAAGACGCAAAAAAGTCAAAATGTTCACGACATGGTACACTTGCTGCCAGTTGGAACGAATAGAGGAGAAAACTTTGAGTTAGTTAATGATAGGCAACTTAATATAATAATTTTTTATGTGTACAACAGACTTGGAAACGCTTTGCATCTCTTCTGAAATATTTGTTGATGGTATATATATTTTTTAAGTTTAATCCACTCACAAAGGGTAACCCCATTATGCTTTCAAAGCACTGCGAGTAGGATGCGGAAATAAGGATAGATGGCGATGAACCGCCTTCTTAAACAAGGATAGGTTGTAATTTTTGGGGAAAATTTTTTTCGGTAACAAGTTCCATAACTTGGAAATTCTATAGAAAAAAAGAGTCTCCGTAGACAGGAGTCCTCACTGTGTCAAATTGGACCGCACAGGAATTTGCTGTCTCCGACTGTCTAGTACGCCTCAATTAATTCTATTAGTTCCTGCACAAAATTATTTTGCCAGTGATTTACAATTCACTCTATAGGTAACAATTTTTACATGCCGCTTGTATATTTTCTGATTCCCAATAAAAACTGCAACTCGTATGAAAATATCTTCAAGTTGATTGATTTAAAATGCAGTGAAGTTGGTTTGCAATTTAATCCCACAATACTGGTACCAGACTTTGAAATTGCTATTCACTCATCTGCTGAAAAAGTGTGACCTTACATCAATATAAGAGGTTGCCGTTTTCACCTTGGTCAGTCCTCGTTTGAAAAAATTCAAGCACTGGGTTTAAGTAAGGACTACCGTTCCAATTCTGACACTGAAAAATGGTTACAACATCCTTTTGGGCTATGGTGTTGCCTTCATGTGAACTTCTGATTCTGATTGATTTGTGGAAGACTTTGTGTCCATCCAACCTCAGCATATTCTTGTACAAGAATTCTATGACTACATATTTGAGACATGCATATATGCAGAAAGCATGTTTCTTCCAGAAAATGTGCTTCAATAATTCTAAACGGCAGAACTACAAACGCCTGCAAAAGTTTCCAGGCAAAATTTAATTCAAGTTTTTATAATCATTACATATTTTTCAGTTTATAGTTCAGTAAATAAAGATTTTCAAGTAGATATCAAAATCAAGAGCATTTTCAAAGATGAAAAGAGACCCAAAATTGGTAAAAATAAAATTAGACTTAATCTAATCAATTCTGGGTAACCAAATAATCAAAAATATTGTTGCGTGTGATCGGTTCCAAAATTAAAACCTCATGAATTGTAAACACTTTATGTCAAACTTATTTCAGAACACTACGATTATGATTCACCTAACTATCGGACTGTCCAACAATCTGATTATCCGATTAACTAACTACCTGATTGACTTGAGGGAAAGACGACCGCGTATTTATACCGTTCCGGTTTCTAGAACTGATCTCCGTACAGATCGGATTACCGCTCGCTGAAACGTCTGGAACGCTTATCTTCCGCATGATTCATTCTCGCAGCCGTTCGCATTAACAAGTGTTTTAGAGAGTTTCTAACACTACACAATTACTAATACAAATTTTACAAATACACTTTGTTACAACATTAATTAAGCAAATTTGAATTTATTAAACATGTGTCACATTTTTATGAAAGACAATAAATAAACTAATGCATGTTACTGACCATTTCCATAATTACATTCCTTTTGTTAGAAAGTTTTTTTTTCATTGTCGCGGAGGCAAGATTTAACCTGTGTTTATTTACCTATATAAATACCAGGCAACCAAAAAAGTTCGTGCGGTTTTGAAGGTTAAAAACTAGTAATACAAAAAATGGGTTCAACTTAGATTTATTCTGAAAAATAATCACCCTCAGCAAGTATTACCCTTTCCCATCTAGACACAAGATCATATATCCCATTTTTGTAAAAATCTTGCTTTTGGGAATTGAAGAAATGCATCACCTCGCTTTCCAAAACCTCTCTATTTTCAAATCGCCGATTTCGCATGTAGTTGTCCAAGGCCAAAAACAGGTGGTAGTCACTTGGGGCAAGGTTTGGTGAATACGGAGGGTGAAGTAAAACTTCCCATTGCAGTCGAGCTATTGTTTCCTGCGTGATTCTTGCTGTGTGTGGTCTTGCATTGTCCTGATGGAAGACAACACCTTTTCTGTTCGCCAAAGCAGGCCGTTTTTGACTTAGAGCGATCGCAACTCTGTTAAGCTGTGCTGAGTAGATTTCAGCAGTAATGTTTTGTCCACTTGGCAGAAGTTCATAGTGAACTATACCTACTATAGTCCACAATACACATAACAGAATCTTTTGTTGGTGAATGGTTTGGTTAAGTAGTCAGCGGCAACGGATCTTTACTGGATATCCAATGATATGAGCGCTCATTGTTGCAGTACATAATCCATTTTTTATCACACGTCAACATCTGGTCAAAAAACGACATTAAATTGTAGCTGGAAAGCAATGATGAACAGATTGTTAAGCGCTGTAATTTGTTCGTTTGACTCAATACATGTGGTACCCATTTGCTTAACTTCCATCGTTTCCCAAGCAGGTGCAAATGTATGCGAATGGTTTCATCACTCACTTTGAATTTTAAGGCAAGAGCTTGACATGTCTGACTTGAATCCTGCTCGATCGCCAGCTTCATATCGTCGCACAGTGGGCGATTTCGAGAATTTAACTGGACAAAAATAAGGAACTGCAAATTTTAGTTATGTAGTCAATGAAATGTTGTATTTTGAGGTTTTATAAGTATATGTAACATAATTATTACCTTACTTCTTATACTTTTCAAAAATCGATATTATCTTCAGAGTCTGAACTAATGAGTTCGACATCTTCAGAGGTAACACTGCTGGAGACTTCTGGGGAGATTAAAAGTTGAAGAACATCCGGCAAGAAAGCACTACTTTTCTTCACTGGTAGGCGTCTTTTACTAGAAATTGCAGGATCTGATGTAATTAGCAGGAAGTTAAGTAAATCTTCATTTGTTTGGATTCTAGATGCTTTTTGAGTGTGATGCTCCCGATAAAATCTGTAATACTTATTCCTTGCTTCTTGAGCATCTTCTGTAAGTTGTCCAATGGGAAGAATAGAACTTTTAATAACATCAGCGCCATGTATTAATATTTTGTGTACCGAAGCTGGCATATAAAACCAGTTATAATGTCGTATATACAGCTTTGCCGTGTCAAGTGCGTAATTGTCGAATTTTTGTGCATCTATTTCATGTCCGCTGTTAAGAGTGCTTAAGATAACACCAAAACGATATATGAGATCTTTGTCTATCCCTGTAATCCTTGCAGTTGTTTCAGGATCTCTAAAAAATCTGCGGGCTGTATTTCCATCATTACTAGATCCTTGTCCTTGTTTTGGTTTGTCTACTATAAGACCCGTTTCTTTGCGAAAAAGCTGTATTATCTCTTTCTTTCTACGCGCAAGTTCGGTTTTGTCTTCTTTGCTTCTTATCTGCCATTTTTTAATATTGATTCTATATGAAATATGCAGTAAACATTCAAAGATTCTTATATAAGCATGAAGGGGTGACAGGCCGAAGGAATAAGTTGTAGGATCACTTGTCCTCTGTTTTACAGCTTCTAAGTTATTCAAACCTTTCCGTCCACCATTGTCATAATTAAATGATGTTTTATGTGCAATTCCACTCCCTTGATAATCACTTTAGTTGGTTGAAGGGCTTGAATTTGTTCTTCGATATGTCTGACTTCATGTTTTGTAGCTTCTGGTGTTTCCTTTTGGAACTGAAAATGAATTGGTCGGCAATATTTTGTTGAAGACACACGAGGATTTTGCCAAATAATAGTTTTTTCACTATTTTTATAAGACGCGTACAATTGTATAGGGACAAGGGATGTAAGTAATAAGTCAGAGTCTGAAATTCCTTCTTCCGTGGAACGCTGTTTATATTCACTTTCACCTGATGTTCCGTCTAATCCCCATTTGTAAATCAGCTCAACATTGTCTAGTGGTAAATCGTTAATATATTGAACTAATACTTCTTCTTGTACATTGATAAGTCTAGTTACGGTTAAGTCTAGAAGTTGCTGTAGTTGAACTTCAGCAGATGACTCTGTTACAGTTATACTACTTTTAGGTGGGTAACATTCTGCTTTCGCTCTCTTCATAGCTTCGTAACTTGGATAAATATTAAATCCTTTTTCCTTTGCTCGTTGTCGTAGAAGTATGTATTGGTTTTTCGTCAATTTCAAGTCAACAATCATGCCCAAAGCTTCTTCGGGAGTGAAAGTTTCCTTCGCTGCTTGTAAGGAAACTTTATATGCCTTTTTTACTTTAGCTGCTCTCTTTGGAGTGGTTTCTGTTACCTCTTTAATGATTGTTGCAGCATGTCGTTTACCAGCAGACCTCATACTCAATCGAGCCGCAAAAGATAACTCGGCTGTGCTATGCGACTGTAATAAATTTTGCACTCTTCTTTTTTACCTCGTTCGCCGAGTTCACCAAAACTTTTTGATGGGCGACCACGACTACTACCCGCTTCCGGTTTCTCTGGTGCGTGGAATTTTCCAGTGGTAAACTGCAGATGTGTATTAAGCCAAGCCGGATGCTTATGAAGAAATTTTTGTAAATTTCGAGAACATTGCGACCATTTTTTTTGAAGATCGGAGCAATAAGAAAAAACTTTCGTTAAAATATCTTCTTCTACTGTTTTCTCGGGATTTGACAAATTTAACTTTGAGAGTATAAATTCCTTCAGAAAATTTCTCGAGCGTGCCTTTAACGGATGGATTTCGCCCTTTTCTTTCAAAAATTCAAAAAGTTCTTTCCTGGTTATAACTGTAAATATAAAATATCCGCTGTAGGCGCAACTTAACGCAAATAGATAAAGCATATTATGAAAAAGGAATGTTTTTCCTATTCTCTGCTTACAAAATCAAAGATACCATTTTTTACCATTTTTTTAAATTTCCCTGCATAATTAATATTATCCCTATTTCTTTAGATTTATCGAAAATTCACATAAAAAGATTAGTACATAAATATAAACTTACCAACACTATCACAAGACATTATAATTTGCAGATAAAATGAACAAGTCCAGTTTTTATAAACACAGTATACATTTAGCAGACCTGCTTACAAACACTGCCGCGTAACTGATAAGGAGTCGCATGTGTTTGGAATTCATTCAGAACCCTTAACGAGTGGAAACGATGCGTCATCAAACGGGTGCAGATAGGTTAATAGTTTGTTTACATGTCGCTATACTTAAATATCCCAAATAAGAAAAGAAAAAAAAATATTTTTGTCCAGTTAAATTCTCGAAATCGCCCACTGTGCGTCGTTGTTAATCGTTGATGGACTTCCGGAGCGAGGTTCATCTTCCAGATATTCATCTCCAGAGGCAAATTTCTTAAACCACTTCTGACCCGTCCGTTCAGCTACAGTACCTTCCCCAAAAGCAGCGCATATCTTACGACAAGCTTATTGGTATCAAGTTTGAATTCATAAAGTAAACAAGCACGAATTATTGCATTTCACTCGACCATACTCTACTAAAGATTTTGCACTTTAATTTAAAGTAATCTAACTTACCAAATACACCGAATGATACTCCTTGACATAAGTTTTAACCTATATTCAAAATTACCCCACCATTACATCCTATTTACCGAATATAATTTATAAAAGTAGGCAATAAAGAAAAACCGCACAAACTTTATTGGTTGCCTGATAATAACCACATTTTGCCCCGATGACCTATTACTAAGGAAAATCTGAATTTGCATTTTGCTGAGTTGGCCCTATAAGTATTTACGTTAATTAAAAATTTTGCCGAGTTGGTCTACTCCGAGAATTAGAACACCTAGTAAAAATTTAAATACTATTTAAATAATATTCTTTATTATGAGAGCAACAAACCACTACAATTTCAAAGCTTCTACTCGGTCCACAGCCTTTTGTGCAATTTCTTTTTTATTACTCTTGACTGACCAGATGCATCTTAAAATACTCGTTATTGGCTGTTCTAATTGGTGATTTTTTTTTTAAACCCAATCAACTAGTAAAATGTATTACCCCCTTGGAGAAGTGTGAGATGGAGGCACAATTGAAGATGGACGACGATAAACTGCAGTTTTAAATATGGAATATTTGTTCTTACTGGGGAAAATTTTGCTTGTCAAGAAAGGAATTCCGCAGTTTGGAAATTTGTAGAAAGAATAGAGTCGCCATAGATAAAAGTTCTCACTGTGTCAAGCTGAATTGCGCAGGAGTTTGCTGCCTTCGACTGTTGCTCTTGGAGGGATCAGAACCATCATTTCTTGATATGCACATCTTCCATGAAAGTACTTGTGAAAAAAACCAAATCGTCGATCATCCACTTCAATATATGGAGATTGAATTTAATCTTGGAGTGCTGATGAGAGCTTTTGGGTTGAATTGCGAACATGAGAATACTACTCCAGCGTTGGTCTAACTTGAACTTTGTAATGAGTGAGTATAGCTGATCCGATGTTAAGTACTTTTTAACTCGAAAAAGAAAGTCCAGCTGTACTTGGCAATGACGCGTACACAGTCATTGCAAAGGAACTTGGTGTTTGCGTTTACGTTTATTCCTAGGATAGACAAATTAGATTTCATAGGAAGAATTTTAGAGTCCACGAGAACGCTGGAGGCATTCATTATCTTGTGACATTTTCTTAGGAAAGACACGGTCCATGTTTTTTAGGAGTTGAGGTCAACCAGATAATAATGATCTCGAAGTGGGCTATATACTAATAACTAAGAAGCCTTAAAAAAAAACAATTTGAATATTGGAAAATCCACACAACACAAAATACATTTTTTAAAAACTCCTTGTATATTACTTCAGTATCTTTCGGATTTTATGCAGTAAGCATCAAACTTACATCAATACTTGTAAAATAATTTTCATAATATCCCACAAAATTACATAATAGAGCAGTTAAAATATTCAGGTGAGAGAGCGATCATTACCAACGGCAAGTAGATAATTGATGGCGTGTGTTTAAGTTGACAATATGTGTCATAAATAACTTGAAAAACAGCTATTAGAAACAGTGAAAACCAACATTTATTTTAATACTTTCATTGAGCTATTAAAGAACAATGAGACGTTAAACATTATGTACCATTCATTTACAACTAGCGTCATTATCTTCTAATGCCGAGAATTACAATTGTGATGAAAACGTATGGTACGTCGAAACACTGTGTTTAAAGTAATTCGTCCAAGAAACCATTTGCAAACAAGATCGGCAAGATAACAAGCCTTGCAATTCGAAGTTTGAGGACTAAGTAACCTAATGCCAGTTTACGGGCTTGTTATCGACAGAAAAAGTAACCATGTGTAAAGCACGTTTTCATTTCAATGTTATAGTCTTTCATGTAATATGCAGTAATTTACAACTCACTACAAATTTAAAAATAATATCAGAAAATTGAGAAACAGTAAACATCACAATTTTTTGAGACTATAAAGAAGATTGCTCGTTGAAAGTTTCAAAATTTCATTTCCATTACATGCCGCATGTGCAACATATAAAAAATATTGCGAAGATGACAGGGGGTAACTTTTTTGATTTTCATATGGGGCTCCCACCAGTGTGTTCCAGACTTGAAAAAGTTTAATCCTACCATGTTTGCATGTCAGATTTATAAGATTCTAAAAGTTCTTCTACTGGATCTAAAATTGCAAACAGTGATTGACAACCTGTTAGTGATTTTTTCTGATTTGAAAAAAAGTAGCTGAGTAAAATACATTGGTATTGAA
Organism: Dastarcus helophoroides; assembly: GCA_028583605.1. NCBI lineage: Eukaryota > Metazoa > Arthropoda > Insecta > Coleoptera > Bothrideridae > Dastarcus > Dastarcus helophoroides. Next base: position 31,475,557 of record CM053334.1, read on the forward strand.
CTTGACAGCAAACTGAGTGTGGAAATGCCGCATAGAAAATGAATTAAACAAAGCCTACAAGATTTTCTGGCAATGAACCATTAAAATGTCTTGAGGATTATCCCCTAAGATGACCTTTGTAAGCTACGGAGTAATAATTTAGTGGCCAAAGACAAAGTGCATCACTATAAAACAAACGCTAAATCATATCCAGAGACTAGCGTGTCTGGCAGTGATAGGAGCAATGAAATCTACTCCAACAGCAGCAATCGAGGCGATCTTGTGCCTGCCACCTCTCGATGTATTTCTTGAGGCGGCAGCATAGGCCTTCCACTTTCCGTTTGTGAGCAGTAGGTAAAATGGTGAGTCGCCGGCGCAAATACAGGCACTGAAACAGGAATCTTCTCTGAAGATATACTTACTAATGGTAAGTATTAGGTTAGATAAATACTCAATAATTTTCCAAGCGAAGATATTGGAAATTTTATATCGCCGAACAAATGACGCAACTGAACATTACAGGAAAATATATCCAAATAAAGACGGACAGCCAGGCAGCCCTTAAGGTTCTGAGGAATCTGAAAACAAACTCAGTGCTGGTATGAAACTTCCTCCTAGCTTTAGGACGTCTATCACAGTAGAATGCAATTGATCTAATATGGATCAAAGGACATTCTGGAAAAGTGAGAAACAAACGCACTGACCAACTTGCGAGGAAGGGTTCGGAGGGACAATTCGTTGGACCAGAATCAACCCTTCCCCTGGCTAGATCAATCGTAAGATCTCTACTTAACGAAGAAATCCACTGTAAACACAAAGCCCAATGGGCATCAATAACAACATACCGACAGACTCAAGGCATTAGAATGCCGTGCAGGGAAAGGGCAAAACTATGCCTAAAACTTTCAAGAAATAACCTAAGAAAACTTGTAGGGATTTGCACATGTCACTATCCATTAAGCAAACACCTTCACAGTATGAGAATTACAAAGGGCCCGAGGTGTAGGGGGTGTTTAGAAGAAGATAAGAGTGTCGAGCATGTGATGTGTCACTGACCAGCACCAGCATCAATCACAGGATCCACGCTGGGGACCAGTGAAGCCAGTTTGAGAGAGGCGCATCCAAGGAACGTTCTTCAGTTTCTCAACAAGATTGGGTGGTTGAATGAATCAATCACGGGGCTAGCACAATGGGCCCGGAAGGGGTGTTGACCTAAACTCTAGTCAACCCACCTCGAATTCAAAATCCAGAAGTAGGTGGCAATCTAAAAACCAAATGAAATGAAAGGATTACCTACATGCATTCAACATTTTTTGTATGGCAATCATTAGTAATTAAATGTCATTATAACAGAAAGTAGCTATGCACTAGGATATAATATTGCTGTCAGGTTTTGAAACTGACTGCTCAGGGTATTCAAAACTTTTACTAGAAAATGTTTGTTATCTAAGAGATATATTTTTCATAAAAAATACAAAAATATTCAATTTACCACCTAGACCTCTAAAATACATTTAAAACATCACCTAAATTTATCGTCTATCCTTATTTTTTGCCTTTATCCCCCGGCTTATCTTTTGCTTCCTCTTTTTCTTTACCTTTCGGTTGCTTCATTTCCAAGTCGATGGGGTCCAACGGCGGATCTTTGAACGTAAATGTCGGAAATTTCGTCGGATCAACACCACTCACCATACCGAATTTCGCCGTGATCGCTTCCAATTCCGCCTTGTATGTCGCCTCGAATTCGGGCGTAGCTTCCAAAAATTTTTTCCCGCCGTCGCTTTTTTCCCGGTATTCCTTGATTTTTTCCAAAAATAATTTCTTCAACGGATCCATGCTCGATGATTGGCTAACGCCGCCCGAATCGTCGTTCTTGTCGAGATTGCTGCTCGATGTCAAAAAATTTCTGTACCCATTTCTGGTCAATATGGATAATTTTCTGTATAAGTATGAATGTATATAAAGAAACATGCTTATTGTTCAAAGGTTCTTCCATTCCTTTGTGAGGAATAGTTGGTGTTCTTGTTATTATAAAACGCTTGTGTCATGTCGGATTTTTTGACACATCACTTGTCATTTTCCGATTATGACAGCAATATCAAATTATTATTGGTTTACATCAAAGATCGATACATTTAATTTTTACGTCATATGACTGATGACTTGGCAATAAATTTCGATAAAGCATTAAAAACGTATATTTGGGCAAATTGAAAATGTTGCACAAATAATTAGATTTCCATACATTTTGTAGGAATGATCTAAATCTAATTGCTGGTAATGCATATGATGTTTAGTGCCAAGAAGATAGGTTTTAACCTTCAGTTACACAAATCCTGCACAATAACCATACAATAACTTCATTGAACAATGGAATTGTAATATTTCAATATGAACAGCTCTTGGTAAGAAAAAAACTTGGAAGTTTTAAATTTAATTATCAAAATTTCTTTGTTTTCGAGAATCTAAAGGTTAAAATCGAAATTTTCTCATATTGTGTCAACTTAAGAGGTGAAATTTTGAAATTGAAATCAAAATTTAAAAAAAAATTGACGCTCTCGTGTTTGAGATCTAAATATTGACTGTAAAAGGAAAGGATCGAAAAAATAGTACAAACTAAATAAAAATCGTTTGTAAAACCAAAAGTACACATAAGTGAAATTTGTTTTATAGCTGCAGTGACACTTTCGACCCTTTTGGGCATTTAACCTTAAATTGATAATTTTTGCTTCTTATTTGAAAATTCCACAAATAAGCAGAATGTTTATCTTCAAGCTCAACATCTAAATCTGATTTTCCCTCAAAGCTACACGTCAAACAGACCTTATGCCACACGCGTCTCACAAAAAAATTTCAGCATCATATTACATTTGTCATATGACCAGTTACAGTGGCTGTTAATAAAAATGTTTTATTGGGCAGTAAGTATCTTGTTTAGCGAACGTATTGCAATGATTTAAAACAAAATTTGTTAGCTAAAAGTCAGTGTGCAATTTATGCAGCTTCTATTTTCATGACAATGACTGGAGTTACATTTCATTTGGTTATCTTCACACACAGTATATTGTGTAGATTCTACAGTTTCAGCTATCATGTCACAAAATCGAATCTGATTATAGTTCCAAAATAAATTTGATTTGATGTGTCAGCTTTGACACCCTTGCCATAATTTCGGCATCATTGATATGTACAGATTACTTGAATAAAGAGCACAAAACAATCTCTGTGAAATGAAAAGCTAGACTTTTTGTTAAATTAATTTTTCTCAAAAACGAAAACAAATTACGTCTTACTCTTCTACAGTGTATTTAAAAAGAACTTGGCCTGCAATATGTATAAAAGTTATGTGAGGATCCTAAGTTTGATTTTTCTCTAATAAACTAAAAAACATTAAAACTATTTAATCAATCATTGCCAAAATCGATAGGGCTCTATTCTGAGAAATTTCAGATCGATAAAAATAAGACTAGCAAAAATCGACCAAGAATTGCAACCTGTAGCGTGATAACAGATATTTACAAAAAATGACAGTCGTTTTTCAATAACGAATTTTGAAGTTCATCGCAATTTAAACATGTAGTAAAAGTAAATAATGTCATCGTCTAGAGAAAGCCACCCTCTATCCAAAAAGCTGTATTACATTTGATTTCGTGCAAAATTACCCGAGATATGATCATTTTGATAGCAAAGGATCGTGTTTTTTTGGCATTTTCCCATAATAGGGCAAAGCGCGAGCCACGGTTGTGGCGTGTAATTTCGATAATTGTAATGGAAAAATATGCCCATAAGTTATTTTTACTAATTTTAATGTTTTTCCAAATCCTACTCAGTGCTTTGAAGGCCTAATAAGGTTACCCTTTGCGAGTGGATTAAACTTTAAAAAAAATCTTAATTTTGCAAGAACCTACTACGAATGATTCATCCGTTGTAATTGCTTTGACACTAGTCCAAACGCAAAGGAAATAATCATAAATAATTTTTTGCATAAATGTTGATCACAAACGAAATTTTGCTGATTTTGTTCTCAACAAATTAATCAAAATGTTTAAGAACCTTTCTGTTCTCAAATGTTAAGTTTTTTTCTGGATATTTTAATCTGAGAATGACCACATTTTTCTCAAAATTAAATTTTATAATTGGAGAATTTGAAAGTAATTTTAAATTAAGAGTAATTAAAATGAAAATGAAAATTCGGAAAAATTGACAACTCGGTAAAAATTCCAACATTTTAAAACACGTTTCAACAAAAAATTTAAGGATACTTAAATGAAAAATTTCGTTAAAACACATTTTGAAAACAGAAAATTCAGAAATTTCAAATTTTTCCAAAATATTTGAAAAATTTGAAATTTTCAGATGAAACATTAAAACTTCCTAGAAAATCCAAGAATAAGCTTCTTAAATTTTATAAGTATTTTAAATTTAAATTGAGAATTTCTAGAAAAAACTTGAGATCCATAGAAAACAAAATTAACAGCAGTGTTTTAAATTGTTTTTTTTTTTTCTAGAATATCTACCTTATCTAAATATATATAATTTAAGTTATAAAATGTTTCTTCCTGACAGTAAAATATTTGTTGACCTTTCAGAAAATTTTAATAAAAATTCGAAAAATTACAAATTTTGACATTTTTCTCGGAAATTTTGAATCTTTTCTGGAATTATAGTTTTTTCGTGAAAAAATATTAAATTTAAAATGTACTTTTTATTTAAATTACTAACTTTAAACTCGCTTTTTTGAGTAACTGAAATTTTAGATTGTATTCCATAAATTGTGTTAGTAAAACGAAAATATTCATTTTAAAATGTCGAGAATGATATCGAAATAGAAAACGTTTTAGAAATTTATGGAAACTCAAAATTTTTGAAAAATTAAAAAAAACTACAAATTATTTTGAGTTGGACTTATAAATTTCAGTACTTGGAAAAAAAATCAAGTTTTTCGGAAAATTTTACTTTCTGCTCAAGTTCTTAATTTACCTACTCAAATTTTAATCTTTTTACTAAAAGCTTCGTCTTTAGGCACGAAATTTTTTACCACTATCTCCAAAATTTCGAGTGTAGGTTTGAATTTTCGAAAAAATTAAAGTCCTTAAACTCGACTGAAAATTTCAATTTTCAAAAAATTTCGAATTCCTAAAAATCTATCGATGTTTTAAGTAAAGGATTTAAAATTTTGAGATAATGATGAAATCCTAAAAAGTCAAAGTTTTTAATTTCAAATAAGATAATATTTTCAAAAAAATGGAGATTTTGGATAAAATTTCGGAATTTTATAAGAAATTTTGAAGGTGCATATTTAAACAAAACTGAAAAGTTTGAAAAAGGATGAAACTTTTCCAAAAGCCAATATTTCGAAAAAAGGTCGAAATTTCGAAAAAATGTGGAGGATTCAAAATAGCAATGGAAATTTCGAAAAAAGGTCAAACTTTTGCAAAAATTCGGAATATTGAAATAAAATTAAAGCTTTAGAACAGGCATAATTTTCAAATTTTGAAGGTCCATATTTAAACAATACTGGAAAGTTTGAAAAAGGATGGAAATTTTCATAAAGTACAATATTTCGAAAAAAAGTCGAAATTTCACTAAAATGTGGAGGATTTAGAATAGCAATGGAATTTTCGAAAAAAGGTCAAACTTTTGCAAAGGTTCGAAATATTGAGAAAATAAATCAAAATTTTAGAACAGGCATAATTTTCCAAAGAAAATTAAGTTAAAAAGCCGAAGTTTTGAGATAAGTAGACTCACTGAAAAGGCTGAAATTTTCAAAACATATATAACTTTTAATAAGCCTACAGCTTCAAGAAAACTGGAATTTAGAGAAAAGTAGAAATTAAAAAAAAAAAATTAAAATTTTGGGTAATAGTTTTCAAAAAAACTGGGCTTTAAAAAATATCTAAATTTACAAAACAAGTCGCAATTTTAAGAAGAGGATGAAATTCAAGAAAAAGGAACCATTTTGTAAAAAAATAAAATTTTCAAGAAATAAAAATTACTAAAGGTGAAATTTTCAAAAATTTTAAATTTTAAATATGGTTAAAATTTTCAATAAAACCTAAATTTATTTTCAAAAAAAAACTTTTTATAAAATACGAAATTACATAAATAAAAACTGGAATAAAGTGGAATTTTGAAAAATTCCAAGCTTTCAAAAAAGTCAAAATTATTAAAATTGACTAGAATACGAGAGACTCGAAGTGTTTAGTTTAAAAAAGTCATAAAATGGATGAACTTTGAAAAACTGTTGATTGCGACAAAAAATAAATTAAATTTGCAACAAAATCGAAATTTTGAGGAATAGACAAAAGTTCGATATCTAAAAAACTGAAAATTTTAAAAAAGTGTCGAAATTTTTAATAAAAGACAACTTTTTGGTAAAGAATCAAAATTTGGAAAAGATGTGGAAGTTTTTTAAAAAAGTAAACATTTCAAAAATGTTAAACATTTGAAAAAGTTTGAAGATTTAAAAAAATATTAAATTAAGAAATATTTAGAAAAAGAGAAAATTCAAATGATTTGGTTTTTGGCGGAACGGACTGGTCCTTGGTTATCTTTAAAAATTGATAAAAAATCTTGTCCCCTAAAACGAAGAAAAATTAAAAAACACAACACTTGCTCTAATGCATTTCGATCTTCAGAGAAATAGTGGAAGTATTAAAATGGGATTTAAAAATATTAATAAAATTTACAAAACAAGTCACAATTTTGAAGAAAATATGTTAGTTTTGAACAAAAAATGGCAAAATTTTAAGACAAAAACTGGAATTTTCAAAAAAGTCGAAATATTTTCAAGAAAGTCTAAAGTTTCTAAAAAGATTAAATTTCTCAGGAAAGTCCAAGTTTTTAAAAGAAGGAAAACTGATATTTTTGACCCTTACTTTGTGTACTTCAGTACTCTTATAATCCGATGACTCCGCCGAAAAGCGAAACCTGGTCCGATAGTATTATAAATATGTGTTCAAACGTTGTGAAATTTTTAATATTTATTCTGATGGATAAAGAATGGGCCAAACTTTACCAACAGATTCTACGACGAAAATTAATCAGAAAAAGTCATATACAATGCTGTTCATAAACTCTCAGTTTTCGATACAGTGTGTTTAAGTTGAAAAACTAGAAACTATTTTTAGGCATGTCTCTGAGTTACATTAGGGGATTTTTTCTAATTTGACATGGGGTTTTAACGGAACCTACATCTTTTGCTATGATTTCACGTCAATACAAAAAACCAGCTACTTGCACACATATTTTTGAGATAGTTTTCTAAAAAATAGATGTTACGCCATTGCACAAAGCGGAAATAAATAACATTTTACAAATTTTCAATATTTTTTTAGCATAAAAGATGATCTTGAATACCGCTGAGAAGCATGGTATTTGAAAAGGCAGCGGCCAAAATCGCTAAGGAAATGCAGTTTGTGCATTCGAAGTGATGATTTCTTTTCTAAAGTTCCTAACTTTAACTTTTAGTATTTACATGTTTATCAAAAATTTGAGTGTTTTCTAAAATTTTCGGCTTTTTTCCTAGAATTTCAACTTTAATCTTAGTTTTTGGATATTTTGGGTTTAAATGTAGAAATTATGTTCTTACGCGAACATGTAAACTTTTTTGTCAAAATTTTGGGATTAAGTCAAAATTTTCTTTATTTCATAAAATCTTGTTAAAATTGGTTTTTTGTTATAAGCTCAAGTTTTTTAAAATCCCGATTTTTTCCACGGATTTTTATATTTTTGCTAAAATTTCGACTTTGATTTAATTTTAATCCTGAAATATCAAATTTATTCTACAAAATTTGAGTTTTTGTTCTAAAATTCTTCAGTTTATTTCTCAAAATTTCCATTCATTTTAACTAAAAATGTCCAATTAAAATATCGAGTATCCGAATAGTATCAAAATTTCAAACAAATTCGAATCCAAACTTAAAATTTTGAGGGGTCAAACGAGCGTTAAAGGCTAAATTTCTTAAATTAAAATTTGATTTTTTTTACAAAACTCAAGTTTATTAAAATTTCAATTTTCTTGCAGGTTTTTTATTTTTTTTTCCTAAAATTTCGATTTTAATGTGGAAAATTGGACATTTTTCGCGAATTTTTTTTCTAAAATGTTATGTTTCTTCCAGAAAATTAAAGTTTTTGTTCTAGACTATTTCAGTTTCACTTAAATTCGAATTTAACTTTGAAATTTCGAGAAAAATGACACTGCATTTAATAAAGAATAATTTATATTATTCCAATTTATTAAATTTTTGTATAACACTATTCGACTTTATTTTCTATGAGTTTTTTATTATTATTTCTTAATATTGTGTGAAACTGTCTTCTTTTAAAGGGGAGTGGCCTTACTATATCTGTTGGGTGAATAGGATTTAGTCAATTCGAATCTTCTGGAAAATTAAAATATTTAAAAAGTGTACATTACGACACAAAGTGGTGGCTCTGAAAGAAAAACCAAAATTATTAAAGGAAATTTTTTTCAAAATTTCTACTTAAATTTCCAATTTTATAATATTCTAGCAGTTTTCAATTTTTGAGTAAAATTTGAATATTTGAGATTTTTTTAAATTCTGAGTTTAAACTTCACGTTTTTAAACCCAAGAATTTCAGTTTTTTTTAAATAAATGTTCTTCCTTTTTCTAACAATTCCATGTTAAGTTATAATGTTATTTTTATAAATTTTAAGTTTTTCTCGAAACTCAGACTATTTTTCTTAAAATTTCAAATTTAAGAATGGAATTTTTTAACCCAAAATTCTAAGAACTTTTTTTAAATATCATGATTACGTCAGGTTAAAAGGTTGAGTAATAAAGTCAAAGTTCTGCAGAAACAGCCTAATTTATTAATAAAATATAACAAAATTTTAAATATAACTGTAGATCACGGTTTTTGTTTAAAAGGTTTACGGTATTTTACAGTTTTTTTTTGTTTTACATAGTTTTACTTTATGATAAGATTGGCAACACTTTTTACAATCGAAACTTTAGACAAAAAGTCAAGTTCTAATAGTCGAATTAGTGAGAGAGAGAGTAAAAAAATTAAAAACGCGAAATTTTGAAAATAATCCCAAAATTTCTACAAAAAGGCAACATATTCAGTTTTTAAGTAAACAACGAGAAAAAAAAAGTGAAAATTAAAATCGAAATCTTGACAAAGAAAGTCAAAGTTTCCACTTACATTGAAATATTAATTTTCTTGGATTTTGAGTTAGCAATCAAAATTTTTTATAAAAGCGAAAATGAGAATTCTAAAAAAAAACGAACTTTTGAGATTAAAGTTAAAACCAAAGGTAACTTTATGAAAAACTTTTTCAAAATTCCGAAGAAACAAATGCATGGGTATTTCTTGGCCGCAAATTCGTAAAAATGTTAACAATTCCAGTAAAAAGCAAAATAATTTTGAGGTTTTCCATTTTTTTCAGAAAAATATAAGTATTGGAATTGTAACCGGAGCTTTGCAAACAGAGTGAGAATCTGAAGTGCAACATTTAAAAATTTGAAAAAGAAGTTAAAGTTATTAATATTCTAATAATTAGTTTTATTCAAATTACTGTTACTTACTGGCAGGCCCAGGATTTTTTTTCGGGGGGCTGCGATCCTTCTGTTAAAAGTATCTGCTCTTTGTTTGCGTTTAGGTTAGAGCTAAGAAGCCACGCTCCAACACTACTTTACTATTAATATTATTATTGTACACAAGTATACTAAAATATAAAAAAATACACTAAAAACATTTCTACAGTCAAACTCTTCTAACAATCTGACAAAGTAATTTAACAACAATGTTTCCTATTTATCTTAATTTCATTTCTAAATAAAAACAGATGTGTGGGTAAGGTGATAATATCACTTGAAAGATATTTCTTTTCCAAAATTTATCTTTGAACTATTTTCTATAACTTTACTTGTGTATAAAAAATGCCTCTAGAAAGTGCTCTATTTAAAAACATAATTTGACGTCGGCTAGAGAAAAATCTTTCTTTTAAATTTTTTTCAAATTTTGATTAAATTCCTAATTTTAACTTTTATCTCAAATTTAAAGTTTGCACCCGAACATTTAGAATTTGGATATTCTTTCTAAATTCTGGAAGATTAGATGTTTTTTTTTAAATTCACGTTTCCTCTTAGCGTCCAACTCTTTTTCTAACTGGCAACAACTTCAATTCCTACGTTTTTTATTTTGGGCAATTTTGGGAATTATTGTTGCTATCTGAATTTGCAATGTCGAAATGCATTTGATTCTTCCGAATTTCAAAAATAAGTTTTTGCTATAATGTTATTTATCTTTTTTTTAAGTTTTACCTTTAATTTCAAAATTTCGAACTTTATTGAAATTTTCAATTTGAGTTAGATTTTCTGTTAAATGCGAAGTATATTAAAACTTTACTTTTTTTCTCAAAATTCAAATTTCAAATTGTGGTATTTACTTCAAACGCACAAATGTTTTTTTAAACTTCGATTCTTTCTAGAAACCTGGAAATTTCGCCAAAGTTTTTTTGAAAAATATCAGATATCGAAATTCTGAACTTAATCTTGAGTTTTTGGAATTTGGAATTTTAATTTGAAATGCCTAGAAAAGTCTACATTTAGAGTGACAGACTCGTTCTAGAAAAAGTTTAATTACGACCGTGCTTATACTTAAAAATAATCAGAATTCATTATTAAACATTTCTGAAAGTATTAACTTTTTTAGAAATTTTGAACTTCCTAAGAAAAAGTAGGATATGTTAATTCCTGACAAATTTACCTGTTAGAACTCGAAGTTTTTAGTTTTTCAAATTCGAAATTTTAAAAATAAGTTGAAATTTAAAATTACTCTCTAAATCAGAAGAAAAAAGAAGCTATAATTTTCTAAAAAAAAAGGTTTAAGGTCAAAATTTACTAAAAAAATCTCTAATTTCCAAAAGATGAAATCTATTGACAAAAACCAATAACACTCAATATTTTGTTTTGAAACAAAACTCAAAAAATAAACTGATATTTCCTGAAACTTTAGTGTTTTCTCAAAATGGCCAGGGGATGTTTTTATATATTTATGTAATATAGAAAGAAATTCAAAATATTGTGAAAAAATCTGAATTTGGAACCAGTGCTAATGTAAAAATTTTGAAAATTAAACTAAAATCATTAGGCTGATTTTTTTTCAAAATTTCGACTTTAATCCTGACATTTTTAAACTCGTCGTGAAAAGTTGTAAACATTTTATAAATCAATTTTTTCTAAAAATATGAATTTAAAGTTGAAATGTCGTGATCAAAAATAAAAAATTTCTCAAAGGTGAAATTTGATAGCTAAGACATCAATCTCAATATTTTTTTGGAAGTTTTCACTTAGAAGTTCAATTTTAGAGAAAAAAGTAGAGTTTTCGAAATCGTTATCTAAATATAAACAAATCAACTTCATAACAAAATATTTCGAAATTTTTTATTATGAAGTTAAAACTTTTTTGAAAAATTAACAATTTCAAATTAAGCTGAAGTTATTAAAAAATTGAAAATGGAAAATGAATTTTCCAATTTAAAAATGCTCAGGTTTTGTGTAAAACTCGGAATTTAAAGAAGAATCGACATTTTAACATTTATTTAAAAGTTCAGTGGCCATGTTAGAAATATTATAGAAGAAGTTCATACACATAACTTATTAAAAAATGTTTTCTCAAAATAATGGTTTATAAGAGATTTTGATATTTTAGTAAATGGCCTAATATTCAAAATTTTATTCAAATACCGAATTTAAATTTTTAAATTCCAAAACTGTAAAACTATTATCACAAAGTCCAAGTTTTTCTCAAAATTTGGTGTTAAATCTCGAAAAATCACTTGTATAAATTTCCAGTTTTCCTCAAAATTTGATTTTGTTTTCAAAATGGAGTTTAAGCTTGAAAATGTTGCAAAATTCAACATTTGTTTAATAAAATTTAAAACATAATATTGAAATTCCAAAAAAAAAAAATTTTTTTCTAGAAACGAAATTTCAGATTTAAAAGTCAAAATTCTGGAAAATATTCGAATAAATCTAAAGTAAAAATTTCAATGTTTAGGGTGGAAATTCGAGAATGAACTCGAAATTTTGGGAACTTCTTCATTTGAAAATGTTATACTCTTTCCGAATATCCTAAGTGTAACCTAAAACCTATTTTTTTTTTAATCGACTGAGATTTCAAAATGTTTTTTTGTTGTTAATTGTGAGTTTTCGTCTGTTAATGCCTTTTTTTAAAGAGTATTTTATCTTTTTGGTGCCTTCTTTAGCTTTTCATTTTTGCCTAATTTAACATTTTGCTCACCTTTTTCCTCGCTTGATTGTGCTTAAAATCCGGCCTCTAATAATAAGTAATGGCGCCAAATTTGAAAAAAAAAAAACATCCTTGCATTTCAGTACGAAAACGAAATGATCGATTAAAAATGGTTTTTAAAAATGTCGCACATCTGGAAAGTTCATTTCTCTTTAGTGTGAAGCCAAAAAATTTCGGGGGCGGCTGCCCCTGTTTACGGGTCTGCCTACTGGAGATTTCTGAAGGACCAAAACCTGATTAGCTCCCTTGCTATATGCCTGTGTGCAATTTAGAGAGAGAACTAATATCTAGATTAATATAATATTGTACTAAATTGAAATATCGATCTTACGGTTCTGTTCAGATAAATAAAAAGGAAATGTTTTCAAAATTCTTTCATGTCAGCTTTGAATTACAATTTTTATAGAGATCAAATTTGGTCACACCAAAGTTTGGTCGTCTGCGTGTTGGACGCGCAATACAACACCAGTAGGAACGCCCCTGAGTGATATTTAGCCACATGAATTAGTAAATCATGAAATATGGGTAAAAAAATGTAACGGTCGACTGTACAATAAATGCAACAAGAAACATGAAACAGATTATTCAGAATTTGAAGTAAAGGTTCAGTCTTTGATTTTTTAACTTTACACTGACTAATTTTTTAATAGAATTCATGTAAAAAACTGAGTAGGTTTACTCTTTAGAAAAAGGCGTACGTTTTAGAAATAAACTAGATACCCTCTAGTAAAAATAAACGCTTTTAAAGCGCCCTCTACTCGGTGGATGCATAATCGTGGGAACACGGTAACCTGGCTTTACGGCCTGGGTTCATCCCTTGACTTAGTTGAACTACCCTTCGTTGTGTGGCGCTGCGCTGTCAACAAGGGGTTGGTATTGAGCTGAAAGTGAACAATTCTGGTTAGATATATAGAGGGCGCTTGTTGCGGGAATTTATTAAAGAAGAAGTTAATATCATATTGAGTCTGTAATTTTTTTCACTTTGATTTTAAGTTAATTTTTCTTTGCAGGTAAGAGGATGCACTGGATACTCTTCAGCTGTTATCAATGCATGGGTATGAATTTAGGTATAGTTTAGTAAGCATCATATTTTCCTATTTTATACTTGATGGTTTTCTCATTTTACTACTCCCGCACTCTCGAGATGTAGATGCTGTTAAAACTGAGATAAAACAACTATATTGTAAACTAATTTTACTATTATTGTTTTTTATTAATTGCGACATTCTGCATATGGAACCATCAGGACGCGAGTACTACATCCACTTATTTCTCTTTTTTTTAATAGTTATTATCTTTTCTGCTAAATGCACATTTCAACATTTCTTTCACAATTATTACTATCGATAAACTTATTTTTCTTAAATAATTTATCAATTATAATTTTTACTAATCTTTTTGGTGCTTAGACATAGAAAGAACTTTTGTATATTTGTATACTTTGTTTATAAAAAAAAATTAAATTTTATTGATTTTGGAATTCGATTAGAGAAATGCCGCATCAGATTAAATAGATTCCCTCGAGATCATAATTGGCCTCAATTTATGGACAAAATTGACCGCATCTAGCCACATAGCGGCAACAAACAAAAGAACAACATCCGTCAAAATACAAACAAAAGAACGGTGGCATCGAATACAAAAAAAAAACGACAAACTAGCAACCCCGGCCAGGGACAAGACGACACTAAATATTCCTAAAATTCCAATCCGAAATATAAATTGCTGAATTATAAGTTCAGCGGATATTTAAACGTTTTAGAATGGCAGAAAAACAAAAGATGAGCGCGGCGTGAAACAAAAGAATTTTTGAAGAACTGCTGACGTTGACGGAGCGACGTCAAAAGCTGTGGGTTCGTAAAAAGCGGTCGACCGTTGGAGAAGGACGGATGTCGTAGAATTTGTTGTCCCTCAACGAAATTCTAGCCGCCAGAATACTCGCTTTAAATGATTTAATTGGTCTCATATACTGTAGTCGTCAATACAAGGAAAATGCATTAAGATATTTTACACTATTTCTATGTCTATGAATTTTCTTGTTTAAAATTTTGACCCGAAACTGGAAATCGAAGCCACTCTTTCTTCTAAAATTTCGAATTGGTTTTCCAGGGTTAAGCTTCAAAAATGTAAATATTATTTAAAAAAAGTTTTTTTTCAAAAGTTCGTGCTAGAACTTAACTTTGAGATTCAAGAATATTTTTGTTACTTTGAAGTCTTTTGACATTTTGACATTTTATTTTAAGGACCATATAAGTTTTCGATATGATGATCCACTGACTTATATTGTAATATGTCACACCTGAAGCTATTCGATGGACTATGTAAAGGTGGAGAAGCGTGCGAATATGTTACGTATTCTCGTAATTTTAGGGGTTGTTAACCCAGCGTGCTACCCTTGTTCGAGTCCGATATTCGGTTGTTTTACATCCAAGGTCCTAGCGACGTCGTGCGTCGCTTTGGCGTCTCGCCTTAAAGGGTATGTAGCCGAAATCATTTTTTAAAGGAGGGCTGCCGAAAAAAAGTGCTCCCAACATTTCCCACATATCGAATATCGAACGAGTTACGTGACAAGGGATTATAACGTGCTGGGCATTGTATGCGTTACTTTGTTCGCTTAATGAATTTTAAATAACAAATATGACTCCATTGTATGTATAAATAAGTAGACAGTGTGAAGTGCTTACCAAGGAAAAAACGTATTTCTGAATTTCTCTGTTTATCTCTTTTTCTCTTTTCAAGTCTTCTGAAGTCGACAATTATCTTCATCAATATCAGACTCGTTATCCACGGTCAAAGATCCTAAAGTCGATAATTATCTTCAAGTGTATCGGATCCATTCCGTTCAACTGATTTGCTGAGCTTATTATTCCCACCAGATAATTGTTACGAAAATTTCTCTAGCAGTTCTACCATTTCCTAAACTCTAACCTGTGTTAGATCTAACATTCCGTTTTTCCGTATAAGTAATTTTTAAATTAGAAGGCAACTATATTGAGTTTCAAAAAAAAAAACAAATCAATTTCTAAAAATGATAATTGTTGGCATAGTTACAGGGGTCGGCAAACTTTTAAAACGAAAGAGCCGACCCCAATAAAAAAATATATTTCGTGAATTTAAGAGCCATCAAATTTTTATTTCTGATTTTTACATTTTATTTCAAAATTAAATTAGGATAAATCAGACAAAATATGGGACAGAGACTGACTCATGTAGTCTAACGAAAATACATTCAGCTCAAAAGACCTTTTTATTGCTCAAAATTTAGACCTTTACTTCAAAATTTGCCTTTTTTTTCGCAATTTCGCCTTTTTTAACTCTTCCCTATATTAGTCTTCTTCTTTAATATCTATTTTGTTCCTACAATTAGTCTTTTATACCAAATCCTTTCTTTCTTCTCAAAACTCCGACAATTTGTAAAAATGTTTGCTTTTTTCTAATTCGACTTACTGGAAGATTCGACTTATTTCTCAAAAATTCATCTTTTGTAGATTTTTTAATAAAAAAAGTAAAAATTTGAAGGAATTGGAGATGTTAAGTAAAGTGTTTTTTGAAGATTTCGACCTTATTTTAAAAATTTTCTTTTTTCGAGATTTCGATCTATTCACAAATTTCACATTTTCCAAAATTACATTTTTTCGACTTTGTTCTAAGTTGCGGCTTTTTTATAGAACTTTCTACATACTTTTTAAAATTCGCCCTATTATCAAATTTCGGCATTTTCCCCAAAATTGACTTTTACTAAACATTTAAACTTTTATTTATTTTCTACAAATTTGAACCTGTTTCGCAAAATTCGGTTTTTTTTTTCGACATTTCGACTTTTTCTATTCGATATTTTATTGTTTTTGCAAACTGCGATTTTTTTGACAAAATTTATCTACATATTTTCAAAATGTTTGACTTAATTTCAAAATTTGACTTTCTCTGGGAAATTTTGACCTGCAACACTTCAACACTTTTCTTGAAATTTCTATCTTCTTCTCAAAATTGTCGTTATTATGAAATTTCGACCTTATTTTAAAAATTTTATTTTTTCAAAATTTAGACCTATTCACAAATTTCACTTTTTTCCCAAATTACATTTTTTCAACTTTGTTCAAAAGTGCGGGTTTTTTATAGAACTTTCTACGTACTTTTTAAAATTCGTCCTTTTACCAAATTTCGTCATTTTCCCCAAAATTGACTTTTACTAAACATCTAAAGTTTTATTTATTTGCTACAAATTTAAATCTGTTACACAAAATTCGGTTTTTTGTTCGAAATTTCGACTTTTCAAATTCGATATTTTATTGTTTTTGCAAACTGCGATTTTTTTGACAACATTTATCCACATATTTTCAAAATGTTTGACTCAATTTCAAAATTTGACTTTTTTCTGTGAAATTTTGACCTGCAACATTTGAACACTTTTCTCGAAATCTTCTTTTCAAAATTCGTCCTTTTTCCAAATTTAGCCATTTTGCCTAACTTTTGACTTTTACAATACATTTAATCTTTTATGTATTTTCTACAAATTTGGTCTTGGTTCGCAAAACTTGATTTTTTTTTGAAATTTCGACTTTTAAAATTTGGCTTTTTATTGTTTCTGCAATCTGTGGTTTTTTGAACGAATTCGTGAATTTTAAAATGTTTAACTGAATTTTAAAATTTGATTGTTTTTCTTAAAATTTGACCTTTTTCTAAACGCAACTGAAAGTTGTATCAACATTGTCTTTTCTTTCTAAATTATTTTACCAATTCTATCAAATTTCGAATTTATTTGAACATTTAGAGTTTTTTTATTCATCTTGTTCTCGAAATTTCAAATTTATTGTCAAAATTTAACTTTCTGTGGAAAAATGAAAATTTTTTCTTCTGCTCTTAAAAACTTCGGATGTTTAAAAGTTCGGCGATTTTTTCTAAGCTTTCAATTTGTTTACAATTGCTCTTTTCGCAATTTTACAATTTTTTACAGAATTTAAATTTATCTAAAAATTTGAGGTTTTAAATTTGTTCTAAGTTTCAATCTATTGTCGAAATTCAATGTTTTTTTCTTTCAATTTTATCTTTTTTGAGTACTTTGAATATTTCATTTTTTTCGAAATCTCTTTTTTTTCAAATTCGGTATTTTCTGGAAATTTCAACTTTTATTTCGACTAAATTCATCTATTTTCAAATCTCAAAATTAATTTTGTTTCTTAAAATTTGAATTTTTCTGGGAATTTTGGCCTTCTTTTAAAATTCAATACTTTTCTCGAAACTAGAAGTTTTATCGACATTTTCGTTTCTTTCGAAATTATTTCACCAATTTTCTGAAAATTCGATTAATCTGAAAATTTGGAGTTTTTTTTAATTTGTCTTGTTCTCGAAATTCCAATTTATTCTCAAAATTTAACTTTCTCTGAAACATTGAAATTTTTTTATTTTCTTCTACTCTGAAAAACTTCGACTTCTGAAAAAGTTCGACTTTATTTTTAAACTTTTAATTTATTACAATTTCTCTTTTCGAAATTTTACAATTTTTCACAAAATTTAAATTTTTCTAAACATGTCAGGTTTTTAAATTAGTTCTGCGAATCCCAATCTATTGTCAAAATTAGTATTTTCAAAAGTTTGCGTTTTTTGACAACTTTTGACGAATTAATTTTTTTTTGAAAAATCTTTTTTTTCAAAATTAAGCTTTTTCTGGAAATTTCAACTTTTATTTCGAACGAAATTCATCTAGTTTCAAATCTCAAAATTTGATTTTTTTTTTAAAATTTGACTTCCTCTGGAAAACTTTGACTATTTTTTAAAATTCAATACTTTTCTTGAAACTGGAAATTTTATCGACATTCTCCTTTCTTTCGAAATTATTTTGGCAATTTTCTGAAAATTTCAATTTATCAGAAAATTTGGATTTTTTTTTAAATCGTCTTCTGGAAATTTCGAATTTCCTCCCAAAATTTAAATTTCTGAAAAATTCCAAATTTTTTATCGAAATTTCGAGTTTTCTTACAATTTTGACTTTTTCCTTGACATTTTTTCTAAAATTTGACTTTGTTCTTTATTGAAACACTTCGACTTTATTGAAGTTATACAATTTTTGTAAGCTTCCACTTTATTTTTACAATTTCTCTTTTGATATTTTACAGTTTTTGAAAAAATTCAAATTTGTCTTAAAATTTCAGGTTTTCAATTTGTTCTGGGTTTTAATCTGTTGTCAAAATCTGATGTTTTTTTTTTAAATTTAACCTTTTTTTGAGAACTTTTGATAAATTCATCTTTTTTGAAATTTTTTCGAAATGTCTTCCTTTTTATCAATTTTTTTGAAGTCTCTTTCTTTTTCTCAATCTTTTCGAAATCTCTTCCTTTTTCTCAAAATTCGGCTTTTTCTGGAAATTTCAGCTATTATTTCGAACTTTAATATTTGCTGTTTCTGTAAATTTAGATTTTTTTTCACAAAAGTAATTCAACTTTTTTTCGGGAAATTTTAAGTCTGTAGAAAATTTACAAATAAAAATCATGAAAAAAGTATTTTTCAGAAATTTCGACTTTCCAAATTGGCCTTTTTCTAGAAATTTCAAAATTCATGTGTTTTTTCAAAATGATAATACAAATCAATCAAAAATTTTGAAAAAATACTTCTTGAAATCATAACTTTTGGGTCAACATATAAGCTAAATGTGAAAATTCCTAGAAAAGTATTTTTGGCAATTTCGACTTCTGTAGGTCATTTGTTTAACGAAGTACTCATTTTCTGCGTGTCCACTCTAGATTTTATTATTTTTTTTGGGGGGGGAATTTAAAGAGACGCCATTGTCTTTTAAAGAGCTGCATGCGGCTTGTGAGCCGCGGTTTGCCGACCCCTGGTATAGTAACATTAGTTACTAGGGATGTAATGAATACTGGTTTTCAAACATTCGCGAATGCGAATATTTATTTCCAACATTCGCGAATGTGAATGTTTACTGGCACTTTTGTAATTTTGTAAGAAAAATCGAAATTTTCAAAATAAATCAAATTTAGAGAGACAAGCCCAGTTTCTAAAAATATTTTTCTTACAATTATTATTTTCATTTAAATTTTTGACATTTTTGACATAATCTTGAAGCTTACATAAAATATTTTTGTCTAAATTTAGTAGGAATACTACTTCTCAAAATAGAATGTTTTTCAAAAAAAATTTAATCCAATTCTATAAAAATAAACGAACATTGAGAAAAAGTCGAATTTTGGATAAAAAGCTCAATTTTAAGTAGAAAATTCTCGAAACATAAAACATTTAGTCAAAACTTTAAGGATGTAACGAATTTTGAGAAACAGGTTGCCATTTGCGGACAGTCAAAATTTCGAAAAAAAAAAAAGGCCGAAATTTCTATGAAATATTCAAAAACTTCAGTACACTCCAATTTTGAGAGAAAGGGGTAAAATTTTTGTGTTAATACTTAAAATTCTACTTTCTCAAAACTCGACTTTATAGTCGCAATAAAGAAAAATACGAATTATTATTAAAAAGAAAACAGTTTTGGAATAAAGTCGGAATTTTCAGGAAATCAAATTTAATATAAAAACCTGATCTTTGAAAAAATGTGAAAAATATCAAAATTTAGAGAAAAAGATTTTATCCGAGGATAAAAATCAAAAGTTTTAAATACCCAAACAAATTTTGAAAAAAATAAAAATGTTGAAGAAAATATTGACATTTTAATAAAAAGCTCGAAATTTCGAAAAGGGAGTCAAATTTTGATAAAATTTTAATGGCGAATTTTGAGGGAAATTTTAGGAAAAAAGCGATATTTCAAGGAGTCGAAATTTCTTGACTCAATATTTATTTTTTAACGGCTGTCTGAGTGAAAAACAAGCTACTCTCTGCCCCACTGTGATATCAGAAAATATCAGCTATTGAGATACTAGTCGAAATTTTGATGAACAAGTTGCAATTTAAGATTTCTGGAATTATTGTCTTTTTACAAAAATTCAACATTTTTAAAATATATTTTTCAAAATTTCCAAGTAAGTATTATTTTTATTTTTTTATCAAAACATCTATCAAATTTCGAGGAAAATGCCAAGTTTGATAAGCAAGTCAAAATTTGCACAAAGACGAATTTAAAAAAAAATGAAATTTTCCCGAAAAAGTCAAACTTTGAGAAATGACGAAATTTTCAAGAAAGAAAAACCAGGAATTTTGAGGTAAGAATCCGAAATTTTGAAAAAGTCAGATTTGGATAAAAGAGCTCGAATTTTAAAATAAATTCGAAAGTTTAAAATAAAAAGAGAAATATTATGAAAAAAGACTTATTTTAAAAAAAAGTCGAAATTTCAAGGAAAGGACTAATTTTCAGGAACAACTGAAAAAATTTTAAAAAGGGTTTCGCGATTGAGAATATAAATTGTTGGTTGGTTGTATGAACCAGGAGACAGCAGACCCCCTAGTGCCCTATTCTGGCTAATAGGAAAAGAGAGAAACCTAAAAAAGAAGAGAAGAAAAAAAGAAAAAAAAGAAAGGGAATTAAAAAATACTTTTTATTAGGTGGGACTGGATAATTACCACATTAGTTGCTAGGTACCCTATAAATGAACCCCCGAACTCATGATATAGATACTTCAAAGGTCCATGAACCCCATTTAAGAAACCCTGCCTAAGCAGTTGCATGGAAATCTGGAGAAACATTTTCTTAAGACATGAACTTTCTTCTCGAGATTTCGAGTTTTTACTCAAAATTATCTTGATAAAGTAAAAAATTTTAGTGGATTTTTTTGAAGTTTAAATTTTTTTCAAATTTATGGTAAAACATGAAAATTTTAAGTTACCGAAATTAAATATTTTTTCCAAACTCCTAATATTTCATGAAGTTTCGAGAAATTTCGACTTTAAAATTTAGATTTAGAGAGAGATTTAACAAAAAAAAGTGATTATTTTTAGAAATGTTTTGGATTTTTTGTAAAGAAATTGCGATGTTTTCCCAGTTTTAAATTTGAAATGTTTGTTTTTTTTAGTAATTTCGACTGTTAAAACGAAAAGTTGAGAATAACATCGACATTTATGGTCAAAAATTGAAATTTTCTTTCATTTCTTATTTCTTGAAATTTCGAAAGAATGTTAAAATTTTGAAACTAAAAAAATCGAAACAAGTTCAAAAAAATTGTAATTTTTATTTTAAAACTTTGGAAATGAAACTTGGAATTTTCGATTTTTTATTCAAAATTTGGAAGTTTCTTTCATGTTATCAGTCAAATATCAATAAGCAACGGCGAGCAAGATTTTTTTATTCAAAATTTGGAAGGTTTTTCACGTTATCAATGAAATATTGTTTCTATTAAACAAAAATAAGCAATGGCGAGCAAGAAAGTTTTGCCTAGTCTAGCAAATTTATGAAATATTCAAAAGTTTGATACTAACGTAGACTGCAGAGCGCAAGTAACCTTTTTCGAGTGTTTCGTTCGTGCAGATGTGGTGACTAATTGTTCTAACAGGAGAAGAAAAATGATCAAACTGTTTATTTTAAGGTGCCTTCAATGATACTTTGTCAATTGAATGACGGTCGTGGTAGAGTTGAAAGCTGAAACTATTTAAACTACCATATAGACCGGTGTCGACCTCATCAATATGGTTTGGTCACTGCAAATATTTCCAAACTTATAGTCATTAATGAGGCACTTAAATACTCAAGAGATCTAAATTCCATTGAGTGGTTTGTAACTGACTTTCGAATGTATCTTACGAGAAAAATTTTTGTTATGTGCTAATTCAGGGGTGGTCAATTCGCTGGCTGTATGCCTTCACCATTTGTGCAACTCGCGAGTTTCATCACATTTTTCAAAATATATTTATTTTATAATAACCAAAACCGTGGAGCCCTTTCTGCATTTAGACGAACACTTCCTTAGTTTCTATTTTTCGTACAATTAAACATTTCTTGTCGGCCAAAAAAAAGTCACAAATTTTTATTTATAATACTTCCGCCCAATATTTTGTGTCAACCAAAAAAAAAGGTCTTCACCAGGTGGGTCTAAATTTAATATGCGGCCCGCGGAGTCGTCATGCATTTTCAAAGTGGCCCCAAAGATCACCATTTGAGTTGGCCACCCTTACTGCTAAATGCAGCAATTATTTTTGCTAAGAATTGCAGTCGGGTTATGTAGGATGTAACTAAAGCCACACAAGGTCGCTAGTAGTGGAGTCAACCAACAGTAGTTAATTGTTCATGGTTAATTTACAATTAACAAGTATTAAAGTTACCTTACACACTGAACTGTAGGGTTACATCGTAATTCTGATTGATCTTATTGTTAGTACCATAGAACCCTATATTTATTCTGATCCTAACTTTTGTAATTAGGAAAACTGAAATTTTTTGTTATGCCAAATTATTGAATTCGCATTTTTGTACATATTATTCAATGTTGATTATTATCTTTTTTTTTTAACTCATTTCATTTGATTACTGTATAAATGGCTTGATATATGTTACAAAGAATACAAACATAAACTTGATGTAGCGATAACATGCAAGAGTAATTTATTATGATGTGTAGCTGTGGAATATGTGGCATAAATCGAATTGATTCGTATATGAATTCCAAAAGCAATCAAAAACTTGTAATAGAAAAAAGCCCTCAACTTTTCTTAGTTGAAATCCAAAATAGGTGCCAGTTGTCATTTTTATTTAATAGTAGGGTGCAGTGGCTTTCTGGACAGGGTAGGCAATCTGATATCTGATCATTCCGATCGTTTTCTTACAGATCAGAAAAACCTTGCAACGATCTTATTCGCACGTTAAGTGGAACATTATGTTTTACTTTTTAGTCAACAAATTTTTTTCATCTGAAAATAAGGGCCCTATAATTGTCCATGTATATACGAATATATACAAGTTTATTACGATGCAATTGAAATTTAATTTCATTAGAATCTAATGATAACTAGATTGCAATTGCAAAGTTCACGTAGATGAGGCAAAGCTTGTATCACGGGTTGCGTCGCAATATCCATCGGCGTGACTTTACTTTCATCTAGTTCGAAAAATGACCAATTAAATGTTCTGTAATTAAACAGTTAAACGTGCTTAAAATTGAAAATATGCAACCCGTGATACAAGCTTCTAGCAATCTAGTTTTCATTAGATTTTAATAAAATTGCATCCTAATAAACTTGTATATATTCGTATATACAAGGCTTATTACCTCAGCAGAGAAGAATGCTTCAATTAATAATAAGTCAGTTACAAGTCACGCAATGGGGGTTTACTCTCTTGGATACTTATACGACTGAATAGCGGCTTTAAGTTGGAAGTGTATACAACCACCGTACCATACTGATGAGGCCAAGGAAGGCCGAAACTAGTCTATGGTTGTGGTTGTACATTACAGAACATTTAATTGCTCATTTGTCGAAGTAAGTGTACGTTTACGCCACTGATATTTAATTGTACATGATATAAGAGAATATTCATACACTTATTAATATTCGTCTTTAAAGTGATGCCTTCCATAAATTGAAACACAGAACTTGTTCCCTGAAACCAAGAAAGATTAAAAAACAACAAAGGTTGCTCTAACGCGTTTCGACAGCCAAGCTGTCATCTTCAGAGAGAAACTAACATCTAATCTTAAAATTAACCCTTATATACTAAGAATATTCACTTCGTGCGTGATCGGCTGCACCCGAACGCGCATCCAATCATACACGTCGTTGTGTCACAATTTCTTATCTATCAACCTTAACTATTTTTAACAGAGAGGAATGGCCTAAAAGTCCAGCGCAACCATTCATAAGGTTGTTTCCAGCCTTATGGATGGCTCGCTCTCACATGCACTTAACATATAATTTTTACATAAAAATAGTTAAGGTTGATAGATAAGAAATTGTGAGTAAGATAACCAAGGACCAGTCCGGTTCATCATGCCTTCCATATAACATTTTTTTTTATATTCAAGATAACTCTAATTTTAAATTCATCAAAGAAATTTATACTGCCTATCCAAAAATTACAAATTGTTCTGCGAGAGAGTTCCACAACTCACCTACCTGGGAATTATGATCAACGAGAACTGGAACCACTCAGAGGGGATCAGGTGCAGAATAAAGAAAGTAAGGATCGCCTTCAAGCAAATGGCTAAATTGTTCAAGTCACAACCTCAAGATAGACATCAAAATCAGACTCCTCTGATGGCTATATTTTCTCGGTACTGTTCTATGGGATGGAGTCATGGACATTAACTGAGGGCAACACAAAGAAGACTTGAAGTCCTTCGAAATATGGCCTTTATAGGACAATGTTAAGAATTTCATTTCTGAAAAGGGTGACCAATAAGACAGTGACGCAAAGAATGAAGAAGGAGAAATAATGAACACCATCAAGAGAAGAAAATTCGAGTACCTCGGACACATTATGAGGAACGAAAGCAAGTATGGCCTACTAAAGTCTATTCTCCAAAGAAAAGTTTATAGTAAAAAAAAAGAACCTAGAAGAAGAAGAATATCAGGACTTAAAAACTTGAGGACATGGTTCTCAAAAAATGCTACCGAATTATTCAAAGCAGACGTGAACAAAGTCATCATATCGTCGTTGCAGTGGAAAAATCTTCTATGTGTTGAAATGTAGAATTTTAAAAAAGAGCAGAAAAACATATCTTCGTTACAATGGAAAAATTTGCTGTGTGCACCTTTTTATGAAGATAGGTTCTTTTCGTAATCTAATAAGGATTTAATGTCTCTTCCTTTCCAACGAAATATGTTTTTCTGTTCTCCTGTAAAATTTACATTTTTGCACATAGAAGATTTTTCCACGGCAACGACGATATCCAGGATGACCGCCAATATTCGGAGCGAATAGGCACTCGAAAAAGAAACAAAGATACACTAACATGAGAAGCATATTTTAAAATTATGTTCCACTATACAGAGTAGATATATGCAGAATGCTGCACAAAAGTTGTCTTTTTTAGGGAAACACTCTGTATAGTTTTGCTCATTTTAATTTGATACAAAATTCTGATTAAATTGATATCATAAAACATAATTCTGCGATAAACAGAGCTGGGCAAATTGCTTTTAAAAAGGAATTATTACATTACCCATTAGTTTTTCAGAAAAAGGAATGAAATTACTTTGAATTGCATTACCGTTCCTTAAAAGGTAATTCAATTACCTATTACTTAAAAAGGCAATGAATTACAAATCAACTACACTTTCAATTACTTTTAAATTTTACAGAAAAATACAAGAAATCGATTTTGTTTAATGAAAATTTCGAGTTGCTTTTCAAAATTTAAATTTAGTAATTTCGACTTTTTTAAATATTTCCAACTATTTAAAATCACGACATTTTTGAAAATGTTTATCCTTTTTTCTAGATTTCGCCTTTTCTGTTTTTTTTTTTTGAAAATTTGGGTCACTTTTAAACATTTCGACTATTCTGTTAAAAAATATCAACTTCTTTTGAATATTTCGACTTTTTTGAAAATTTATATAATTTTTTTAAATACTCACTTTTATTAAAAAGTTCTACAAATATTTTAAAATATTGATCTTTTGAAAATCCCAACTGTTTTTGAAGAAGTTGATTTTTATTGAACCATGCCACTTTGTTAAACTTCAACTTATTTTCAAAATTTCGATTTTTGTTTGACAATTTTGACGTTTGAACACTATCCACTTTTTTCAAAATTTCGACTTTTCTCGGAATGTTCACTTATGTTTAAAAATCTGGACTTTTTTCTCGAAACTTTAATTTAAATTTGAAAATTTTAATCTTTTTGCCTTTTTTTTGGAATTTCAACATTTTTGAACTCCTGACTCAAAATTTAGATTAATTTTTGAATATATTGACCTTATCTCGAAATTTTAATCTTGTTGAAAAATTTCGACTTTTTTAAGATATTTGACTTACCTTTGAAAACTTTACAGTTTTTTAAATTTCCCTTCTTATCGAAAATTTATATCTTTTTTGAAAATTTCTTTAAATTTGCCTTTTTTAAAAGAACTGTTTTTAGAAATTTGAATATTTTAAAAGATTTCGAATTTTTCTTAAGATTTATACTTTCTAAATAACATTTTTGAAAAATCTTACTTTGATTTTTATTGAAAATTTTTGAATATATGTTTTATTGGCTTTTCCTTCGCCAGTTACTGCTTCCAGAATTCTAGATTTTTTGTAACCTTTTGTTGAGTATTGGTAATCTCTTGTAAATTGCCCCAAGCAGTGATTTCGTTGGATCTTTGTTTGTCAATCGCTATTTGTGACTCAATAATAATAAAAGCCAATAAAACATGAATGAACATTACACTAGCGAGTAACGAAAATTCTTGCCTTATATTTTAAATATTTCAAATCTCAAATTTTCCAATTTTTTTTAAACGTCTACGTTTTCCAAAGTTAGACTTATTTTTAAAATTTCAGCTCTTTTGCAATTTTGCTTTTTCTCGAAATTTCGACTTTTTTCAAAATTTCAATTATTTCTGAAAATTGAGACTTTTTTGTTAATTTGCCTAAATTTTGACATAAAATTTCGAATTTGTTCAAAATTTCGACTCTTTAAAATTTTCTTTTTAATTTGGTAATAAGTTATCTTGAATCTTTATTAAACTTTGACCTTTTGTGAAAATTTCGACCTATGTTCAAAATTTTGACATTTGTTTAAAATTCTGACGATTTCTTAAAATCCCAACTTTCCAATTTTAACTTTCTTTTAAAAAAATTTACTTTTATATAAATTTAATTCCTTTTTAAAAAATATTTATCAGAATTTGTACGTTTTCTGAAAATTTCGACCTTTTATCATCAAAAAGTTTTGAATCTTTTCAGAATTCCAAATGTTTTTCAAAATTTCGACTTTTCAAAATTTTGATTCTCTCAAATTTTGACTCTCCAAAAATTTAAATTTTATCCAATTTTTATGAATTTGAATTTTTAACAAATTCACCATCTTTTGAAACATAATCTGACGTTTTAATTAGTGAATTTAAAGCTGACATTTTAAAAAGGAGCATTTCTTTTGAGATAAAAAGCTTCGAAAAAAAGTCAGAATTTAGAAGAATTTTCGATTTTAAAATTGAAACATGAAATTTTGAAAAAAGAACACTTTTTAATAAAAATTAAAAATTGCATAATAACACTCGATTTTTAATGGAGGATATTCATAAGAAATAAGTCATATGCATAGTCGACAACATTTATTTGCACATTAGCCTTTTGTTTATGAGTTTTGATCTGTCAAATATTTTGGTACGCCCAGAGACTAAATAGACTGAACGTAAGACGGTAAGCAGTGAAGCCAGTTGAAAGCCTGGCGGAAGCCTAACTCAACCCAGTTTGCAACGCACTCTCATTATTTGACAGACCGTTGCGAACATAACATCGGGTTTTTTTTTAGAAAACGGCCTGAAAATATGGGGAAGTGTATTGTGGATCATTGTTGAAACCTCAGTGAACACATTAGTGAAGGAAAATCAAGAGTTTCATTCTTTGGGTAGGTAAAAATGAAATATATAAATATTCAATTATCGGCGTGCCCGCGCCGCCATTTCACTGCAATCATGACGTGTTTACAGCACCGGCTTAACAATATTGTACACAGGCGTCGCGTATTGAAAGAAAATTATTTTACTATTAAACCAAGATGTCTTTGAAAATAGTTCTCCTGAACTTTTACCAAGAAGCACTTATAAAAATTATCCTATTGGTCCAAAAGCCCCTAATTCTAAAGTTTCATCTAAATCGTTAGAACCGTTACGCGGCAAGTTTCGTATTTATAAATTTTACTTAATCCGGCCATGTCCAAGAGTAGTGGGATGCAGCTTCCCACTACCCCGCATTTTAGCATCAACTGTACGCATGAGACAACATTGAAATGTTCAGTCTATTTAGTCTCTGGGTACGCCCGATTGAATTTGTCTCCGAATATTGAAGTGCTGATACTAGATTCAATTAGCCCAAAATGATGACTATTGTGTCATGGTGGAAAATGGCATAGCTGGGTATATCTGATTCTGCAAAATTTTTGTTTAGGGTGTCTAAAGCAAGAATGACAGGAGTAACATTACATTACATTTTTTATCAAAGTAATACAATTAAAATTCCTTTTTTGAGAAATGTAATTAAATTAGTAATGCATTACATTTTGTAGTGATTGCTGCCCAGCTATGGTGATAAATAGTATTTCAACAAAATTTAACCCTTTTCTGGAAATGTGGACTCTTTTTTAAGAACCGCATAACGTAACTTTAAAATTCAGGTTTTTTTCTAAATTTTGGTCAAGAAGTTTAATCTGAACAAATGTTGTTAAAAATTGTAAATTTTCTGCAAAATTGTGAATATTTTCTCAAAATCCAAAGTTTCAGTCATTAACCTTAATTTGCATTATCAACTAAAGATTTCGCATTTATTTATTGTATTTATAAATATTTAGACTTCTTTTCGAAATTTCTTACTTAGTATTCAAATTTATATTCTTTTTTTTTAAATTAAGAATATAAACTACAAACTCGAGATTTTTTCCGAAGCTTCCTTAAAAAAATTGAAATAATTGACAGTTTCTTAGAATTTTGAGAAAATATTCATAAATACCTAAATTATGTTTTATTTTAAACTTTATATTTTTCGGATTCACATTTTCACTCTTTCCCCTTTTTTTTACAAAATGTCGGATTGAAACCCACGACTTCTTACCCAAAATTTTTTCTGAAAATTTCAACATTTCATTTTTAAAATAAACTCGACCTTAATTATAAAATTTAAATTTTTTTCTCCAAATTTAAAGTGTAAACTAAAGAGATCAAATTTTTAGCTTAAAATACAAACATGATTTCGATTTTTGTTGCAAAATTTCCAGTTTTAGTCACTAAGTGTCGATTTCTTGTAAGAATTTTTTTTTAAATTCCATTCTGACCTTTTTTCCATGATTTCGACCTTTTTAGTGAGTTTGGCTCTTTTAACAATGTCAACCTTAATTCCGAAATGTCGACCTTATCCTCGCAATTTCTGTGATAAAGATTTCATTTTTTTTTCCACAATTTTGGCTTCGAAATGTCTTTAGATTTTGTGTTTTCAAAATTTTTAATTTTGGTTTTATTTTCGTAAAATTTTAAAAATAAATTCGATTTTTTTAATATTATTTTCTTTTCGAAATTTTGATATTACGAAATATCGAATCAACTTCGAAATTTTGTGTTTAACTTAACTAGACTTAACTAGAAAATCGAAATTTTGCTTGAAATTTTCTCATAAACTGTTACCGTTTTGTTAAAAATAGTAAAAATCTAATTTCACTAATTAAACTAAAAAGAAGAGTTGAAATTTAAACTCAAATTATATTACTAGAAACTATGGGATATATGTAAGAAAAATTTCAAAACTTAATGCAAAATTTCGAAAAAGCAAGATGCAAATTTTGAGTCCAAAGTAAAAATTTCGAAACTTGAATCATAATATCAATTTTTGATTCGACATTTCAACTTTCTCTTAAAATTTAGAGTTTAAAATTTACATTTGAAAATTCAGTTTTCAAATTGGTAGAAAAAATTAAAACGATTTTAACTGTCAATTTAATAGAATTTGGCTGAATAACGAGAAAAATGTAAAAAGTAAACATTTGAAGAAAACGTCAAGTTTTATCAAAATAAAATGGAAATATCTTTTTTAAAAAATAAAAATTAAACGAAAAATAAAAAAGATTTAATTATGATCAAAGAAAAATCGAAATATTAAGAAAATACTTGAAATATAAATCAAAATTAAAGGGAAAATTTTAGGGAAAATAGTTAGAATTACATTTTACAAATTAAATTAGGAGTTTTGAAAAATAATTAAAATTTTGAGGTAAATTCCAATTTTACAAGAAAAAGAAATTACAAGGAAAATTTTATATTTTACTAAATATTTACAGAAGAAGATGCGAGTTTATGGTCTAAATGAGGAAATTACATTCAATATTTTAATTTTAAATTCGAAATGTCCACTCTTTTTTCTGAATTTAACTTCTATTTTGCAATTTCGAAAAGTAGTTTAACTTTCGAGATCTACCTAATAAATCTCTAAGCACTGAGAGACAAACGGGGTCTAGGGTGGGCCCAGGAACATAAAATGTCAGGCATATATGCCCCCTAATACGCAGGTGAACATTATTAGAGAAATTTTCACAATTAAGCACAAACTCTTTGCAATAATAATACACAAGATTGTATTTTTTCAAAGTTGGCTATACGCGTGGAGATCTGCTATCGTTGATCTGTCTTCACACGAAGTTATCCGAATTTTTGCAGGTCTGCAGGTGACCACAGCATATTTTGTCTTTTGTGCAAGTTCTTTTTTTTATATAAACTTCTGAAGATCACAGCTTGGCTGTCGAAACGCGTTAGAGCAACCTTTGTCATGTTTTTAATTTTTCTTGGTTTGAGAGGACAAGTTTTGTATTTCATTTTTTGAAGATAACCAAGGACCAAGAAAGATTAAAAAACACAACAAAGGTTGCTCTAACGCGTTTCGACAGCCAAGCTGTCATCTTTAGAGAGATACTGTCTCTCTCTCTCTCTCTCTCTCTCTCTCTCTCTCTCTCTTCTCTCTTCTCTCTTCTCTCTTCTCTCTTCTCTCTTCTCTCTTCTCTCTTCTCTCTTCTCTCTTCTCTCTTCTCTCTTCTCTCTTCTCTCTTCTCTCTTCTCTCTTCTCTCTTCTCTCTTCTCTCTTCTCTCTTCTCTCTTCTCTCTTCTCTCTTCTCTCTACTCTCTTCTCTCTTCTCTCTTCTCTCTTCTCTCTTCTCTCTTCTCTCTTCTCTCTCTCTCTCTCTCTCTCTCTCTCTCTCTCTCTCTCTCTCTCTCTTTCTCTCTGAATATGACAACTTGGCTGTCGAAACGCGTTAGAGCAACCTTCGTTGTTTTTTAATCTTTCTAGATTTCAGGGGAAAAGTTCTATATTTCAACTTTGTTACACGTTCCAAACTCAATTTTTTACCCTTCCCTTTCTATTTAATTTTCAATTTAACTAAACGATTTTCTAAAAATTTTAAATTTCGACTTTTCTTGATTTTATTTTTGTGAAAAATAAAAAACAAATAATCTATTTTTTGTCAGAAACGTCATGAGATGACGATTTAAGTATGTTCTAATATCTAACAGTCCTGTGTCAATTTTTTTTTGTAATGTCAACAATTTTAATTTTTTAAATAATTGAAATATTTTTCAAAACTGGGCTCAAATATGTAAAAATAAATTCAGTTAATTATCATTTCGAGTCAACAGGAGTCTACAATGGTACACTCAATTTTATGTATAAAATTCAACTTTGAACTGAAAACTTCTAATTTTTATATGATATTTTTTCAGTTAAAATAAATAATTAATTCATTCACCCTTGATGAAGATTTTGAGATTATCAGTTATCGATTATTTTACTTTTTTCTGTCACTATTATTGAGTCATCAGTAGGTAATTTAAAGGAAAGTATTCAAAATCCCGAAGTCATAAAGGACAGTTTTTTCTTTCATAAATCATATTTGTCGTTCTTAATCTACTGTCAAGTATTGTCAGTGAAATTTGCGGACATACAGTATAAAGCTCTGGTGTAATTTTTCTTTCCATCTGTATCAGAAAAATGTAAAAATATATGAAGCTGGATATGAATATCTTAAGATTGTGGAATCGTTTCGCATAAAGGGGATAAAAGTTGAACCAATTACGCGCAGCTCTTGTATTCTAACGATTCGTGAACCGCAGACCGATTGATTGATTGTTAAAATATCAGTCTCGCTTAT
Source organism: Dastarcus helophoroides (assembly GCA_028583605.1). Lineage (NCBI taxonomy): Eukaryota > Metazoa > Arthropoda > Insecta > Coleoptera > Bothrideridae > Dastarcus > Dastarcus helophoroides. Next base: position 31,507,528 of record CM053334.1, read on the forward strand.
CTTTAGGGTCTTGTAGGTCAAGATACGACCTTCTATTATCGATCTGCCAACTTTAGGCCTTCCAATTTGTTGCCAGACGAATTTCGTTTCGATTCGTACAACTTTCGAACTTGCCCAAACATCGCATACAATTCGCTCATTTTCCCTAATACGTCTTTCGCGTTTTTCTAACGATTTCAGCAGGAAATTGATGTGAATCATCAAATTTCTTTAAACAAAGAATTACAATTAAGGAAAGATGCTTTTAATATTTATGAACATATTTCATTGATTATTGAATATGCTAAATTATTGATCAGGTTAGTTTGTAAATAAATAATTGTTGTCGACTAGACGAATTTCATTAGGATTTTTTGTACGTATAATTAACATATTTTTTGTTAACAGAAATGTTGAATCGACGAGTCATTAAACTGTTACAGGAATAACCATTCGGTAAATGTTTGAAGCGAATAATTCGAACTATGGACAAATCTAATTTGTGTCTGTCCGATATTTTATAATCTAAACTTTAGTCAATTTAATAAATTTATAATGAGGATATGTTAAATGGTTGGCTAGGTATATATTCAGATATTACTCCCAGTTTAACGAAATTCTTCATAAAACGGAATTAAAAGCGATGCAACAAAAAGGCTTAAGATAAAAACGATTTCATTGATTAAATTATTTATAACAGTTCAAATATTTTATTGACCATTTATTTTATCAAATTAGTTACCACCTTTCTTAATTAGATTTTGCGTTGTACAAACCGTCCAAAATTGAACCTAAATTTAGATTTATGTGAGATTGTTTGTCTTTTGATGGCCTTTCTTCAGTTCGACCAACTTGGTTCTTTTGTGAGTCTAATCTAAGTTATTCCAATGTCTCCCAGACTTTTCATAAAGTTTAGGATGCTCCTTGAAGTAAAGTTGCCAGTTTCAGCAGGTGTTATTTCCACCCTTACGAATCAGTGAGACCCAATATATGCCCCGCTTTCTTTTCCGAAGCATGGTCTATATAGATACATAGGCCGTTATCCAGTTTACTCATTCTTCCGAGGTCAAGGGGCAGTGACCGATAAGAAGAGTAATAAAGAGCCTCAAATCGTTCTAAATGAGCTTTCTTGTCTCTGGCGAATAATGGACTACAAATCTTTTCGCTTGTCTTTCACCTCTAGTATTTTTCCAGAGTGTGTTTATTTGTCCATTTTCCGATTGCGAAGCTCTGATGAGACATGATTTCTAGTAATACCGAGAATGGTTCAGTTTCACAAAACATATCTCATTGTCTTCTATTTTTTCGTTGATTGGCACCTTCGTTAAGAATAATTTATCACCTATTGCCAGCTCCTTTAGGTATTATTTGCAGTTCCCATCTTAATAAATTGTCTCTTTCAAACTCAGACGCAGCTGCTGGTCGCTGGCTAGCCGCGTCCGACTCGTATATTTGAGCTGCTACAACAAGACTAGCAATATATTAGTAAGAAATACCAAAAATAGGAGTGCAGTTAGTAGAACCAAATAGAAAGAGTGGATCAGTCTGGTTTGCAGATGGATCCAAAACAAAGATGAGTACTGATGCGGGAATAACCGGCATAGAACCAGGGAATGAATTTTACATAAACCTGGGATCTTTGGTAACCGAATTTCAGGCAGAATTACTGCAATTACAGCCTGTGCTGAAACAATGATAAGGGAGTCTTTTCAAAACAAGAGAATCGTAATCTACAGCAACAGCCAAGCAACACTAAATGCGCTAAAAGCTTATGAAATAAATTCCAGAACGGTTAAAGATTGCGCTGATAAGCTAAAAAACTTGGCACAGCACAATACAGTAATACTTTGATGGGTTGAGGCCCATCAGGAAATTGAAGGAAATGAAAGACCTTCTAGCCAAAAGGGGAGCCAAGTTGCCTCTAGAAGGACCCGAACCTTCTTGTCCGCTTGCTTACAGAGCGACAAAAGAGATAATAAAGAAACTACTAAGGAAAGAACGCAACACTCACTGGAGGTGTGTCAATGGTCCGAGGCAATCGCGCATGTTCATTGACGGACCATCAGAAAAGAGAGCCAGAGAATTATTACACTTAAGCAAAAATCAGCTAAGGTAGACAGTTGGAGTATTTACGGGACACTGTGCCCTAATGAAACATCTTACAACAATTGGCGTAAAAGAAAATTCTACTTGTAGAATGTGTGGAGAGGAACAAGAAACTTCTTTACACATATTATGTGACTGTCCGGCTCTGGCAGGGGATAGATATTCCAGCTTTGGGAATGCGCTGACTGAGACAAAGACAATAGTAGAAACACCCATAAAGGAGGTTCTGGAATTCTTTAAAGGAACGGGCTATTATGAGATAATCGTGGGGGTACAATAAGCGAAAGCTTCAGTGCTGCAGGGATAATCGACCCCATATGAAATATTAATATTAATAATAATAATAATAATAATAATAATAATAATAATAATAATACTAGCAAGCTAGTTAACGAGGTAGTTTTTAAAAAGAATATGTATAGTAAGTGATGGAAATTTGTAGAAATTAATTTTATTACAGGGATACGAAGAACAGATGATACTTTATCATGTTTTACAGATGATACTTCATAATGTTTTACAAAAAATACATGGGATCCAAAAATGCTTTTTGACCGGTCTAGTTAGTAGTCGAGTCGAAGGTGCTGCGACTGGATCACAGCGTCAGCGACAAAATCGCTCCAGCAAAACCAAACATACATAATCGTATTAAAACAGTCGTACGCGACCGGACGCAGTCGTGAGCCGCCATCATTAAACATTCCAGCGGAACCATACCTTTAGATTCAAAAGTTTGGGACTTCGAAGCTCTAAGAGTTGCAATACAAATATTCTAGCCCCTCTAAAGAATCTAATAAAATATTTACAAATGCACGTATTTATGAAAGATGGTTGGGTTATTGCCCAGTGAAGTCGTTAAATTAAGGCAATATATCTCAATACCAATGCCTTCATTTATTTTTGAGTCACCTGTGTACCAAATAAAGTCATGGCTGTACTGAAAAGTAAAATGAATTTAATTCATACTTCAGGTCGCTTATTTTATGGCACTGTATTGAAAAAATTGTGCAGTTCTCAAAAATGTATAATTTGCAAAGTGTTCTCCACGTTAAGTAAGTTAAGAGTAGCAGAATTATCATTTTTACGCCAAGTTTGATCTTTTATAAGTACATATAGAGCAGCAAATTAAAAGATTTTATTATTCTAAATGAAAAAAAGAGTTTAGCATTAATGTATTAGGGGAAACTGGGGTATTGTGGACCGCTTTTTTATGTTGGCTAAAAACTGACAAAAAAATATTTTATTCTGAAAATTTCAAAGCTAGAGCTTGTAGTACAACTAATAACCTCTCTTTGGATCGCATCAGTTTGGTCAAATTATATTAAATTATACAACCTATATCAGTTGGAGCAAAAATTGCATTTTTGCGATTTTGAAAAATGTCGGGGAATTACGGACCACTTTGTAAATCATTTAAAATGGCAAAATGTGGTAGAAAAATCTTCTTGTATTTAATTCAGAACGACAGAAGATTTATTATGAAGGAGAAACAAAGTGAAGTGAAGTGAAGAAATTATTATTGTGTCCCAAAAAACTATTAGAAATTGACAAAAAATAATGCTGTTCTAAAAATGTGCACAAATAATCACTTGTATGCATCAAATGCACGAAATTAGCTTATGAAATGTAAAGAATTTGGCGATCCATAATTTCACGACAAAAGTGGTCCGTAATGCCCCGAAGGTCATTTTTTACAATATGGCAGCATATGAGTAACACAATACAAACTTTATGCAAACTTCATGTTCCTGTCGATGAGTTAAGGTTTCGCGAATATTATGAAGATATTTACCCAAGTTGGTTCTCGAAAAATTAGGTTGAATTAGAGGAAACTCTTAAGTGAAAAAAAAATTAGAAATGTCCCATTTCTATTTGGTATCGAAGCGAGGTAACGGTTCCTGTACACAAGTCGAGTATTGAAGGGAAAATGAGCCTAACATGAGACGAGCTGACTACAGTTATTTGTAGCTATTAACCACTCTTAGAGGAAAAAATATGAAGCTGGTCCGTAATTCCCCATGGTCCAGAATACCCCAGTCTCCCCTACATATGGTATATCCAAAAGTTTTAATGGGATATGGAAATAAAAAATTATAACACGATGCCTAGGGTGAGAAATTACATCTGTACTGTGAAATAACTACGTACAACTTTCATAGCAATACTTAAAGATAGAAATTTGTACATTTTTTTATGATAAAACACATAAAACAAAGATACAATAAGACTTTTGAAGCTGACGTGCGTGTGCCTTACACTATGAAGTTGTAAACTAGGTTGGAGTATATTATACCCCACCCTACCAATGCCGGGTTAATTTGAACTACCGATGGGCTCTAATGTGTCGTAGGTACATGTAGTTATGGATTGATCCCGCAGTAGATTTTGAAAAATGCGAGATCGGCAGCGAGGTGCGAACCTCGGACGCGCCACTCCCAAAGCAATTGTTCTATCACTGCGCCACGGAGGCTTGTTGAATTCAAAGCTAAACTTGCCTGATAATCTAACCCTCTCCCTGAAATCAAATTGAATACGTGAAAATGTGTACACTATAATTGTTTAAGTTGTGTTTTAATTTAATTATTATTATTCCTGTTATCTCTGAAAACGAAAGCTGACTATATCAGAAAAGAAAAGACGCTGGTAAATTACGGGCAGATATCTATTCGAAAGACGGATGCGACATGTAAGACATGCATAATAGAGATGTGCTTCACACGACGAACCTAATTTCACCTGCGCATTGCGAACAAGCCCGGACAGAGTGACAAGAATTAGTAACATTAGGCTGAGCGTTTGGAACAGCTGTTATATTTTGAATGAGATTTCTTAAATATTTTAATTTGAGAAATATTATAACACTCATAGTTAAATGTTTTGACGTTTGAGCTTTTGTAATCCAGTTATTTCTTGTAAAATATGAAATGCAGAGTATATTCTTGCTATTACTAAATGGGAGATTTAACTATGGAATAATTGTGATGAATACGTTGGATAATATCACGATGAATAAATGGAAAGATTCGAATAACACGACGATCAAGGCTAGCTAGTATTAATCGTCTGTTACCTGAGTTTAATGTAAGTGATATAAATTTTAGATATGCACCTCGCAGATATCAACTTATATAAACATTTTAGGTTGGTTGTAGAACAGTTACATTACTTTATATTCAATAATATCAGGAAAAATTCTATCACTGTTATTTCCTAGCTTTAAGTTTTCAGTTCTCTCGACAGTCTCGACTGCCCATTTTTTTTTGTATGACAAAAGTGTTTTCATGGGAGTTAGAATTAACCATTTTAAATGGAATCTTGAAATCGTATTTAAAAGCCATATAGCCTTGCGTAATGTTAGGACATATGATGGGCCAAACTTCATAATTTTGTGATGCCCTGTAAGGTCTCTTGCTCTTATTTTTCTCTCTAATGGATTCGTAAGGCACACCTAGCTGCCTCCCTTGTGAGGAAGTCCTAGCATTACCTCTATTGGTATTATAGGAGTCGTGTCCATAGCCCTTGATAGACTCATGTAGGTCAGACGTTGCACTTTCTGCAACTTCATTTTGGTCAATGTTTCTTCAGTTTTTGCCACCATATAAAGGAGGCATATGTAACGATGAGCCTTACTACTATTAAGTATAAACATAAGATCATTGTCATTTTATTTATTAAAATAGATTGGATTGCCAAAATGAAGAAAAAAAGTTGATATTGTCATTGAAAAAAAAAATGATGATGACGTCGTTATGAGAAAATCAATGATGTCATTATCAATTTTTGCATGCCAACATCTGGCATTAAAAAAAAGAAGTTGACATGTTCAAGGGATTTTATCTAAATAAAAATAGAAATCGACTTGTCTGAGCAAACCCTAAACTGTGTAATATTGCTACTCCGAATTTTGTTTCAAACTTTAGCATCATCATGTATATTATAATGTATGTTTACAAAATTATGCCCAAGTAGGGTTAGAAAAACAATTTTTTGGAGGCATGTAGTAATTTACTTCATAAACTCATTTAAACATTTGACATGGACTTGGCATTTTTATGATAGACAACATACTTTCACTTTCCGTTTACTGTAAAAGGATTATCTCATTATAAATCCTTTGTGTGCGGTAATAAAGAAATTTCAATATTGTTTAAAAAATATCTTTAATTTTGAGTTCAGTCTTAAAATGTTAAATTATTGTTACGTGTTAAGTTCGATTAGAAATATGCCGTGAAGTTTACCACTTTATTTAGACAAAGAGACACAAGGTAATACAACGACGAATAACATGAATGTATACTAAATGAGTCACATCAGGGGAGCTCGTATATTTAAATTTCACACCTGCTTCTGGTCGTTTTCATCTGATAAAAGCCTCTAGTGTGTTCTAGACTAGACGGTGTAGATTGGAGATGTACACCTGCAAATTTATAAGTCATTTCGCAATAACAACTGTATTCGATAAAGGATTCCATAGACGTCAGGATTTCTAACACATCAGTTCGTTACATTATTTTCTTCGATTTAATACCATTGCCAATATCAGATAATGATATTTATTTTCCAATTGTTAATTAGAAAGTACACTTTTTGCGTTTTTGCTAACCATTTTCCGTTTACACCCGAAATGTGGAGATTTATATTCAATTTTTTTTTAATTTTAACCTTAAAATGGAAACTTGAACGTTTTTTTAATTTTTCATTATTTTTGCCACATTTTTTTTACTTTTTATTGAGATTTTGATTTTATAAAAAGCTTGTTATAAAAGAATTTCTTTTTTTTAATTTAAGTAATTTTAAGTAATTTAAGTAGTGCCCTTTTGTCTATAATTTTCAATTGTTCAACTTAAAACCGCTAAGTTTAAACTTGTGGTCCGTTCCTAAAATTGCCATTTAATGGACAAATTATTACTTTAATCTACTATACTGCTTGATGGTGTGTGTACAATGTTTTTTTTTCTTTTCAGCAACATTTTTTATCTAAACTTGCAATTTTTGCCTCTTTCGAAAATTTTGATTTAAAACTCGATATTCTGACTTCTACAGCTTTTCAAGTTTTTCGAAATGTTTATTTCCTAATTTATGAGTTGAAAATTAAAATGCTTGTTTTCTACTTTTGATTTTATTTCCGAAATTTTTAATATTTTTGTAATTTTCAGCAAAGGTGAAATGATTTTCTATATATTCCGACCCTTTTTTCAAACTTCTCCTATTTTAGACATTTTTTCGCTCTTTTCAGAATAGCAACCTTTTCGTAAATTTGTAAGTTTACACTTTTAACTTTTATCTCTTTTTTTTTAATTTTCAGATATTTTGATTCGAAAGTTCTACTTTTTCACGAAGTTTTAAACGAAAAATGGTTAAAATTTATTCTCTTAGTGAAAATCTTGTTTTATTTTCACGTCATACTCAAAATTTTTTGTTTGGCATGATGTTTTAATATTATGTCAACCTTAATTTAAAAATTTTAAGTTTTTTTTCATAAATTTCTCGTTTTGAACAAAATTTTCAGCCTAAACTAAAAATTTGGATTTTTTTGAGACTTGTTTTGACGTGCCTACATTTTCTTCGAAATTTCAGATTTAAATCTCAAAAGATTTTTGTAAATTTTAAAATCTTTCTCTTCAAAATTCGGTTTTTCTTTGCGTTTGAGTTGAAATTTTTGTCTTCTATTTTTCCATTTTGACTTTAAACTTCAAATTCCAAAAATTTGAGAAAATGATTCTAAACATTCGAAATTTCGACTCACATTCAAAATTTCAAATTGGCTAAAATTATACCTTTTCATTTTTTTTTTTTCACTTTAATTTCTATTCATTGTCAATCATACAACTTGTTCTTCAGTTATTTTTAGAAATTTGAAATTTAAACTGGAATTATTTTCAATAAATTTCAGTTTTCCCTCAATATTTTATTTTTTTCTCAGGATTTCCATATGAAATTTTTCTCTCTCTTTTATTATTTTTTTTTTCTGCCAATTTTGACTTTTTATTTTGAATTCAACTTCTTTATTTCTAAAATTTTAACTTAAAAAATTCAAAATTTCGACGGAAATCTCCAAATTAACCGATTGTAACAGAAAAGTTTGTTTAAATTTCTTAAGTTTAAATTCAGCATTAAAATTTTACAAAATTGAAGAAATTGTCTAAAACAACCTAGCAACACCCCTTGGTATTTAAATTTAATCCGATTCTACGTAGCAGTGTGGCCAGATTGGCGATTTTTGCAAATTGGTTTTCTTTTAGAAATAATTTGAGACAAAAATTTTACAAACGTCTCAAGTCGCAAATTGGGCTGATTTAAGGACGTTGCAAATCGCAAATGTGCGATGTTTTAGCACGATTGTAAAATTTCGCTACTTTACATAGACAACCCTGCTTTAAAAATGGAATTTGGGCAAGTTCAGCTGTCATCTTTAACTTTTCTGATCTAATTCGTTTTCGTTTGTCCGAATTCGAATCAAATAAAATGCCAGTTTGCTAAGTGTGGGCGAAAATCATGCATTTGACCGAGATATCACTGCTCGATAAAAGGAATGAATAGGCTTTCACAACCAAATGAAAAAATTTATAAATTTGGATGAATCTTGTCAGTTTGACATTGAATTATCGGTTAGCTTATTGTTATTTCTTGTTTAAGAAAAGTGCGTAATATTAATAAATGTAAACTAGTTTCGAGTTAAAACAACTAGAGACGCCCCTGTTATCATTCATGTAAATTTTGCACTAAAGATGCTAATTACTTTAGTACGTTTACATCTCCGTAAACCCCTTTCTCTTTCTATTCAGAAGTTATTCCTGGTGTTTTTAACTCTAAAACTGTGTTAAATAGAAGTAAAATTCGTATTTGTTTGTACAGTAAAGCTAATTGGGGTAATCTAAAGTAGGTCCTCGATAGGGTCGTAAAATATTGGCATCGTCGTTAGAAATGCGCGCGACTTAATTTCACGTGAAACTGCCAGACAAAAAACTTGTGTAATTCGTGCCACTTACAACTTTTCCACTAGTGGTGTGCTTCTATAAAACTTTCAATTGTTTTCATTAGCAAAGGCTGCCGTGAAATTTACATCCCCTATTTAAAGTTGTACGGTCGCGAAATAATTGTCGAAGTTCCATTCCAACCCGGTTCAGTGCTTTTCGGGAATTCGGATAATTTCGTCTTTATTGCAGTCGCAAAAACGTTACGATTGGACATGAAATCTTCACGTGTTCCTGCCTTAGTTTTGAAAAATATTTTGAAGGACCTTTGGTATCAGTGCACGCGACAATAAACTGCTTTACTTGGAAAGCTGGGATAATTTTAATGAGGAATAAAACAAACCACCAAAATTTTTTACAAGTACAAGGTAAGATTACCAAAAATAGTCCAGAGATGTTTTGTTGAGAAATTATTAGCCCCCAGTATTAGCGGGTCATTATTATTAAAAAGCTAGAATCTGACGTTCTTCGGAAAGAAAAGATTATGAAATATAAAGTTGCCAAAGACTTTACCTTACATTAACTTGATCTTTCAGATGCAAAATATAATCACTAAAAGTCATATACGTAGCCCTGTCCTTAAACTTTATTAGAATTTTTGCAATATCTGTTCCTGCAGTATCTGTATCTGTATCCTGTTTTGTTGTCTTAATACATGATCTGGTAATCTCCAAGACATGTTTGCTTTTACTCAATTCTTAAGATCTAAAGGTGGTCCCAGTTGTAACTTAAGTTATTTGGAGAAGTAGCAGTCAAATCCAAATATTAACTGGGCTATGATTACCAATACCTATTAAATTTTGATTCAAAAGTATTTTTGTGTGACATTCGGTAATATTAAAAAGTAGCGATATCTCATATTTAGAAATTATTTCTTGGATTGTTTGGCATTCTATGGAAACTCTTTTTTTTCTGTAGCACTTTTACACCTTAAAATTCATCGCCAAATAGAATTTTTTCCCAACAACAACTTATCTTCATTTAAAATGGCGGTTTATCGCCATCTATCTTCATTTCCATATGCTACTCGCAGTGTTCCAGGCCCGTAATGGGGTTGTTTTCTAATGGAACATACTTAAAAGACGACTGCTATTTGTATCTGAAATAACAAACAAAGACAAAAATTTATCCTTGCAAATTTTGAAAAAAGTTAACCATCGACTCCCATGCCATCTGCGATATGTTTATGGCGCTTAAGCCCAGCAACAGATACTTATTTTCCTTTTTTCTTCTGGTCCTTCCAAATTCAGTTCTACTGTAGACATAACATAGTTTGATTCTTGGATTGAAATTTTGCAAAAATCAAACATCACTCACTCTTCAAAAGTAAAATCCACCCATGGATCTTATTGTTAATGCTCAAGTGGATAAAACTGAAGTAAAATTGGTGAACATAACATATCAGTTATGTACTAGACATTTTACAATGGATTTTAAGTCACGTTGAGGTTTCGATGTTGCTTCACACTGACGAATCTATAAAGGGGAGGGGGGAGGGAGACCAGAACTAAGGTTGTAATCAAACCTAATCTATTAATGTTTATTCATACGGAATACGCTAGTATTTTTATATACTATTTAAATTTTTCGAATCATACAACAGTATTTCCTAAACTTTTTTTTGCCCACGGATTGGTATAATTTTTGAAAATATTCAATCCGGTGGCGTGTCATTTATATTTGGACAGGCTAATCAAGACTCTTTACAAATCTCAAATTCGGTCAACACTTGAATACTGTAAAGTACACGTTGGCTGTTTTGAATTCAAATCAATGAAGATCGATTGATGACGAGAATTTGACCAAACACTGGAACCTATTCGGATGGTTGGTGAGTTGTCTTTTTTCTACAACTATTGTCATGGAGATGCTCGCAGAAACTGAAAGATCTGATTCAAATAACATGGCGTAAGCAGGATTTCGTTCAGGGAGGGGCAAGAATCATTGTGAGAAATTAGTAAAAAAAAAGAGAAAACCGGAAAATGCCGGCTAAGTATATGTATATTTCCACTACATGAACTGGAGGATCAAATTTTTAGATTAAATTTAAAATTTGGAAATATGGACGAACTTTAGAAAAACAATCGGAAAATTGAATTTAAAATAAAAACCGAATCTTCCGCAAAACTTTGAAAACTGACGAAATTTCGAAGAAAAAAAATCGAAATTTTAAAAACTCGAATTTTGTGAAAAAACTGACAATTACTGGACTAATCGTAAGTTGAATTTAAAGAAAAAAAATTCAGTCCTGAAAAATATTTCTCTCAGAATTTTAACTTTTTTTTAATTTTGTCCTAATCTTGAAATTCTTAAAAAATCTGTTTTTCTCGAATTTCCTAAAAACGGTATTCGCAGAATATTTAGAATTTTATTAAAATGTCAATCCACTTTTGGAAAAGTAAAGAACCTTGAAAAAAAGTCGAAATTTTGAGAAAATTTGAGTTGATATTTTCAGAAACATAGTATTTTGTCCAAAATTCGAGATTGAGTTTGAGAAACAAACTTTCGGATAGTCAAGTTTAAAAATAAGGAAATTTTCAGAATAATCCGGATATTAAAAAAAATGAATTTTGAGAAAATAACCACTTTTGAAAAATATCGTCGGAATGTCGCAAACAAGGTGGAAATTTCTTGAAGAAAAGTCAAAATTTCCAAAGGAAAGTTTAATTTTGAGAACAAAAGTGGAATTTTAACGAGCAATTTCGAAAGAGACGTATTTCGAGGAAAAAAAACTAATTTTGGGAAAAACTTGGGTTGTTAAAATATATGTATTCAATATAGAAAACTAACCTTTCGAAAAATCTTAAAAAATGTTGAAAATTTGGAAAAAAATATATTTTCAAAGATCGAAGTTAGTGAGAAAAAAGCAATTTTTGAAAAATATGAAATTTTGTGAAAATTTTCCACCGTTGGTGGAAATTCTCAAGAAACATAAAATATCGCATTTTAAAGTACAAGTCAAAATTTCGAGAATAAGACGCATTTTGAAAAACATGAAATTTTCGGAAATTTAAATTAAAAAAATAAAAATTCAAAAAAACCGAATATAAAAATATGGATTTTGAAAAAAATAATGATTTTTAAAAAATACCTTCCAAAAGTTAAAAAAAAAGGTCGAAATATTTAAAAGTAACTTCAAAAGTAGAATTTTAAAAAATAAAGTCGTAAATCTGAAAGCGACGAATTTCGAGAAAAAAACCAATGTTGAGAAAGTCGATTTATTTAGAAAACCCAATTTGGAATAAAAGCCTACCTTTCTGAAAAACTCTAAAAATGTTGAAAATTCTAAAAATGTCAAAATATTTCCAAAAGTTGAATCTTGCGAAAAAATTGGAAATTTCCACAAACATTCTCCTCGAAATTTTTGCTTTTTCATTCTAATTTTGAAATAATATTTAAACTTCAATGATAAAATTTAATGTACAAGAAATCTTTTTCTTGAATTTACTAATAATATTTTTCTCAACATTATTAATTTTTGATAACATGCCAATCTAATTTTGAGAAAATAGATGGATTTTAGAAAAACGAAATTTCAAGGAAGAGTCAATTTCGAGGAAAAAGTCGACCTTTCCAAAAAATAAAACCCAATTAATTTTGAAATGAATGACGAGATTTCGAAAATTTCAAATTCAAGAAGGTCTAAATAAAAAAAAAACAGATATTAAGAAAAATGGTAAAATTTTGCCAAAAAAAATGATTTTTGAAAGAAGGGTCCAAAAAGTAGAATTTTAAGAATAAAGTAGAAATTTCGAAACGGACGAATTCAAACTGATTTTAAGAGAAAACGTCGAAATTTCTGGAAAAGTTAAATATCGAATTTTGAGAGTAAAATGAAAATATTTGGAGGAAAGCAAACTTGAAGAAACCAGTCAAAATTTCTTACAAATCAAATTCTAAAAGATCAAAATCTTCCTATGTTGATATATATAAATTTCGAAAAAACAAAATGAAATCCCCGAAAAACAGTTGAAATTTCTAGAACTACCAAATGAAGCAAAAGATCGAAATGTTCCGGAAAAAGTCAAATTTTAAGAAAAAGATACAATTTTGGGAAAAGTCACTTGTGAAAAAAAAATGAATCGTGAAAAAAGGTCAAAATCTCAAGAAAAAGTCAATTTTAGAGGAACAGTTTTCAGATTTCCGGAAGCATACAGGATTGAATTTCGGATTTTGAGAAAAATTTTGATTTTTTAATTTCTTTTTTTTTCTGGCAATTTCAAATCTTTTCCTCTTTAAAAAAAAGTGATTTTAAAAAATAAAAATTTGAGATTTGCTTAAAGGACCGAAATTTCGAGAAAATGGTCGAAATTTAATAAACACTCGAAATTTTTCAGAAAGAGTTAAATTTTATCGAAATTTTGGAAAAAGAACGAGTTTTAAAAAAATGAGATTTTAACAATTTTTTCTTAATTGCTCGAATCAGAAGCAGACCTGGGTCCCGATCAGCCCCACCCTAAGTCAGAAAATGTCCAATATTGAGATAAACGTCGAAATTTTGGGAAACAACTTGTAATTTTCAGAAAGTTGAATTTCAGTTATAAACAACTCTAAGGAAAATTTTCTCGGAATTTTCGTCTTCTTAAATAATTACAAAATTTCCAAAAAAATCATTGTCAACATTTTCACATCAATATTTTTAGTTTTTTATCAAAAGGTCGATCAATTTTTGAGGAAGAAAGTAAATCTTGATAAACAAGCCGAGCTATACAGAAAATCAAAATTTAAACAAAATTCGAAATATTCACAAAAGAAAACGATGAATTTTGAGACAAATATTCTAAATTTCAAGAAAGTGGTATTCTGATGAAAGAAATCCATAGGAATAAATTTGTTTCAAAAGAAATCTGCGAAAAAAGACAAATTTTGTGAAATAAGTCGAAATTTCGATATCTCAAAGAAGGAACGAATTTTAGAAAAGGTCTCCCCAGTTGATTATAAATTTTCGTTTAGCTGCATGAGCCAGAGAGGCGCAAGTGCCCTACCATGCCCTATTCTAGCTACGCCTATGCCCTCAAAGCCCCAAGAGTAACATTCTTGAGACACACAAGAGAGTCAAAAGCAACAAATTCGTGTGCGGCCTAACTTGGTCCATTGAGGATTTCTGTCTATTGCAGAACGCAGTTCTTTCGAACAATTACAATTTAACTCCCTTTAAAAGCTGGTTCATCGCTACATACCGGGTGTTTCAGGAGAAACTTTCCACCTCGGAAATAGAAATAAAAAAAACCAAAAGAAAACCTGAGGCAGATCAATTATCTTATCCAGGGGGACATATGACTGCGTAAATTTTGGTGTTTTGGAAGCTACCCCTTAGGAAAGGGCATAAAATACCACCCTATGTTTTAAAAGCTTTTTTAATTCTGCTGACGATGATATACGACTTTTAAATTTAGGTTTGAATTTAACGACAAACTCGTTATTTAAAGAATAAAACTGTCATCAATTAATGGAAAAATGTTATTTTATTCAACAGTCAAATTGGTTTACCTCCAATTTTTTGCTTCACTATCGAACGAATATTTCGAAGCTTTTCGGGCATTATCTGTGGGCATTGCTCAATAATTCGCCGACATTAATTTCTATTACCAAATTAATTTTGTATGGTTAATAGTTATGAATTCTTAAGTTTTCTGGCAAGTAGGTATAGAAATTTCTAAAATACTTGCAAATTTTCTAAGATTTAAAGTTCGTTTCATCAAGGACAGGCTCTAATTGCCCTCATTTCGTAAGATCTTTTCGCATTGATGCTTTCTCTTTTCAATCGATTCAGTTTCCTAAAATTTATACACGAAACTCCGGACCTCTAGATGCGAAGTGTTTTTATCAGGATAACTATCATGCAGTCACTATTCTTCTATAACAAACTAATTATTTCTACTTTTTCAGCAAAAGATTTTGTGATGATTTTGTTGGAAATTTATTGTCTCGTTTCAAGTAAATCAGGTAAAATAGTTTAACTGATAAAGTATGAAATCTATTTATATTGACATGTACACGAAAAATCAACATATTTTCTATCGAGAAATTGTTGAAACATTTCGTCAGATAACGCCCCAAATGCTTCTAAATCTTGGTTCGAGGAAAATCAATTGGACCAATTAATAAAATAACATTCTTTTATTCATTGATAAATGTTTTATTTTTGAAATGACGAATTTATTATTAAATTTAAACCTAAATTTGAAAAGCCGTATGTCATTGTGAGCAGAACTGAAAAAGCTTTTAAATGAAGTGCCACTCAACATAAGGTACCATTTTGGTGGAACGGACTGGCCCATGGTTATTTTCGAAAATTGAAATACAAATCTTGCCCCCTGAAACCACGAAAGATTAAACAACACTCTCTGAAGATGTTAACTTGGCTATCGAAACCTTTGTTGTGTTTTTTAACTTTTCTTGGTTTCAAAATTTGTATTTCAATTTTTATAAGGGACCATTTAAAATTTAAGGGTATTTTACGCATCTGCCTAAAGGGGTAGCTTCCAAGACACCAAAACCTGTGCCATCATGTGTGCCCTTGGAAAAGAAAATCGGCCTGTCTCGGCTTCTTTTATTTTTCTTTTAATTCTAATATTTTCTAGGTGGGGCGTTTCTACTGAAACACCCGGTATATTCATTTCCACATCCTAGTCGCAGTGCTCTAAAGGCATAATAGGCTTGCCCTTTGCGAGTGGATTGAATTTAAAGAAAGAAGCAACAACTGTGATTGGTTTAGGTTTCAAGATCAAATCACTTTTCATGAAAATTAAAAATTGATTTTTAATTGTAAGGTATTTAAAACATATTTATTTTGGTATTACTTAAAACTACTTCATTTTTTTTAAATTAAAGTAGTGATTAGGTGTTTCAAGCTTAAATTTGAAATTTCTTTAAAAGTTGACATTTTTATTTTACAGCTAAAATGTTGGAAACACTTTTTGACCTTATATTGAAAATTTTGGGACAAAAGTAAATGATTTTGTCAAAAAATCCAAATTTTGAACCAGCTATATAAAAAAAATCGAGATAATATTCGACATTTTTATTTGCCAAGTTAGAAAGTTAAATTTAACGAAAAGATTCGGGAAGAAAATCCAATTTAAAAAAAATGTTTAGCTTGCAACAAAAATATTCTTAAATTTTCAAGCTGAAAATCTTAACGGGAATTTTCAATTTCGAGTAACAATTTAAAATTATATAAAAGAATTTGAACTTTAATACGAAATTTCTAGAAACTCGGTAAATTGAAATTTCGAGAAAAGAGGCGAAACTTTTTCTCAAAGTTTATAGTTTTAAGCGAAAGTTTCCAAACTTACAAATTAAACAAAAAGTCAAAATTTTAATGTGAGAGTCGATAATTCTAAAAAAGTTACGATTTCGAGATTAAATTTGAAATTTTGAGAATTTTATTTACAATAAAATAATTCAACCAAGAGCGAGGGCTTCGTACCAATTACTTCAGGGAATAGTTAATACATCCAGTTAAATCATTTTAACTTATGTAGGCATGAATTTGAACTTTTATTGAAATTTACTGAATTTAATACCAAAACTTTGACCTTAATCCCGAAATTTTGACTTTAATCTTTAAATTAAGGATAATAGAATTTCTAGATAAGTTTGAAATTTACAGAACCAAAATCTTAGAGTTTTTATAAAATTCAAAACAATTTTGTGAAAGCCGAAATATTCTCAATTAAAGACCAAATGTTCCAAATTTTTATTTTGAAATTTAATTTTTCTCTCAGTTTTTACTTGGACTCGTAGTTTTTTGGTTTATTAAAAGTAAATTTCTACCGCGTTTTCTCAAAATTTAGGTTATTTCTCTTTAAAAACAAATAAAAATTTCAAGTTTGTTTTCACCATTTAAAAAAAAAACCTTAAACATTTTGACAAATCATCGAACTTTTTTGTATACATTTCGGAAAAAATTCTAAGCAGTCGTAACTTTGATTAAGTTTTTAAGAACTTTCTTCAATTTTTTTTTTCTAAAAGTTCGCCTACAAGGTTCAAATTTAGCCTTTCTCTGCAAACTGGCTTCTTTTCTTTATAATTTTAGTTTGTTTACCAAATTTCGGCTTTGTATTTACTTATTTCTTCATATTTTGTTTCAAAATTTTGAAATTATGATTTTTTATAAATTTTGGATTCAAACTCGAATCTTGATTTTTCTAGAGATCAGCTCATTTTTTCAAAGATGAAAGTTATCAGCTGAACGGCCGGTCAAGTATCTCCAGGGGACCGGCACCTGTTCGCGAACAGTTCGATAAGATTCGCAAACTGTCCCACAGTTTCTGTCATGGAGCGATTGATAATATATAGGGTGATTCAGTCATAATGGCATTCATTTTAACTGCGTGTGCGGAAGGCTTAGTAAGGATATAAAATCGAAAATAACATCTTTTATTCGACTTTTTAAAATAGACCCAAATCAACCAATTGACCATCAAAAGCCCCGCGCTACTGAAACATTAAATGCTTTACGGCAACAGAAACTTATCACGTTATCATCGAATCACCAGCTGCAATGATAAGCCGCACTGGCGAGGGCGAAACATCGCTAATTAATGGGCAACAAATCTGTATTAGTTATTTTGACGAATAAGTATTTGTATTTTACACACTTAAAACTTTTTACATTTTTTTTTTGTTTCGTTAATCAATAGATCTGATGAAAAGTAAAATGCAAATTCAAAGAATAAACGAACACAAACGACTAAAACTAATATATTAAGTCTACAAAATAAATAACGATACGATGCACTAGTTTATTTAATTTTGAAGCATATAAACGTTGGTTAGCAGCTAAGTTGTTATGTCAACGATAGCCCACAGTCAGAATAGGTACAGGTACTTAAATTAATACTCGAGTGCCTCTTTTCCGAACTACAGTCAAAACCGGATATAACGACATCGTTTACAACGACGCATCGGTTATTACGACTAAATGGCAAAGCTAACTGTACTGCCAGCTATATTGCTTATAACAACTACCGGTTACAGCATCCGTAGTTTATGGTCCCTTCAATGTCGTTACATCCAGTTTCAACTGTATTTTAGAACCTTCGAGCGCCTGAAAAAAGTGATGATTCGTCGGTAAACTACACATGACTTAAAAAATTTCCATCGTATCAGAGAGGGTCACAAAAAATAGAACATCGGGAAATAACTCTCGAGTATGAAGCAATTTTCTAAACAAATTTTGTTTAAAAAATGTTGGTATCTTTGTTGGTTAAAAAGTTATAAGCAATTTTATTGTAAAAAAAGAATATTCTCAAAAATTCGTAATTACTACGATTTAGACATGTAGCCTCTGGAAATGCAATAAATTAAAAATAAAAGTATAGTGCCATCTGTCAATAATTGAACTAATGGTTGACAAACATTTTATGTTGCCATTTGACTAAAATTCTTTAATACTTGAGATAGTTTTAATGCTATAAATTTAATATTTGGGAATTTTATCTTTTTCGATGTGAGAATTACGAATTTTAAATTTATATTGATGTTGCATCTAGAGGTCGCTAATTTCAGATAATCATTTACGTAAATTAAAACATCTGTTGAGTTGAGTTATATTTAAAACAAGTGGACAGTATAAAAGAACGATCAATTCTACAAAGAAAAGGTACTCTTTTTTAAGTCGTCTAATGCTAAAGTAAGCTAAAGTAAAAGTAAAGTAAAGCCAAAGTAAGCTAAACTAAGTAAACTAAAGAAAGTTTAAGTCGTTTAAGGTTAAAATATTAAATTTATAGCACCAAAACTTTCCCAATTGTTGAGAAATTTCAGAATAAAATTTAAACATTGAACGCTCTGTATCTCATAAACCAGTCACATTAGTATAAGACATGTTGAGCTCAATCGTAATATTTTGGTGTTTAGTATCTCCAACTCTGCGTTGGTCCATTCTTTCTGACGGACCTTGTATTATTTATTAGTTTATGGGGAATTTCAAAAGAACCTCAAAAGAGCAGGTAAATAATCTCTGAGAAACCCCAAACATGTTATTCTAAACCTAAAAATATTTAATAGATATGTTTCCAAAGGCTGTTTGATTAAATCGTACCAATTACGAATTTTTAATAATACACTTTTAACAATAAATTTGCTTTTAACTTTTTAACGAAAAAAGATATCAATTTTTCTTGTTTACAAAATGTGTTTAGAAAAACTATTTCTTTTTAAATGTGCAAATAGGTAAGGTTCTAAAAAAAAAAATAGTGACGTCATGACTTTAATTTCCAAATCTGGAAAAATATGCAAATTGGCCTAAAATGGACCTTATTCAATCCAGTGTAAGAATCTCTTTTTAGATTTCTGATACCGTTTTTCTTTTCTTATAATAGCGCCGAGACATCGAGTTTCGCACACCCTAGTACACTATCTCCGATCCTAAACTAACGAAATCGAACAAAATCGAAACCGCTTTGGGTTTCCCAAACTCTAAATCTGATAAATCTTCAAACCTAAAGCCTCTGAACTCTGAACTTTTCCATAAAGACGCCGTTTCTCCTAACATTAGTGGGTCAACTGTTGGTAGTTCAGCTACGCATAATTCGCTGCTAAATCTTTTGAGAATTGCACTATTGCTAATCTAGCTTCTATTCTATTTGCTTGCAAATGGAGGCTAAACCTTAGTAAACCTGTAATAAGGAAACATTTTTTGAAATTTTGAATTTTAATTTCAAAAATTGAAATTAAAGACGAAATAGCTGAAAATTCCATCAAATCTTCTTTAGAATGTGTGATTTTTATCCATGGTTTAAATTTGAATAGTACCAAACACATTCAAGTTAAATCCTGGGTCACAATATTGCCCAGAGATATTACTTTTTTCGATTATGTATTAACTGGCTTGTAGTTTGATGGCAATAGGCAAACTATGCGAATGTTTTTTATGCATCGAGATGACGTCTTCATAATAATTACATTAAGTAGTGAGTTGATTGAGTTTTTCTGGAAATTTTTAATTGATGAGAATTACTCTGCAGTTTATCTACCAACACCGGTTATTAATGAGTAGTATATACTAATTAAAATAACGGTTTATATTTCCTTGCATCATACGCATCAACTAATTTTCTATCAGCATACAGGGCTGTACCTTCGGCATTCTTCCATTAAGATGTACTTTCATTTTATTGCAAATATCTTTTGACGTTAATTATCCAAATCCGTACGATGAAGAGTCCGACTTCTTGGCGTAAAACAAGGTCTGATATAGGACTGGGTGGCAGGTGGCGGTGATATTTTCTTTTTAACATTAATAAACGACAAGAGTGAAGGTCGAACAAATTTACTTTCTCACTCACTTGTTTATTAGCAATTATTGCCTGTTTTATTGGAATCTCCGGAGCTGTTTATTTATTATAAATAACACATTTATTACCCTGCAGGAAATTAAACTTATATTAAAATTACGCACTTTTAACGACAAGCTTGTAATTATGTGTGTATTTTCTGATGCCAATTTTTTTCGATCCTACTTTTAACTCTGGTCGCCTCTTTACTTAAATAGTAATCAATCTTCGATGGTTTAATAATTTACGACATTAAGCAAGAAAAAGAATATTTTCTATCAGAAAGTTCTACCTAATAATAAGCAGAAATAAACTCAGTATTATCATAATTCAAAATCAGCATTCCTTTGGGTAACACTTAAGTGCCTTCAAAAAGTGGTTCAATATAATCAGAATACAAAATTTATCCCTTGACAAGCTTTTTGTAATATTTTTACAATGGAACTTTTTCATGTTTTTCAGCGGTAGAAATTACGAATCATCAAAATTATTAATCAAAATCGTTCTTCTACTATATTATGACAGATTTTGTATCATTGAATTACTTATTTTTTAATCGTAACATGTAATTTGGCTGGATTCCTTTAAATGATGAAGTTCTCTAGGACCTATTATTTGTTAGGGAAATTTGTCCAATAATTGAACGCTAGTTAAATGTCCATTCCAGATTTCTCTTGAAGTCGAATGCTCAGGAAAGAGTTACCTACATAAATAAAATTGTATTCGACCTTTGAAAATAGGCAAATCAACCAAGAATTCTTCCCAACAAGGCGCCACTGATCGTAATAAATGGTTTACGACTTTATAGGTCAACACACGCCTATCACAGCATCCACTCCTCAATGGTAATGATAAGGCAGACAGCCATAACTAATTAATGAACAACAAATCTTTATGTAATTATTGCGTTTATAATTAAAATCAATATGAATTTAATTGCATCAGTCTTATATTTCTGGTTTTGTTAAGCGACCGATCTAGTAAAATAGAAATTTGGAAAATAAATGAGGTTAAAGTCATATCAAAATGATTAGTCAGTATATCACACGTGAATCTTAAAAAATAATAAATATAGATGAGACCCAATCACAAAATAAATATTATTTATGAAAAATATGCCAACCATGGTATTTCCTATGATAACCCAATTCAGAGAAGGTGCAGTGTACTTGCAGAAGTACCCAAGTGTATATTATTCGAATTATTTGGGGATTGTGTAGTCTGAAGAAAATATATGGTTCGTCGGTTAACATTGTTTAAAAAAATTTTGTTGGCATGACATGTTTCTCTTATAGATTTACAAAACTTAAAACGTTGTAATAATCGCCGAAGAATACTACTCGAGTATTACCCAATTTAGAACACACCCACTTCTTCACGTTTTCAAAATTAACTTTTTTCCGCAGTTCGTTATCGCTATCAGCTGATTTTTCTGGCTCTTCGAAAATTAATTAAATTAAACTAAGTAATTAAGTAATGAATTGGATGTCTTTATCTCTCAAGCATAATCTAACCAATGTTTTGTTTCTTCCGATTCCCAATTATGCAATTGTCGTATGCATTCTTATTAAGGTATTCCAGATCAGCTTGAAGTCGGAAAAGGGTTTAAATTATGATCTAAAAATATTTTTGTTAGCGCAAACACTCTTAAAATTAATTATCTGAGACACCCTGTAAAATATATCTCATAAAAATACATAATTTTTTTGGGGTTCTAGCAATTTTCAAAATTCATGAATACTTTGACAATCGAAATATTTGAAATCAATAATATGAAAACGTAAAAATTTAATAATTTCAATATTTTCGAAACTTAGAACTTAATTGAATTAATTAAAGAAATAATTCAAAATTAAAACGCTTTTTTAATATTGAAAAGGTGTTGCCAGAAGTCAGATTTTTTTTGTTCGAAATTAAGTCAATTAAAAAAATAACTGAAACATTCTGCGTAGATCAGAAATGAAAAATATTCACTCGTGAGCAAGATTTTGTAAAATATATCACAATTATTATAATCAAACTTAAACATTTAAGTGAATTAATTTAAATAATCTAACTATCTAATACAATATAAAATATATAAAATAGAATTCTTAAAAAGAAAATAATTTTCAAAAAAAGGTATATCTTTATTATAATACAAGTCGCTATATTCATTATGTAAGCTTTAAAAATGTTTCTTTCCCAAAATAATTTCGCATAGATGTTTTTGTGTATCCAGCTTTCAAACTTTAACTTCAATTGAAAGTTTCAAACTAAAGGCGGTAAAGGTTTCCACATATGTTTCAAAAGTTAACGCCATGTACAACAGAAGGATATCCTGCTACTTATAACAAGCCAGTGTATTGCAGCTTATTAATAACTGTCAACAATTATTCATTATTTTATAAATAATAACAGTAAAGAAATTTCCTTCAGTGCCCCACAAGGCTATCATTAGTGTAATAATAAATAAAATTAGCGACTATTATGGTTGAACATGATAAAGAAATGAGAAGGCAGCTTAATGTATAATTATGATTATCAGAAGCTACGCCTGATATATCATCTTTAAAGGGTATTTATGCAGATGATACTTAATTTGTTTATGAGCCAATTGACATTTTGGCCATTGTTGTCACATTTAATAATTTACATAAATAAACGTCACTAAATCAAATTATTGTGCCTCATGGCTTAATTTGTCAATTATTTATTTTCATTTATAGTCATGGTAAAGCTCTAAACTGCTCCAGTACTTTAAACAAATATTTCAGAAACCTATTTCTGCACATGCACAAGGTACGATCATTCTAAATTTTAAGGTCTCCGTATCTATATTTTACAAAAAACCTGCTGTTATCTCCAAATTTTGCTTAAAGTATTTATCCTTAGTACAGAAATATTGATGTCCTCAAACAATGATTATCTAAGAATTATTTTTTGGTTTGCGTTGCCCATCACCATGATTACGCAAAACTATCATCCAACTTTCACATTTCTACTCAGTGATTTGGGCATCTAACATTCACTCTTCTTCGTAAAATAAAAAGCTTTACAATACTAGTAATCAACTATGCAAAGTTACAAATGAATTCGCGCAAAATAAAATCGTAGTAGGTTCAATTGACATAGATAAAATTAATTTGTTTTAGGTATATGAACCAGAACTGGATTACAGGAATCCTATTAGTTGATGTTTTATTTCTGATATAGCCTTTGACTACAACCACGTCTTTATTAGATGCCTAGACAAAAATTTTTCACTATCTATAAATCCAAAAACAACCCTGTACAGGAAGACAGCTGGGTGATGCTATCAGCTGGAGAGTCCGATGACTGGTGAAGCACAAAAGTGCAACAAATCAGTGGATGAAGGATAAAGTATTTAATTTTGTCTCACCTTATAAAAGTACATTAATGACTAAATTAATTATTTATGACAAACAAATCATTTACCTGCTTTTATGGCAACTGCAGTCTCCAATATCTCTTACCTGTTCCTCAGCAAAGTAAAGCCGAATCCCACATCAATACTAAGCAAATCCACAGGCAGGAATTTCGTCCGTTCAGCTTGGATTAGATCTCATACACTGATAAAAATAACTTCTGAAATTTTGATACGAAAAGGCTACATTTCGAGACTAAAGACGACATTTAGACATAAAAAGTCAAAATGCCCCTGAAAATATATCAAAACTTTCCAAGATTTCATGGCCACTGTAAATTATTTTTGGAAATCTCTCCTTATTATCAAATAACTGATGCAAATGGGTACGACTGAACAATGAACGATAGCAGAAGTAGTATTTCGTGACGGGAAAAACCCACAAGTCACTAGTTTAAAGGTTAACTGAGAAGGGACTATGAATCCACTGGATCCACATCTGGAAGTTAAGTTTAGGTCAAACAAAAACTATTCATAAAAAGGAAATAAATTTAAACAAACGTTGTCGTTAATTACCGTTGAAAGGAAATGGGGGAATCGTCGGTAATATGGTTAACAGTTTAATTAATTGCTAATCAGTTGAGCATTACTCCACTGACGTCGTAGCATCGCAAAAGGAGAAAACTGGGGATATTATTAAAGATTAAATTTTTGACAAACAGCAATGAAACTTGAGTAATGTTGTATGGTAATAATGATCAACGAGTTTTTAACGTTTGTCCCGCAGAATAATCCTAAATGAAACTCATCCTGGGACTAAAATAAAAATAAATGTGATATAGTAAAGGGACTGTAAATTGCAATAGATTGTAGTTTAGACTCATTACATAATATATGCACAAGATAACAAAACCGATGTTTGAACAATTTCTTCTGTAATCGCAAAATCAACATTAATGATTTAAATGAATCCTCTTCTATTGATGCTTATTCTCTGTGGATGTTAGCGATCACATTTGTCCAAATAACTAATAACTGCTGATCTGAATAATGCTGCAGATGACAATCTTGTCCACTGTCCTGAAATTTTTCAACCATGATGTTCTCCTGCGACCTTGGTCTTCTTCCTGCCTTCAATCTAACAGGGTAGTTCTATTAACTGGAAGATACGATACTTTCTTTTTCTCATAATATGCCCAAAATATGGCGTTTTTCTGATCTTTACTGTTGTTAGCATTTCTAGCCCTTTTCTCATTCCGTTTCTTCACAGTGTTGTTGGTAATGTGGTGGGTCTATGATATTCGGATCATGTGGCGGTAATACTACATTTCAAATGCTCCCAGTCGCTTGCATGAGGCGTCAGTCAGAGTTCATGCTTCTGCGCCATATATCAGTAGGGAGAAAATATAACAGCGAAAAACACGGACACTAAGATTTATGTTAAGGCCCAAACTACACAAAATTTTTCTCATTGGGTTAAAAATACCTCTGGCTTTTTCTTTTCGGGTTTTAATTTCCTGCGAGTGATCCCAATCTTTGTTAAGGTTACAACCTAAGTACGTGACTTTACTTGCTTCTTGTAATGCTTCGCCGTCAGCATTGAATAGTGTTCTTGGAATATTGTTTTTGGTAATTATGAAAGTTTTCGTTTTCTTGGTGTTAGGTTTCATTCCCGTAATCATTACTAACCGCTGTCACTCGTTCTATTAGTCTTTGCAGCCCTTCCACACTATCCTAATCAGATGAATGTCTTCATCATCAATGCCAGATTCTATATGCGTTTCTATAAATTTTTGATGTCAAACTTTATCGAACGTTTTTTTCGAAATCAATAAAGTACGAGTAGAAGTCGCAATTGACATCCCGTGCTCTTTGGATCAGAAGATATATGCCAAATAGGGCTTCTCTAGTACCTAGACCGTTGCGGAACCCGAATTGTGTTGCCGCAATGCTGGCTTCTAACTGTTTATAGATGCGTGAGTGAACAATAGTCAGAATGACCTTTGAAGCATCACTCATTAAACTAATTATTCCATGATTTTGTGGCATTTCTTTGTTTTGAAGGCGAGATAAAAGTTAATACAAGCCATTCTTTTGGCAGCTGCCCGGTTTTGTATATTTTGTTTAGTAGTTTTGTCAGGAGTTTTAGTTGGTCGCTGTCGAGTATCTTGTCTAGCTTTCCATATATTTCATCTGGTCCTAGCGATTCTTTTATTTTTAGTTTTCTGATTGCCAAATCAATAGTTGATTTAAACTGAACTCAACAAAAGAAAACTATCAAATGTAAATCGTTACACACGCCTGAACATTACTAAATCAAAACCAAAATTTAATGAAATTATATTAAAGCAAATTAGGAGAAGTAACTTTCAAGTATGTATCCTCAGATGTTCAGAAACATGGCAATAAGTGGTTTTCTGGCATCCGTGGAATCCAATAAAACACTCTCCATGACGAAAGTTTGACTCATTCTCTTGAAACACTAGAGCACAGTCGGATGGTTGCTGATTTATTTCCTTTCTACAAGTATTTGGGAGATGGGGAGATGCTTAAAGAAGCTAATAGGACTGATCCCCCAAGGGCAAAATTTTTGAGGCATACAAGAAAGTCGAAGGCAACAAATTCCTGTGCAGTCTAGTTTAACGCAGTAAGGACTTCTGCCTGGGTGCTCTCTTTTTTTTACAGAATTTCCATGCTATGAGACTCGTTACAGAACGGAATTTTTCCTAAAAATTACAGCCTATCCTTATTTAGGAAGGCGGTTTATCACCTTGTATCCTTGTTTTCGCATCCTACTCGCGGTGCTTTGAAGACATAATGGAGTTACCCTTTGCGAGTAGATTGAACATTAGTTAAATCCATTTCGGGAAAAAATTTTTCCTTTCATTAAATAAAATTCGTTTTTATTCATTTAATTTATACAGATAAGGAAAAATTTTCATTGTCCATGTAAAACGATAAGAATTATTCCTTCCATAGTTTTCTACGGCTGCTGAACGTATTCCCCTACTTTGACGCAGCATGCTTGTATCTTCCAGTTTAGATGTTATAAAAAAACTGGTCGAGAGTTTTACAACAGACTGGAAAATTGTTTAGCAGTCTGGCGGCCTATTTAAACTCCTTATATTGTAATGTTTAAAGATTTATTATTTTATATTTTTCATTCGAATTATTATTTATTTTGTTTAAAAAATCTCGTTTATTTATTTTGGTTATCAAAGAATATCAGTTTTATTTTGCCTCAGACGTTGATTAAATCAACGGACTAAAAGAACAAACAGCATGTGGTACGCAAATTTTAATAAAATTGTTGCCTGTCAGTAATAATTCCGTAACATAACACGTTAGAAGCTATGATGTACCACTGAAATCTCCACCAGCACTGATCGCTGCGCTGTGCGTTAAATTGTTTACACCGGTGTAGGAGAATACAAGGCGCCACCCATCTATCTCACCATTAGCTCTCAATGTTAAATCTCTCATTAATATTCTCCCTATGGACAGTGTTTGACTTTCCTGATGTGTATAATACCAATGATGGCGTAAGTATGGCAAGTGTGCCAAAGATGATACGGTAAGACAAATTTAACTCAGTGTTTAGAAGTGTCAGCACTCAAAGATAATCATTACTGCTGATGTTAAATAATGAGGCACTAACAACTATACGATAAATCATGAAATAACGCCTAAATTGTACCTATTGTAATAATCATCTTGGAAATATAAAAGTGCACATTTTGAATTTCTATGAAGTATTAATATCTTTTTAGTACCACTGTTGCACGTTGATTCTACAATTAATCAACTGAAATAGTACTCGAACTAAAACACAATTTAAATAATGAACAGTATACACACATTGAATTTTTGATACAGCCAATTTAACTAATACTGGATGTGTTTAACCATAATTTAATTGACGATTGCTGAAGTCAACATGGGTCGATTTAATCCAACTTACTTTGAAAAAGTTGATAGTTACAGGGTGTCAAAGCTGAAAGTAGAAAACCTTTTTTCCGCCATAATTTTTAGCACGCAAAACATAAGTAGACCAAAGTTTTTCGAAATGTGATATTCAAAATTGTTCACTACTCTACCACATTTTTTAGATAGCACTACAAGCAGCATCTAATATTCAACTTAACTTTTTTGGTGCTTCTGATATGTCAGTTGTAATACAAACTTGGCGTTGGATATCTTAAAGGCCTTTGACAGGGTCTAGTACCGATTCATTCGCGCCAAATTAAAATCTTATGTCTTCCTCCTGGAATCTGTCATCTGATATCCAGTTTTCTCGCTGACAAATCTCTTCAGGTCGTCGTCTATGGCATCTCATCCGAAACATTTGCGATTAATGCAGGGATGCCGCAGCGGTCTGTCCTGTCTCCTACTCTATTTCTGTTACACATAAACGATCTCTTAGCTTCAACTTTCAATCCGATATACAGCTACGTAGGTAATAGTAGTCTGGTGTCATCTTTTTTCTTCGAAAACCATTATTTGCCAGTGCTTTAGATCGACTAAGGAAAGAGCAGATACACATAATTAATCTCGAAATCATTCTGGAATGGGGTAAGAAAAATCTGGTCGAGTTCAACACTTTAAAAACTCAGGCCGCAGTGTTCTCTAAGAAAACATCAAGAAATAATGCAACAAACATACTAATGGATGGCAAAATCCTCCCGATGGGCTGTAATCTGTCTGTTCTTGGAGTGAATGCGAGCACTAACTTCTCTTGAGATGATCATGTGAGCGCCACAGCCAATTCCGTCTCTCAGAAGCTAGGCTCTCTTTTTAGAGCTAAAAAGTACTACACATCTCATCAGCTACTACCCTATCCAAAGCTCAAGTTGGGCCACCATTAAAATACTGTTTTCATGTTTGGAGTTCAGCCCCAAAGCACACTTTAGCTTCTTTGGATCCAGTTTCAAGAAGAGCGATTCGTCTAATTGATGACAAGAGTTGGACCGATTCTCTCGAACCACTATAGCTCAGGGGGATGGTTGGTGACTTGTCTCTTTTCTACAAGTACTATCATAGGAGATGCTCGCAGGAAATAATAGGATTGATTCCCCTAAGGGCAATATTTTTAAGGCATACAAGACAGTCGGAGACAAAATCCCTTTGCGCTCCAGCTTGACATAGCTGGAGGACTTCTGTCTACGGAGACTCTTTTTTCTGTAGAACTTCCAAGCTATGGAATTCGTTACCGAAAGGAATTTTCCCCAAAAATTACAACCTCTCCTTGTTCATGACGGTGGTTCATCGCCATCTATTCCTGTTTCCGCACCCTACTCACGGTACTTTAAAGGCATAATAGGGTTGCCCTTTGTTAGTGGATTAAACTTAAAAAAAGCGTCTTCCTTACTTGATTAACGAAAAAAAGAACAAGTTCCGAAAATGATCAATTTTATCCATTTGACTTTACATTTTACATGACTGAAAATTCACAAATTACAATATGACAAAGCAATAAGTCCTCTCTTGAATGACATGTATCATTTTGACAGTAATTTATATTTTCATACAAATTTTTAATTTCAATAAATTGAACGTTACTTATTGCCCAATCAAATACAATGCTAGTCGAAATTACTATTAGAAGTTAGTTATGACAAAGAATTTTAATGCTGCAGATCCGGAATTTGCTTGCAAATTTTGTTCAAGTAAGAACAAATTTTAAAACGTTTTGAAGTAAATGGTAAGCTATTCTGAGTTCTTCGGGGGTTCCGCTGTGCCCACTATGCATTTTTAATTCTATTACACGTCTTACTCAATAGCTACAGATACACTATTAAGAGTAGGGATTTTCGTGAAGCGATATTAGCCTGTCGGTAACGCAAAATCATAAGATTATTCCCAATCAAAAATCGCTTGAACGAGCCTAAAAGAGTGTTCTCTTTGAAAATGAGAAATTTTTTGAGTTTAAATGTTTTGTTTAAGCTCAGTATTGTGAAAAATCTCGAACATGCTAGTTTTATGTTTAAAATTGAGCACTTTTCATTCTGCTCTAGTTTTTATGGAGAATATACCATCGCCTGAGCTCCTGGAAGTACCACATTGAAAAGTTATTAATTCCATGCTTAAATTTTCTAGGGCATACGGTCAGAAACTACTTCCTTTAACTTTTGATAACAGTCTTGACAGGCAGCTTCGTAAATCGCAAACTGCGTGACCGAATGATCCGGCTATTTGAGATAAAAGAGGATACATTAGTGCATAACATGCTTTACGAACCTTCTAATTATTTTGTGTTGATTGCACTCTGGTAAAGTTAACATATGAAAGACCATTTGCAATACTGACATATAGATTCAGAACAGGAATGAGGCACCATAGAAATAAGCACAACTTTGCTTTTGAATTCTATATGTACTAATAGGGATAAATATGAAATCCTGCTTCTGGTTCTGATGCTTATATTTAATTGCACTTTTTATTAATTTGGCGTAACTAGCATTAAACTTAAAAATTTTTAATTTTCGAGTCAACGAATAAAATAATTAATTGAGATCCCCTACTATAACTTTTTACGATCGCATTAAAATTGAACAATTATATTTATATTATTAAGGCTTATTACTTCCTAGAATTTTAGTGAAGGCGACATACAGGAAAATAGATTTTTCGCCTAACCTCCTATTTTAACGATCAAAACTTTCACCATAGTGAAGAAACTCATCAGACACAAAAAGCCAAATATTTAACAAAACTTAACATGGACCTATACAGCCTATAACGAGTCACAAATAAACTAAATGAAAATGAGTGCCTTAACATAAATAACACTATACAAGAACAGTCTCAAAAAATGTTTAATTGGGGCAGCCAATGAAGCAATAGGACAGAGGAAATTCGACGCGAATAAATAGGAAAACACCTTGGTTCACTCCCGAAATAAGAGAAATATTCCAACAAAAGTAAAATGCTTATATTCGTTTCCTGAAAAATAAATCGTCCCAAACTTGGCAGCAGTATGCAACCGTACCAAATATATCGAAAGCCCAGATAAGACGAATAAAAGAAGAATATTAAGAGAAGTTATCGAAGGACATGGAACACGACCTATACGGAGGCCATAAAAGAGTATATAGAATGCTGAGAAGAAACAAGATGGTGGTTAAAGATACAGTACAGACTAATCAAATATCAATAAAAGAATATGAAGCATATTTCACGAGATTATATCAAACGGAAAATATCGCAACACACAATTACACAAAAGAAATAGTTGATGATGGAAGTGACACAGAAAGATGTATGGTAAGAGAAGAAGAGATAGAGCTTATACTAAAACCAATGAAGAACAGAAAATCGGCGAAGCTGGATAAGATAACTAATGAGCTACTAAAATACGGAAGAGAACGATTAATAAAGGAGCTTACAAGTTTATTCCAAAAAATTATAAATCATATTACCCGAAGATACCCGAAGACTTTAGAACAAGCATCACCATGCCCCTTTTTAAAAAGGGCGAGAAAACAAATCCAGACAACTATAGTGGTATCACCTTACTCAACACCACCTTTAAGATATTAACCAAATTCCAAAGGGGTTTAGGAAAAATCGTTCTACGATAGATACTATACATATAATACGTTAAATAATAGAAAAATCACTTGAATTTAACGTAGCAACTTATATGTGTTTTGTCGATATGTCAAAAGCATTCGATCGGATCCGCCTAGATGATATTAAATACCTGTTAAGAAGCAAAGGGATAAAGTTACAAAGAATTAATATTATCAATAAAATAAACAAAAATTGCTCTACCAAAATCAGAACAAACCAAAAAACCAATCAGAACATAAAAGTAGCCACCGGAGTGAGACAAGGAGACTCCTTAAGCCCATTCCTATTTAATATGATGATAGATACTATAACCGTACCTAAGCAGCTAGGATACAAAATGGAAGATAAATATTTTAACACTTGTCTGCTATGCAGATGATGCCGTACTGATATCAAATTCAGAAGACAATCTGCAACGATTACTGCACGCCTTCAACACAACAGCAAAACGATTTGATATGATAATAAATAAAGTAAAGACCAAATGTATGTCCATCTCCAAATATCCTTTACGCTGTAAATTGGTAATAGATGAAGAAATAATGCAGCATGTAATGCAATTTAACTACCTCGACTCCGAAATCACCAGTGACGGTAGGCTGACCAAGCAAATGCAAACACAAAATTATAGGGCGGCAAGGATCTCGGGATTTCTGAGAGATATTGTTTTCCCCAATAAGTACATGACAGCAGAAAGTAAAATCCAAATATACAAAACCACAGTACGTCCTACAATGATGTATGGGGTGGAAGCAAGACCAGATACAAAAAGAACAACGCAAATACTGAGAACCACGGAAATGAAAACATTAAGAACGACACATGAGAAAACACTGAGGAGATATGTGTAGAAATAAAGAAATACAGAGATTGAGTGACATACAGGACATATATAGATTTACAAGAGACAAGAGAAAATACTATAACCAGCACATCGAAAGAATAGATGAAAATAGAATGCTCAAACAAGCGAATATATTGAAACCAACAAGAAAAAGAACACAAGGAAGACTGATGAAAAGATGGAAAGAATGCTGGACATCAGAAGAACAAGAGGCTTAAAGACCAGAACAGGTTGAGAAACCTACCTTAGAGAATGAAGAAGAAGAACTTTTACCACAGTCATGTTTTTTTAACGAGCATCAGAAAAAAGGCCGGTTTACTTCAAAGCAATTTTGTCTTTTGAAGAAGGTTGCTCTTGGATTACTATTATAAAAAATGGACTCTTTGATGTTCGGTCCCTTCAGTTTGTGAATTAAATACCACAAATTAAAATTTTTGTGTCAAATGTACGAAGGAAACAAAATGTTGTTGAATGTTTTCATGTCATCAAGTAATGCCAATATAGTCGTTTGCTATGATTAAAAGGATATTTGTTTATTTTAGCATTAACTAAGTTTGCTAGTTTTTAAATGTAGCTTAATAGAAAACTCAGTTCTTTAAACAATATGCCATAAATTCCGGTCGCCGTCAGTAATGGCCGCTTGAAGTAAAGGATTTTATTCTTAATGTTAAAAATAAGCCCAACATAGTTTGGGGTATGCCAAAACTATCACATGTACGTAAAAGTGCAGAACAGATAGATTAAATTTGTTTAAATTACAACAAATCGAATGAATCTTCAGTTAAAAATCATGAATATTATTGAAGCCCAGATGTTAATTCTAAATTGCTGGTGGAAGTGATATAATCGTACATCTCAGTTTCATAGCCTATTGAATCAAATGCTTCAATTTCGTTGCATTTACTACAAAAATTGACACAAATACAGTTACAAACCATCACATCACGCTTTGCTGTTAGGCTATCCGGTAAAAAATATACGACCATAGTAAATGTTCTAATTGATCAAATGTGGACGTAAGGCGAAAAAATTACCATCCAATAAGATTGTTAAATATCCGAAACCTAAGTATTCTAAATAAATTCTTGGATAAAATTAACGCACCACTAATATTTTAAAAAATATTCAGAGGCTATTTTTAATCTGTTTATTGCCTTACAAGTAAAGTTTGGACTTTTTCTGATTTATCAAGCAGATTGCCTTCTTCTAAAGTTGCAAACATCAATTACTAACTTGTAATAACGAACGATTTAGAATCTCTTCAGAAGATGCTGATTAAGATATATTATTACGCTCATTTTTGTAAGCGGTTATGTCAGATATGTATTTTAATGTTCATCTACTACTGATTTAAAGTAAAAAAAAATGAGTCACCAATGACCTCTATCCGTGGAAAATGAAGCACGGGGATCAATTTTGCTGGATAAGGGGTATTTGATTCATTATGTTGCTACTCTTAGGATCAAATCATTCCAGCATAAATCGCATGATCAGACGAGTTAACGCAATAGGAATTGACATTCGAAGATCAAATTAAGAGAAAAAGCGTATACTAATTAAAAGAATGACTCTTTTCCGAGACAATCAGCTCTCAGAAACCAGAAAACCACTAATAATGTGTTAAAAAAGAGGTATCAGCGATTTCAAATATTGCAATATCATTTAGAATAATCAAAGGATTAGAATTTACCAGAAATCGTCCACATTAGTTCATTTTTGATTAGATGAAGATTCTGTTCACTGACAAAACCAGATTTACCTCTTCCGAAGAACATGTCTGGAGAAAGGAAGAGATTCGCAAGCTCCATCATTCTGCAAGCCTTCCGTTTGGTGACCACTGTATACTGCTTTGGGAAGGCACTTGCTTTGTCTTTATACAAAGTTGGGCCTTATACGTATGAGGTCTGCAAATGCGAATTATTAATTTAAAAAATATTGACCTAAATATAAGATTGGCATTTGCTCCTTTTGTGGTTTCAAAAGTTTACATTTTTGCCGTATAATATGCATCACTTGGTTCGACAAGTTACTAACTAGTTGGATATTGTTGGAATTCCTTTAATGAAATAGTCACCTTACATTACCCACCCCAATACCCTTGAACGTTAAAGAAACCATCTTGATGAAATGTTCAAGATTGTAGACTCTCACCAATCACAATCAAC
Organism: Dastarcus helophoroides; assembly: GCA_028583605.1. Classification (NCBI taxonomy): domain Eukaryota; kingdom Metazoa; phylum Arthropoda; class Insecta; order Coleoptera; family Bothrideridae; genus Dastarcus; species Dastarcus helophoroides. The sequence goes on from CM053334.1 coordinate 31,541,817, forward strand.
TGGTGAACGCATTAATTGAAGAATATGAAGATATTCCCCTGGGTACCATTAAAAATTTAATCACTAATGTGCCAAGAAATATGGATGTGGTAATTAAGAGTAAATATAGACCTACAAGTTAATTTACCTCATAATGTATCCACTTGATTCTATCATTTTTAATTTTTTAAATGATTTTAATTTTTATTTCCATATTTCACTCATTTTGCAACAAAAGAATTAATATAATGTAATAAGTAATTAAGATTAACTTTCTCTGATTTCTTATTCCTGTAAATTACACTGATTTTGTCACACGAACTCCGATAGGTAATTATGTTTGGACTACCTACTCCCATCATGAAACTGCACTTTTTTCCATCACCCTCAATTTTCTTGTGACACGGTAAAATTCACTTTAAGAAAAACAGCCTCCCCAAATACCCTTACTTTTATTTAGGTTCATATATTATCTACATCTTAAGAAATTATATCAGAAACAAGACATAATATCATGATCATATTAATTCTTATTTTAAAATTTTGTTATAATTAAAATTTGGGTACTTTTTATGTGAATGGGACACTAGGAGCAGTATAAATCACATTAAAAAAAACTTTGACTTTTACGTACATCTTTAATTGATGAATAGAAAAATGTGGAACATTTATGCTTGTAGAGTTCTCTGGCATATTTTTCACACCACTTCATATCAATTTAAGACATACCAACAATTTATTAGATGGGATGGATCGCAATAGAAATTGATTTTTCTATTACGAAGAGAAATTCCCTAGAATGAGTGATGTAGTAGTAGCAGCAGGACCTCTAGTTAAGAAATAAAGGACTCATTATTTAAAGAAAAATGAAATGTTTTGAAAAAATCAGCTTGGTAATACTCGAAGAATTTAATTGCAAATTGTTTTGGTAACCATAAGAGTTGCATCTGTATAGAGTAGGTTAACAAATTTCTATTGAAGCCTTAAGCTTTGGATTGCAATAGGGGGCCTAAGATTCAATTTTGTGACTCACATCTGGACTTTTTTTCTGAGAAAAAGGGGGCTCTAAGAGATAATAACATATAAAGGTTTTATCAGTACATTTCAGTGATCGAAAAAATTTATCAAGGTAGATTAAATTCAACGGTGTTGGCTGACTACTATTGGTCGATCAAATAATCCAGAAAAACAAAGATTAAAAGTTTCCAACGTACACTTTTTATGTCATATTTCTGGATAAGCATCATTTTTTAAACAAACGAATGTCGTGGGTGATAAAATTTTTAAAACTGCTTATTTTAAATGACAATAACTAATAATTTTAAAAAACACAAAAGAAGTTCATGCTACACGAAAAAAGTTAAAATTATTTGACCAGTGTTATTTTAGTTCATTAATTTTGTCTAGCATTTTATAGGTTTCAAGTTTCAACATGAACGATAAAGGCATTGTGGAATTATTAATTAAATAATATTTTTTCTTGATAACTTAAGGGTTCATAACTCGGAAACTAAAACCTTTTCAGTAAACACTTTTTTGTAAAACTGTCATTAAAAATGACATTTTTAGTTCATTGATAAGTGAACTAAAAATTGACTTTTATAATGACACGTGTCAAAAACACAACACTAGTGCGAAAAAGTTTTTTTCGTTAAAAGTAAATATAGCAGTGTTTCCCAAACTTTTTTGCCCTGACCCGGTTGTTTTCCCCTTCGCGACCCACTAAAAGCTGTTTTAATTATATTTTAATGTATAAGAACTATTCATTTGTGAGTATGAAGACAATTCTGCAACCTGGTATTTTATTTTTGTGGCCCGGTGCCGGGTTGTGACCCACTATTTAGGAAACACTGATATATAGCCATATGCAATATTAAATAGAAAGCTGTACTGGTAAAATTAGAAAGATTTTTTTTTGGTTGAATGGACTGGTCCTTGATTATTGTGTACTATTGTTTCCAAACATTAAAACATTTAAATAGTTATAAATTATTTATTTATAACATTAATATTACTATTACAATCTGAACTGTTACTTATTTTAGGTTTCCTGAAAAGTAATTGCAGAGGTATTTATGCTAAGTAATCCATGCAAAAACCAGGACGGATGTTGCTTTTAGTCTTCACAATGTGAAACAAAGATTTTTTAATATCATCCAGTGTTAATTTACAAAATTCTTCAGGGCGACATACTCCAAATAATCCAAAAATTGACGCAACTTTCTACTACATATTTGGTATCTGGAGCTTCATTGATAAATTAGAATTTCCTTCGGCGTAAACCAAAAATATATTTTTAGTGAAGTTATTCGCTAGATTCTTTATTTCATACCATCACATTTTGTCCCGATTTCTGAAGCAATAAATCTCAATTGATGTATTTGTTGTTTCTTCAACATCTGGTGGAATAATAAAATTGCTTTAATTTCCAATCTTTTCTTCAAAAATTCACGTTTATTAGCCATAAAATTTACAATATTTTAGGACAGGTTCAATTGTGGTTACTAATAAACATTAAACAACTTAAACAACAATTGTTTTACTTAGTTACACTCTGTCCAATACCTGACTTGATTGTCAGATGTGAATGTCAAATATGTAATTCAACACACAAAGAATAAATCGAAAATTCAACCCTGGGGACAGCATTTTCTCTTTTAATTTAACAGTTTTACAAAAAATATTGTATGATACACTTGTTAAAAGTGATTTTATTTTGTTCGTGGGGTTGCTCCACTCGCTACGCTCGTTCCGCAATACTCCCCACTCACAAAATAAAATGTCACTTTTAACACTTGTATCATAAATAACTATTTTGTAAATTTTATTTATTTATAACCCACAATTTACTGTGTTGTCGGTGTTTGCGTTTACTAATTTATTAAAGCACTGAACTAAACACTGTGGCTTGTGATTAAGTCCAAAGAAGGTTTCACCCCTTTACTACATCGGCAATTAAATAAATAATTACGCGATACGTATTTCGTATCGATTTGAATCTCAATGTAGATGACGTCGATGCATCTTTTGCTAATATTTTTAGATCAGTACGCTTGAAAATGTCAGTTCTGCTGGCGAAATAAGTATCGCGTAATTATTTATTCAATTGCCGATGTGGTAAAGGGGTGAAACCTTCTTTGGACTAATTTATTGGAAAAAATTACCGAAACGTGTTTAGTTTTAACTTGTTTATAACTTAAATGTTTCTAACTTAAACGAAAAAATTTTTTAAAAGAATAATTCAATTTAATACCGAATTTTAGGTTTGAATTTTAAATCGCAGAAAAAAAAATTTTAAGAATATAAAATTTAGAGAAAGAATCGATATTTCGAGTTTAAAAAGTAGGTTAAAAAAAGGCTTAGCTAAAACTTTAAAAAAAAAGTGGAACTGTTCGGGATAAAAAATGAAATTAATAAAATTATTTTTAAGAAATTTTATGCTTAAAATTGAAACTGTTGAGAAAATTTCAAGAAAAATTGGAATTGCATGAAAAAAATGTTAAATATTAAAATTGCAATCAAACACGAATTGACGAAAAAGAAATCTGCTGGTAAATCTCAAAAAAAAAAATCTAAATTTTTACTATTAATCAATTAAATGTTCTGGAATGAAACGGCCAAAATGTTACAGTTGAAAATATTTACAACCAACAATCATAGAGAGGTTTCGATCACCCTTGGCCTCATCAGTATGGTAGGGTAGTTTAAATAGTAACAATTTATATAATCAGCCACCTAATATACTCAAGAGAAGTGAATTTCATTGAGTGACTCGTAACTGGCTTTAACGAACATTTTTTAAACATTACCTATATGGCAATAAAATTGAAGGAATTGTTACTGAGAACTACAACCATGTTATGATTAAAGACCGGATTTTAGATGAAATCCTATGATCCTACCTTTTCACCTTTTTCAACGTTTTTCTTGCGTTATTGCCTAAATTTCATTTTCTCTTGTTTTTTTGTGTTTTTATACAAGAAGTTTCGTGCCTCTTTATTCTTTCCTTGGGTTTCTCCCAGTACATTAACACTTTTGAAAAATTTAGCTGAAATATGTATACACATCCAATAAAATAAAGCAATAAAATAGAGATTTAATCCAATATAATAAAAAAATAAGAAGCTTCAATCATAAATTTCAAAGAAAAGTAATTTAACAACCACTACTCTTATAACCAATCGAAGCCCTTTTAAGTTTTGCCTCCTTGCAGGACAATTGAACTATGTTGCCTATTTACCTTAATTTAAATTCTGAGAAAAAATACCGATAAAAGAATAGAATACCGGAAGTATATTTTTTTCTAAAATTTGCCTTTGAACTGTTTTGTGTAAAGTGCACTTACCTGCAAAAAATGCCTCTAGAAAGTGCTCTCATTAAACACATAGTTTGTAGTCAACTGGACAAAAATCTTTTCTTTTGATTTTTTAAATTTCGATTTCAGTTCTTAATTTTAACTTTTACTTAAGATTTATAATTTCGTACCTAGAACATTTGGAATTTGAATATATTTTCTAAATTCTGAAAAATTCCTCCCAGCGTTCAACTATCTTTTTCTAACCAGTTACAATTTCACTTCGTAGGTTTTTCCTTTTGGGCAATTTTAAAATTTCAATGTTTTCTGGAATTATTGACCTTTATCCGAATTTGCAATGTTGAAATGCATTTGATTCTTTAGAATTTCCATATTTCGAGATAAAGTGTTTGGTATAATGTTATTTATCTTTTTTTTTTATTTCAATTTTATTCTCAAAATTTTGACTTTTTTGAAGGTTTAAATTAAATTTTCTTTAAGTTCGGAGTACTTCATATTTTTTAATTTTTTCTCAAAATTCAGAGTTTAAAATTTTGGGTTTTACTTTAAATCCACAGATTTTTTTTTAATGTCGACTCTTTCTAAAAACCTTTAGGTTTAGCAAAAATTATTGTGAAAAATGCTGTGTATCAAAATTCTGAACTTAATTTTGGATTTTTTGAATTTGAAATTTTAATTCAAAATGTCCAAAAAAGTCTACATTTATAGTGGACAAAGTTGTTTAAGAAAAACTTTAATTACTAGTGAGTTTAAATTGAAAAAAAAAACAAACTGAATTCATTAATAAACATTTCTCAAATTAGGTATCAATTTATTTTAGAAATTTTATTAAATTTAGAAACTTTCGAACAAAAAATGGAATATGTTAATTCCTAACTTTCCCCGTTCGAACTCGAAAAATTGAATTTTTTAAACTTCAAATTTTAGAAATAAGTTGATCTTTTTAGAATTACTATTTAGATCTCGAGAAAAGGGAAGCCATAATTTCTGGGAAAGGAGTTTTGAAGTTAAAATTTTGGAAAAAAAAACACGAAAAACTATAAGGTAAGCGCAAGGTAAGTCTCAATCACGAATTTTAGAACAAAAATCTCTAAATTTTAAAAAGATTTAATAAAAATGTTCGAAATTCCACATTTTGTTCTGAAACAAAATTTAGAGAAGAAACTTTGAGGTTCCTTCTGTTTTTTAAAAATCTTAGTGAACATTTTTTAAAAAAGGTTTAAACTTCGAAAGAGGAAAATCAAAATATGTTGAAGAAATACAGGTATAGTAATTGAACCAATGCCAATGTGAAGATTGTGAGAGAAAAAACTGAATTTATTAAACCATTTTTTTTTAAATTTCGACTTTAATCTGGGCATTTTTAAACTCGAAAAGTTTTAAGAATGTTAAAAATAAAGTTTTTCTCAAAATATGAGTTTTAAGGTCGAAATGTCGTGATTAAAAGAAAAAATTCCTAATTAAAGTCAAAATTTGGTAGCTAAGACAAGAATTTTAATATTGAATTAGAAACGTCAAACTCTTTCAGAAGTTTTCCCTCGGAAGTCAAAACTATGAGAAATAAATCGAATATTCCAAATCAAAATCGACATATAAAAAAATCAACTAACCTTAATGTTGCATTTTTTTCGAATTTTAGATTTTTAATACATAGTTTTTACTTTTCAGAAAGTTTCAAACGAAATTTCATATTTAAAAGTTAAAATTTCGTGAAAAAAAATCGAATATTTGGGTTTTAAGTAAAAACTTCAACATTTTTGATGACAACTGGAGAATCAATGCAAAATCTCAAGGATTTCCTCATTTGGATAAATTATACTTCTTCTAAATATCTCGAGTATAATCTAAAATTACATTTTTTCTCCAAATTTCGGGTGAAAATTTCCCAATTTTGATACGGTTTCTAGCAAACTTAATTGCAAACTTTTGACCTTTTTCCGCAACATTTTAAGTCTAAGTATGTAATTTCGGTCAGTTTTAAGATTAACGTTTTACTAAATTCTTTAAATTTTTTCATTAAATTTGTAGTTGTGAATAAAATATAGTTCAAAATGGTCAAGAAATATTTTTCTTATTAATTGTGAGTTTAACCTTTTAATGCCTCTTTTTAGAATATTTTACCTTTTTAATGCCTTTTTTAGATGTTTGTTTTTACCCAATTTAACATTTTGCTCACCTTTAAGCCTTATTTGATTGTGCCTAAAATCCGGTCTCTAGTTATAATATAATTTGACGGCAATACTTAGCTATAGTTGCTTCAATTAGCATATAGCGAAAGTGTATTTCCTCGTAAGGTACAGTCGAAAGTCAGATACTACTCGTCGACTTATAATCTACAAGTCGCTCAGTGAAATATCTAGACAAGAGGAATTTTTATCAAAGTAAAAAAAAACATATTTTGAAAGAAATTTACGTAATTTTTAATATGTTTTACATATTTAGTATCTCATTAACCAAACAACACATGTTAACAAGGCAATGTATTTTCATAGTTTATTTTGTTGAATTTGTTCTTAAATATGTTATGTGAATTGTGAAGATTTCTGCATATTTAAGTTAAAAATGAAAGTCTCTTCACGGTAAATACAAATAGGACATATATCATTGTTGTATTCTGACTGAGTTTCACACGAAATGTACAAGACCTAATAAAAATAAAAATGTACGCCCATATAAACCGAAGCAAACAAATATATTTACCTCTATTTGCTTATATTTTGCAAGTGTAATAGCTCGAAAGCTATATTTATAGTGTTAAATGACAATAGCACAAAAAGACCTTTTTTATAATGCACTCACACGAGCACAATACCTAGTGACATAATTGGGTGTATCTTTGAATACTTGCGTTCAGGTATAATATTCAAATTGAACGATCCGCGGTTTTAAAAAGAACCAACAGTTATGTGCGATTATGCAAAAGATCGTGTCTATCTGACTGGAATAATGGGCTTTACTGTTCCACTACTATACACCCCGTTTACTGTTGGTTTTCACACGAAAAATTTGACTATTTATTTCTGTTGCAATGAAAATATCCACTAGTTCAGTAAAGATGAATTTTGGAACATATAAACCTGCATATAGAAACTGTTTTATACAGAGTGTTTGAAATGCAACCTGATTATTCCAAATTTCGTCGAAAAATACTTTTGAAGAAACTTCTGCTTGTTTCTTCAATTTTCAAATGACATAGCGAAAATTTATAAGTTAAAATGCCTGCACCATTTTTATAAATATCTTGAAGCAAGCAGAATATAGAATGTTTCAAATACAACTTAACCCTTCAATACAAATCATCTCAGTCATAATAGTATTAAATTTAAAAGAAGATGGGGAAAAATGAGTATGACACGAATACCTGATTAAAATTTATTTAAGATATATTTACGCTGATAAACAGGTTCAAATTATATGTATTTTTTAAAAAAAAAAACGATCACCGTTAACTTGATGGTTTAAATGCCTCGTGCTCTTCAATTGTACATTCAATTTCTAGGGGCAAAAGTTTACCATTGCGCCAAAGCTCTTAGAAGGCACTTCACCAAAGATTACTATCCTTGAACGTTTTAATCAAACGAAACGCGTTAATGAATTCAAAACATTAATTAGAAATTAACCCGATCCCCGTACGAGACATTAGCTCTTGAGTGGCAAGTTCAAGAACGCCAGTGCGTAGACTCGATAAAGAAAAGGGAACCTTCACTCCATTAATTAAGCCCCACTTTAATGAGGTTCTTATACGACAGTTATTTATAATTTCGCCAATTAAGGAGTCTTAAGCAGGAAGAGGTCGCAGCTTATCGCTGTTATTCATTTATATATCTCTTCTACTTGCTTTTGTTTTAGCGAAATATTAACATCGAGTCGGAAAGACATTGGTGCCCACATCGTAAGTCTAATGTCATCATCTGTCTGCCTGAGCGACTGTCCAACCATATCATATTCCTGTTCTTACAAATCAACTCGTCACTGCAGGTGCTAATGCGTCAGTTACGTGAATATACAGTGCTAGTCTTGGAATAAATTCAGTAAATCAAAGACATTTTTTTTCGGAAATATGTTTACGACACGTCGATTAATATTTTAATTTGCGCTGCTTTCTGATGTAGGACAATTTTATAGAGAATGTTCCAAATTTAAGATATGACGTCATCGATAATTTTTTAAATCATAACTCTATTTTTTTCTTGACTATTCTAAAAGAGGTATATCAAATTACATATGCGTACCAAATTTCAATTTTTTATTCCTTCTCATTTAAAAGATATTTGCAAATTTGGATAACTAATTCCAAAAATCAAGAAATCTGATTCAATTCAATACAATTTTCATAAAGTTTGAAAATCGCGTATCACAACGTAGTCATTTGACATTTTTTGTCAAAGTGGGTTGACGTCTTATCACAATCTTATAAAAAAGTTAATAAAAATAAGAAGGGTAGTATCGTATTGATGGAAGAGGCTATTGGTTTGTCGTTTAGTAAGAAACACCATTTATTAAAAATCGACCAAAATGCCGTACTTAACTGAAGCCCACAAGATTGAAATTTTAATAATGATTGGCTACGGAGATAGAACAAGAACACAATATGAAGTAATTCGTTCATTCAGAGAAAAGTATCCTGATTTACCACCTAAATCGCAAAGTACCATAAGCAAGATTGAAAAACAGTTTCAGGAAAATGGGCATTTAAGAAAAACATGTAATCTCCGCCAGATTGCGTTCAATGAAGATGTCAAAATTAATGTACTTTTCTCTGTCCAAGAAAATCCTCATGTCCCCACTAGTCAGATAGGATAGGGAACTCGAAATTAGCCAGTCTTCAGTTGCAAGAATTCTGAAAATGCATACATTTCATCATTATAAAATGACAATCCTCCATGAACTCTTAGAAGATGATCCGGATAGAAGACTCCAGTTTTGCGAACAAATGATGGATCTACTGGACAGAAATGTTTTAAGCATAGAAAATATCCTGTTTTCAGATAAATCAACGTTTATGTTAAATGATGAGCTAAATCGTCAAATTTGTCGTTACTGGGCGCACAACAACCCCCACTGGATGAGAGAAGACCACAATCAACATCCAGAGAAAGACAATAGTTGGGCAGGGATTGTTGGTGATTCGAGTTATAGGACCAATTTTCTTCCAAGGAAATCTCAATGGGGCAGGATATTTAGAATTCTTGCAGGAAGAACTAATTCCAGATTTAGCTATTTTGCTTCCTCATTCGGTCGAAGTTAATATCCTGAATAGAAACTTTTGGTTTCAACAAGACGGTGCCTCTCATCAGGTCATTTTGCAAGACCTGTTCGTGACTATCTGAATGATGTATTTCCAGGCAGATGAATTGGTAGAAGAGAACCTTTTGAATGCACATCCAGGTCTTCGAACTTAACACCTATAGACTATTTCTTATGGGGGCATTTGAAGAGCAAAGGTTGTCAGACCAAACCTGCAAATATTGAGGAGTTGAAAGGACGAATAAGACAAGAGTGTGGACTAATTTCCCTCGAAGTATAACTAGAAGAGCAGTGAAATACGTCTGGAGTCCCTTGTTATTTTGGTAAGAGAAAACGACCGAAATTACATTTTTGGCCGAATTTAGGCGTCTACTATGGTTTCGGCCGAAACCGGAACCGAAACTTATAAAAATTGCATTAATATGTACGTTAAAACAAAGACAAACAAAGAAGAAGTAGATTGTAGATTTGTTTAAGGTCGTTTGGCTTTATAAGGTCTTTATTCGCTTCGATCAACTTAATTCTTTTGTGAATAACCCTAATCTAAATTATTCCAATGTCTCCTAGGTATTTCATAAATTCAAGAATATTTCTTGAAGCTAAGCTGTCAGATTGAGCAAGTGTTATTTCCATCCTTTCGAAATGTTTTTTATTATGCCGCGAATCGGTGCAGGGTATTCCATTAAAAATATAACTTTCATCTGTCACTCATTTCTGCAACATCCTGTATATACATAAATGTACTCTACAAATAGCTCACATTATTTTGTACAACTTTTGTATTCAACATTTTTCTCTAAGATGAAAAACAAAAAGTTTAAGATGGGGGAACATTATACATGATCACAATGTACGTTAAGGGGCTCACATAAACACTCAAGAAAATAACCCAAATTTTGGAACTTAAACTCGAAATTTCATGAAAAAAGTCGAAATTTTAAAAATAGTGTTGCTAATTTAAAAGAAAAATTGAAAAATTCTAGAAAAAACTAAATTTTAACTTCTAACCTCAAAGTTTGTAGAACAATTAAAATTTCCATGTCCATATTATGTTTGACATTTCCATAGGTAAATTGGAGTGTTACAAACAAAGTAAAAATGTTTAGTTTAAAATATAGACCAATAGAAAAGTGGAAATCTCCAGAAAAACTCCAATTTTACAACAACATTTTTCTTTTTTAAAGAAAGTTATGCTTTCTTTAATTTTCTTGAAGAAGACCTGCTGATTGAAAAGGGCAGTGAAAACAGATTAGTTTTTCTATATATAAATTGGGGCACAAACAGCGATTGACAAACCAAAATCCAACGCGCAATCGCTGCTTAGGGGCAATCTATAACAGATTGCCAATCCTTAACAGAAGGTTACTGAAAATTTAGAATGGTGAAAGAAGTAACTGGCGAAGAAATAGCCAATAAAACATAAATAGAAGTACTAATATTTCGCGAAGAGAATACAGAGAAGAATATCCAGATTAGTTTAATGAGAAAAAAGGTAAAATCTTAATTCAGGAAATAGCCGGAAGAAGAAAATGGTAGTATAGGAATACATTGGCTCGAATATACTACTCAAATCTGTTTACACAGAAACCACATAACTGCTTCAGGGTCTGATTAAAGTATTACAGAATCTATAGAAGGTTTTTTTTAATCAAATTTTTGTCGAGTATGTTGCAATGCTGCAACCAGGCAAGTATAAAATGACATATGCACCACATACACTACAGACGAAGAATAAATGGAAGAAAGGAACCGATATACAAAAACAGCGATAGAGAAAAAGAAGAGCGAACGAGAGATCGTGGTAGAGACAAAGGGAGAGAGAGAGATGGATATAGGAGGAAAAGTGAGGGGAGGAGAGAAGAAAAGGCGGGAGATGGAGAGTTAGCAGGGAGAGATGAGAGATAAGAGATGAGAAAGAGAGAGAGAGAGAGAGAGAGAGAGAGAGAGAGAGAGAAGAGAGAAAGAGAAAGATTTTTATTTCCACCGAGAGTTTCAATGTCGAACTTTCAAGATGAAAGTTTAAGAACTAATCTCCTGCTGCAAATTTCGATATAAAACATATTCTGTGTCACTATTCGAGAATATCTTTCTTTTACGCCGCTTTCCATGTGATTATCTACACTTACAATAATTACTTATTTAAGTCCTCCCCCGTTAGTACAGTTCTCGTGATATTCCGGGCCGCATAGAGGTAAAACAAAAAGCAAGTAAAATTTTCCATTATGAGAAAAATGTTGCTTGAATATAATACGTAACACATAAAGAAAATACGATGAGGAGGATACTCTATATCAAGCGTTATGTGTCAGAATGGGACAGAGATGTAGTAAATCGATATAAAACGGCTAGACATCCTGCAGACGCTCATAAAGCAGAAAGAGAGGACGGATACGATGCTCGTTTGGTAGAACGACAAAGAACTACACTTTATATTCCATCGAGTTGAACACGTTGATAAAAATTTTTATGGATGAATCCCATTTTATTAAAAATATTAATTTTAAGTTTATGAAGCATATAATAAAGGCGAGGTACTCCGTGGATGCTTTTAAAAATCCTTCTTTATAATATATTTAATGCAGACGTGAAATTGCTCTTTTTTCTAACAAGAAAAATAAATAAGCAATATCACTCTTTTGCATTTGATATTTAAATTTTATGTTAGCTGCGATCCATCAAATACGTTTCGTATTAAGAGCGATATCGATCATTGTGCTCCAAGAAAAGACAACTAGTCAGCAGCAGCTGCGTTTTTAAAATTCCAGTAGAATTGAAGAATATTCTTTCAAGGTTGCAGTCTGTGAATTTATCAAGTAATATGGGGGATTAATTGTGATATTACAACAGCATATCTTGCAGTGAAAGATTTTGCAACATCCAGTAAGTCCAGTAAGTAACTAGTTGCCATCAACAAAGTTGTCTGCGTATTTCTTAAGTAGATTTTTTGAATTGCACAATCCGATGCTCCTGAAAACTGCTTATACAGATAAGGAAAAATTTTCATTGTCCATGTAAAACGCTAAGAATTGTCCCTTCCATAGTTTTCTACGGTCGCTGAAGGTATTCAGCTACTTTGACGTAGCATGCTCGTATCTTCCAGTTTAGATGTTAGAAAAAACTCGTCGAAAGTTTTACAACAGACTGGAATATTGTTTAGCGCAGTCTGGCGGCCTATTTGAGCTCCTTATATTTTAATGTTTGAAGAGTTATTTTGTTATATTCTTCTTTAGAATTATTACTTATTTTGTTTAAGAAATCTCGTTTATTAAATCAACGGACTAAAAAAACAAACACATGTGGTACGCAAATTTTAATAAAATTGTTGCCTGCCAGTAGTAATCCCGTAACAAAACACGTTAGAAGCTATGAAGTACTACTGAAATCTCCACCAGCACTGATCGCTGTGCTCTGCGTTGAATTGTTTACACCGGTGTAGGAGAATACAAGGCGCCGCCCATCTATCCCACTATTAGCTCTCAATGTTATATCTCTCCTAAACATTCTCCCTATGGACAGTGTTTGACTTTCCTGATGTGTATAACTCAAGTACAAGTAGCTACTCTACTTGCTCCCAGTGGTGCATTTATGGAATTTGATTTAGGTATACCAGACTGATGAGATCTAGTAAGACCTAAACAAGTATGTGGTTCCCAAACTTTGAATCCAATAAATGCCCAAGCCTAGCAATATGTGCATTAGATTATTAAAATTCGCTGACCTTTTTCAGTGTAACTGTTCTGCTGCCAAGTGTAAGCAGATCAATGCTAGTAGCACTGTTATCTATCCTCTGCTACACTCATAGAGGGCTACACTATACAGTGTGGATAGTAATGTATTTGTAAATTTAAGCATGGATAAAATGAAATCAGTAAGCAAAAGAAATCATCAGAAACATGTTTTGAAAAAAAAAGACACAAACATTTGGTGCTTGCCTAAAAATAATTACGTTGGATTAAATGAATGAAGATAACTCATGCAGAATTGTATTTGCAGTTTTTTGTTTGCTTCTTGTCTAACATGGGTTGGAACTGAAGAAAAGGACGCCTCTCATAGAATTAAAATTTTCTATTTTAATCCATATTTATTTTCAGTTGATCTCATTTGTAAGAAAAGTTGCTGATGTCAAAACATGCATTGTTCCGCACAAAAGAGAGAAATGTTGCCATAATTATGTGTAAGAAAATACTTTCAGGAAGAGTTTCGCCTCTGGTATGGTAGGACATAAGTGAGCTACCGTGCTTCTTCTGTCTAAACTTTCTTATCCTTTGTACCAAATTTTCAATTCAGAAAAGTTTCGCCTCTGGTATGGTGGACATACTGAGCTTACCGTGCTCTGATGTTTTCATTTTTGTATATTTCCTTGTATTTTATTTTTCATTTATTGTTTCTTTGTTCCTGAAGAAGCCCCTTACGATGGTGGACGAAACGTCGAACACTTTTAGTAGTTCTTTGACACGGTCCAATCCCGGAAGAAGTATATCCTGCAAATACTCTACTTTTTACTTTTACTGAAACTCTAAGTTTTCTTGTTTGAGCTAAAAAGTACTTCACATCTCATCAGCTGCCCACTTTCTATAAAGCTAAGGTTAGACCAATGAAATAATGTTATCATGTTTGAAGTTCAGCTCCAAAGTACACTTTAACTCTTCTGAGTTCAATTAAAGAGAGATTTACCTAACTGACGATTATAATTTGACTGAGTCTCTCGAAACACTGGAGCAGACGCCGATGGTTGATAACTGAACTCTTTTCCTCAAAACTTTTCATGGGATATCCTCGCAAGAACTGACAGATCTGATCGACTCAAAGGCAACAGAGGCATACAAGACAGGTGAAGACAAGCAAACTGTTCGCGCTCCAACTTGGCACAATAGGGACTTCTGTCTATGGAGATTCACTATTCTACAGAAGTGCCAAACCGGAATTTGTTACCGAAAATGTTTTTTTTTTCCAAAAATTCAACCTATATTTATTTAAAAGGGCATTTCATCGCCTTCTATATTAATTTGGTCGTTCACAAAATTAGACCCAACAGAGCCAGACCGACACAATCTGAGACCAAAATTGCAAAAACGATTGTATAAAAATTTTACATTATAAATTACCACATGAGCTTTTTAAAAGAGAACAGCTTTTATGACCGCTTTAGAAATAGCAAATGTTAACATTCATGAAAATAAAAAACTCCTAGTTTAAAATAATTTGGCAGTTTAAAAAAAATGCAAATTGAAAACCCATACGTACTCAATGTTTAATAAAATTAATTATTTTTGTATTGGAAGCACGTTTATTCAGATTCGTTACGTCGTAACTTGACACGTTTAGTAAACGTCAACTCAAAATTTACAGGAATAATTTTTCGAGTTCATTGAGATTTCGAAATAATAGACATGTAGGGATTCAAGTCGAAATATCGAATAAAAAGTTCAAATTGTTCGGGAAATGTAGAATTTTAATGTAAAGTTGAATCCATATCAATAAAAATTTGAGTTGTGCGTTGTACTTTGTCGCAAAGTTTAGGCCATATGCACCATTTTTGCAATGTATTTAAAGAGTTTAGGGCAGAAACAAACGGATTCGAAGTTATAACACACCAAGTAACTATTTGCACCACAAAATAATTGACCTTGCCTGAAAAATATGTTTTTTAAATGTCAAAAAACAACACCCAAGTCAAATTTTTATTGATGTGGATTCAGCTTTAGAATAAAAAAAAAACAGAAATTTTGCTATTTGAGCCTAAACATGAAATTTTGGGAGAAAAGTGGAAATTTGAAAAAAGAAACCCGAAAATGGGTTAGGCTTAGAATTTTTAAAAAGAAGTTAAACATTTTGAAAAGAAGAACTGGAAATTTATTTTTTAAAAAATTCAGAAATTTCTGTTTTAATTAAAAAAATTGTAGTTTGAATTCGAATATTCTATTTTTTCAAATTTCCCTCGAAACATCAATATTTTTAAAAGTTGGAGGACAAAATTTTAAGTAAATTTTTGTTTTTAACTTATCTTGTTTTTTTAAACTATTTTTGATTATGAATTTGTTAATTTTTTTTCAGCCTCATACTCGAAATTTAGATTTCAGTCTCTAAATTAATTTTTTTTGCATAGTTTGGAGCTTAAATTGAAACTAAAAAAAATTTCAAGATTTTAATTTTAGTCTCAAAATATCGGGATGCAAGCCAAAATTTCGAAAAAGAATTAATTATGGTAAAAACAGATTTTTGTCAGAAAACCTTCGTTTAGTTCTTCAAATAGGTACTCAAGTTATTAAAGTTAGAAATAGGTGGTTTAAAAATCCTTTTTCTCTGTCTTTTTGTTACGTGTTTGCTTTCAGTTCTGATGTTAAGTACCTAGTGAATTGAAATAAGAAACCATAAATTTCGATTTTAGAGTCGAAAGTTTATGAAAGACATAAAAAGTTGAAACTGCAAATGTCGAAAATACGAGAAAATATTCTAAATTTATAAGATAAAAAATTGTCAACATTTGCGGAGAAACTTAAAAAAAAAATTCAAATTATAATTAATAATTACGAGTGAAAAATATAAATTTGTAAATATTTGACAAGTAAGTCGAAAGTTTGTAAAGTCAGTTTTTTAAGAAAAATAATGAAGTCAAAGTTTCACTGAAGATTTTGGGAAAAAATCCAGTTTTTGGCAATAAATAAAGCATCAAAATTTGAGATGAAATAAATAATTTTGGTGGAACGGACTGGCCCTTGGTTATTTTTAAAAATTGAAATACAAATCTTTTCCCCTGAAACCAAGAAAGATTAAAGAACTCAACAAAGGTTGCTCTAACGCGTTTCGACAGCCAATCATCATCGGAGAGATCATCTTCAGAGATTATCTCTGAAGATGATATCTTGGCTGCCGAAACGCGTTAGAGCAACCTTTGTTGTGTTTTTTAATCTTTTTGATTACAGGGGACAAAATTTGCATTTTAATTTTTAAAATAAATAATTAACAAAAATTGATACTGCCCCGCCTAATTAAATCTTCCTTTCTCAAAATTCTAGTTCAAGATAACTGATAAGTTTTTGTTTTCAAATTTCAAGGCTTTACTTCTAATCCAATTATTATGTCATTTGACCTTGAAAATACTGTGACGTCAGCGATCTTTTAAGCGTTTGTTAAGAGATTTTTCAAAGATATTTTGGCAAGTTTTTCTCAGGATGGAATGCCAGGGGCAGCAGTCTTATTGAAAAATATGCCCTCTGCAGTTTTATTGAAACAAGTACATAACAGTTCAAGCTTGTACAACATTTTAAAAATATAGCAAAGATCTTCAGCTACAACTTTAATTATAATTACTAATCAGTATATAACGTATCGATTTTTAATTATTTCAGGGCAAATTCTAAATTTGCTTCGAAATTATTTTTTTCTGGAATTTTTCAACTTTTTTTGATAAGCAGTCACATTTTTGCGAAAAACACGACCAGGAATTTAGTTGTAGCTCTGAAAAAACCCTACAAAATGAAATTTTGTTCGTTTGTATTGTGTTAGCCTGTTGTATGCCCGGAAAAGAAGAATATTTCACGTTGGGGCATAGAGGATGGATAGAAGAAAGTAAAAGTTTCGAAAAGTTAGTTGACATTTTGAGCGAAAAACCGAAACTTGAGAATCTTAGGCAAAAACTTAAAGTAAAAAAAATCATAGATAATCATAAAATGCGTTTCATAACCCCAAATTGGAGTTTGTAAAATAAAAAGGTTTTAGGATTTGTTCTTGACAGTAGAAAATCTGAAAAAAAAATTATTTTCGAGAAATTTGTTTAAAAAAATGAGTCCAAAATTTTGAATGAAAGTAGTAATTTTGGAAATAAAATTAAAACTTCAGAATAATCTAGGTGAAGTCTGACATTATGCGTCTTATTTTTAACATTATGACCCTTGAATGTGAAATTTCAAAAGAATACAATTTTTTTTTGGAAATGACGAAGATTAAAAAAATAAAAATAGTTATTTTTTACTTTTATTCTTTAATCTCATAATTTTGAGTTTGAATGGTAGGCGTTTTTTTTTTCTTAAAACTCTAAGTTTACGACTAAAAATTTCAAGTATGATGTCAAACTTTCGATGTTAAAGACATTTGGCGAAAAATATAAGAAAAAAGTCGAAAGTTCTAAACTTATATTTTCTTCTTACAGTTTTTATTTTTTGTGAATTTTCAATTTAGCACTCTGATGCTTCAAATTTTAAATTAAATCTCGTAATTTCAACCTTAAAGCTCACATTTTAGAAAAAACAGAAAATAGTCATATCAAACTTTTAAACTAAAAATAAATAAAAATGTTTATAAAAAAAAGTTAAAAGTTCGAATGCAATACCTTTATTTTGAAAGTTGGACGTGTTTTCATAAATGTTTTCAGATTTCTTAACATCGAAATTTTAATATCAAGCTTAAAATAACTATTTTAGGAATTTCCTGAATTTTGAATTAGAGACCTCAAAATTTCGACCGTTAAATATTCTGAATTTTAAATTGAATATCTAGATTACCCTAAAGCTCAAAATTTAACAGCAAAAAAATAGAATAATCCAAAAATTTCGAGATTCAAATCGCAATTTAAATCTGAATTCAAATTCCTAATAAAACTGAAGGAAATAAATCGAAATATCCAAACCTTTAATTTTACTTCAAAAGTGAGTTGTTTTTTATAAACTTTTTTTATTTTATTTTTTTAGGTGAACATTTTAATATCAATCAATTTTCCTAATTTTGGATGTAGAACAGATTTTTTCGCTTTTCTAAATTTTGATTTTAGGTCCTCAAAAATTCGAATTTAGTCTCGAAATTGTGACTTTCTAACCAAAGTTTTAAAGAAAATTAAAAATAAAGTAAAAATTTCGAAACTAGTCAACACTCAGCAAAAATTAAAAATTTTGGAAATATCAAACTCGAAATTTCAACCTTAAACTCCCAGAATTTTTATTATTTACTCGAAATTCTCAAATTTGTTTTAAATTTTAGGTTATGAAAAAAAATAATAATAAAAGACTCGAAATTTCGAAAGTTTTACTCTGATTTCAAGATTTTTGTTTTTTCTGAGTTTCAAATTTAGTATCTTAACATTCCCCATTCAAATTCAAAATTTTGAATTTAATCTCAACAAATTTAAAGAAAAAATTATAAAACATTTGAAGATTTAATATATCGAAATTTGGAGGTAATGTGGTGTCAAATCTAGCAACTTCAAATTACCTACTTGCGTATTTTGGCTCTTTTCTAATTTTTAATAGTAAGGTCCAATTTTTAATATTAAACTACTCAAGTAACAAAGATGTTGACTTTTATATCAATATTTTTAAATCTTCTCATTTGCAGAATTTTTAATTTTTTCATTAAATTTCACATTTAGTTTTATGTCACAAATTCTACGTTACTTTTGAATTTTTACGAAAAAAGTTAAAGTTTTAGATATTTGTTTATTTTATTAATAAATCGACAATTTATTGTCACTTGCACCTGAATATAACAATTTCTTGCTTCCTAATTTCCTAACGTCATTTTGTGAGTCTGCTTCTAATATGATGTGAAATTATGTTCTCGAATTTTAAAACCTGAATATAAAATTTTCGATTCTTTTATTTCTGACCCTAGAAATTGTCTACAGAATTGGGTATAAAAAAGGCGAACATGTTATTTTCAAATTTTAAAATTTCAGAATTAAGCATCATATATCAAAAGGTTGTGCCCAAAAATAAAACAAAATGCAATACAGAAAAACAAATCTCCATAGCGATAAAACTTGCAAACATAAAGAAGTTAAGGTTGCCATAGTGTATACTGTTATTAACGATTAGAATTTGATATTATTTTTTAAATTTCGACTTCATACTCGAAATGCTTTCTTTTTTTTCGAAATCAAGATTTTATCTTTTGGAGATTATCTAAACATCTAAATTGTTATTTTTGTTACTCCTTTTCAGTTTTGATTTCCAAAACTTCGAATTCAGATTTCAAATGAATTTTGTTTTAAGCAACTTTAATATTTAAAAACTAAATGTCAAATTTAACCTGAAATTTAGAAGTTTTCCATAATTTTGACCTCAGTTTTGACAGATTTCATAAAAATTTAAAAATTTTGTATTAGATTAAAATATCGAGTATTATATTGTTTTTAATTTTAACCAATTTAAACTTTAATCTTCGAATCGTAAGATTTTTGTATCTTTATTAATTAGACATTTTTAGAAAAAACAGGATCTTTCTAAGATTTTTTTAGAGATGTTGAGTAATTTCATGAATCCTGAATAATTTCCGCATAAAAAAAAACTTTTGTAATGCAGTTTTCTCGAAAGTTCAATTAAAATTTAGTTTAATTTGCAACATTCCGTTTCAAACTCAGACTTGAAAAACTGACTTTTCCTAACTATTCGATTTAGATTTAGAAATGTTTAAATGATACTTGGAATTTCTTTTTCAGCTGTAAACAAAATGCAAATATTTTAAATTAGATGTGAAAAGAGTATTAAAAAAATTGGGCAGTTATGCGGACTGCCGACAGAAGTGAAAACACAACTATGATATAACAGGGTGTTTTTTTTTTAATTTTTAAATCGTAATATCAAAAATAAAAACTTAAAACTTAAAATTAAAAATTATTACTCCTAGATTTTACATCTTTTATATTTGCATACTATCTAGTGCTTTATCTTGTCTATTTTGGGTTAATGCATATTAAAAATCCTGTCATATTTCTAAAGTTTAAATTTCAAGATATTTCAAAAAAATATGTTTTGAATGTAATGATTTTTCGGATTAGCGGAGTGGCGGATTAGCTGGGTGGCGAATTTGCGAGGTTCGGATTAGCGAGGTTCGAAATTGTGAGGTTCGGAGTAACGAGGTTAGAATAAGTCAAATTAGCGAGATTCGGTTTAATAGGGTGTCAGATTACCGAAATTATGCAGTCATTATAAAAAAAATTGCAATTTTTTTAAAATATTCAATATTTTCGAATGTTTCGAAGATTTCGAGATGATCATAACTCTCGGTAATTCGACACGTTTGGTATCCAGTGTCAATTTCAAAAGTCGTCGAAAAATGGAATTTTGAATAAATTAGATTATCTGGCAATTAGTTCAAATTGGCGTTTTTTGGTACCGCAAAATCATTCGTTTGTCCCCTATCTTTAATCATTTAACGCGCCTAAAGAAGTTTTCACTTCAAAAATGTGTTCGGAAGCAACAAACAAAATTCTAAATTTCTATTTTTTTTTCAATAAATGTTGAAACTTTGACACATTTTCATATCCAATGCAATGTTTGTATAAATTTTGGTTTTGGTCGAAACCAGAGCGGAAATTTGGTTTTCGTTTTCTGAAAAAAATTTAGAAATGTCGGGAATGGTTGACGACTTATAGAAAAATAACCAAATTCTGGGAAAAAAACTAAAAGGTGAAAGAAGGGATGCGCTAGAATTTGGTTTTATGTTCGAAAAATTCTTATCTATACTAATACGAGAATTTTTCCTATATTTTCCAATATCTTTCCAAATTTTTAGCAATTACCCAAATAAAAGACTTTGCTCCATACTTTTACTTTTTAATTAAAATAAATTCTCCGGGAATTAGTTTTTTAACTCTACTCCAGTCTGAAAAAAAAACTGTGGTTTATTTAAAAAAAAATGTGAAAATTTCAAAAAAAAAGGAACATTTCAAGAACTAAACCAAAATTTGGAAAAAATCTAAATAATCAGACAATATTTTTAAGGTTTTGATAATTTCGAGATAAAGATTGAAATTTCAAATAATCCTGGAAATTTTGATAAAAAATTACAAAAATATGTCAAAAGCTCAAACAAAACAGAAACTTTGAAAAAACTTTGGATTAAAAAAAACAAAAGATATAAATGTGAAATTAAAATAAAAAAAATCTTTCCCAAAAATTCAAATTTAACTTTTCCAGAATATTTCACAATCTCGAATAAGTGTTGAAATTTTTTATTTACATTTAAATTTATAAAAAACATTAAATATTCACTCACATTTTTTAGATAAAATTGGAAATTTCCAAACAAGAACAAAACTAGTACATGATATATTTCTTCCGGGATTGGACCTTGTCAAAGAACTACTAAAAGTGTTCGACGTTTCGCCCACCATTGTAGGGGGTTCGTCAGGAACAAAGAAATAAAATATAAGGAAATGTACAAAAATGAAAACAGAAAAAAAGGGCCAATTTCAAAACATCAGAGCTCGGTAACTCAGCATGTCCACCATACCAGAGGCGAAACTTCTGAATTGAAGATTTAGTATAAAGGATAAGAAAGTTTAGACAGAAGAGTACGGTAACTCAGTATGTCCACCATACTAGAGGCGAAACTCTTCTGAAAAGCATAACTTTTATTTTGCAGTTTTTCTCCCTATTCTTCTTTTTCCTTCTCTTCTGCTTCAGGTTCTTTTGTTGCGTGTTACTTCATATAATAGTTCAGGGATGAGCAAGACGTGGCCCGCGCGTTGCATGCCCTCCCCCCCAACTTTTTCATGCGGCACGCCATAGCTCTGTTACTTGACAAAAACTTTGGAATATTATACGAAAAAAAAAACTTACCGTTTCGAAGAAACATATGTATGTTGTCAAAAAACACGAAACTCCTTTCTACTTGAGGAAACAAATTTCTTCAGATACAATATGACCAGGAAATTAAAACCTTCATAAATCAGTTTAAACAGAGATATAAAATATTTAGCTAAGGAAAAACTTTTCGTAGTTTCCATATTCTTCTGCCATTTAATATACACACGTTATGTTTAAATTTTGGGAGCATAAACTAGTATGAATTCTAAGACTAAAAAACAGAAAAGTTGTGGGTCGATCTTCCTTTGTTCAAAAGCTGCAGGCCTTGAAATAATTCAATAGATTACTTAAAAATTTTAAATGAATTTAGCATTTTAAATGCCGTTTTCCTTGCTGAATACAGGCCTGTGCGCATAATCCAATGGACAAAATGGCACTTCTTATTTTGAAGTTTATTTATCCGAATTTGTTGAGCTGCTTGCTGAATATGTTCGATTAATTCTTCTCTCCTGTTTGAAACTCCAAACTAAATTTTTCATATACCCCTAGAAATAAAAGTCAAGAAGGTTATGGTTGGGTGATCTAGATGGCCCAGCAACAGGACCACCCAAATTGGAGTAGCGGAAACTAATATTTGGCTAATTTACTATCGTCGTCTGGTTTACTCTTTCTAAATATTGAGATAGTCATGGTTAAATTTTGAGTTATATTTTAATTTAATCCTGTTAACACTCTTGCATGACTACTTTGATCTCTAATTTTTTCTTTAACAGTTTATAACAATAATTTTAAAAAAATCTCTTAGCTGTGCTTATTGTCTGGATAATGGAATAGGCCTATAACTTTTGAATTAAAGAAGATCGACCTACAACTTTTAGGTTTAGAATTAGTCTAGTTTCCCATAAGTTCCCAAAAATTTAATATAACGATACTGGTCACCCTGTAGACATAAAAACAGTTCCAAATGAGACAAATGGAATAAATAGATTTTAGGGATGTAACGAATGTTGGTTTTTCCATATTCGCGAATGTGAATGCGAATATTCATTTCCAATATTCGCAAATGCGAATGTGAATTTGGCGAGTAAAAAAATCAGTTTCTAAAAATATATCTCTGGCAATTATTATTTTCATTTAAAATTTCTTTCTTTCTTGAAATTTTCAAGAAATATATTTCTTTAAATTTCGTAAAAGTATCATTCTCAAAATTTCTATACTGTTGTTAAAATTTTGGAAAAAATAATTGATAATTTTGGATAAAAAAGCTCAATTTGACACTTCGAGGCATAAGACGAATTTTGAAAACCAGGTTGGAAATTTCTGGACAGTCCTAAATTTCGAGAAAAAAGCTAAACTTTCCATAAATATTTAAAATTGTCAATACAGTCAAATTTTGAGAGCAAACAGTAGAATGTTGAGTTTAATATTATTTAGGAAAAGACGAGTTATATTAAAAAAACAAACAGTTTTGAGGATAAATTCAAAATTTTCAAAACATCAAATTTAATATAAAAATTTGACATTTTATAAAAATTTGAAAAATACGTTAATTTCGGAGAAAAAGGGAAATTTTTGGAGTTAAAATCGAAAAGTTTCGAAAACCCAAACCATTTTGGAAAAAAAATCTAAGTTTCGAGGAAAGGGGCGAATTTTGAGGAAAATTTCAGGAAATAAGTCGAAATTTCTAGAAAAATACATTTTTTTAATATTTTAACGACTGCATAAATAAAAAACAAGCCTTCCCTGCCCTAATGTGACATCAGAAAATATCCATTTTGAGATGAACGTCTTCAAAATTTTGAGAAATAAGTTAAAATTTGAATTTTCTGCAATTTTTGTCTTGACAAAACACAAAATTCCTAAAAAGTATATTTCAAAATTTCCAGATGAACCATATTCTAAAAATTTCTACTTTTTCATCAAAAGATCCACCAGACTTCGAGAACAAGGCGAAATTGGGTAAACAAGTGAAATCTGCAGAAAGACGAATTAGAAAAAAGTCGAAATTGTCAGAAGAAGTCGAATTTGAGAAATGACAAAATTTTGAAAAAAAAACAAATTCTGAAAACAAATGTCGAAATTTTAAGCAAGTCAGATTTCAAAAATGAAAGTCGAATTCTAGAACAAATTTGAAATTTCAAAGGAAAGGGGAAATTAAAAAAAAAAGATAAATTTTGATAAAAGTCAAAATTTCAAAGAAATGTCGACATTTCAGAAAAGGGCTAGCTTTCAGAAAAAAATGGAAACTGGAAAAGGGTCCCACAGTTGACAGTATAAATTTTTGGTTGGCTGTATAAACCAGGGGGAGCAAGCGTCCCACCCTACATTATTGTAGCTAGCTAGTGGGAAAAGAAAACAAGGGGAATTTTAAAATACTTTTTATTTGGATGGAACTGGATAAATTACTGTATTAGTTATTATCTTAAGAAATGTTTATTCCTCAAAGGTCCATGAATCCAAGCTTAAAAAACCCCGTCTTAGTAGTTGCATTGCTATGTCATAAAAAATGTCCCGTGTTATTGCCAAATACATTCGCAATATATTCGCATAATTTCTTGCAAATACGGAATGCCGAATAGCGAATATTAAAAAAACATGCGAAATATTCGCGAATGTGAATATTGCGTTACATCACTACTAGATTTAAAAAACAACACTAATTTGAGGACTAAATTCCACGTTATGGACATTCAAAAATTCAGGCATGCAGTACAAATCATGAAATATTTTGGAATGAACTTATGTTTGCAAGCAATTATTTTTCGCAATGAAAATAGCTAAAAGCAACCGCCGATCAAGACCAAATAACGCATGACTGGAAAGTTATATGCTTGTTGTTTTAGTCGTCTATTTCTGAAAATGTGGATCAAAATTAGCGAAGAAGCAATTCCAAACTTCTCTCTCATTATTGACTTATTGACTCGTCTTGAATTATATCAAAAATTTTAATTTAGTTTGCCCTAGCCCAGTTTGATACAAACTTCCCATTAAAATTTGCTTGAGATTTTTTTCCCATAATAAATAGGTACCGTAAACCTGGTGCTACTCTTTACAGTTTTTAGAACATTTTGTGATAAATTTTTTTTCGTAACGTATTGGCTTCAATTGTGACATGTCTTGTCAATATCTGCATAATAAAATAATAAAAATCTTTACTATAACATATTTATATTTTTGACTAAATACCTGACAAATAGCCCAAATTTTTGGAGCTACTTTGTCGAGTAGTAACTTTTCTACGAAAAATTATTGTAGCCCATACCTAGGGGTTGCATTTTTAGTCCAAAGGTCGAAGAGCTTTATATTGATTTATCTATTAGAGCTGTGGTAATAAATACAATTTTCGACAAAGTGTAGCCCAGGATGATTATTTTTCCATTTTTAAATGTTCTGCTTTATTTTTGGGCATATTAGGACATTAGCTAAGCAAAATTTTATATTAGTGGAATTTCCAGTTTGCGATTTGACAAAAATGTACCAGCTAATGTCTACTCATCTTCGGGACTTGAAGTGGCGATATATTGCCTATGCATCTTCAGCATATGGGTGGTGAATTATTGTTTGCTCATATTCAGGATTTAGGGTATGTGAATCTCCTGGATCTACTAGATGCTTACAAAATAGCTTATTGCAAAGCATGCTACATAGAATTTTAGGATGTCAACTGGCCTCAACTGGACCAACGCCGTTCCTAATGTCAGCAGGTGTTTTTTCCAAAGCTTCCACTGTAAAGTTTGTATAAGGTCAACACCCCGCAGTGGCACTATTTTTAGTTACAATTTTTCAACCAAACCGAAAACCCAATAAAACATAACATAATCTAATAATAATCGAAATGTAATCACAACTGATAAAGTAGGCCCCGCATGACAAAGCAGCCCCGGTTTGCGGTACCTTTTTTCCAGTATTTCTATTATGTATTTTACTCAGGTAATTTTTTATGGCAGGCACTTTTGTTATTTTTGTTTTGTTAATAAAGAGATAATAATTAGTGTTTGTCATCTGGCATTCATATTTTTCGTATAAGCGGCCTGTGCAAAATTTTTAGCCTTATAGCTGGTTCGCTGTAAAAAAAATATTACTCATTTCTGATATTGTAGTTCCTTGAATTGATTTTAGTTGCAAAACTTTTATTAAATCTGTTTTCTAACAAACGATCAATATATTTTTCCAAAAACGTATATTTTAAATAAGTAATCGACATCCATTATTAGAAGCACAGCCTAATTTAGCAGTTTTGTTTTGCTGTTAAAGAAAAATAATCCTTGGCCACATTTGTTATTTTTTCATAAATGATTGTATAACTCCGCGATCTCCCTTAATATTTCGCAAAGACGTTCAAATTGGTCCAATGCTATTTTTCATGATATCTCGTATTATTCTTTCATTTTTTGCTTTATTTTGAGAGAAAACATCCTTGTATAACGCAGACAGTTTGCAAAGAAAATAGTTCGTGTTTACTTTCCAATTCTTCGCCACATTCGTACTTAACTGAATTGGATGTGGTGTTTTAAAACACAATTCAAATGTAATTGCATATCCGGGGGTGCATTATTTTTTAATTCAATTATTTGAGGGAATTCAAAATTGAATTTGGTCATTTTAAACTAGTGTTAAATGCGCTATTGAACCAAGCACATTTATTGTAAGGAAGTGAAATGCAGTTTTCCGCAATTGCTTACAATTGTTCTAGAACTAGAATCTAAAATTTATGCGCAGCGATATTTTAACGAAAGATCAGGACCCTACTAGCTAAAAATAAAAGTTAAATATATGTGAAAATTAAAATTAGAATTCGACTTGTCCCAATACGTTCGTATTCTGAAGAAATGAGTTTACTTCATAATTTATGTACACACTGTATAATTAGGGGAAGCGCGTATATTTATAAAACCACACTCTCCATACCATTCGATTCTTGAAGTTACTAAGAAGAACATCCTGAATAGCACCCCTGCATATGAGTCAGTATTGCAGCAGCAATCAACGATCTAGTAAATTGTACTAAAGTGGTCCGTACACCCCGCAGTCATTAATTTATCCCTTCAATGCCCGTCCTATGATTCTTTCTAGTGTTAATTTTCAGGATCAAGTTACTTCAACTGGTATCAGTTTATGCCTGGTATCAGTTTATTATTTTCATTATTTTGTTTATTTCAAATATCTTGATAACTTGAAACAGAAGGATCTTATAAATTTCATTTCGCCTTTTAGTAATAATCCCACTGTTAGTTTTGTTTTTAATCTTTTTAAAGCAATTGTCGCATCATCAGATCCTATAAAATATTACGAGTCAAATTTACAGTAATCTTTGCGGTTCTCCTTAAAAACGTCTCTCGTCGAAAACATAGAAATAACAATTTGACTTTAGCAATAAATATCCACGTTTCGAAAACTCCATTATACTCAAAACTAGATCCGAACACAATTTATTTGCTTGCAAAAATGGCCAAATAAAGTGCATCGGATGTTATATATTTTTATGTGTTTTCCTTGAAATAAAGTTTTTGTACTTTTTTAACTTCTAAGTCTTGCGCCGTGCATTTTATGTCTTCTCCTTTTACACGTATTGCGCTCGTCTGTCGCCCGGCACCCCCCAGGTCCTCGGCCCCTATTCCCCAGGGCTCCCAGTCGCGACGTATTTCGTGTTTTCCACGGCTTATATCCATGACTACCTAAAATTTTAATTCTTTGTTTACTGAATTAGCGGAGATACTGAAAACTCACATTATAAAAACACAAGGAAAAAGACGCTTGGGGTATCTTCACTGGAGTTCTAAAAAAACTTTGCAAAAATTCAGTATTTTAATTAATTGATAATTTGTGGAATTATTGTACCTTGCTTATTTTATCATTGGCGTAGCTAGGGTTTTTTTCCTATTGGGCCGACCGGCAACAAAGGTGAACCAATCTGCCTCTACAAGGTTTCAGATTCTGTAATCCGATTAGAGATCAAATAATTCTTTATTTTAAATTTACAAAAACATACATTTTCTTGTCCTTTGTGAGTTTTCAGGAACGATCAAATAATTTTACTAGGAATGGTTTTGATCTTTTTCTCAGAACGACAAGAATGAATATACGAGGGTAAATCAAATAGGAACCGAAATTTCTTTTTAAAAATTTATTGGTACAAGATACATGTATGAAACTTATTAACTATTTCGCTACATAATCCCCTGATTTTTTTTAATGCATTTTTCCCAACAAATTGGAATTTCTTTAATGCCATCATCATAAAAAAGAAGGGAGGCGTGTTTGCAGCCAATTGCGCACAAATGTTTTAACAGCAGCATCATCATGGAAACGCTCACCTCCTAGAGTTTCTTTTAGTGGCCCAAACATATGATAATCGCATGGTGATAAGTCGGAACTATAAGGAGGGTGTTCTAATGTTGCTCAATGCATTTCCTCTAATTTTTGATGTGTCAGATTGGCTGAGCGAGATTGGCAGGTATTGTCGTGAAGCAATATTACATTTCTGATCGAAAATTCCCGCCTCTTCTGCCGACATGCACGTTTTGATTCATCCAAAAAAGGCGAGTTTTTGCCTTGACGAGTGCATCTTCACCCTTTCTTCTCCACTCCATGCTCGCTTGTTTAGATTCAGGCGTTTAATGGTGGAGCCAAGTCTCATTACACGTAACGATACGTTGCAAAAAACCATCGGCTTCACGTTGAAAACTTCTAAGATGGCGCTGACATATTTCCAGCCGTTGTTGTTTTTGTTCTCCAGTCAAAAGACGAGGTACCAGCCTAGCAGAAATTTTTCGAAACTTCGGATTATTTGCACTGATGGATTGAACACTCTCAAATCTTATCCCGATCTGAGCTGCAATTTCACCAAGAGTTAAACGGCGATCACCTTCCAAAAGGCGTTGAACAGAGTTGTCCGCAGTCACACTAGTTTGAGGACGACTGGCATGGGGTTCATTTTCAACTAGTCCTTCCAAAATTTTGTTGTGCCATTCATACAATTAGGTTTTCTTCAAACAAGTATCCCCAAGATGTCTTTCAAGTCTACGAAGAATTTCGGCGGACTTTACACCTTCAACGGCAAGAAATTTAATAATAATGCCTTGCGCAACGTGCGAATGAACCTCTTGCTTATTCATTGTATTTACAACTGACGAAAGGTGAGAACCGAATTCGCTTGAGCGCAGGAAGTTACGTGATATCCCCACTTAACATGTCCAAGAATATGCGCACACTTCCGACGCCCTCGTGGCGACATGATAGAAATTTCTGTTCATTTTTGATATACCCTCGTATATACGTACCGTCGATTTTTCTAAGGTCGGCGATAGCTTTGTAGCTTAAACATTTATTACCTTCTTTGCCCCCCCCTGAATCAGTGCTTGGTCGAGTTTTTTCTTGTGATAATATCGCGTTACTGCGCCCTTCGTCTACATAACTCAATGGGTCCAAGAATGTAGATCTATCTAAGTGCTGGCCTAATCTTAGGCAATCCACCCTAAATCCAGAATCCAAACTTCCCTTGCCTCATAAAACTTCAGAACCGTATTTGCGAGTGTTGATCAATAATCTTCCAAACACCATCCCGCTGCTGGATAGACAAATCCCAAGGCCAAAATCTTTCATCAAAATTTGACTAAAAAATAAGCTAAATCAAAGCGATTTGCAGCGAAACCTACAGAGGATTGGATTGAGCTTCTTAAACCAAAGAAGAAAAACCGAGGAACAGGTTGCAAAGTTGCGAAATACCATAATTTGAAATGAAAACCAAAATCTGAAAAATTAAAACTCTGAAACGCCGCCTGGACTTGCTGGCTAAATCTACATAATGCTCAGAGTTGAAGGCCCACAAGATTGTTGATTTGTAGATTTATGTGGGCTTTTGGTCATCTTTCTTCACTCTGACCAACCTAGTTATTTTATAAGTTACCCTAATCTAAACTGTCTCCCAGATTTTTCATAATATTTAGGATATTTCTTAGAAATAAGTTGCCAGTTTCAGCAGGTGTTATTTCCACCCTTCTGAAATGTTTCATTCTATCCCCGGATCAGTGAAGGCAGCAGCGTAATATATGCTCCGCTGTATGGTCTGAGAAATTACAGAATCTACGTAGGTCTTAGAATCTATAGAACTTCCAAGTTATGGAACTTGTTACCAAAAGAAAATTTCCCCAAAAATTACAGACCTATCCTGGTTTAATAAGGCGGTTCATCGCCATCTATTCTTGTTTCCGCATCCTACTCGCAGTGCTTTGAAAGCATAATGGGGTTACCCCCCTTTGCGAGTGGATTAAACTTAAATAAAAATAGATCATAATCCGTTTTACCCATTTTTTTGAGGTGGTATCTTAAGGGACAGTGACTGATAAGAAGATCATTAATAAGCCCTAAATTGCCCGTGCGTAATTCGATTATCTTTCTTATATTCTCTGGTGAATAATTGACTAGAAATCTTTTCACTTGCCTTTGATCTGGAGTATTTTTTCAGAGGGTGTGCATTTGTCCCTTTCTCCAATTGTGGAGTTCCTCTGAGACATGGCTTTTAATAATACCAAAGAATGGTTAGGGTCTAAAAAATGATGCATTGACCCCGCTTTTTGCCAAGCTATCTATCTATTCTCTCGTGGCCTTGCACCTACAGTAAAGTCAATTAATGACCCATTGCCAGTTCTTTTAGGTATTATCTGCACTCATAGGCAATCACAGAGTCAAATGTATACGACTTCAAATCCCTGAGAGCTATCTGGCTGATAATACAAATATTCTAGCCCCTTTCATGCGATGATATTCAGTGCACATATTTATGGCATGTACAAACTCCAGCCTGAAAGATGGTAAGGACAATGTCAAAGCCATTATCCATCTTTCATCCATCTGTGCACCAGGTAAAGGTTTCATTTTTTTGTTTTGGCATAACTAACGAGTTTTCGTGGCTGCTGAAAATAACCGCTTCAAATGGAATCTCGAATTGTATTTAATTGCCATATACTCCTTTAATAGTGTTAGGATATGTGGCTGGACTAAACTCCATAATTTTGTGGCATCCTGTAACATCCCTCGCTCTCATTTTTTCTGTCTGAACGGACTGCGTAAGACATAGCTAGCTGCTTTTCTCTTTACACAAATATGTAAGTGAGGAAGGCCAAGCATGAGCTTCATGTCTATCATAAAGTTAGTGTGCATAGCCCTCGTTACACATAGATAGGCCATTAGTTACACTTTCGGCAACCTGGACCCATTTTTCTTCAGTGTTTGGCCATCAATTAAGGTGGCATTTCCAACGAATGGGTCTTACTACCGTTAGGTGTGACCATAAGATTATTTTAGGTTTTGCTCCTTCCAGTTAAAGAGTGGCATGTCCATAACGCCTCTGTGGCTTTGTTGGTCGTCGCTTTAAGATGTGTATTCTAGGAAAGTCTGAAGTCTAGGTTAACTCCTAAATATTTTACTTTACCTGAAAGGGTAAGTTCTGTTTTTATTAAGAAAGAGACCTCTTATATTTAGCTTGCTGGCCTGAGAGATTCCACAACATGATGACAGGAGAATTACAAAAGTACTCAAGAATATTTAGGTTTCTTAAAAACTGACTGTAAAATTATTTAATGTCTGCAGAGATGTCAATAGCAACTTGGCAGAAGAAACTTCCTACACTTTATCAGAAATGCACCCATACATCATATCCTCATCTTCGATTCCATTCTGACATCATCTAAGAGAACATGTATAGTCAAATACATTCTCATCGCTATATCCCAAAAAAGATCACGTGTCAGTCTATTGTTCTAGTCAATATGCGTAAATTATTTCTATAAATCGACGGCCTAATGAATACTTGACTAGTTCAAGGTAATATTTGCTTAATTAAAATACTAAATATAGTTAAAAAGTATAAAAAAAATAAACCTTTAGATTACTATAACTATGTTTACCCAAGAGATATAGTTAGGCTACTCGCTCTTAAAAAAGATAGGTTCACACGATATCAAGTAATAAATCAGCGTCACAAATTAAGCGATCAAACAAACTTTTTGGTGTATTGTGAAAAAAGGATTTTTAAGTTAAACCAATAAAAATAATTTATTCAAACATCCCGCTTCGTTTATGGGAGTGGCTTAACTATATCTCTTGGGTGAACAGAGTATAACCAAACCGCAACAATCCAAAAACTAACTTAATAGATGACTGAACATTTACTCAATAGTTTATCAAAACGGACAATACAGAATTGTTAAGTAAAATACAGGAACGTTCTTAAATGCATCCGTAGTAAATAAACTCCGACACAACACAAATTTAAAACCGCAAAATTGAATCGGTTCACTAGAGAAACTTGGCAATTCATCTGTCAACAAAGATAAAGAGTGATATTTGACGCTTTCGTCCCACGAAGACAATTAACCTGGCCTAAGTGTCGCGTAGGAGACAGATCTGGAACCTTTCTTCGCAACAGGGCGTCCTCGAAGCTTGTCTTCTAGCAAGAACACCAAACTGACAGATCAGAAAAACCTCTGGAGCCTCAAGTAGAAATCCACGAGCGCGAAAAAATACGAATCCAAAAATCGAAATGCGCACGGTCCAAAACTTTAGCCGGATGAACACCTTAATAATCAGCTTTGATGGTATGCGGCTCTATAATGATGGTGTACATTTCTCCTAGTTGTGGTTTCTTAATGGTGTTTGCATCTAGAAATGATCATAATGCATTTTTTAGTTAATTGTCGTCTCACGAAGACAATTAACCTGGCCAAGGAGTTGCGGGAGAGAAAGATTTCGAACTTCTTCGCAACAGGAACAGGGGGTCCTCGGAGCCAATTTTCCAGTAAGAACACCAAACTGACAGGTTAGCAAATCCTCGGGATTCTCAAGTAGGAGTCCACGTGCGCTTAAGAATACAAATCGAAAAATGGAAATACGGACGCTCCAAAGCTTTAGTCGAAGAGCCTCACAGTTGAGTACCTTAATAATTTCTCCTATTGAGATTCGTTATTGAGTTTTGCCTTTACCAGCAATGATCAAAATGCATTTAATAGTGTATTTTACCATGAGGCAATGGATAAAGATGGCAGTGATAATAAATGTAAATTGACTACCAATCTCATAAGAGTTGAAGAAATACACTGGAATCAAGAGACCAAAACAAACATCAGTCTATGGAAAATAAGAAGAAACGCATTATAGAAAAGTAATGAGAGAGAATTAAAGACATTACTGACTTTAGAAAAATAGCTTGGATAATAAGTTGGGCCCAGAGGAAGCCCATGTAGTTAAATTTCTACTTTTGTAAGAACATAATTAGTACTGGTGTGTAATTTTGAAGACATATGGTTATTTATGTATTTTAACCAATATTTTCCTTCGAATCTTTAAAATTACGCCCATAAGGTTTTTCTTGTGTTGTCTTAAAGTTTGCCACTAAGTTTTTGTTTGTTTCATTGATGGAACACAACGTGTGGCGTGTGGAAGGGGAGGGACGATAAAGTTCAGCAAACAAACAACCCCAACTGACCGCATTTATTCGATTCAAAGGAGTAGTAAGTAAGGCATCCTCTTTCGAATGCATCGCGTCTAATATCGTCGGTGCATTTTTTACGTCTTTTCACCCCGCCTACTGGATATTGCAACGCGCATTCTTCGCTGCACCACCCACGAACGCTAGACGGAACTATAACCAATCAATAAGACCTTCTTTTGCACTCTAAACTTGCTTCCCCATGTATGTACATATATTTTTTTCACATTTTTTCCTTGCTTGCACTTCTTTTTCTTATTTCTCTGTAACCTACTTCTGGAGACGCCGCCACCAACTCAGTCGACTGCCAACATCGCTGCCAACAAGTGCATTCCGAATGCATTTTCGCCTTTTCTGTGCGCGCCGCCGATTATCAACGGTTAATTGCCGGCTAACTAACCGCTAATTAAGTCGCATTAGGCGACAGTGAATATTTTAAAACGGGTGTGTTGTTAGCCGGGTGGTGGGGGATTGTAGCGTTACACTTTACCCCCACCCTTGACGCCGCCAACTCATTATCAAGTCTTAATTGTTGCACTCTCGCTTGTTTCTGCTCTCTGCCCCTACGGTGACTAGATTTATGCACGTGCCGACTTGCAACCATGTGTTTGTTCAGATTCG
Source organism: Dastarcus helophoroides (assembly GCA_028583605.1). Lineage (NCBI taxonomy): Eukaryota > Metazoa > Arthropoda > Insecta > Coleoptera > Bothrideridae > Dastarcus > Dastarcus helophoroides. Next base: position 31,575,985 of record CM053334.1, read on the forward strand.
CGAAGCGTTTGTTTGTTTACCACCCCCAATGATTGGGAACGAATGATATTTTATCCCATCTCTTTATAGATCTTTGATAATAATTTAATTATATTTTGATCATAGTATGTATATTATTATTATTATTATTGATTAGTATAAATTTCCTATTTATAAAATCACGAGTGTACAAAAATATTTAATAAGGCTGGGGATATATGTTGACTTTATTTCTAATGAATAATGGGCATATTTAAATTCAACGAATTAACACCACTAACAATTTCTGTTTGTTTTACTTATCCTTCGGCGACACTTTTTATTTTTTGCATACTTTTGAGATTTTTGAATTTATTTTTTTCATTCTTACGAGTTTTTTGTTTTATAATTTGGCCCATTATGTCCACGTTTCTGATGTTTTTTCTCGTTTTATCTTTCATTATTTTGCCCATTTAGTTTAGTAGTTTAAAGCATTTAATTTTTCTGATCTATTAATAGTTGAATGATTTCATTTTCTAATTTAATGTTTAAAGGCATATAATATTCCTTTCGGTTTACGATTTTGTCCTTCGATTTTCTAAATAAAATTTATTCTCCTTTCGTTAACATTTAATATGAATGACGTAAAATTTTCTTCTTATCAATCAAGAATGGGCAAACATTTTAATATGAAATTATCACTATCTTGTGCTTTTTTTTAAGCTTTACAATTATAATTTTAGCCTCAGCAAAATAATTTTTTTCATTAGCCTATTCTGTTTCATCTACTAATCTTTTTTTGGCCTGTACTGGAATATTTGTACTATTATTTTTTTCTTTGCATTAATTTGAAATTTCTGAATTTTTGAAGGTTCTCGTTTTGTCTTTTTTTTCCATTGTTTGGATGCTTCGTATGTTTTTTTTCCATTATTTTGACCAGTTCTTTGTTAAAAATATTTTCATTATTAGAGTTTAGTATTTTAAATCATTTATTATTTTTTTAGTTACGATTCCGTAATACGATTCTTTATTTGGCATCTATGATTACTCATTTAATACTATTTTTCGGGCACATTTGAAACTTTTTATTTAATTTTTGGCTTTTTTTGTCCCTGCTGCATTTTTAAAAAATTTAATATATTTATATGTCCCTTTTAGCTAATGATTCTTTTGCACCTGAGCATTTGTTATTTAAATATGTCTCGTTTTATTCGTTTGCATATTACACCACCTTTCTTTATTAATAGAAAAATCGAATTATTGTTTTTGCTCTACACAAATATAATATCTTATAAAAAGAAGTCTTCCCAATTTTAAATGTTGAACTCAAATGCCTTGATGTGAAAATTAGGTACCTAACTTTCAGTAGTTAAAAAAGTTGAGTTTTAACTTTCAATGTCTAGAAAAAAAAATAATGTCAAGATAAGCACTGAATTTCGAAAACACTCAAGATTTATAGAAAATTTAGACAAATTAAAAAAAATATTAAAACATTTGAAGCGTAAACTCGGAATGAAAAAATTCGAAATTTCGAGAATATGAACAAATATTACAAAAATAGTAATAATAATACTTTAAGTTGAAATTCAAATATTTTGAAAACTAGATTTCAGGATCAGGTCAAAATTGTAGAAAAAAAAATAAAATTTTAAACCCCCGGAACTTTGAGCAAAATGTAAAAATGTTGAGAAGGTAATTTGTAACTTATAAGAAAATCGTGATATTTCTGGAATGAATATAATTCGAAAAATGAAAGACAAAATTTCTAAAAATAAAAAATCGATATTATAGAAAAATGTAAAATTTTCAGTAATACTGAGTAAAAATTTTAGGGTACAAAAAAAATCGGGTTTAAACCAGTCATTAAAAAAATAAAGTCAACAATTAAAAAACTCTAAATTGATTAAAATATATAATATGTAACTGAATAATGTCGTCAACTACATTAAACTTTATTTCATTCTGTGAACCTGCTTAGAAATGTGAATTGTTAACCTTACTTGAATTAGATAATAACAATTTACGTCTCGTTAGTACTTCTAAATATGATCAGACAATTATGCATCAGATTTACTTTAACGATTGGGCACATTTAATTGCTTCCATCGAAAACTTGTGAACAAGTGGCCAAGTGATTGAATAAATCAGCTAGTCACGTTCAAACAAAGACAATCTACTAGGAGTTGCTAGAGTACTGAACTAAATAAATACTATGGCATTTAATAAAGTCAAGAAAGTATTTTACCCCCTTTAGCATAGAGGTAATGCTAAGTCTAACTCCTCTCCACTTTTACTGAAGAGGGAGGCCACCAAAGGAGCCTCAAGATTACTGCAATTAAAACAATTTTAAGAAGCAAACTTCGCTGGTCACATAGGAATCCTCAAGGAATGTAGGTAGTGCTGTGATTTAAGCAAGATCGGCTGATTATATACAACCCAGGTACAAATTTGATCATTCCTTTGAAGTGGACTTAAATAGCCACACTGATGCTCAATCAGTACCTGAAGAAAAACACAAATTATCCATCTGGTTTACAGATGGATCAAAGACAGCACACGGGATCGGAGTGGAAATTTATGGCCCTAACTATAGGTTCTCTAAAGCCATAGGAAAACACCCGACTGTCTTTCAAACTGAAATACATGCACTAGAACTCCGCGCCTACGAGTGTCTTCGACGAAACCTGAAAGGAACAAAGATCTACATCAACTCTGACGGTCAAGCGAGAAAAAAGGCTCTCGGCAGCTGCATTGTCAAATTCAAACAGTGGTTTGGGATTGTCAACAAACTCTAAAGTAACTGGCTAAATGCAACAGGATCAACCTTAGTAGGTACCAAGGCACAAAGAAATACAAGGGATTGAAGCTGCGGACGAACTCGATAGAGAAGGATCTGCATCGTCATTTATTGCACCTGAACCGTCTTTTGGTTTTTCTAAAAGTCAAATCAACAATGAGGTCAAAGAATGGGAAGCAAAGTCAAGAATCTCCCACTGGAGATCATATCTAGGACTATCACAGGCGAACAGATTCATACCTGGAACGCTTGGAAATACAAAGGTCTACTTCATACTCAGCAAATCCAAATTGAGGATACTAACCGGTCTCTTAATAGGACATTGCCCTATGAGGTACCACCTCAAGAAAATGGGTCAAGCTGAAACAGACCTATGTCGGTTTTGCGCAGAAGCTGCGGAGACTGCAGAACATGTCCTATGCAAGTGCAATGCGCTTGCACGCAAAAGACAAGTCCAACTCGAATGGGCGTCCTCAGATATGGAAAACTCGATACCAGGTCCATAACTATACTTTTACAAGAGTTTGAACCGGAGAACTACATAGATCAGGGTGTGCACAAGGGTCTCCTTAGGTCGAGGTGCGAGGGTGGACGAAAAGAAACATGAAACGACCCATATATAATCTAATCTACCCCTTTAGCAAATCGGTAATTAATGGACAGTTATGCGATAAATATTTCGCCAGTACCATTGGCATTATCAGGGAAAACTAATCGAATTAATTAGCTCAGAATTTCCCAACCAATGTGTCGCCGTAAGTTCTCAGGTGTGCCGCCAAAATATAAAACACTGAAATGTTTTTTAGTCATCAGACATTTATTGATGATAATGAGAACGAATCTGATGAAAATGTTATTTTTTTGGTCGTCAACATTTGTTGGACGTTCATGACGTCCTTTTTTTTTGATCGTCAATAAACTCTTAAGCGATTTATACGCATGATAATGTGAGTGGCCCTTTTTTCTCAATCCCAAAGTGTGTCATTTACAAAGTTAATTAAGGTAGGGAACACTGTATTAGTTAATGAATTCGATTGGTACCCTTGATGATGAAGAAATTGTTGGCGAAACATATAACACCAAAATATAAGGACTTTGGCTAAGTTGTCTCAACTCATTCCTGATCTATATACAGAATGACCGTATTTTGAAATTTTCGATTTCAAAATTCAAACTAAAAATTTTCACTTTTTTCAAAATTTGACTTTTTCAAAATTCGAAATTTTTTAATCACGAATTTTTCTATTTTTGTTTTTTATTAATTTTTATCTTAAATCTTCGACTTTTTCTCGAATTTTGTTGTTTTGTAAATTTAAACTTTTTTTCAAAGTTATATTTTATGTCGTATTTTTCAAATTTTGCTTCTTTCAAAAATTTCGATCTTTTAGAAATTGTTGACTGTCAGAATTACGACTTTTTTAAAATTTCGACTTTTTGAAAAGTTGAATAGCAAAAATTTCAACTCTTCCAAAATTCCACTTTTTCAAAATTTGGACCATTTCCCAAAATTTTGATTTATTTTAGAAACTATTTCGTTTTAAAATTTTGTCTGTATTTTAATTTTGATATATTTCTTTGAAATACAAGTTCAGAATTTTGACATTTTTTGAGTTTTTGGCATTTTTCAAAATTTCGTCTTTTTGTACATTTTATTATTATTTTTTTTTGTTAAAAACTTCGATATTTCAAAATTCAAAGTTTCTTCATTTTTTTCAAAACTTCCTCTTTAACGTCATGCTAATTTCGTTACCAACATGCTGCTGTTAACATTAGACAACATAAGTAAAATACAAAATATAAAATACGAAATGCGAAATACAAAATGCAAAATGCAATGCAAAATGCAATGCAAAATGCAATGCAAAATGCAATGCAAAATGCAATGCAAAATGCAATGCAAAATGCAATGCAAAATGCAATGCAAAATGCAAAGAGCAACGCAAAATGCAAAGTGCAATGCAAAATACAAAATACAAGATACAAAATTCTGTCATACAAAATACAATCACACAAAATACAGTCAGACAAAATAACATCATACAAAATCATACAGAATACAATCATACAAAATACAATGTGATACAAAACACAATGATACAAAATACAATGATACAAAATACAAAATACAACAATTCAAAATGCAGTCATACAAAATACTCATACAAAATACAATCATACAAAATAAAATTATACGAAATGCAGTCATACAAAATACAATTATACAAAATACAATAAAAAATACAATCAAACCAAATACATTCATACACAATATAATCATACAAAATACAATCACATAGATTAGAATAAAATACGATCGTACAAAATACAATCACACAAGATACAATCATACAAAATACAATCATACAACATACAACAGACAAATATAAAACACACAATACATCAAATACAGAATATATTTTAGGATTTTAATTCTATTGTTTCTTTTAAAAAAAATCATACCACATGATGATTAACATTTACATCTTTCGTTGATTCTCCAACGCAGTAGTTTGGTTTTTGTTTATTTTCTTGCCTCTCGGATTCACGGGAGGTTTTTATAAATTTAAATTTGAAAAAGTCAACTTTTTGAAAACTTTGATTCTTTAAAACGAGAAAACTACTTCAGGCGCGTTGATTTTGGATAGGAGGTAAACTTTTGCTTTGGCGTGACCATCCCTCATCACCATCACGCGTAATCAACATGCCCTAATGTTAAAAGTATATTCTACAGTCAACATTAGAGCATGTCAAAGTGTTTTTCCTATCAATAAATATTAGATTTGTTTTCATATGATCAATCATCCAAACCAAAGTAGGTCAGTTTGATCAAATTTATTTTCAAATATTTCCAATATTCTGACTTTTTTAGCGTGGGTTTAAACTGCAACACTACACATTTCCTAGCTTTAAGTTTTCACCTCTATCGGCAGCCTCCAAGACTGCCCATTTTTTTTTCTAATTCTATTTTTCTTATTTTGGAGTTCTTTTTCAAAATTTCAAATTTTGGTCAAAATTTTGAGTTTACACTTTTAATTTCCTGCTTTTTTCCCCAAAAGTTCGACTTTAATTTCGAAATGTCAATATTCTTCTCGAACTGTGAAAAATAGTGTCTTCTAGATTTTATTCTATTTCATTTTATTTATTTATTTATTCTTTTCTGCATTAAACTTTCGACGTTTTTATAAAAATTGTGCGCAGGAACTTAGTCTTAAGCTTTCTTTTGTATGGAAATAATGATTCTTTTGCAATACTTCGAGTTCTTTTTAGATTTCTTGTCTAAAGCTTCAATTTTTACTGTTTTCTTCCAAGGTACCTGCTGTTGAAAATATCAGAATTTCTATAAAATTTAAAATTTTAAGATCAGGGTCTAAATTTCAGGGAAAAGTTAAATAAAAAGTGTTAAGTTGGACGAAAATCGGAGTTTCGTAAAAGTATACCATAATTTATATTGAATAAAAAAACATTTCTTGAAATTTCAAGAAAATATTTCGACAATAAAGCTAAAGTTTCAAAAAAAAAAGAAAAATCGAAAACCGAAATTTTCAAGTTTAAAGAAACAATTTCTGAAAAAAAACTTAAAAATTTCCAAGTTTACACTGGAAATTTTATTTTTTTTTTTGATATTTTATTTTTTTAATCTCTGTTCTAAAGCATCAATTTTAACTATTTTCTCCCTAAACTATTGAGAGACTCGAAATTTTGATTTTCGGGGAGTAATTTTAACTTTTCGATAGTTCGACTAATCTCGAAACCTTTTCTCTCGAAACAAGTTTTCTTATATTTCCATTTTAAGTTCCAAATTTCGAACTATTTTTTCAAATCGGAACGTATTTTTCGAAATATTTCTGAAAGTTTCGAGCCGAAACTCAATTCTTTTTTGTACACAAGTCCCTCTCAAAATTTCCTGTTTTTTCTCTAAACGTTTAAGGTTTAACTTGAAAATTTAAATTTTTGTTTTTAAAATTTGGAGCTTTTTCTTAAATTTTTCAGCTTACACTTAACATTATTTTTTCTTAATTTGAGCTTAAACTTGAAAATTTGACTTTAATCTCGAAATGCTAAACTTTCTACCTGAGATTTCATCTTAAACGTATAATAACTTAACGTTCTCTTTTCTCATAAACTAAGTTTATTTTTAAAATATTCCCGTTTTTTTAATGCGTTTAATTTCGAAATGTTACTATCTTTTTGAAATTCGGTTTTTAAAATTACAGTTTTCGATTTTCCTAGAAATATTTCCTTTATAATCATAATTTTTGCTATTGTCTTGATTTATTTTAATATTTCAAGTTTTATGTCGAAATTTTTTGTCAATAAAATACAGTGTGGAATCGTTGCGATCGAGATTTGGCAAAGTACTCAGCAAAAACGTTTGACAACTTGGCAAAGGCAGTGAGGCCAACCGAACTGAAATATTTGCAAATGTCTAGTATTTCTGGTTATGTTGGAAGTTGACACCAATTTCCATATTTTAAGTGCGACACCCTATATATTTTTGCGTCTATTTGATATTTTAAGGTCACTTTGGATAAAAAACATTGTTCTTAAAAATTATAGTTTTCGAGATAACTACATTTTTAATTAAAAAATTGACAGATACAAGCCCTAGGAAATTCTTTGTTTCTCCAGAAACTAGATATTACTTTCACATTTGATATGTGAGTGGAACACATACATGTATGAAACTAGGCTTGCTCACACTATTTCGAGTGTTGAATTTATACCTACATTTTGGTAAATTCAAACAGTGATAATTTTGTTATGTTAAATGGAACACCTTATATTTTCTTGGCCTATTTTCTACAAATTTAAATAATCTTTTACCTAATATAGGCATTGCAGGTGTTGTTGTTACAAATTTTAAAGACAAATACAATTTTAACTTTTTTTTTGGAAATTTCTTTCTTCTCAAACTTCGCAGCTCGTAGTTATTATAAATTCTTTTCTTAGGGAATACTTTGAAAGCGGGAAGTGCAATTTGAAAAATGGCACAGTAGAATCAAACATAATTTTCCTAAGACTCTAAGACAAACAAATTAAAAGAAATATTATATTGTAGTTCTTATAGCAGAAAAATCTGTCCCAGCATCAAACCATGTTATTGTTTTATCGTTTTGCCATATTAGAAATTAGAGCTTACATGTGACTTCTACAAATATGGCGTTTCAGTGTAACGTCCAACTTCTAATATAGTAAAGCTTTAAACTTTATTGTATTATTGCATGTTATCCATTCGAAAATTAATACTTCGTGAATTGTAACCACTTTATTTCCAAACTGATTTCGGATCACTACAATTATAATTCACTCAACTTACTGATCAATTAACTAACAAACCAACTAACTAACTCACTCTTTAATTAACTGATTGAGGGAAAGACGACCTCGTATTTATAGGCTTCTGGTTTTCCAGAAAAAAATGGATACAGATAAGGCTTATCGCTTGCGGAAACATCTAGAGTGCTTACCTGCCGTGTGATCCATCATCGCGGTCGCTTCCCATTATTACATTTTTCTGGAGAATTCCTTAGATTAGATTAGATTATATATGGGTCGCTTCGTGTTTCTCTTCGTCTATCCCGCACCTCGACCTAAGGAGATCTTTTGTGCATACCCTGATCTATGTAGTTTTCAGGTTAAAACATTTGTAGAAGTTTATTATGGACCTGGGATTGAGTTTTTTCCATATCTGAGGGTCTAAGCACGCCCATCCGAGTTGGCCCTGCCTTTTTCGTGCAAGCGCATCGAACTTGCATAGCACATGTTCTGCAGTCTCCGCAGCTTCTGCGCAAAAGCGACATAGGCCTGTTTTAGCATGACCCATTTTCTTGAGATGATACTTCATAGGGCAATGTGCTGTTAAGAGGCCGGTTAGGATCCTCAATTTGGACTTGCTGTGTTCTAAGTAGACCTTTGTCTTTTCAAGCGTTCCAGATATGAATCTTTTCGCCTGTCTTAGTCCTGGATATGATCTCCAGTGGGAGATTCTTGACTTTGTTTTTCATTTTTTGACCTCATTGTTGATTTGACTTTTAGAAAAACCAAAAGCCGAGTTCAGGTCCAAGAAATGATGATGCAAATCCTTCTCTAGCGAGTTGGTCCGCAGCTTCATTCCCTTGTATTCATTTGTGCCCTGGCACCCACTTAAGGCCGATCCTGTTGTGCATTTAGCCAGTTTACTTTAGAGTTTGTTGACAGTCCCAAACTAGTTTGAATTTGACAAGGCAGCTGCTGAGAGCTTTTACTGCCGCTTGGCTGACAGAGTTAATGTAGATCTTTGTTCCTTTCAGGCTTCTTCAAAGACACTTGTAGGCGCAGAGTTCTATTGCATGTACTTCAGTTTGAAAGACAGTTGGGTCTTTTCCCAAGGCTTCAGAAGACCTATAGTTGGGGCCATAAATTTCCACTTCCAGTCCCATGTGTTGTCTTTGATCCATCTGTAAACCAGATGGATACCTTGTGTTTTTCTTCAGGTACTGATTGAACGTCAGTGTGGCTATCTAGGTCCAGCTCAAAGGAATGATCAAATTTGTACCTGGGTTGCATGTAATTCAACTGATCTTGCTAAAATCACCAGGCTACATTCTTTGAGGATTCCCATGTGACCGGCGAAGTCTCCTTTTTTAAGTTATTTTAATTGCAGTAATCTCGAAGCTCCTTTGATCGCCTCCCTCTTCACTAAAAGGTGGAGAGGAGTTAGACCTAGCATTACTTCCATTGCTGCTGTTGGACAGGTGTCCATTGCGCCTGGTATGCCCAGACATGCTTATTTTTGAACTGGTTCAGTTGGTTTTGTGCTGCCTTTTTCGTTATTTTTGGCCACCATACTAAAGAAGCCTATGTGATCAGGGGTGTAATTGTCATCCTATATGACCAATAGATCATTTTCGTTTTCAGACCCCAGGTTTTGCTGAATAATCTGCGGCACGTCCAGAACGCTGTCGTGGCTCGCTTGATTATTTTAGTCAAATGAGGATTCCAGGTGAGCTTTTGGTCTAGGACTATTCCTAGATATTTAGTCTCACTTGAGAAGTTAAGTTGAACTCCATTCATAGTGAGAGCTGCTAGATTTAGCTTCCTTCTCTTCGTGGAAGGAATTATAATTGTTTTATTTGGGTTTACACTTAACCCTTGTTTTGAACATCAGCTGGTTAATGGTGTTTAGAGCTTTTTGCATTAAATTCCGACAGGATTTAAGTCGTTTTTGCCCCTGATAATGACAGTAATATCGTCTGCATAACATATTGCTTCAAAGCCCGAGTAATGCATTATACTTAGCCACAATGGACCACAGCAGTGGAGATAAAATACCTCCTTGGAGTAGAGAATTCCTTACTAACACAAATTTTATAACTGCATTTACAAGTATTTTTTTAGTAATGAAGGTACAGTTTTGATAAACTGATTTGTTTAAATGTTTAGTTGCCTTAACTTCTTTTTAGAAACAGAAATGATTTTATTCTAAGTCTGTCAATATTTCCATAGTATTCGCTAAAGTGTTTACGTTTTGATATGGTTTTCTAAGGCAGTACTATAACCTTTAAATATGATTTTTTGTTTATTATTCCTGAAGAAGCTGCCTAGTAAGATGGTCACAATATCCAAGGCTTGCGAAGGCATAGTTTAGAAGAACTTATTAAAACAATAAGCGCCGCTTAATGGAATCACGTTGGTTCAGACCATTTTTATTCTAATAACCGGGGATTGTGTAAGGCGAATTTTAAAATTTACCCACTTTGAACATTTATTAATAATTTATCTGGTAATAATCAAGAACTCAATTGGACTAATAAACACTGTGACTTATTTCAAACATAAACTTTATAAAACTTTACAATTTTTGTTGGTTTTTGTCTAATAAAATCTTCCTAGCGGAACATACTTGAGGTTGAGCTTGATAAATGCTTTCTAGAAGTATCTCCAGTTCGATAGTTATGCCCAGATTGTCTGTCTTAATTGAATTCTCATAAAAAATACAAGTAAGTGTGATGAAGATTAAAAGTTTAAATAAGATTGGAAGGAAGTCCAAGCATTGGGGGACCTTATTAAATAGTCATTAACCGATTAACCCCTAAATTTTTTATTCTGTTATCCGAAAATTTGATTCTTATAACCGACAATTTTTCCATTATAAATTATGTTTGTTTTTATCCCAAAGGATTTAATATTTTCAAGCGGCTGATTCTACATCACTAACTGTTTTAAACCTCATCTATTGTATTTTATTTCGAAAAAAATAAATTAAAGTGCATTACAGTAAAACTTCCCTAATAGCGATCAACAAAAGTTGGTAGAAAATTTGATACTTTGAGAAGTGACCGCTTTCGAGGGAATAATCAAATAAGTGCGCTAGTTTTTCAAGAAGCTCAAAGTGGCCACTTCTGAGGAGTGTCAGAAATGGGAAGTTTTATTGTACATATTTTCACAGCTGGCCACATCAATCCCACAATGACTTTCCAAATAATCACTTACTGTGCCATAATGTGACGGAACTCCTCCTCTAATATGACTGATAGCAATCAAATGATTACAACTCGACCATCGGTGATCGTAAAATATATTTCGTCCCTCGTAAAAATGCGATAATAATTCGAAATGACGGCGGTACGTCAAATTCACGACAGTGCCATGGACAGCTCAGACTCCAGTGATTCCTGCAACACTGTGACTAACAACAACGAGCCCAGTTTAAATTTTTACAAAGCGGGATTCAAGTACAACGATTTCGTGAACAAACTCGATAGTTACAATAACAACCAACTACTTCTGCCTACGCAGTTCTATAAAACATTGTTGGCGAAAGCCGTTTTATCCAGCAGTGATGACAAGAGCAATGTGTACAAAAATATGCTGTTCAACAAGGGAGGAGATTTTGAGCAGGTAATTTTCTGTTTTGTATATTATACAAAACCACCCTTTATTTTTAAACTAGTAATGATCATAATATTAATAGTGCACTCTTATAATCATAATTACGACCGCATTTTTTAATAACTGAAAACTGAAACTGCCACATTAATGTTCTATTAAATTCGAATGTTCTCAAAATATAACCACAAGGTTTTTTATCAGTAGAGTATGAAAGTTGTTTGTTCTGAACAATATTGAACACTGCTGCCCCAGAAGTTCGGGCATCCGTGCCAGATTTTTTTTTGCAAAATGTGCTTCCAAATTGTATCAGAAATAAAGTAGAAAAAATTAAAAAAGTTACTTAATATGTTTTATTTAATTAACTTGATCTAAAGTAAGCAAGGTGGTTTAAATCGCAATGCCTTAGAAGTCCAAGTAGTTTCACCGCCACAATCAGTCTGCCTAAACTGCCAAAGCTTCTGTTGATCTGTTGAATTTTCTTGACATGGTTATATTGGTTTTTAACAAACTGATTTATACTTGTTTAATTAGTAAATGTAGGAATATTAAGATTTCTTAATGCAATCTTAATGTCATAAGTCAGTATCCATGTTTTATCAGTTCGGCTATATTACTAACAGAATTCATAACTACTGTGTCACTAAAACATAATAATATCCGGAGGCTGTTATTATACCCTTCAGACTGTCGAGAATCGAGAAAAGCACGACAACTGGCAGATTGTCTTGATAACCTGAATCATTTCCCCATTACAGACATATTCGACCATTACAGATATATTCCGGTATAGACGTTACAGGGCTATAGGCGAAGTTCACGGAACCACAAGCCACATTGCTCTTCCTGCATTAGCAAGCCAACCACTGAATGTTAGTAAATATCATTTGCAATTGATCGAACACACTATTTGACAAATTCATTGGCCCTTAACAATCATGGTGACTAACTTGCAAGTTTCGAAAAACGTTTGGTAGGAATTGGCAACACTGTCAACAATAGTAACATGACACGCGACCTAAGCAACCGATTGCACCTGGACGTATCACTAAATTAAAATTTCCCATTTGCAGTAAAAATAATCAATTCTGATTATGAGGTTCGAGTTTATTAACCAATAATTTCAATGAAAGAAATAACACGGAAAATTATTATTTGCTAAGATTACTCCTTAATATGCAATTGATGAAAATTTATACTATACCAGGAAAAAAAACTTCGGATGAAGATTGATTAATTACGTAACGTGGCTTGATTTTATTAGTTGAAAACATTCGAATGATATTTTTTTAACCAAAGAAAGTAATATTGATTGGCTACATTTTTAGCTACATTAGCGACTGCAATTAAGAATTCGCGCTTGCAATGCTGATGGGACTGCTTCGTCTGGTTTGTTTTTATATCCTATCTATTAAACATAAATAAACACTTCGCAATCCTATGCTGTTATATTTTGCTAATTATTACCCTTTTTGCTTGCCGTTTTCTGTTTTTACAACGACATAGATTATAGATTACTGTATGGAAACTTCATAGGTTTGGCAAGAAATAAATTGCATACGAATGCCGTCGATCGTGATTTGCTATATTATCGAGAAATGCCAAAAACTCGTCTTTTCATCATAACTCGGATAATTCTTTGTCGAGAAAATTAAACGAAAACATTTCAAAGAAAGTGTTTTGTGTTGTTTCAAGTAAGTTGTATAACAATGATGACGAATTTATGGATAAGCCTGCCAAAACGTTTCAAATAATTTTAATATCACATTCTTTATTTAGAATTGTCGTCGCCCAAGAACAATCATCACTGCTGATATTCACTAATGTCAAATGGTTGAATCGCTACAAACTATACAATATACCTACCATTAATATAAGATGGATATTGAAATTAAATATACTATAGTGATTGTCACGGAAAATCTACACAAATTATGCAATTGCTGCTTACAATTTTGTTTTTAACTCCTTGCAATAAGGTTACTAAACAAGACGCTTATTACCAAACAAAGCATTTTTATTTACAACCACTAACTGGACCTATGGAAAACTCAATATGATGAAGCAGATTTTATGTGTAACGCATGTAGCAGAAGATATTTATGTTACGAAGGGTTTTGAGAGAAAAGTTGAAGACGAACTTTCTGTTTTTTTTCTGAAAGCTTGGGGTTCAAATTAAAAAAATTCATTCAAAGTTACTATGGTGGATGTAAACGCGAGTTCTGAAACAAATGATAATATAATTTTTCACATGTTACGAAATATGTGTGTAGTTTGACCACAAAAATAAGTAACAACCAGAAGATTGACGTTTGCCTTCTTGCTAATCGGCGTACCGTACATTATATTAACTATCGATATAAAACATAATTCAAATTTCAAATTTCAAAATTCAAAATTCAAAATTCAAAATTCAAAATTCAAAATTCAAAATTCAAAATTCAAAATTCAAAATTCAAAATTCAAAATTCAAAATTCAAAATTCAAAATTCAAAATTCAAAATTCAAAATTCAAAATTCAAAATTCAAAATTCAAAATTCAAAATTCAAAATTCAAAATTCAAAATTCAAAATTCAAAATTCAAAATTCAAAATTCAAAATTCAAAATTCAAAATTCAAAATTCAAAATTCAAAATTCAAAATTCAAAATTCAAAATTCAAAATTCAAAATTCAAAATTCAAAATTCAAAATTTAAAATTTCAAAATTCCAAATTTAAAATTCCAGATTCAAAGTTCAAAATTCAAAATTCAAATTCAAATTCTGAATTCTGAATTCTGAATTTTGAATTTTGAATTTTTAATTCTGAATTCTGAATTCTAAATTGTAAATTCAAAATTCAAAACTCAAAACTCAAAATTCAAAACTCAAAATTTAAAATTCAAAGTTTAACTTCAAATTTCATATTTTAAATTTTAAAATTCAAATTCCAAAATTCAAATTTGTTTATTTCATAACTAAAAAACAAAGAAAAAGCTTTCACAAATATATAAACTTGACCACGAAAAAGAGCCTTCACCTACTTTTACAATTATCAGTGCTTACCTCAAAACTTCTATCACCCGCCAAAGAGGGAGAGAGGTTGACTACCACCGTTTTAGACTTTGGAAATTTCGACTTTGAAATTGGGGTCATTTTTGTAAATCTGACTTTAAGTTCAATTTTTTTTTTATATCAATTATTTTTGAAAATTTAAAATGTGTGGAAGTTTGGATATTTCAAAACATTAACTAGCAATTTTTGCTTAGATAATAACCCTTTTATATACGAATATATACAAGTTTATTACGATGCAATTGAAATCTAATTTCATTAGAATTTAATGAAAACCAAATTGCAATTGCAAAGTTCACGTAGATGAGGCAAAACTTGTATCACAGGTTGCATCGCAACATCCATAGATACAAACGCCCTCGGCGTGACTTTACTTTCATCTAGTTTTGATAAATGACCAATCAAATGTTCTGTAATTAAACAGTTAAACGTTTTTAAAATTGAAAATATGTACAACCGTAACCATAGACTAGTTTCGGCATTCCTTGGCCTCATCAGCATGGTACGGTGGAAACAGTTAAAAGTCAGTTACAAGTCACCCAATGGAGGTTTACTCTCTTGGATACTTACACGACTGACTAACGGCTTTAAGTTGGAAGTGTATACAACCACCGTACCATGCTGATGAGGCCAAGGAAGGCCGAAACGGGTGTACATATTTTCAATTTTAAGCACGTTTAACTGTTTAATTACAGAACATTTGATTGGTAATTTAGCAATTTTTAATTTTTACTTAACATTTTTACATTTTTAAACATTTCGAAAACTGAATATTTCTACGAATTTCAAATTTTTGCTTAACTTGAAATTTCAATTTTCAGCAGTTGCGCCTTTTTATTAAATTTTCACTTATTTCCTAAATTTCGAGTTTTTTTTCCAAAATTTCAACCTTTTCTGGAAATTTTTGATCTTCTTTTTCTTTTTTGTCTTCACTGAAAAATGTTATTTTTATTTGAAAACAAATTCTTGAAATTGTGTTTTTTATCAAAATTTCGGCTTTTTTTCAATATTTTGACATTTTCTTGTAAATTAAATACTTTTCATTATGCAGATTTTGTCTTTTTCTTAAATTTCTCTTTATGTTTTGAAAATTTTGACCCTTGTTTAAAATTTGACCGTTTCCCAGAGTTTTTTTCAGGAAATTTTATTTAAATTTTACTTCCATTCTAAAAAATCGGTTAAATTATAACTTTCTTGATGAATTAGATTTTTCAAAATTTCCAGTTTTTTTAAATTTTCGTCATTTTCTATTTTTAATTTGTTTGAAAACGTCCACATTTTATCATCAAAATTTCGCTTTTTTTTAAATTTCGAACACGTCTTTTTTTAAATTTTGCTGTTCCTCGAAACTTCGAACGTCTGAAAATTCGACTTTTTAAGAAATCTGCATCTTACTTATATTAAATTTCGATTTTTTTTAGGAATCTGACTTTTTAAATTGTGAATTTTTAAAATTTTAAACGAATTATATTAAACAAGTTCGAGACAATTTTTATTTTCGTTTGAAAATTTCGAAAATCTTACCAATAAATCGATCTTTTTTCAGTTTTTCAGAATTTTGACTCTTTTTGCAAATTCAATTATATCGGAATACATTTTTTTTTTAATTTTGACCTTGCCTGCTTATCACTTCAACGAATGCAAAACCTGAAAACTTTGCTTATTTTTTTTTCTTCTGCAAATTCTAAGTTTTTGAAATTTCGATGATTTTTCCTCATTCCAAAAATACACTTTCAATTCCTATTTTATTGCTAAAATTTAGTATAAACGTCGTATTATTTATAAAAATAAGATTGTTTTGGAATTTTTTTTGAAAATTTTACAATTATTCAAATTCATCAAATATACAGGGTCCTCAGCGATAAATAGAACAGTGCCATATATCAGATACAGAGTTGAGTTAAAAATATTGAAAACATTTGCAGGTAGAAATATCTTAGCTTCCGTTCTTTCTCTCTAGGTGGCACCATGGTAATGAATGTTTTTAATGGGATCTGGTATTATTTATTACATGTTTGGATTCTTCCAACATTTTTGACAACTTTTATTCAAAATTACAATAACCTGTAACCTACAGATCTCACAAAATAAAAAAAATTCGAAATAAGCACTGTTAGAGGTTAGAAAAAGGATTTTAATCTTTCTTTTCAAAAACTTATAAAATCTATGAAAATAAAATTCGTGAATTTAGTGACCTAATAAAAGTACATTTTGTAAATGTTTTTTGTGATCTTTATTCATAAAAGAAGTGAAACTGACAACTCTCCTCAAAATTTTCTTTAGAACATTTTTTGTAAATTAGGGCTTTATCTAGTCCTTGTATTTTGCACAAAATTAATAATAATTTTCCACGAACTAATAAAGTGTATCACAAAAATAATACGTTTAATTGAAAACTTCGAAATTTCATTCAACGGAAAAAGTACGCCGCGTTGCGAAATAATTTAGGAAGTACTTCTATATCTAAAATGTGTATAAGGCTTCTTTATAATATAATAGCAAAACTCCTTTCCTTTAGAGTTAGGGTCTTCCATTTTTTTCGTTTAAAAACTGAAATCTATTACATTTCAAATAGTGGAAGCAGAACACTACACAATATACAAAAAAACACTAATTCAAGACCAGTTAAACGCTGACAGCAAAGAACTTTTTTCAGCATCACTCTAGTACCATTTATTTTTTTATTTAAAATCTATTAACTTTACAAAAAATGCAAAAAACAAACTTATTAAGCTTTATAATTGATGTTATTATAAATTATTATCCTAGTTTACCAAAAAAAAATTTAATAAAATATTTAAAAGGATTGTAGATTTTTGTTCTTCTATTTATAAGAGCTCATTAAAATATTTATAAAATGTATTTTCAGTAGAAAATTAATTAAAAACTTTTTTCTAAGCTCTAACTTTGAAAAACCTTTACTTCTAAAGGAGTAGGCTTCAAAAAATCTTCACAAAAAACTAACTAATTTTCGATTTAAAATCATCTCCTCAAATTTTTTGCTACACCCTATATAAATCGATTGTTATAGAACATGTTTAATTTCAAACTATTTTTGATATCAAATACTAGTGTTCTCCGGATATGCTTAAACTTATTTCAGTATTAAAAAATACAAAAGTAAAATTAAAGGAGAAATTATGTACAACCTTAATATTAATTAACTCAAAAAAATTGTGTAATTTTGTGGTTTTCTAATATTATTCTGGTGTTTTGCTTAATAACAATAATTAATTGTATATTACATACTTCGTAACGAACATCAGACTAAGTGACTAAAACTACTAAGTTTATTTTTCATATTTGTCGTGAGACCTAAGAAATGTTATTTGTTTTCAGAAAGCGTTTGGGTGGGACGGCACCCAAACGGGAGGAAGCCCATCCGGTCCTCAAACTGGGGGTGTTGGAGGTCAGGGCGCCCAGGGACTGGTCCACTGGATGAGCGTCATGGCGGAACACATGGACCCAGCCATGTCCCACTACATGTCTTGGAACCAAGAGGTAAGTTAAATCCGAATACACCCTACCGTCGTCATCGGTATTGCCAACGGTCAACGTTGACAGACTGAACAGTTTGAGAGAAAGATTGGGATTTTTAACACTTGACTACCTCTTAATATGTGGAAGATCGAGGGAAAGTTATGAGGGGTCGGTACACTGCATAATAGGACGATTATGTAGATGAAACCCTTAGAATGACCCCTGCGGCGCCGGTTTAAGAAAGGGTTACAACCACCACTTCAGGTGATATGTGATTTTCAAATCATATGCAAATCTAGTCTTACATTAAGATAATTCAGCTTCCAAATTCACGTTTCAGTCATTCTAGTACCCTATGTCATTAAGCTCTGAAGAATGTATATGCTAAATATGCAGGTTTAGTGAAGATGGGTATGTAATATATAAACAGTAAATTCTAATAAATTTTCTCATAGATCTCAGTTAATCTTCTCAAATTGTGTGAAATTTTGATCGACAGCTTGTTTATATCACAACACTTTAAACTAAATAAACGACCTAGTTCCCAGTAACAATAAGAGATTTTAAAATATAATTTAAATAAATCCATCTGGTTCTCGAAAAATATATGAGGTATACGAGTTACATTTTTTCTTTACAAATACCTTAATTTTTAAATATTCGTTCTAGGGGAAAAATAAGCATTTCTGTAAATATTAAGTATCTACCCCGAAAAGTTAATATTTGGAATAATACCTAAGTTAGAAAATGTTGTTGAAACGTTTCTCGTAAACGAAAGCCTAATTAGCGGCAGATATTTCGTTTCATATGTTTCGAAAGCAAATAATCCGGTTGTTCAAGCACTGAACATTAATTTTGTGAATATGACAAAATAATACCGCAAACCAGGCCTACTTTGTACAAGTTTTGGAACATTTTGTGATATATTTCTTTTTGTGCTTATGATACTTATAAGTACTGGCTTCAGTTATGATAATGCATGTCTTGTTAATATCTGTGCATAATCAAATAATAAAAACTGTTACTAAAACAATTTATACTTTTACCTAAATACCTGGCAAAGCAGTCCCATTTTTGGGGCTACTTTGTCAGGTAGTAACTTTTCTACGAAAAATTATTATAGGTCTAGCTAGGGGCTTCATTCTCAGTAAGTTTAGTTAGTTAGAAGGTTTACATCTATTCATCTATGAGAGCTGTTCTTATAAATGCAGTTTTTGAAAAAATGTAGCCCAGGGTGATTATCTTCCCATATTTTAATGGTTATGCGTTACGTTTAGACATATTTGGCGAATAGTTAGTCAAAATATTACATAAGCGGAATTCCCGATTTGTTGCTTAGACAGAGTGTACCAGCTAATGGCTACTCATCTTCAGGATTTACGAATGGCGAGATATTGCCTACCCATTTTCAGTACTTGGGAAGGTGAATTATTGTTTTCTCATCTTCAGGATTTAGGGTATTGTAAATATTTTGAATCTACTAGATGCTTACCAAATAGCTTATTGCAGAGCGTGCTACGTAGAATTTTGAGATTTTAATTCATCTCACTCTGATTTACTCCTTTTCTAATATTAGTAGACATTTTTTCAAAAGTTTCCATAGTTTGAGTACGATGGACACTGTAATTTTTTTAGGCCTTGCTATTATTTTTGATTATTACTTCTTAACCAAACCAAAAAGCTAATAAAACATAACAAAATTTAATAGTAATTGAAATGTAATTACGACTGATAAAGTAGCCCCGCATGACAAAGAAGCCCCGATTTAAGGTATATAAAAATTAATTTCCTATTAGTTGCACGATATTCTCGATTGCCCATCTTATCTGACTTATTTACGCCTGTGGAAGCGAGCATGTTCATAATGTGATAAGTATCTCTGTTGAGCTATCAAATCTTGAAATAATGTTCATTCGGGAAAGGGATCCTCTCTTGGTTCTTATATGATCAGTGTGGGTCGTTTGAGGGACACGTGCCCCCCTACATACCCTTGAATCCTCCCGTAATCTGGCCTCACGCATATTAAACAATTTTCTGTTTTTACATGTATTAATCAAAGCGAATGTGTAAACTTTCCATTTCTGTACTTTTCATTCTCTTTCGCATTATATGAACAACTGTCACTACTTTTCGAGGCTTGCAGTTTAGCGACAATTAAAAAAAAACAGAAATTTTACATGAATTCAAAAATTAGAGAAGAACAATCGAAATTTTCAGATTAAATTCGAAAATTCAAGTTTAAGATCGGTTCAGAAAAGTTTACAAAACTTTTTTTTGAAAAATAACTGACACCTCATAAAATCTGCAGAAAAATTCTTTTAAAATTTGTCGAAGAAATTGGGGATGACGCAAAGGTGTAAAAAATCTCGAGTTTTATTTGAAAATTCTAGAATAAAATTTGCAACTTCGAAATTATTCAAAAAAAGACACCAAATTTTGAGTCTAACTTGAAATTTAAAAGAAAACGACGAAATTCCGGGATAAAATCTAAATTACAAAAAAAAATTAACGTTCAACGAAGTATAAAAAATGTAGTAGAAATTTTGAGAAATTATTCATTGTATCGGAAAGACCTATAATTTATTTTAAAAACCCTTTTTAAACTTTTAAGCAAAAATGGCAATTCCGGGATATAATCAAAATTTTGGTAAAAAAATCTCAATCAAAATTTTAATTTCGAAATTTCATATTTGGGATAGAAATCGACCTTCTAAAAATAAATTAAAATCTTTAGACAATTTGTTGGAAAAGAAGTAAAAATCCAAATAATTTTGAGAAAAAAAAAGTTAAGATTTCGAAAGAGCCTATGGTTGAGAAACTCTTGAAATACCGAGAACAATCTCAAAATTTTGACTTTGCAGATGAAATTTCGAAAGGAAATTAACATTTCGAGATAAGTTATGAGATTTCGCTGTGCTCCAAAGACATAATAGGGTAATCCTGTGCAAATGAATTAAACCGAAAATAATTAAATAAAAATAACTTTTTTAAATTAATACGTTTTTTAAAACGAACCAAAAAGTATAAAATAATTTCTCGTAGTTCCATTCAGATTTATAATCCCATATAGCTTCCTAATTCTAAACACATGGTCCTGAAAATTTCTGATATTGAATTTTTAACAGCTATGAAAATACTTTTAAAATTTAAAACGTCCGTTCATCGGAAAGTCGGTTTAAAATCGATTGCAAAATTTGTACACATATCAATGTTAAACGTCGATTGATGCCATTTTTCAATCGCAAACAAAAAAGCGAGTTACCTAATAAAAGAGGTGTAATTAAAAGCCGAGATTGAGATATTAAGTCGAAAATTTGAATAAAAGAGAATATTTCTAAAAAATCTTGAAATTGCGTCTCCCATTTTAGATTTAAAAGTGAAAAATTAAGTCAACATTTAGAATGATAAATTTAAAAATTCTGTAAAAAGACTAAATTTTAAATTTAAAGTCGAACTACTAGGCAAAAAAATATTTTAAAAAAAACAACAAAAATAAAAAATACATTCAAAATTTAGGAATTAAAAATTTCTCGAAATTTGTAAAAAAAAAGAAATCAATATTTCAACTCTAAAATCGAGAAAAACTCAAACTTTACTAACAAAATTCAGGTTTTGACGAAATTTAAAAAAATTGAAAGTTGCAGTTTAAAACAAGAATGTTGTGGAAAATAGCTAAAATGTTACGGTTAAAGCCGGATTGATTATATAAGTGTAGATTTCTAGTCTAAAATGGATATTAGTAGTTTAAGGATACATTGTTCTCCGGTCAAAGCTTTTTCGTTATTCGATTTAAGAAAAGATATTTGTTTGAATTTTCACTTTGTCAAATTTTTAATTTTAATCCAATTTTAAATCAATTCAATTTTAAATTCAAAATTCGGAAAAGACAATAAACTTGTAGAAAAAATATGTTTTATTTAACATTTCGAGTTTTTTTTTAAGAACTTGACTATTTTGATTTTTTCTTTGTTTTTTGTATTTATTTTCAGATTAAATTTAAAATGTGGAGATTTTGCTAAAATGTTTCGAATTAAAATGATATTTTCATGATGTTTTGTGTTTTACAGGAAAATATTGGAGGTTATTTCGATACTGAAATCGAAGTTTCGAAAAAAATTTTCAAGAGTTTAAAGAAAGATTCAATATTACTAAAATTTAGCTTTTGCAGAAATTTCTTGAAAAAAGTTATAATTACGAAAAAAATTATAAATTTTGGGTAAACAATTCGAACGGTCCACGGCAAACTCAAAGGGTAGGAAAAATCTTTGAAAATTTAAAAAATTGAAAGAATAAAATAAAAAAAATTCTTTTTATTTTGAGATTTAAGGTGAAAAATTTAAAACTAAAAATGAACCTTTCAGCAAAATTTTGGAAATTTAAATTTATTTTGTGGAAATTCAAAGTGTTAATGTTAATGATTGATATTTTAACATTAACTTATTGTTAGTGGAACTCTTCAACAGTTCTAACTTCTAAAATTTCGATTAGAAAGTTAATATTTAAAAAAAATTGTCTAGAAATTTTCGCCTTTATAGTTGACATTTTGCATAAAATCGAAATTCCATTTCAAGTCTAATGTGGTATCAGACAGCAATTTTGAGTTCTAAAGTCAGACATTCGAGATAAAAAAAATAAAGATTTTTAAAGTTTCAACGAAACATTTTAAGATTTCTTAAAACGTGATATTTTTAAATTTCTAGTTAAAGGTAAAATTTTTGAAAAATATAGCTAAATTTTTGAAAGAAAATCTTTAAGTCTCAGTTTAAGGAAAACCCATTTTTTAGAAATATTTCGCCTTTAAACAGACATACATAATTCAGCTTTAAAACCTTATTTCTTGACAAAATTAAAATTCTCCAAAAAGTACAAATTTCGAATTTCGAAAAAGAATATTTTTTAATTAAGGGAGATATTTTAAGACAGAATGTTGAACTCTTAACAAAAAATCATTTTTCTGAAACTTAAATCTTTCCCAAAATTTTAAATTTTTAATAAATTTTATATAAATTTGCTTCAGCCAACTAAAGTTTTTTGTTTAAAAAGACGAATTATTACTAATTAGGTCTTAGAAACCTTATATACTAAATACATGTTTATAAAAATATTTTTCTCTCGGCAACAATTACAATAGTGTAACAAAATGTAGTTACAAAATTTGTATTAGTGAAAGGAACTCTCTGGACACATTTGATAATGGGAAGCGGCTGCAAGAATGAATCATATGGCAGATAAGCGCTCTAGACTTTTCCGTAAGCGCAAGTCTTATCTGTATGGCGATCCGTTCTAGAAACCGGAACGGTACCTATAAATACGCGGTCGTCTTTCCCTCAGTCAGTTGGTTAGTTAGTTGGTTCGATAGGCAGATGGTTAGATCGTCTGCTAATTAGGTGAATCATAATTGTAGAATTCCGAAATAAGTTTGGAAATAAAGTATTACAATTCACGAAGTTTTAATTTTCTAACCGATAGCACGCAACAATATTAAAAATACTCTATTAAAATATGAATTTCATTTTTATAAATTTGGAACGAAATCAAAAATGGTAACCTCTTGCAAATTTTGAACTTTTTCCTTTTTTTTTATCACTGGACCCAAAATAATTTTAAAAAGTATTTTAGAATTCTTATCGGCAGCGTTTTCAAATGAAACCTCACATACGATTAAAACGGGTTTTTCCTTGCACCAAACTATCCCTCAATTTTAATCTAAAACATTTTTTTAATCGTTAACTTTACGGTTATTTGGAACAAATTTTTTGCCAAATTTCAACTTTACCTAATTTTTCAGAAAAACCCTAGTGACAGACGGACGGACAGATACGAGGATGACATTATAAGGGTTTCTTTTTTTTTTTTCTTTTAAAGGTCAGAACATTTGGGTTTAAAGTTCAAATTTCTCAATTAATTAGAAAATGTCGAAACAAAAATGAAATTTTTTCGAAAAAAAAAAATTTCACTACAAACTTGAGATTGTGATATTAGAAAACTTTTGAGTTTTGAAGTTGAAATTTCGAAAAAATATTTCTAAGATTTGAAAAAAAAATCGAAATTTCTACAATTTTTACATTTCTAATTTCGTGTCATAATTCTTGAGTATACAGTTCGAAATTTGGGGTTTAACGTCGACCTTTACCTTGAAAAAACTTGCTTCTGAAAATATTTTTCCACAATTTCGTTTTGTGCCAAATCTTGAACATTAAAAATATCCAGAACATTTAGGTTTAAAGTCGAAATTTCCTGATTAAATATGAAATGTCAAAACAAAACCCAATTTTTTTGAAAAACATAAAATTTCATTTTAGACTTGAAATTTTCATATTAGGAATCTTTTGAGTCTAAAAGTCAAAATTTCAAGAAAATATTTCTAAATTTTGAAAGAAAGTCGAAATGTCGGCTTATTATTTTTTTACTGAAAAAAACTATACTAAAAGCATTATTTTTAACTGTTCATTGGTAATTTCGTAGAGAAACTGATATATATGTATGCATTAGAGTCGTTTACATTTTTTCCGATGGTCGCGATGTGTTTGGGGAATGTAACCCCCGCGAATCCGATTATATTTATTGCCAAATAGAGTTCACGTTTACCCATTTTGAATATGTTTTGTAGTCAAATTCTTTTACTATTTTTAGGCAAAATAGTATAATCATTTATTAAAAATAACTATAGAGTAGAGATGTAATTTTACCTTCTTGTTTATAAGAATTTAAAAGATTTCATTATTTTTATTGAAATTGTACATTATTCGTCTACCCACATCTGACTAGTTTCATTAAAAGAGTTAGTCCTGAAATGCGATTTATTTCAATTTTAAGTAGTAAAAGTGGTTGGATTCGATAAATATAAATTTCTATATCGGTCGTATAGCTGTCTAAAAGATTACCGACCCCCATAAATATGTAGTTCTCGAAAGGCATTGAGGAAGACACTGCTGCTGAAAAAAACAATTGTACCTAGGATATTACGAACAAAAAAACATTTGCATACCGCGGTTGTCGCAGTTGAAAAGGTCTTAGACAAAACCTCACCCCATAATTTTTTGTTTAACCCTTTAATTTTTTATAAATCATGCTCAATGGTTTTACCTGAATTTCTCACGGGCTTAAATGGGCAAGAATCATCTATCTTACGTTTGTCTCTCTGTTAATAGGCATTTCTGTCGCTCGCCTATTTACATACGGGGTCGAAATTAACCCTTCTAACGTATGCAGATGAGCACACCACTCGTCTAATACCCATTGTAAGAAGAGAGCATGTTCCTTTATGTCCATAGTTTTATGTTTTATCTCACGCAAAAAAGCAGGTTTTAATTTTATTTATTTATGCATGTAGCTTGTCGGGCTGGCGAAACTCATCACTGGAATCGCTGAGAAAAGCCAACAAAAAATCAGACCCTCAAAGCTTTTTCTAGATCGTTAAGTGTACGGATTTTTTGCCATCAGCTGAATGAGTAGCGGGAAGATTAAAAATTATGAATGCGAATCGTTGTTCGACGTAACGGGCAGATTCAAATAAAACAAAATACTGGAATTTAGAACCATGGAAAAAGATTTACGATTTCCACATAATTTCTATTGTAATTTTACAATCCTTTTATTTTTTAGAATATGTCATGGTCATCGCGTAGCCCGCCGGTCTCGTGGCCGTTAGGGTAGGACAAATTTTAATGGACCCTGAATTTAACATGAAAATATTTTTCATCTGATTATTTAATCATCATGTAGAGGCTGGATACTCAAGTTTAACATTGAACTTTCGAGATTAAAACAGCATTTCTAGAAAAGTAAAAATTTTAAATTAAACCTACAGTTTTCTTCTTTTTCTTTAAAATTTTTCGTTCACAAAACAGAAATTAAAAATTTTAAGTTAAAGACCACAATTCGAAGCTAAAGTTTCTAAATAAATCTCTTTAAAAATTTCGAGTTTCAAATCAATATTAATGACACTTAATGTTTTAGTTTTTTTATTCCTTAAGTTTTTTATAATGTTTATACCAAGAATTATTATAAAATTCATGCGTAATTTAAAAATATTATCAAAAAAGGGAACTTTTGAGTAAAAATTAAATTTGTGAAAATTTTTTTTTAAATTACATATTTTTCCAAAAGCTCGGCTTAAGATTAAGAAAGAAATAAGTGACGAATTTGAAATTACCTTGAAATTTAAAAATGTAAGAAAAAACCTCAATTTTGGGTAAATTTAAAATGATTGACATTTCCAACCCTTACTTCCTGAAATTCTTTAATATTCATAACTATTAAACTTTACTAACGATTAAAAAGCAACCTGGTCCGGTGTTAGCAAATATTTATCGAAACATTGTGCAATTTTTAATATCTGTTGCTTTTTAATCGTTAATAAAATTTAATAGTTATGAAATTTAAAATGTAATAAAAATTCTCCAAAAATTAGTCAGTTGTTTTCTACGTTATTATTGCATGCACTCAAAATACGTCACCTTTCTTCATTTATTATTCGCTTATTGAATTGATTTTAAAATTAAAATTATTAAAAAAATATGAGTTTCGGCCTAAATTTTGAGAGAAAGATTGAAATTTATAGGTCATATCAGTGGATTTTTCCGCCCGGGGACAACCTGAAATAAGCCGCCCCACTAATTTCACAATTTAGCTTTTTTTTCGAAATTAAATTTTAAAAATTTCAATAATAACTTAAACATTCCAGATTTTATTTAATTTAAACTTGCATTTTTTGTTTTTTTTAACTTTCGACTTAAGATTGGAGATCCAAAATTTTGACTTTTTTTTTTTAAAATTGGTCTGCAACTTAAAATTTCTCGTTTTTCTAGATTTTGAGTTTTTATCAGAAATGTCGACTTTTTTGTCGAAAATGTGCTTAAAATTTAAACTTTAAATTTCCAGAAAAAAAACATTATTTCAAAAATTGATTTGGTATTAATTTTAAAGTTGTATGCAAGAAGTGTTGCCGATGGCCATAGTTTCTCTATGCACCAATAGGTGGTAGTACTAAGAGTCACTCGCTTGACGCCTGTGAATGTTTTAGTACTTACATTTGTTAACATTCGAGTTGGATATACCAAACTGACGAGATCTAACAAGATCAAAACCGGTATTTGGTTTCCAAACTTCGAATCTAATAAATGTTCAAACCTATTGGTCTGTGCATTATAGAATTTTAAAGTTGTTAAGGAAAAAAAGGACTATTTAAAGTTTAAGTTTGGAAGAAATAAGAAAGGTAAAAAAATCAAATTTATAAAAAAAGAGTTTAATTTATAAATATATCAATTTTAAAATCAAACCTTCGACTATTTTAAATTTGCTTTTCTTTTACATTTCGACTTTAATCCATGTAAATTCCGGTTTGTTGCTCAAAATTTGGAATTGAAATTCGAGACGCTCGAGAAAAATATTCGACATGTTATAATTAAATTTGAAATAACAAGAGAGTGAAATTAACATTTTAAAATCAAAAAATATATAAAATATTTGACCTAAAGTCAAAATTTTGAAAAAAAAACCAATTCTTTAAAAATTAATAATGTTTATTTTTCATTTAGAAAAAAAATTAAAATTTTAGAACTAAATCTAGATTTTACGCTAAAAATCGAGAATTTCCAGTTGAGATTTTTAATCTTATTTTCGAAATTAATTTAGAAATTTAGACTTTTAAAAAACATTTCATTTATTTTTCCCAATTTTAAATTTAATCTGAAAAGTTGGATTTCCTCCATTAAATTTTCAAAAATGTATTAACATGAATTAAATAACGAAACAAAAAATTTAAGATTTATAGAATTATATTTTAAAATTTCTAAAAATAAAAATATTTGAAATAAAAATAAAACGTCTTAAAATAGAGTTTACAGTCAAAAGACCGATAATTTTTGTAAAATTATTTTTGCTAAACATTTTTATTTGATAGTACGAATGCATGCTGTAAATAAATAAAATCTAAATTAATTATTTTGAAAAAATAGTCGAGAAAGAATTCTTAAGTTAAAATTTCTTGAATTTTTAAATTGTTCGTCAAAATTCTAATTAAAGTTTAAATTCGCGAAAAAAGTCTTACTTTTAAGATGAAAGTTTAAATTTTGAAATTTTAAGCAAAAATTATGATTTTCAGCTAAAATATTAAGAAAAAATTTACAAAATTCCCAATTTCTTTGAAATTTTGATTTTAAAATCTAAATTTTCACTTTTTTTAGAAAGAACAGTAAGAGTGATAAACTGCATCATTAATTTTTAATTTTGTATCCAAATGTCGCCTAAATGTTCAGCTTTACCTTTAATTTCTAATTTTGGGTCTAAATTCCTTTTAAAGTTTAAAATTCGACATTTCGAAAAATCTTGAAACTTCGAGAGGAAATTAGAACTTTTGAGAGAAAAGACACATTTACTAAAAAAATATATCTAAAGTTCGAGCCTAAAAAACACATTTTAGAAGAAAAGAGTACAAATTGCGAATTAAATTTAGAATATTGCGAAAAAGTGAAACTTTAATAAAAAATACCTAAATTAATACATATTTATTTGGTACATTTTTCGAGCTTTCTAATGAGTTTTTCTCGTTTTACTTTTTCATAAAAATCTTGATTTTTTTATAAATTTCGAATAAAAAGTCAAAGTTTTGTTAAAAAGTTGGAATTGCCAAATATTTTTTGAAAAATTTTAAATTTACTTCGAACTAGAAAGGAAATGTTAAATTCTATAAAATAATGTATGGTAAGAATGATAACAGCAAAAATCAAAGAGAAGAAAACTTCAAACAAATAAAAATCTGGTCATTTAAGTTGAAGTTATTAAATTAAAAATAAAAAATATTGCCGCCTTTACATATGTACCGTCCGGGGCCATGGCCCTCTTTGCTCCCCTTGCGATACGCCACTGGGTCAAATTTGAATTTTCCAGAAAAGGGTCAACGATTTGAATGTATATAGTCAACATTTTAAGAAACCGTACAATAAGAAAATGCTGCAGATTAACTCTTAATTTTGAGAATAAATATAAAATTGTTAAAGAAAAGAAATTAGTAATACTTCGAGCTTGCTCTCGTAATGTCGACCAAAATTTAAACTTTAAACTCGAATATTTGATTTTTCAAGTTTTAACTATGAAACCCAAGATTTTGCTTTAAGAGCGATTTTAAAAAGATGATATTTTTTAGAAACATTATATTAATAAATTGATCTTTTTTATAAACTTGGATTTTTTTACTAAAAATTTCGACTTTCCAATTAATGTTAAAATTCCCCAGAGAAAGGAATTGAAAATTCGAGAGAAACTGAAAATTTATAAAACAGAAACTCGACTTTTAACATAAAACTTCAAGAAAAATTGGCCAAATTTGGAAAAATTTATAGAAATATTTTATGATAAATTTCAAATTGTTATTCCTAAAATTTTGATTTTTGCTCTAAACTTAAAAGTAAAGGTCTTTATCGTATCATTAAAAATTAAGTGTCCTTAAAATTAAATCTTTATTGATAATTATTTACCTCTTAATATTTAGCAGCTAAATATAAATTTCATTTTCAAGGTTTGTTGATTTTTTTATGTCATCGTTGTCAATGATACGATAAATCTTTGAATGCAACTCGATTATCAGCGATTTAAACAATCTCGGACGTGGCCAAACGACTCGGCTAATGCCTCGTCGCCTGGCAACGTCTTCGATTATTATAAATCACATAATATTCTCGTTACATTAATGGTTATAATATTCCTATTTTCATAGACATTTAACTTTAAAATAGGTTTCAAATCTTTTAATTTCAAATATTCTAAGGTGCGATTTTTAGAAAAAGCTGTACTTTAAAATTTGAACTTGTATGGTACTAAACATTTTCAATTTAAACACGACATATCTAAAACAACATTTTCTATAAATTGATGTTTATTCAAGTAATCAGTAACAACATATTGTGTGTTATCGGTTCTAAAATTAAAACTTGTGAATTGTAACACTTTATTTCCAAACTTATTTCGGAACACTACGATTATGATTCACTTAACTAACAGACTAACTAACTAACTAACTGACCAACTGACTAATCGACTCCCTGAGGTAAAGACGACCGCGTATTTATACTCTTCCGGTTTTCTAGAGCGGAATCCGTACATATAAGATCATCGCTTGCGGAACCGTCTGGAGCGCTTATCTGCCGCATGATTCATTCTCGCGGCCGCTTCCCACTATCAAATGTTTCTAGAGAATTCCTTACACAATCACTAATACAAATCTTATAACTACATTTTGTTACGATATCTACCTTATATGTAATGTTATCAGTGAATTCTTACAAAATAGGGGAAAAATTTATTAATTACTATGTTTTTGATATTATTAAATAAAAATTACTAGCTTGTTAAACATTAAAGGAAATCTATTTAATTTTGTAAATTTAAGTAGTGATTAGTTAAGTTTCGATGCCAAACCAGAATTTTAAGACTTAAATCGAGGTTTCTCTAAAAAAAATTGAACTTTCGATTTTAGAGTCATATTTGAGAAAACAGTCAATGATATAAGGAATAACTTAAATTTCAGGCAAAAACTCAAAATTTTTGCAAGAAAATCACTTTGAGGAAACGTGGTTTCTAAAATTAATTCGAGATTTTATTTGAAATTACAATTATAAAGATAACTAGCTCAACACTTTTGAAGGAAGCATAATCTTCAAAGTGGAACGTTTTAGAAAATCTCTAAATTTTAGTTTAATGAAAATATTCTCCAGTTTAAATCGAATAAATGTTTTTTAATTTGGAACTTTTTTTAAAGTTTCGATATGAAAAAAAGTTTAAGTTAGAATATAATGGATTTTAACATGGAGTTTTGAAAAATTAAATTGAATTTGAAAATTTACAAGAAACAAGTCGAAACTGAAAATTTTGCCAGCTCAAATTTGCAGTTTTCAAAAGAAACTCAACATTTGAAGAAAAATTCAAATATCCTAAAATTTTTTCTTCAATTTTAATAGTAAAATTCTAATTTGAGGTCAAATTTCAACTTGAAACTTAAAATTTCTAGAAACAGTGAAAGTTTGGGGATTAAATACCAAAATTCAAGAAAGTGGACATCTCAACATTAAATCGAAAAGTTTTAGAAAATTATTTGTGATGAATAAAGATTTCTAAAATTTTAACTTTTTTTTAAAAGAAAATTTATTTGTAACAAAATAAATAAAAATTTTAAGTTTTAACTCGATATTTTGAAATGGAAATTCAAATTTCCAACTTAAAGTAAATATTTTAAGAAACAATTTGAACTTTTCAAATTAAAATAGAAATGGGTGAAAAAGTACCAATTGTTCAAACAAATTTGAAACTTCGGAATCAACCACAAATAAGTCGAATTTCTTTTAAATTCAGTCTACTCGCAAAAGCCAAATTTCGTTCACAAAAATGGAAATATTAAGAAACACTCGAAGTTTAAAAAATATCTCATTTTGTTACAAAAATTTGACCAAATGGACCAATTTTGCTTTTAAGCTGGAAGTTGCCAGAAATTCGAAATTTTGTAAGAAAAAAAGAGAAATAGTTAAGAAAGAACAATACTGTGACTTTACCATCAAAAAATTTAGCAAAAATCCTAGGAGTTTCGAAATCTTGAGAAAAAATCGAAATGTTTAGAAAGTCAAAGATCTGAGCAAAACATCTGAAAGTTGCAAATTAAAGTTTACCCTCAAAATTTCGTCCTTAATTTCAAAATTTTTGCTTAAAGATAAAGTATTGTTTCGTGTTAGATTCATTTTAAAAGTTTACATGAATATAATCAATTTATTTCTACAAAGAACCAGAACGTAATACAATATTGAGTAACAATCTATTAATAAATATTGGATGTCGAATTCTCCTCACTGAATAAATCACAAAGGAAGTTGCACGTATACAGAATGGCCTATTATAAATGTACCGTTGAACATAACTGACAGGAAAAATTTTGTCTACTATGCAGGATATCATCCCAAAAATTTTTCAAAAGGGAACGAGGATTAAGTAATACTTCAGTCGAGAGGGTTTTTGATTCTGTATTGACTGGTGCTCCGGAACATTTTGGATGGATTACCACGTATTTATATCCAACATATGTTTCTGGAAGCTTTCATCTCTGGTAAATTCTATACTCGAAACGGTACACCTGCACATGAGTCTCTCCGCGACAATACTGGTTGGGCGGTTTGATTTTTGTCACACTAGTTCGCAGCCATATTTTCCTTTTTTTTAAAAATTTCGAAAAAGGATATTCAAATCTTGTCCTTACTTGTTCTAAGGCGTTTCAGCAGCCAAGCTATCATCTTCAGAAAGAAACTAACTAACTTTGGTTAGCATCTCTCTGAAAATGATTGCTTGGCTCTCGAATCGCGTTAGAGTAACTTTTGTTATTGTTTCTTGGTTTCAAAGGACAAGACTTACATAATTGTTTTTGGAGATTACCAAGGACCAGTCCGTTCCACTAAAAAAAAATAGAAATTTCGACTTTAAAAGCCAAATTATTTGGAAGGTGAAATGTCATTTTGATACCAAAATTTTAGAAAATATTTGAGTATTGATCTTAAATTAAGAGAATAACAATTTCGAAATTAAAAATATTAGAAACTTGAAATACAAATCTTGTACCCTGAAACTAAACAAAATAAAAAAACACAACAAAGGTTGTTCTAAAGCGTTTTGATAGCTTAGAAGAGACGAAGATGATAGCTCAGCTATCGAAACGCGTTAGAGCAACCTTTTTTGTATTTTTTAATCTTTCTTGCTTTCAGGGGACAAGGTTTGTATTTGAATTTTTGAAAATAACCAAGGACTAGTCTGTTCCATCAAAAAAATAAAAAGAACAGGTTAAGTTGAAATCGGCACTTTTAAGAAAAACATGGAGAAAGGCCAAAAATATGTATCTTCAATACTGAGTTCCCGCTTAGACGAAATGTTTAGATCATTCTTGAACTTGCAAGAAAAAAGGCCAAATTTTAAAATAAGAAATTAGAAAGCTTCTGGATATAAATTCGTAATTTAGAAAGAGACGAATTTCAAGAAAAATTCCGGTTTTGGGAAAAAGTCGAAATCTCCAAATAATTAAAAAAAAAGCTTACCATTACGGAAAAACTTGAAAAATATCGAAAATCCGAAAAGAGTATAAATTTCCAAAAGTGCAATTTTGTAAAAAACAGGCGAAAATTTTCAGAAAATGCCGAATTTTCAGAAAATGAATTTCAAATGCCAGACATATTTTTCTCGTAATTGTAAACTTTTTGTTTAAATTTTGACAGATACTTAAACTTTTCTTAACATTTTTTTCCTCGACGTTTCTACTTAATTCTTAACATTGCGCTTAAGTGAATTAACCTAGGACGCTTGAAATATCAAGGAAAAGCCAATTTCTAGAAAAAAGTCAACATTTCTGAAAACATAAAACAACATATTTTGAAATAAAAGTCAAAGTTTCTAAAATAAGTTGAAACTTCAGAAAAGTCAAACTTGAAAATGTCGAATATTGAGAAAAATGGCGGAATTTAGAAAAGAACATTTTTATGATAAAAAAAGTACAAAAAAATAGAATTTTTAAATAAAACCAATATTTAAAAAAAATTCAGAAAAGGGCGGATTTTAGGAAAAGAATTAATTTTGAGAAAAAAAGTGGGTTTCGAGATAAAGGTGGATTTTGAGGAAAAATTCGAAATGTCCACAAATAAATAAAACCAGTCCAAAAAGTAACATTTTTAATAAATAAAATCGAAATTTCTAAAAAAGTCGAGGAAAGGACGAATTTTCGGCAAAAGATTAATTTAAAAAAAAAAGTTGAAATTTTTAGAATAAGGCGGATTTTAGGAAAAAGTCGAAATTTTCGGAAATAAATAAATTTGATTTTGAGATAAAAATTTAAATCTCGGGAAAAGGGAAACATCAAAAACCTGTCAACATTTCTGGAAAATCGGTTTCTAAAAAGTCAGAACGGTAAAAAAAATAAAATTTTTCCGAAGGAAATCAAATTTAAAAAAAGTAGAATTTTGCGAATAAATACTAAATTAAAAAAAAAACGGATTTTGGCAAATAAAGTCTGATTAAAGAAAGGCAAATTTTGAAGAAAGAGTCAAATTTCAAAGAAAAGGTAAATCTAAAGAAAAAAAACATTTGAAGAAAAAATATAAATTCCCAGCAGAAAATCAAAATTTGAAGGATATCTTTTTGAAACATAAATAAATGGATCGGATTTTTAAATCAGTCGCAATCTCGAAAATAAATTGATTTTGATAAAAATACCGAAATTTCTAGAAAAAGTCAAATTTCGAGGAAAACATCGAAAGATCGAAAAACCCAAACAAATGAAAATATTTGAAATTTCCGCGAAAAAGATAAAACTTTTTTAAAAAAGTTTTTTTTTAAGTTTGATTCACTCGCAAAGGGTAATCCCATT
Source organism: Dastarcus helophoroides (assembly GCA_028583605.1). NCBI lineage: Eukaryota > Metazoa > Arthropoda > Insecta > Coleoptera > Bothrideridae > Dastarcus > Dastarcus helophoroides. The sequence continues at coordinate 31,610,529 of CM053334.1, forward strand.
ATGCTTTCAAAGCACTGCGAATAGGATGCGGAAACAATGATAGATGGCGATGAAGCGCCTTCTTAAACAAGGATAGCTTGTAATTTTTGGGGAAAATTCCTTTCGGTAGCAAGTGCCATAACTTGGCAGATCTATAGAAAAAAAGTCTCCGTAGACAGAAGTCCTCACTGTGTCAAGCTGGACCGTACAGGAATTTGCTGTATCCGAATATCTGGTATGCCTCAAGAATCTTGCCCTTGGGGGGATCAATCCTATTATTTTCTGCGAGCATCATCCATGATAGTACTTGCAGAAAAGAGAGAAGTCACCTACCATAACGCCTGTGCTATAGTTTTTTGAAAAAATCCGTCAAATTCTCGTCATCAATTAGGCGAATCGCTTCTTCTTTGAATTGAATACAAGTGCTTTGGGGCTGAACTCCAAACATGAGAAAAGTATTCAAGTGTTGGCCTAACTTGAGCTTTGTATAGTGCTAGTGTTACTGTCAGAGAAGCAAGTCCAAATGTAATAAAAATTAGACATTTTTTAGAGGAGTCAAATTTTGTCGAAACAGAGAAATGGTGACTATTAAGAAAAAGTTGAAAATTTAGAGAAAAAGTAGAGATTGCAAGGAAAAAATCGCTGAATAATTTTTTTTCCTTGCCTGAGTTAAGAGGGAGTTAGACGTAAAGTCTCGTATTGAGATAAATTTAATAATTTCGAAAAATAAGTTGAAATTTCCGAAGAAATAATGTTGATTGTTTTCTTTTTTACAAACATTCAAAATTTTTAATATTGTTTAAAATTTGTAGCTAAATATTCTCAAAAATTTTACTTTTTTAACAAAAGATGTATTAAATTACGAGGAAAATACAAATTTTGGTAAAAATCAAAACTTGCAGAAATTCTAATCTTAAAAAAAATTCGCTATTTTAAGAGTCAGATTTTAATAAAAGAAGTAGAATTTGAGCGATAAAATTAAAATTTTAAAAGAAAAAGTCAAATTTTGTAAAAAAAAAGACGAATTTTTGAGAGGAGAGCCCAAATTTTGACAAAATATCGAAACAAGGAAAGGCAAATTTTGAAGAAAAAAAGTGAAAGGTCGTTCAGTTTAAAATATTAATTTTGGGTTAAGTGCATGAGCCCGGGGGTGGTAAGCGCCCTACCCTGTTCCATTGTAACTAAGTCTATGCCCCTTTCGAAAAATTGTAGAAAAAGGAAATAAAAAAATTTAAAGACACCTTTTATTATGTATACGTGAGGACAAATTATTGCATTACTTAGTAACTTAAGCGTTATTCGTGTTCAAGTTTCCAAGTTGAAGAAATCCTGACTTGTTCAATTTATGCACGTACAATTAAACTATAATGGGGGACAAATCACGAAATGAATATACAGTATATTAGAAAAGTTGTAAATAGTTTTCATTTAGATTTTCTTACCTGCGTAAGAAAATCTGAGTTATAACCATTTCAATTCCATTGAATAATAAAATTATAATTTCAATTATTATGTCATCCTTTTTTATAATATTTTATCAACGTCGTAAAACACCTGAGGCAGGTCATTTTCGAATTTGTTCTTTTACAGTCACAGCAAACTGATTGCCTTCGCTTTTTACATTACTATATACAATAAAAGTTCATTATGATTCGTTAAATATGATATTTAAATAAATTGTTGTTTATTGTGGCCAATAAAATTATTTTTATTGCTTGGGGGCCGATATATTGTATCGACATTTGCTAACGCTTACACCCAGAAGCAAAGCTTTTTAAAAAACTGTTTCATTTAATTATGTTTCACGGAATTTTTTTCGGTTCTGAAATCAAACTTTTAACCTATTGTTCGGTTGTTTGTTAAAATGATTATACTTAACCCCATCGTATGTGATTGTAGGTAGGCGATGACTTTACCGAATCTCAGGTCTAGAGAATTTTCGGAGTCGCACACAATTTCATTGACTTTAAATGATTTACAACGAGTGTGTTAGGAATAAATTAAAATGTCAATGCAGCTTGGCAGGCAATTGAGGAATTCGGACCTATAAATCTTGGCACAATAGCTATTTTTATTTTACTCGTTCGTGCTTTTGGGGTGTGTTTATTGTTACATTAAGGGTGACTTGACGAAATAAAAGGCACGAAATCTCCGCCATCACATGGGTGATTTATAAACAACAAATTGTGATGCAGCGATGTGAATATCGCAACATAATCTAAAGAAGTTTAAGTCAATCTGTCCGCGCTGGATCCCCTATTAGCCCATGAAAAACATGTGGTTAGTTTACAACCGAACAAGTAAGTAACGAACGACAATGCTTGAGAGCTTTTGGAGTATTACTTCCGCACTATCTTTGGGTTTTGAAATCATATTTATGAAGTCTCTAGCTGTGCAAAATATTTAAATACATATATTCAAGGAGTAGACCTCACATATACTCTTTCGATAAATAACACTAAGAAATTTTAAAATTAATTTAAATTTAAACAAAACCTTAAAATTTATCTTGGTGGTGGTGGTGTTAGCAATCATGTTGGCTATCATTATTTTATTTACAGCTGTCCTGAAAAGCTGACTTGTTCTCGGTCCAAATTATTGTCTTAGGTCCAAGCAAGGATGTTCTTCGTCTGCTAGGTCCAAGCCTTCCATCAATTTTTCCTGCATGATCAAATGCAACATGTTATATACCTCCGAATGTCTCATGACAAAATAAGACGGCTTTCATATCTTCACTGTGTTTAGAATTTCTTTATCCTTCTTCATCCTGTTAAGGACCTCTACGTTAGTGACATGATCCATCCAGTTTATTTTCAGCATGCGTCTGTATGACCACATTTCAAATGCTTCAAGACGCTTCAAGGTATCCTGTGTTAGGGTCCATGACTCCACTCCATACAAGAGAACAGAAAATACATAACACCCTTCTAAGATCAATGTTTAGTTCATGTCCACATCTTTCTCATGCGTACAAAGGCAGCCCTAGCTTGCTCAATGCTTGATTTTATTATTATTGCGTTGTCCCAATTTTCGTTTAGAAGCTGTCCCAAATACTTTATTTTCTGTACCCTTTCTAATTTATTTTAACGAATCCAGAGTTCCGCTCGTGAGTTTGGTTGCTTACTCACGACCACGAGTTTGGTCTTTTTAATGCTAAGTGTAAAGCCATATTGACTACATGAACTGACTTCTTGATTAAGGAGGCTTTGAAGCTCCTCAACACTATGTGCAAGGAGAACAGAGTCGTCTGCATATCTAAGATTATTCACTGTTATGCCGTTTATTCTCACTCCCTCTCTGATATCCACTATGACCTCTTGAAATTTTTTGTCCGAGCTTGAACAGAAGCGCCGACAGAATACAATCTTGTCTTACATCCCTTTTTGATTGAAACACATTTAGTTAAACTGCTTTTCTGCTCTCAAATTTGCTTTTTGCTGCCAGTAAAGATTAGCGATGAAAGGTAAGTCTTTATCATATATTTCTGTTGTTTTCAATATTTCTATCATTTTCTCATGATTTACCCTGTCAAAGGCTTTCTCGAAATTAATAAAGCACATGAACACATCGCAATTCAAGTCTCTACATCTCTGGGTCAAAACCTGAATGCCAAACAATGCTCTCCTTGTACTCAAATTTATACAAATGAAATTGCAGTTTTAACACTGAAATTTCCAAAAAAAATGTCAAATGTTCCGGTTTAGAGTCAATATCTCGAAATTAAAACTCATATTTTAAGTAATTCCTTACGTAATTGAAGTTTTAACTGTTTCCTCAAAATATCGAGTTAACTCATGAATTTATTATTTTTTAATATGGCGTTTTAACCAGGGCTTCGAACCGGAAGTGAACCTCAAAACCGGAAACCTAAAAAAACCGTTATTTCTGTCGGAACGAAAACCGGAACTGAACCGAAAAGAAAATATCGGTTTATTTAGGTTCAGTGCAGATTCAAAAGTCCACAGTTGATAAAACCTCCCTACTTCAATTTCAACTTTACATTGAAAGGCTCGAATTACAACCCAATATTTTCACTCGATTATTTTTATTATTGTTCACGAGTCTTTTTAATCTTAGACTTTTTTTATTAAAGTTTTGAATTTAAACTTATTTTTATTTATTCCATAAAGATCAGCTTTAAATTTAATTTAAAGTTTGAATTTTTCTAGTAATATTGACGTTTATTTTTAAATATTTCGACATTTATTAGTGGCTTTCAAATCAAAATTATGTACAAATTTTGTCAAATAAATTTCGAATATTTTCTTCAATTTCACCTTTTTTCTCAAAATTCTGGGTTTACAATTTCAATTTTTCCTATTATTTCAATCGTTCTAAACAATTGATACCTGATCCGTAGCTCGCAAGCCACATATGGCTTGCACTAATTTTTGATGTGACCTGAGGTGCTTATGAAAAAAGAGGCATCCTATTTTGTATAGCACATTTATGTTTTCAGACTAAGATCGAAGTTTCTAAAAAAAATCAAAACTTCAATTTTAAAAACAGAGAAAAATAAAAAAAATTATCTTAAACGTGAAAAATTTAGGACAAAGGTTAAAAAATTTTAAAAATTATTTAAAATAAATTTATTTTAACGAATCCAATTGTCAGAGTTTAAATTAAACACGAAATTTTGAAAAAAGTTAAAACAAAAAAACTGAAAATGTATAAGTGGAATTTTAAAAAGTATAATTTTCAACTTTAAATGAAAAATGTTATACTTTGAAAAGATAAAAAACTCTTAAAACAAAAATATTCTCGAATTTTCAATTATAAAATTTAGGTATAGGATTTTGAGCAAATATCCAAATTTTGAACAAAAACTAAGTCATTCACACGAATTTAGTTCTAACACAAAATTTCGAGAAAAAGGTCCAAATTTTAAGTTTAAATTCAAAATTTCAAGAAAAAAGTTCAAACCTTGAGATGAAGGTCAACATTTTGAGATCTAAAGATAAAAATTCAAACGGAAAATCTAGATTTCGAGTTTTGTAACAAAATTTTACAGAAAAATATTGAGGTTCAAGTTGGAACTCAGAATTTTCAGAAGAAACTCTCCTAAGAAAATCTGCTAAGAAAATCTTAAAATTTCTGACTTATTCTCGAATTTTGGGAATAAAGTAAAAAATTCAATGAAATGGTTAAAATGTCAAATTAAAATTTTTGTGAAAGGGTTTTCTTTAATAAATCCCATTTTTTTGGAAATGTTGACTTTTTCTCGAAGTTTTGACTTTAACCTTAAAATGTTAAACCTAACCACATTTTGAGAAAAAAGTTGAAATGCCCAAAGAAGCTTAAAATTAATAAATATAAATTTGAAATTAACGAGAAATTATAAGAAAAATTCGAACATTTTAAGAGAAACTAGAAACTTATTATTTAATTTTACTATAACCTTTCAAGTTTGTAAATGTCAAGTTTAAACATGAAATTTCGATAAGTTTTCGAAAATTTTGAGATTAAAATCAAAATTTTTAACTTTTTTAATAAATAATGTTTTTATTTTTCTAAAAACTTTCTAAGAAACCTGAATTTTTTCAAAGTTTTTGGTTAAAACTGATTTTTTTTCTAATTTGAAAGCTCACCCACGCTATAAGTAGCTTCAAATTTTTGAAATCGAAAATACTAGAATTTCTTAAAATCTTTGGTTTTTGTTCAAACTTCGAGTTCTCTGTCAAAATGATTAGGTTTGATATTTCAATTTTTACTTTTTTCCTAAAATTCCAACTTTAGAATCAAAATATCGACTTTATTTCGACTTTAATTTCAAACTATTGAGTTGTCTCGACATTGTGAGTTCTTAGATTAAAATTTCGAAAAAAAAAATAGAAAGAAAAAAAATGTCACCTTAATGAGAAAGTTTTAACTTTAATCGGTAAATTTCGACCTTCATCACTTATGAAATTTAACTTTAAAACTTTTGGTAAAAAGAAACTTAAAAGTTTATAAAATATTTTTATGAATTTCCGAATTAAAAAACGTTAACTCAAAATTGTGACAAAATTTGGAATCCTCAACATGTGCTTAAAAAATCAAAGTTGCTAGAAAAATGAAAATCTCGTTAGTTATTAAATTTTAATCTTTGACAAACGTTTTTCACTTTTAATCAAAATTTGACCATTTTAAAAAACGATGATAGTTTTCTCTTTCAAGGGCTTTTTTTATTTCAAAAATGGATTCTTCAGAATATAATAAAATTTTGAAAATAACTTCGAAATGTTTGCTCCAAATTTCCTGAAAACTTGAAAATGTCTAACAAGAATTTCAAATTTTGATAAAGGATTGTAAAGAGAGATCTTAACTTTCTTTTCGAAACTTTTATATTTTTTTTTAATTTTTATATTTAAATTGAATTTTTTTTTTCTAAAATTTCGACTTAAACATGAAATGTAATCTTTTTTTTTTAAAATTATGATCTTTTTTTGATATTTACGCAATAATCTCTAAATTCAAATGTTTAAAAGACTGCATAGTGGCCAGAAATAGTTGAAATCTTGAGAAATTTTTATTTATGAAAGAATTGTTTTTTCGAACTTTGTTCATTGATTGAATCAAACATTTTTTTAGTAGAACGGTGCAGTTGTTTCTCCTAAATTTGAATGATTTCCTAGAAATATCGAATTGAACCACGACATTAAAAAAAATGTCAAGTTTTAACCCACACTTTTAGGAAAATAGTCTAAATTTAAAAAAATAACTGTAAATGTATGTAAAAAAAATTTAAAGGTTTCATTTTAATCATAACAGTTTGACTTTCAACTCCATCGAGTATCTTATCGAAACTTAAAATACTTAGTACAAGTCAGAATTTTGCAACTTTTTTTTTTAATTTTAAATTCTTTGCAAAATTTTAAAATTGTTATTTTCTTTTCCTGAAAATTTTCACATTCAGATGTAGACGTTTTTTTGTCGAAATATTAACTTCGCTTTATATATTACTTTTCTAAACATTTTATGTTTAAACTTAAAAACTGTTAACATTATTTTTAAATAGTTTAACTCAAAATTTTGAAATCTAAAATTTTTAATTATAAATTCTATTTATTCTAAAAGTTAGAGTAGAAGCTTACAGTTTCTACATTTCATAAAAAAAATGACTTCGTTCTCGAAATTTTAACCTAAATCGAAATTTTAATTTGAGTTTTTTTCCTAAATTTTATATCCTTTTTGAAATTTGGACTTTTGTTTCGGAGCTGAACCAGAAACCGAAAACCGGAAAAAAACCGTTATTTTTGTCGGAGCGAAACCCGGAACTGAACCTATATAATTTTTTTTCCTGAACGAAAACCGAAAACCGGAACGAAAATAATAACGGTTCGAAGCCCTGGTTTTAACCCCAAGCGAAATAATAAATTTCGAAATTTATTAAAAAATTTCTAAATCTCGAGTTTAAATTCGTAATTTTCATAAATATCTCAAATTATGTATTTAAATTTTAATTTAAAAATTTAAATATCTAGAAAATTCAAATATTGAGATTATAAAGCCGAAACTTCTACTAGACACTTTTCTTTTAATAATATTGGTTTTTCCTTCCAAACTTCACTTTTGACTCAAACTTAGGGTTTCTGTAGACCTTCTTGTTTTATTTTTCTACGAAACTTTGACTTTTTTAAGTTTCGAATTAAAACATTACAAAAAAGTAAGAAATTTGGTTGTTCAGCAAATTTCGACCTTATTAAAAATTTTGACTTTTTTTCTCACAGTTGCAACTTCAATTTCGAAAAAAGGTTGAGATTTAAATTTGATAGTACACAAGTTCCAGAAAAAAGCTTTATACATTTTCATTTAAAGCTTTTTATAAAGTGTTTTCAATTTTGAAAATTTTCGAGTTTAAAGTGTTAATTTGAAACTGATATTTCGGCCTGAATTTCTAAATTTCGTTTCTTTTTTCAAATTTTATGCTTTCACCTTAAAATGTAATAGTAAACATTTTAAGCAGTATTTGATTTATAAAATTAGAATTTTCACTCGACATTTCGCTTTTCTTCTAAAATTTATAAATAAAACTTGTCAAAAATAATTGCTTTAATGTGGAAAAATATGGTTTTCCTGTCGATGTGCTTCTCGAGATGTAATCCAGTCATAATAAGTTTGTCTTTTTAAATATCGATGACCATTTACCGTTGTGTAAATGTCAGCTGAAGGAAATTAATTCATTTACGTGGTGTAAACCAAGTTCTGGCGCAACAAAAGCAGTAAAGAGTGCCCGAAGCATCGGAATGCATACGCATGGCCAATTACCAGATTCAACTTCAACCCTTTCCATTCAAACCTGCAGAAATAATAGACGGATTACGGCGAAAGGCATTCATTAAGTCTTTCGGTACGGGGTGATGTGCTCAATGTATGCAAAAGATGTGTGTGAAAAAATTCTGTAAAAACACTTTGTCTTGTACCCTCTCTTCGTCAAATTATCTCTAGGTATACACCCATAACAGGATGCAAGTCAGTTGTGAAAAAAACGGGAGTTCGTTAGAGTTTTTTCTGCATCGAGATTTAACCCTTTACTGGTTAAGTTTTTTATAGGGAGCACAAAAAATTGCTTTATTTGCATGTGTTCCTGTGTAATGTTTTTTATGATTACGTTGGGTATAATTCGAAAATAATAGTTTAACAGAACTGACACAAGAGAAAGTAAAATTTTATGAAAAGGAAAAGGAAATATATTGGGGAGGTTTTGAAAACTAAATAACTAGCGACTTTTTCAGAAGTTATGATAAAATGTTATCACCATGTGTAGGTGATTTGGGAACTAACAGTAAAAAAGGACAATTCTGTTCTGTGAACTAAAAGAAGTAGTTTACACGTTTGAGAAAAAAATGAAAGATATTGATAAAGGTCCGAAAATAATTTGAAATTTCAAATGAAGCGTCTTTTAAATTTTACATTAGTCGTACGTGAAATTTTAAAATTTTTCAGAGTTTTGAATAGTTTTCATTTCTTCTTTAACAATTTGCATATTTTTTCAAATCATGACCTTAAAAATGCTAATGAAAATTTAATTAGTATGAGTTTGGACGAAGATACAGAAAGAGTTAAAATTGGAAATTTAAAATCAATATTTTCTAAAAAATAAAAAAGAAAAACTCGAAACTTATTTAAAAAATTCCTAAAATATCCAGCTTGTTTTCGAAATGTTAACTTCTGGGATTTTTTTCTCAAAATTTACGCTCGAAGTTTTTTTTCGAAGTTTTAAGGTTTAGGAATTTGATATTTTTAGATTAAATCTGAAAACATTAAAAACTTTTTAAAATAAATCTAAAGTTTAAGACTTTTGACCTTTTCAAAATTCCGAGTACATAAAAAATACTCAACATTTCTGAAAATGATAGATTTCAGGTTAAATTCGAAATTTTAGGAAAAAGGGTAGGTAACAACTACAAATTTTTGTTCGGAATTTAAAAGTAAATGTCAACATTTCGATTTTAAATAATTGGAATAACCATATTTTTTTATAAATATTTATTCATTTTCATTTTCATTTTTTGACCCTGAACAAAAATCGATTTTTAATTCAACATTATTCGAAAAACTTCAATTTGCAAGAAAAAATTCTAACTTTTAGGTTCAGTTTCAGCAGGCCCAATATTTTTAATTTCGTCTTTTTTCACTAAAAATGGACTTTAACATGGAAATTGGATTTTAAAGTCAAAATTTTTACGGAAGGATCGTTTCAATTTTAAAACTGAACTTATATAATAAAATATAAATTTTCTGGGTAAAAAAGAAACGAACATTTCAATAGTATACATTTAAATTTCGAGAAGGATGTTTAAAATTTCAATATAAGAAGGTTTATTTTCTTTAGAAATACAGATTTTTTTAAAAATGGTTCAGCTTTGCTATCGAAATTCGGCCTTTAAAATCCAAGAAAAAAATTAGAATTTACAGGAAAAAAGTGAAAATTTTTGTTTTAGCTTAACCAGTATGACCAAAGTCGAAATTTTTTTTAGGTTTCTAAAGAAAATGCTGTGTCAAATATTTGATGTTAAAATTGAAATGTTAATATTTTTGCGCGTTATCGGTTCGAATGATTAACAGTTGTTGAATTGTATTCACTTTATTTCTAAACTGATTCCGAAACACTGCGTACAATTGTAATTCACTAACTTATTTATCGACTTTTAACTACACTTTTTAATAAACTAACTAACTGAGAGAAAGCCGACCGGACCGCCTTATTTATAGATCCCCTTTCGGGTTCTAGAAGGTTCCAGCAGGTAAGACTTATCGTTTGCCGAAATTTCTGGAACGCTTATCTGCCGTTTCCTTCATTATCGCGGCCGCTTTCCCTTATCAAATTTTTCTAGAAAATTTCCTTAGGTACTAAATTTCATAATTACATTTCGTTACAATATTTAAGTGACCATTTTAGTGAGCTTCGAACTTTCTAAGTTTTAAATTTCCATTTGAAAGTCAAGCTATTTAGTTTAAAGTTAAAATGAGGAGATTATTAAAGACAAAAAAGGTGTCAATATTTTGGAAAAAACTCAAAATTTCTAAATAGAAACTTTAAAGCTTCTAAACGTGGAACTCTTGAGAGTAAAGAATTTCGAGAATATTTGACAGGAGTCGAAAGTTTAAATTTAAATTGAAAGACGTTTGAGAACTTTTAAGTTAGAAATCAAAATTTAGAGAAAAAATTAAATTTTGAGCTTAAAATCCAAAACGAGATATCAGTTCAAAGTTATTGTCCGTTTGTAATTTTGTGAATTTATAATTATCATCCCTTTCTGGATTTATCAAATATTTTTTACGGTGTACCTGTGGAACACAATCCCCACGAATAATAAGCTTGAATAGTTGGAAATATTTATTCAACTGGGAGAACTTTTTTATCGAAATTTGAGCTTTTGTTTCAAAATTATTTTTTTCTAGAAATTATGTTAGGTTTTTTTTTTTAATTTTCACTAAGTATTACCAGATTAGATTAGATTATATATGGGTCGTTTTGTGTTTCTTTTCGTCCACCCCACACCTCTAGCTAGATTAGATTATACATGGGTCGTTTTGTGTTTCTTTTCGTCCACCCCACACCTCGAGCTAAGAAGATCTTTTGTGCATACTCTGATCTACGTAGTTCCCAAGTTCAACTCTTGTCAAAATTTATTATGTACCTGGGATTGAGTTTTTCCCTATCTGATGGGTCTAAGAATGTCCATCCCTGCGGAACGTGCCTTTTGCATGCAAACGCATCGCACTTGCATAATACATGTACTGCTGTCTCCGCAGCGTCTGCGCAAAAGGGACATAGGTCTATTTCAGCTTGACCCATTTTTTAAGGTGGTACCTCGTAGGGCAATGTCCTGTTAAGAGGCCGGTTAGTATGCTCAATTCGGATCTGCAGAGTTCTTTTCAAACGTTCCAGATATGAATCTTTTCGCTTGTCGTAGTCCTGGATATGATCTCCAGTAATAAATTATTGACTTTGCTTCCCATTTTTTGCCCTCATTGTTGATTTGACTTTTAGAAAAACCAAAAACCAGTTGAGGTCAAAGAAATGACCATGCAGATGCTTCTCTAGCGAGTTGGTCCGCAGCTTCATTCCATTGTATTCCTTTGTGGCCTGGCATTCACTTAAGGCTGATCCTGTTGTATTTAGCCAGTTGCTCTAGACTTTGCTGAGAGTCCCAAACTAGTTTGAATTTGACAAGCCAACTGCTGAGAGCCATTGTTGCCGCTTGACTCTCAGAGTTAATGAAGATCTTTGTTCCTTTCAGGTTTCTTCGAAGACACTCGTAGGCGCAGAGTTTTATTGCAGTTTGAACGACAGTTGGGTCTTTTCCTAAGGCTTTAGAGAACCTATAATTAGGACCATAAATTCTCACTCCGATCCCATGTGCTGTCTTTGATCCATCTGTAAACCAGATAGATAATTTGTGTTTTTCTTCAGATACTGACACAAAGCAATTATCAAATTCTTGCCTGAGTTGCATATAAACAACTGATCTTGCTAAAATCACAGGGCTACATTCCTTGAGGATTCCTATGTGACCGGCAAAGTCTCCTTCTTTAAATTGTTTTAATTTCAGTAATCCTAAGGCTCTTCGCTAAAAGGTGAAGAGGAGTGGAACCAAGCATTGCCTCCATTACTGCTGTTGGGCAGATATTAATTGCGCCTGTTATGCCCAGATATGCGTAACTTTGAACTATGTTCAGTTGGTTTTGTGCTGTCTCTTTTGTTATTTTTGGCCACAATACTTAAGAAACGTATGTGATCAGGAGTGCAACTATCATCCTATATAACCAGTAGATCATTTTCGATTTCAGACCCCAGGTTTAGGTGAATAGTCTGCTGCACGTCCAGAAGGCTATCGTGGCTCGCTTAATTATTCAAGTCAAATGGGGATTCCAGATAAGTTTTGGTCTAGGGCTATTCCTAAATATTTAGTCTTACAGGAGAAGTTAAGTTGAACTCCATTCATAGTGTGAGTTGTTAGATTTAGGTTTCTTCTCTTCGTGAAAGTAATTATTACTGTTTTATTTCGGTTTGCACTTAAGCCTTGTTTTGAACATTAATTGTCAATGGTGTTTAAGGCTTTCTGCATTAAATCCGATAGGATTTTATCGTTTTTGCCTCTGATAATGACATGCATAACATATTGCTTCAAAACTCTAGGAATGCAGTATATTTGGGAGATTATGAACCACGATGGACCAGAGCAGTGGATATAAAATACCTCCTTGGGGTCAACTCCTTGCTGCGCTCAGTGTAACTGAACCACTACCTAAGGTTGCTTTGATTCTCCTACAATTTAACATGGACACGATTCAGTCGTGTAGTGCAGTAGTTTCTCAAAATCTTTTTTGATAGCTGCTGCTTTTACGGATTTATATGAGGTGTTAACAAAAGCACCCCCTGTGTCTATAAATCCACAAAGAGCTATTTCTTTGTTTGAGTATGCACTTTCTATCTTTTTAAAGGGTATCTCTGTGGATTTGCCTTTTTGATAAACATTCACTATTACTAATTTGGATTTCGCTGTGAATCTCGATTTTTTCAGAATTTCTTTTTTTTTAATTTGTCTTATATTTTCTATGTTCAAGGGTTTTTCCAAAATCTGGTTTATTCTGAATATCTGGATAATCATTTTTAAAATTCCATTTTCTGGAAGTTCCGATTTGTTTCTCAAAATTCGTCTTTTTCGCGAATTTTGGATTTTATAATAAATATGCGGGTTTTTTTTTCACATTATTCAAGAACTTCAACTTTTTTATAAATTTCAAAGTTTCTCCCCGAATTTCAATATTTTTCTCGAAATTTCGACCTTCTTCTCGACATTTCGCCTTTATTTGTGAAATCTATCATTGCAGGCAGGATTTTTATGCTGATTCAATTTGTCTGATAATTTCGATCTATTCTCTGATATAACTACCTGATATAGACTTTTTTCTCAATATTCGTCTTCTCTCGGAATTTGGATTTTTATCTCAAAATTCAATATTTTATGTTGTACACGTTTACACTATTTTCTTTTAATGCGCTGTTCTATTAAAATTTCGTCTTATTTTTGAAGGCTTCTTATTATTTTATTTATTTTTTTTTCGAAAGTTCTACCTTATTATCAAAACTTGATTTTTTTAAATTTTACTTTCGCTGGAAAATATTGCAATGTTTCTAAAGTTAAGAGTCTTGTCGATTTTTCGAGTTATTCTCAAGATTACTTTTTTTCGAAAGGCTACCTCAAATATTTTCTTCATTTTCCTCAGTATTTGTATTTATTTAAGAAAATTTGAATTTTTTTTAAAGTTCGGACTTTCTTTGAAAATGTGCAATTTTATTTTCAAATTCGTTTTTGTTTTTCTCGAAAGTTCGCCTCCTCTCTCAAATTTTGGTTTTTTTCTGAAAATTTCGCCTTTTTAAAATCTTGTTCTTTTTCGAAGCTTCGATTTATTTGGAGAATTCATCATTTTTTGAAATTCCGACATTATTCTGTTTCATTATTACTTTTTTAATTTCCTTTTTTTGTGAATTCATTTTCAAAATTCGTCATTTTCCGAAAGTTTGACTGTATTAGTAAAATTCAACGTATTTTTTTTCAAAATATGATTTTCCATTACAAATTCTATATTTATTAAAAAAAGCGATTTTTAATTAAAAAAAGTAAAATATATGATATGTTTTTTGAAAACGACATGAGTCATATCAAAAATTTGACGAGTGTACTCAACTAATGAGGGCTAGGGAGACCGAACCTAATCTATGGTCGTGGTTGTAAATGTTTTTAATTTCGGCACGTTTGACTATTTAATTACAGAATATTTAATTGGTGTTAAGTGTTTTAAATACACCATTTTAATTGGGGTAAAATATTAGCCATACAAATTAGGAGTTCTCTGTCTTATTTAATTTCTTTTGGCTTTTTCTTGCTAATCTGGATTTTAGTCCGGATCATAAATAGTTATTTAGGCGAGGAGCTTGATGCTACCATTCATGATTAACCTAATATTAACCCTTTCCTATTTTTAAGTATGCCTAAAGGGCGGATAGTTTTCGAGATTTACGGAATCGTATGGTCTTCGTCGTTATATCATACATTTACCGGAAAAGTACCATAATCGACGTCTCTACAAGAATATTGTACTAAATTAAACATATAATTCGGATAAATACAGTCTTGGACTATTTGTTACATTTTTTTAACACGGAAATATACGGTCTTCGGCGCGAAAGGGTTAAAAGCATACTCTTGAATATTTCTGTTTTGGGAATTCAAGTAATATGTTAATGAGCCTTATTTTCTCATATAATAAAACTTTGAATATTCGTTTGAAGGCAACCACTAACGTATTACCATAAAGAAGGATGATCGCTTCATAACTCCACTGGTCGCACACATTCGAGACGACACACTTATTGGTGCCATATGTGGCATAATAACGAGTGACAAAGCTATGGGAAAAAAAAACTCTAAAAAAGCACAGTCTATTTCAGACGTTTAATGAGCTGAAGGGTGAAACCTGATGCCGGTAGTTTGGCATTTCTAAATATTCTTTTCTGCATTGCCCAGAACTTGTAAATCTGGAAAAAGATGCAAAGCATCGAAGTTACTCCGACATGTGACTAATTTTAATTCGAAACTTTGTATCCTGTTGTGTGTCTGAAATATATATCTTGTGAAAGTCATTCTCATTTAAATGATAAATATTATGTTTTTAACTTGAAGCGTAGTTTTCTTTATGCGAAAATAATTATAAATTTTATGTTGTTTTCTATAAAATTAAAAACTGTATGGGATTGTGCAATACAGTAGTCCATTTTTTTGAGGATTGTATGATATCAGATATATAACCTGCTTAGACTGCTGCATAGAATATAAAAAATTAAAGTAATAAAGACGGTTTCCTAATATGGGATTGAGATCGTTAGGTGTGCTTATTATAAGATCTTTATCCTATTCAAGACCCATTTTATGCGCGGTAAAAATTGTATTTTTGAGTTACGATTTTACGATAAAGGAGATTTTTTTAAAACCTCTAGTATCCCTATTGAAGAAAAATTTTTTCTATAACATTCGAAAACTTTTCAATTCTGGGACAAGTTTAGATAAAACTGTTGGTAAAATAACTTCCAAAAAATAAAATGGGATAAATGTCTAAGATGTTATCATATGGGTCACAAGAATAATGGAATTGAAGAGATATAATTTAACTGTTCAATGTGTGAAGAAAGAGGAGGAGTCTAGCCAAATCTCTAGGGTCTTATTAAAAACCATTTTTTCAACTTATCGCTCTTTACACTCATGTTGTATTTTGTATCTTAGAATACATAGATTTATTTATTTTTTACATATGTTGGTTGTCTTTAAAAATAGACA
This sequence comes from Dastarcus helophoroides, assembly GCA_028583605.1. NCBI lineage: Eukaryota > Metazoa > Arthropoda > Insecta > Coleoptera > Bothrideridae > Dastarcus > Dastarcus helophoroides. The sequence continues at coordinate 31,626,332 of CM053334.1, forward strand.
AATACATTTTTTATAAACTTGATTAAATTTCAGTAAAAAGTCTTTATGCCACTTTTCCATGAAAAGAATGTGAATCACATCTTAGGATACGTTACCCTACTCTTCGAATCTTTACGGCAACGTTAGTGCAACTCACCAGAAACGTAATTAAATCAATCAATATTAATAAAGTCAACTGGAAGTGCTTTGGTTTTTCTATGAATACCATTCAGTTCAAGAGCTTGGTCTTTGTTGGACATCCAATAGAACTGAACGATTCACTCACTTCTAGAGTTTTTGGAAGGCCATCAATTCGTGATGGTTGGAGGTTCAAGGAATCAAAATGTTCTTTATATTTGGAATGAGAGAACTCTTTATTAGAAAGATAACCACTTTTTTGTCAAGATTTACGATTTCTTTCAGCTTGGTGCAGCATGCCTGTAAAAAGAGGTCCACTATTTTCTTGTTGTGGTCGGTTTTATCCATAATGATGACTCTATACTCTATAAAGTCCGAGTAAGATCAACATTGATGTATTGTGTTTGGAGTTTAGACGTTGGCTCTTTTGGATTCGATTTAAAATAGATGATCAACTAATTTCTTGTCATAGTCGGCTCTATTTAAAACGACGACTATTTACAAAATCTAAGTAAGATCAAAACTGAAGTAATTTTGCTCATGTTTTGAGTTCAGCACTAAAACATGCACTGGGTTTTTTGGATTTAATTGTAAGAAGAACAATCCTCGAGATTGTTGATGAAATTTTGATCGAGTCTCTCCAGATAGTGGAGGACAGGCGGATGATTGGCTTTTTTCTACAAGTACTTTCATGCAAGATGTTCGCAAGAACTGATAGCGATGACCTTCCATTAGGAACATTCTTAATGCATATATTATAAGGTGGGATTCGACAAATTCCCGACTCAACTTGGCACAGTGAGAATTTCTGCCTATCTTGAATATGGTCCCTGTGTATACTTCCAATTTTTGGAATTCGTTGCAGAGCAAAAAATTTTCGTGATAATTACAACCTATTCTCACTGAAAATAACAGTTCGTCGCCATTTATCTTTATTTCTACCTCCAAACTCACAGTGCTTCAAAGGCACAATTCGAGTAGCATGTACTTAAGAAAATTATTTAAAAATTAATTTTGTAGGAAAATATATAATAATTAGAAATAATCATATTCATCGCATAAGAAGTTGTTAAACTAAGCTGCTGTTTTTGTACTTCAATGAACTCGAGATTTAAATCCTAGCAAGTTATAACAATAAAACGTTAAATGTTAGAAGCATTCTGACCTACTTCGTATATTTTTTAAAATATCACTAATTATAAAATATGATAAATAGTGTTAAACTGACTCTGAAATTGATAGTCATTAATTAATAAGATTGTTTTAATTTGGGGAGTAATCTGTTATATAATTGAAGGCTATAGATGTCCTTTTCTGGATTATTAATTGAACGTTCTCTGTATCCGCCGTCAAAACAAGAGACTATTTAAACATCAACCCTGGCGGAATCATTTCCGAGCCCACAACCATAATCCTTCATAATTCAAGCCGCAATCGCCCATCAGCAGCGCGGGGTCTCCCGATGAATCGATGTCCTGCCGACCAAGAACTCTTGTACGGCAGGTCAGGACGTCGTCGGGCCCTAATCGCGAAAGAAACTAGCTCCTGAACAAAAATCAATAAAGTTAGACAGAAGAGTACATACACGAACCAGCCAGACGAGGAGACTTTTTCAACGCAGGCGCGCTTTTTTACGACGTCCAAAAAAAGGCGAATTTTTTTATCGTGTTTTTCATTGCTTTTTTTCAAGTGTATTCGTCGGAATGTTTCGAATTATCGACGTTAGGTGGCGCTGGGATAGACGACGTCGTCGCATCACCCGCTTCGGCGTTTTAACGGACATGTATAGAGATGGGAGAGATTTTGAGAATAAATGAAGCCACAAGTAATGCGCTCATAACGTACTAATAGAAGGAATTCTTGTCTCTCGTTTATGTAGGTTTTGTCAGAGTATCATGAGAATTGCAACAATATAGTTACTGATGATTATTTTATAGCGACCATTTTTGTCAGTGGAGTAATAAACTACATTTTAAAAATCCTAACTTTCAACTATTGTCCTTATTGGAGTTCAAGCAGTTCAAGCAGTATTATTCAGAGAAATAAACAAACAATTCCCTCGAGGCTGAATTTTCCAAACGTTTCCGGTGATAGAACCCTTCGTAAATTAGGAAATTGTTGCGGATCTTTTTATTTATTTTGTAAAATAACATATAACAAAGGCGTAGAATGGACATCAGTTAAGAAAATATGACTTCCGAATTTTTAAATCCATTCGCTTAATTAATTTTTTTCTCAAAATTTCAAGAATAGTTCTCGAATCGATGTATTTTTAATTGCAAGTTTTGCTTATTTTTACTTTTTAGTTTACCTCAAAATACAACAAGAAATCAAACTCAACCATCGCCGTCGCGTCGATTGTCGAATATACGAGGGTAAATCAAATATAGACAGGGATTGATTTTTAAAAATTTATTGGTACAAGATACATCTATGAAAGTTATTAAGTATTTTTCTACATAATGTCCTGATTCTGCTATGCATTTTTCCCAACAAATTGGGAGTTTTTTAATGCCATTATCATAAAAAGAAAGGAGGCGTGTTTGCAGCCAATTGCGCACAAATGTCTCAACAGCAGCATCATCATGAAATCGCTCAGCTCTTAGAGCTTCTTTCAGTGGGTCCAACATATGATAATCGCATGGTGATAAGTCGGGACTATAAGGAGACTGTTCTAATGTTGCCCAATGCATGTCCTTTAATTTTTAATGTGTAAGATTGGCTGAGTGGGAGCGGGCATTGTCGTGAAGCAAAATCACATTCCTGACCGAAAATTCGCTCCTCTTCCGCCAATATGCACGTTTTATTTCCTCCAATAGGCGGTATTAATCGTACGACGTTCACGCAAAAAATCGACATGCACAACTCCGTTAAAATCCCAAAACACTGTCGAAAGAACCTTTCAAGCTGACAGACGAATTTTTACCTTAATGGGCGCACCTTTCCCCTTTCTTCTCCACTCAATGCTTGCTTGTTTAGATTCAGGTATGTAATGGTGGACCCAAGTCTCATCACACGTAACGATACGTTGCAAAAAACCATCACCTTCACGTTGAAAACTACCAATATGGCACTGAGAAATCTCCAGACGTTGTTGTTTCTGTTCTTCAGTCAAAAGACGAGGTACCCGCCTGGCAGAAATTTTTCGAAACCCCAGCTCCTTTGTAATGATGGATTGAGCACTCCCAAAGCTTATCCCTATCTGAGCTGCAATTTCACCAATAGTCAGACGGCGATTTCCTTCCAAAAGGCGTTAAACAGCGTTCATCTTGTCCGCACTCACACTGCTCCGAGGACGACAGGCAAGGGATTCATTTTCAACTTGAGCTGGTCCTTCCAAACATTTATTGTGCCATTCATACACTTGAGTTTTCTTCAAACATGTTTCCCCAAACAGTGCTTCTAGTCCACGAAGAATTTTGCCGGGTTTTAGACCTTCAAACTCAAGAAATTTAATAATAATGCACTGCGCAATGTGCGGATAAATCTCTTGCTCGCCCATTGTATTTACAACTGACGAACGGCGAGAACGGAATGTGCTTGAGCGCAGGAAGTCACGTGATATCCCCAGCTAATATATCTAAGAGTATGCGCACAGTCCCGATGCCCTTATGGCGCCATAATAGAAATTCCGTTTCATATTTGATTTACCCTCGTATACAAGGACGCTGCCAGAACGCAGTTTACAAATATTTCATAAAAAATAAAGATACCTTTTTGATAATATTTATCAAAATTTCAAATTTAAACTTTATTTTATTGTACTTGGGGAAAAATAAATTTTGAGCTTAAAGATTTAGAAATAATACAACAATTAGTGAATTTAAAAAAAATCAGAATTTTGAAAAACAGATGAATGAGTCATTTTTTTGGAAACTTTGAAAATGTTTTGTTCGGTACTAATCATCTTATTTAATGAACTTACTGAATGGATTAAAAGACAGAATTTTCACTCAAAGATCAGTATGTAATTTGTGCAGATTATATTTCTATTTCTATGACAATTACTACAGTACAATACAGTATATTTTCAAGTGTCTAGCGCTTCAGCTATTTCACATTATTGAATATCAGTTGTGATAATTGTTATTGGATTATGACAACTTTAAACAGTGAGGGATAAAGAGCATAAAACAAATTCAATGGAATGACAATTTTTCATTAAATGAACTTTTCTCAAAAACGAAAGCGAATTATATCTTGCCCTTTTACTAAGTACTTGAGAGAAATCTATTTCTGTAAGTCAATGTTTTCATAATAACCTACATTATTTTTTAATAAAAATTTAACTATTTGACCAATCATTACCAAAATCAATACGCTTCCATTTCGAGCATACCGAATCCATAGAAACACGAATTTCAAAAATCGGGTCAACCATTACACCCTACAGCGTGACCTCATCGATGCTGATGATAGTGGTGATACTCATCGTTCTAATGAACGGAATATGTGATTTTTCAGTGGCAAATGTTGGAGTTAATAGCAATTTTAGAATGTAGCAAATTGTATCATAGTTGATATATCATCTATCCAATACGCTATATTATAATTGATTTGGTGCAAAATTGCCTCCAATATAACTTAGCAAAAAGTCGAGTTTTTGGCTTTTCTCGATAATGGAGCAAACCAAGACCGAAGCACGGTCGTCTGTTTGAGAAGTTTTATTTATTTCATGAGGAATTACCAGCGTTCAACGAAGAACTCACTTTACTTGTTAAAAGTTGTTTCTATGGCCGTTATTGTAGTTTGCTGCCAATTAAAAATGAATGACATATAACATTTTTGACCTCCCTGGCATATTTCTCGGAAAAACTCAATATTTCGCCCCAATTTTTTATTTAAGTGCTATCTTTACTATCCTTTTTATTGTTGCACGCTTCTATCATAAAAGTAGGTAAGAGAGGAGTAAAACAGGGTCGTAATTTGATGATGATCCCGAAATTGCTTTAACTTCCACGCTTAACTAGATGCCATGCTCTCGATTTTATTGCCGCCAGCCCCTACCTACTGATTTTTATTTTATAATGTATCCGAAGAATGAAGTGAAATATTAATTAGTATAACGTTCGAAAATAACGTTCCCTGTAAAAAAGTTCTTTTTTTTAAATGTCTGTCACTGAAAACCGTTTAAATTCTTAATATGTACTGCTTATTTAATTTTATTTATTTATTTATTAATTTATTTATATTTGTGTACTTTATCTGCGTAGATTTTAATTACAGATAATCAGTGTCTTTTTTTAGTACTGCTAAGTAGCAAGACTTCAAAGAATTTCGTCTCAACTGAGGTTGACATATCGACTACTGCAACATAGCGACTACTGTGCTCTCTCTGTCTTGACTATATTGTCTTTTATGCCATTTTTATTTCGGAAGAGTTTTGCGTTTAATGTGGTTTCAATTACTGAGTTATCACGTCCTGAATACCTACTGGTTTTTTATTTCCGCCTGTGCAGATAAGTTTCACCTCTGGTATGGTTGACATAATGAGGTACCCTGCTTTCTGGCATTTTATGGTTAACATACTGAGTTTTCGTACTCTTCAGCCTCGAGTTTCTCATGTTCCTAAAGAAACTCACTACACGTCCCCCACGATTATGAGATAATCGTGGGGGCACAATAAGCGAAAGCTTCAGTGCTGCAGGGATAACCGACCCCAAAAGAAATAATAATAATAAACACTTGAATTAACAAGAAAGAAAAAATAATATCTACTGGCACACTACACACAATCATGTTAAGAAAATATTGAAAACACAGCATTTATGAAAAACTAACGAGAACATTACTTCGTTTCTAATTTCACAACAACTTATCAGAAAGTGAGGTTTGCTAAATGTGGCATGGTTATCAAAATAAATTTGGAGAAAACTCGACATTTATTAAAAAATTGGGTTTTTGGTGTCACATCTCAAGCAAAAGATCCAAGTTTGGAGTTAAATTAGTAATTAAAAGAAACTTTGTAAATAATTAAAATGTTAAGATGATAGTTTTTGAAAATAACTGAAGAAAATTTACAAAATGCAAATTTGAACTCGTAGTTTTATTAAAAATAGCAAGCTAGAAAATTATTTTAAAACAACTATGAAAATGTTGGCACTTATCAACATTTTTAAATTCAATTTTAAAGTTCTAAGTTTCTCAATAAAGTCAGAAGGTCAGAGTTTTAAAATTCCGAGTTTACCTTATCAAAAAATTTAATCATGAACTTGATACTTTAAACTCGAAGAGTCAACTTTTTCTAAAAACTGCGACTTACTTAAAATCAACATTTTTCGGATTAACGTCAAAATTTAGAAAAACAGTTGAATTTCAGGATGAATCTCAAAATTCGAGATGATTCTAATAAATTTAGTTTTGTGACAGCTTTTGACAATTCGAAATAAAATTAGCAATTTAAAAAAAACACTACAAAATAAATAATTTAAACTAGAATTTTAACAACTCTGAAAATTTTGAAATTTAAAATGTACATGAAAAATAAGCTCAACATTTCAACTTCAATCTTAAAATTACAACATAAAGTAGAATATTGGCCTCTTTTACAAAAAAGATTAAAACATACGAAATTGTTGACATTTTAACAAAACCCCAAAATTGATAAAAAGCTGTTTGTCCAGATACTGAGAAAAATGTTTTAAAGTCTGAATTACGAAAAGGAAATGATAAAATGTCCAGAAGAAGCCCAAATCTCGAGTTTTAGGTCGAAAAATAAAATTTATTTATATTTATAAATCATGTAACTGAAACCTAACATTTCGAAAAAAAAATGGAGATTTCGATAAAAAGTTCGGAGTTTCTAAAAAAATTCTATGTCATGTTAGAGTTTTAGAAAATAAATAAAGGTTATAATTGTTGGAATTACAGGAAAGGAACCGTTATTTTCTAAAACAATCTAACATTCTAAATTTCAAAATTAAGGTCATTATTTAGAAAATAAAGTCAACATTTTTTCTAATCGAAATTTTGCGTTTCTATTTCAGCTGTTAGGGAAAAATGCAGAAGATTAAAATGCAAGCTCGAAATTTTCGAAAGATTGTTGAACTTTCTAAATTTAACCGATAAATACCTAATTCATATTGAAATAATATTCCCAACATTTTGAGAAAAAAAATGCATTCTCTCGGATTAAACAACCTTGAAGTAAGAATATATTTGAATTATCTCGAGACGTCTAGAAAAAGTTCAAAATTTCTATTTTCCGGTTAAATGTTGAGCAAAAAAAAAATAAAAATGTCAATTTCAAAGTGAAAAGTTTGGGATAAGTCACAATTGGTGAGCTATTAAAATAAGTAGAAATTTTTAAGCCTTAGTCCAAAATTTATAAAATAAATTTAAGGTTTAATTTGAAATCGATTTTACATGGAATTCAGATTTATAGATGTGATATATGCTTTTCGGGTATATAACTGGAAAATTTCAAACAAAAGCATATTTCGGGATAAAATCGTAAGTTTATTAAAAAAATATTCTCGAGTTTGAATATTTCCGATTTAAACAAAACATTGAGAAAAAAGTCCTATTTCGAGAGAAACAAAAGTAAATGTAAAAACCTCTAGTTTTGATGTGAAATTTTTAGAAAATGATCAATATATCCAGTTATGATCAGAAAATTTGAAGAAGGTAATTTGGAATTGAGGCCAAAATATTAAGAAATCAAGTCAAAATATTTAAAGAAATAAAACCTTCTTAATTTTCAATTTTAGGTCAACATTTCAGAGAAGAATAAAAAGGGTCACTTTAAAGTTACAACTTTAAAGTGACCCTTTTTATTTGAAATGAAAATAAACTCCAAATTTTAAGATTTTCAAAAATTTCTAATTCTTTCCAAATTACGATTTGCAAAGAGTCCCAAACTTTTGGAAATCCTTAAATTTCGAGTTAATTTTCAAATTTTAAACTTTCATTTCATTTTTGGATCAGAATTTTGATTCGAATAAAATATTTCCAAGTTATAAACTCCAAATTTTAAGAATTCTGTTATGAATGAAGATTTTTCAAGATTTTGACTTGTTTACTCAAAATTTCAACTTTGATGTCAACATTTGTAAATAGTTACGAAATTTTTGAGTTTTAAAGAAAAAATTTACGTTTCTAGAAAAATCTGAAAATTATAATTTGAAATTTCAAGTTCAGTGCAAAATTTTGGAAATCTAAATTTTGATGAAAATTTGGAATTTATAAGGACATCAGTAAATTTTTGTTGTTGTCAAGTTAAAATCGGAAAATTGAAATGGGGTTTATACTTCCAAAAAAAATTGTCTTCACCAAACATAAAAAGTGGTAAAATTAGTTTTGATTTTTGGTGACTTGTCTCAACAGGTAGTATAATGTGAGATGCTCGCATGGATTGACCTCCCCAATGACAAGATTTTTGAGGCATACAAGACAGTCGGAGACAGCAAATTTCTGTACGGTTCAGTTTGACATACTGAGGACTTCTGTCTACGGAGACTCCTTTTTCTATAGAGCTTCCAAGCTATGGAACTCATTACCAAAAAAATGTTTAAAAATCTTTTCTTTTTGTTTCATGTCGAATTACCTTGATTTAGAAATAAAAGATCCAAAAACCATAAAGGCACACTCTATCGTATACGAAATTGCTCCAAGTGGTGTTTACCCCCCAAAAAATGAGGTGTAATTTGGGAATCCTAGGAGTAAATGTAGGCATCAACTTTTCTTGTGTACCATTTACAAGAGCAAGTAAAACTATCGCAAGTCGATGTCTGAGAGTCCTTCCAGCGAACCTATGTAGTGTAAACAGTCTCTGCGAGTGCTCTTAGAGCAAGTCGTAAAACTTGCTCAAGTGCTTAGCCCAATAATTACTTGCACGTGTAAACAACCGTTTAGAGTGACTATGTGCACGCAGATATCAAAGTCGCTTCTTAAGAGCTAAGTTATCTTTTTTGATCCAGGAAGTACTTCACGACGCAATCTATGTAAAGTACAAATTAAACCAACAATAGAATACCATTCTCATGTTTGGAGTTCAACCCCAAAACACACATTTCCCTTCAAAGAACAATTCGCCTAATTGATAACAAAGCTTTGATCGCGTCCTCTCCAGACACTGGAGCTCAGATGGATGGTTGAAAACTTGTTTCTTTTTTACAAGTGCTTTCATGAAAGATGTTAAGAACTAATAGCAACATTTTTAAGGAGTAAAAGACAGTAGTACTGCAAATTTCTATGCAGTACTAATTCTGCAATTCATTGTAAGGCAAAATTTTTCTCAATAATTAAGGGAAGGGGGGCATAACCCAATACTTGACTTTAATACCCTGGAAAGATATTAAAAACTTGTTTATTGAGAAAATAGATACCGGTACATGTTCCTACAACTGTAGAACAAATTCCAACAGAAAAATAAATCTTTATTTTAATAAAACATTTGAACAAAAAAATATTTTCTGAAATTTGGGATAATCAGGATTTGCCCATATACCCGGGGCACAACCAGACTAGTGCTGCTGTTTAAGCATTTCAAACAAGACTGCATTTGTCATAAAGAATTTCATTCAGATTTTCTTCATATAAAGGGGTACTTCCTAGTGTTGAAATAATCGAACGATTTTCAGAATCGAATACATTGAATTCGAATACTTTTGAGAATCGAATAAGTATTCGAATACAAAGAATCGAATTATGGGATAACCTAACCTAAATACCTACTAGAAAAATTGTCTCTGCGGCCTATTCAAGGTATGTGGTGGCGAGATATGACTTTCGATTTCACTACTTCCGTACCTATGCCCATAACTGGCAATTCCCTAATTAAATGAATTTAAATTTCTTAATATAAATAAATCTTGAAGTTTTAGAATTCACATACGTATCTTTAACTTTGATTGGATTCGCATATTGGCACTGTATTTTCAGATATTGTTAAATTTCATTATTAAAATTGAGAGATTTTAAAAAGTACTTAAGCATTTCGTTATTTAATAATTTTATGAGAAGGATGAAGCAATAAATTAAAATTAAATACATATTCGAATGCATGAATATGCGAGCATAATGCGTAACCAACCATCCCGAATAAAAATGATCTCGAATAAAATACGCATTCAATAATGCATGTCAAGATCTCGAATACAAGAATCGGGTACAGTATTCAACATCGGAGAAGTTAAGAATCGGAGATATAGCGTAGTTAGGAGACCGATTCTATTCGCTACTCAGCATTCCAATGTTTTGTTGTATTCGACTCGAATACACATTTTGTATTCGAATACACATTTTGTATTCGAATACACATTTTGTATTCGAATACATATTTTGTATTCGAATGCAAGCAAGTACCCGAGAACTTATGAATCATGCGATGATGAGATGTTGCTTGCGCGAGGCGAGAACCGATTCTATTCATATTCTCACTTCAACTCACAGAGTCTGGAAGTATTCGAATACTTCAGTTGAGAATCGGATGTATTCGAGATCTTGGTAGAATCGAATACATCTCACAACTTGTATTCGAATAGCCCAACACTAGTACTTCCCTCTTGTGTCCTTTCTCTACTGCTTTGCGCCTAATGAATTTTCTCTAGTTCGTGGATGGCATTTTAAAATTTTAAAGAATATGCTACAAAATCACCTAAAAATATGACTGAGCACAACCGGGTAGTATACGGTTTTGCCCTATCCGGTTGTGCCTCAACCATATTGCTTGGTTATGTGCAATACCAAAATGCATCATAATATTATTAGAATATCATAAAGCCTACAAACCTTAACTTATTAGATAGTATATCCATTGCACAAAAAATTATTAGAAACTACATTTATAAGCAACCTTATTTGCTGGACCTTTAAATATGACCATAAATTGGATTAGAGATCTTTAAATCAAAATTAAGTAAAAATTACCAAGAAAAACAGCTTTCTGATCGTGTATGTGCGTTTTATATACAGATTTATGCCGTTTTTCTTCATGTACTATATCCTTTTAACGGATGTTACCAATCATGTTGGCTATCATCATTTTATTTACAGCTGTACTGGAATGCTGACTTGTCTGTCCAAACCATTGTCTTAGGTTTGCTAAGCCAGGACGTTCTTCGTCTACCAGGTTCACGCTTTCCATCAACTTTTCTTTGCATGATCAAATGCAACATATCATATACCTCCGAATGTCTCATGACATCGGCCAAAATAAGACAGCTTTCGAATCTTCACTGTGTTTACAATTTCTTAACTCTTCTTCATCCTGTTCAAGGACCCCTACGTTAGTGACATGATCCATCCAGCTTATTCTCAGCATGTGTCTGTATGACCACATTTCAAATGCTTCAAGCCGCTTCAAGGTATCCTCTGTTAGGGTCCTATGATTCCACTCCATATAAGAGAACAGAAAAGACATGACACCTGACCATTCCCATTCTAAGATCAATGTTTAGTTCATGTCCACATAGAATCATTTTTCATCCTTACAAAGGCAGCCCTAGCTTGTTCAATTCTTGATTTTATTTCTATTGCGTTGTCCCAAATACTTTATTTTCTGTACACTTTCTAATTTATTTGGAACCAATGCAGAGTTACGCTCGTGGATTCGGTTGCTTACTCACGACCACAAGTTTGGTCTTTTTAGTGTTAAATGTAAGGCCGTACTGGCTACATGGACTGACTACTTGATGAGGAGGCTTTGAAGTTCCTTCAACACTATGTGCAAGAAGAAAAGAGTCGTCTGCATGTCTAAGATTATTCAATGTTATGCCGTTTATTTATTCTCACTTTCTCTCTGGTATCCCATATGACCTCTTGAAATATATTTTCCGAGTATAGGTTGAACAGAAGCGGCGACAGAATGCAACCTAGGAGACCTAACAGACTTATTTTAATCCATTAAACGGCGGATGTCAGTAATCGTTTTTAAATACCATCGAAATCCGACTATACCCCCCTTGACCAACAATTTAACCTTGATTATGGACGCGCCATTGCCAAATCTGCCTCTCAGAATTTTAGCTTGCTTTTTAAGCTAAAGCATACTTTACATCATTTCAGCTAATGACTCTTTATAAAGCTCAGGTTAGAGAAACACTGGAATGTTGTCTTTACGTCTAGGAATGAGCACCCAAGCAGACAATGGCTCTTTTGGATTCTATTCAAAGAAGAGCATCGCGTTGATAAAACTTTAACCGAGTCAGGTGGGTAATTTGAAACTTCGCCTCTTTTCACCAAATATTTTCATGGAAGGTGTTTGCAAGAGCTGCCATGATGAATCCAAAAACGATTTTTTTAACTTCCCATTTAATCTTTCAAAAGTCAAAATTCATCTTTCGTAGTTTACCTCGATATTTGGACCTATACGCACTAGTCTATGTCAAAAATAATCCATGTGATAAACGGACCAACAGACCACGACGTGAAGTGTTCTGTCGTGTCAATTGGGTTACAGAGCACTACAAATCAGGCCCGTAACCAGGATCTTTTTTCGGGGTGGGGGGCTGCTATACTTCTGCTTTAACTACCTACTCTTTGGTTGGGTTTAGGTTAGAGCTAAGAAGCTCTAAAATTCAGTCACCATGTTAAAAAAAAATATAGAAGAAATTCATAAAAATAACTCATTTAAAAATGTCTTCTCATAATAATGGCTTACAAGAAATTTTGATTTTTTAGTAAAGGGCTTACCTAATATTCAAAATAAAATGTTATTCAAATACCGAATTTAAAATTTAAATTTTTAAATTCCAAAACTGTAAAACTATTATCACAAAATCCAAGCTTTTCTCAAAATTTGGTGTTTACTCTCAAAAAATCGCTTCTATAAATTTCCAGTTCTTTCCAAAATTTGAATTTTTTTTTAAATTGGGGAGTTTAAAGCTTGAAAAACTTGCAAAATTCAACATTTTTTTAATAAAATTTAAAACGTGAGATTGAAATTTCAAATAAAAAAAAAGATATTTCAAGAAAATTTTAAGTTTTTCTAGAAACAAAATCTCAGATTTAAAAGTCAAAATTTTGGAAAAAATTTTAATGAGTTTAAGGTAAATTTTAAGATTTAGGATAAAAATTCGAGAATAAACTCGAAATTTTAAATATTTCTTTGATTTGAAAATGTTATGCCCCTTCTGAAAATTCTGAGTATAACTTAAAATCTAAATTTTTTTTAATTGCTACCGAGATTTCAAAGTGTTTTTTTAGTTAATTGCGAGTTTTGGCTTGTTAATGCCTTTTTTTTTTTAGAGTATTTTACCTTTTTTGTGCCTTCTCTAGCTTTTCGTTTTTGCCTAATTTAACATTTTGCTCACCTTTTTACCTTGCTGGATTGTGCTTAAAATCCGGTCTCTAACGATAAGAAACGGCGCCAAATTTGAAAAAAAAAACATACTTGCATTTCGGTACGAAAACAAAGTGATTCACTAAAAATGGTTATTAAAAAGGTCGCATATCTGGAAATTTCAGTTCCATCTAGTGTGAAGCCGAAAAATTTCGGGGGGGGGGGGGCTGCGGCCCTCTAGCCCCTCTCCTGGTTACAGGTCTGCTACAAATCGCCCTTTTTGGTTAGTAGGGGATATAGGGGAGGTATAGGCACTTTTTTACATAAGACGTAAGAAAAGTTGCTTTTCTGATATAATGAAATATTTAGTTTGTAGATCATTTGGCTATAATTGTAGCAAAGAACAGTTTACCATTTCCAATTAGTCCCCAAGTTATAATTTCTGAAATATATCAAATGTGCCCAAGCCTCCCAACGGTAGGGTGGTTTGGGCACTTTACCTTAATTATCGTTTTTTCTTATCTAAAATTTGGTAAGACCTATAAGGGTTTAACAAAGGTATAATTAGAGTTTCCACATATTGTTTTATTAAATGTTTTTTTATTCTGGAAACTTGGTTTTCGAACTATTGAAATGCGTCTATTACCTCGTCTATTTCGGGGTAGAAAAATGTATTTCTCATCTTTCTTGAGCATATAAATTGTCCATCTGTCTTAGCTAGTCTTTTTTTCGCGGATATCAGCTAATAATCTAGTTCCTTGTATCTTCCTTTTATATCCAATAAATGAGCATGAGTATTGAGCATGCCCAAACGTCCCGCAAAATAAATTGCACATTGCTCCCTCTTCTAGTTTTTTTGGATAATTTTTCTTCTGAATTTCCTGATGAAATTTTTTGACATGATTGACAGGTCAGCATGAAGGTTAGCTTGCTTTCTCGCGGATCCCTTTTTTTATGAGGTTTGAAATCATCAGTAAATAATACTCCAGGCAGTCACATAATCACAAACAGCTTATAACTTTGACCTCTATATCTAGCGAAAAATATTTTTTAGCTGGGATATGTTGCCAGTGAACGAACAAAACGAACAAATTAAATAACTTGCAATAATTTTGGCGCAATGGCCTGGTCCCTGGTTATCTTCAAAAACTGAAATACGAATCTTGTCCCCTGAAATTAAGAAAGATTAAAAAACACAACAAAGGTTGCTCTAACGCGTTTCGATAGCCAAGCTATCATCTTCAGACAAAAGAACTTTGTTGTTTTTTAATCTTTCTTGGTTGCAGGGGACAAGATTTGTATTTTAACCTACAATAGTTCTTCATGGTGGACTCTTATTGGTCGGAAACCTTATGTTTATTAATTTTATTTAACATTTATGCGACCCAAAACTGGGTTGTAGAAATGTTAAATACAATTAATAAACCTGCAATGGATTTTGATTTACGAAAGGGTGACCATACCTCCCTACTGGCTAAGTCCCTCCTATCTCCCCTACCTGTGACTACACTTTTAAGGTTTTATTTAACCCTGTCTGTGTTAAAATTAGACCTGCTAATATGTGACACAATAACTACATGTTTCCAAAAGAATTTTAAATGGGTAGCATAAATTTATAGGAATTTTTGTTCCGTTGATCTCTTCTGGTAAAACGATTTTCCAGGAAACATCACCAAACCAATGTTTAAATGATTAAAAGTCGATTACTCATTTCGCAGAAGCGCAACAGTTTGTCCACAAATAAATTCCATTAATAATAAAAATCGCCCATTTAACCCTCTCGTCGGTCAACTACATTGTTTTCCCCTCGGGCTCTAATTATTGCGTCTCGCCCCCTTTCGGGGTTACGTAAGTTCACCTAAAAAAAGTTATATTATCAATAATCATCAAGGAGGCTCCGAAAACGTCTGGGGGTGGGAAAGCACAGAACCAGGCTAAGGGGTGAGGACATGACCTTGCCGTTGCCTAGACAACGAGACAACGCTTGCCCCCACCGAAAGCAACTTCTTTTAACCTGGGAAAAAATGCTGTATAGAAATTACTTTTGCATTATTCAATATTTGGGGATTTCTTTTAGAAATACTAATATAGGTTAACTTATTATGAATATGCTTAGAATTGTAACAAATATTTGGCTCTTTCTGCATAAACAATTTGTGTATAATAAATAAAGGTGCTACATTTGTCAGACTCTCAGAGGATTTAAAGCGCGAAGCATTAATTTTGTTCAAGGATGAATTATCCAGACGGTTTTATTTTGTTTCAGCAATGTGGGCAACATGTCAAAGACGATTACCCTAACTGGTCCAGAAATTCAATGGGTATCAACAAACAGGGTTACGAGGCGAAAATGAATGAGCACAACCAAATGTCTAAAGGTAAGTCGTCAAAATTTCGGGAATGACGTTCAAATAAATATTTTCGATGGCGATTTGCGTTAAACAAAATTCCTAAATATGCATCGCAGAATAAATTAACTGCTACAGACTTTGCGCGACGTGACGTCACCATTATATAATTCAGAAATCTTGACCTTCTGCAAAAGCAAGCGGTTATAGCCACTTCCATTCGATGTTAATCTCCTCTGATATAGTTATAAATTATTATGCAAATGAATTATAAATATTAATATGTGTTTTAAAAGATGTTTATCGCCTACCATTTTAATTGAACACGGAAGACGGACTTGTTATAAAATATCAGCTAAGAAGGCGGTTGCAGTCGACTTATTTGCCATATTTACGGCATGGAAGAGTCGGCATAACCTGCACAAATGAAGAATAATGGCAAGCACTGTAATCATTAATGAAGATTTGCCTTACTTTTCACATTCAAACTCAAATACCAAACCGTTTACTTGCAATTTATACGAGGTGGGTTTTATTTCAGCAATTTGTAAGTATCAAATAAAGTTGTTTAACATGTTCCTTAAAATAATATCACATGCATTATTATAATTTTACCTAAGGTAGTTCACTGGCCAATTTTTTTCGTATATATTTTCTTAACATTTCTGCCAGACGGTACCAGATGTTACATATATAACTACAGAATTAAAAGACCCGTAGCGGTGTCAAAAGCGAGATATTCAATGAACTAACGATTTTTAACTTGTAAGGTATAGGGTATGGATCTAAGAGTATATGGAAGAATCGTTACCTATGTTATCAAATACAAAACTGAGTAATAAACATGAAAAGTAGATAGCCATATAGCATGTCTAATAAGAAAGTGAGAAAAGAGAATGGTAGTCAACATCACCTCAAGCTCGATATTCCGTACCCAGTTAAATAGGAACTACTTGTATTTAAACGATAATAGGTAGAATATGATAATATAATGTTTGTACTTATATGATTACGAAAACCGCTCCCGAAAACCCCTAGCACACCGTTTCTAGTAAAAATGACCAAGTGACCCAAATAACCTCCTAGGATGCATTTTCGAGGCAATTTGCCTTAATTTTCCCGACTTTAGAAATCTCTCAACGAAACGCCCCCTTTAGGAGGTTAATTTCAAGATTAAGTGGTGAAGGAGGGTCGAGCGACTTCGTCTTAGTAGCAGTGAATAATCCTTGGGTCATCAGAAATCGAATGCAGTAACAATTTTGAAAATCTAACTTACTATATTATTTTTATCTATTTCAACCTTTTTCCCGGCTTATTGCCTGGATTATTTTTGGTTTGTGGGTAATTCTTTTCATTGTCAAAGTTCCATGTTTTACATTATTAGTGTATTATTAGCCCACGCCCTCCCGTTATGTCCATCTGCAAATAATAAGCAAACATGTAAATATTAAAAAATGTTAATGAAAAATTATCTGCTTTGATCCGATGTAGAAACTTTCTTTTCCCGTTTAACTTAACCATAAACGTGAAAATTACGCGTTACAATTTTAATTAGAATTGCTAGTAACCTTAGACTTTGTGATAATAGTATTCACGAGTTGTTAATTGCTAAGGTCGGATATTGTAGGAAAACAACCAAATTATAATTACCTAGCAAGATGGTGTAAACCTGGCCGGGCAATCATTTATTGCCGTCAAAGATAATTATACTATTCACGAATTAAATACCATTAAGTCTAGATCCTAGGTCATCCATGGCTGTTACGTCATAATATGGTTAGGAGTAATTTATTATTTTGCAAATAGTCGCCGATAGAAGAGAATAGAAATGTGATGTGAAAGTTATTTGCTAAACTACTTCACTGACGTTGGACATGATGAAAATAAAAATATAAAACATCTTTCAGCTCTTTATAATTCAGTATACTTAGTTAATTTATAATGTAACTGCCTACTTAATGTGATTAATATACAGGGTGGACCATAAGTAATGGTACACAGAGCAACGGTGGATTTTTTGAGTAAAAATAATGTGATTTAGCTACAGTTACCTTATACCAAAAGTTAATATTAATAGTGATGCAGGGTGTCAAAGTTGAAAAAAAAAATTTCGGAATGAATTGTAATATAGGCACGAAAGTTGGCACAAGTGGGTTTCTTAACTCAATAAACTCTAATTTGCTAAGATATTACCAATAGCTGATAGGGGGCGCTACCTGCGCTATTCTGCATAATTCTAAATCTTCATAACTTTTTTGTGCACCCACGTATATTAATTGTAAATGGGTTATTTTTTTTTCTCCATATTTTTTACGTAAATAAGGTGTACTTTCTAAAAGTCGGTACGAGCAACCGTTTCCAAGATATTTGCCTTTAAAACTTGACGTGCCTTGGTCTTAAATTACTAAGATATTAAATTTTCGAAGTAGTCTTGAAAAAAAAAGTAATCATAAGACAGCTTTGAAACCAATTTATGTCAAATATTACTTTGCTGATAATATTATTACCTAAATTTTTAAAATTTCTATAAAGAAAATCCATAAAATTAGGACGTAATTAATTTTCTAACATAGAGGTGTGAAATATGATCTCTGAGTCCGCACAAGAAAATTTTAAGTCTGGGTGGACAAAGCAGATATTTGGAGATGCATTTCAATAAAAGACAGCCAGATTTTTAATTGTTTACAATCCCTTTACGCGAAAAAGGTCATTTCCCACATACTTATTTTTGAAAATAAATTTTGTAGTGGTATTTTATTTAATTTGTTTTAGAAATTTAAAAAATATGTGTAATAATAATGTCAGTAAAGTAATATTTGATATAAACTATTTTAGAGTCAGTTTTATTAGTTTTATTTTAAAATCTACTGCAAAGAATTCACTTTACATAACTTGAAATAAACGTACCGTAAACTTTGAAGGCAAATATCTTGAAAACGGTTGCTTTTATCAACATTTAGAAAGTTGTACCTTTTTTACGTAAAAAATGTAGGTAAATAAAAGCGTCTATTTAAAATAAGTGTACATGGAGGTACAAAAAAGTTATGATGCTTTGAAATAATACAGGGCAGCGCAAGTGGCGCCCTCTGTTAGCAAATTAGAATTTTTTGACCAAAGAAACCCCCGTATGCCAAATTTCTTGTCTATAGTGAAATGCGTTCATAAGTTATGCAAAAAAATCACAATTTTTTTTTCAACTTTGACACCCTGTATCTCTGTTAATATCAACTTTTGGTATAAGGTAAATATGGCTAAATTACGTTATTTTTATACGAAAAATCTATTCTTGCTATATGTACCATTACTTATGGTCCACCCTGTATACAATATTTAGATAACGTGCCAGCTTGCGTAAAATTATAACTTATATCAGCATTAGAAAAAAAAGACAGCTTCGACATTTTTTTTTTAAATTTAGGTCTTTTTAAAAAAAATTTAAGTATAATTCACGTGCAAATTGCAGTTTATTATAGTTTTGGACCATTACGAGTAGGATGCATAAATAAAGATAGATGACAATAAACAGCCTTTTTGAAAAAAAATAATTTGTAGGTAATTCTCTGGAAAAGTTCCCTTAGGTAGGCAATTCCATATTGCGGAAGTTCTATAGAAAAAAGAGAGGTCCTCACTGTGCCAAGCTGAACCGCATAGGAATTTTCTGCCTCCGACTGTGATCAATGTCCTTTATTGTGACTAAAAAAATTCTTCACTTGTTTCAGAATTCATATTTTTTCCAGAATACGATTGTATAATCCAAAATTTTCGTTTTATATTTAAATTTTGTTTTCATAACTTTCAATTTTTTTTTTTCAGTGTTGAGTATTGAGGTTCGATTTTTTAAAAAAATTCGATGGTTTTTCAAAATTTGGACTTCTTTTAAAATTTGGAATTTTTAAAATTCCCAACTCTTTCACAAAATTTCGGTTTTTTTTTCAAAATTCGACTTTTTTTAAGAATTTTTTGAAAGTTTTTACTTATAAAAATTTAACTGTTTTCTAAAATTTGTGACTTTTCAAAATTTAATTTTTAAAAAACGTTATTTGACTTTTTTGATGTCAGCATTTTTGAAAAAATTTCTTTTGAATTTTCGCCTTCTTCAATTTTTTTTTATTTTTGCTGAAACTTTCAACTTCCTTAAATATCACCATTTTTCAAAATTTCTATTGGTTTTGAACATTTCTAACTTTTTTGTAAAATTTGACCAATTTGAAAATTTGACGTTGTTTAAAAATCTTTAATTGTTTTTAACATTTTGATTATTCTTTATAATTTCTCAGCTTTTAAAAAATTTTGACTTTCCAAAATTTAATTTTTTAAAAATGTTTTTTGACTTTCTTGATGTCAGCATTTTTGCCAAAGTTTATTTTAAATTTTCGCCTTCTTCAATTTTTTTATATTTTTTCTGAAACTTTCAACTTCTTTAAATTTCACCATTTTTCTAAATTTTTATTGTTTTTAAAAATTTTGAACTTTTTTTGTAAAATGTGACAATTTTGAAAATTTGACGTTGTTTAAAATTCTTCAATTTTTTAAACATTTTGATTATTCTTTATATTTTCGCCTTTTCTTAGTTTAACTATCGGGTGCAACAGGATCATGGTACACCTCCCATTTTTTCTTTATTTATGGAAATAAAATTTTCAAAGTTGCTACACTTAATGTATTTTTGAAATGTCAAATTTTGATATTAAATTGGCATTTCTACTGCTGTCACTTTCGCTAAAACTAATACCAACTCTTGATTTTTAAATAGAACAGCCTGTATATTAGTACATTTTGAAAATCTGCACAATTTTTTGAATACAATACACATAAAATAAGTAATTTTTAAAGGATCGAACATTTTTTTGATTCCATTATATTTTTCGGCCTAGAAGGTCATGACATCCTAATTAACGCTGACTGACCACATTAGCGCCGCAACAAAATTAAATTAGGAAAACCAAGGAAGTATCTTTTTTCTAAATTTGTTTTCCACAGCTATCTTGTGTTCTTATTAAATAAATCTTCAAATAAATTGAAACTGATTATTTTGAACTGCTTTGGCTGAGACTCCAGTTCTATTGATTTGTCTGCAAAAATGAAAACATGGTTAGATTCCCCATTAATTGTACTTTTTAGTGGTACCACAGTACCAATGTTATGACATAAAAACCATTTCTGTTAACTTTATCACGTGATAAATGAATGAAATACTCTTTTTCTCGCGTGATTTGATTTTTTAGCGTTAATGTGGTCCATTAGAAATAATTAGAATGAATCATAGCTTTCTACGTCAAAAAAATGAAATGGAACGAAAAAAATTTTCGATTCTTTAAAATCCACTTTTTTTAAATGCATCGCATTCAGAAAATTATGCAGATTCCAAAAATGTATTTATATAAAAAGTGTTCCATTTAAAAATTAAAAGTTGGTATCAGATTTAGCGAAAGTTACAGCAGTAGAAATGTCATTTTTATGTCAAAATTTGACATTTCATAAGAACATTAAGTGTAATAAGTTTGAAAATTTTATCTTCATAAATAAAGAAAAAAAAAGGAGGTGTACCATGATTCTGTTACACCCGATATATTTGAACGTAGTTATTTTTTAAGCTTTTCTGCAAACTTCAATTTTTTTTTATTAGACTTTCTTCACAATTTTAACTCTATTTGAAAATTTGGATTTTATAAATTCTCGATTTTTTGTGTATTTTTTTTAATTCTGATTATTTCCGCGAAGATGATAGCTTAGCTATCGAAACGAGTTATAAAAGAGTTTTGTTTTTTAATCTTCCTTGGTTTCAGGAAACAAGATTTGTATATCAATCTTTTCGGAAAACCAAGAACCAGTCTGTTCCACCAGAAAAACCTTTTTTCTAATTTCTGTTGATTTTTAAATCTTCCTAATTTTTATTATTTCATTTTTTCAAAAAGTTGGAATTTTGAGAAAATACAATAGATTTTTAAATTTTAGGTGTAATGTTCAAAAGAAAACCCATAATACAGGGTGTCCCCTTAAGTGCCTTAAATGAATCGGGTGATAGAAAAAGTAATTTTAAGGAAAAAGTTTCTTATGAACATCTATCAGGAAACTCTTAATAAAAAAGATAGAATGTGTTAAAACCTGAATAAAAAAAAGTTTTTATCTTTTCACTTTCAAGTTTTCAGAGATATTTAAACTAAATTTTGCGAACCTGATGTCTGGATAAAGGGTCATAAAATAAGATAAAATTAAGTTTCCTTGTCAACCAGTGGCGGAGTTACGGGTAATCTGTGATATTGTTTTAGAAAAAAAAATAGTTTGCCACTAAACAAAATGAAATAACATATCATTTTTTTTAATAAAGCGTTTAATTCTGAAGAAAAGTTTTCTCCTGACAGTTTTTCGTATTTTTTACGGTTACGCCGAAATTTAGATATTTGGCATTCATTACCTTATGTTTTAGGTACTGTTGGGAACTGTTCGAATACAATGTACACTGGTCTTTCAACAATCACTGACTAACATAAAGAAGGTAACTTTAAAATGCTACGACACTGGATAAAATAAAATGAAATAACAGTTTTGGATAAAGCTGACTCTTTAACATTTTTTCATATTTGTCACTGTTGTAGCAGAATTTAAATTTTTGGGACTTTCCTTAACAAAAGTACCATTACCAATGAATAAAAATATCAAGAAATAACTTTTATTCAGATTTAAACGCTTTACTCCAAAATGGTATTTTATTTCATTTCCTTGAGGGTGTACCGCGTTTTTCCTGCAAAAATATCACATATTACTCGTAACTTCGCCACGGGGTTGAGGAACTTAATTTTATTTTATTTTGTGATCCTTCATCCGTACACTGTATGTGCAAATTTTGGTTTAAATATCTCAGAAAACTTAAAAGTGAAAAAGTAAAAACTTTTTTTTTAGTTCAAATTTTAACATCTTGTATCTTTTTATTAAGAGTTTCCGGGTGCATGTTCATAGGAAACTTTTTGCTTAGAATTATTTTTTCTATCTCCTGTTTCATTTAAGGCACTTGAAATGGGGACACCCTGTATAACAGAGTCTAACCATAAGTTACTAACATATTCTATCCAGGAAAAGAGCTTATTCTATGCCAGTAGTTGATTCAAAGCTTAATGAGACAGTTACAGGGCGTCATTTTTTTTAAATTTTCTTATCCGTTATTATTATTTGCTATTTTATTTTTGTACACCAGATATATTCGGCTTAGTAATAATAATCCAATCGCTTTACCTATTCCATTTAGTTTTAATTCAGACACAACATCACACAGACAACATTTTTGACATCCCTGCAATCCGCATAAAAAAAAACTCATAATTTATAATAATAAACTACTTAAAATGTTGGGTTTATTCTCGAGTTAATGACTTTGATCTTTTTAACTCTTAAAACTCGAATAGTCGTTTTTTTTTTCAGAAGTTTTAACATTTAAATCTGAAATTGCTTGCAGTTTACAACTTATAAGGGATTTTTTAAATTTCAAATTGAAGTCGAAAATATCAAAAATATTCGAAGGTAATCTGAAGTTTTGAGATTTTTTTAGGAATTAAGCGTGGCAATCTTTTTTTTTAAGTAACACACTTTCGTATTAAGTAATAGGGGCAATGCACATGCACCAAAGTAAATTTGTAGACTAAAAAGAAAATATGTCATGATTGCCCAACAAATTTTGACCACCGGAAAAAAGATATTCATTACCGCCTAGCAAATTTTGACAAGAAAAAAGAACCTCAGCAAAGTTTTTTTGACAGTTTTATGTTTTAAGGTTTCATATTTTGGCAAAAAGCCTGAGAACCTCTGACGACACATCGGTTAGGAAAAATTGGTTGTAACACAATCATGGTACACCCCCTATTTTTTCTTTATTCATGAAGATCAAATTCTCAAACTCACTCTACTTAATGTACTTATGAAATGTCAAAATTTAACATAAAAATGACATTCCTACTGCTGTCACTTTCGCTAAACTTTTGATTTATAAATAGAAAACCCTGTATATTATTACACACAAAATAAGTGGTTTTTAAAGGATCGAACATTTTTGTGATCCCATTTTATTTTTCAACATAGAAGGTTATGACTCATCCTAATTAACTCTAACCGACCACATTAACCATGCAAAATTTTAAATTGGTAAAACTTAGAAATAGTATTTTTTTTTAATTTGTTTTCCACAGTCATGTTGTGTTCGTATTAAATAAATCTTCAAATAAATTGAAACGGAATATTTTAAAATTTTTGGCTGTAACTTCAATTCTACTGGTTTTACAGAAAAAATGAAAATATGGTTAGATTTGCCATTAATGATACTTTTTCGTCGTACTAATTGGTGCCAATTAAGAAAATAAAGTTATGATATAAAAACCATTTTTGTTAACTTTATAACGTGTTAAAAGAATTAAATACTTTTTTTCACGTGATTTGATTTTTGTAGCGTTAATGTGATCCATTAGGATTAATTAGAATGAGTCATGGCCTTCTAGGATTGAAAAATAAAATTGCACCAAAAAAATGTTCGATCCTTTAAAAATCACTTATTTTAGGTGTATTCTAATCAGAAAATTGTGCAGATTCCAAAAATGTAATAATAAACAGGGTGTTATATTTAAAAATTAAAAGTTGGTATCAGTTTTAGCGAAAGTGATAGGAATGGGAATGTTAGGTCAAATGTTGACACTTCATAGGTATATTAAGTGTAGGCAAATTTAAAAATTGTATCATTATAAATAAAGAAAAAAATAGGGGGTGTACCATGATTTTGTTACCTCCTATATATTCAAGATTGGAAATTTAATCTTAAAATTTATTGCAAAAAAACTCAAATTTTCAAATTTGAAATTTCAGGCCCAATTTTAATATAAAACGTCTACAAAAAATCGAAATTTAGAGAAAAATCTGGAAACAAAAATATAAAATTTTTTCAGCGTAAAAATTCTAAATTCGACTAAAATTATGATCAAATTTCAAATGCTCCATTTTATGGTCAGAAATTCAAAACTTTTAAAAAAATCGAAATTTCGGCATTGAAATAAAAGAACCTTTCTTAAGCAAATTATTTTCTTTTTTCAAATTTTTACCTAATCTCAAAATTTAGACTTTTCCCCAAAATGTTGAATTTTTTCCACTGGAATTTAGGTTTTCTACCTAAAAATGAATGAGTAAATAAGTAAATAAAATACCAAGTCTGAATTAAGGGATTTTAAAAAACAATAACATTTTCATTAAAGAAACGCCAATATTTCTTTTTTGTAGAAAAAATCCAACTTTTGAGAAAGTTTTTGTTATTAGACTTTGACATTTTTTAGATATTTCAAATTTAAATTTGCAGTTTTTATAGTTTTTTTGGAAAATTGGTTGAAGGCGTAGATAATTTATTATATCATGACTATTCAATTTTAGTTTATGTATTTCAACTTTTATCTCGAATTTCCAGTTAAAGATCGCGATTAAAAATTGAACTGGAAATATTTGATAAAATCCCGAATACACGTTGAAAAAGTCAAAAATTCTAGAAATAGTTCAACATTTGGGATGCGTAAGTCAAAATTTTGAGTGATGTTTTTAATGAATTTAGTTGTTTAGAAGTTTTAATTATGTGCAAAACCTTTGTACTGTTAGATCTTTAGATTTAGAAGAAGAAGAACCATCATGATATTCAAAAAAAGGCGAGAACTATCCCGAAAATTATAGAGGAATAACCCTGTTATGCTCAACGCAGAAACTATCTACAAAAGTACTCCTGAAAAAATTATAACCATACCTAAACATAAATGAAGAACAACAGGGATTCCGTTCTAATAGATCAACCATGGATGCTATATTTGTGATGCGCCAAAGTAGTTGAGAAAGCGATCCGAATTCAACGCCCCTGCCTTCATTTGCTTTGTAGACCTAAAGAAGGCATTCCATCGGATAAGATTAAAAGACATGGTCACAATACTGCAAAAAAAGGACATCCCACCGGAGTTGATCCGAATAATCCAGGACCTATATACAAACACAACAACCAGAGTGCAAGCAGGAAGAGATCAGAACAAGGAAATACGAACTAATAGTTGAATCCGACAAGGGGATACATTTAGCTCAATGATCGTTAATTTGATAATGGACAAACTAATTGATAGTGTTCAAACTATGGAGGGATATAGAATGGGTAAGAAGAATTTAATGATATTATGTCATGCAGACGATGCAGTATTAATCGCAGATACCGAAGATAACTTACAAAGGCTTATACACCGATTCAGCGCTACTACAAAAGTCTACAATATGTCAATCTCCACTGAAAAAACTAAGTCATTAGTAGTGTCAAAATATCCAGTAAGATGCAAACTGGTAGTAGATGAAAAACGAATAGAACAAGTAATGGGTATAATATATCTGGGTGAGAAATATCAAGCACAAGGAACAAATATAAATAAGTAAGGCGCCAAGCTTTGAAAGGAGCCCGAATATCTGGATGCCTAAGGGATGTAACATGGAAGAACCAATATCTCAAAACGGAAAGCAAAGTGAACATCTATAAAACGATAGCCAGACCAACGACGTCTGCAGCAGAGACCCGAGCTGATACAAACAGAACAAAACAACTGCTACTGAACAACCGAAATGAATACCTTAAGAGCTAAAGTAGGAAAAACAAAAAGACATTTTATTAAAAACGCAGCCATAAAATGTAACATAATAGACATAATGAAATTAGTGAGAAAAAGACGAAAAGATTGGAATGAACACGTTCAAAGAGCAGATGAAGATAGATTAATAAAAATAGCACGTGACGGAAAACCAGTAGGAGAGATACAGGAAGGCAAAAAAGATGGATAGAAAGCTGGGTATCTACCTCAACAGAAACATGATGAAAATCGTGAAGGAAGAATAGGTTTAGACCTGAATAAAAGAAAAAGAAGAAGAAGAATTTCATGAGACCTTAGACCTTGCATCTGTCAAATTATTTATAAAAATCCAGTTATCTCGACAGCTATAAATTTTAACAACAATGTTTATTATTTAACGTAGCCTTAAAATATGAAATAAAATCCAAACATGCAAAATTATATTATATTGTATAGGGAATCTTAGTTAAAATAACGAAGTTGGTATCAGCTTCCGGTATAACCGAAAGCGCTAGCAACTTTGCGAATATTTTAATTCTATTGGCCTTGTCGATTTTGTCGAAGTTGCTAAATTTTCAAATTTTTTAGATGAAGTACCTTGCTAAATATCAATCGCAGCGATTCCGGTGGGACACACTGTATAACGTAAGTGCGCACAAAGAAATGATTTTTTTTTCGAAATTTAAGCCCCAACAGGGTGAAAATATGTGTTAAATTTTGGTGGAACGGAATGTAAATTTAATACATTCAAATTTTACATGTGACGGATCAGTCTCCGAGTTGAACGCTCTCAACAAATAAGATTGTTTTAAAAGCCGTTTATAGACGTTAGCTTTTGCAAAATCTTTTGTTCTCTTTACCATTAGTCGTTAATTCATTATGCACGTATTTATCATTGTTGTTTTCTTTCCTTTTCTCCAGCGTGTTATCAATAAAACACAAAATGTCTAATAGAAAATGATTTTATAGCTGAACAAAATAGAAAATTGGACAAAGTAACGCATACAAATCACGTCATTATCATTCATATCTTGGAAAGAAAAGCATACGATGATAAGACTTAAGAGTAGGATAAACTTTTGTAGGCAATAAGTCAATTTACCCAGTTAATTTTACCAAGTACAATCCTGTTCAGGGTATCCTCAAGATGTTTTTAACAGACATCTCAGTTAGTTGACAAGATTGGGAGATGAACACAACAAAGGATATTGAATGGTAGTTAGGCCTCATACGCACTAGACGGATAGTCGCAAAGCGGTCAGCCGTCCGGTTGACCGCAGGTGATAAGAATGTATGGATATCTATGGGAACCGCTCATTTCTATTTGCACTACGATGCGGCTATCCGCCAACCGGAGCGGTTTCTTGTAGACCTGCGGCTGCATCAGCGGTCAACCGCGCGGTTGCTATTCGCACTAGGCGGTTAGCCGCTTTTTCTCAAATCGAGTGCCTTCTTTATGATAAAACTTGTTAAAATGCTTAATGATTTATGTAAAAAAAAACATCTTATTGAAAATTTATCTTCATATGCATATTTTAGATTCTTTCTAAAATAATTTTCAAGTGGTTTAATTTTTTGTAGTACTTGCAAAAAAGCATATGTCCAGTATTATTTTTTATTTTTGTTTCTTATAAATAGTGTATCAGAATTGATTATTTAAAATTTTGTTGATAGAGCAAATTGGAAGGGGTGGTTCCAAAAAGAGCTTTTATTAAATTACTTTAAAAGTTTTTTTATGGTTAATAAAACAGTGCGTATGTTTTAAAATTTAATCGAGAGATAAATAAATGGGATGGTTGACATGGATGGGATGGTTAATTTCTTTTTTCCATTTGCCTATAGCGCGAAAACAAATTTAATCAACAACTACAACTTCTTTCAAAATGAGACATCTTCTTCATATAAAATACCTAAGATTTCAAAACGAAATTCCATTTATATTCTAGTTTAATTATTAGGTAAATAACGACTAGTTGAAATAAAATTTTTCTGGAATTTCTAATAACTGGAAAAACCTACACTTCATCCATTATATAGAAATATTCCTGAACAAAGAACAGACCTTTACTACGACTTATCAGGCAACTATAAAAATAAATTGCACCTTTGAACTCATTGAATGGACCACCCATCATATTTATAGGTATTTTTGACAGTTTATTGCTGCTTTTAAATTATTGAATAATAGGCGCTACTAAAGTGACCAAGTGACTAAATATGCAATATTAATAATATCATCATTGTAAATTCTTCAGGGTAGAGCACATATCGATTGGTTATACCCGGAGGAAAAGGGAGGAGCCTAATTTGTAAGGATTTCTTCGATATATTTATTAATTATAATAATATTCATTCTAATCACTGTTTCTGTTTATTCATTCTAAACGTTAATTCAAAAAATAGGGTTTATTCAAGTTATGGAAAAAAATTAATAAAACCGATATTCACACTAAAAAACTTGAAGTGGTCGCTGTTTTTATTAAGAATTTTTTTTTCTGATTCTTCTTTTTCTTATTTTTTTGTTCTTTACATAACGCGTGTAGGTATATGTAATAAACATCCGCGACTTCTTCAAAGTCCATTTTAGTACTGGTTCATTCAACCGCAGTTTCTGGCGGTTCACAACCGCTACCTGCGGTTGAGAATGCGGCTGACCGCAAAGCGGTTATCCGCTGATTCAACCGCATACCAATAGTAGTAGTGCGTATGCGTCTTCGAAACTGGTGATTGCTACCACCGTTAAGAAACCAACCCTCTCTCTCTCTCAGAATTTCGGTAAAAGTTAAGTTTTCAAGTTGTGCGATTGAATTGAAAAAAATGTTTTTAAATTACAAAATTGATCGACAATGCAAGAGCAAAATCGATACCTAAGTAAACGAAATTTATTGAAATTATCTGAAAATTGCTAAACTAAGTTAAATAATTAAATTTTAAAACTCGGAATGTTGAGAAGAAAGTGAAAATTTGGAAAAACAACCCACAAATTTTATTTAAAAATATGAAAATGCATATAGCGAGATGAGCATTAAGAAAGGATTTTTGAAAATTTACCAACTAAGGATGTTAAAAGAGAAATAAATATTCCTATGGAACTTCGTCATTCTTGCAATTAGAAATATGGAAATTGGGGTTTAGGCTTCTGATCACATATCGGCGGAGTGCAGTTGTCTCCCTTCTACCTGACCGCGAAAAGGGTCAGGGTGCAGTTGTCTCCCTTGACTGCAATCCCCATTAAGTAGGCAATAATTATCAACCTAAACCTTGCAATGTGCCTAAATTATAATAATAATAAATAGGTATGATGATGTAAAAAAGTTTGGATGAAACAAACAAAATAATAGAAATTGAATAAAAATATACAATATTTTCTACTATACTTCTATGTATAGCACTCTCCGAAGTCTGCCGTTATAGTGGTTAGCATAAAGGTCGCCCGAAATTTCTTTTTCCAGTATTGAAATGGTATCATATAACTAAATTGTTGCTTATTTGACAACAAATAAAAAATTAAAAGAATACAATGGCCATTCTTCATTCCATGGATAGTGAAAAGTTGCAGAAAGTATTTTGGGCAATAGGAAAATGTGCCATCAACGTAGAAGTCTTCCTATGTTGAGGCAAATTTAAGTTCTCTTCGAATACGAACTTCACAATATTGTTGACATCATCATGTTTAACAAGAAGACATATTTTTACTTTGTTGATTATTAATTGTAGTTCTTCCAAAATAGTATGAAATTCTGATATACTTATTTTTTAGCGTTTGAATGCTCTCGCTTTGTAAATGCTTATTCTAAGCACATCGTGAGTGATTGTAGTATCCACATTGCTTTATCTAAGTTCTCTTCTAATTATCTTTAAAGGTCGTTCATCGATGTCATCCAGAGCAGCACCATTAACACGAACCAGCTTCGATTCTACAATCACATTGTCTTGGCCTTTCATCCTTTCATCTTTAGATTGGCTTTACACTGTGTTCTTGTGGAACTACATGTCCACCTTCTTTTATTTTCACCTTTTAAAACTTTTTGAAAACTAAATTTAAAACCGTCAATTACTATTTGATCCATTCCTTTTTTACTGAGAACTTTAAAGGCTTCCGTCATCATTTTGAATTTATAACCCCGGAATAATACTAATAATATTTTCTAGGTCCATCTACGTCCGGTGATAATTGCATTTTCGGGAGTTGCCCATCAATTTGTAATTAACTGATTTGTTATTAAAAAGAAATTTGATAATCAGAGTAAATGGGACTTGGGAGACAATTGAACTCCGCTCAGGAAACAACTGCTACCCTTATTAGGGTGTGAGGAGACTACTGCACCCCGCCCTTACATTTTGGATCCCTTAAAAGGGTAAAATATAGAAAGAAAGTTTGTATGAGAAGAAATGAAGTATGTCATTTCTGTAGTTAGAAACTGGGGAAAAGTCGGATTGCCTCCAAGATGTTGCAACAAATAAATAAAAAAATCCACGATGTTTGAATATAATTTTAAGATATTCAGGAACAGTTTCGCTTTGTGACATCATTGACGGATTATGCAGTAGTTTGTTTATGTGCCGTTATGATAACGTGGATCACAGACACCCATACAAATATTCTACCTAATCCGAAGTCCCATTCAAAGCTTGGTTCTGAAAGGTCATATAAGTGAAAATTGTAGAGGCATTTAGAATATTTGAATTTTAATGACTTCCAAAAAAATTAAGTTTTTGCTACCAATGGAAAGTCACAAATATGACGGATTTTATGAAAATCGTAGCATTGATGCTAATCAATTAAATTAGTATACTTCAAACTGCTAGTGTTGTTGGTGTAATATGTGTCACGTAATTATCGCAGATAATAAAAAAGAACTAGGTATCCATGTATTTATACTTGTATAACTGAGTTGGATGATTTTTTTTTTCTCATTTTATTCCCAGGTATTTTTAACAGAAACAATATCAGGATATTTTCTTGAAAACATGACATGTCCTGTGTGGAAAAAATAATTTCATGTGGATATGTCCCCTGTACAATAAAAAGAATAATAGTTAAGGCTAGAAAGCAAACTTCCTGCATATTATGTTAATTATTCATAAAACGTCAAAAAAATGAAATCTCGTCAGGATATGCGCGTCACAA
Organism: Dastarcus helophoroides; assembly: GCA_028583605.1. Classification (NCBI taxonomy): domain Eukaryota; kingdom Metazoa; phylum Arthropoda; class Insecta; order Coleoptera; family Bothrideridae; genus Dastarcus; species Dastarcus helophoroides. The sequence goes on from CM053334.1 coordinate 31,657,763, forward strand.
ATTGCAGCTTATATGACCGATCTTAAACGCGAATATGTAATCGAGCAAAATTTGTTCGGTTTTCCTATTTTATTTTGCCAATTAACTCCTTGATTAATCGGTCGAACTAACCGGAAATATTAGAACCGGATAATATTTCCATAAAAGACCTTACGTTACGGTGAATTAGTGAGTTACAAACGAACGGTTATAAGTCAACATTTAACTTGATGGTGCCAAGAATGTAAATTGGAAGACACCACTTTTGCAATATACATCCAAGGCGGGTTTATAATCTGCGTAATTGCCGCATGCTTTACCTTCTGATTCCGCTCTAACCGCTTAAATCCTTTCTGAAAGATGAAATATAAATTTCAGGTGATTTCTAAGAGTCGCATTATAAATTTTACGTACTTTCAATGTGAATTTCTATTTCCGGAATTCATCAGGAAAATTATATTAATTGATTATGAAGTATTGAAGTAAACTACAAGTTTCTCCACTTACAGAAGGATACTATAAACAGAGACGTAGCTACATTCTGCTAAACTGTTTCAGCCCCAGTTACAATATGAATCCAGAAAAGCAAGAAATAATACATTAAAACAAAACAAAGCTTTGTGTATCAAATGTATTCAATTTTTGTAAAACATTAGCCAATCATGTTAATCTTTTACGTTTTTTCAAAATGTTTCAACAAGTAAGTAACATATTTTTAACCATAAATATTCAATTTCAGTAAAGCGAAACTTATAATGTCTATTCGAAGGCTTAAATGCATTTTGATCCTTATAAATTCCACACTTCGTCCGATCGCAAAGAAAACTAGAAAATGCATCAATTTCCTCTCTCCTTCACTCAACTATAACAGTGATGCGGATTTTGCAATTTTCCCTGAATGTCTATGTCAACGTTCGTATCCTTAATAAGGACGCGGATACCGATCGAAGTCAAAGGTGACTAGACGTTATTAAAACCGACCAAAATATTGAAATCAGACGCATAGGTATTGACAGAGGTCATAGACAGACATAATTGTTGATTCCAGTCGCCTTCGCATATGGGCATAGGTGGCTTTGTCAAGCAACGATAATTCTGCATTGAATTGAAAAAGAACAGATAGTATCTAGGATAAAAACTCGTTTGGTTGGCGAATCAATGGTGTTATTGGCAATGAACTATGTAGGAGAAACATTTAATAGGAAAATAAAGTCTATCATAAAGTCAAAGACAAATGAATAACGAGTTTAGAAGTAGACAAATGAAGGTAAGATCTGATAGTTGTTTGGGGCGCAGGCAGTGTGCACCACGAGCTCAGTTAATATTAACAGAGAACTTGAACAGAATAACTGCCGTTTAACGGATTTAAAAATTTTGTGCAAACTAGTGAATCAGACTGTACACCTACATTTTTTTAATTGTTATTTTTCGAAATAAATAGTCGCTTGTCTAGGCTTGACTAAAACAAAGATCTGAAGAAACTAAAATACTGAAGTGGATTTATAATTGTGGAATGGAAATACCAAAGGGGCGAAGTACCAAAGAGGAAGTCATTCTGTTATGTCTTACCTATTAAGTTAATTAATTAATTAAAGTTAGTAGCTAAACTAGAAGGATTAGCCGTTGGCGCCTTTCTTGGGATATTGGTGAAGAGATTTAATGCCCATTTAATGTAAAAACTGAAAAACACATTTTTTTGACACTTACCCCCTTTGGTATTTTAACTCTTTAATAAGGGATAAACAAACAAAAAATATTTTTTACCGCCCTTGTCTTTAAAACCATTCGTGAGATCGAGTAATATTGAAGAAAATGAATATTTCAGACTCAACGTTAGTACATACATATTTATACATTTATTAATTCAATTTATTGATCTCGAAAAAAAAAATTAAATTTTTCTTAAACCAAATTATACATTTAAAAAATTTTGAATTATAACCCCTTCAAGGGCAATATTCTTGAGACATACAAGACCACAGCCAAGCACCTGTCGTGCTTGCATAATTAGAGTTCCCGACCAATTACTACAGTAAACAATCAATAGACCTAATTAAATCATGTTTACCTATTACGAATTTGAAATTTTATCCAAATTTTCTTGTGTTACAATTGAAAAATAAAAAATTTGTCTTTCTTTAAATGTACACACTTTTTTTTACAATCAATCCAAATATTTATGGAACTGATAACTGAATTGATAATGTCTCAGATAAAAAGTATTCAGTCGCTATTCGCAATAACTCCATGACTAACACAGTTTATGAGATGGATCGTATTGCGCTAAAATGTTCGATTCCAACGGCAATTACTGCGTTGCATGAACTAGTGGTAACTCCGAAAATATTTCGTTTAAATAGAATAATGTAAAAGACGAATTTGATCTGCATTCTATCCTCAGCTATAAATCAAGTTTTTATTTGAAAAAAAATATTACGGTATGGGTCGAAAAGCCTTGGAATGCAAGGACCTATTTTTCCATAAAATATTTTTTTCTCAATAACTATTACGATATCGAAAAAACCTGCAGCTTTCCGATAATCTGTGGCCCAATATCTACTAACCCTCTTAGGATCCAAATTTTATCCTTAAAAATCTAGGAGAACATGGAGGGACGGTTATTTATGACACATCTTGAGCTGTAACTTTAAGACGATTGGAAAATTATAAAAAAAGTATTTTAGGATCCTTACAGGTAGCTCTTTCAAATGATTTTACAAGATATATTAACTGAAACGTGATTTTTCGCAGAACATATTAACCCCCTATTTCACTATAAAATATTTCTTTTTTTAATCGTTGGTTGGCAGTATTTGCGTACGTCATCAAGAACTAACGCTGTGCAAAATTTCAACTTTCTGCGTAACCTAACGTTCGAAGAAAACCTCTTTGTGGCAGATGGACGAACGAACACCAGGGGGCGATTATAAGGGTTCCCTTTTTTCCTTTTAAATTACGGAACCCTAAAAAAGTAATTTTGAAGTTAAAGTGTAAATAAAAAAATGCAAATTTAAATCTCACAATCAAACAAAAATCAGGTTTTTGCATATAAATTGAAAACTTATTTTTAGATAAAAATAAGGAAATTTGAAGGTAAAACTATTAATTTTATTTAAAAAATTGGGATTCCTAAATTAAGGTCAACCTTTCTAAAATAAAATGAAACTGTTTTGAAAGGGACGAAGTTTTAGGGAAAAGGTCAAAATTGCAAGTTCATTGCAATGTTCCGATTTGGAAAAGTAGAACAAAAATAATCAAGATGTTTTGGAAAGCTCAAAAATTTGAGCCTAAATAGAGCATTTAAGGAGAAATTAAAAGTATAAAACCAGAACCTTAATAAAAAAAAATAGAACAGGGACTATTCTGAGCAAATAAAAAAATTAAAAGTTCAATCATAAAATAAGAAAAATAAGTACATAAAAATAAAAATTCAGTAATTATATGTGAAATTTAAACTTGAAATTTGTAGGAAAACTATAAATGTTATTAAGAAAAATTTCGAGTGTCAATACGAAGTTTTAAAAAGGACATAAAATACTAGAAAAATTTTGGTGGAACAAACAGGTCCTTGTTTATATTCAAAAATTCAAATACAAATCTTGTCCCCTGAAATCAAGAAAGATTAAAAAACACAACAAAGGTTGCTCTAATGCGTTTCGATAGCCAAACTATAATCTATCTCTCTGAGACGCGTTAGAGCAACCTTTGTTGTGTTTTTTAATCTTTCTTGGTTTCAGGGGACAAGATCAAGTAGACAAATGTTTAAAGAATGAAATCATTTAGAAAGAACCAAAAGTCAGATAAAAAAGTCAAGAAAGTTTCAAGTTTGATAAACTTCAAGACAAGAGTCTACGTTTCCATTTCAAAAAAAGAAATTTTGAATTAAGAATGGAATATTTTGGACTAACAATAAGATTTATAAAAAAAAACTCGAAATTCACTTAAAACTATTTTATGGGATAATAAGTGACGTACTTTTTATATAATTAAACATGAAAATTAGAATCGTCGTCAAAATGCACACGTCATTCGAAAAAGGACGTATGCTTCATCAGATTGTAATTTTAGTTGCTTCGTTTTAATTCTTGTGAATTTTTTTTCATTTGAAATGAAGTGTCAAGTTGATAAGACTGATAATTTTCGGCACCTTTTTCTTTTTCTTCTTCTTTTTAGACTCCATTGGTCGAAAACATTACCATTATCAATTTCATAGTAGTATTTCTTCGCCCCAGTTTAGAAATATTGAAATTTTTAGTAATAAAAATTGACAATATACCTAATCATACTCATACTTTCAAACTAAGTCGAAGAAATGTTAAAATGAAATTGTGCTTTTTGTTTTTAATTAAGACAACGGAAAGGCTAAAACCATCTAATCTACCGGGAAATTTGTATCATATATGGTAATAATATCATAAATAAATTAACGGTACGTGGATGATGTTCGCGCTAAGTAAATTAAAAGCTTGGTTGAATGCGTTTTTCCAGTGACAAACTGAGTATTTCTGCACAAGGAACCTCAATGAACTTCTTGGACGTTCGTCTTCTCTTCTTCTCTCTCGGCCGTTTTCTGTCCATTCTTGACCGTAGCCTTCTTCCATGCTTCTCCATGTTGATCTGTCCTGTGCTAATTGAAACCACCGATTTCCTGCTTGTATCTTGATATCATCAAGCCGTCTTTGTGGACTTCTCGCGCTGCACTTGGTTTGTCTTGGTCGCCAATGTGTCACTTTAGACGTCCATTTACTTTGGTTTTGTCGAGCCACGTGCCCCATCCAACGCCATTTCAGTTCTGCAATCCGTTCTATTATATCTACGACTTTAGTTCTTTGTCGGATATCTTCATTTCTCTTTCTGTCCTTGCAGACTGATACTGAGCATCGCCTGTGATCTTTTTTGTCAATGCCTTTGTTACCAGGCCATAGATCGCTGCTGGTAATACACAGATGTTAAAAACTTTTCTTTTAAGATTGATAGGGATGTTCTTGTTTCTGAGTATAAATTTCATTGACCCAAAAGCCGCCCAAGTTAGTCTTATTCTTCGTCTTATTTCCGCTGTCTGATTTTCTTTACCTATTTTTGTTGTATATCCTAAATATATGTACTCTTCTACTCTTTCTAATTTCTTGTTACCTATATGTATGTCCTCTTTAGTGTTACTTATCATTTTGGTCTTTGAGGTTTTCATTTTTAAGACTACATTTTTAGAATCATTACTGAGTTCTTTAAGCATGTCTCTCAATTCCTGTATATTACTACTTATCAGAACGACGTCGTCGGCGAATCGGAGATGATTCAAATACGATGCGTTGATGTTTATGCCTAACGCCAGAGTGAATGAATAGTTTTGAAGATATGGTATCGCCTTGACGCATTCTCCTATTTATTTTAATTTTATTTGTTTTTAGGGTGTCATTAATTTTGACGTGAAAAGTGGCATTGATGTATATATTTTTTAATAGATTTTTATATCGAAAATCTATTCTAGCGCCATCCATTGCCTGTATGAAAGCCCATGATTCGATAGAGTCGAAAACCTATAAATGCCAAGTGGAGGGCTATGCTGTATTCGGTTGTTTTTTCTATTAGTGTTGTAATGGTTTGTAGGTGATCAATGGTGCCAAACTTCTTACGAATCCCAGCTTGTTCTGAAGGTAGATATGCGTCCAATTTATTGGTTAGTTTGTTGGTGACAATCTTGGTCAGGAGTTTATATAAATGAAAGAGAAGGCTAATTGGTCGACAATTTTCTATATTTTAATTTTCTCCTTTTTTAAAAAGGTAATATTATTTCTGTGTTTTTCCACGCGTCCGGAATTTGGCCTTCTATCAAATACTTGTTTAAGAGAATTTGTAGGTGATTTTTCAATGACTGCTCCTCCCATTTTTAACATTTCACATGTAACCTTAATCTCCGCCTGGACTTCTTCTGTTTTTCATTTGCTTGCGAGCAACCTGAATTACTTGTTTTGATGTTTCTGGAACAGTCTTCAGAGCTCACGTTACGAATGACCATATTCGTAATTCTTGGGTCAGGTCTAATAGAGGTATAGATGGTGGAGGTGGAGGAGTCCTTTGATGTGTTTAGCAATATTTCTATTGTCTGAGATTATGTTAGCCTGTTGATTTTTTATTTTGGTAATTCTGTGTTTGCCTGATCTTAACACCCATATATTTGCATTATTTTCTATTGCGTTTTCTATTATTTTGGTATTATAGCTTCTAGTGTCCTTTCTCACTTATCTATTAATTTTTTTAATTTAGTTCTTGATATTCTGGTGTTTCTCTTGAGGTTCCTTTTCTCTGATTCATAAGTTGCATGTGACTCTGATTGTATTCTGGAAACTTTTTTGTTCCTTGACTTAATACGAATCCTCTTGTCTGAGACATGGGTATCGGAAGTAATTTTATGATTAAGTTCACTTAGTGTTTACTGTAGGTTAGTTCTAATTTCTTCTCTAATTCTTTTTGATAATCTGGTGTTTTGTTTGAGTTCTTCGATAGTTGGAAACTTGTCTGCATTAATAAGTTTGTTTCTTTTGAATTTGAAGGTGAAGAGATGCTCTTGCCAGTCTGTGGTCGGTGTTTGTATCAAACTGATTTAGTACTGAGACGTTTGTGCAAATTTTTCTGTTAGATGATAGTATGAAGTCAATTTCGTTTTTGGTTTGGCCATCAGGGCTTTTCCAAGTCCACTTCCTTTAAGGTTTCTTAAAGAAGGTGTTCAGACAGTATAAATATTATTTACTTAAGTAGTTTCTTAACATATTCCCTCTTTGATTTTCTATACCCAGGCCAAAATTTCCAATGTAATTTAAATCGGTTGTAGTTTTCTTGCCGATTTTTGCATTAAAATCGCCGCTTATTATTTTATGGTGAGTCTTGTGTGAATCCATAGCTTTGAATATCTCGTCAAAAAATGCTTCCATCTCTTCATTTGCCTGGTTTGTCGGTGCGTATCCATGGATGAAGTGGATGCTGTATCTCTTGCTTAATTTAAGTATAATGTAAGCAACCTTTTCAGAGATCGATTTTACCTCCCTTATCAAATGGTGTTGTTTCTTATTAATAAGAAATGGTACTCCTCCTTGGTCCATTGTGTTCCATAGAATTACTCTGATATAGTATGTGTCCTGACTTCATTAGTAGTTTTTTTCTCCTGGCAGTCGTGTTTCACGGAGTCTGAAGATATCCCATTTTATATGATCGAGTTCTTTTTTTAGTTTGGCAAGATGTTCTGGGGTACTCATTGTTCTAATATTGTACGTTGGAAAGTGATAAATAACGTTGAAACATATATCACCAATTACTCTGTTTGATGGTTCTATAGTTAAAAATAAAATCTTCCAAATTCAAAAAAAAAGCATTACTTATTACCCAACTCAATACCTCAGTATACTTGGCTTGTTGGGGGTGAAGGAGCAACTTGGGTCAAGTTTGGTATTTGGGTATCTTAAGTTTAGTTGATGCAGACTTTGGGAGTATCAAGTTACAACGAACTCATCCAGTTCCAGCCGCTTCAAATTAAAAAAAAGTCAGACCAATAGCTAAAGCAATACTTTTAGTTCGAAGTCGTACCTTTCCGATGTATTTATTTTCGTAAGTATACTGCAAAAAAGGAACAACATCAATATTATACGCTACTTTCACACCACTGGATAGTAGCACTTGAAGGTACCAAATTGGTAGTTGTAGAGTGAGGATTTCTTCTGCACACTCTAATGGAAACGAAATGAGTCCATGATAAAGGATACTTAACACTTAACGTGAATTATGTTGAAAATAAATACAGTGGCAATATTTAAATAGTGTTTGACGGATAACGGATATCCCACGAATGCTGCACAAAAACTACAAAGAGTGCTACAAAACAATGTCGGTCAGCTAACATCATACTTTTGCTGACATGTACTTTGTGACTACAGTTCTACCGGTTTACCAAGATAGTTTTCTGACTAATGAGAAAAATAAAATGAATCGTATTACCCTCCTCAAAACTGAACTGAAAAAACACGATTTGACGTAATGGATGTAAGCACTTTTAAAAACCTTGCTTTTTAACTATGTAATTATTGTAGAAGAAGATATAGATTTTCTAATTCTCCTATCAGCTTGAGCTCTCAAGGTGAAAAATGTCTACTTATAGAAATCTGTCATTAAGGTGATCAATTGGGATACATATTTGTAGGTATTTAAGTAAAAATTTATTTTGAATAAAATAATATTTCACTTTTCCAGTAAAAAATGTATTTTCTGAATAATTTAAATTATTTTTTAGTGCGGACAAGAAAGATAATTTTTGGAAAGAAATTGAAGTGTTCTGAAAATCGAATTGTAATTAAAATTCAAAATTTAATGAAAAATCCAGATTTTGATGAAATTTTCAAATAAAATTGAATTTTGTTTAAAATTTTGAAAAAAGCCAAGCTCTGACAAAAACATTGCAAATATATTGCCCTTAATTACTTAACTTTTTCAATTAAATGTTGACATACTATTGAAATTTCAAGGAAGAAGTTGAACTTTCAAGGAAATTAATTTTTATTGATATTTCTAGAAAGTTTTTTTTCTTTCGATTTTTACTTTTTCTTTTTAAAATTTCGACCTAATTTTAGAAAAATAAAATGCTGAAACAAAGGTTATATTTCTGAATGAAAAATTGCGAGGAAAATATCAAAATTTTCTTGAGAATAAAGTCGAATTTTTGAGAGAAAATTGAACTTTGAGAAACGAGTCGAAATTTACGAAAAACGAATTTAAAAACGGTTTAAATTTTCAGAAAAAGACAAATTTTACGAAAAATTAATTTAAAAATTTTAAAATTTTAGTAACATAAACAACATAAAATAGCAAATCGTGAGAAACTTCGAAATATACGAGAAATGGTATTAAAAAAATAAAATATCAAAAAAATCCGAGTTTTGAGAAAAATGTCGAAATTTTGAAGAACACAAATTTTAAAAATTGGAAATTAAAATTTCGATACAAACATCGGAAATTTGGAAAAAAACTGATTTTGAAAAAAAAAGGTTCAAATTTCGAGAAAAACTCGAATTAGGAAGAAAAATGAATTTTAAAATAAAAGCAAAAGTTCAAGAAAAAGTTCTGCTAGGAAAGTATAGCTTCATATTTTTGCTTTGCTTCTCTAAATGAGCGAATAAGCTGTCCCATCGTGGCCCATATCACAGAAGGTCTAATTTTAAGAAACAAACTCGCTTGTAGCCTAACTTAAAATAAAATTAACATTCCCTGGTCAGTTAGGCTGATTGTGAAACAGTGGCGAAATAGACAAAGTATTATAGAGATAGAACTCGGCTACTGTAAGTAAGTGGGAGGATTCTCCCGGTAGATTTACCGGTTGTCCGATTCTCGATCTCGACAGTCTGAATAGTATAACAATAGTCCTCGCTTTCATGTTTATATAGGGTAATTACGTTGGCCCCATTCTTTCTCACTCATCCTGTATAATCTGTATTTTTAATGACATGGCAACTATCAATTTCGTTAGTAAAATAATTCAATTGATAAAAAATAAGACACTGACTTATGAAATGAAGCTACGAGGAATACATCAATTATAAACTGGAATTTGTTTTTAAAAATTTATTAGTACAAGATACGTATATGAAAGTTATTGACTATTTTTCTACATAATTTTCTGATTTTGTTATGCATTTTTCCCAACGGATTGGAAGTTTTTTAATGTCATCATCATGAAAAGAAGAAACGCGTGTTTGCAGCGAATTACGCACAAATGTCTCAACAGTAGCATGATCATGGAATCGCTCAACTCCTAGAGGTTCCTTCAGTGGCTCAAACATATGATAATCCCATGGTGATAAGTTGGGACTATAAGGAAGGTGTTCTAATTTTTCCCAATGTATTTCCTGTAATTTTTGGACTGTCAGATTGTCTAAGTGAGGGCGGGCTTTGTCGTAAAGCAAAATAACATTTCTGACCGAAAATTCGCGTCTCTTCGACCGATATGCACGTTTTGCTTTATCCAATAGCTGGCAGTAGTAGGCAGCATTAACCGTATGACGTTTATGCAGAAAATCGACGTGCACAACTCCTTTAAAATCCCAAAACACGACGACGTGCATGGGGTTCATTTTGAACTTGAGTTCGTTCTTCCAAAAATTTTTTGTGCCATTCGTACACTTGGGTTTTCTTCAAACAAGTATCCCCAAACTGTGCTTCTAGTCTATGGGTAATTTTGGCGGGCTTTACACCTTCAACGGCAAGACATTTAATAATAATGCGCTACGCAACGTGCGGATAAACCTCTTGCTCACTCATTGTATTTATAACTGACTAACGGCGAGAACCGAATTTGCTTGAGCGCAGAAAGTCACGTGATATCCCCATCCAACATGTCTAAGAGTATGCGCATACTCCCGACGCCCTCAGGACGACATGCTAGGAATTCCGGTTCAATTTCATATACTCGCATATAATTAAAAGTTCTAGGTACTCCTAGATGAGATTTACTGATTATGCAAATGAAAAACAATGCGATAACCAATAAAATCGTGCCAAGAAAGTTTTGCAGAAGCTCTTACAGATATTGGTTATGCGGGAGTAATGTGCAAAATGCCTTTTCTGTATTGTTTGTATATACATATTTAATTACAAATTCCCCACTACTGGAACTGTTTATTCAGGATCAGGTGAATATAATGTGCCATCTAAATATGGCATATAAATTAAATATAACTCTTACTTAATTAATTTTTCTATAAAATTTGAAAGCATATTTTGCGAAAAAAAATTGGCATCGAGTCCCCTGACCCCTGACGCTCAAAAAGTCACGAGCTGCCAGAAACGAATCATGCGTCAAATTAGTGATACCCAGTGCGAATGCTGGTATTTTTACTAAACCAAAACCAAACAAAATTACATGTTTTTACCCGTATTAAGACTTGAATCTTTTGGTGCAAATGTCGATTCGTAGTTCTGCGCTCTTATAATCTAGCCAGCCAACACCTCAACGATTTGAATGTAACCTTGGTCAACATCTTGTCGAGATAGAAAGGGCCCGCGGGCACGTCGGACATAAAAAAACCCACATGCAACGTTTTGGTGTATACCAAAACCGAATAACGCTAAAACATTTGCAAGAACCAATTTCCTGTTTGACCAGTTAGAGGATGGGTGCCCCTTTCATTTCAAATTACCGCATACGTTCATCAACAGTTCGATGTCTCTTGATAAGTTTACAAGCATTATTATCTTGTGGGGGCGCTTTTGTTACCTGTGTGGGCACCCGTGTATTTCGTTTTATATAAATATGTTTTTTATATCTCACTTAGATTGTTTGAAAAATAAAACTAGAAATAGTACCTTTGAATTAAATGTAAAAGATGTAAACTCCAATTCTTACCTGAAGAACTTTAAACCTTGAACGGATGAAGTACAGTAAATCAGCGACGGAAATAAAACTTCTGATTATCTGCTCAATAATATGTCTTGAAGTAGGAATACTGATTAATTATTGTACCATAGCATAAATGTTAGAAGCAATTTGTATTTTGAATGACAAGTTAAAGCATAGTTTACCCAGTTCTCATATTGCTTGTGCTTCGAGTCACTAAGAGTTGAAATATATTCAAAAACAAGTAATTGATGTAGTAATTTGAAACATTTAAGTAACAAGAGTGTAATATTTTTCAATTACGCATTAACTTGAACACAAGACCGTAAATAATGGTAGAGGTGTCATTAGATTCGAAATGGCACCTAGACTCTTGCTGAAAAAAATCTTCGGTTCTAAAAGCACCCTCACTTTAATTTCGAGATTTAATAGATATAAGAACATGTTAATTATATGCATTTCTAGAAACTGGTTAAATTTTTATTCGACATACTTTTGCTATATACAGGTGTTGCATTTTTTGAAAATCAAAATTCATTTTATCCTTGTCTATTATAAAATCTCAGTAATTTTATTAAACTTGACAAATCAAAGAAGCACAATCATTTTTGGGATTCTAATTCTAAATTCTAAATTCGTTTTTCTTCCAAGCTAGTTTTGTCCAAACTCAAAAACAGCAATCCTATGCTTCCCATCTATGCTTCTCTTTTATAATCTGGTTAACTTCAACTCCTCAAAAACTTGGTACTCTGCTTTTCTAAGATAGCTACCGATCAGGCAACTTACATCACTATGGACTTCGAAATGTTTATTCAAAGAATGAATATAAGCACATTTTTTTTGGAGTGAACTTGGGTCATATGCCAAATATACCTATTAAAAGTTGGACTTCAAATTTCTGCCTCACCAACTGTTCACTTGCTATAAAGTCCAAGTAAGGGCAAATGTGACATACCCTTTTCATGTCTGCACCTCAGTTCCAAAACACTCTGTTTCTTGGATACGATTTAGATAAGACGGATCCTTCTACTTGATGATAACATTCGACCAAGTCTTGGGGCGCATGTTTGGCGACCTGTCTCCAGATATAATCAAATATAATCAGTAAAACTGGTGGATTTGATTTCTCCACGTGCAACTTCCTCAAAGCATGCAAGAGAATCAAAGGGGGCTAATGCAGTCCAGCTAAGCACAGTAACAACTTCTTTATATAGTGATTCATTTTTCTATGGAGGCTCAAAAAGATGAATTCATTTGCCAAGTATTCCAACCAACTTGCTTTTAAAACTATAGTTCATCGCCCTCTGTATTCATTCCTGCCTCCCACTCGTACAATCAGCATATTAATAAAGAATGTCACTTTCTGCGCACCCAACTCCCCATAATTAGAACAATTTGGGAAAAATTTAAGTTTTTCATTATTATTGGCTTAAAAACCAAATAAAAAAACAAATATTATTTAAATAACTAGAAATATCCTTTAAATGGGACTGTATATTTAATTCAGAAAAAAACTTGTTGACTTTTCTAATGATCCATCATCAAGTTATTACAGTTAGTATTTTTTCCATTTTTCGCTAATAGTTGGGCAATAGTAAATTTACAAAAAGTGTTATGAATTTCTTTACAGAGTAATTGTGAAAGCATCCGTTTGTTTTTTTAAACAAAATTGTTACATCACCAGAGCTGTTTGGACAAAAACCAGTAGAATTGCAGATGAATTCAAATTCCTGGCTAATAGAAGCAATAACTTCATCATCAAACACACGCAGCTTCTTAAGCCTTATATTTTAACGGTAGCTTCGTGATGAAATAAAATTATAACGTCTATGATGAAATAAGTCTTATAATTATTGCTATATGTGCTGACATAGTACCACGTCTAATTAGATTCAAAGTGCCTGAAAGCCATTTGCAAAGGTCATAATATTTTGCATAATCAATGTCTTTTCGGAAATTCTCGGTTGAATTTATAACTGCATATTTTAAGCAATTAACATAAAAATTAAACATCTTGACCTGGCGCAAAGTGATTATGTTGTCTGTATGCAGGAAAACTTGAAAATCAAGATCCGATATAGCATCAGACGTCTCCGAATGATGTAATTTAAGATTAGACTTGATTATATATAGATTATAAAATCTACTAATTGAAAAAAAATGCATATTTTAGGGTAAATATCTGCTTGCTAATGTTTACCTCGTAATGTTTGCTTTAAGAAAGAAACATGTTTTTTGCACTATGGTCCTCAGCGGGAATAATCGTAGATTTAATCTGCATATGTCCATGCATAAATTAAAGATTGTTAGATTCTTTGTATGTATATTCGTTGCGAGATGAATTCACTGAATTTACGTTAACGGACTTTTTAATCGTCTGTAAATTTTTCCAACTTTACTTTTTTTGATGTTGTTCGGTCATTATTCTGTAAATCAAAATAAAATATAACTTTTATTAAAATAAAAAATATGAGCAAATACGGTAATAACTTTAATGCATTGTTATTTAACAAGATTTGTAATCGGATTTGCTTGATTATTTAATTATTAACAAAAATAGGAAATGTCATTTGTCATACGTATTCTTTTGCGTGCAATAAATCTGACAACAGCACACCTAATAACAGTCGATTGTGATTGTAATTGTTTTTTATGATTTATAGAGGATCGGAAAATAATATCGTTTTTGTGCCTTAAATTAGAACTAGAGACCGGATTTTATGTTCAAGCACATAAGGTAAGAAGCTAAGCAACATATAAATTAGACAAAAGCAAACAGTTAAAATAGGCACTAAAAAAGTAAAATACTCTAAAAAGAGGCATTGACAAGTGAAAATCACAATAAACTAGGAAAACATTTCTTGACCATTATGAACATTTTTCTACTTCCAACTACAAATTAAATGTCTCCCAATCTTTTTCACTGTAAAATTTCATGAAACTAAATAATCATAATTTAAAAAGTTTTTTTCTACATCAACAGACACTAAGGTGCAAGTTTCAATCTCCAGGTTACATTATTGGGTTGCTTTCACCATTAGCATGAATCGAACCAGGGATGCTCTTAAACGTTCAGCCGCCTCCATGTCCAATAGACTAGGCCGCCCCAAATTACTCTTTTCTGATGAAGAATATAGGCATTGATGTAGTCGGAAATCTTACAAGAATAGTTTCAAATTTATAACACAAACTACTTGAAAAAATAACAATTGAAAGCAAACTGAATTGTGAGAATAAGGTCCAAATCTCAGAATAATTCAAAGTTTATTAAAAAATTTAAAGAGTCGAAATTTCGAAAATACATATATGAGCAAAGGTTCTACCAAGGGACAAAATTTAGAATTTTTGAGCGAACAGCTAAGAAAAAACTAAAAACTGATATGGAAATTTTAACAAGAAAATTTCAAAAGTGAAAATAAAAATTCTGAAAAGAGTCATTATTAAAAAAAAACGAAGAATTTATCACAGAACCTTAAGTTTAAAATAAAAATTTCGAAGCAAAGGTCAAAAGTTCGGAATTAGAATCGAAATTTCAAAATAAAATTAAAATCTCGGGGTCGAAATTAAGACCTTAAAGTATTAATTTTAAGAGAATAGTTAAGCCTTGAATTTGACTCAATAAAAAAGACATTTTGGATTGAAATTTGAAAATAAATGAACACTCCTAGAATAAGCTAAGATTTGAAGTTTCAAATTAAATTTTTAAGAAAATACGTAAAAACTGAAAACCTGGCTTTGTAGCAAAAAACCTTTCAAAAGAATCTACTATTAAACATTTATTTTAATTATTTTTTTTTTTAGATTTTCAGGTTTCAAGTCAAAATAAAAAAATAAACCATCAGTTTTCGAGTGCAGAATGAAATATTTCAAGAAAAAGGACAAAATTTCAAGACTACAGTAGAAATTTTGACATAAAAAGGCCAAAATTACAAGTTAGATTCAAAATTTTGAGAAAAAAATCGAAAGTTTGCGATTAAGGCTGAAATTTTCAATGTCAGGATTAAGAAGTTTTTACTCGAAATTATGAAAAAAAATTTTAAATTAGATTATACTCGAGACATTCAGATGAATATTTGAAAATAAAGAAATTTATAATTTCGAGTTTCTTTTCGAATTCTGACCGCAAATCTTGACATTTTTAGTTTAAACTCAGATATTTGAATTTTTCCCCAAAATCTTGGCTTTTCAATATGAAATTAAATTTAAAGCTTATGCTTTCTAGAAAATATTAAAATTTTAAAACTAAAAGCAGAAAAATTCGAGAAAAAATCCAGCATGTCAAGGCTAAGCTTGAATTTTTAAGAATTTTGTAAAATAATATAAACTTTTTTTAACATGTCTATTTTTATTAAAAATTTCGATCTTATCTTCTAAATGGTATAAAAAAATTTTTGAGTTGTGCAGTTTAAAAATTTTAAGCTTAAACTCCGCATTTTGAGAAAAAATTCAAATTTAAGAAAATATCAAAAATTATATAAACGATCTTTTGAGATTTACTTGGATTTTCAAATTCAAAAATTTGCAGTTTAAATACAGTATTTGAATAAAATTTTAAATATTCGACTCTATTAAAAATATATAATCTCTTATGAAGCTACAATTATGAGGAAACGTTTTTTAATAAATGCTTTTCTAGTAATTTCTTTTATAATTTTTTTCTAAAATGTCGATTCTTTTATAAATTTCGAGTTTGACACAAAATCTGCGCATTATAAAAGTGGAAAATTCAGGATTCTTTTATCATCTTGAACTAACCGGTTAAATTAGAGTTTCTTAATTTTTTCGTAAAAAATGTCGACAAAAAATGTCGAAATTTTTTGTTATCTAGCTAATTTTTTTAAATTTTAATTCTCATAATTTCGACTTCGAAGTGAAAACTTCGGGAAAAGATTTGACATTTTAAATTCAATATTGAAATTTTTATTTTAATTACCAAATTTCGACTTTAATTAGGAATTTTTTCACTTTTAATCAGGACATTTCCAATTTAAACTCATATTTCGAGAGAAACTTGATTTATAAAATTTTCATAACTCTTCGAGTTTAAAAATGCTATTGATTAAAATCGAAATTTTTTAAAAAGTTGGTTCAGTAACTTTACTGCTTTCTTTCAAAATCTTGACATTGGCATTGGTTCAAAATTCAGACTACTTTAAAATATTTTAACTTTTCTCGACAATTAATTTTTTTTTTAAATGTCTACTGGGGATGTTGAAAAAAAAGTAAAGGTTTCATGAAACCTCAAAGTTTTTTCTCTAAATTTTGTTCCAAAACAAAATATTGAATTCTAATAAAATTGCTCTTTTCAAAATTTAGACTTTTTTTCTAAAATTCCTAATTTAAATTTTGCCTTAAAATATTATAGTTTTCCTTTTTCGAAAATTTTGACTCGAAACCTGTTTCTTCAGAAATTATCGCTTCTTTCTTCACAAAATTTAGGCAATAATTCAATTTATTTTTAAAATTTTGGATTTAAAAAACTGAAAATTTCGCGTTCGGACAGGAAAATTTCTTAAGAATTAACATATCCTGTTTTTGTTCGAAAGTTCAAAATTTCGAAAAAAAGTAGATATTACGAGAAATGTTTATAAATGAATTCAGTTTTTTAAGTTAAAACCACTCCTAATTAAGTTTTTCTAAAACAACTTTATCCACTCTAAATGTAAAATTTCCTGAACATTTTGAATAACAATTCCAAATTAAAAAAATTCTAGCGCCGAATTTTGATATGACATTTTTCACAAAAATTTCCTCAAAACTTCCAAGTTTCTAGAAATAGTCCAAGTTTTAGGAAAATATTGTTGAGTTTAAAGTGAAAATTAAAATTTTAAACTATACATTTTAAGAATTAAATAAAAATAGAGAAATTCTCCAAATTTAGCAGAAAATCTAATTGGAACCTAAAATTTCAAAAATGTTGATATTAAAATTAAAACTCAAAAAAAAAACAATAAATAACTTTATAGCCAATACATTTTTTTTTCGAAATTCTGTTGAATAAAACGCTTTTCGACATTGAAAATTCGGATAGCAGACGACAAGAATTGTAGAAAACTTTGAAATTTTAAGATTGACCAAAGCGAAAAACTGAACTGAAGTTGTCACCAATTGAAAAAAGAGCTGGACGCTAAAAAAAATTTGAAATTAAAAACGTATGCAACTGTCCAGAATTTAGAAAGAATATCGAAATTCCAAATGTTGGGTTGCAAAGTTTAAATTTGAGGTAATAATTAAAATTACTAATTTAAATCCAAATTAGATTAAAAATTAAAGCAAAAACTATTTTTCTCCAGTTGACTTTAAACTATGTGTTTAATTAAAGCACTTTCTAGAAGCATTTTTTGTACAGAAATGCACTAAACACTTTAGTTCAAATATAAATTTTAGAAAAAAATTAACCTTCGGGTAATTTCATTTTACCCGTATATATGTTTTTACTCAGAAATTAGGTTATAATAAATGGGCTACATTTCAATTGTCACTGCATCATAATTGTTGTTCAATTACTTTTCTTGGGTTTTTAGGATTGGAGCTTCTTATTATCATTATTATGATGGATTAGAATTCTATTTTATTGCTTTATTTTAAAAAGTCTACATATTTTAGTTTAAATTCTTCAGAATTGTAAATGTGTTGCAGAAAATCCATAGAAAAAAGTAAATAGGCACGAATCTTTTTGAAAATAGGTTCAAACCATGTATAAAAAAGCAGAAAATAAACGAAATTGAAATATAGGCAATAATGCTTGAAAATTGACGAAAAGGGTAAAAAGGTAGTATCATAGAATTTTACCTAAAACCGGGTCCTTAATTAGAACAAATACACTTTTAGCTAATTTTTATTTTTAAAGAATTACCATTTCCATTTTCAACAAACTTTTGTCAAATATAATTGTTAGAAAATTTGCTATGCCTGATCGATAGAAATTGATTTGTATTTTTATAAAAATAAATAAAGGTAACGCTTATTATATCATCCAAATTGTTAATTCATTTGCCCTTAAAAATATTAGAAATTGATTTATATGTTTATTAAAATAAATAAATATAGCACTTCTTATATCATCCAAATTGTTAATTCATTAGCCCTTAAAGAGTATTAGAGAGACTTGAACAAATGATAGTCAGATGGTGCAATGTAGGGGAAATATGGTGGATGAAACACTAGTTCCCATCCCAACTCATTAATTTTTTCTAGGGTATGTCTTGCGCCGTTCGGCCTATCGTTATCTTGTTATAGAATAACACGTTTTCTGTTAATCAACTCTGTTTAATTTTCTACTAGAGAATGGTGAACTCGATCCAATTATTGACATTTATAGTTTGCCCAGGTTCCAGCACTTTAAAATGCATAATTCCTCCTCCACTCCACCAAACATACAAGAGCGTTTTTTTTTAATGAAAACCCAGTTTTATAGTTGTTTGGGGCTCTTCACTGGGAAAAAGCCATCGCCATTTGCGCTTATGATTATCATGGATGACTCATTTTTGATTTCTAGTGATCAAACAATCAAAAACTCTTCGTACTGTGCTGCAAATGTTCTTGGATCATGTACCAAGATTGGTTAAGTGTTTTTGACACTTTCTCAGTTATTTTACAAGTATTTGTTTCTACTTTTGCTCTTAACACGTCATTATCTCATGAAATTGTTGGTATTTCTGATCCAAACGAGTCGAACAAGATCAAAAATACCTCATCTAAACTATCTTTTGCGTTTACGAAGGTCAATCTATGTAGATAAAAGTTCCAAATGTTGAATG
Source organism: Dastarcus helophoroides (assembly GCA_028583605.1). Classification (NCBI taxonomy): domain Eukaryota; kingdom Metazoa; phylum Arthropoda; class Insecta; order Coleoptera; family Bothrideridae; genus Dastarcus; species Dastarcus helophoroides. The sequence continues at coordinate 31,676,876 of CM053334.1, forward strand.
ATTATACCAGTCCAAAAATCAAAAAAACATGGAATGCCGGATATGATAAGGCCAGAGCGTAACATCCCCAGCTAATGAGCAACAAATCTTTATGTACAATTATTTTGCCGTGTAATAATGTGTATTTCCATAGGCTTGAAACTGTTATGAAAATAATTACATTTGTTTTACATTTTGGGTTTCGTTACCTATCAAACGGTCTGCCAAAAAACAAAAAATGCGAAGTGTGCGAAAGTAATTAACCGATTTGATATCAAGTAGAACATGAATCCTAAAGAATTAAAGAACGACACTTCCATAAAATTAATGATTAATGCTCAAACCGCCAGAATATTTAATTTCAAAACATATTAAACATTTGTCAACAGTTAGATTGTCGTTTTTCAATAATCTATCAGTGACGGTATTTCTTTCCATGAGCCAAAGTCAGAGTATGTGTTGTATACTTACGGACAGTTGTGGGGTTCGTGAAGAAAAAAACACGTTTTATTTATAAACAGCAACGAAAATTCTCATAGGCATCACATCTTTCCCTCATAAATTCACAAAACTCAAAATGTTTATGATGATCTTCGGAAGAGACAGGCTTATTCAATTAAGTTTCCACCATAACATACTTATTACAGTAACAAAACTGTTTAAATTAGCAAACTACTAGTATTTTTAGCTTTCTTTCAGATAATCAATTGACGATAGCGCTTAAAATGAAAATTAATGTAAATATGAAGTCCAAAATAAAATATTTGAGTAAGATTTGCAAACTTTATTTTATCCATCAGCTTGTTATAAAATAAAATAAAAATCCTTACTTTATTGTTAGTAAATATTCAAAAGTGCCACTTCAGTTTCAAATATTTCTTTTACTTTTGAACTACTTGAAGTGCCTTTAGTACCGTCCTACTATCCATCGGTTTTACCTTTTTGAACTACAATCTGTGAGACTTCAACGTTATCGTACCTTTACTTGTAAATTTACTTCCTTAAATAGCTATATCAAACGAAATCAAACGAGGTTAGGTATGGTGATTGGAAGGGCTACTCAGTGGGGCCTTTGTACTGTACCCTACTTTCCTTTGCGTACAAGAACCATTTTCCTTTCAAATGCACGACTAACGCAACAAAATTTATAAGTAAAAACCGAATAAAATTATAATAATAATTAATATTATTTGACAGAAAGGGGTATCATTCTTTTATAAAGCCTTCTAAATGGATGTTCATTATCATGAATCCCTAATTCTGCGATTTATCACTTATCCTAGGGGCATCAAATTTTTACTATTTTTGCTGGTGGTATTTTGAAATTGAAATATAGACGTTATTTGAGGTGAAAATTCATTATCAGCTTTTCTCTTTAAAATTGAAAGTTCTATCAGAAGAAATGTAGGTGGTTTCATTTAAGGAAATGATATTTTACCCCCGGAAATTAACACGCTATAGCATTTTAATAGTAACAGAGTTTACCAATGCTGGGCATTTAATTTGGATAAGTCTGTCTATCTTGAGTATTGGCCACTTCACTTCTTCTGTTTTTCACATCTAACAATTTTTTCGAGACCGTCGAAGCCTAAATATCGATTAATGACTTTCATATTTTGATCTTTTAGCCGTAACCTAACCAGTGTTTTGTTCATTTGTTTCTCCTGGTTTCCGATTGCAAGTTGCGACATAGCTGTCGTTTTTTTTTGTCTCTTAACCTCACTGCCAGCCTCAAAACCGGTTTAAATTGACCTATTCTTATCTCTCATTTTTCTATATCTTTTTTTTAAATTAGTTACATTATGATTGGGATACCCTGCATGTTCTAACACAAACAATGACAACCACAATAAATAATCCGGGTGAGCAAAAACCATTAGCATAAAAATCAAACATAATTTTTCGTTGACTATAAGCCAAACGATTATCAAAAAAGAAAATAAACCAACATTAGTAAATAAATTAACAGACTGGAAAAGTTTTAAGTTGAGCCTTGAAGAGAAAATCAACTTGGCAGTACAGCTACAAAATGCAGAGCAGTTAGACGGAGAAGTCGAATTATTTGTGCACAATATCCAGCAAACAGCATGGTAAAACACTCGTGTACTGAAACCTAGGCCAAAGGAAACAACTACCCAAAGAAAATTAGAAAATTGATATCATAAAAAAAACTAAAAAGAATATGGCAACAAACTAAGGCTTCCCAAGATAAGACCAAATTATATAATGCAAGTCAACAATTCAAAAGAGAAGTTCAACAGCTAAAAAATAAATCACTTAATTCCTATTTAAGGAAGTTGACCGATGATAGTAGCACCAGATATTTTTACGGATGATAGTAGCACCAGATATTCTTTATGGAAAGCTACAAAAGGACTCAAAAGACCAATTATTCACTCCCCACCCATTGGACTAGAGAATGACAAATGGACAGGAGTAACGAGCAAAAAGCGGAGAGATTCGCCATATATCTCGAAAACACTTTCAAAAGAGCCAAGGCGATGAACAAATATGAGAAGTACCTGTTCAAATAGAAGGAGTAGTTACACCAACATCCCCTCAAGAAGTGGTGACTGAAAGAAAAGAAAATATCAGTCCGAATAAAGCCCCAAGGTACGACCTAATCACAGGTAAGATGCTGAGAAATCTACCACGTAAAGCTATTGTTAAATTGACTAACCTGGTCATTGCTGCCTTTAGGTTAATGTCGTGCCCAGACTAAGGAAAGTGGCAGAAGCTATAATGATTGCTAAACCAGAAAAACCTCATAATGAAGTGTCATCGTACAGACCACTATCGTTACTTCCTGTAATAGCAAAATTGTTTGAGAAACTTCTAATCAAGAGAATTAAACCAATTATTGAAGCAAAAATCGGATACCAACACATCAATTTGGTTTCAGAAGTAGGCACTCCACAATTGATCAAGTGCATAGAATTACACCATTATTGAAAAATCACTAGAAAAAAAAAGTCTGCACAACTATCTTTCTTGGTGTTGCTCAGGCCTTCGATACAGTTTGGCATAAAGGACTAATATTTAAACTTAAAACCTATATGCCTAAACAGTACTCTTAAATTCTTCAGTCTTATATAACTGAAAGATACTTTCGAATTAAACAGGAGGACACCTACATATTTAGATATAAAGGAAATAAGAGCAGGAGTTCTGCAAGGTAACGTATTGGGTCCGATCTTTTATCTGTTATACACGTGCGACATACCTGTATTAGAACATGACACTATTGCCTCCTTTGCTGACGACACAGTCATATTGGCAGTAGGAAACACTATCGAAGAGGCAATCAACAAACTACAAATAGCAGTCAACAAAATACATGATTGGACTAATAAATGGAAAATCAGGCTGAACGAAACCAAGTCTGTTCACGTTTCTTTAGCTATAAAAGCAAAATACAAAATGTACCTGTTACAATTATAACAAACAAATACCATAGACAAATACAGCAAAAGGCCTAGGTATAACATAAGATGCTCAGCTACGTTGGAAGGCTCACATTAAAAAGAAAAGGGAAGAACTTGGCATAAGATATAAAAAAATGTATTGGTTGATATGAAGAAACTCCACTTTAACTGCTTACTGCAGTAAGCTCTTACTTTATAAAGAGGTACTAAGACCTGTATAGGCCTATGGTAGTCAACTTTGGGGTGCACCAGGAAAAGTAATATAGAAATAATTCAGAAATTTCAGAACAAACTACTGAGGAATATAGTGGATGCTCCCTGGTATGTAAAGAAGCGACCTCCATAAGGACCTAGGTGTGAAAGCTGTGGCTAGAATCATTAAGAAGATGGCAGAAAGTCACGAATGGCGACTCCATAGATATATAAATGTTGAAGCAATTGAGCTCCTTTTTAATACTGGACTAATTAGAAGATAAGAAGAATGACAAAACCCTTTGAAATAGTTTAAGAGACAGTTTAATAGCAGAGCATAGTACTTGTGTGTGTGTGATGCACACTAATATTAGTGCGCATTTGTTAGATCAGATAGGAGCATAGGGTAATCTCTTATTATTTATAAGGGACTTTAGTAAGTCGGGCAAAAATAAAATTGGTTATTGGTCATCTATGACCAGATTGTAATTACAGTAATAATAAAAACTTTTACCGAGTTATTTTCAATACTAAATACTAAATCTTTGTTTCAGCTATGGAAGACCACCATATGGGCCCGGCCTCAGGCCTATACACCTCAGGCAGATCGACATCGAGTAGTTCTAGTCCGGGAATTGCTGGTTCGAGTCCCGCTTTGCTGGTGGTGCCTCAGCCCATAAATGCGACGAAAATGGGCGGCATGCAAAACGGAGGACCGCAGCCCAGAAAATACCAGTGCAAAATGTGCCCGCAGGTGAGTGCTTTTTCCTATCTGTTTTTCCTATTCTGATCTTTTCCTATTTTAATTACGAACACGAACAAACGACGCGATACCTTAGAAGGTAAGTCATAAATGTCAGTTGTTTACTTCGACGGTTGTATCAAACTTTATTGTTAATGAAGTGTTTACAAACTTGTGAGCTATTGACAAAAAAGTGCCAATAGTTGACCAAATCCGATTGGTTTTTTGTTGCCGGAGAAGATCTAGCTGCTAACAAGATATGAATCGACAAAAAACCGCACACGTCGGGATATTTTACCTGTTCGTATTTATTTACTTTGATAGTCACAGTTATTTTTTGCATTTGAGAGAACAAAACATCAGTTATGTGGAATTCAATAAATGTGTCATTACATATTTGCATTAAAATGTACCTCGTTTATTTGGTTAAAGTTTAAAGCAATCAATATTATAAGTATATTACAAAGCTGTTTGAATTACTGCATAGTTTACTTATTTGGTAGTAAATATTTTTAAAATGACATTCCATTAAACCTAACATTTGGATGAGAGTTGATGCGCACATGACATTTCAGTTCTGGAATGATCGACGTATTTTTCTTGTTTTTTTTTAAAAAAGGATTATGTTTTTTATTATTGTTTATTTAAACTTAAGTTATAAATTTTTTATAAACAATTTTAATTGTTTTTTTCTAAAATTTAGATTGAAGCTTCCGAGATTAATTAATTCACGAAATTTATATTAACATTTTTATTTAACCTTTTTTTACTAAAATCCAAGAAGTTTACAAAATTTTCAACTTTTACTCTTCCCAAAATTTTATTTTAAACTTGACCTACAATTTTCACCTTAACTCTGAAAATTAAACCTCAATAACCTAGAAATTGATCTCGGAATTTATAAACTTTTTTTAATGATAGAAAAAAATAGGAGAAAGCACATTTGTCATTCATTTACACAAGCATTAAATTATTAGGATTTAAATTAAAAATTCTGCATTTTTTTGAAAAACTCCTTGCTGAAACAAAAAAAATTTAACTTTATTCCTAGCAGAACAAAATTGTGCATTAGAAAATTTTAATTTTAATTTGCAAGTCTTTTTATCGTCATATTAAATTTAAAAATGCGTTATTATTATATATTTTTAATTTTTATAAATATTTTAGTTTTTAAATTTTAACCTTTCTCCTAAAATTCTAATTGGAACTTCGTTTTTCATCTCTTTATTGAAATTTTGACTATAATTAAAAAGTTCCAGTGTGAATTTTGCACAAAAAAGTATTCGTGCATTAATTCGTGTTTAATAGGACATTCAATTGAATATGTTCCATTAAAATATTATCATTTTCCTCACTTAGTACAAAAATAACTATTGTAGATGTATTTTTTGAATAGTATTTACTTAGCGGAGGCAATAAATATTTTTTATATTCCTAGTTAGTGAAAATGGCTCTTATTTTCTTCATCAAATCTAACAATAAGACAAATCAAATCTCAGTCACACCAGAACGTCTTAATGTTCTTTATAATTATCACATTAACTACCGAAATGTAAGGTCGTAAATCTTAGACACAAACCGGCACCCTTCTGTAGGCCATTGTGAACTATTTTCGCACCTGACACAAAGACCCCTTATTACCGAATATCGATAAGTGCTCCTAACCTATATATTTGCTTTTCAAAAGGCGAACAACTTCTGTTTGAATTGATTCTTTTACCTCAATCGACACACGTTTTAAGCCTTTTCGCCTTTGAGAATGTAAATGTATAATGACGGTGCTTTCAGAGTTTTGCACCTTCGTGGTTTTGTCATTCACCGTTTTCACCCTACGTGGAAGGGTTCGATCCTTGATAGATTTGTCCGCATTAGAGGGTTATTAACCATTGAATGGCTATAAATATTTTGAATTGTAAATGTATATAGGTATTTGGGGATGAATTATGCATTCGTCAGTCATCTGGTTACTACTGCCACTGGGTCTTTATTTTGATGAGATAACTACATCAGGGTGGCTGAAAAGGTTTTCAAACAAGATGTAATGTGAAATGAATCTTTTAGGTATTTCTTCATTTTTTTTTCAACTAGTAACAAGTAATTTTTACTTATTTTTCTCTCTGTTGATAGTGGTAACAAAATGAATCATTTGCTGCCACTTAAGTGACCTGATAAACCATACATTTGCCAATTTCCGAGAAAACACAAAAGTATTAGATTTAGGAATTTTATATCAAGGTCCTTTTTTCGACATTTTGACTTTTTCTTATTTCTCTAAGCTTTTAGATCTTCGATTTAAAATCATTAGCCAAAATTTCGTCCTTAACGTCAACGTTTTCTTCTGGATTTCGAGAGTAACTTTTGGAGTTTATTTGTAATTTTTGTATTAACTTCCAATCTTAAAGAATTCTTTTTACATACGCACGCATGAATTATGTGTATCTTTTTCAAAGGTCGTCCATTTTTACATATTATAAAGTTTCTTTTTTTCTCAAAATTTTCAATCTCCAATTCGAAATTTAGGTATTGCACTTAAAAATAGGAAAAATTGACTTTAATTTCGATTTGTGATTCAATTTTTCCTTAATTATGAGATTTTTTTTTAATTTAAAGAAATTTTGTCTATAATGTCTAGATCTATTTTTTTTTCCAAAATACCGTTGACAATTTTTATTTTTCTGCTGATATTTTGAATTTAAATTTATTTTCGGTTCAGTTTCGATTTATTTTTCAAAAATTCGCCCTTTATAGAAATTTACACGGCTTTTTAATAAAGGAGAAAACACTTGGAGAAAGATAATAATTTGGAAATGTTGAGAAAAATATCCTTTGAAGATTGGAGCTATTTTCTCAAAATTCATGTTTTTTTTTATAAATTCATACAATTTCAAAAATAAGATTGATATTACAAATTAAGATGTTTTAGGGTTTGTAATAATTTGTGGTCTTTTTCACAAAATGCATACTTTTCTTTTAAGATTGGCTTTTTTCCTAATTTCGCCCTTTTTTTTCAAATATTGGCTTAATTAAACATTTATTCTTTTATTTCCTTTTTAGAATATTTGACTCACTTCTCGAAATTCGCTTTTTCTTGAAATTTCGACCGATATCCCCAAATTCCATATTTTGTTATGGTTCTGATAATTTCGTCTTTTTCGTGGAAATGTATCTTTTTTTAATGTTTTACCTAAACTAAAAATTAACTCTTTTTAAAACTTGAATTTCTCTAGAAAATTTGGACTTTTTCCAAAGTACAACAATTTTCTGGAAATTTGCTACTTTTTTCATTGTTCATATTTTCTTTAGAAATTATTTTGCCGATTTTCTAAAATTTCGCCTTTTTCTGAACAATTTGAGTTTTTTTGAACAACTTGACTTTTTTGAAAATTTCGAGTTTTTTTATTCGTCTTATTCTCGAAGTTACAATTTATTCTCAACATTCAACGTTTTTCCTTTTTTCTTAATTTTTTCTTGGAAATTTCGATTTTTTTTTATCGAAATAAATGTTCTCTTTCTAGAATTTAACTTTATTTGAAAGTTATTCATTTTTCCCAAAATTTTAACTTTTTCCTTAAAAACGTTCTTAACTTTATTCTCAAAATTATCATATTTTTCTTTTCTAGATGAGTTCAGTACTTTTCTTTCGGAGTTTTTAGTTTATCTTCAAAATTTGTCTTTTCGAAATTTTACGACTTTTTACAAAATCCAAAGTTTTCTAAAATTTTCGTGTATATGTAAAGTTCGAGAAATTTTAACGTCTTCTAAAATGTTGACGTTCTTTTTTAATTTGTGACTTGTTTCAGAAATCTCGACTTGTTTCATAAATTCGTTTTTCGAAATCCCTTGAATTTTTTCAAAATTTGGGTTTTTTGAAAATGTCATCTCTTTTCGCGAAATATCAAGATCTTGTAAAAATTTGCAGATAACAAAGTGGAAATTGTGATAAGAATATTCTTAGAATGGTCAACAATTTTAAGCAAACAATTTTTTGAAATCTTAAATTTTTCTAAAAATTTAAAGATTGTTAAAATTGAAATTAAAAATAAAAATTCCAAGAAAATTTCAACTCATCTATTAGATCTCTAAAATAAATATCAGTCGGGGCTGCAAACTTTTTCTCTAAATTCTTGTACTTACCAAAGTGAGGTTGAAAATGTATTAAACAATATTTTTTGGAAAATTTCAGTCTTTTTGCAAAATTTTAAAGATATTTCAAAGTTTAAATTAGAAATTACAATAAAAAAACATGGGAAAATTAGTTTTAGAAAGTTCGAGTTTTTCCAAATTCGCCATTTTCACACAATTAGATCGAAATTGTAAAAAAAATTGTTTCTTGTGAAATTTCTATTTTTTTTAATTCAAGATTATGGTAAAATTTACAAATAGTAAAAATCATAATAAAAATAGTTTTGCAAATTTTGATTTTTTATCAGATTGGTCTTTTCCTCAGAATTTCGAATTATTTCTCAAATTGCATTTATTTGATAAACATTAGATTGAAATGTCATGAATTTCTAGGAAATATTTTTTGGAAATATTAACTGTTTTCTCCAAATATATGTCAAAGTTTGAATAAAAATTAAAAATTCTTTGAAAAATATTTTTGGGAATTTCGATTTTATATAAAATTTTTTCGAAATTACGGGAACTATGAAATAAATATACCTAAGGAGATTTCCTGCTGTCTTTATTTTGGCCATCAATTCTGCATGAATATTGACTTCCCCTGAAGCAAATCCTACCTACTCCCAATTCTTAATGTAAACTTGTAATTTTAACGTTTTTCTCTAAAATACTGTTTTCAAGATCGAAATTTTGACTTTTCTAGAAAAGTGGATTTCATTTCGGTAAAATCCGAGGTAAAATTAATTGCCAGTTTGGTAAAGGAGTGTACCTTCTTGGGACCTCATCATAAACCACAGTGTTTGGTATACTACATTAGTAAGACTTGAATCTAAAAAAAATTAAAAATAATAGGTTGAGACACGAAATTTGTAGAGAATTTTAATTTTCCCCAAGGAACAAATACATAACATGTCATAATTTGAGAAGTGTCCTTAGACAGGAAAAGTTTGGGAAACCCCGTCTAGCTGCCATGTGATCCAATGTTACTAAAGCATACAGAGTTTTTTTTGTAAAGCTGGGGAAATCCTTTACGGACATCTGGGAAGATAGCCCAGATAGTGTCGGACTTCCGAACTATGGGTGCCGACTAAAACCCCTGTCTAAGGGTCAGGTCCTTGGCCCCCAATCCCTTCGTTAAAACAGTCCATTAGCACTGGAGCACTAATGTAAGCTGTTTTGCCTGAAACAAACAAAGCACAAAAATTTTCCTTAAGAAAGTCGGTCGCTGTTACAGCCTCGGTCTCCTGATTTTGGTTAGGATTTCCGAATCATAATCCACTGCCTGTCCAACTAATTCGTTGGGATGCGTTTCCGCTCCCAACTTTGCCCTAGAATTTACCTCCCTGATGACATCTCTTACCTTAGGTAGGTCCACTTCTCTATGAAGTTGATCATTTCTAGCAAACTATGGAGCATCCATGGCTTGTCTTAGGAAGACGTTATGGAACACCTGAAGTTTCTTCATCTGGTTATCGGTAGCCTGTAACCAGGTTACAGATGCTTAGGTCATCGCCTGGTCTTATAATTGATGGTACAGCAAAACATTAAGCCCTATGGACAGTTTGCTATTCCTACTTATCATAGATAGCAGCAGACTCTTTAGCATTCTGGCCTTGGACACTGCATAATCGATGTGAGCCTGAAATGTCAGTCTTTTGTCGAGTTTTACTCCTAGCTACTTTGCCTGAAATCTCCAGTCGACGTTTTGCCCATGGACATGAATATGACCATATGGTTGGAATATTCTTCTGGTGAAGAAAACGGCTTGGGACTTGTCTGCGTTGCGTTTGATTCTCCATTTACCAAAGTATTCTAGGAGTTCGTCTGTAGCTGTCTCTAGTAGTCCAGTCTAGTAGTGACCAATTCTGGACTTGGAGAATTTGCCAATAACGCCATGTCATCTGCATAGGTTGCCAATGTCGGTTTTGGGAATGTCTGCTGTGAACAGATAGTATAGAAGCAGTGACAAGGCGGAACGTTCACAACTTCATAGATTTAACAGTTCTTGTCTCACCTTCGCTCTAAATGAGCGCTGGTGCAGGGACGAGCTTACCATTTGAACCATCACCAGAGGTATCCCAAAATGATTCATCTTGTAGACTAATCCTTGGTGCCAAACTGTGTCAAATGCCTTGGAGATTTCGAAGAAAATTGCTCCTACTACCTGATTCCAGTTCATGCTGTGTGTGATTTTCTCAACTACCGGCGGCAACTGGTCCGAGTTAGAGTGCACTGGTTGGAATCCAAATTGTTCCTTAGGAATGACATCGCGATCGCTCCGCCACCTTATCCAAGTTGGATAAGAGATTTATTGGCCTGTAATTTTGGGAAAAATTCCCCACCTTACCGGGCTTAGGAATGAAGATAACGTTTGCAGACTGCCATCTTATAGGAAAATACCGATTTTTGAACATTGAATTTACTACGGCTCTGAAGTATTTGACAGTGTGTTCTGGAATATTTTTCAGAGCTTGAATCGGAATTCCGTTTAGACCTGGTGCCTTCTTGACGTTAAGCTTATGCAGAAAGCTTTGGAATTTCTCTGTTTCAGTTGGTCTGATGACATCTTCTTCATCCTGCTCTTCCTCCTGACGATCTTGGACTTTTTGTTCCATTCTCTCTCTACAAATTTTGGGTTCACTCCCTCAAGAGTAGCCATGCAATATCTTTCAAATTTCTCAACGTATGCTGAGACCTTATCCTGATCTGAGTAAGCCATTTTTCAGGTCCGTGAATCGAAGGGATGGGTTTTCTATCCCCTCTTAGAACTTTGGCTGTTCGCCATAGGTCAGTGGAGTTTTCGAGGTTACAGCTTCTTAGGTATTCCTGAAACTTAGAAATCTTGTGCTCTTTAATTTTATACCTGAGCTCATGGATGAGTTTGTTGACTTCCTCCTTATCTACTTGCAGATTGGTCCATCTTGCCCTTTTCCTGGCACGAAAAGCATATAGAAAGAAAACGTTAATTTATTGTGTCGTTCTATTTCTTCTTCTTTAAGTGCTCTGCTTCAAAACTTAAAGATATGCAATCCATCCAAAGAGTGCAAGATCCTAAAGCCCTGTGTTTGCAGTCTCATAAAACATACTTTCGAGTTGTCTTCTCTTCAATCTCCAATTAAAAACAGTATTCTGTCTATATGCTGATCATAGTAAGTTTACCTATTTTAGTTATAAATTAATAGGTTTGCTAATAATAATAAATATTTGTGAACATTTTTTCTGCTGGTATGTTCCCATAATATACCTACGTATTAACCGCTTTAGCCTTGTACTTTTAACATAGTATTTTTTTAAATTGAAGATGTTATTTGTTGCTCCTCCATATTATAGATGCTCCCCGTGGTGCCTCGTGACTTTTTGGCATGGGTGGACATGAAATGAGAGAGGTTCGGGAATCAGCTACATATTTTTCTTTAAATATGCCTCCAAATGTTATCGAACATTACCTAATTTATTAAGAATTATATGTAGCGAACTATCGGTTCGATAATTACAACTTCGTGAATTGTAAGCACTTTATTTCAAACTTAATTCGGAACACTACAATTATGGTTCAATTAACTATCAGAGTATCTAACTATCTCACTAACTAACTGACTAACTGAGGGAAAGACGACCGCGTATTTATGCCTTCCGGTTTCTAGAACGGATCTACGTACAGATAAGATTATGACTTGCGGAAACGTCTTAAGCACTTAGCGCTTACCTGCCGTATAATTCATCTTCGAGGCTGCTTCCCATTATCAAAGTTTTCCAGAAAGTTCCTTACACTACACAGTCACTAATACAAATTTTATAACTACATTTTGTTACAATATTCAATCTATGTGAAGTGTTTATCTGTTATCTAATAAGTACATTATATTCACTTTACCCAAAAAGATTAGATGTTTTTCACTTAGTTAATGGCTTTTGAATTAAATGTTCTGTAATGAAACAATACGAACGTGCTTTTGGTTCTAGTTTATGTCTTGTTACTTTTTCAGTTAGCTGTTTTAAATCACTAATATTTTTATGAGGTTAATTAGATTTGCTTTGTGAACCATTCCTAATTAAACACACAAAGAGGAAAAATATTTTGCACGTTACACCCGCATTATCAGTCCGATAAAATGTAGGAGCTTCTGCTGAACATTTTTGACGCGATTTTATTATTTTTAGAATTATTTTCTACTTATCTAATCGGCAAATCCAGCCTAGAGCCACCGACATTTTTTAATTTTAGCTTAATTTTGTTGGTCAGTGTTTTATTTCTTATCAGTTCGATTAAAGTACCAACACAATTCATAGTTGCAATGCCACTAAAAACACAGAAAATGTAACATTTCGCACACACGAAGGCTGTCGTTATAGACTTTAGACTGTCGAGAATTTGGAATTGGATAACTGCCAAATTATCCCGCTGACTTACAATAGCGGCATTCTATCCTCATTACTTTGCAAGCTTCTTACATAAGATGGATTTTACAGGCTCGGCCTAGGTGACAAGCGACTACAACTTTTAAATAAGGATGTGGTTTTGAAGAAGAATTATAACTATTGATTTTACCTTTTTGTGATGCTGGATAAAAAATACTATTTTTTATTAAACATTCAGAAAAGTTCCCTCCTGTATTAGCCACTAATGATGGCGCCGTCTGGCATATGGCTTACTCTTACCTTCATAGTATTTCAGCGTCCATTCAGAGTTTAATATTTTTTTCAGCCACGTTGCATTTAGATTTTTTTGGTGAAATTGGAAAATAAAATAGAAAATTATGGCTCATGATCCACGATTCAATATATTTTCCGAATGTGTGGCGCTTCTCGTTGTTTAATGTTTTATTAAACAACGCCCTTACAGCATCTCATGCTAGTTCGGACGGGGTAATTACCTCTTTCTAATCAACACACACCACAAAAAAATGCTCTCCGCTAGCCAGGGACTACTTCCTTCGATTCTTCAATCAGCGTGACCGAGTCGGCAGCCCCAAAAGCATCTTATTTCACAGTAAATCTCATCAGCCCGCTGTTCCCTTCTTTCTCTCGCCCGTCGTCATTTCAGTGTCATCCTCTCAGCGATCGCTTTTAGATGCTTTTATTGAAGCTTGATTATTAGGTAAGATCAGGTAGGCCGTGGTTTTGGGATCGCCGTTGACCCCCGACTCAGGTAAAAAAATAAGAGTTCACTTTAAAAATGTTGACTGTGTTTTAGTTTTATTTATTTGATCATTACCACGCGACCTGAGAGAAAGTGCTTTTTTTGCTGTTGAATTTATGAATGTCGGTTTTTGACTTGTTAAGGATTCAGATTTAATTTTTTAAGTTGAATATTTTCCACATTTTCTTTTTTTTTAGTTATTTTGTCAACTATGTTGCTTCTGTTTTTCCTACTTTTGAATTAATACTTATTCAATTATATTTCAAAAATAATCACAAATACTCCGAAGGGATTAGATTCCAGGAATTTATAAGATAGCAGCTGACTTTCAAAAGTGTAATTCAAATTTCAACTTCCCATGAAATGCTGTAATCGCGATTTTATAAAACCAACTACAGGTATTTTTTTGTAAGCGGTTCAATTTGGGGTACTTTACACTATACCAGGGTTTCTTAGCCTTTTTCGGAGTCACGAACCACTTTTAAAATTTGAGAAACTTACCGGATCCTGAGAAAAGGATATTTTGAGAAAAAGATCGAAATATCGAGAAAAAAGTCGAAATTTGGTAAAAATTCAAAATTTCCCAGATGGATTCGAATTTTGTCGAAATTTGTAAAAAAGCGCGAATTTTTACAAAAATGTCAGGAAAAATGCTGAAATTTTTAGAAAAAATAAGAAACGTCTCGATTGACTGCTTGAGTAATCCCCTCCCCCTGTCCTACCATAACCTCAGAAAATGTCCAATATTAAAATAACCATTAAAATTTTCAGAAATAAATTGGAATTTGAATTTTCTCGAATATTTGTCTTTTTACAAAAATTTAAAGTTTTCAAAAAATATTAAATAATTTTTATTTTTATATCCAAAGATCGATCAAAATTTGGAAAAAAATACAAGGTTTGATAAATAAATCGAAATTTGCAGAAAGTCGGATTAAAAAAAAATCGAAATTTTCAGAAAAAGTCTAATTTTAAAAAATGACAAAATTTAAAAGAAAATGACAATTTTTTTAGATAGAAATTCGAAATTTTGACAAAGTCAGATTTTGATAAAAGAAGTCGGATTTTAGGCATACGTTCGAAATTTCTAGAAAATGTCGACATTTCCTGGAAAGGACGAGTTTTCAGCAAATAATAGGAATTTTTGGAAAAGATTCCCGCAGTTGAGCATTTTCAGTTGGTTGTGTAAATCAAAAAAGGGTAAGCGCCGCTATTGTACTCGCAGCTAAGTGGTAGGAAAAAAACAAAGGAATTAAAAAAACTATTGGATAGAACTGGATAAATTACTGCATTAATTATTATCTTAATAAGTATTATTAGGTACGCTACCCATGGACCCCCGACACTTATGATATGGACCCCTCAGAGGTTCATGACTACCAGGTTAGGAATCTTTCCTCTATATTTATTTGATCCCCCCCTCAATACTATTGAAACTTCGAAACCGATTTTGGGGGTTTCTGTTTTTTAACTTTCAACAGCTCTGCAACCACATTAGCTTAAAAAATAGTTTCACTTTAGTGAGGTTGTACCATGAAGAGAACTAGGAAGCGAACCCTCTCTTCGTGCTTAAAGGGTTTTTTTGCTAGCATGAGACAATCCCAAGGTGCGTTTTTCATTATTCATTTTAACCTTTGATCACTAACAGACCTGAAAGTAATAGCGCCTTCAGGCGGATAAAACAACGAAATCACCACAGTTGGTTACACCTTAATCACTGTTGAAGCGAAGGTAGGGCAATCAGCAGCCACCGTTCTTAAAGGAAGCTCTTCAGGCAAACATACAATTATACCCATATTTTCGATCTCATTACTCCGTATCTCTCGTTGCATGTACTTGATTATCCACTGACCCAAGGCCGCATCAGCTGAGATAATGGTCCATCCTGTAACTGACCAAAGTACCTGCCACTAACATAGACAACATTTCGTCTCTTCCACACGTATCTAACGAATTAAATTCGATAACCCGGCCTAGCCGTAATACACTTAAAACGAAACATCTCAAGGTGAGGGTGAAACCAACCCAGAACAGGTGTACACTTTGCGTCAATAAAATAGCTCGGTGGCTGTGATTTTCCCATGGATTCTATCCATCTCGTCTCGCTCTGCGCCCCTCCCGATCGCCGTTCAGATTGCGTAACGCTACGATCTCAACGGGGGTGCAGCTCAAAATATCTTATTTCACAAAAAAACTAATTTCGCACCACCCTCTTTTTAAACAGGAAATCATCGGGCACATTTGGCGGAAATTCGAACCCCTCCGGCCCATTGCACGAATTTTGGATTTATATGCGTCTTATAGGAAGCAGAGTTCCGGAAATATCTACAATTTGTTTCAGCGTTTAGAAACGCTGGTTGAAGGAAACATTAATTACTAATATATTCACCCATATGCTAAAAAACGTGTGAAATAATTACTGTTTCCAAATAATAATAAAATTTTTAATATTGCAATTTGGGCTGGTGGAACCCGTATTTGCCTCATTCATATCATGTTTCAGATTTTTTAATTTTAGTTTTAATGGAGACTTTATATTTGATTCTACACAATAGCGTTTTTTTATTTCTTTTGACCTACAGAATCCCGTGTAAAAAATTAGAACTTAATTAAACAAAGCACAACATATTTCAATTTTTGTTTGTTTTGACATGCGATTGATGCGATATTTAAAACAAAATACTTCTCAATTCAGTTTTGTGCAACATTTAACTTAATTCTTTTATGAAACCTAGTAACGCTTGAAGATTTTTTTAAAATGTCGTGCCAGTCCCAGGGATTCGAGTTTCATGGGGGCTCCGTAAAAAGTACTCACAGATAGGGTTCGTACCGGTAAACCGATTTTTCGTCAATCTGTAATATGGAAATTTTTAGTGGTAATTTTTTTTCTACAAATTTGTAAGAATGTTGACAAATTTTTTTCGAAATGTATTTCTTTTTTGATAACTGACTCAAAATTGCGGCTTTTTGCAGATTTAATTTTTTTAAATCTAGACCTACTGTGTTTCCAATATTTTGAATATAAACTCGAGAACCTAAAGCTTCCTTGCAACGTCTGAAAATCTAACAAAATTACTGACAGTATTGGAAAACTTACCTCAATTATTTTTTCAAAATCTCTGCTTTAATATCAACATATGTAATTATTTTCTCAATATTTCCATTTTATTTAATAAATAACTGGTTTTAGCATCGATTTTTCTTTTCATAAGTTTACGTCTTGTCTTTAATGTTTACTTTTTTCTGAATTTCAATTTTTCTGGAAATTTTCTGTTTGATCTCAAAATTTCTTCATAAATACGAAATTAATTTTAAAAATTCGATGTTTTTTATAGTTCCAAGTTTATACTTTCAATTTTCACTGTTTTTTATAAAAGTTTGATGCAAAATCTAAAATTTTAGAAAATTTAACCTTAGTGCTCAAAAATCTTTGAATTTTAGCCCTTAAATGTCGAGAAAAGCATTTTTAATATAAATTATGGTATGTTGGAAGCTCCGATTTTTTTTTAATTTTTCTTTT
The DNA here is from genome assembly GCA_028583605.1 of Dastarcus helophoroides. Classification (NCBI taxonomy): domain Eukaryota; kingdom Metazoa; phylum Arthropoda; class Insecta; order Coleoptera; family Bothrideridae; genus Dastarcus; species Dastarcus helophoroides. The sequence continues at coordinate 31,693,996 of CM053334.1, forward strand.
TTTGCTTAAAATCAATAACAAAATTTTAGTTCTTGCTTGCAAAATTTAGAAATTTCGACTTCTTCCTCGAAATGTCAGCTTTAAATTCAAAATTGCTCCATATAAATTTCGAGTTCTCGACAAGTTTGTTATATTACGTTTTCAATTTCAATGTGTGTGATATTTTTGACCAAGATATTATTGATATGCCGAATTCGATTTCTTTTAATTTTGACACCAGTAAAAATTGTCACTTAATTTCAAATACAAAACCAGCATTTTAGGATTTTTTTTTTATACAGGGTTAGTCATTAGTAGGATAAAGCTCTGTAGCTCCTATAGGTTCATCGTTAATAAAAATATTTTTGGTACGAAGGTACATTAGCCTAAGTTGCAAATTTTTACTACACAGGATGACATATACAGAATGGTGCACTAAAGTTACCTTTTTTAAATAGAATACTCTATAATATTTTTACATATTTGAATCTCTTACAAAATGCTGATTAAAATGATATCAAACAATAGGCATCTGAGGTTAACAGTTTTTGGGATATTTAGAAAAATCATGAAAATGAAGCTTAAATTGCAAGCTCGCTTGAGAGGAGGGAAACGCCCAAGTGATTTTATTTTTAGACAGATCATTTCATCAGAGAATCCTTTTCGTAGAAAATGATGTAATTTTATTCAAATAACATTTGAATTTATACAGGATGATTAGTAAAAGCAAAATGACATTTTTCTCAGATAATTCAAATGGTTCACCCTGTATATAATTTTTCATTTCTATTAATCAACAGCCAAGCTTTGCTTTGATATGAATATCTGTAAGGCTTATTCTTATAGGTCTAGAGAAATTTAATTTTATAGCTATTTATGTAACGCGATTATTATGCCATTTATAATAATCGAGGACGTTGTCAAGCGACGAGGCGTTAGCCGAGTCGTCTGGCCACGTCCGAGATTGTTTAAATGGCTAATAATCGAGTTGCATTCAAAGGTTTAGCATATCATTAACAACGATGACAAAAAAATAATCAAATTTTTGAAATAAAACTTGTATTTAGGGTATTATGATAGGTAATTAACGTATTATAATTGTAGCTAATGTATTATGTGCTACTAAGTTATTATTAGGCTACTAAATATTGTAAGGTTAATAATTATCCATAAAGGTTTAACTTAAAAGCAACTAATTTTCAGTGATACGATAAAATAAATAAAATTAAAATTCTCCTAAATTTTTTGGACCTTAACAAAAATAATGTCTTTAAAATGCACTAATTTAATGCATTGTTTTAATTTTAATCATATGAATTACATATTTTTAAAAATATCAATTTTCAATCAGAAAACATATCGATTTGGATGGGTCATTCATACCCAAATTCTATACATCTATGATGTATGTTCTCTGCACATTTCACATTATTTAAGAAAATAAGGATAAAACTAGTGCATGGTACAATATTTGTTTATTATAGTCAATTTTACGTTTGTTTTGGTCAAGAAAATTAACGAACAAACACATTTTCCACAACGACAAAAAATATATATTAATAAATATATTTTATGGAGCATATTATCAAACCTACCATGTGTCCTAATCAAGCTAAAGTATTATAACACTTGTATATTTTACCTAGGATTGTTAAAATCGCAATGGGGACATGCCGAATTTCTCGTTTTGTTAACTTTTTTGGAGATTATATGGTAACAAGTTTTTTATTAGTGTTTTTCATTAACTTTAAGAAATAAATTTTCAAAACTTCAATCACAGATGCATTTTAAACGTTCAAATATCGACGTTTTTTATTTTTCAAATTTAAAGTTAAATAACCCTTAAAATGTAAGTGCTAGATCAACAAATGTTTACTTTAAACCAAAACTTAAAAATATGCAGAGTGTGCCATTTCAATTTTTTGAGAAAAATAATAAAAAATAAATTCACATTGGCTAATCCCCTTGTATAATAGCATATATTATTTAAATAAAATTACCTTATTTTCCAAGAAAAGTATATACTGTAATAATTTGCACTAAAAATAAAATGATTTGATAGTTTCCAGTCTTTCAAACGAGATTCCAAATTAGACCCACATTCCATGATTTTTCTAAATATCTCAAAAATTATTAATGGCAGACCCCTGTTATTGCATTTTGTATAACATTCAAATATGTAAACATATAGAGGATCTTCTATTAAAAAAAAGCAACTTTATTGCACTATCCTGTATACAGGATATACGAATGTTGCTGGTTTAAGAGATACAGGGCGTTCAAAATTTTAATTTTATTCTGCAATTTCTCAATAGCTGAGACAATTGTTATGGTCTAAACTTAATATTTTGAAATTTTATGTTCTTTGGTGTGAGAATTGCGAATTTTAAGTTTACTTTGACCTTTCCCCTAGAGGGCGCTAGTTTCTGATTATTATTTAAGTAAATTAGAACATATTTTTGTATCTGTTGAGTTATGCTTAAAATAAGTAGATATTATGAAAAAATGATCAATTTTACACAAAAAGTGAATCTTGCTTAGGTCTTTCAGTTTTCAAGTTATTTGCATTTAAGTAGTCCAATATATTTTGTTATGATTTTTTTATTCATAAAATATGCAAAGATACGAAGAAGCAGTGAAAGCCACAGCAAATAACAATAACGATTATTGATAATAGAGACAGTAACAGACTTTAAATTCAATGTTGGGAGTGTCTACCACCTACTTCAATAAATTTTAAATATGAAAATTAAAATGTCCTTATTATTTTCAAATGTATTTGCAGCTTCTTAGATTATTTACCGCAACTCCTAAGGAGAATTGAGTCTTTCCTGATAAACTAAATTTTTCAAATTTTAAAAAAACAGCAATAATCTGCGCCTTAAAAAATCATAAAAAATACACTAAAACATTTAAACCGATAAATTTAGACAATTTAACAAAAGTACCTTTTTTTTGAATTGATTGTTCTCTCATATTCTCATCCATTTTAGGTGTAACTCAGCAGACAAAAAAAATATGTTTCAATTTACACAGATAATACGGCGAAATTAGCGCCCTCTGGGAGAAAGGTCATAATAAGCTTAAAGTTGGTAACCATTACACCAAAAAAAAAAACTTAAAAATTTTAATTTTTAAATTGATAGCATTAAAACTTTATATTTTGAACATCCTGTATCTCGTAAACCAGCGACATTGGTATAAGGCATGTTGAACTCAATCGTAAAATTTACGTGTCTAGTATTTCCAGTGTAGCGTTGGCCCATTCTTTCTAACTGTCTCTGTATATTCATCCTGTATAGGGTAAAATAATTTTAGAATGTGCAGCTCCTGCCTACCTTTGTTATCAAAATAATTGTAGGAACTATAAGGCGTTACCGTTCTAATGACTCACTGTATAAATAAGTTTTGGATTCCTCAAAATTTTTTCTTGAAAAATCTGTTTTTAGGGACCGGAGATTTTTTTTGAATTTTTTTTAATTCTAAATTTCGAATTTTTTGAAATTTTAATTTTTATTCTCGAGAAATATGTGCCAATTTTGAAATAATTATTTTTTGAAACTGTTCTTTTACACATTTTAAACTCCAAATAATTCTCAATTGTTTTTTTTAGAAATTCCTTTTTTTCACAATTTTATACTAATCTATGGCATTTTCATCTCAAAATTCTATCTTTCAATCACATTTTTTTGGGGAAAAACGGAACCCTTATAATCTCACTTTCGTGTCCGTCCATCCGTCTGTCACAAAGTGGTTTCCCGCAAAAACCGTAGGAATTTGAAATTTTGCACAGCCTTAGTTGTGGATAACCCATGCAAGTATCCACAGTCAACGATTAGAAAAAGAAAATATTTTATAATAAAATGGTGTCCAGTCTTACAAGGAAAGGTCGCGAAGTGTCCGTCGCCGATTTTGCTAATTTTTGGATATGTTTTAAAGGACCAAAATCTAAGAGACACGTATTTTTTTTAACGGCTCATAAACGGTTTTAAGGGTAGTTTTACCCCCTCAAAGTTGAGGCAAAAAATGCAGATTTTGCTGTTTCTCGAATACTACAAATGATATTCGAGTCGTTTTTTTTCCAAAAGTTTTGATTTGACGAGAAATAAAAGAAAAACATTTTTTTAAAATTTTTCCACCCCCCTTATGGGAGCAAACTACCCCATTTAGAAGTTTTTTAATCATAAAAATGGTAATTACGTCAGCAAAATTCTGAAAAAAATATTTGTTATTTTATACACCAAAACTAATTTTACCTGTTTTTGGATTTTGTCGAAAAAAAATTTTTTGGGGAGTAAACACCACTTACACGAATACGTATATGATAGGATGCATTTTTATGATTTTTGTTTTATTTTTTTTCTGAAGCGAAGTATTTCGACGAGAAACTAAAAAAATTATTTTTTAAGATTCTTTCGGTGACCCCTCATCCTCACCCTCCACCCTTCCCTTATAGGAGGATGCGCTACCTACTTAAAAAACTGAAAAATTCGAGATTATTATGATCCCTCTACTATCTATATACACCAAAAGAAAAGTTTACCAAATTTTTTTAACCCCACCCCTCCTGATAGGGGTAAATGACCCCTTATGCAATTTTTAATTAACAAGAAAATAGTCATTATAACAGCTAAATTTTGAAAAATAAATGTTATTGTATACATCAAAATTAATTTTACTTTTATTTGGGTTTTGGTGAAGGAAAATATTTTAGGGGTAAACACCCTTTAGGTCAAACACGTATATAATAGGATGTATTTCTATGATTTTTAATTCGGTTTTTATCTGAAACGAAGTATTTCAACGAGTAATTAGAAAATCAATTTTTTTGAACTTTTCCAGTCACCTCTCTTCCTCTCTCTCCACCTTATCTTACCAGAGAGTGAGTCATCTACTTAAAAAATCGGAAAATTCGAGATCATTACGATCTCCTTTTGTACACCGAAAAAAATTCTAAATTTTTGCACCTTCGTGAGGTTTTTAAGTATTCAAAAAATTGTCATTATAATAGTAAAATTTTGAAAAAAAAAACACTATATTTTATAACCAAAACTTATTTTATTGAATTTTTTTGGGGTTTGTCGAAGAAAAAATTTTGGGGGTAAACACCCTTTGGAGCAAATATGTGTATAAAATATCTATATAAAAACTGCGGTCAGTTGTCTGAACTTTATAAAAATTTAGAAGTTTTGTATATTAGATATACGTACACAAGAAATATGGGAATTTACAAAAACATTTAAGTGCATATTATTATGGCGGTAAAGATATTCGTTTCTTTTTTCCTGGAACGAAATATTTCAACAAGAAACAATAAAAATAATTTTTCCGAATTTTTCCAGCCACACCTCGCGTCCTATTTCTATCAGAAGTATAAGTCAGTTGGGATGGGAAATGCACAAATTTAAAACCTTTCTAAGCTCTGTTTTGTGGTATCTAGAGAGACAGCAATGATCTCGAATTTTCAGTTTTTCAAGTAGATAGCTAACTGGCTCATTCTACTGGTATGCCAACACCGTTGGTGGGAACGGTAGAACCAAAATTTAAAAATAATATTTTTCTACCTTCTTTAGAATACTTCGTTTCAAAAATAACGAGCCGAAAATTATACAAATATATCTCCTATTGTATATAAATATTTGCGTTAAGGGTGTTCACCCCCAAAATATTTTCCTTCACCCAAACCCAAATACAGGTAAAATTAATTTTGATGTTTAAAATAACATTTATTTTTCAAAATTGACCTGTTATAATGACTATTTCCTTGTTAATTAAAAATTTCCTAAGGGGGTAATTTACCCCTATCAGGAGGGGTGGGGGTAAAAAAATTTAGTAAACTTTTTTTCGGTGTATATAGATAGTAGATGGATCATAATAATCTCGAATTTTCCGGTTTTTTAAGTAGATAGCTCAGCCTCCTATAAGGGAAGGGTGGAGGGTGGGGATGAGGGGTCACCGAAAAAATCTTAAAAAATTATTTTATTAGTTTCTCGGCGAAATACTTTGCTTCAAAAAAAAAAAAAAACAAAAATCATAAAAATACATCCTATCATATACATATTCTTGTAAGTGGTGTTTACCCCCCAAAAACTTTTTTTTCGACAAAATCCAAAAACAGGTAAAATTAGTTTTGGTGTATAAAATAACATATATTTTTTTCAAAATTTTGCTGTCGTAATTACCATTTTTATGATTAAAAAACTTCTAAATGGGGTAGTTTGCCCCCATGAGGGGGGTGGAAAAATGTTGAAACATTTTTTTTCTTATATTTCTCGTCGAAACAAAACTTTTGAAAAAAGAAACGACTCGAATATCATTTTTGGTATGTGAGAAACAGCAAAATCTGCATTTTTTGCCCCAACTTTGAGGGGGTAAAACTACCCTTAAAACCGTTTATCAGCCGATAAAAAAAATACGTGTCTCTTAGATTTTGATCCTTCAAAACATATCCAAAAATTAGCAAAATCGGCGCCGGACACTTCGCGACCTTTCCTTGTTAGTTAATATATTGTGTAAGGAATCACTAGAAAGAGCTATCTTAAAATGTTTTTTTTATAATTTTTGGTCCAATGATCTTAAAGATACAGCTCAAAATATGTAAGGAATGACCGTTCCCCACTTCCTGATCTCATAGATTTCTAAAGATAAAATTTAGATGTTCATAAAGTTAGTAGATATTGGCTCGTAGGCAAATATAGAAAATATAGGAAAACATGGGTTGTTCGATATCGTAGTTGTCGAGAAAAAAATATTGACTTTTTAACCCTTACTGTGTAGAATTCTTTAATATTTATAACTATTAATCTAATAATTAACAAAGATTTATAGAAACACCGTGGAATTTTTAATATCTGTTGTTGTGTTTATCGTTAATAGAGTTTAATAGTTATGACAAAAATATTTTTTGGAAAAATAGGTGCTTGCACTCCAATACTTTTTGATTCATATAGTACAGATCAAATTATTTCATTTTAATTACCATTTTCAGAGTTAGCACATGTTTATTAAATTGCACACAACGCAGTAATTGCAGTTGGCATCGAACAATTTAGCGCGGTTCTAGATGATCCCATAAAGTGATGTTCGTCATCGACTTCGAATTCCGAATTAATGGTTTCTACCTGAGACATTATCAACAGAGCCACAATTTCCATAAATATGCCAACTAATTGCAGGGAAAAGTGTGTTTTTGGAAATAGACAATTTATTTATTTTTCAATTATAACACAAAGAAATTTGGATAAAATTTAAAATTCATACATAAGTATAAACGTTTTGATTTGAGTGGTCTATTGACTATTCACTGCAGTAAATTATATAGAACACTAATTGTGCCAGCGCGACTCGCTATTGATTGATTTTTCAAGTTTTAACTCCAAATTTTCTAATTTGTTTTACTTTTTTCACTGTCCAATTATTCCCGAAATTTGTGTTATGTTTGTCATTCGTCCTTTTTTTCTCTAAAGTTTAAATTCGATTTTTCAAATAAATTTCCAAATGTGTGCTAATCTTGATTTTAAACTTCAGATTTGAACTTTTACTTAATATTTTAATTTTTCATTATTGCACTTTTACTCAAAATGTCAACAGATATCCTCGCAATTTTGATAATTATTAGTTTTATTTTAAAAATGTTTAGTTTAAGGCGAAAATTTTTAACTTCTGACTTTTCTACTTTGAACCGGAACCTACTATTTAAAAGCTGTTAAAAAATTTTAAAGATGAGTCATGATGAGCTAAACTGAAAAGCAAAAACTGGAAAAAGTCCCTATCTTTGTCAAAATAGAAACGGAACTAAGCGAACCGACATAACTTTTTTCCGGAATGAAAATGGAAACGAAAAAATAACGTTCGAAGTGCTGGTTTATGTTTATATATCTAAAAATGTTTGACTCTGAAATTTGAAAAAGATCCCTTATTTCTTTGGCGATTAGCTTCCCCTATTTACAAAACGCACGATACATCTCAGCAATGCATAACAAGAAAATAGAACAATAAAGGAGGAAGAAATGGTTAAAAATAGTAAATTGAAATACACACAACAATTCTTAACATGAATAGACGTTTCATCAGTAATTTACGGTAGTAAAAATTTTAAATATTTAAAGCCCGATCCACAACAAACAACCACTCTGGGGGCTGAACGGCTTAAATGGGAACAAAACATCGACTTACAGCGCTACAACTTTTTTTAAATTTTTCTAGATTTATATTTATTTGAACAAAATTTTTGTCATGTCTAATTTTTGGTCTTCTATATTTCATTTTTCCCTATTCTGTGTAAAATAAACTAACCTACTTTTGTCAGCGGTCATGGGTGATGTTTTAAGAGTTTAGATATGACGTAGTCATATTTCAAAAACTGTTTCAGAATATTGTGAACTTTCATTACTAAGAATTTAAATATTTCCAAACTGGGTCGCAGAAAGGTAAAATTAAATTTATAAACATAATAATGTTTCCGACCAATAAGAGTCTAAACCAGGGCTTCGAACCGGAACTAAACCGAAAATCGAAAAAAATAGTTATTTTTGTCGAAAAGAAAACCGAAACAAAACCATAAAATAATAACGGTTTATTTCGGTTCGACAAATTTGTATATAATTGAATTAATTTTTACTTTACTCTAAAGTTTGGGATTTTTATTTTTAGAAATTTCGATTTCTTTTTCAGAATTTTACTAAAATATATGCAACTTTCATCTCAAATTTACGAGTTTCCTTTCAATCTCATTTTTTCTTGAAAGTTAGATTAGAACCTCACAATTTCTACATTTTCTAAGGAAATATTGACTTTATCTTCAAAATTTCAAGCCAAACTAAAATTTTAAGTTTTATAGGATGACTATTTTTTTTCAAAATTTCCAGTTCTTTCTTGAAATTTGGACTAAAGCAGTGGCATATTTTTCACTGAAACACTTGCAATTTTTTTGCCAATTCAAATTTTTCTGGCAATCTTAACTTTTTTACAGAACACTCCAAATTTTTCTTTTCTAAATTTGATACCCTATTTTTTGAAGTTATTAATCAAAATTTCGATTTTTCTTAAATTTGTTCCTTTAAGTTCCACTTTAATTTCAACCTTTCAATTTTTTCTCCAAACCCCAAATTTGAATTTTGATAATTTTTTTACGATGCTGACTTCCAAAAATTCCAAAATTTGATTTTTTCTCAAAATTTACTATAAAAGCTCGCTATTTCAAATTTTTCCTAGAAATTTGGAATTTCAGTCAAAATTTCATGAAAGAATACAAAATTTATATTCCAATTTAAAGCCGAGCTTATCAAATTAAGGTCGAAATTTTAAGAGTAAACCTAAAATGGTAACATGTTAGAAAATGCCTGGTTTACCTGGTTTTGTTTACGCTAAATTAGACTTTTTTTCAAAATTTTGACTTTAGTCTCAAAGCTGCGATATTTGAGACTGTTTTAAAAAATAAGTCAAAATTGAGTGTTTTCTAAAATGTTAATTATTTTTAAGATGCTCCTGGTTTAAACTCGAAAGTTCGTCCTATTGCTGCTTGAACTTTCGGATCAAAAATCGATTTTTATGTTTTTCTCAAAATTTTAAGTTTCTTCGCAATTCTTTTAGCTACAACCAAAACTTTTCTAAAATTTCGTTTTTAAAATTGAAATTTCGCTTTTCTTTTTAGAAAAATATATTTAGATTTTGAAATTCGAATTTTTCTATAGAAAATTTAAGTTTAAAAACTGAAATCACATATTTTTAAAATTTTTTTACTTAAAATTTACATTTACATAAAAAATTTTGAATTTTTGCTAAAAATCTTACCAAAAATTTTATTTCAACGCAAAAGTCCCCGTTTGAATTTGAAAATTCATGTTCTTTCTTATTTTGAATTTTAATTCAAATTCTCGAAAAGATTTCCAAATTTCATTAAAAAAAATTCAATAAAACAATTATTTTCCAAAGTTTTGACTTTAATTTTATAATTTTGAGTCCTTGATCTTTTAATTGAAAAGTCGACTATTCAAATTTTAAATAAAATTCCAAGTTTAAATTTTTAATTTTCAATCTCTTTAAGTTCGAGTTTGAACTTGTAATTTCGAGAAAGATTCCTAAATTTTAAGAATAAATTCAACATGTTGGGGAAAAGGGTTAGGTGAGGTTATTATAATACTTGCTAGAAAAAAGATAAATTTTCTTTAAAACCGAAATTATAATAAATTCAAAAAAAAAATACGAAAAGAATAAGTTTAAATTGGAAACTTCAAAAGAAATAACTTAAACGATCGACAAAAGCTAAGTTCAGTAAAGCTAAATCCTTAATCCATTACCAAAAAATGTTGAGGTTTTCAGCGACATTTCCAGAAAAAATTGAATATTGGGTTTAAGGTCAATACTTCTAAATTAAGGTAGAAATTTTGAGAGTCCTTCTTTTAAATGAATTTGAAATTCTATTTTTCAAACTTTGACTATTTCCTCAAAATCTTAATGTAAAACTTGATTTTTTAATTTGTGTTTATTTACTCCGAATTTCTAAAAAACAAAGTCGAAAAAGTAAAAATCAATTTCTTTAAAAAAGGCAAGTCAAAGTCAAAATTTCAATAGAAAACCGAAATTATCAAAAAAAGGTCTCTCAAATTTTCGAATTTAATTGCCAAATTTTACATGTTCTTGAATTTTTCAACTGTTGGGTAAATAATGTAAGATTTTTATATATATTTTTTTAAAAATATGAATGTTTATTAATTTTATTTAACATTGCGGCAAAAATTTTAAACTCAGATGATTTAGTTTTTTATAAAACCTTGATTTTTTTAACTCAAAGTAGTTATATCTTGCAATATTAGAGAAAAAAAAAGACAATATTTCCTAAATTATGTAAGAAAATCAATTTTTAAATCAAATAAAAACTTTGAAAAAGTAAAAAATTCTTCACTCGGAACTGAACCGAAAACCGGAAAAGATTCCTATTTTTGTCGGACCGAAAACCGGAACGGAACCGATATAATGTTTTTCCTGGAAGGAAAACCGAAAACCGGAACGAAAAAAATAATGGTTCGAAGCCCTGGTCTAAATTGAAAAATATCCGCTCTTATACTACGAATTGCTATAGTACTCACTGTTTTAATGCACAGTGTTTTTGCATCAAACAATTAAAATAATAATCAACATCGATGCACTTTGTTTAGATAGAAGTTGATTGGGACTGGAGGATAATTATATGATTTATCAACTTTTTATCTTCCTACTCCAACATTTGACTTAATATTTGCTTATAGACAGCTTCAGTCATGCAGGTTTCTTTCCCATAAAAATGTTTTCCCATTTCGATCACAACTTCATGTTTGATAGTTATTCATCTTTGTTGATATTAATTATTGACAGCTTACGCAAATGTAAGTAGTACATAATGCTAACTATGAATTGATTGCAACTTTACCGATTTTTAAACAGATAAATTGTCTTATTTTTAATTACGATATTTAACTCATTTAATAATGTTCTCAATATATAAATTATGGTATTATACTCTTTTTACTACTTTTTAATTATTTGTTTCTGTATTATTTTTGAAATAGTTAGATTGGAAGAACTTTTAAAGTTTTATGTTTTTTTTTGAAGTTTGTGTATAACAAATCTAATATTTTATAGTAACTAACATTAGTAATTATAACATAAATAAGCGATATATAGTGAGCATAATAATTTAAATATAAGCATTTATTGCGATATTAATAAGTATTACAAATCCTATACCAATTTTTAATCATGAATTGCAAAACAGTTCTCACTAAGAATATTATTTACTTTTTCTAGGACCCCCCCAACCTCCTCACATTCTCTCAAAATTCATATCCTTGTCAGTAGTCAGCAGTCAGCACAGTTTAATTGGTTAAGATGGCAAATTTACTTGATAGATCTGATAGGTCACGAGATCAAAACTCGCTGATGAGGTGACGAGCGTTTTCTTTTTTAAATCTGTTACACTTCTTACTCATAGATATGTAATACTATTTACATTAGAGCATGTTGGTAACGCAAATTAGCGTGATGATGACATGAAACCATAAGTTTTCACTTCAAATATATTTCAAAAAATTTTAAGAAACTGAAACTTAAAAATAAATGTATGTCTACCAATAAAATACTAGATGCTTGTATACTTATTTTTGAGTTGGTCAATTCATAGAACGTGCTCATGATCCTAATTAATGCCTACTGGGAAAGGAATATTCATATGAGTTTTTTTATCCCATCGGTTTATGTAACACCTTGAGTTTTCATCACAGTCTGATCGGCATATGTTCATTTGAATAGAATATAGGATGTAGAGCAATAAAGTAAAACAAAAAAATAAAAGAGGAAAAAATCAGGGCGACCACCTGATGCACAAAAAATCTTTCCCTCAACCACTTTTACTTTTATTGTATTTTCTATGGGCAACACATGTTCTAATGCTACACCCCCGAAATCATAGCTCTCTGCCGTATGTTTACACAAGTTTTTTACGTCATTTAAAGTCTACAGCCGCCCAGATTATTAGAAACCTTGATTTGTCGCCTTCGGAAACCGCTCCGATTAAAATATGTCGAAAGAAAACAAGCTTGACCTACAAATCTGCTTGATCAATGATTTTCATCATTGCAGATTCAATGGCACACGTTATTTCGCCGAAGATCGATGCTTGAATTGTCTGGTCGGTTGTACCCCTCCGGAGGAGCGTGTGAACTTGTCTAGAGATTCGTGGACCGACTTGGGTCATGTGTTTAAATCTCGGAGGGGTGTATTAGACGATGCAGGGTCGATGCTTGGTATTTTTAGATCAAAAGCGGAATCGAATGTTTTAATAATTTAGAGCTTAGGAGCTTGGAACTAAATATTCTGAAAGTTTGAAACAATGTTTCATCTCCATGGCGAATCTCCGAACAGAAATACTTGCTCGAGAAACAATGTTTGCCTAATTAATTTGCATTAATACAAACTTCTTTCAGAAGTAATTGCTATTCCACCACCACGTGCAATATTTTGAATTTAGTAGTCCACCATTTATACATATGAAAAATCAAAAGTAAGCCTGTGATTTCAAAATAAATGTCTTTTTTTTACACATTACACAATAGTCTCAACCGACATTTGACATTGCTTGAAAAATGTCAACAAATATACAAAACAGGCTCCTAACCAACATCGTAAAATTAAATATTGGCGAGAGTTACATTCTTTTTTTTTTGGTGCAACGGACTGGTCCTTGGTTATCTTCAAAAATTGAAATACAGATCTTGTCCCCTGAGCCAAGAAAGATTAAAAAACACAACAAAGGTTGCTTTAACGGATTTCGATAACCAAGCTTGGCTATCGAAACGCGTTAGAGCAAATTTTGTTGTGCTTGGCTATCAAAGCGCGTTAGAGCAACCTTTGTTGTGTTTTTTATCTTTCTTGGTTTCAGGGGACAAGATTTCAATTTTTGAGAATTACATATTTCAGGACGATGGGACGGCCTGTCATAAGGCCAAAACCACAAAAATTTGTTTAAATTCCACAACCCAAATGTTCTTTCTTGACCACCCAATACTTCTTACCTTGCTGTCATTAAAGCACTATGAAACAAGTATTAATAAACAACCCTCAACGGATATTGTGAGAACTTAAAACTCAAATGCAACATATTTTTAAATAGATTTACCCTTGGACAATATAAATCATTAGACGATTCAGTGCCCAATCGAATTCGAGTGGTCCTAGAATTTAACGACGATATTACTCCATTTACATTTCGTACATTACAAATTCGAACTATGTCCAAATATTTAGTTATCACACAAAATAAACATCTTTTCAGTTAATTATTGATGATGATATCAACGTTTTGTTCTGTGTTGCTGATTACAATTCATTTATTGTTAATTAGTCAAATGATAAACACCAAATTTAATAAAAAAGTGGTAAAAAATAAGCTGTCAAATAACTGAATTATGGACGTATTTTGGTTTGTGTCAATAAATAATTAATAGTGCTCGTAATCTTTGATTTACCCGATTTTCGTCATCCCTGTATAAACAATAAAGATAATATTGAGAAAATGGCTTAGGGGGTGGCATTCCCCACCTTTCCCCTATTTGGTAAAATTCTAAGGGGTATTTTGAACGCTTGTCGGGTGCTTTGTATCATCATTTCTGACATAATATTGTCAGTGTATGTCACCACCCTTTACAGGAAAAGTCACTATCTTGTTCGAAATCGAGAGCGATTCTTCTAAATCGTCAGCTGCTGGTAAATTTAGTAATCCTGCATTGCAAGTAACATTTTTATAGAAACATCGAAGTTTTTTCTAGATTAAAGTCGAAATGAAGAGATTAATCAATTCGACTTTAATTGAGAAGATTTCATTTAAAAAAAATATTGAAATTCTAGAAATCTATTTTGTTATTTTTGCTGCATTATCTTTCATTTCAAATTTTCTGTTTTGTAGTTGCTACTTGAAAAATGTAATGTAATAAATTTTGATTTTAATCGCAGAAATCTTTAACACTGAAACTGGAAATTAAACATTATTTCATCTCAAGATTAAACGTTACATGCTTCGAAAACGTTGAAATGTAATTAAAATAACTATAATTTTGTTTGACTCTTTTGATAGAACAGACTGGTTCTTGGTTATCTTCAAAAATTGATATACAAATTTTGTCCCTTGAAACCAAGGAAGATTAAAAAACGCAACAGTTGCTCTAACTCTAACGATTATCAAGCTATCATCCTCAGAGGGATACTAACTAGTTAACTGGTTGTTAGTATCTCTCTGAAAATGACAACTTAGCTATCGAAACGCGTTAAAGCAACTGTTGTTGTGTTTTTTTTAATCTTTCTTGGTTCAGGGAATAAAATTTGTATATCACTTTCTAACCCCTTTTGCATTTTTTCTAAAAATTTTCAGTTTTTCTCCAAACAGTTTTAGAGCCCTTTCAAGATGATGACTTTTCAAAGAAATTTTAAGAAATAAATAAGAAAAGAATAAAAATGTTGACATTGTTATTTGCAGTGTACACTCACAGTCTCATTGTCAAATTTTGCTTTTAAATTCGTAATGTTAAGTTCGAGAATTCAATCTTTTTCTCAAAATTTTGACTAAGTGTTTGAATTGGATTTAAAAATTTTAAAGTTGTAACTTGGAAATTCGACTACAATGCCGAAATTTTTATTTTGAGATTTCCAACTAACATAAATTCACTTTAGGGCCAATTTGGTATTGATAAAGAAAATAAAAAGAAAATTTCTAATATTAACGTCTGCCGGTAATTTTAAATCCAAAAATTTTATTCGTTGGGAGCATTGAGAGAGAGAGAGAGAGAGAGAGAGAGAGAGAGAGAGAGAGAGAGAGAGAGAGAGAGAGAGAGAGAGAGAGAGAGAGAAAGAGAGAGAGAGATACATTGTATATAAGTTTTTGAAATATTTTAGCCTCCTTGGGGGCTGATTACAATTTTTTTTTCTTATTAGATACCTAAGTCATAAGGAAGCTGTGTGCCAAATTTCAGTTCGGTAAATTTAATCATTTCGAAGATTTCTTGGTAAATGTGTGGTATATGACTTTTATATGACAGAAAGATTTCGAAAACAAGTATTTTAAATTTATACAAGAAAGACCAACGCAAGTTCTAACCGGTTGCCGATAATTTGCTTCGCATTGAAGTTATCGAGAAAAGTTGGTTAGAATTTCAGACTGAATGCTAATACTCTAATGTGAAATTAGCATTCTCAGTTTTTGTAATAATTTTTCGCTAAATCGATACATGGTAACAATTATCGATGTCAATTAAAATATGTTGCTTCACGTTAAAGTTATCAAAAAAAGGTCAGTAGAGAAAATATTATTTATAATTTGATTCAGCCCCAATAGCAAATTTCAAAATTTCAACATCAGTATCAAAACTTAAATTCTTGAAATTCCAAGTTAAGCTTGATTTTTTAGAATAGATTTTAAGTTTCCTGTAAAATTTCAACCGTTTTCATAGTTTCAATTTTTACTATTGCTTCTTTTGAAATATTTTTTAAGTATATTTAGAATATTTTTGACGGCATTTTTATCAAAATTTACACTTCTTTTTCCCATCTAGTCTGTTGGTGTAATTTTTTGGCGTTTTCTCATATGTTCCTTACTTGATTGGTACCCTAAACAGACAAGTAAACAAAAATGACCTTTAACGTTATGTCAAGGTTAAATGTCAATTTGGCATGTACTGATCAAGTAAGGAACATATATGAATATGAACATGCCAAAAACTTGCAGCAAAACACTAGCAGAGGAAAACTTTTTATGATGTACTTGTTATATTTAAACAATAAATAAAAACATCAACAAATAAATTAACATGACATAATGACGATCCAATGGCATAGTCGGTTGAGTGCTGATTACTTGTCCTGTTCCCCAACAAGGACGTGGGTTCGATTTTCAAATCCACATCAGGTTACGTTAGGTTAGGTTATGTTATGTTATTGTTTATATTTATGCAGAATATCGATTATCTCGTCAAATAAAATTTGTGTAATTTACAAAGAAAAAAATCGTTTTAAATTGAAGTGTTCAGATTAGGGTCCATATTTTATTAAAATACAATGTGAAAATCCCTACTAGTCCAGGAAAAATAGATGAAAAAGCACCTGTCTGCCGAAAAAGTCAGCACTAATCATTTCTTAGAAATATCCTCACTTCTGCATAACAAATTAGTACATAGTCATATTTCAAAAACTGTTTTAGAATATTGTCAACAAACAATAAAAATTTAAATATTACCAAACTGAGTCGTAGAAATGTTAAATAAAATTAATAAACATAATGTTTCCGACCAATAAGAGTCCTCCATGAAGAATAAATTAGTACAAGTTCCCCTCCAAGATCGTGCGAACCAGCATTTACTTAAAGGTACGACATTTTGTTTATTTTTTTGCAAATAATTCACACAATTTTAGTCTAACAAAAAAATGTTTCTTATAAACGTTGGAAAGCTTAAAAGTTCAATGGAAGAATCTGTGTTTTATATGTAATTGAATTATGATAAAAATTGAAATTTCGAAAAAAATCGAAACCTTAAAAATAACGTAGACAACGCTAAAATCTCGAACTATAAATTAAAACTGTGCAAAAAACACGAAATTTCGAATGTAAAAAGAGAAGTGCATCAAATAAAATTAAAAAATTCGAGTTTAGATTTAAAATTAAAAAAAAATTAAGCAGTCATGTGGACTGCCGACAAAAGTGAAAACCTAAAACTAGGAAATAATAGTGGTAAAATTTGTCCTGATGTTATTGATTATAAAGTAATTTAATTGTTCTTGAAGCAACCTAAAATGTTTATATATTTCGATATCTGCAGGGTACATACCTAAAATATTATATTACACTAGACTCAGGTGACAGGTGACGACTAGCTAGCCTGGCCGAATCTTTTATTTATCCTTCGTGATATTATCCAATGTATTCATCAGAATTATTCAAGTTAAATCCCTCGTTATATAATAGCAAAAATATAATCTGCTATTTCATATTTTACAAGAAAAACTAGGTCACAAAATTCAAAACTTATAACTGTGCTTTTGTGACTGGACCAGTGTTCTATGGTATGGTTTATGCGTGGAGAGGTCCGAGTTCGAACCTCGCTGCCGATCTCGCGTTTTTTTAATTATATTACGGGTTCTATTCATAGGTACATAAACTGTAAACTTTAAAGTATGTCGCCTGCGAGAATTAGCGTGATGGTAACGCGAACCATTAATTTTTTGCATATCAAAAGTTGCTTAAGGTGCCTAAAGAAGTTTTGACTAAAAAAAAATTGAGAACTCTAAATTTGTAAATAAATCTTTGTTAAATTGATTTCACCTTGACGTCTTTGTAGCAATCAGGTTAATGCCCGGAGTAGACATTGATTCAACCCCCTTCCCCCAACGGATAAATTGAAATAATGATTTACTTATTTGTCGATAATGCTAATTAAAATTGAAATCCTAATCCTACTTTTAGCAAAACTTACTTTATCAGTTAAGAAATGTTGCAGTCACAATTAGTGGCATAATTATGAAATGTGTTGCATTAGACAGTAAATACATAACATTCGTATTAGATACAAATAGCCTTTTTTGTAACAATGATAAGCAGCTACACTTCTTGAATATTGATTCCTATTTTTCGTATCAATAGGCTGGTCAAACATACAAGATGTTTCAGACATGATGTCATTAATTTAACCATGCATTCGTAAGATTTCGAAATCGTCGAATAATATTCCGTGGAAAAAAATTATATCGACTTTTTTATAGAGAGGCAAATCAGTACATGAGCCCTCCTAATATGGCGCTGCTGTTCGCGACAAATGAATTACAACGCTCATCACGTTATATCTCAACAGGTGCAAGTAAAGGGTGACAGCGAAATGTTACTAATTGGCAACAAATCTTTACTTAGTTATTTGATGGTATAATTATTTGGATATCCATATTCTTGAAACTAATGTAAAAATAAATGTATTATTTTACATTTGTAGCTTTTTCAGTTAACTGATCTGACGAAAGAAAAACAGGAATTTCAAAAGATATATGGTTTAAAACCCTTAAAGGCATGAATTTTTACTTTTAATAATCTAATATTTGGAATCAAATGGAAATTCAGTAGTTCGTGGGAAAAATACAAAAAAAAATCACATAAGAAGTTTTCTTCTTGATTTTAAAGAAAAGCATATTGATGTATTTTTACATCATCATGAATAATGAATCACTCCTTGATTTCTACAAATGTACTAAGAACATTAATGTAATATTTCAAACATAAATAACAATTTCCCTGTACGTTTTTATTACTTTTTTTATAAATAAACGTATTTTTTGATCACACTCGCCGAAATTAGATTGTTCTCATATTCGCTATCTGAGTGCTGCCAAAACTGTCAAAGACTCTGGTTGTGTTTAGAGACGATAAAAAATATTTGATAAAATAAAAATTAAAAGAGAAACACTTGCAAACGTTGCTATATAAAAAGAAATGAGGTTTTAAACATACCATTTATATCTACATCGTTATGCATTTAGGGGCTAATAAATATAAGCAAATAGTTAACGGGATTGACCTAATCCAAAATTAAAAAATGAAATAACGACGCATCCACAAAATTAATATCTAATGTTCACACAGCAAGATTATTTAGATTAAGAGGGAGAGGGCTGTTATTTATGAAAACCAAATACGGAATTCTTAACATAGCCCAAAAATTAAATTTCCAGAGTAGGTGTCGCGCATTTGTCGGAATACCCAAGTGCTTATTTTTTTCTAACTATTTAAAAGTTGTCTATGAAAAAAAAACAAGATGATTCGTCGATAAACAGTACGTTGTTTAGAAAATTTCTGTCGTCATCATCCGTTTCCCTTACAAATTAAAAAAACTGAAAACGTTTGTAATGATTAAAGACCGGATTTTAGGTAAAATCCTGTCCACTTTAAGTTTTGCCTGCTATTGTTACTCAGGACAATTGAACTATGTTGCCTATTTATCGTAATTTAATTTCCAAGAAATCAAAAATGCTGATTAAAGAATAAAATTACGAGAGGATATTTTTTTTCTAAAATTTGTCTTTGAACTGTTTTGTGCAAAGTGCACTTACCTACAAAAAATGCCTCTAGAATGTGATCTCATTAAACACATAGTTTATAGTTTGTAGTTAACTGGAGAAAAATATATTCTTTTGATTTTTCAATTTTAATCTCAAAATTTGGAACTTTTTTGAAAGTTTTAATTACATTTTTTGTTCAATTCGGAGTATTTCATATTTTTTAATTTTTTCTTAAAATTCAGAATTTAAAATTGTGGTTTTTACTTTTTAATGACGACTGTAGAAACCTGCAAGTTTAGTAAAAATGTTTGTGAAAAATATTGTGTATAAAAATTCTGAACTTAATTTTGAATTTTTTAAATTTGTAATTTTAATTCGAAAAGTCCAAAAAAAGTTTACATTTATAGTGGACAAAGATGTTTTAGAAAAACTTTAATTAAGAGCGAGTTTAAATTGAAAAAAAAAACAAACTGAATTAGTCAATAAACATTTCTCTCATTAGGTATCAATTATTTTTTAGACATTTTATTAAATTTAAAAACTTTGAACAAAAAGTGGAATATGTTAATTTGTAACTTTCGCTGTTCGAACCCGAAAGATTTAATTTTTTAAACTTGAAATTCTAGAAATAAGTTGATCTTTTTAGAACTACTATTTAGGTCTCGAGAAAAGAGAAGCCATAATTTCTGGGAAAAAGTTTTGAAGTTAAAATTTTTGAAGAAAAATAAACGAAATACTATAAAAATTGCAAGACTCAACTACGAATTTTAGAACAAAAATCTCTAAATTTTGAAATGATTTAACAAAAATTATCAAACTTCAACATTTTGTTCTGAAACAAAATTTAGAGAAGAAACTTTGAGGTTTCTTGAAACCTGCACTGTTTTCTAAAAATCTTTAGTGAAAATTTTTGTACAAAGATTAAATGTCGAAGGAGAAAACTCAAAATATTTTGAAGAAGTACAGGTATGACAATTGAACCAATGCCAATGTGAAGATTGTGGGAGAAAACACTAAATTTATTAAACCATTTTTTTTTCAAAATTTCGCCTTTAGTCTCGGCATTTTTAAACCCGAGAAGTTAAAAGAATGTTAAGACTCAAGTTTTTCTCAAAATAAGAGTTTTAAGGTCGAAATGTCGTAATTAAAAGAAAAAATTTCCTAATTATATTCAAAATTTGGTAACTAAAACAAAAATTTCAATATTGAATTTGAAACGTCAAAGTTTTTGCGAAGTTTTCCCTCCGAAGTCAAAATTATGAGAAACAAATCGACTATTCGTAATCAAAACCGAAATATAAAAAAACAACTTTCCAATAAAAATTTTTGACATTTTTTTTTATAAATTTAATATTTTACCAAAAAGTTAATATATTTTAATTAAACTGGTTAAATAAAGTTATAAGAAAAATCCTGAATTTTCCAATTTATAAAAGCTCAGATTTTGTGTAAAACTAGAAATTTATTTAAAAAATCGGCATTTAAGACAAAATTTGTAGAAGAAATTCTTAGAAAAAAATGTATTAAAAATTCCTAGAAAAAAATGTATTAAAAATTATCTTTTCAAAATTATGATTTTAGAGAAGATTTTGAATTTTTAATAGAGTTAAAATTTTTATTTTAATACCGAATTTCAACTTTAAATTTTTATGGATTTGTAGTTTTTCTTAAAATTTGAATTTATTCTCAAAATGGGGTATTTAAGCTCGAACTTTTAAAACAGCAAAGTTAGACATTGTTTTTATTAAATTTAAAACGTAAGATCGAAATTTCGAATGAAAAAAAAGACAAGAAAAGTTTAATTATTTTTAAAAAAATTTCTAAAATTTAAGCTTTAACCCTGAAATGTTGGTTTTTTTTTTCAATTTTAGGCTTTTAATATATAGTTTTTACTTTCTAGAAAGTTTCATACAAAATTTAATATTTAAAAGTTAAAATTTCGTGAAAAAATTAAGATATTTGAGTTTAAAGTAAAAATTTCAAAATTTTTGATGCCATTTCGAGAATCAACGGAAAATGTTAAAGATTTCTTCATTTGGAAATATTACACTTCTTCTAAATATCCTGGGTATAACCTAAAATTAATTTTTTTCTCCAAATTTTGAGTGAAAATTTCTAAATTCTGTAACAGTTTCTCGCAAACTTAATTGCAAACTTTTGAACTTTTTCGCAAAATTTTGAGTCTTAGCTTGTAATTTTAACCAATTTTAAGATTAACGTTTTACTTTATTCTTCAAATTTTTGCATAAAATTTGTAGGTGTGAATAAAATAATTTTTAAAATGGTCAAGATATGTTTTTCTTGTTAATTGTGGTCCTAACCTTTTAATGCCTCTTTTTGAGGTGCTTTACCTTTTTAATGCTTTTTCTATGTTTGTTTTTACCCAAGTTAACATTTTGCTTACCTTTTTGCCTTATTTGATTGTGTCTAAAATCCAGTCTCTAGTAATGATCTTCGATTATTAGTCACCTTATAACTTTTCTTTTTAAAATATTCAGCAATGTTCACGATTTTTTATTAACTTTCTTTTACTATTTGTTGTCGCCATCGGCCGATTTTCATACAAACAAGACTCATCCAACGGGAGTCAAAAATAATATTTAATGATTTGCATATTTCCATTTTTCGTGCATGAACTGATTAATATTTTTTTCTTCCAATTACCGATTGCAAGTTCTGGCGCAGTAATCATATTATTTAGCTATGTCTTAGCCGCTTGAAGTCAGTGGCAGTCCGAAAAGGGGTTTAACTTGTGATTTCATTTTTTTTAGCCTAAGTAACATATAGCTGTAAGAAAAGTTTAATCGCGTATTCATATCATACACTTTTTCTCTACCTTCTCTTAAAATGAATGGCATTATGATAGAGATGCCCAGTATATTCTTACTCTGTGATTTTAATTTTTTAAGATAAAATTTATTGGGCAAATTAAATGTGATATGTCCTGGAGCAATGTTTATCTGAATGTATTTTCCTATGAGAAAAACGCTGACAAAAGAGTTAAAAAATTAACAAGAGGGAATAAAAAACATGTATTCCAAAAGTTACAGCGTTTTTAATATTGCGATTAACATGTAGAAATATTCTACATTCAACTAGTTCGGTCCTGCTCTAAGTTTATTGGCCCTGAAGGGTATGCCTTAAGTCGCTGATCAAGATCTGATTTTATAGAATAAAGATCCAGATGAAAGTGAAATTATTTACATATGAGGACCACAGGTAAATACAGGTGGTGTATAAGGCGTTTTTTATCGACATTTTTTAGGTACCATTGAAAGTGTTTTCCACCCTTGTTTTCGGCTGCTTTATTACATATGTCCTGCTAGCATTTTTTATCGGACTTTTCATTAAACCCGTGATTGATTAGGTAAATGAAAAAAATAACGTCTGGAAGTAAAAGGGCAGATGTTGAATTCAATTATTTTTACTGCAGATGAAATTATTATCGTCTTGGAGACGTCTCGGTCCAGACTGCATTTTATGGATGCTTCTAATTAAAATCAATTTTTTAATCAGTAAAACGAAGTAGTAAGTATAGGAGTATTAAAATATTGTCGTTTCTACTAGTGAGCTTTTAAAGACGACGAATTTATGGATTAAAGTAAATGCGCCCGTCTTTAGTTAAGTTAAATTTTAAACTTGAAATAACTGTTGTAAAATTTCTAACAATTTTAAATCTAAATTTTAAAAAATACTCGAAAATTGAAACCAAAAAATTAGAAATCTTGGCTTAGAATTTTGCGCTTCGACTTAAAAGAAGATCAGAGAATATCTTTAATTTTTTTCCCGGAAATCGAAATCTTAAGAAAAAATCAAACATTTAAAATTAAACTTAAAATTTCTTATTCTTAGTAACGTGATCTAAAGAATAGTGTTGCAGACATATAAACCTTGATAATTTTCTAATATTTTTTTAATTCTATATAAATAAACTATGAATCTGCCTATAAACTTTTTCAGTTTTTTTACCGTGTCTTATACTTTAAATTAAAAAAAATAATTGGGAATAAAAAAGCATTTTATTACGCTAAATTATAATTGCAAATGAATAATTTAGGTATTCCGATTTTGCTAATCTTTCGACCTGATATTTCTTTCTGGTTTGGTTGAATGCTGATCCCGCTATGAATATTGAATAGTGTTACCTCAACCAGTTTTCGAAGAACCGAAAATAAAAAAAAAAAAGAATTTTGCAGCTGCATTTTTGAAATGGATAACAAAATTATCCGAAGCAAAAATGTACTCCCTCGGGAAAGGAATGCAATATCCGGATACCAGGAACTCGGAAGACCGAGCTATATTTAAAATGAAGTTTTCTTAATTTAATTTTTCTTAGTTGAAAATTTTCACTTTTTTAATAAATTAAATGTTTGCAAAAATTTATCTTTGTCTGAACGTTTTAAGGTCTAATTTTGATTTTGGTGGAAAGGACTGGTCCTTGGTTATCTTCAAAAATTGAAATACAGAACTTGTCCCCTGAAACCAAGAAAGATTAAAAAACACAATAGAGGTTGCTCTAACGCGTTTCGATAGCCAAGCTATCATCTTTAGAGAGATAGAGTATCTCTCTGAAGATGATAGCTTGCCTATTGAAACGCGTTAGAGCAACCTCTGTTGTGTTTTTAATCTTTCTAGATTCAGGGGACAGGATTTGTATTGTAGTCACTAATTTTGAAATTTTTATTTTTAACTAGAGGTCGGCTGTTTTATTTAAAATGGAAATGTTAACAGAAATGGTAAAAAATTCTTGAAAAAAGTCCAATTATAACTAAAAAGAAAATAACATTTTATTGCTAATTAACAAAATATCTGAAAAAAAACGAACAATTTCTAATGTTAAAATTTTTAGAAAAAAGTCGAAATAAAAAATCAAAACTATAGGTTACTCATCAAAAATTGGAAGTTTAAATTCAGATTTTTTTAGTAATTTCATGCTTCCTCTTAAAAGTTTGACCTTATTTTCAAAATTCTCTACATTTTTCTGTTAGTTTTGACTTTAAAATTCAAAATATCAGGACTTCAATCGAAATTTTGAGTCTCTTTTTTTAGACAAATATAAAGAATACAATCTACTTGAAAATGTTTTTAAAAAAGTACCGAAATTTTATAATACACTCAACGTGGTGCAATAACCAGTTTTAAAATTAAAGAAAAACTCCAACTCGGGATTTCGAGGTAAACTTTTGAGATCAAAATCAAAATTTTGAGAAAAATTTAGGATTCTAGAAGGAAAAGACGATGTTTTGGCTTCTAACCTCACAATATGGTCTAAATTTTGGGAAAAAAAAACGATATTTTAAGTCAGTTAAAAAATCCTTTAGTGGCTTATGAAGAGGAAGCACAAAAGCCACGACAAAAAGTTTGGGAAACGCTGTTCCAGAAGTTTTAAATCTTCAGTGAAATTTTCTTGTTAGTTACACATGCATATTTACTAAATGTTTTCGCCAAATTCTAAATTTTAAACTTTCACTTTTCACTTTTTACGAATATTTTTCTATAGATGGTCATTTTTTTCTGAATTTCGTCCTTCAAATACGAATTTTTGATTTTTTTCTTCAGAATTTCCAATTTATATCTTCAATATTTAATTTTATTTTTTATTTCCTTCTTTTAACTGAATTTTTTCTATAAATTAGAAATTCTTTCCAAATTGTGGTTTTTTTCGAATTTTTCTTTTTTTTAATGTTGATTTCATGCAAAATTTTAGATTTGTTTTCCTTAGATTTCCAAGTTTTCCTTTTCAATTTCTCCTTTATTTTTTTTATCTGACCTTAATTTTCAATATTTTTCATAGATTTTGATTTATTCGAAAGATCTGTAATTTTTTCTTAAAACTTGAAGTTTCATTTATAAAATTTGCTAAGATTTCAATTATTTATTAAAACATTGTGTTTGTTCTGAAAATTAAGGGTTAAAACAATCAATTTCGTCATCATTTAAAAGAGTTTATTAATTTTTGTAGAGAAACATCGACTTTGGATTGGAAACTACATTTTCTTTTCTTAAGATTCTTATAGACAGAAATAGCAAATATGGTCAAATAAAATAAACAAAATTTAGAAAAAAGAAAAGTCTCCGGAAAATCTCAATTCTTATAAGAAGAACGTTCTTGAAAGACCAATCCAAATATCAACAAAAGGTTAAAATTGTATGCAAAATTAATTTTAACACAAAATTTCGAACAAAACATAGAAATTACAATTTTAAATTAAAGATTTGGAGAAAAAAGCCGATAGTTTGGGATCAAAATTACAATTTAAAAAAATCTAATAAGATTGCTAAAAAAGTTTAGATTTTGAGTTTACGTCAAAATATTGGAGAAAAAATTTGGTTTAAGCTTAAGATTTTGAAAGGAAAAACGACATTTAGAAAAAAATCACAGAATTGATATGCAGAAAATATTTTAACTTTTGAACTTATTCTTGAATTTTTGTCAGTAATGTTGAAATGTTGATCACAAACAGATTTTTTTTTTGACGTTTCGACTTTTAAACGTGGAATATAACTTAAAGATTTCCATTTCTAGGCAATATTAAACTTACGAGATTAAAATCGAAAATTTGGAAAAAGTATTATAGCAATTTAATGTTATTAACATATTTTTTACCGAAATATTGTCTTTTTTTCTAGAAATGTTACCGTTATTGTTATTTATAACACTAATACCGAATTTAAAAATTTTAATGTTACTTTCAGTGTTTTGAGAGAAAAAATTCAAATTCCGAGAGATACTCAAAATTTATTAAGATGATTTTTTAGGAACAATTAGGTGAAGAAGAAAGTTACCCTAAAAATTTGAAATTTTATGATAAATTTGATAACTTTTTACAAATTTTGCTCAAATGTTGAATACTCGACTTTTTGTTCATAAAACTTTTAAATAATTCTAAGTGTCAAGGAATTGTTTTTAATGAATTTATTTTCCTTTAGATTATTACTTTGATGAGAAATTTCAAATTTAATCTCAAAATTTCATTTTTTTTTCTTAAAGTTTCTCATTTAAAGTTGAAATTTTGACCTCTTCTTTTTTTATTTTGTTTTACAAATCATTTATTTTTATAATAAGGAGGAAGTGTAGCATAACCATCGCAGTATTTAAAAAAGGTGAGAACAATCCCGAAAATTATAGAGGAATAACCCTGTTATGCTCAACGCAGAAACTATTTACAAAAATAATCCTGAACAAATTACAACCATACCTAAACATAAATGAAGAACAGGGATTCCGTTCTAATAGATCAACCATAGATGCCATATTTGTGATACGCCAAATAGTTAAGAAAGCGATCGAATTCAACGCCCCTGCCTTCATCTGCTTTGTAGACCTAAAGAAGGCATTCCATCGTATAAGACTAAAAGACATGATCACAATACTCTAAAAAAAAAGACATCCCACCAGAGTTGATCCGAATAATCCAGGACCTATATACAAACACGACAACCAGAGTGCAAGCAGGAAGAGATCAGACCAAGGAAATACGAACTAATAGTTGAATCCGACAAGGGGATTCACTTAGCTCCATGATCGTTAATTTGATAAAGGGTAAACTAATTGGTAGTGTTTAAACTATGGAGAGATGTAGAATGGGTAAGAAGAATTTAAAGATTTTATGTTATGCAGACGACGCGGTATTAATCCCATATACCGAAGATAACTTACAAAGGCTTGTAAACCGATTCAACGCAACTGCAAAGACCTACAATATGTCAATCTCCACTGAAAAAACTAAGTCATTAGTAGTGTCAAAAGATCCAATAAGAAGCAAACTGGTAGTAGATGGAGAAATAATAGAACAAGTAATGATTATAACATATCCGGATGTAGAAAATCAAGCACAAAGGACAACTAGAAAGAAGTAGGACATTAAGCTTTGAAAGGAGCCCGAATGTCTGGATGCCTAACGGATCTAACATGGAAGAACAAATATCTCAAAACGGAAAACAAAGTGAAGATCTACAAAACGATAGTCAGACCAACAATGACTTATGCAGCAGAGACACGAGCTGATACTAATAGAACAAAACAGCTGCTACGAACAACCGAAATGAATATCTAGAGCTGTAGGAAGAAAAACAAGAAGAGATTGTAATAGACATAATGAAATTTGTGAGAAAAAGACGAAAAGATTGGAATGAACACGTTCAAAGAGCAGATGAAGATAGATAAATAAAAATAGCACATGACGAAAAACCAGTGGAAAATGATCCAGGAAGGCAAAAAAAATATGATAATAGAAAGCTGAATATCTACCTCAACAGAAACACCATGAAAATCGTGAAGAAAAGCAGGTTTAGACTTAAATAAAAGAAAAAGAAGAAGAGTTTTGGACTTTTTTTAAATTAACTTTGATTCGTAAGTTAAAAGTTTAAACTGGAAAATACGGAAACTTTTTTTTAATGCAGTCACCAATAGGTTTGAACATTTATCAGATTTGGAAATTAGGAACCAGAGAAAATTTGCGATCTTATTAGATTTCGTTAATTTGGCTTACCCAACTCGAATGCTGTCAAAATTTTGTGCATTAGATGGATTGGATTGGATTCATTGTGGGTTGCCTAAAGTTTAGGCCAGCACTTAGGCCACCCTTTCCGGACCCATTGTGCTATCCCCGTCATTGAGGTGTCCTTGGTCATTCATTCAGCCACCCAACCTTGTTTTTGTGCATTAGAATAAAGTCTGTAACTTGTCAGAGCGGCACCATTTCTGGTAAACGACAATGGGTCAAATCTTGTTGGTAATTGACTTACACTAGGCAGACACATTTTTTTCTTGAACTGTTCAGTTCAGCTTTAAAATGTTGATTATTTTTTTTAATCTTAAAATTGAAACTTAAGGTTAAAAATGTTGCAACATTTTGGCTTTAATTTCGAATTTGAAATTTTTGGAGAATTTTCGCAAGTTAAAAATTCGAAAACAAAAAGGTTTGAAATCTCAAATTCAGAAATGAAATTTCGAGGTTATTCATGAAATTTTGAATATTAGTCGGAAGATTTTAATCGCAAAACCACACCCAAATTGTTGATTTTCTGGAATTTTATTTTTTTTAATTTCGTGATTGAAATAATATTTCTTAATAAATTAACAAATTTCATTTTACTTTCAAAGATTTCAGTGTGAATTGAAATTAAGCCAAAGAGTCGAAATTTTGAGAAAAACTAGATTAATAAAAAAAGTACTTTTCGAATATAAAAAGGTTAGATATAATCTATAAATTTTGATACCATTTCGCAATACCGCATCTAGCTTTTCATCTTAATTGTTGTATAAATACTCCCAAGGAAATTAGGTAGGTTTAAAAAATAATAATAATATATTGTTCGTATTACTCATACACATACATATATTCGCATATAATTTATGATTGATATTCCCAAGGAACTAAATATTAAATATTAATTAATTCAAGTAAAAGAAAGAAAAGCCTCATACGCATAACAATACAGATGACCCCATTAGATTTGGGCCTGATACCGTCGATCTAAGATATTCCAATAAAATTAGTCCGAACAAAAAAATACAGCCCCCTATCCAAAGAATATTTACATAGCCAACCGTAAAAATCGAAAGTGGTCGTAGGAATTCATCGGAATCTTTCAATTCATTAAACGTGTCTACGCCGTCTGCGATGGAAAAAGAGGAACGCCGTCGTCGATCTCTAGGCCGACTTGATTGGGGCAGGCATTGAAACACACCAAGGTCACGCACAGGACGTTTCACCCCATTTTCCTTCTCTGTCGTCGACGGCGGCGATCTCGCTTCACGTACGCCTACGTGTGCGTCTACACAGTCTGGGACGACGTCTCATCAACCCCCCTGCTATTCCCGCGACTCGACCGTTCGATTCTCGCTTCTGACACCCTTTCCATTCGAAAGCCACCACCTACGCTTTATGGAGGTAATTGGTTGAGGTGGTAACGCATCATTTGACTGCTCTTTTTATTTTGTTTTTAACTTATTTTTGATATTTTGTAATGTTTGTTTGTTGCTTATCGTATGTATTTTTTTAGAACATTACGATGAAAATATACCGCCTGTATAAAAAGTTTTCCCGCTGCTCTAATTTTTTGTCATATTTACCTATGTTCCTTACTTGATCACTATTTTAAACAGACAAGTAAACAGACATAACTTTGAAGAAATATTTTATTAATTAGATTTCACAATTGAAGAAAAATCTTTTATTGTTGAATCCTACTTTCAACACATCTAAAAAAGCAATAGTGAATGGACTTCCTTTTATTCCTTATAGTAATGCAAAATTTTTATCTCAAGATTAAACATCAGTTTGGCGAGTACGAATCAAGCAAGGAACGCATGTGAACATGGCGAAAATTAACAGCAGGACCCTAGATAGGAAAACTTTTTGTACACTTGATATAACAAGTAATCACTTACATTACATTATTCCCACTTGTAGAATATGCTGGAATAGGGTTGCCAGATTGCCAGCATTCGATTACCGAAAAGAAGTTTTTTTTTATGTTCAATCCACTCGCAAACGGTAGGCCTAGCATACCTTCAAAGCACCGCTAGTACGATGCGGAACCAAGGATAGATGGCAATGGCCTTCTTAAACAAGAATAGGTTGTAATTTATGGGAAAAATTCCATTTAATAACGAATTCCGTATCATGGAAGTGCTATAGAAAAAAGTCTCCACATTCGCTCCTAGGATAGACAAATTAAATTCCATCAGGAGGATTTTACCATCCATGAGTATGTTTGTTGCATTATTCCTTGATGTTTTCTTAGAGAAAATCGCGGGCTGGGTTTTTGCAGCGTTGAAGTCGACTAGATTTTTTTTTACCCCATTCAATAATGATTTCGAGATCCCGATTAATCGTCTATACCTGCTGTCCCCTTAGTCGATCTGAAGCAGCGACGAATAGTGGTTTGTCGGAAAAAAAATGACACCAGGCTACTATCATATGCGTAGCTCTATATCGGATTGGAATTTGAAGCTAAGGGATCGTTTATGTGTAACAGAAACAGAGTAGGAGATAGGATAGACCCCTGAGGCACCCCTGCTTTGATCACGAATGTCTCGGATGAGATGCCATCGATGAAAACTTGAAGAGATCTGTTAGCGAGAAAACTGGATATCAAATGAAAGAGTCCAGGAGGAAGACCATAGGATGTTAATTTGGCGAGAAGAAAACGGTGCCAGACTCTGTCGAAGTAACATATGCCAGTAGATCTCCCGTTGAGCCTTGTTGTCTGAAACCGTATTGCTTATCCGAGATGATTCTATTCCCCTCTCGATATTTGAGAATCTCGATGTTGACAACCTCAAAGTCCTTAATTAATTACTTTTCATACTTGGTCTCCTGGTCTTCCAAAATAATAGTTAGACTACCAAAAAAAAAAACCTTTCAAATAATGTTTGACGATCAAAAAAAAATACGATATTCGTCTAATCGTATTTGTCAGCGAATAACTCTAAATTACCGAACAAATCTATATTCGATCCACCTTTCACTCCGGACACGAACAATTATCTTAATTCCGGAACATTTAGGGTGAAATCCGGAGGTCCGGCAACTCTAGGCTGGAAGCATATTACATTGAGATTAATTTTAACAAGAAAGATGAACGTTAACATTTTGGATATATTTTGCTTTTGTATTTAGTAATGACACAGCTCCGCTGTGCCTTGCGAAAGCATATATAAGACGTTTCAGTTGAAACGAGCCATCCCGAATATTTGCCATATTGTGCGTATGAACAGAATTTCCTGAAACAGGTCAATTTTAGTATTGAGGGGGACATCTTTTCATGTCAAACTACCCTCACGAACACAACTCCTTACAATATGAATAAGAAAAGTGTGTGTTGTAACCACTCATATGAAAGGTTTTGCAATTCTCTTTATAAGCATTGTCTTTGGTGACGCAAGACGTCAGAATAATGATGTTTTCTAGATTTCATGAGTACATTCAATATAACTGTGGTGCTACAAATAACCTTCTTCCATCACCGTTCACCATACACCGATACATTCGTAATTGAAAAGATTAGAATACTTCACTCTACAGAAATCATCATCAGATTTAGGATCATGATTCCGAACCAACTCGCATCAGCACCTGCACTTGTTTTTGTGGGTTCATTTTATTACAGTAAATTTTATTCGGCTTCTTTTCCTTCAATTTAGTCTTGCTAAATTCATTACTTTATAAGATTTGCCGTGAACGTAATTTTGTAACATCGAAAATGTTTTGCTCTAATCAGGAACGTGTTGAGGTAGTGCATTTGTATTACGAAAATCGAGACAATGCAAGAACAGCGATTCGATTGTTCAACGC
The DNA here is from genome assembly GCA_028583605.1 of Dastarcus helophoroides. Taxonomy (NCBI): domain Eukaryota; kingdom Metazoa; phylum Arthropoda; class Insecta; order Coleoptera; family Bothrideridae; genus Dastarcus; species Dastarcus helophoroides. The sequence goes on from CM053334.1 coordinate 31,725,840, forward strand.
AAGTCACCCTGGAAAAATGTGCGGCACAAGTAGATAGTTCCTGGAAATATTACAAAAATTCACGCAAACGTGGTCCGTTCATAACAACAAAATGTCATTCAGAAAGGTAATAATGAGGACGTTGCCGTCCAAGTTCTAGGACAGGTAATCGCAATGGGAAATACGGCGTCAATTACCCAAAGCTCCAGGGCAACTGAAGCTAGCCGGTCATCAGCTTGGAGAACGAACTGGATGAGGATGATTTTGACCGAAGAGTGAAGTTTTGTGAACTGATCATTGAACGTATCAGTCGCAACCAGAATTTTCTCTACAACATCTGTTTTCGGATGAATCAAGCTTTTCATTCCATGACGAAGTTAACCGCCAGAATCCCAGATATTGGGACGACACAAATTCTCATTTAATTAGAGAGACGCATACTCAAGACCCGAGAAAATTAATGTATGGGCTGGCATCCTAGGTAATCATATCATTGGTCCTCTTTTTATAAAAGGAAACTTAAATAAAGTCTTGTACCTAAATATGCTTGAAAATGAAATAATCCCCTTGACCATTCAGATAATGGGGGATTATCCGGAATAATTGGTGAACGAACTTGTACTCCAACAAAATGGAGCACCACCTCACTATAATGCCCAAGTGCGCCAATTTTTTAATCACCACGATCACTGGATAGGCAGAAGAGGTCCCATGGAATGGCCAGCAAAATCTCCAGATCTAACACTGTTAACACTTAAAAACCAAGGTGTATGCAACACAACCGATATTTTTAGACGATTTGCGCCTGAGGATAGTTTTGGAGTGCCGCCGTATCACACCGGAAATGTTACGCAATGTCAGGGTTGCATTTGAATTACGAATGTATCATTGTATGGGGGTAAACGGAGATCATTTTGAGCACCTAATAAAGTAAGGTACAGTCAGATTTAATGTACTCATAATGTTCAGTTAAAATCATAAAAGCAGCATTATTTAACTTATTGCCTAATCAAGAACAATAATTACATTACTGTCGTAAAGAGAACTGCAAGACCTTTTACATGAATGGTCACAACACCCACTTTCCCTATTTATTTTGTAAGGGGTTGTGTTAGTGAGGGTATGGGGTTGACGTCCTCCTTAATACTAATAATGACCTGTTTGGGGAAATTTTGTTCATAGGCACAATAAGGCAAATATTCGGGGTGGCCCGTTTCAACTGAACCGCCTTGTATGTATATTTGAGGTTGATGAATGTGATTGCTTAACCCCGTAAGAATTGGTTCAAAATTCTGTCCCAGAAATTTCCCAATTAAAGGTAACCAACACTCTGATGTACCAACTAAAATCGATGAGTCCCAAATCAGTGCCATAATTAGGCAAGAAATTTTAGAAAATTTAATTACATCCCACTTAAAGCTCAATGAACAGTGAATCAATACAGTTTAACTCGGGCCAGCGAAAAAGAGAAGAGCTTTTTTTATACTAAATTATTAAAATGTTATAGTAGAAGTTATTTTGCTGATCAAAATTATAAACGACATGAATGACGAGTTTTTTTTTTATTTTTTAGTCGTAAATAACTGGTATAGCATATCTTTTTTTATGGGCAGAATTATTGAATAGGTGAGGAACTTTTTTTAACGGCAAACAAGTAAGATAATATGCCCCCTCCTCTTTTTTTAATACTCACATTGGTTTACATAATTTCGAGTCCAAATTTATTCCCTCTCAACTTTAGATGCACCCGAACAAGGTATAGAACAAAATCTGGGAATAAAGAGACGCTTAGTCCGTAATACGAAATTATAAACCCAATAGGTATAATGTTAGGGGTCTAAGCCTCATAATTTCCTAGAAGTTGTCTCAGTGGGTGTACTGTAACCTAATCAAAACAATCAAGACTATCCTTGAGAATCGTCACAACAACAAACGTGATGAACCAACACAAATACACAAACTATATGAAAATCGCAGGAAACAATCAGGAAAATACCAATAGTGGACTTGTTTCAATAGTATTTTTCACTAAAGATGCCATTTAAAATCGGATGGCCGAAATGAAATTTGAGTCGTAGAGGTCAAATGAAATATTTAGATTGAAAAAGCGAAAAATTTAAAGCTTACAGTGTCATATTCATAGTTAACCTTTTGAAAGTATGATTAAAATTTCTCGAAAAAGATATTTTGAGTTAAAACTGAAAATTTTGAGAAAAAAAATCCAAAGTGCCGATCAAAAGGTGAATTTTTAGAAGATCTTTTAAGTTGATACTCAAAATTTTAAGAAAAGCAAAGAAACTTTCAAACACAATATCAAAAACTGTGGAAGAAAGTTAATCTTTGAGTTAAGGTGAAAAATTTAAAAAGACATAGAAGGTGTAGTATGAACTTTAATGACAAAATATAAATTTCGAAATTAAAGCAGAATTTGGCAAAAAGTCAAAATATAAATTAGACAAAATTTAAGAAGAATAATCTGAACTTACGCCCAAATTTTTGAAAAAAAAATCAAAAATTCTGAAAACTCTAAATTCAGAGTTGAAATCGAAGTCTAGGAAGTAAAAAAATAAATGTTTTGTAAATAAATTAAAAATTTTGAAAACAAAAGTCAAAAGTCCGGCGTTAAAAGACGAAAAAGAAAAAAATTACTAAGAGCTAGTCGGGCTCGCACAATTAGGGATCAGTACCAATTAGTACAGCGAAAAGTCAATAGACCAAATTAAATTATTTTCACTTACATATGAATTCTATTTCATTTAAATTTTCTTATGTTATATAAAATTGTCTATTTTCAAATATGTATACAGATCTTTCTTAATCGCAATATTTATGGAACTGGTGACTGTGTTAATGTATCAGGTAAAAAAAATTCACTCACAATTCATAATGAGTGGCTGGCACAGTTTATGGGATCGCCTCGGATCGCTTTAAAATGTTCGAATCTATCCGCAATTACTTCGTTGAGTGCTATTTAATAACCTGTGCTAACTCTGAAAATATCATCTTAATAAAGTAATGTAAAAGGTAAATTTGATCTGCAATCGATCCTTCCTTCAAGTATTTTTTTTGAAAAAAATTAGTACTATACATGGGCCAAAAAACCTATTTTTCAATAAATTATTTTTTCTCAGCAACAAAAACTTGCAGTTTTCCGATAATCTATGATCCAATATCTACTACTCCTATTAAAATCTAAATTTTATCTTTATAAACCTAGCAGATCAGGGGGAGGTGGTCATTCATTCCAAATTTTGAGCTGTATCTTTAGACCGAAAATTATAAAAAAAAACGTGACGTTTTGTAACGTCATATCCCAAGTTTCGATAAATCAAAACAATGTCATTATTGACAAGTGTGAAATATTTTTTTTCTGTGACGGAAAGAAACTTTGACATTTTATGTGTCTTAACAGTTTATAAAATGTGACTTTTTATAATGTCACTTTTCCCGGGAAAAAAAGTATTTTTCCCGGGAACCACTGTATCGCGATCCCCTGCCTTGGATATATCTCGAAAACCTGACACACGGAGCAAGTCTGAAGCTAGTTGACTTGAGTAAGTGCGGCAAAAACTTTCGAAAAAGTGTAATCTGGTTGTCGGTTTAAAATATTGTTGCGTTTTGCAATTTTTTTAATTTATATTTTCATTTTTTTTCACCTACATCTAGTCGCACTTTTGTCAATGTGCTCTGATAAATAACAAAGCAAAGGCGAACCTTTTTTACTCGTATCGCATGTCTGAAAATGATTAGTATTATATACATGTATGGTTGTCTCTCGTTATTTTTATTTCAAAACTATAATTACGGCGTAAAAACGTTCGTAGAAATTTAGTTTTAGATCACGCTAGAGTCATATTAAAAATTGAAGTAATAGTATTATCTTCCGTTAAACTTTCAACGGACACCAGTGATGCTACAAAACATTAATGATTCCGAGATGGAATCTCAGCGATATTATAATTTGCACCTTGGCAAATTTATTGGGAAATTCAGTTTGTGCGCTACCCCTTTTATTCACGTTTTTTTTTGCCAAGTGACATTATTTCTTGTCAAATTATTTTCTCGTACAAGGAACTAATTTGACAAATTACACATCGAAAAAAATGATCCCTTACCCCCAGGAATACCCTTCTAATCGCTTTTTTATTTTAATACGTTTCTAATGTGTAAAACACACTAGCCTCCATTTTTATGACTGATTAAGCTAATCTTTCAATTTTTGCATACTGCTAACGATCATAGCATGCCTAGGTGAATATTAAACAGTTGACATTCTAACACAGCCTGCTTTTTTCTCACGACTGGATGCAAATCACTCGTTGGATGTGCCGTATCATAATAACTTTGCTTCGACTTGTAAAGGGCTCTAATGTTTGAGAAACTTCGGATTCAACTGTAGTTTTATGTTGAGACGCTTCCCCTTATTTTAAATACATCCGACCAGATGGGTTCTTTAGCACTCTTAAGTTAGCAAGGGTGGTTCTTTGAATTGGACAGAAAGGTGCATGGTCAGACTCTGAATAGATTTAATTTGAATTCGAAAAAATTCCGGATAGAATAAGCTTTTTTATGGGATATTAATTTGAGTTGTATTGTGTCGGATGGGAAAATGTCACAGTCTCAGGTACGATTGACCAAGGGTCACGATGAGGGGATTTTGCGTTTTTGTTGTTTGTTATTTTGTGCCCCGTTTTTTCCGTTAGGTTTTTAGGGTGACACGAGGGATTTTTAACGTATTTTTTGTAACTGTTTTTGTCGGCTATTTCTTGCTTTGGCTCGTGCCTATTTTAATATGGTTAAATGTTTCTAATACGAACAAAAAATTTTCAACCTGTGGAGTGAGACATAATTAGATTGCACTCTGAAAGAATTATATATCACAGAGTACTACATTATGTAAGATGTTCTAATATGCTTCTTATGTTATTCATAACTATTAAGGTTTATTAACAATTAAAACAAAAACAGATAATAAAAATTGCACGATATTCCTATAATTATTGGCTACTACCGGCGAAACCTTGTCCAGTCGTAGCAAATATTTATAGGAATATCGTGGAATTTTTAATATCTGTTGTTGTTTTAATTCGTAATAAAGTTTAATAGTTATGAATACTGAAGAGGTCCACAAAGTAAGGGTGAAAAGTGTCACTTATTTTATTATTGTTTTTAAGCAACTCTCTCGAAGTTTGTTAATTAAAAATTTTATTTATTTAACTAGTAGTTGTGGTTAAAATTCGATCAATTGTGTATGTAAAATAACAAAATTTGTGTATGAAAATCATTTCTTTTGCTATGAGTAAAAGAGTGGGAATATGAAAATGACGACTTGCTTTGAATATGTCCTCTTATTTGTCCCTTCAAAGTTTTAACTTTTCTGAAAATTTCAGTTTTTTTCTTGGTCTTTCGACTTATTCTGAAAATTCTTACTTAAAAAAACGCGACTATTTCTGAAAAATTCCGCTTTTTTTCTGAAAATTTCATTTTTTTTTCTGAAAATTTTAATTCAAAAATATGTTTATTTTTAATTTGACATGAATAAAACCGATTTCTTTTAAAAATTAAAACTTTTACAGATATGTTTTTCATTTCCACATTTTTCAAAATTCAAATTTTTTAATTTCGACTTTTTTTGAACATTGTTATTTTACTCAGAATTTTGAATTATTCTCAAAATTTCAACAGTTTTTTTTAATCGCAACCTTCCTTTGAAGAATTCAACTTTTTTTAAAAATATTGACTTTTTAAGGTCCTTGTTTTTTAACTTTCTCGTTAATTAGAGAAATTAATTTTCAATTGTAGACTTTTTTGAAAATTCAGATTTTTTAATTTCGCTTTTTTGACATTGTTACTTTTTTAAAATACTGCCTATTAAAATAAATTACTTTTTTTAGAAAAACTTGGATTTTTCTCGAAATTTAGATATTTTGAGGATTTTTGTTCCCTCTTGACTAATTCAACTTTTTTGAAAATATCGACTTTTTGAAAGGATTCAATTTTTTCAATATTCTTATCTTAAAAATAACGATTTTACTAATTTTATTTAATTTTGACTTTTTGAAACTTTTGACTTTTTCAATAACTTCAACTTATTCTTAAATTTTGAACTTCGAATAATTTAATTTTGACTTCAAAAATATTTTTTTAAGTGACTCTTTAAAAAAATCGATTTATTTCTAAATTTGGACCTTTTTTTCAAATTTGGTATTTCTTTAGTTCGACTACTATTTCGTATTTGTTTTAATTTCGTTTTTTTTTTACTTTTTAATTTTAACACTTTGAATATGGTGGAACGGACTGGTCATTGGTTATTTTTAAAGATTGAAAAGCAAGTCTTATCCCCTGAACCCAAGAAGGATTAAAAAACACAACAAAGGTTGCTCTAACGCGTTTCGGTAACCAAGTTATCATCAGTATATCTCTGAAGATAATAGCTTGGCTATCGAAACGCGTTAGAGCAACCTTTGTTGTGTTTTTAATCCTTCTTGATTTCTGAGGACAAGATTTATTTTTTAACTCTTTGAATACTTCAACCTTTTTCAAACTCTTAAATTTTCTCAAATATCCGACTTTTTTGAAGGGCGAAACGTCAAACACTTTTTTATATAGTTATTTCACTTATTTCTTTGACACGGTCCAATCCCGTGAAGTATAACTTTTTCTTGTAAAATGCTTTTTGTTTGAAAGTTTTCTTTTTAAAAAATCGATATTTGAAATTTTTTTAATTTAGATGTATCCCAAATATGACTTAGAAATTCTGACTTTTTTCAAAATTTCGACTTGTTCCCAAAAATAGATTTTTTTAAAAGTATTCTTTTTCCAAATTTCAACTTTACAAAAAATCAAATTTTTGAATATTTTGGACTTTTAAGTCAATTTCTTTTTAATTTCGACTTACTGAACATTGCAACTTTTTTCAAAATGTGGATTAATTTAATTTAAATTTCTATATAATTTTGACTTTTTTTTCTGAATTTTGACTTATTGTCAAAATGTTGGCCTTTTTTAAGATCACGACTTCCTTGAATAAATCAACTTTGACAAATTTGACTTTAAAAAAAGATTTTTTCCCATTTTTTTTATTCTGCCTTTTTTAAAATTATTGACGTTTATCAAAATTTTGTATTTGAAATATACTTACGACAGTTTTTAAATATTCTGATATTTTTTAATGTTGACTTTTCTAAAACTTACTTTTTCTACAAAATTTCTGCTTTTTCTCCAAATTTTGAGTTTATTTACATTTTTTTCATTATCTCGATTTTTTCCAAAATTTCAAATTTTCTGAAAGCTTTGACCTTCTTAAACATTTTTATTTTTATCTCAAAAAATTTGATATTTTCGGGAAATTTTTTCAACTTATTTAAAAATGTTGACCTCATTTTTGTTTCAGGAACTCGACTCTTTAAAAATTGAAATTCTAAACCTCGACTTTTTTTTAAATCACAACTTATCTGAACAATCCAACTTTTTTGACAATTTTCATTAAAAAATAATGATTTTTTTTCAATTTTGACTTTTTTAAAAAATCTTTCTTTAATTTCGATTATTCTTAAAATTCATAACTTTTATATTTGCTTTTTTTTAAATTATTACTTGTGCCTTTTCTGAAAATTGTAACCTTTTTACAAATTTTTCCCGAAATTTCTTGAAAATTTCGATTTTTTAATTGATATTTCAACAATTTTTTCTAAAATCTCAACGTTTTTTTTTGAAATTTCGGTCTTTTTTACTTTTAATTGTTTTTGAAAATTTGGATATTTTCAACTATCTAATTTTTTACCATTTTCACTTTTTTGAAAATTTCAGCTTTTTCTTGAAATTTGAAAATTTTGTTTTATTTCAAAATATTGAAAGTTTCGTTTTTTTCAGAATTTTAAAAATTTCGTTTTTTTCAAAATTTTAAAAATATTGATTCTTTCAAATTTGCATCTTTTTTCAATTTTTTTATCTTTTTAAAAACATTATAAAAGTATTGACATTTTTCTAAATTTTTATTTTTTTATACCTAAATTTTGACCTATGACGACCTTTTAAAAAAGTACGGTTTTGCAAAAAATTACATTTTTTGAAAAATTCAACATTTTGAAAATTTTGCTTATTTTGAAAATTTCAAATATTTCCCAAAACTTAACTTTTATTAATTTCTACTGTTTTTGAAATATTTAGGTTTTGTTTGAAGAGTTTAGTTCTTTGAAAATTGCGATATCAAAATTTCCATTTTATTCAAACTTTCAATTTTTTCTCTCAAAATTTTAACCTTTTAAAAAATTTTCGAGTATTTTCAAAATTTGTTTTTTTTTAGTTTAGACTTTCTTCTTTCCCACTTTTTTTGAAATATAAGCGTCTGCTGTAAATTTCTGTTTTTATCAGAAATTCCATTTTATTAGACTTCCAATGTGCACTTTCTGAAAATTTCAACTTTTTCAGAATTTTGTTCTTTTTTTCAAAAATTTAGACATTTCTTTTGATAATATGGCCTCTTTTTTCAAATGCTTTCCAAATGTTAACTTTTTTTAAAATTTTGATTTTTCATGAAAAATTTTATTTCCTACTGAAAATTTCGACTTTAAAAAAATTTCTCTTTCGATTATATAATGATTTTTTATTTTTTCTGTACCAAGTTTGACACCACTTTTCGCCCCCTTACGAGTTGATTGGTCAAAATCGGCCATAGTAGGTGTTTAATTATTTTTCATAGATTACCCCCTCAAAATTTTAGTTCGCATGATAAACTCTATTCCATACTAATTTTAAAACTCTATTTTGTCCCTTTCTACCCCTATAGGGGTTGAATTGTTAAAATAAGCCAAACATGTGTCTAATTAGTAATTATTAATTTTTTTTCTATAGATTGTTTACACAAAATTTTTGTTCCGTGCCAATTTCGAAACACATTTTCAGTAATTTCATCCTCTTTTTACACCCCCTTAGCATACGAGTTTTCAAAAGTCCCTTCTTACTCATCACTCTTACCATAAAAGCAATCTACTGTCCAAATTTCGTGTTATGAGTTCAGTAGTTTCTGCTCTGCGTTGATGATTAGGTTTTCTTGTCGATCAGAAGTTTTCTTTTTATAATATTAGTATATTATGAATGTATACATGATTCGATAACATTTCGCAGTGGCGTGTTGTATCTTTTATAATTAGGGAAGCTAATTGGCAAAGAAACAACAAATTAAATTTTTCAGAATGTCAAGTCGTTTCCAGAGAATAATTTAAATTTTAATTGTGGTCCATCCAAAAAATACTATTTCTAATATTATGATTGTTTAAAGTTAAAGGGTATACTACCTTCTTTTCCTAATTCATGCAGCATTAATCGAAGAATAATATCAAAATTTCTAGAAATATCGAAATATAAATTTTAAAGTCAAAATGTTGACTGTATATTTTAGCTTTAAAGTGAAAATTTTGAGATACAAGTCAAAGATTTGAGAAATTACTCCTAACTTATTTTTAAAAAACAGCCATTTTCAGATTTCTTCTTTAAACCCAGAATTTTCAGAAATTTTTGAAAATTTCATACAACGAATCGATATTTAACTTTTAAATTAGGGAATTTTAAAAATAAGAATAAGTCTTCCAGTTTAAGCGGAAAAGTTTCAGAAGGTAATTGAAATTTATATATTCCCGAATTTTCGAGTTTTAAATCTAACCTGGAAGGTTGACACAAAGAACACAAATTTTGAGTAAAAAATTAAAGTTATATAGAAAAATCAGAACTTTGACACAAACCTTCGAATGACAAACTTTTTTCATTCGAAATTTCGAGAGCAAAGTCGAAACTTTGAACTTAATATTGAACATTTGAGTAACAAAGGCCAAATTAAAAAATTTAAGATTTCACATTTGAACTCCAAATTTTAAAAAGATACTCACTATTTTGGAAAAACTTCTAATTTACATATAAAAACAAATTCTTGAAATTTCTCTTTTATTCTCGAAATTTTGAACTTTAGTATTGAAATTTCAAGAAATTTCAAGATTAAAGTTCAAAATTTTAAGAAATTTTAAGCATTGGAATTTATCTCAAAATTTATATGTTTTTAAATCTACATTTTGATTATTGAAGTACAGAATTTGTCCCCTGAAACCAAAAAGGATTAAAAAATACAACAAAGGTTGCTCTAACGCGTTTCGACAGCCAAGCTGTCATCTTCAGAGAGATACTTTTAAAACAACCTTTGTTGTGTTTTTTAATCTTTTTTTGTTTCAGGGGACAAGTTCTGTATTTCAATTTTTGAAGATAACCGAGGACCAGACCCTTTCACCAAAAAAATACATTTTGATTATATTAATAATTAAATGCAAGGTTTGTTTGTAATTTCTAAAACAAATTTTTGAGATAAGACTTAGAAATCCCAGAAAAGAAGTCAATATTTCAAGATTAAACTTCAAATTTTGACATTTTTTTTTCATAATTATTAAACTTTATTAACGATTAAAACAACAGATATTAAAAATTCCAGATGTTTCGATACATATTTGCTATGACCGGACCTGGTTTCGCTTTCCAGTATTTTCGGAGGTTATACTAGCAAGTTTGCTTCTGATGATGCTGAAAAGCTAAACCAGGTCCGGTCATGGCAAATATTTATCGAAAAATCGTGGAATTAATATCTGTTGTTGCTTCAATCGTTAATAAAGTTTGAGAGTTATGAATATTGAAGAACTCCACAAGGAATAAGGATTAGGAATAATATTTTTTCTAAATAAAATTTAACTTTTTTTACGAATTTTGACTTTTCTATCCAAATTTTGTCTTTGGACCAAATATTATATTAAAGGTTGTTCGCCGCAGAAGGGAGGCTAATCAAAAGAGGTGGAATTTTAACGGAACGACTATAATTGGGTTAATCAATTTTTTCTGTGATAGAATTCCTGAATTATAAAATTTTGCTGGAACACCTTATTTATTTTGTACGTAGGTCACCTATCAATTTGAGAATAATATTTTTTAGAAATTTCTAGTTGGAACTTCGATTTTTTCCGTAAAATTCCGATTTTAAACGTACACAGTGTTTTCAAAAGAAGTATCACAAAACCTATCGTTTAATCGACAATTAAAAAATAAAATTTTGTAAAAAATTACCTTAGTAAAATAATTACCCCTTGGGACATTTGACCTCTAAATTTTAAACTAAAAATTCCAATTATTTTCTCAAAATTTTGAATTTAAAATTGAATATCCAAATTTAATCACAAAATTTTAAAAAGTTTGTCTTGAAATGTGGACTTTATTCACGAACTTTTATCTTGAAGTTAAAAGATAGTAATTAGAAACTTTACTTTGAAATCCTGCTCAAATTATGATTTTGAAAAAACTAAATTTAACAAAAATTGCAAGAATTATTTTACGCATTTTTTACAAGTCTTGGAATTTCACTTTTTTTCAATATCACATTTTTAGAACTTGCAACTTTACTTTCAACATTTTTTTATTTCATCTTTGAAATATTCCATGCTACTCTTTCGAATAAAATAAACTAGTAGTCAAATATTGCAAGAGGCATTTGATCGTACTCGAAAATACTTCCATAAACCCTTTATGATTAATAACAGTTAGGCAATAATATCCGAACCCTTCAGATCTGGGAATTAACGGTAAAGAGAATTCTGATGTTTCACTAATAGGGCTGTTGACTTATTTTTTGCCCTAACCCATATTTTTTGCGCAACTACTCGATTTCACGGCCGAGCCCGTCCAAAATTGTAAGCACACGCCATAAAATGTGATCTAGTTGAAAGCACCGTAAACGTTCGATTTTAGGTTTCCAAAAGGGTTGAATGCGTCGGCAACGTGTCCGAAATGGTTTCTATTGTGATTTTATTTGAGGGACCATTTATGACCGACAGCAGGTACATTTGCTGCCTTTTGAAAAAAACTTCCGCATCCGTCTTGTTTACAAATATTTACGCAATATTGGGTAATATTCAAAAAAGGTTTTGGGAAGGGTTTAGGATTTTATTAGTTTACGACTTCTGGTCGTCGAACTATTTAAAATATTTAGAGATAATTCAGTTATTAAACAAACAACTTGTTTCTTCTAAACATTTTTATGGTGATTGTGGCAAAGGTTAAAGAGTTTAAGGCAAAAAATATTGGAAAAAAAAATTATCATCCTAAAAGATAATTTTTTAATTTATTATTAAATCGTTTTTTAGGTTACCATGTCACTGTTTGAAATCGTTGATCATATCTGATGTTTCAATGGATTTAGCATAACTGTGGTCACCAAGCACAATCCAAGCCTTACGAAGTACGAATATTTTGTCAAAAAACACTCTTTAACCTTCTTTACATCTTACCACTTCCTTATATAACATTTGGATTTTACTTCGAAAATACGGTTTTTTTTCTTTGAGAGTAAATTGCTACAATTCAGGATTAAGAAAATACTAAAATTTCGAATATAAAAGAGTCAAGATTTCTTAAAAAATGTAAATTTTCGAGAAAAAAAGTCGAAATCTCGAAGTTTTTCTGTGGTAATTTTGTAATTTTTGTACCTGCAATTAAGGCTTTATTTTGCTAAAATATCCTCCTAGGGTCAAAGGCCTTTCTAAAAATTGTCTTACTTTCTCAAAATTCTCAAAATTTCAACATTTAACGAAATGTCGAGCTTAAGAATTTTAAACGCATGATACAAAATTCTAACCTTATGTAGAGCTCTGAATTTTACAATTTTTTCTAAAATTTTAACTTTTACACTCAAAATTTCGCTATTAATTTTTTCTTCGACTTTGATCTAGAAATATTGATTTTTCACGGAATTGACTTTAAATAAAAAATATATATAAATAAGCTTTAATATTAAAGTTGAAATTTCAAACCATATTTTCTACATAAAAGTCGAATTTTTTGAAATCTTGTCATTTTTATCTAAAAAGTTCGAAATTTAAACTTCTAAATTGTACTTCTTTTTCTGAGAATTCCGGCATGAATTTTGAAATTTCATTACTTTTTTCTAAAAGATTTAAGTTTCATCATAAAAGTGCTGTTAAAATTTTGATTTTTTTGCTTAAATTTTCAGCTTTAAAATTAGGATCTTTTTCCTGTAATTTATAAAATAAAGTCAACATTTCTGAAAAAAGGTACAATTTAATAAAAGTCGAAAATACTTTTTTCATTTAATTTTGACTTTATTCTGAATTTAAAAACGGTATTAGTTCTTTATTTTTCTAAAATGTACTCTTTAAGGTCAGACTTTAGATTTTCTAAAAATTACTTATTTTCCAGTGGAAATTTTTCTTTTATCAAATTTTCATACATTTTTTGAAACCTCAAAATTTAAAATAGAATAGAAATAAACATTGAAAATGTAAAATTTGGATTTTAAGCCAAAAGTCGAGATTTTGAAAAAAAATAAGAATTCATGGGGAATGTCAAAAGAAATGAAGACTTAAAATTAGGAAATAAGCATAAGCATAGCTAGAATAGGGCGGGGTAGGACGCTTGACCCCCCCTCCCCGGCTTTTCAGCTACACGAAAATTTATACTCAACTGAAAAGACTTTCCAAAAAATTTCCATTTTCTCTTCAAAATTCTTTCTTTCCTTGAGATATCGATATTTTCTCGAAATTTTGACTTATTACTCAAAATGTGTTTTTATTTTTTTCTTTTGGAATGCCAAATTTATTCTTACAATTTTATTTTTTTAGTCATAATCCGACGTTTTTAAAATTTGAATTTTTATCTCAAAATAAAACGATTTTTTTTCGAAATTTTACCGTTTTCCAAAATTCGTTTTTTTTTTGGAAAATTTCAACTTTTCTTTAAATTTTGATTTTCCACAAATTTAGACTCGTTTATCAAGATCTTCCATTTTCCTGCAAGTTTAGCCGATATTTTGATAAAAAACTAAAAATATTTATCTAGAAATTTTAATAATGATTTTTTCGAAATTTTGTAAAACAAAAATGTCGATGAAATTCTCCCTGGAATTGTAACTGCTTTTTGAAACGCAACTTTCTGGAAATTCCAACTTGTTTCTCAAAATTTCGACAATTGTTTCAATATTGGACATTTTCTGACTTAGGGTGGGGCAGAGAAGAGTATATCTGATTGAATCAATCAAGAGAAAATTTGGAAAATTTCATTTTTCTCAAAATTCGTCCTTTTTCAAAAATCTCGATAAAATTCGCCTCTCTTTGGAGAATTTCGAGGGGTTACTAAATTTCGAAGAATTTCTCGAAATTTCAATCGTCTTAAAATTCCGAATTTTTTTAAATTCGTGTTTGTTTTTTAAACTCCAAAGGAAAAATTCGAAATTTTCAGAAATTAAAACGAATTAAACAAGAATCCGTTTTTTTCCGGAAATCTAAATCCTTTTGTTAGAAATTCTTCTTTTATTTAAAAGTTTGATTTTTTTTAAGATCTGTTTTTTTTTCATAAACTACTATTCTCAAACTGTACTCTGTCTTGAACTTTTCAGGCAATTTTTTTTTATTTTGCTTTATTTTGCAGTTTTTCTCGAAATTTCGACTCTTTTCCTGAGATCACTTTTTTTCGAAATTCCGGTATTTTTCAAAATCGAACTTTCCTGAAGATTTTGATTTTTAGAAGATCCTTCAATAATTTTGAATAATTGCTTAAAGTTCGGTTTCTCTCAATGATTTTATTTTTATCCTAGAATTCGATTTTTAATTTTTCTGATAAATTCGACTTTTTCAATTAAAATTAGTTTAAACTCGTCTTTTTTTTTGAAATTTTAACATTATTCCTAAAATTTGAACTCTTTTTTTAAAAAAAATATTTTTTTTGTCAAATTTCTACCTCTTTTCTTAATATTTGTCTTTTTTAAAAATTTCAACTTTTTTAAATTTGATTCCGGAGATTTACACTTCTTTCTTCAAAATTTTATAAATTTCGATTTTTACCTCAAAACATGATCTATTAGTTTCTGAAAATGTCGACTTTTTCTTTCAAATTGGCTTTACTTTGAAATTTCAGTTTTCTCGAAATTCGTCTGTTTTCTCTAAATAAACCGGTACGTTGTTAAAAAATTAAAAATATTTTTGGAAAATTTAGAGAAAAAGACTTCTTGTACATTTAATTTTTTACGGAAATTTAAATTTTATGTTAAAATTGGAATAAAGAAGTAAAAATTTTAAAACAAATTTTTTTGATAATTGAGATTTTTTTTGAAATTCGAAGAATTTGTCTGAAAATTTCGATATTTTTCATGATATTCGATCTTTGGAAATCACACATTTTTCAAATTTTCAACATTTTTTCTAATTTTTCCGGAAGGTTTCGTTTTTATGTAAAATTTGATTTTTTTAAAAACTTCAACTTCCAAATTCGACTCTTTTCTCTTAAAATTTAACTTTGTCTTGGAAACTCCGAATTTTTCTGTACAAATTTCTACCTTTTTTTTGTCATTCCGACGATATTTTTTAAAAATCATTATTTTTCCTAAATCCATTTTTTTAATATTGGGCCTTTTTAATTCTTTTTAAGTTTAAATTTTTCAGTTCTTCAAAATTTGTCCTATTCTCAACATTTAGACTTTTACTTCAAGATACGATATTTTATATTTCTGAGTTTTTTTTTAATTTCAATTATTTTTGAAAATTGCCGCTGTTTTTCAGAAAATTTGACCTTTACAAATATTATTTTTTTCGAATTTTCAACATTTTTCGACTTTTACTATAGGTTAGGTATTTGTTTTAAAATTGATTTTTTAAAAATTCCAACTTTTCCCAAATTTTGTTCTATCGAAACTCGTCTGTTTTAAAATTACTCCTAAAAATTCTACTGTTTCCTCCCAAAAGTTAACTTTCTCTTGGAAATTTTGAATTTTCGTCTAGAAATTCCGACCTATTTCTCAATTTTTCGAGGGCATTTTTGAAAAATTGTTAATTTTTCAATTTTTTTATTATACGACTATTTCTAAGCATTAATTGTTTTTAATTTGACTTTTCAAAAACATGTTTTTCAAAATTTGTTTTAATCTCAAAATTTTGACTTGTACTTCAAAATGTGATATTTCTGGAAATTTCTACCTTCAGTGGAACATTTTTTCTAAATTTCGGTTTTTTCAAAATTCGTTATTTTTCCAAAATTGAAACAACGTTTTAATAAAAATATGAGAATAAAATTCATAGGAAATTTCGAGATTATGACAAAATTGATGTAATGTAAAAATTCTAAGGGAAATATTTTTAATTATTGAGCTTTTTGCCACTTTTTTTTCACAAATTCGACTTTTGAAAATTTCAACTTTTTTCTTCAAAATTTCGACATTTTTCGAAATTTTCCGGAAGGTTAAGTTTTTATTTTAGATGCGATTTTCTGCGAATTTGTTCCCCCCCATACCAGTTTGAGCAGTTAAGTGAAAATATACATATACTCAGTGCCGGAAGGTTTTCCAGTTTTCCCTTTTATTTCATGTTTTGTTAGATTGATTGTTGGCGCCCGCCCCCCTGAACAAAGTCCTGCCTACGCCGATGGAAATAAGATTCTTTTTTTTTATTTTTAAATTAAATGTATCTAGTATCAAAAATTTTCGCCCACAGTAGTCAAGTTAACTTACAGTAGACGTATATAAATGTATGTTTGTCCACTCAAATATTATAGCACAATTCGATAATTCTGACAGGTCGCGTGTTCAAACTCCGGTGCCTATCACGCATTTTTTAATTGAATTACACGTCATGGCTGCATAATATTTTTTTTAACACTGTTTTGTTAACATTATATCGTGTTAAACCATAAGTATTTCCCGTATCAAAAATTGTACAATGCTTCTAAAGTAGTTTAAACAAAATCTTTTACTTTTTTTAAACTCGAGAGATTTAAATGGAAACTTCGCAAAATAAAAGTAAACATTTCTAGAAAAAACCTAAATTTTAATATTTGAGCCGAAATTTCAAGACCAAGTAAGTAGAGTCAAACCTCTCTATAACGAACCTTTATATACCAAATTCCTCTATATAACGAATTTTTTCTCGGAACGTAGCACACACGTAACGAACAGGGTATCTCCTTACAAAAAATGTTTGAACCAAGATTTTTCAAGGTTTAATTAGTTTTAATAATGGCATTTCGTTCGGAAAGTTTTTAATACCTCATGCTACTAAAATTCCGAGGTTTGATTCATTTATAATTGCCTCTCGTTCAAAATAAATAAATAATCAATTTTTGGGACACCCCATGCCAATGACTTTGTTTACTTGCTAGTAAAAAAGAGGTTTACAGTTTGAGAACACACCTGAACCTGTTTTCAATGCGTTAGATAGGTGCGAAGTATTTTTTGAACAGCAAAGATTGTCTAAATTCTCTCTTCAAACAGAAACAACAGATTTTTTTAATTACATTTATTTTATCTACATATGTTTGACTATATATATTTTAAAATAAATGTGTATTATGAAATTTTACATGTGATTTGTACATTTTTAATGCTGCTTGCCTGTAACGAAAACCTCTCTATAGCAAATTTTTTTGTAGGATCTTGGAATTCGCTATAGAGAGGTTTGACTGTATTTCGAAAAGAAAGAAATTTTAGGAACAATGTTTTTTAGCAAATTTAATTTTTTTGAACCTTTAATATTTTCCTCAAAATTTTGAGTGCGAGAAGAAGGTCTAAACTTCATGAAAGTTAGGGAAGCTTTGGTTCCTTAGCAAAATGAATTTTGTTTAAAAAGTTCGGGTTTTTCTGGATGGGTTTACTTTTTTTAACTTGCTAGTTTAAAGTAAAAATGTTGCCTGATACTTTGGCCTTCCTCTCTAATTTTTGAGCATGATAAGAAAATCCCAAATGTTCAAAAATGTCGCTATTTTAATAGAACATCTATCTTAAACTTGTTGAACTGTTTCTCAAAATTTCGACTTTATTGTGCAACGTGTTTTTGAGTTTTTGTGTTAAAACTAAATACTTTTTTCAAACTTTTTCGTGTAAATTTAAAATTTTTATATTTTCAAAAATGTCGGCATTAAAATCCATATCTATTTCTCAAAATTTCTGCTAAAATTAGAATTTTTCCTATTTTTTATTAAACATTTGGAGTTCCAAATGCAAAATTTTAAATGAAAAAAATTAAACATTCTCATACTCTAGTTTAATGACGAAATTTAGAAATTAAGGTCAAAAAATTTTCACTTCAGAAAATTTCCAGTTTAAAGTGAAAGTAAAAGTGAAATTTAGAGAAAAAAGTGTAAATTGAAGCTAAAAATCTATAGCTCATTTTGAGTTTCGAATGAGTAAGTGAACTATTCACCAAAATGAACTGTAATGTATTAATAACAATTTAATAATATAATGTCATGGGCTTACAGCCAAGACTAAAAGGAAGACCACAATCGATTAGAAATAATCGTACGTTATATTTTTCGACCCCGACTTTTACCAAATAATATCTAGTGATTCAAAAGCTGAATATTTTAACAGCGAAAAAGGTGGTCTTCTATCATAGTTAATAATTCATGATTATAGATTTTTAGATAGTGGAACGTCTATTTTAAAGGAATATTATGAAAGGACATCTTTCAGGGCTATTTTTTTAGAACTCATTATAGGATCATACAGCGAAAGAAAAATGAAACTGAAAAATGAAAAATAACATTTATTTTTACCATTATCCATGCTTAACGTACATTATCCGTTATTAGTAGTTATTAAATATATTTACATACGTTAAATATTTTCTTCCTTCGGTGTCATACATAATTGATAAATTGCAATTCAAACAAAACAATGTCTGTTTAGCCAACATTATTAATTATTATTGTCGTAGACACATTGTAAATGGTCTAAGGAGAATCATCAACAGCTGAAAGTATTGTTAAAGAATTGCTTATTTATTATACCTTGCAGACCTTGAGTATTATTAAATAATACAATGTAGCGTTAGATGATGTTTTAAAATAAAATTTCTGGCGGATGACGTTATCAAAATTATTTCTAAAATAATACCGACTTATACAAAATAAAACCGGCAAAGTATGCGAAACTTCTACGATCTCATCTAAGCTATTAAAATCCGAGCACTGTAACTAATACTTTTTAATAAGGGTGGCCGAATTAAATCACGAGCTGGGCACGCGAAATTATTGTAGAAACATCTTTGTTAAGCCACCAATACATACAATACCCATTATATAAAAAAATAGATGAAATCTTATACCACTATATCGTAACAGTGTAAGTGAAATCGCAGTCCCCTTACCTCTGAACCTCGGTCGTCCCGTGAAGGGGTTGAAAACTAAGTGTGGTGCAGTTTTTTTATTCAACGGCCATTCGGCATTGTATCGGCGATAATCGAATTGTTGTCGACTCTAAATAAACCCTATATGTTGACAGAATTATTAGTATTAGGTTACAGCTTAGAATGGGGGTTTAAATGCACTATATCTTATTAAGTGGTTAAATATTTGACTTAAATCTTCAAGGTTCTATTGTGATATTATTTACCACTGAGGTTTCGTTTTTAAGAACTACCAAATGCAATATAATTCAAGTCTTTTTTTTAATGTAGGGATTGCTTGTGTTTTTATTGTAAGTTATTTATTTATTAATTTTGTGTAGTATGTACAAACATCATCATTCCGTTTGTGATTGAGAAAACTTACTTAATGAAAAATTACTGAATTTCTCATAACTTTCAGATAGTCAACCAGTCAGTATTGGCCAGTTTGTCAGATATTTCAGGTTTGCAAATAATAGATAAACAAATTCTGGTAAAAGGTGTGAAGCTGAGAGAAACAATATAAGCCTTATTCATGTGCAAAACACCTCTACATAATGCACAGCCACGGCACGACTGCTGTACACTCTGCATTGCAATCGCGTCTGCAGAAATAAAACACTGTTAATATTTAAAATGTGTAAATATACCAAACAAACAAGCCCGTAACCAGGATCTTTTTTCGGGGGGGGGGGGGATCCTTCTGCTAAAACTACCTAGTCTTTGTTTGCGTTTAGGTTAGAGTTAAGAAGCCACTGTCCAATACTACTTTACTATTAATATTATTATTGTATACAAGTATACTAAAATATAAAAAAATATACTAAAGACATTTCTAGCATACTCACTCTTCTAACATACTGACAAAGTAATTTAACAACAATGTTGACTATTTATCTTAATTTAATTCCTAAATAAAAACAGATGTGCGGGTAAGATGATAAAATTACTCGAAAGATATTCCTTTTCTAAAATTTATCTTTGAACTGTCTTCTATAACCTGCACTTGTGTATAAAAAATGCCTCTAGAAAGTGTTTTATTTAAAGACACAGTTTGAAGTCAGCTGGAGAAAAATCTTTTTTTTAAATTTTTTTTTTCAAATTTCGATTAAGTTCATAATAACTGTTATCTCAAATTTAACGTTCGCACCCGAACACTTAGAATTTGGATAATTTTTCTAAATTCTGGAAGATTAGATGTTTTTTTTTAAGTTCAAGTTTTCTCTTAGGGTCAAAATCTTTTTCTAACTGGCCACAACTTTAATTCCTACGTTTTTTATTTTGGGCAGTTTTGGGAATTATTGTTGCTATCTAAATTTGCAATGTCAAAATACATTTGATTCTTCCGATTTTCGAAAAAAAGTTTTTGTTATAAAGTTATTTATCGTTCAATTTGAATTGGTGGTTAATACTTTTTTTTCTCAAAATTCAAAGTTTAAAATCTTGGTATTTACCTCAAAGCCACAAATATTTTTTAAACTTACATTATTTCTAGAAACGTGGGAATTTTGCCAAAATTTTTGTGAAACATGTCAGATATCGAAATTCTGAACTTAATCTCGAGTTTTTTAAATTTGGAATTTTAATTCGAAATGTCTAGAAATGTCTACATTTAGAGTGGACAAACTCATTCCAGCAAAAGTTTAATTACGACCGTGTTTTTTACTTAAAAATAACCAGAATTCATTATTAAACATTTCTGAAAATATTAACTTTTTTAGACATTTTGAATTTCCGAACAAAAAGTAGAATATGTTAATTCTCAACAAATTTACTTGTTCGAACTCAAAATGTTTAGTTTTTTAAATTCCAAATTTTAGAAATAAGTTGACATTTAGAATTACTCTCAAATCCGAAGAAAAAAGAAGCTATAATTTTTGAAAAAAAAAAAGGTTTGAAGTCAAAATTTTCTAAAAAAAATCTCTAATTTCCAAAAGATAAAATCTATTAACAAAAACTAATAACACTCAACATTTTGCCTGAAACAAAATTCAAAAAATAAACTTTGATATTTCCAGAAACCTTTAGTGTCTTCTCAAAATGGCCAGGGGATTTTTAAAAATTAAATGTCTATAAAGAAAGTCAAAATATTTTGATGAGGTCTAAATTTTGAACTAGTGCCAATGTAAAAATTTTGAAAAATAAACTAAAGTCACTAAGCTCATTTTTTTTCAAATTGTCGACTTTAACCTAGACATTTTTAAACTCGTCGTTAAAAGTTGTACAAATTTTATAAATCAAATTTTTCTAAAGATATGAATGTCGTGATTAAAAGTAAAAAATTTCTTAATTAAAGTTGATATTTGATAACTAAGATAGAAATGTCAATATTTTTTTGTACTTGGAAGTCAAATTTTGGAGAAAAAAGTCGAATTTTCGAAATCGTAATCGAAATATAAATAAATCAACTTCATAACAAAAAATTTAGAAAGTTTTTTATTATGAAGTTAAAACTTTATGAATAAAATTTCGAATTAAGCTGAATTTTTCAACTTATGAATGTAAAAGTTTTGTGTAAAATTCGAAATTTATAAAAGAATCGACATTTTAGAAATGTTTTTAAAGTTCAATCGCCAATAGAAGAAATTCATAAAAATAACTTATTAAAAAGTGTCTTTTCAAAATAATGGCTTATAAGAGATTTTGATTTTTTAGTAAATGGGCTAATATTTAAAAGTTTATTCAAATACGAAATTTACATAAAATTTAAATTTTTAAATTCCAAAACTGTAAAACTATTATCACAAATTCCAAGTTTTTCTCAAAATTTGGTTTTAAATCTCGGATAATCGCTTGTATAAATTTCAGGTCGTTCTCAAAATTTGAATTTTTTTTCAAAATGGAGAGTCCTAAGCTTAAAAAACTTGCAAAATTTAACATTATTTTAATAAAATTTAAAACGTAAGATTGAAAGGTAACAATTTTAAGATTTAGGCTGAAAATTCGAGAATGAACTCGAAATTTTAAAAACTTCTTCATTTAGAAATGTTATACTCCTTCTGAATGTCCTGAGTATAACCTAAAATTTATTTTTTTTAGTTTCAACTGAGATTTCAAAATATTTTTTGTTAATTGTGAGTTGTGGCCTGTTAATGCCTTTTTTAGAGTATTTTACCTTTTTAGTACCTTCTTTAGCTTTTCGTTTTTGCCTAATTTAACATTTTGCTCACTTTTTTACCTTGCTCGATTGTGCTTAAAATTCGGTCTCTAATAGGTGAGAAATGGCGCCAAATATGAAAAAAAAAACATCCTTGCATTTCAGTACGAAAACAATATCATTCATTAGAAATGGTTTTTAAAAAGGTCGCACGACTGGAAAATTCAGTTGTATCTAGTGTGAAGCCAAAAAATTTTCGGGCGAGCTGCAGCCCCCTAGCTCCCCTGATTACGGGCCTAATACGAAAGATGTATATAATTATGCGCTCGTTGTAACCGATATTCTGTGATTTGTTATGCTAGCTCTTCACAGTCGCTGAGGGTCCTCGCCGAACGTTTCGGCGAGACATTTGACAGGACAAATGTAACTGCAAGGGCTGTATCTACCCTTTCGCTCGCACTCTGGGTTATCGTGTTCATTTCCTCTGACTCGGCTCCAAAAACCGACTCGACACGGAGCACTTCCGAGGCGAACGGGGACAAAGCGAGTCAAAACGAACGTAGCTTCCACATTCTCGCGCTCGAGTTCCCTCGTATCGTCTCGGCGAGAGTGAAGAACCGGCATTAGGAAATAAAACACTGCGGTATTTTTAATATGACTTATGTATAATCACAGATTGTGACTGCAGTTTTGATGCATGTTTAATCATGACCCGACCGTCGAAATTGCAGTCACAATTTGTGGGCATACTTAAGTGATATTAAATTATAATAGTGTTTTATTTCCCAGTCATTAACATGCACATACTTAAGTTGTATTATTATATCTTCCAAAGCTGTAAAAATGTTGTTAAACGATTCGTTTTTTGTATGCTGTTCGGTATATACCGGAAGTAAATTGCAAAATAAAGTTCGTGTGAAGTCGCAAACAGTTTAGAATACTTTGAAAAGAAATGGGTTTACAATGTGTTGTAAACTAGCTGAGACTTGAGAGAATTATCCGACAATTAAAACCATCATAAATTCTGTGAATCTGAGAACAACTGATGCCAATACACACTCTTAAACTACGCATTGTTTATCCAGAAATTAGATAATGCAATACCGAAATAAGACAATCCCGAAGTAGCAGAATTCTGCACGATTTCTAGGCCAAACCTGCAAATTCAAAAAAAAAATAGAAATTTGGAAAGTACAGTCGAAAACTTCAGAACAGAAAAAATTCTTAGAAATAGTCCCGATTTCAAACTTAGTGTCAACTTTTAAGAAAAAGTAAAAATCTAATAAAAATTGGGAATTTGTTTTCAGAAAATTTGGAATTTCGAACAAAAACTAAGGCTAATAATTTATAAAAAACAATTTGATCTATATCTTCAAAATTTATTGTTAAGAAAAAGGCGTGATTTCGAGGTTAATCTCAAAATTTTAGAGAAAAGAGGTAAAACTGAAATTTTCAGAAAGTAATTGAAATTTTGAAGAATTTGGAATTAATTAAATCATTGTCGAGTTAAAACTCGAAATGAAAGAAAATAATATACAGGTTGACCAAATTTCATGTCCACTACAGGGAACTCGGAAACCGTTAGAGATACAAGGAAGAAGGAAGCTTAAATGAGCAAAGTAATGCAGAATTTAATGCCTAGCAATATTCCGCTGAGATAACAATTGAATTCTAATTCGTCTTGATTTTATTCAGAAAAAACTGAAAATCGCCATTTTAAATAATCAGTTGTAACTTGTTTATTTGAAGTCCAATCGAAATAAATCAGAAACTATAATTAGTTGGTTTTTAGGACCTTTAAATTTAACTCTTTCTGAGAAAATTATACAAACTTTGTTATTTTTTATGGAAGCCATATTGAATTTTTTTCATTTTCAAATTCAGCATATTTTTCTGCTTAATTTGATGTATGTCATGACATACTTTAAATGTGGCAAAGTTAGGTTAGATAGTTTATTATTTAAAAAAAAATAATTGATATTAGGTAGTGCAATCGCTATAGCTCTTAGTAATAAAAAATACCGTCCCTAAAAAAGCTATAAATAAAAAACCAAAAATATTGTAACTAACTGTATAATATTGAAATATTTATTAACACTCGTAATGTACATAATTCCCTTTATATGACGAACTCTCAGAACATTCTAGGAATTTTATTAGGAGCGACTTTCTCATGACTTCATGCCCAAATGTGCGTTCTAGGCTTCTCTAGACGTTAAGTATTCTAAGACGGATAATGTGCATAAATATGAGAGTTATTTCTAATGTTAGTTTGTCAGATATTTCACGTTACACGAGTAAGTATTCAAGGTTAAAAGAATTTTTGTAAAAATTGCCGACAACATTTTTACAACATCCACACGTTTTCATAGAATTACACCATTTAAAGGAGTCTGTGCATGTTACGATTACACTAGTAACTGTTTCAATATTTCACAGTTTGTTACAATATTTTTGGTTTTTCAATAATTATTGTTACGTAATTAGGTACTGTATTTTTATTATTAAAAGTTATGGCACTTGGATCGGCTACTATAATTTTTTGGTTTAAAAATAATAAATTACTTCATCACATTTGAAGTATGGCATGTCATATATCAACTTATCAGAAAAATATGCTGAATTCGAAAATAATAAAATGTAATATAGTATCCATAAGAAATAACAAAGTTGACATAATTTTCTTGGAAACAGTTGAATTTAGAAAAAAATAACGTACATCAATGAAAAGACCTTGAAAAACAACTAATAACATTTTTTAAATTTTTTCAATCGGACTTTAAATAAACAAGTTACAGCTGATTTTTAAAAATGGCGATTTTCAGTTTTTTCTAAATAAAATCAAGACGAGTTGAAATTAAATTGTTTTCTCAACGGAATATTATTAGGCATTAAATTCTGCATTACTTTGCCCATTTAAGCTTCCTTGTATCTCTAATAGTTTACGAGATCCCTGTAGTGGAAAAAAAATTTGGTTCAACCTGTATAAAGAGGGTCTAGCAGGATAAGTATGGCGAATTGGAATGGAAACCTATAGTAACATTTTCAAAAAGTTATCACTTCGGCATATGAACCAAATTTATGTATATTTGGGCTCGGTATTTCAACGTGACTACGAGATATTAAAAAAAATTGTCAATTTAAGATTTTTTTAATATTTTACATCCCTTGATCTCGAGCTAAATAAGTTAGAAAGATGAAACCAACGGCATATTATACATAATATTTCGGAGTATATTATGTATTTTTTTTATATTTTTTAATTATTTCGAGCCACGCCACAAATAAATAAAAAATAATATAATTTCTTTAAATAGTTGTTATGCGAGGTACAATCACGAAATTAATATATGTTATAATACCCGTCAAGTACTATAACATACGGATAATTTCACCGAATAAAAATTGGTGCAACACTTTGAAAAAAATTAAGTTGAAATTTTAACCCTTCAAAATGTAACAAATTTTTGGTATTTTTGAAGTAAAGAGGTTTTTTTTTGTGCAATTCGTATTTTAACACCGTGCGGTAAAGTTAAGTAAAATTCAGAATGTATAGTATTCTTTTTATATTTTATTATTTTTGTTAAAGTGAATATTTTACAAAAAAAATTTTTTTTTATTTGTTCTTACATTTTCTGTCGCAGATAAAATCAACTAAAAATTTCGTGAAAAAATACTACGAAACATTAGCTAAGAAATGCCATTAGTTTTATTTTTCCAACTTACCTAGTTAAAAAAACATCAAAAATTATTATTTTTTTAATATCTCATAATTACATTGAAATATCAAGCCCAAATGCTCATCAATTTTGTTGATTTTTCGAGGTGATAATCTGATAATTTACCGAAAATTTCACTTCGCCCTACTTATCCTGCTAGAAGATCCTTTCCTTGAAATTTTAAAATTAAAGTCGATATTATGGAAAAAAATGTCGACTGAAATTTTAATTTAAACACCAACAATTTTAATATCTAAATATTATGATTAAATTCTCAATTTAGAGGACAAAGCTTAAATCGTGAAAAAGACTCGAAATTTATAAAAACAAATTCAAATTCTGACACGAAACTTCAGATAAAAACCAGAAAATTATAAAAAAATTCTCAAATTTATTTTCTTTTTCAAAAATTTGAAATTTAAACTTTGAATTTCTATAAAAACTCGAAGTATCAATTTTTTGAACTTGAAATTAATTTTTTTTGGCTTTCGATTTTAAACTTGAACTTAAGAGAAGATTTTTTAAATCACTCAAAATTTCGATTTTCTAGGGATATCAAGTTTAATTCATTTTGAAGTTTTAAATACAATTTTGAAATTTTCACTATATTTTGTTTTGAGCTTTGACTTTTTTTATAAATTTGAAGTTATTCAGAAATTTATTCATAATTTTAGGTTTATAAATTCAGGTTTTACTATTATTTGAGTTTAAACTTCAACAATTAAAAAATAAATTGTGGAATTTCGTATTACAATAATTCTGTTTCGATGAAAAAGCATTGCAACTATCAAACACCTTTCCTTAGCTGAAAAGTACACTTTTCTATGGTTTATCCGAGGTCCAGAGGATGCAGGAATCAACATATACAGAATAATTCATTTAAATATTTTGTTACTTCTTGTATATAATTTCAGCTATTCGCCAAAGCTTCATATTATATATCGGATGTAACAGGATCATGGTTCAGTGAATCATTGGTACATCCTTTCTTTTTTCTTTATTTCTGAAGGTAAACTTTTTAAACTTGCTACACTTAATGTGCTTATGAAATGTCAAATTTTGACGTGTCACTTTCGTTAAAACTGATACCAACTTTCGATTTTTAAATGGCATACCCTGTATATTATTACATTTTTGGAATCTGTTCAATTTTCTGAATTCAATACTTATCAAATAAGTGATTTTTAAAGGATCCAAAAGTGTTTTGGTTCCATTTTTTTTTCAGACTAGAAGGTCATGACTCATCCTAATCAACTCCAGCCATACTAACACTGCAAACAATTATATTAGAAAAACTTAGCAAGTGTCAATTTTTTAAATTTGTTTTCGACAGCTATCTGATGCTCTAATTAAATAAATTTTTGAATAAATTGAAACGTAATATTTCAAGTTCTTTTGGCTGTAACTCCAGTTCTATTGTTTTCACAGCAAAAATGAAAATATGGTTAGATTTACCATTAATAATTGCACTCTTTCGTGGTACCACAGTATCATTATGGTGCCTTTTGAAGAAAATGAAATTATGATATCAAATCCATTTTTGCTAACTCTAGCATGGGATAAAAGAATAAAATGCTCCTTTTTTACGTAATTTGATTTTCGTAACGTTAATAGAATTAATTAAAATGAGTCATAGTTTTCTTTGTATAAAAACGGAATAGGACCAACAAAATGGTCAATCCTTTAAAAATAACTTATTTTAGTTACATTGTATTCAGAAAATTGTGCAGATTCCGAAAATATATTTATGTACAGGGTTTCCGTTTAAAACTTAAAAGTTGGTGTCACTTTTACTGAAAGTGACAGCAGTAGGAATAATTGACATTTCCAACCCCTTCTCGGTGGAATTCTTTAATATTCATAACTATTAAATTTTATTAACGATCGAAAAGCAACAGATATTGAAAATTCCACAATGCTTCGAAACCTGGTCCGGCGTTAGCAAATTTTTATCGAAACATTGTGGAATTTTTAATATATGTTACTTTTTAATCGTTAATAAAGTTTAATAGTTATGAATATTAAAGAGTTCCACCGAGTAAGAATTGGAAATGTCAATTATTCCTACTGCTGTTTAAAAGTTTAATAGTTATGAGCAGTAGAAATGTTGTTTTTATGTCAAAATTTGACATTTCATAAATACATCACATGAAGCAAATTGGTAAATTTTATATTCATAAATAAAGAAAATATGGGAGCTGTACCATGATCCTGATATATCCGATATAAATATAATTTTTATATAAGCTACACCCTCATTAATAAAGATCTTATTAACACAGGATAATTTGTTTTTTATCAACTGTACCTACAGTATTTATCGATCGGAAAGTAATTTGTAAAAACAATTATCTATGAAAAATCCCCACAGGCGGCGAATGTTTGTCACGCTTTTTACCCACATTACGCGAACTTATTAAATGGTTAACAAAAAGAGTGACAAAAAGAGTAAACAAACAGCCCGCAAAAAACAAAAACCCATAAATTACAAAACTAGGCGCCGACCCGTCGAAAAAAAAGCACTTGCTTTTTTCGCAGCACCTAGACTAGAATCACCGTGTGATAGAGAGAGTAGGCAGCGAAAAGCTTAACGGCCGGCAATATCTAGCTAGGCCATGAGCTTCGTCACAGCCTACTATTCATCGGAGACGTCCTGCGTCCTAGAGAAGCAGCAAGCCGTCGAGAGAACAGCGTTCACTTGTTTCGTATATTGTTACGTAATGGTTTACCCCCACTTTTACGTACGAACTTCCCCTCCTAGCCCCATTCAAAGCAAAGCACACCGCGTCGTGGATGCTGTGAGGCTGATGCTGCGAGCGAGTTTTTCTAATGTAGTGCTTCGGCTAGTATAGTTTTTGCCTCGCACCGAAACACCCGTTTTTATAAAAGCGGTTTTTGTTTTCGTTTTTTTATCGACTTTTTTTCCATAATTCGTGCAATTTAATTATACCTCAAAACATAGTGACCTAGACTCTAATTAGTTTAAAAAAAAATGTGATATCGATGAATTTTTTTAAAAGTTGTGATTGAAAAAAGACTGCTTAGATTGTTACCAATGTGAATAGGGGATAAAGTTAATTAGTAAAATGGAGAGCCGGTTAGATTATCGTTCGGGTGGTTTAGATTTTCACCCTCCTACCTCAATGTTGTTGGAAAACAACCCTAACTATACCTCACATCTTCAGAAGTCGATCGACACTCTTCGATCGCTAGGTGATAGACTAAGTGATCGAAACGTCGACTTACGTTTGAACCTTCATCAGGACTTACGAGGCTACGACCGAGGCTTATCGTTGAACCACGATCGAAACCTAAACCACGATCGTAGCTTAAACCATGACCGGACCAATCAATTGAACTTAGACCGAAACTTAGAGTTAAACTTGAGCTTAAACTCCGACCGGCTCCTTCAGGAGCGCATGCATCAGGAGCGAAGCCTGGAGCGTCTTCTGAACGAGAGAAACCTTCAGGAACAACATGGGCTAAGTATAGAACGCCTGAATATGGATCGAGCTTTGACGGATCGAAATTTGAATTTGGGTCAAAATAACGATCGAGCGCTGATGGAGCGCAACATGTTAGATCGAAACGTCCCCTCGGATCGTTCCCTGATGAATAACGTCGATAGGATGTCGTTCGGGCACGACAGGTTAAGCGAAAGGCTTAGATTAGAAAACGCGAATGACTTGAATCGACACAGTTCGGATTTGAACGATTTGAAATATCGCGAATACAAAAATCACTTGGAGAATTTAAGAAACGAAAGTTCAAGGACGTTAGAAGGGAGGTCGGACGACGATCGGGGTGGAACGGCACCGTCTACGCCACCTACACCTTTGTCCGTGGGGGAAAATTTTCAAGAAGAAAAGGTACGTTTTTATCCGCTAATTTACCTTGCACACGTTGCTCGTTTTCGCAATCTGTCCGGTGACCAAGAAGTCAAACTCGCGCGCACTTACCCTCCTGAACTTCTAATTTGATTTGATCAATGAAAATCTCAATAAAGGTATTAGACGTTGCCCCCCATTTCATATTATAAATAGTAATAACGATAAAAATTAAAGTGCTGTATATTACAAAGTGTTAAGAAAATGAAAAAAATTGAACTATATCGGACTAAAAAATGCCCTATAAATCTGTATAAGAGGCTAATACTCGGAAATATACATATAGAAGAGATCTCCAAAATCCATTACACTTATGCATCAATTAATGACGAAATATTTAAATTATTTAAAAAATGTTATATTGACAATTAGAAGAAAAAATATATTTGACGAGTTACTTATGTTGTGATATTTTAAGTACCTATACTTTAAACGTCACCTTATAACATCTGACAAAGATGTAGGTTAATTTTTTTACATGGAATACAACAACAAAAATCAAAACTCTTAACCTCCAAAATGTAAATATACTCGTAAATAAAGTTAGAAATTAAAGAAGAGAATTTTAAAAAAGAATAAATTAGACATCGTCTTTGCTGTTTAATAGTTTTAGTAGGTAGAAAAAATTAATAAAAATGAATGGAAAGAGAATAAATTAGACATCTTCTTTGCTATTTAATGGTTTTAATAAATAGATACTTCTTATTTCAATTTGATTGCCTTATTAACTTACGGAACTAATTTGATAAAACAGAATTCTAAAAAAATTGCTATTTCAGTTTTCCTCTATATCAATAAATATTGTTTATGCTTTACGAAACTGACCGTTAATTTAATTCCAAAATAAACAAGATGCCTCAATTTTTTGAACATACAATATAGCTTATGAGGGACTATAAGATTTTAATTAAATACATACATAATACCTAATTAATTCAAATTTTAAAATGTCCAAGTTCAAAAGTTTCGCTCAAACAGTTACTACTAATATATTCTTAATGGAAAAGTTTTTTTTGTTTTTTTTTTGTTTTTTTTTGTGTTTCTTTTAAAATATTTTAATAGATTCTAGAAACGTTAGGTACCTCTTTAAGGGGTCTCAGTCGGTGTTTATTCATTGCTGTCTCTAATGCTGTCAGATCGTTCGTTCTTCTTACGAGTGCGGAGTAATTGGCTATGAATTATTCTAATATTTGTTATGGATTTTTTTTTTTTTTGTTTGAAATAGTTCAAAAATATAACATGACTTTTTCTGTTTAGTCTTACTTTTACTCACTGGCGCCAAAACTAATGGGGGTGCCGCGACAATGATTAAGCGTTTTAAAATTTTTAAGATTTCGGCTGAAAATTCGACATTTTTTAAACGTTACTTTTCGAAAATTTTAGATTTCTTTGAAAACTTGTGAATGAAAACTTTTGATAATATCGCATTTTTTTTGAAAGGTTGGATTTTCTCCAAATTTCGACTGTATTGCAAAATTTAGATTTTTTTCTTGTAATCTCGACCTTATTTTATTTTTAAACATTGACTTTTATGAAAAACTTTTCGGTGTTCTGTTTGTTTTTGTATTTTGTTTTTGAAAATAATTATTGCATTTTTTTTTATTTTCACCATTTGAAAATTCCTACTTTTTCTGAAAATGTAAATTTTTTCAAAACTGGATTTTTAACTTCTTCAATTTTCGACTCTTTTCTAAATTTCGCCTTTACTTATAATTTTTTTTTAAATTATAATTTTTTTATTGAACATTTCGAATCTTAATAATTTCGACTGGGTTTTATTTAAATGTCATCTATTTTCCAAAATTTCGACTTTTTTGCAAAGTTTCGATTATTTTTTGATTTTTTTTTTGTTGAAAATTTCGCTAATTCTTAATTTTCGAAATTCTTTCAAAATTTTGATTTTCTTGAAAATGTTAAAATTTTATGAAATGTTTGACATTTTTTAAAAAATGAAATTTTTTTTTACCTAAAATTTCAATTTTTTAAGAAAATGTTCCACTTTGATTCAAAATTTTAACTACCAAAAATGTAAACGTTTTCCAAAATTTTAACTTCTCGATATTTCGACTTTTGAAAACCTTTGAAAACCTTGATCTATTTGATATTCCGGTTTCGAAAAATTTGGTTTTTATTGAAAAGTTGAGTGCAAATTTCCCAACTATTCAAAATTGAAACTTTTTTAAAATTCCGAATTATTTCGTAAATTCGATAAAAATTCTCAAATTTTTTGCAAATTTTGATATTTTTTTAATTTCGACCATTTCTTTTTGAAAATTTCTTTTTTTGCAAATTGTTGACTTCTTTTGGAAATTTGAAAGATTTTGAAAATGTTTGCCTTGTCAACAAATTTTGACGTTCTTTATTGAAAATTTGAACCTTTTCTTAAATCTGCACTTTTTTGAAATTTTCGACTTTTTATTTTAATTCCCTCTTTATTGAAAATTGCTGCCTGGCTCAAATGCTCGAATTTTTCGAAATTTTAGTTATTTTCCAAAATTTTAAATTTTTGGAAAACGTAAAAATTTTGACTATTTGTTTAATTTCAACTATTCAACTATTCAAGATTTTGAAATTTTTTGCGAACTATGGATACTTTATTTGAAAATTATGATTTTTTTTAGGTCAGACATTTCCTAAAACATTTATTGAAATTTTCGACCAATATTTCGTAAAATTTCGACTCCATTTCAAAACTTCGACTTTTTTTTCCAAAATTTCGACTCTTTCTCAAAACTTGACTTTTTTTTGAAAAGCTCGAACTTCTTTTGCAATTATATTTATAAATTTATTTTAAACATTTCCAATTAAATCTTCGACTCAAAAAAGAAAATTCTGTTTAAACTTGAACTATAGAAAATTTCGACTTTTTTAAAAATTTTTACCTTTTCAATATTTTAACTTCTTTGACAATTACAAATTTTTGGATAATTTCGAGTTTTCTCCAATATTTAAAAAAATCAGCTTTGAAAATTGAATTAAAAACTGCAATTTGTCTTAAATGTCGATTTTTTCCAAAAATTCGTTTTATATTCTCATTCTCAAAATTATTAAAAATGTCGACCATTTTAAAAATTGAAAAATTTTTTCGAAATCCTTATTTTCTTTTCAAAATTTGACTTTCTATGACTTTTTTTTTAAGTTCGGCTTTTCTGATAACTAGCTTTATTTTTTAAAAGTGGTGAGTTTTTCTTTTTAAATTTACATTTTTTTGAGAAAAATTTCGAAATAACACTTGGATTTAAAAAAGTTTCGAAACTAATTTCCAAAATGAACAACAAATAAATTGCCAAAACTTAAATTTTAATTACAAAAAATTGACTTCAAGCTGGAATATTTTATTTTTAAAATTTCTCTGGAACTTCAAAATTACTAGAAAAAAATTAAATTAGAACATTAAATTGTTACTGAATTTTTTTCAACATTTTGATTAATTTTTAAGACTCTTCTAGAAATGTTGACTCTTCTTTTCAAAGATTTCAATAATTTCCACTTTAAAAGTAGAAAATATCAAAATATTTTTGACAATATTTAAAAAAAAATGTTTTCTTTAATTCCGAACATGTTATTTTTTTTTCAAAAATGTTGTTTACAAATAAGAAATTTTAACTTTTTCTAGGAATATGAACTGCTT
This sequence comes from Dastarcus helophoroides, assembly GCA_028583605.1. Lineage (NCBI taxonomy): Eukaryota > Metazoa > Arthropoda > Insecta > Coleoptera > Bothrideridae > Dastarcus > Dastarcus helophoroides. The sequence goes on from CM053334.1 coordinate 31,759,346, forward strand.
CCTCTTGAAATTTTGAGTTTGATTTTTAGATTTCGATCTTTTTCTATCGAAATTTAAATTTTAAATTCGAACTTGAGAATTTCAAGAAAAAATTTAACATTTCTAGAAAAATTAAAAATTCCGATTCAGAATTTTCTTTGGTCCTACAGTAGTAGTAATTTATTAGAGAAATATCAAATTGTAAAAAAGTTTGAAATTTGCAAGGTTCATTTTTTCTTGAAATTTCAGTATTTTTCCCAGTTTTCTTATTTTTATGCAGATTTGAAGTTTATTTTCCCTAAATTTATGCTTAATAATTTTCAGTTTCTTATCAAAATCACAAAATTAAATGAACGTTAAAATATTATAATTTTGTCAAAAAACTTTTAAATTTTCAAAACAAATTAGAGAGAAATCAAAACTTCTACAAGAAATAATATTTTAAAGACAAAATTTCCAGAAAAAGTTGAAATTTCAAAATAAAATCTTTGTATAAAACGTTTAGAGAAAAACACAAATTTCATAGGAAAAAAAGCAAAATTTCTTAAAGAAAAAATCGAAATTTAAAAAAAATTTGATATATCCTTACAGAAAAGTCGAAATTTTTTGTTTTTCCCAAAATGTTTTCTTTTTCTAGAGCTTTCAGGGGTTTTTTCCAAGCATTTTTTGTCAAAAACTACAAAATAAAATGAACTTTAAATTGTCAAAGTGTCGTGAAAAAACTTGACATTTTTAAAGCAAATTAAAGGAACACAAAAAAAAATCTGGTAAAGTTGGAATTTTTAGAAAAAATGTTAAAATCAACTCTTTCGGGAAAATGGAAATTTCGAGAAAATTTTTTTTATAAAATATTTAGGAAAAATTGAAACATTGCTGAAAAAAAGCCAAAATTTTCTAAAAAAAATCAAAATATGTGAAAAAAAACTCAAAATTTTTAAACAAAATGAGATTTGAGATAAGAATTCGACGATACCGTATTAACTTATTTTGAGAGAAATAATAAAATGCGAAATGAGTTGGATTTACATTTTTTCTTGAAATTGTAATTATTTTGTCAAAATGTTGACATTTTCAAAGAAATTTGAGTTTTTTTCTTAAAATTTTAATTTCTGCTCGAAATATTGATTTCTTCCTCAAAACTTTTACAAAAATTAGTTTTGGAAAATGTTAAAATTAAAAATAAAATAGGATTTTGAATGTCGTATCTTCGTGAAAGAAACCTAAAATGTCTATAAAAAGAAATCAGGGAAAATTTAAAATTTCTACAAAAAATTGTGTAGTGGAAAATGTTCAGAAAATTTTGAGAAAACAACTCATAAGCGAAATTGGGGGTGCTGCAGTTCCACAGTGCCTATACGCCAGCCGCCACTGCATTAGTTTCCCAATTAAACACATGTATATATGCATTAAGTATTTTAAATTGAAAACAAAGATGTTTAAAAATTTACATGTCCTCGTATATATGAACGACAAATAAAAGTATTTTAATGTTTGTTTAATCTACATGAAACCCCATTGATGAACATTTGTTTTTAATATTTTAATGTTATGTTTATTGGTTATCAAGATGGAGAATTGAAATCAGATAATCCATAAACAATCGCCTTGTACATAATGCATTATATATAAGGGATGTTAAAGTGTTCTGCTTTTTGTATTAAAAATACGATTAGGTTTTTTATTCTGTGTCCTATATACAAACTGTTTTAGTTAAAAAAGAGTTTAATATTGACGTCAATATTATCCAAGTTCGCCTAGGTTACATTCGCATTCTGAACTCTCGTAATATCTCGCCTTAATTATGTATTGTCCTAAATTACATTCAGATTTATTGGGCTTTTTATAGTGTCTTTCCTAAAGTCAGCAAAAGATTTAAATTTTTAAGCAAGTGATGACTTTACCTGAAGGTTTGACTATAAAAAAGAAAATCCCTGAATAATACGTCACAAAAAAGTTGGGAAGATATGTCGGGGATACTTAAAACAAACTAATGATCGTATCATTAATTATAAACAGAAGTCCGCTTTCTAGGAACTTATTGGGCGTCTTGGATATTCCTTCTCATTCTCGATTTAATTCTTAATTTACGATGAACGCAAATGAAATTAGTTTTCGTTTTTTTTTTTCTATTTTTTTCCGGTTCATATTTTCAATTGGTAGGAATATTTTCTTGCGACTATGATATTATAACAGAAGGCTATATATCCTAATACTTGGACGTTTTTTATTAGTAGAGTTAAAACCAATGTCAGTTTAAAAAATGTATAATATTTAAAATGGAACTCGAATTCTAGTCAATTTATTTTTTAAAGAAACGCATCTTTGAGTATTGGGATATAACAAATTAATCAGGAATAATTTGAGCTATTTGCGTGATGGGGTCGCGAACTAACGTAATAATGACGCGAAATCATAAGTGTTTCCCTATCAAAAATCCCTCAACGCGCCTAAAGAAGTTCTCAATTCAAAAAAGTTGCCCAACAAACTTTTACTTTGGAAGTATTTGCTTCAGAAGTGATAATAATTGCAATACGTAATATTACTGACATATATTTGCAAGATATAACCTATGCATTCTACCAAAGGGGAAGTTCAATAAAACTTCTAGTTCCACTTGGTTCATATTGTTTAAATATTCTTTTGTCATTTTTGGTCATTAATTAATTTAATCTTTTTTTTCTATGTTATTGTAGAATCTGATGTCATAAACCTGAATATCATATACGTAATTAGTAATTAGAGAATTTTCAGAAACTCAGTAGTTTCAATTGTTAAAACAATTCATTTTCAAAATAAAATACTGAAGATATTAAAAATTTAAGGATAAGGATTCGGAATTTCTAGCATGGTTTGTAAAATTTTGTATGGATTATTTTAGTAACTGGTTCATTTACATTATTTTTAGTATTAGCTGTTATCGAATAATAAAATATTGTTATTTAAATGTCACTAATCCAAATAATGTCTCTAACAACCCCCAAAATGTAGACAACACATTAATCACTCAAAGTTAGTTTGCGAAGCTAACTTAAAATTTAGTTTTAACTTTAACACTAAGCAGTTCATTTTGGTACCTTATTTTCCGTTAAATTTTGTAAAATAATAATATAGTTATTAAAATATCGCCAGTGCTTCTAAACAATCCTCAGAATATAGGCAACACATTATTCACCTAAATATTTTTGTGAAGCTGGTTTTTTGACGGTTTTTTTAATAACTAATGTAAGGGTTGATTTAAAACTTCACAGCAAGTTAATGCAGGTTTATTCTTATTTGCATTAAATAAAAACTGTCGCCTCATACATACACACTTCCACAAGTATAATAAACAAAAATATATATGTACTACAAAAATGAGATGAAATTGGCGATGTCTAATTGTAGAGACTTCCTTTCTTAAGGTATTCTAAATTCCAAAAATTTATCTTCATTGTACTTGGAAGCTAGGAAAGCACAGTTTCCCTTGTGTCTTGCAAAATGGAAGAGTATACATATTAGTAGTCATTATTTTTAAAAAGAAGAAACAGGAGAAAAAAAAGGCCAAGAGAAAGGATTATTAGGTAACTTTAACCGAACTTGAATTTTCCAAGCAACTGCTTCAAGAATTGAAGGAATAAATCTGTGAACAAATGCTTTTGGTGGTTTCTAATTTTCTTGGTAAAATTTTGACGTTTTTTCTAGAAATTTGGAATGAAAACTGCTAGACTTTTTTTTAAATTTCTTATATTTTTTCAAAATTTCCAGTTTACTCTTTAAATTGTTATTTTTTCATTACATAACTCGTGAAAAAGAAAAAATAAATGTATTGAAAAAATAAATAATATAAAAGGGATAAAATCTTTTAACGACTTTATAAAAAATTCCCGCTGTCGGTTGAAAACTTTTATTTTTTTAATAGAAATTTTGTTTGCGTTAAAAGGTTAAATATTCAAGGTTTCAATCAAAATTCTGGTATTAAACCAAATTTGATTTTTGTTTCAGTTTCACATTTTTTAGAAATGTAGATTTTTTTTTCGAAATTTAGTGTTAAAATTTGAATATCGTCATTGATTTCGAATCTTTTTCAAAATTTTAACTTTTTATTTAAGGCTCGAAATTTAATTGTTTTATGCTTAAATTTTTTTTGTACTCAAGGTGTTTTTATTGGTTTAAGATTGATATCAAAATGTCCAATAAAAAATGAGAACTTTGAAGAAAACTTTATTTAATTAACGAAAATTCACAAAATTCCAGGCTTATGCTTAAAATGCTGATTTTAAAATATAATTCCGGGTAATAAATTTCAACTTTAAATGCAAAATTTTCAGTTCATTTTCGAAATTTCGTCTTCTTAAAACCTACATTTCGAAAAGAGATGTTTTTAAATTGCCAAGATTTTAAATTTTACTACGTCTTTCAATCTTTAACTTGAAATTTTTCAAACTAAAAATTGCAATGTTTGTAAGTCAAAATCTCCAAAAATATTTGGAGAATAATTTTAGAAATTTTGGCTTTACCCTAATTTGGATAAATATTTTTGCAGAAATTTAGAATTTTTTATCCTTATCCCTCCTATATTACGACTTTAACCTTGAAAATTTAACTTAAGAGGTAAAATTTCAATCTTAAACTTCAAATATTTAGAACATTTTTTAATTCTAAAACTTTTACAATTTTTTTTATCTCAAATTTTTCCTTTTAAAATTCAAACTCGAAACTTGAAGAGGAAATCGAGTTTTATGAAAAAAGTTTGGAAATGGAAAATTTTGGGGTTATTTTTTTTCTAGAAATTTTCATTTCAAGAGTCGAACCTATCATTTTAATTCTTCTGGATATTTTCTATAAATAATATTTTTATCCAGAAATTTTAGAATGTTGTGCCATTTACTAAGACTTTCGACGTTAAGGTGGAAATTTTAAGATATAGGTTAGGAATTTTGATTTTTAGCTTAAATTTTCAAATTTTTTGTCGAAGTTTTTATTTTTTATTTGGCCTCAAAGAGATTTAGTCTTTAAACTCAAAATTTCTCGTATGTGAACGTTTTTTGAACTGGTTTCTTGTAATTTCGACTTTAGCTCAAAAATCCACTTTATTGTTGATATTTCGTTTTAAAAAAATTATGAGTTACTATTTCAAATTTGAAAATGTGAAAAAAGATGAAATTACTGAAAAAATGTAATAAATTTAGATAAAAAGTGAGGGACGTTTTCAAAATTTTGAGATTTCCTTCTCAAACTTTAGCTAGTCTTTAACTTTAAATTTTAAAATCGATATTTTTCCGGAAAACCTGCAGGTTAAGACTGAATATGTAATTTGTTTAAATTCCCGAATTTAGCTTAAAACTTTTAAACTTGGTTCTTGAAATTTTGACTTTAGCCCCAAACACTTTACTCTTAATAGTTCGCCTTTGAAGTCAAAAAAATTGCATTCCTAATTTCAAATATTAAACTGAAAACAGTTGAAATTGGTAAAAGAACCACGATTAATTTGTAAAAAAATCTTTTTTTTTAATTCTAACTTTTTCTGCCGGAATTTCATTTCCAAATTTCAAACTCCAACGCTTTTCTGAAAAGTTGGGGATTAAGGTTGAATATTTTATTATTGAATTAACCCAAAAAAAGACTTGTTTCGTAAAATTTCGACTTTATATCATAAATCATGACACTTGATTGTGAAACTAAAAAAAATAATAATTATAGGAATGTTTAATAAAGGTCCACATTTCTAAAAATAATTCACGACGATATTTTGAAAATTTTTTTAGAAATCTTAAAAGTTCGCTATTTTTCAAATTTTACAGTTTTTTTTTTCAGCTTTCGATCTCAATCGAAATTTCGAAAAAAATCGAACTTTTTAAATACGTCTAGTTTCGCAGAAAAATCGAAACAGTAATTTTCGCAAATATTTTTCAAAATTTTAACTTAACTAATTAATTTTTAGAAATTTTCAAACAATTAAAACAAAACTTCTGAAAAAGTAAAATTTTGATAAAAAAAAAAGTGTGATTTTCAGAAACATTTTTCTCGGAATTTTTGTTCTTTAATTTATTTTGATCTAATCCTTAAGTTTCCATAAAAAAGTTATAATTTTGAGAAATATTTTCTCCGATATTACCAAAAGGTTTGCCTGAAAGTGGCAAAAAGCTCTAAATATCGAAATGAGACTAATTCCGTGAAAGAGGTGGAAACGAATAAAGAAAAGTAAATATTTTTTCTAAATCTTTGCTTTTTTATTTCAATTTTGAACTAATCTTGAGATATTTTTTGAAAGTTGAAATTACAAAAGATATGTTCCCCAACATTTCCCAAAAAACATAGAAAAAACATAGAAAAAATCCAGAATGGGTCGAATTTCGAAATAAGTCCAGTCTCGTGGACGAAAATTCAAAAATTTAAACTCGAGGAAAAAATTGGCAATTTCCAAAAATAATTGAGATTTTTAACCCTGTCTTGCTGAAATTATCCAATGTTCATATTTCGTAAACTTTTGTTACTTCAAATTCATAGTCTAATCTCGAACTTCTGTTTTCAAAATGCGGCCATTTTATTCAAATTTTGAACTTTCTGCTCAAAATTTTCAGTTTTAATCTAAAATTTGAAATTTTGGATTTTAAGGGGAAACATTTTTTTTAAGAGTTATAGATTCAGAAAGCTTTAGTAGTAACTTTTGAAAAAGTTTTAATTTTATATTTTTAATGTTTTTTTGAAATTTAGTCTTTCAACTTTTTAAATTGTGACTTTTTAAACCAGATTTCGATTTAAAATTAAACATTTGTTCTTTTTTAAAATTTGACTTTTTCGACAACTTTCAGCGAAAAAAATTGGAGTAAGACATTTGGACAGAGGCTTTAATTTCCACTTTTTTTTATTAACCTCTGGATTTTTTTCTGTAATTCTGCCTTTAAAGTCGGAAAAGAAGTAGAAATATTGAAATAAATGTTGAAATTTCCATTTATGTTTTAAAAATTTAGAGTTGAACTCAAAACATCTTTACTTCTTTGAAGTTTTTTCGAAATTTTATGTCAAAATTTAAAGATATAGAAATAACTTTCTAACTCCAAATTGGACTTTTTTAAATCGATTTTTTTACAAAATTTGGACTTTTTCCAGGAATGTTGACTTTATTTTCTTAAATTTTTTAGTTTGAGCCAAAATTTATGTTTTTAACTAAAGATTTCGATGTATTTTTTAAACTTTGGATTTTTAGAAATTTTTATTTGTTTTTATCTGGAAATTTTGGGTTCATAGTTAAAATACAGAAAAAAATATTAATTTCGAGGTTTGGGTAAAAAAATTAAGTTGTTAATGTATATCATCATTTTCTATTTCAGTAAAGCAAAAAGATATAATAAAAAAACAAACAAAAAAGTTGATATCGTTATTTACAAAAAAAATAATAATGACAAGGGCAATTTTTTAACGTCCCGTTTTTGCATTAGTGTGCAGCGCTAAACCCAAATTTGTACCGCAAATTCACCTTTTAGAGTTGGTTACTGTATTAGGCATTATCATTCAGATTAAAAAATCAGATCCAAAAATTTTATCAGTGCATCAGGAATTACTTACTTTACGTCCATTGCATTCAAAAAATTGTTGAGATTCCAAAAGAGTAATAATATAATATATATAATATCAGTTAAAAATTAACAGTTGGTATCACCTCTGGCGAAATTAAGTAGGAATATCATTTTTATATCAAAAATTGACGTTTATGATAGGTATATGGAGTGCTACACTCGATGTGTAGCACGCCTCAAAAAATTTTGTCTTCAAAAAATTAATAAGTTTGCTACACTCCATATTTTTCCAAAAATTAATCACGAAAAAGTTATTTAGCTTTATTTACCAGCGTTATGTTAAAAAAAAGCTTCAGCCATTGCATTTATTGTAGCAGAGTGTTTGGATAAACTGTAGCAGTATTTTTTTAGGAGAATTAACAGTTTTATAAAGTATTATGAATTTATCTGCGATTTTTAAAACAATTGTCAGAAATTCTATTTACGCTTCAACAAAATCGCTTTGAACCCCTATAAATATAACACATTGGATTTTCCTGATATTACCTTTACTTAGACGAGACGACATCGCCGGATACGTCTGCCCGATATACGCAAAATTGAATGCTCTAAACAATTGATAACGCAATCCATGTTTATAAACTCCTTATCAGTTAATTCATTTATTGGTGAAAAGATGTTTTGTACGCTTTTACTTACCATGGACGATTATTGATTAGCGGAATACTCAATTTTCGGAAGAATAAAATATCATATAAAAAACCGATTTTACGAAAATTTAGCGTAATGGTTATTTAATCTAAGATTTAAAAAAATACGTTCTGCTTCTTGAAAATTAATACTGTTTTCGAACTTTTTTAGACGTAGGTACATGTTCGAAATTTCCCTGACTTTCCGAATTTCAACAGAAATTGTATTCCTCCTAAAAATGTCATCATGAAATATAAAATAACAACTTACAACATAAATATTTCATTCTAAAAAGATATCAATGATTCTACAAATAAATCTCTGCTATTACTTTTAACGTTGATTGAAATTTTCGACAATTAACTTTACCGTATAAAATAAGCTAATCTTTTACGGATATCTGGAAAGATAATCCAGATAGTATTAGACTTCCAGACTGTGGGTACCGACTAAAACCCCTGCTCCTTCGGGCCGGGCCCTTGGCCCCCAATTCCTCTATCGAAACAGTACATTAGCACTGGAGCGCTGTTCAGCTCTTTCGCCTAAAACAAACAAAACACAAACATTTTCCTAATGGAAGTTGATCGCTGTTAGAGCCTAATAGAGAACCGTCCTCCGTCTTCTGATTTTGGTTGGAATTTGCGGGTCGTAATCCACTCCTGTCAAACTAGTTCGTTGGGATGCATTTCCGCTCTCAACATTGTCTTAGAAGTTGCCTCCCTGAGAAAATCTTTTAAGGCAGACTGACGTCTCTGTGAAGTTGATCATTTTTAGCAAACCATGGAGCATCCATGACTTGTCTTAGAAAGGCCTTCGGGAACACCTGAAGTTTCTTTATCTCGATATCGGTAGTCTGTGACTAAGCTACAGGTGCCTAGCTGTGTCGCCTTTTCAAACGTTGTCTATTTAATCGATTGCGTCAAAAATTGTTCTCAGTAAAAGTTATTTTTTTCCCCAAAGAATGGTTCTCGATGGAAAGTATCCAATAACATTTATATTAACTCTATTTTTTTTTTTGATGGAACCTACTGGTCCTTGGTTATCTTTAAAAATTGAAATACAAATCTTGTTTTTGAAACCAAGAAAGATAAAAAAACACAACAAAGGTTGCTCTAACGCGTTTCGATAGCCAAGCTATCATCTTCAGAGAGATATTAACTTGTATCTCTCTGAAGATACTAACTAGTATCTCTCTGAAGTGATAGCTTGGCTATCGAAACGCGTTAGAGCAACCTTTGTTGTGTTTTTTAATGTTTCTTGGTTTCAGGGGACAAGATTTGTATTTTAATATTAACTCTATGGAAAACATTGTTCAAAAATGGCAAGTCGAAGTATGGGAGCGCCATCTATCTTGTAGGGAGCGATCTCGGTACACTATTCACTACACAGAACTGATTCCTGCTTTATGTAGACGGGAAACATGGTCCCCTCTAGGAGCGTAGAACTCGGACATTTATCCTGGGCGGCAAATTTAACGGGCGTTACGTAGGGTGACTTAGATATACTCTATTTAAAAGAACAGTTCCCTATTTCAAGCTCAGTATTTTTAGATTTTTTTCGTCCAAATGTTCTCTTTTCTTTGCTGAAAGGCAGAATGGTAACCTTTTTCTTTTAAGTCATAAATTTTGGGTATATCTTTTACTGTTTACACGTATTATTTAGAAGCTGACGGGCTATTTCTGGGCATCAATCGAAATTTCGATAGGAATGCATCACGAAATTGCGAAAATGTTGATAGCCGGCCATAGACCAGCGGATTACTCGACGAATTAGATGTGGCATATGTCAAATCAGCAGAATTAACTTTGCGTTAATGACCGAGCCGTAGATTAATCGGCAGACTTTATCTTGCACAGACTAACTATGTCAATTAGTGGCTGTTAAAGACTTTGATTTCTTCTGACTCTGACATCTTTCACTCAAAAATACCAGATAACACTAAATCTCGAGTGCATGCAAACATATCGCGAGCCAAGTCCAATTCGTACAAAAATGACGAGCATTAGCCCATTAACGCAAAATGTTTAACATACGGATTTAATTGGAAGATCTTATATCTGTACAGATATGTACTTTAGTGGAAATCATCATATATGGTACGTTACGAGCCAAGTGCGCAGATATATCTTTACGGATTAAATCCATGGATCAAGTTCGCTCGTGTATGACCGGCGATTTATAGAGAGAAAAATCTAAGTCTCTATAAAACTGAAATTTCTATAATAGGCCCATAAAAAGTTGAAATTAGAGGAAAAATTTAGATATTTCGATCTTGAAGTCGAAAATTCTGTAAAAATTCGACGTTAAGCAAACTCGTAATTTGCTAAAATAAAAATAATTACTGCAATAACAGTTAAATATATATTTATAAAATAATGTCATAATAATAATAAAATTAAAACACAAATATTGAGAAAAAAATGTTGAATTTTTAAATTGAAAACTTAAACTTTGTAATTAAAGGTCAGAAGTTATAAAAAAATTGAAATTGGGGTCAAAGAGAAAAATTTTAGTAAATCCGGAATGTTTAGAATCAAAACTTTTAAAAATTTTACGTTTTAAGTAAGAAAAAAAATCAGAATTTTAACCTCAAAATCATTAAAAAAAAAGTAAAAATCGAAAAATCTTTTTTTTTAAGTTTCATTTACTCGCAAAGGGCATTGTGTCTCAGAGCACCGCGAGTATGATGCGGAAAGAAGGATATATGGTGATGAACCGCCTTCTTAAACAAGGATATGTTGTAATTTTTGGGAAAAATTCCGTTCGGTAACGAATTCCATAGCTTGGAAGTTCTATATAAAAAAGAGTTTCCACAGACAGAAGTTCTCACTGTGTCAAGCTCTTGCTATCTCCACACAGGACTTTGCTATCTCCAACGTTTACTGGCAGTTTTGAGTACAAGATCGGAATTTTGAGAATATACTCAAAATGTATGGAACAAAACTTTCGCTATTTTGAGTTTGAACTAAAAAAAAGAGAAAGTTTTTAAATAAAAAAAGTATAAGTACTTAAACAAACTTCAAAAAGTGATGGATGATATTATTTAATTTTAAAAAGTCAATGACCTTTACGTTCGGGGCTACAGGGTATTGAATTGTAAAAAGAAATTATTTTTAAGTATGTGAAATATTGTAAATAAAGTAAGATTTAAAAAAAACCATCCTTTCCTAAATTTAAGAAGTTTCATCGGGAAGTAATCTTAATTTCATATTTGATGTAACTGTAATTGTACATAGTTGTTACTACAGTAACATTTAATTTAATTATACATCAGAACTGCTTGGACTTTTAAAAATAGAGTCCTTATATTAACTGCATATGTCATTCCCCAAAATATCATAAAACAAGACATGTTTAGGAGTTGCTTATAAAATGATTAATTTTTGTAAATTTTCGCCTTTAAAAACCATTCTTTGCAGGAACTTTTCATCTTAGAATAATCCTCCTCCTAAAGTTTGTTAAAGTGTTTTTAAAACGTCCTCTCTTATAGTATACAATATAAAATTTAAAGAGAATAAAAACAAAAATGTAACTAAGTTGGAACTTTCGTTTAAGAGAAAAATAATAAAACTTAAATTCATAAATTGCGACATTTCGAAGCATAAATTTCAAATTTTAAATAGAAGTTTGATCAAAAACTTAAAAGTTTGATTTGAAATTTAAAAAAATGTTCCGTTATTTAAGTATCAAGCGCACAAAATAGTCGACAAATTTTGAGTTTAAAATGATAATAAAAAAACCAGAAACTAACCACATACATCTTTGTAAAAAGAGTAGCAAGTTAAACATTCATTTCTTCGAGTGTAAAATCGAAAATAAAAAAAGTCCAAGGTTTCAATGTTCCAAATTTTGAAGTTAAATTTTAGTGGAACGGACTGGTCCTTGGTTAGCTTCAAAAATTGAAATACAAAACTTGTCCCCTGAAACCAAGAAAGATTAAAAAACACAACAAATGTTGCTCTAAAGCGTCTCGACAGCCAAGCTATCATCTTCATGTCTTCATACAAAGTATCTCTCTGAAGATGATAGCTTGGCTATCGAAACGCGTTAGAGCAACCTTTGTTATATTTTTTAATCGTTCTTGGTTTCAGAGGATAAGTTGTATTTCAGTTTTTGAAGCTAAAATTAAAAAAAGCTTGAATTTTGGATTGAGAGTTAAAGTGAGTGCAAACATGGAATTTTAATAAAAATGCAAAAATTTTCAGGAAAAACCATACTTTAAATTTCTAAAAAATCTTGCTGTCCTTAGTTTGAGAGAAAATTTGAAAAGAGGTATTTATCACAATCAAATCAGTTTCCAAAAATCGAAACATTCAAATAAAAGTCAAAACATCCAAAAGATGTCAATGTTTTTATTTTATTTTACATATTTTTTATTATTATTATTATATTGTTATTATTTTTTCAAGTGTTTATTAGTCTTTAGATTCCAGAATATTTTTACATTTTAATGATTCTGCTTTTTAGTTTTGAATCTTTTAAGAGCAATTAGAATCATGAACAGAAGCCTAAAAAAATTAGAATGAAAGTCTTGCGTTTAATAAAGACACTAAATTTTTAAATTTCGAAAATTAAATTTATAATATTTCTCTTCAAAATGGATAGTTCAAAAGAAGATATATTCCAATTTAAAAAAAAATGGTAAATATACAAATTAAATGAATTTTTTAATAAGAAAAATTCAGCCAAGAGCGAATTGGGCTCGCACAATTAAGGTTTCGTACCAATCACTTCAGTGAACAGTCAATAGACCATATGAAATCATGTTTACTTTGTATATGAATTTGAAATGTTATCCAAATTTTCTTATCTTATACATGCAAAAATTAGATTTTTCGAATTCACACTTTTTTCTACAATTAATCGCAATATTTATAGAACTGGTGACTGTGTTGCTAATGACTTAAGTAAAAAGCATTCATATGCAATTCGCAATGAGTCGATGACTAACACAATTTGTAGGATCGTATCGAATCGCGCCAAAATGTTCGATTGCAACCAAAGCAATTACGGCGTTGCGTGCAACTTAATAAACCTGCCCTAAGCCCGAAAATATTTACCTAAATAAAATAATGTAAGAAACAAATTTGATCTGCATTTTATCCTTCGACTAAATCTTATTTTTTTATTTAAACAGATTAATACTATTTGACTATTAAGGTTAAAAATCCTTAGAATGCAAGCACATATTTTTTCATTTTCTCAACATCTATTACGATATCGAAGAAACCGGCAGTGTTCCGATAATCCATAACCCAGTATTTACTAGCCCTATTAAAATATAAACTTTATCCTTAGAAACCTAAAGGCTAGTACACACTCGTAGACAAAATCGCGCGACTGTCTATAGACAAATCAAGGATTTTGTCTGTAGACAGTCCAAACAAATCTTAAAATGGTTTATGGACTTAGTCAGGTATCCACATCTACGCAATTCAGCTAAACTAGCTTTGAAGACACCGTAAAAAGTGAGACAGTGATCTGTGAAATTGCTGCTTGTTCATAGGGAGTTGTGGAAGAAGTGATTTCTTTCCCATTTGTTTATAGACAATCGCAGAACTTTGTCTATGGTCACAAGTTCCGCAATTTTGTTGCAAGTGTGTACTAGGCATAAGAGAAAAAGGGGGAGACGGTCATTTCTCCTGTATCTTTAAGACGATTGGATCAAAAATTATAAAAAAATAATTACCTGTAGAGGTAACTCCTTCAAATGATGCTGCACACGATATATTAACTAAAAATTGATTTTGCGGAGACCAAATGAACTTCCCATTTTATTAAAAAATAATTTCTTTTTCACATTGTTGACCGGCGGTGTTTGCGTGGGTCATCGAAAACTAACGCTGTGCCAAATCCTAAATTCCTACATTACATAGTTTTCGAGGAAAACCTCTTTGTAGCAGATTAATAGACACGAGAGTGAGATTAGGAGCGTTCCGTTTTTTTTTTGAAGGTACGGATCCCTAAAAATATGTAAAATTATTTTCATCAATTAATCTCTCTGAAGATGATAGCTTGGCTATCGAAACACTTCAGAGCAACCTTTGTTGTGTTTTTTAATCTTTCTTGATTTCAGGGGACAAGTTTTGTAGTTCAATTTTTAAAGATAACCAAGAACCAGTCCGTTCCAACAAAAAAAAAAAGTTTTTTAATATTTCAAATAGGTTTAAAGCACTAAAATGGTCTTCAAAATTTAAACATTTCAAAAATTATGAGCCTATGATAACCAGAATTTTATTTTAAAAAATCACAGTAAAAATGTTTTATAAAAATTATATAAACAATATAAAACGTCTTATTCCAATTAAATCTTCCTTTCAAATGTTATACAAACAATTCCCTAGAGCATTTAAATATTCATAACCTAAAACGCCCATTTTTTATCCTTATTATTAGGATCTCACTTATTTCGAGCTATGATGCTTAAATGTATTCGAAAAAGGAATATGAAGTAATATTAGTTGTTTTTGAGTTACTTGACAAAATGCTAACAAATTGATTTTTGCAAAGGCAAGTTTATTTTTCGGTTACATCCAAGTGTAATATGATAAGGATTATTAATAGATTGACCATAAAAATAAGGTTTTATAATTCATTAATGATTGTCATAATTTATACATAACTAGCTGTTACCCGCGCCCTAAATAGGGCGACTGAATGGAACTTCCGAAACAATTTTACATCTAACTGAAATTTGAAATTAATTTTCAATTCGAATTGTGAGGTGGTAATGTAATATTACTGAAATCGATAATACAGAAGTCTACTTTTATGGTAATCGTTAGAGAACGTAATTAGAGAGGTCGCTGTCAAAATAAAGATTACAGAGTTGACATTCTTACCTTTCTCTTATTGTTTACTTTGTATATAAAGATTACTCGAGCTTTCTTGATACAAGTTTAAAATGAAAAATAGCCTACTAACTATTACACATCGTAATACCAATTTTCGTCAAAATCTTTTCAGTAATTAAGCCGTAAAAAACGGACAAACAAGCAGACAAACACACTTTCGTATTTATGGATATTATTATGTATATTAGTAGTAATACACTTTTCAAATTCAAAATAGACTGATACGTAATGCAACTGAATTATCTGATGGAATGTGGGTGCAATATCTTTTATAGTTAGCTTCAAAGCGTCAAAACATTCTAAGATCGTCCAATAAAACGTACTTTACACAGTGTATCAGGAACAACAAAGAAAAAAATTGTTAATGTATTTTTAATTTACCGAATTACTAAGCAAGATCTAAGATAAATAAGATGAAAGACAACGGACTATTATTAATAAAATTGCTTAGGCTACAGACACGCGGTCGTCATTTAAAAATGTTTGGTACTATTCGTGTGTAATGATTTTAATAGTTCCCCAAAAGTGACCTCGAAAATGGAGATTTGATAGACAGCTGAAAAACTGAATTTGTTGCCTTGGGCCAACAACGAAATAGGTTCATTCGTTTCGAGTAAAATTTACCATCCAAACGCTAAAATTCTCTACAATAAGACTATAAACTCCCGAATGAAATGTAGTACTTCAACGAAATTAACAAGTTAATTTCTAAAGTTGATGGTCAGAACACAACCTGTACATCAAATTTTACAAAGTTAAAGTCAACTCGACAGAACGTTGTTTTAAGATAATTCATGTCGTAATGCTATGTAGCAATTTAACCTATGAATTAAAAAGCGTAAAACCAGTAGTTTATTGATCAAATATTAGGCCACGACTGTTTAGAAACACCGCATTTCAATTGTTCGCTTTTAAACATGGCTGGCAAATTGAATATTTATTCATCAAATAAATGTCTTTTGCTTCGTTCGCGTCATTGTGTTGAATTCTTCTGAATCTATTTTTTTTCACTATGGTAAAAAAACACTATTGACCTGCACGGCGCCAATTCGTTATTGGAATGATCAATAGCTAAAATTAAATTAGCTGTCAGATACGTTGAGGAAATTTAATGAAAATATTTTTCTTCCAGGGAAACTACTTTTTGTTTCTTTCATACAAATTTTGGATGTAATTTTGAAATTCCTTTTTTTCCTGAAATATTTTACACAGAACCTTGACCAAGTGTAATCGAAATTTTGATTTTTTTCAAATTTTTATTTCAAAATTAAAATCTCGACTTTTTTTGGAAAAATTTTAACTGAACCAGGAAATTTAGGCATTTTTTTTGAAATTTGGCATTATACTCGCCATTTTTAATTCTTTTAAAACATTTTTAATTTGCTCTGGGAGTTGCCTTTTTTCTTGAAGTTTTAATTTTATTAATAAAGTTTAAATTTTCTGGGAATTAAACATGGGTTATGTACGATGTAACTAATGTCCCAAAGTTCATTAATAGTAAGGTAACTATCTCAGTACTAGTGACCTTGGTGGCATTAGTTACATCGTACATAACGTGGTTGTAATTCTTAGCAATAATCCGTTCAATTAACATAGAAATGTTCCTTGTAAGATACATGCGAAAGTCTGTTCAAGCCACTCAATGAAATTCACGTCACATACGTATGTGGCTGATTAATGACTACAAGTTGGAAATATACTAATGAGGAAGGCCGAAACCGGGCTGAGGTTGTTGGTTGTAAACTTTTTCGATTGTTACATGTTCAATTGTTTCCTTATAGTACATTTCATTGACTTACAATTTTCTTCTCCCATTTTTTTGCATCATATTCATTAATTTGGCAAATGTCGTAAACTATTTAATTGAACTTTCGACCTATTTCGATCTGGATTTTTTTCTTGAAATTTTGATTTTACAATTGAAGTTTAGACCTGATATATGAATTTGTCTTTAAATTTTTTTCAGAAAGAAGACTTTAAAGTACGAAATTGCAAATTTTTTTGGTATTATTTTGACATTTTGTTTGTTTAACTTCGAGTTTTAATTTGAAATGTTGATATAATAGCGCACACTTTGAATTAAAATGAAGACCTGGGGCCGGACTTAGACTTGATATGGCTCTAAGCTATTTGAAAAATAGGGGGCCTTTATAAATTGAGATATTATATGTCAGTGCCAAACTGCCAAATACGATTTTTTTGGGGGGCTCCCAAGGAGTGGAGGCGCTAAACTATTCTTGTGTAGCTTATATGTAAATCCTGCATATTTACAAGAACCATTTTACTCAAAAAGTCTAACCTCTAATCATGTAATTGCTTTTCCTGAAAATTTTTGTGCAAAAAAATCGAATAATTAAAAGTTTTTCAAAATTCCAAGTTTATTTACATTTTTATATTTTTTTACACATTTCAAAGTCTTTGATCTAAAATTTTGATTGTATTTTAATGAGTTTTAAATTTTTCAGGAACCTTTTTCTCGCATTCAAAAAATCCGATTTTTTCTAAATTTTGAGATTACATTCGAAATTTTGTGAATAAAAAATCAAAATAAAAAAAATCGGAAAGGGTTTTTTTCATTTTTTTCCAAAATTTCAACGTCCAGCTTGATACAGTGAGGATTCCTGTCTGGGAAGACTCTTTTTTATAGAACTTCAAAGCTATGGAATTTGTTACCGAACAGAATGTCCCCCAAAAATTATAACCTATCCTTGTTTAAGAAGGCGGTTCATCGACATCTATTTTTGTTTCCGCATGCTGCTCGAGGTGCTCTGGAGGAATAATGGGGTTGCCCTTGGCGAGTGGATTGAACTTAAAAAAAAAAGTTAACCTGAAAGTGTTGGATTTTCTTCTAACTTTTAAGTCAAACTTTTAAATCTTTTTAGAAATTTTGAACTTTAGGTAAATTTTCGGATTTAACTGTGAGGACTTTGAAAATAAAATTCCAATATTCTTATTTAATAGCAAAATTTCCAAGGAACGTCAAAAATGTTGCAGTAAACGAAGGTGTGAGATTTTTTGATTATACATGATAAATTACGACGTTAGTCTTTTGACTTAAACTTTTGACTGTTTTCGAAATTTTTAATGTTAGTTCGAAATATCTATTTTCTTAAAAATATATTTTATAACTCTGGTTTTAGAAAACACTTTAAATTTTATTTTGCATCTTGCTTACGACTTTTATAAATTTTATATATTTCGAGTTTTTGTCAAAATTTGATTTTCTTTATAAAAATTTCCAGTTTAAAATTAAAATATTTTCGGCTGAGCCAAAATTTCAGTCCATTTTAGATCGAACCGAAATCGCGGCTGAATTAAGTTTTTTTTTGTTTTTGTTAAAATTGCCCAATTTTTTTCATTCTGTCTTTAATTTTTTCCTTACATTTTGTTGTTTAGTTCTTTTATTTTTTGTAATTCTTTCATCGATTGAAAAATAAAAATAAGAATTTTACATTTTGTTCTTAGAATATTGACATTATTAACATTAATATGTCTCGAAATTTGAACTTTGAAGCGGAAACTGGCTTTTTCTCAAAATTAGGAAGATAGTTTTAACACTGATTTTTTTATTTTTATTTTGGTTAATTTAGGCTTTCTTCCAAATTATCTGGAAATTATCGAGGAAAAAAGCTTTGATTTTTCTGTTGTTTCTTGGAGATTGGATTTTTTTTAATTTGGACTTCCAAATTGAAACCTGAACTTTATTTTAATTCATTATAGAAAAAACGTCAATATTTTGAGTTTAAACCCAAATTTTGGACATCGGGAAAGTTCTTTTTTGTTGAAATTTTGATACACAAAATTAAAGTTTCAACTTTTTTTTTACTCTTGAGATATCAAACTTAAACTCATTAACATATTTCTTTTAATTTTTAATTTAATTTTGAAATTGCACTTTTAACTAGGAAATTTTGTTTTATTTTTCAAATTTTAAGTTTTATTTTTCCTCTCTATCTCTCTATTATTGGGTTTTAAACTTAAGCTCAAAATGTTGAAATTTTTTGAAAAGTTTTTACTTCAATCTTGACATTTCAACTTTATCAGGATATTTCCTTATTTTTAATTTTGACCTTCAAAATTGAAGTTTCGAATTTTTTCTGTACTTATTAATATTTTGACGAAAAAACCAAAATGTTTATTTTAAACTGGGAATTTTGGATTTGATTTCCAAATCTATCTAATCCAAATGTAAATCTGAAAAATTCCACTTTGATCTAAAAATTTCGACTTGAAATCATAAACGTCGACCGACTTTTTTTAATATTTTAACTTTGTAATTAAAAAATTTCGACTATAATGAGGAAAGCTTTTTTTTTAATTTTGACTATCGAAATTGAAGTTTCGAATGTTATCTTTTTTATTAATATTTTCACGAAAAAGCCAACATTTTTACCTTAAACTCGAAATTTTGGATTTGATCTTTAAATTGCTACTTAAATCTCAATTCCGAAATTCGACTTAAACTTCGAAACATCGACTTTTCTTAACATCTTAATCTTGCATTAAAAAATTTCATCTTTAATGAAGAACTTTTCTCTTTTTTTCTGAAATTTTGACTTTTAAAATTGAAGTTTAATTTTTTTATTTACCCACTCCTAGTAGTTTCAAAAAAAAAACTATTTCTTTTTTAAGTTCAGGCTACTCGCAAAAAGCACCCTATTGTGCCTTAGAGCATTGCAAGTAGGATGCGGAAATAAAGATAGACGGCGATGAATCGCCCTTCTAAATAAAGATAAATTGTAATTGTCTAGAATTCTGTTCGGTAGCGAACGACTTTAAACTCAAAATTTTGGGTATTATTTCGAAACTGTAACTTATAATATTTCGCAACTTGGACATCTGCATCTTGGATCTGGTAATTTGGACTTTAAATTCGAAATGTCGAGTTCTAACATTTTAATTAATTTTATAATTAAAGTTTAGACATTTTCCAGAATTTGTTTTGAAAATGCTTTGAGAAAAAATTGAGGATCCCACTTTAAACACTAAATTGGAACTTTTCTTCCTTGAATTTGAAATATAAAATTAAACTTTCTCTCGCCTTCCTTTCCCATATTTTTTCGAATAAAGTAAAACTTTTATAACTTATTTTCTAAGATTTTGCCTGCAAAATTCCTTAAGTTACGAAGGTAAATCAAATATGAACTGGAATTTCTATCATGTCGCCATGAGGGCGTCAGGAGTGTGCGCATACTCTTAGACATGTTAGTTAATATCACGTGACTTCCTACGTTCAAGCGAATTCTGTTTTCGCCGTTCGTCAGTTGTAAATACAATAGGTGAGCAAGAGGTTCATCCGCACGTTGCGCAGCGCATTATTAATAAATCTCTTGCCGTTGAAGGTGTAAAGCCCGCCGAAATTCTTTCTAGACTAGAACCACAGTTTTGGGGATACTTGTTTGAAGAAAACTTAAGTGTATGAATGGCATATAAAATTTTTGGAAGAACGAACTCAAATTGAAAATAAACCCCATGCCAGTCGTCCTCGGACAAGATTAACGTTGTAGTGCAAGTCGATTTTCTGCATGAACGTTGTATGGTTAATGCTACCGTACTACTGCCAGCTATTGGATGAAGCAAAACGTGCATATCGGTGGAAGAGGCGCGAATTCTCGGTCAGAAATGCACGACAATGCACACCCCCACTCAGCCAATCTAACACATACAAAATTAGAGGAACTGCAATTGGGCAACATTAGAACACCCTCCTTATAGTCCCGACTTATCACCATGCGATTATCATATATTTTGAGTCACTGAAAGGAGCTCTAAGAGGTGAGCGATTCCATGATGATGCTGCTGTTGAGACATTTGTGCATAATTGGGGGCAAACACACCTCCCTTCTTTTCATGATGATGGCATTAAAAAGCTCCCAATTCGTTGGGAAAAGGCTATAACAAAATAAGAAGATTATGTAGAAAAATAGTTATTAACGTTCATGTATGTATCTTGTACCAATAAATTTTTAAAAACAAATTCCTAGTTCATATTTGATTTACCCTCGTATTTATCTTTTTTGAATGTTTTTCAAGAAATATCTCAAAAGGTGGAATTAAACCTCTAAAAAATTGTCCTCTTAATTTCGACTTTAATGTGGATGTTTTGACTTCGAACTATTGATCTTCTTAAAATTTGCAAATTGAAATTATAATTTTCTTCAAATTCTTTCCAGAAGCACCTGACAATTTCGACTTTTGTGTCTTAAGTGTAAATTTTGATTTCTGCTTAAAGTCTTGATTGCCTAAGTTAAATGTTGAGGCTGTTGAAGTAAAAACATCCCTAATTTTGAGTTCAAGCTCAAAATACCACATTTTATATCCATTTTTTAACTTAAATTTTCGACTTTTTTCGAGTTATTTTTAAGAAACAAATTTCGATTGTAAACGCACAATCTTTAAATTTTGTCTTAACACGTTTACTTTGACATTGAAGACCCTAGTTTCTTCTTGATCTTTCTTTCAGTCTTATTCGAAATGTTTTCCAGAAAATATCGAAACTTAGAACGTGAACTCAAAATGTTGAGTTTTGTTTATAAATTCCAGATTTATTTAGCAACTGTCCAGAAAAATGTCGAAATGTAGAATTTAATTTAAATATGTTGTGAGTTACGTTATATAATCGTGAAACTGTGACTTTAAAATAGAGCTTTAGGTTTCAACTTCTTCATTCGAAGTATTTTTCATAAAATTTTGAAGTTAGAATTGCTTTTTAGTAATTTAATTTTTATTTAATTTTCAAATTTATTTCCAAAAGTATAGAAAAATCCCGAAGTTAATTGCGGAACATAACTTATTCTTTTCACTTATCAGATTGAAATATCATACTTTTTTTTTTTAATTTTCTAGAAGTTGAAATTTAACAAACTTAGATTTTTTATTTTGTTCAAAATTCGATTTTAGATGCGAGATTTTTTCCACGTGCTATGATGCGCAGACCGAGATTGGGATTCAGTGACCGGTTTCGATTCTATTAGATCTCATCAGCTGGAGTACCCAACCCAAATCCGGTTAATAATGCAGCACCGTCAGCAAACACAATAGTTATTTGTACTTTATTTCGTACAAACAATTTCTATAAACGTAATATATGGGATCGTGCGAAAATTGAAAACGAGGATTTTTCTCGAAATTTAGGATTCTGTTTCAAAATTTAAATCTCAGATGCAAAATTTTGCTTTTATGTCATAACCGTTCGAATTTAAAATGAAAATTGAACCAGTTGATCTGATTTTATTACAATTTATTTCCAAAATAAATTTTAAGTTTTAATTCAAAATTTAGACTTTTTCCTAATTCTTTCGAACACTTTCTTACGCCATTTTTGCTTTAAAACTGAAACCACGGTTGTTTAGTCACTTGACTTTTTTTGAATTGTTTTCGAGATAATTGTCACAATTACTAATATACGAGTAACCTTCGAAATAAATGTCGATTTTTTCCGAAATGTCAAGTTTTAAACTGTAATTTCGACCCTTTATAAAATTTTAACTGTGATATTTCGTTTTTTGTTTTTCAAATTTATTGTCAACAAAATTGTTTTCTTTAAAATTGTAGTTTCAACCTATTACGGTTTCTCGACTTGTCTTCGAAAATAAATTAAAATTTTGTTGCTAAACTCCAGTATTCCAAGCCTCTTTCTAATATTTTTGGTTCACTTTCTCCTAGGGTTTCCTTTCAATTTTTTTTCAAAATATTTTCGGATAAATACCGAAATTTCTAAATTTTTGAAAAAACTGAGTTGCAACATTTTTAGGTATTTGTTAGTAGCTTTTGAGAATTAAAATAATTGATTTTCCAAAACCAAATACTGAATATATCAACAAATAATATTTTACAGTTTCTTAGATTCAATGTTAAAGTTTACAATGTCAGTTGTTTTTCCTGAGTGATTTATTATGTTTATTTACTGTAAGTATTCGTTTTCCTGTAGATCAAACAACAAATAACTTAACACTTTACCTCCTCCCGTAACTGACGTTAAATATTATTCTATGGAAATCAAACGTTAAGTATCAACCTAATTTGCATAAATATCATTACATCCATAGAAAACACGTAACTTCCATTTTTATATTGCTAAATTTGTAAATTAAATTCAATTATTTTGATATAAACTCGGACGTTTTCATAGCGTCAGGTATTATTTAAAAGGTGCCAAACAACAAATAAAACAATTTGCATCTAATTGGTACATATTTTTGTAATTGTATGTAAAAAAATGTAAACAAAGATAGATCTTGATACATAATTTAGTTAGTTTTGAAATTAAAATAATTAACCATTTAGAGTTTCAATATCAAGTTCACGGACTCCGGGAAATATTTCCACAGATTTTCGAGACCGCTTATTTATGTAAAGATATGCGAAATTATTATAATTCGATTGATAAAGCGATCATTATTTTTACATAAATTGGATTTATGGGAATATGTGATAATTTTGTAATGTATCATATAATTATAGTTCTGAAAGTAAGTCCGCTGGAAATTGTTGATAAATTAGAACCCACAACAACACAGTCATTATTAAATGGTTTTCTAAAAAGCAGTGGTTCAATTTTGAAGAAAATTTAAGGCAGTAATGTACAGAGTTCCAAGAAAAGTAATTAACATTCTCATTTTCATATTGGATGCTTTGAATTTGGATCATCAAGAGCTAATACTATTTAAAACTAAATAAAGATAATTTAGCAGTTTACCGATTAATCAAAAACAAAGATAAAAATTTCTATTTTTAATATCTAATAATTTAAAATGTTCTTTAACATCGTCTTTCCTTATATCGATGTTCTAGAATGGTTTAAAAAAGCGTTACAAAATCCCGACTTCTAGAAGACGATGACGTTTTGAAGGAATTTAGTAAAACAGAATGACAATAATTTTAAAAATACACCTAATAGTTTTGAATGAAACAGTCATTTGTTTCTGTATTTTGTTTAGTTTTTAATATTTATGGACGACTGTATTACACACTTTGACACATTATACAGAAGCGAGAAATATTGACATCATTTCATGTTAAGTCTTCAAGACTTTAAGTCAGCCCCCAGATTTGATGACCTAACTCTGCCCCTGCTCTGATTAATCCTTATATATAGAATGTTAGAGATTTTTCAGAACAAAATTAGCTGAAATAAAGTTCCCGTTGCAATAAATAATAATTTTTGGGATTCGAATCGCCGGAATCGTAGCTGTTTTTTTGCAGTTAGTTACTCCATTTGTAAATTCAGTGAGTCTTTTATTGCCCAAATTAATTTTCTTGCTCTTGACTCGCTATTCAGGGCTGAATCAAAACTGTAATCTAACCGTTAACTGTGGGTATTCATCAAATTATATGTGCGAATTACATCGCTACATCTCAAAGGATTCTGCATTTATTGGTTGTGCCAGAATACAGTTACTTTATTTAAAAAGCCACAACTTATAATTAATGACTACCTTGCAAAATTTGACTCGCAAATCGCTGTGTTAATAGACGAGTCCATGAACAGGGCCGTAGTTAGTTGCACTTACATTTTTTCCTACTTTTTTGCTTCCAACTTTAATGGAATTCTGAAATTACTACTAATCCTTGTAGATAGCCGGTTAGAAATTGCTTACTTTGCAAAAATCCAGCATTAAGCGATAGAAATCCGCATTATTAGATATAAAACAAATTGATATCGATTTTTACCGATTATTTCTAATAAATAAACTATTTCTAAGCCATCCAAGTGTAAAATAACTGACCGACCTTCCCTAATAATAATTGTTTTCATGGTATCCAACTTTATACGATTTGATTGTTTTGTAATTTCGTTATTTCTTACTTTTTTTCTCCGTCGCTTTTTATTAAATTTCATAATTGTGTCGAACCATACGTGCGCGACCAATAAAAGAAAATGTAATGGCATTTAATTATTTTTCAAATGCAATTGCCCTTTTTTTCGCTAAACACGCGCCAAACAATTTACAACTATTAGAAACTTGAGTAATTCAAGAACTTTGTGATCGATTGCTTTTTTTTTATTCATGTTGTCATTTTAGACAACCTTTTGCAATGTTTATTACTGCTTCGTGTTAATTTCGGATTGTGCGTATCTTAAAATGTTGCAAAGTGTTAAGTTTTGCTGCGTTTTTTGGGGAATTTACCGTTTCCGCACAATCGAGATGCTACAACATTAGTTCCCCTGTTACTGTAAATTTTGCAAGAAGGGCGTCCTCTGTCATTATGTCGCTAATGTTAACCACTTATTTAAAAGGCTTAATAAAGGTAGAAAATAAAACAGAAAATGTTATTCGACTTTTAAAGGAGAGCCAAATCAATCCTTAACTCTCGGTAACACGTCGCCAGTGCTCCTGATTCGTAACATGTTCTCTGATCAGGAGGCAATAGTGTTACCAACATTTTCATAGAGAAAAACTCTATATGATCCAAAAAAAACTGCCAAAAACAGTAAATAAGAGTTTTTGCCTATTTTCTTTAAAATAGTGGTCCTAAGGGTGTGTTTAGATTAGACACTTTATTTCGTACATTTCTCTATGACATAAAGTGTCAATTAGGCTGAGAGAAGTTATCCGAGCCTTATCTGCTCAGCTGGGAGGATATAGCTTCTCTCAGGATAGTTGACATTTATGTCAGAAAGAAAGTATACTTTATGTCAGAGAGAAATGTACGGAATAAAGTATCTAGTCTAAACGCTCCCTAAGGAATAAAGAATCTAGTATAAACCCACCGTAATCGATGGCCTTTGGCAACACCAGAAATGTTTTGCACAACTAAATGTCGGATTTTTTGGTCGTAAAAACCTAAAATATGCAATAACGCGCAGTAACAATAGAAAACATGCAACATTTCTTTTTTAGGATAAAAAAAAACTTGGAAATGTATTCATGCAAATGTAAAATAACTGAAAATTGATCGAATTTTAAGAAATTTATATAATACAAAAGATCTTGGTAATAAAGAATGCACCCAAACAATGTATTTATTTACTTACTTAAATTTTAAATGGATATCTATTAGAAAATATAGTTTTTCTAATGCAATATGTGACACTTAATAGAATTACGTTGGTTCAAACCATTTTGATTCTAATAACCGGCGATTCTATAAAGCGATATTTGAAATTTAACCTCTTTTGACATTTAATAATAATAATTTACTGGTAATAATTAAGGACTTTTAGGCAAATGTATGCATTATTTTGACGAATAATTTTTAAAAATTCATATTTTTTGTTTGTTTTTGTCTAATAGAAGCTTTTCCAACTAGAAACATCTAAGGTCTGGCTGAATAATTGCTGTTGCAATTATCTCTTATTATCTCCAGATAGCTATTTATGGCCAGCTTGTCCACTTAAATTAAATTTCCATCCAAAATACAACTAGTTTGATAAAAATTATAAATTTAACGAAGATTAAAAGATGATTCAAGAAAAAGGGTCGTTATTAATTAATATAATCATTAAATAACTAATCTTTTCGTTTATAAATTATGATTTGTTTCCATCCCAAAGCATTTGATTCTATTAAGTGGCTGATTCTATTAAACGGAATCGACATCTAAAAAATGCAAGCGAATCTAAATTCTAAGGGTTGAAATTAGTTGAATATTCGGATTTAACCTTTCGACTTTAGCAGCATTTTTTTTTTGATTTGGAAATTCTGAATTTTGTTAAAAAAATTTCAACTTTAATCTCGTAATCTGCTTTTTTTATTTTTTAGTAGTTCTAAAATTCTAGAGAATTTCCAGTTTAAAAGTTAAAATTTCGAGAAAAATGTTGGATATTCAAGTTTAACTTTGAAATTTTGCTATTAATAGCTAGAATTTCAACAGGAAATTCAAATTTGTTGTGTTTTAATTCATTCTGCACAGACACTTTTATTTCCTAGTTTTAAATTTTCACTTCTGTCGGCCTATTTTTTTTTCTCAGAATCCACAGTTTAAATTATAAATCTATTTTTTTAAATCTTGTCATAGAGGTTAATTTTTTCTTTTTTTTGTCTAACGGACTGATCCTTATGTTCAAAAATTGAATTACAAATCTCGTTCACTGAGACCAAGAAAGATTAAAGAACACAACAAAGGTTGCTCTACCGCGTTTCGATAACCAAGCTATCGCTTTCAGAGAGGAAATTTGGTAAATACCTGATTTGTCCGTTTGCTCTACTTTATCCTTCAAATTACCCAAAAGCGAAGATGATAGCTTGGCTATCGAAACACGTTAGAGCAACCTTTGTTGTGTTTTTTAATCTTTCTTGGTTTCAGGGGAAAAGATTCATATTTCAGTTATTAAAAATTGAAATACAGAACTTGTTCCCTGAAACCAAGAAAGATTAAAAAACACAACAAAGATTGCTCTAACGCGTTTCGACAGCCAAGCTGTTATCTTCAGGGAGATACAGTATCTCTTGATGACCTCTTGGCTGTCGAAACGCGTTAGAGCAACCTTTGTCGTGTTTTTTAATCTTTCTTGGTTTCAACTTAAACTCTTTTCTAGGTTTTTCCAATTTTTCTAAACACCCCATTTTTTTTGTAAATTTCAGTTTTTCTGGTTTTTTTTTTTTTTCGTTGCGATTCTTAGTTTCGTAAGTTATAAAAAAGAAATTGTTCCTTCCTTTCGAAATTTCTTCTTGTTGTAAGAATCTAGAAATGTTTTGATTATTTTGTCATGATTCTCACCATTTTGAGTTTCAAATTCAAAATTTTTCATACTACTCGAAATTTCTTTATTTCCGAGAATTTTGAAAACTGGAAACAATGAAATTTGGAAAAGAAATTTAGAAATGTTTTTGACATACCTTTCTGTTTTGAAAATCTTGGTGTTTTCTTCAAAATCTTGGGTTTTTCGATAAACATTAAAAAAAAAGTAAAAATTTAAATAATAAAGGTACAATTTTGGGCGCTTTATTTTTTTTATATTTCCTTTAGCTTGAAATTTTACAATGCTTTTTTAATGTTCCCAAAATTACATATTTAAGCTTGAAAATGGAAGATTTTTTTAACTAAATTTAGAGTTTGTTTATTTTTTTATGAGATGTATATTATTCAGAAATTTTGAACCTTTTTTAATTTCAGGTTCAAGCTAAAAACTTATTTTTCTA
This sequence comes from Dastarcus helophoroides, assembly GCA_028583605.1. Taxonomy (NCBI): domain Eukaryota; kingdom Metazoa; phylum Arthropoda; class Insecta; order Coleoptera; family Bothrideridae; genus Dastarcus; species Dastarcus helophoroides. The sequence continues at coordinate 31,787,450 of CM053334.1, forward strand.
TTAATTGAAAAAATTTTATTTACATTTTTTAGATTTTTAGATTTGAAATAGAAATGTTTATTTTGTCCTAAAATTTCGACTTTAATATCGAGATGTAGACTTTTTAGAGTTTTTTGTCAAACATAATTTTGTCAAATAAAGCCGAATCATTCACTTCAAGTTGATATTTAGACAAAAACCTAACACTTTCAGAATTTCTTGTAAGTTAAAATTTGGAGTTTTTGAGATTTTTTTTTTCGACTTGATCTTAAAAGGCCTTTTTCTAAAAATTTTCAATTTTTTTCTTAAAACATAGAATTTCTCAAAATTTGATTATTTAAAATTAATTTCGAGTTTTTTTTTGGAATGTACAATGTTCCGGTCAAAATCAGAATTTAAATTTGAAAAGAAAAACAAGATACAATAAAAAAGAGAATTTAAATTTTAAAATCAAAGCAGAACATTAAAAAAAATAAACTCCGAATTCTAAAATAGAAGTGAATTTTAAGCAAAACTTTCAAAATAAATATTGTCAAAGTCAAATTTTAGTAAAAAAAGAGTTGATAAATATTTCAATTTTTTTTCGAATTTGGGTTTTTTCTCCCATAATTTAAATTTTAAACTTGAATTTATTGAATTTCAATGTCGCAAATATTTTTTAAAATGTTGACTTTTTTTTCTATAAAATTTCGACTTGTTTTCTTAAAGTATCCAGTTCAAGTTTAAAATTCTTAGTTTTTCCTCAAAATCTCGACCTTAAAGTCGATAGTTGTATTTTTTCTTGTAATTTCGAGCTTCCGTGAGCCAATATGGATAAAAGGTAATCTTAGGAAAAAATTAAGAAATTTGCGAAGTCCAAAAGGTTTCGTAAAAATTGTAATTAAATGGTCCTCCATCACTAAACGGTTCAACAACACATTTTGTGGAATGTTTTATAAACTAAAAGGAGATATTTTCCACATGAATTACCTGAAATATTTTTTACATAAATTACCACAAAATATTTTAATGACAAAAAATCGTGGTCGTCCTAAATAGCTTTAGATGACCAAAAAAAAGGTCCTTTAAAATTATTTTCCCCCTTCAGTGCCTTATCATTTCTGCTGTCGACCTCGTATTCATAATTTCATCTTTTTTGGAATATCCTTATTTTCGAAATGTTAATTGTAACTTCAAAAGTTTGACTTTTTTCTCAAAATTCTGAGTTTTCTCTTTCATTGTTGTTGTTTTTCTTATCTGAATATATTTTTAGCTGAAGTTTATATTTAGTTTCGAAAATTCTACGCATTTTCCAAATTTCTACATTGTTACGAGACTAGATTTTTCATGAATTTGGATTTTTTTGGTAATTTCAATTTTTCTCTGGTTTTGACTTTGAAATATTCAGAGACTAAATAGACTGAACGTTTCAATGTTGTCTCATGCGTACAGTTGAAGCTAAAATCCGGGGAAGTGGGGAGGTGCATTCCACTACTCTTTGATATGGTCGGATTAATTAAAATTTATAAATACGAAACTTGCCTCGTAACGGTTCTAACGATTTAGATGAAACTTTAGAATTAGGGGCTTTTGGACCAATAGGATAATTTTTATAAGTGCTTTTTGGTAAAAGTTCAGGAGAACTATTTTCAAAGACATCTTGGTTTAATAGTAAAATAATTTTCTTTCAATACGCGACGCCTGTGTACAATATTGTTAAGCCGGTGCTGTAAACATGTCATGATTACAGTGAAATGGCGACGCGCGCACGCCGTTAATTGAATATTTTATTTTTACCTACCCAAAGAATGAAACTCTTGATTTTCCTTCACTAATGTGTTCACTGAGGTTTCAACAATGATCCACAATACACTTCCCCCTATTTACAGCCCATTTTCTTTAAAAAAAACCGATGTTATCTTCGCAAAGGTCTGTCAAATAATAAGAGGGCATTGCGAGCTAGATGGAGCTAGGCTTTCACCAGGCTTTCAACTGGCTTCACTGCGTACCGTGTTAAGTTCAGTCTATTTAGTCTCTGATTCAACTGCTACCATTTCGACTTTAACCTTAGCTCCGAATGATAGCATAAAAGTTTTTTTTAGAAATTCAGTTTCCTTTTTTAACTTTTTGGATTTAAAATTGTACTTTTTACTTTCTTTTCGTTGATCGTACTCCCTAAAGCTACACTTTGTGTTTTGGAATTTTTTAAATTTCGACTTAGATCTTAAAATGTAGACCTTATTCTAATAGTTTGAATTCTGATTGTTTTTTTCAACTTCAACAGAGAAGCTGGACTCAAAATTGAACATGTTTTTTTGAAACTTTAACTTGAAACCGGAAATTTCAAGGTTAAATTCAAAAACTTAAGTTTCAGCTAAAAATTATAAATTTTTCGAATTTCAGTTTTTGGTAAAATTTTGTTTTTTTTTTCTAGAAAATTTGTTTTTAGTCAAAATGATCGCTTTTTTTCGCGAAATATCTACATATACTCTAAATTTCGAGTTTCAAGACAAGACAAGGGTTTAAATTCGAAAAGTCTAGGAAAACTTGGAACTTTCCTGATTAAAATCGGAAGTCAGTTTTTCAATGGTTTTCTTGAACTTTAGAGCTTTTTTGGATTATTTTGTGTAATCGAGGCGTTTTCGACATTGCTGTTAATAACTCAATTTTATTCGAAATTTCGATGTTTTTTTATTAGTGAAGTTCAGTTTTTGGCATTTGAGGTTTGTTTTCGAAATTTCAGGCGCGATATCTATATTTTACATGCAATTCGAAAAATTGTGACTTAAAGAAACCTTTTTTTAAACTTTAAGGATTTTGTAAAAATTCAATTTTATTTCTCGCAGTTCCGCTTTGAGTATAAAATTTCTGATTTTTTAAAAATTTTTAGACAAATTTGAATTTTTTCCCGGAATTTCAATTTTTTTTAAATTTCAAGTATTTTCCCAAAATTTTTATTATAACGTCGAAATTTAGGTTTTCACCTCGAGATTTTGTTTTCGCAAAATTTCTATTTTATCCACAACATTTTAACATGATTTTTAGGTAAAAATCAAAAGGAATTGAAATGTAAACCAAATGTTTTGAGAAAAATTGGAAAATTACCAGAAAGATTATAAAATACAATCAATTTCGACTAGTGTAACACAGAATAATTGTAAAGAAAGTCTGGTTTTCATGTTTTTGGATAGTCTAATTATTTGCGAGTCGTGAATTCTCTTAATCACCTTAACAAACCTGTTCTTACGAAAAAAAACCACACAATAAATAACATTTTAGTTTAAAAATTGCATAAACAAATTATAATGGAAGCTGTCAATTTGTGTCAGTTTTTATGACTGAGTTAACAGGCTTTTGTCTTGGTTATCTTTACTAGCTGTATTCTGACTTGATTTCGAAAGTCCACAGAGCATGTCTAATAAAAGCATCCAAAAGTCTGCAGTTAAATGTCATTTTATCTAACGCTAACTATTCAAGTTCACATGTTCTGCAAAAAATGTGAAGTAAGAATGGAAACTCATAGAGAAACTGTATAATCCCTCAGGAAATTTTAAAAAAATATAAGAAATAGAAAGTGGACTTGTGGTTCTGGTCTCCCTTCCATTCAAAGATAATAAATTTCGGTTGCGTTGTGTAAGCCCGCTGCTGTATTTGTTGTCCAATTAAGGACCAATAAAATTTAAATTCGTTGTTTTGCTGTTCATTTCCAATTATTTATTGTTTAAACTGGTTGTTTGCAATAAATTTGCCGGATTTCAACAATAAGGCAATTTCGACAACCAAATTATTTATCTGACGATGGCACCAAACGTTAATTCGATAATCTATTGTAGAAAGAACGAACTTGTTTCCAAGGATGCTGTTTCTAACATCCATGAAGGTCAAATGATGCCAAATTTTGAATATATATATATATACATATACATTCACATCTTTCGCATCCAATGCTTTCAGCGTCATTTATAATTATGAAAGAATGCTAATAGACGATTATATCAGGAGAGCACTTAAAGAATCCTTAGTAAACATCGTCGAGAATCTTTGTTTCAGTATCTCCCAGGAATAATTCGAAATTTCACTGAATTCAAGGAATTATTAATGAAGAATAAATAGTTCACGCAGATAAATTATATGATAAAACAATCTATAATTAACTCATTTTTTTTATTTGCCAGTAACAGTACAAACCTGTTTCTTCTACAGTACCATAGGTTGACATTGAATTTTAACAAAATTTTAATGTACCACACGCGAAAAAGATTTAGTATGTCAAACACGTGTAAATAATTTTGAATATTTGATAAACACGGGTTTAAAATGTTAGCAAATATATTTTATATTAATCGGCATATACAATAAATTATGAATCAGTTTGATAATGTAATAAAGAATTATCAATATTAATAAGTACAAGTTCACAAATATGACAGGTCATTGGTCCTCACGTTGAGATACACCAAAGATGTCTTAAAAATATAAACATAGTCAATTAACATTAGATAATCTTTTGTTACTCGTGTTTATTTTGTTTATAAATTACTGAACTAGGGCAACCAATTTTTTTATGCCACACGTGTACACGAGCATTACATTTTGCAATGAGGCTAAAAAATTGTGATTCCTTATCTATAATTTTAAGGGATATTGCAATCAGTGAAACATCCGACAAATCGCGGAACTTTATTACAAGTTTTTTTTTGGTGGCAATGCTTTGTGAAACACATATGGTTGTTTATTGTTATTAACTAGAGTTTACATATTTATAACATATATACCAATTGGTGATGGATCCTCTAAGATAGATCATTTTAATGTTTTAGTTAAGAAATATGTTGGATTTTAAACAATTTTAAATTGCAACTATCCGGTCTGGGGATTAATAGTAGCCATTTATTTATTTATTTACATCCAGTTTTCTTAGAGTAGATAAAAGTCAATTTTGTTTATGTTAATTTAAACTTCTATTAAAATTATAAATTTACTCTTATATACAGAATGACAAATCTATAAAACTTATGAACTAAGGCATCGGTGCACTCAAGAGGAAGCCTTTTGGGGCTTAACTAACCTCTGTTTCTTTCAACTTCTCAAATATCACATACTTCAAAGTAAAAATGTAGTATGAGGGCCATATTTTTCAATCTCTGATAGGGCTTTAAATTAAAAACGAAGTACCAGCCCAGATCTGCGCTTCTTGAGATTGCACAATCCCTCCACTACAACCTACGAGGTTAGTCCGCTAAGTACTTAGCCTACAAAAGAAAAAAAACGAAAATTTTGGAAAAGTGGCGATTTATTTCTCAACGTAGTCTCCTTTTAACTCGATACCCTTAACCCAGCGATGCTCCAACTTCTTTAACCCGTCTGAAAAATACATCTTCTCGAGGTCTGCAAAGTAGGCCTCCGTGGCGGCGATGACCTCCTCATTCGACTCAAAGTTCTGCCCGGCGAGTGACTTTTTCAAGTTTGGAAATAAATAGAAGCCGCATGAGGCCAAATCTGGAGAATACGGTGGATGGGGCAACAGTTCGTAGCCCAATTCGACCAATTTGGCCGAGGCGAGGGCGGAGGTGTGAGCCGGTGCGTTGTCATGGTGGAAGAGCACTTTTTTCTTCGCCAAATGGGGCCGTTTTTTCTGCAATTTGGCGTCGAATCGGCCCAATAATTCGGCATAGTACAGCCCTGTGATCGTTTTGCCTTCTCCAAGTATTCGATGTAGATCACACCTTGTGATTCCCAGAAAACGGTGGCCATCACCTTTCCGGCCGATAGGACAGTCTTCGCCTCCTTCGAAGCACGTTCGCCGGGTGAAGTCCACTCTTTCGACTGTTCCTTGGTCTCTGGCGTGTACCAGTGGATCCATGTTTCGTCGACGGTCACGGAACGACGCAGAAACTCCTTGGGATTGCGCTTAAACAGCGTCAAACACTGCTCTGAATTGGTCTTACGGATGCGCTTGTTGTCCGGAGTGAGCAAACGCGGTACCCATCTCGCCGACAGCTTACTCATGCCCAAAATTTCATGCAGGATATGATCCACGCGATCTTTTGAGATGCCTACTGTCCCAGCTATCTCGCGTAACTTCAATCGGCGGTCTACCAAAACGAGATCGTGGATTTTTGTCACGTTATCCTCCGTAGTAGCCGTTTTCTGGGCACCTGGGCGTGGCTGATCAAAAACTGACATGCGACCACGCTGAAACTCTTTAAACCAATTTTTGGCGGTCACCATCGAAGGAGAAGAGTCACCGTACACAGCATCCAAGCGCTCTTTGATTTCGCTGCGCGATTTCCCTTCCGAAAATAAGAATTGAATCACCGACCGGTGATTGCTTGACAAGAAATCTTCTTTTCTAAAAAAACTACTTGTCTTTTTCCTGCTGCAAGGACTAAACAAACGGTTTTTTTAGAAAAGAAGAGTTCTTGTCAAGGAATCAACAAGATTCATTGCTTTTTTTAAAAATGTTCTTATAATAATCCATGCTCTAGAGCAGTGTTTTTAAACCTTTTTAAATTGTTCCTGCTGCAAGGACAAGACAAGAACAAGAAAAAGCAACACAAAAACAAGAAATTCCGTGAAACCCTATTTTGAATTGAGAAGTTGATTATTCTGCTGCAGGCAGAAGTATGTAGCGCTAATGAAATTTATCGCAGAATGACTTTTCGATCTGCATTGTTTTGGTCCACAACAACGCCCAGCGCACTGGGCTAACGCGACAAAAGAGTTTTTGAAACAATTCATATGTGAAGTTTACGGTTATCCATCGCACAATCCAGGCCTAGTATCGTGTGATTTTCATGTTTTTTGAAAATAAAAAATATAGTTGGACGGACAACGCTTCGCCTTCAACGAGGAGTTTCATAAGACCCTCAAAGCAAACTTGATCTCTTTGGCGGTAAAGTTCCTTGAACAGGAAATGCAAGAGCTTGTGTCACCATATCAAGAGTACCTTAATTGTTTTGGCAATGATGTGGAGAGATGAATAGGACTTTACGCAACTTTTGATAATGTCAAAAAAAATGTTTTTCAATGTGCGTAATTTTCATAGATCATCGGGGGTTGAAAAAAAATCTCGTATATAAACAAAGTATAAAAGCCAAAGCATTTTTACGCAATACAGAAAAATGACAAATATCCTCTAGTCAATTTTTATCGGTAAATTACAAGTTTTTATGGTAATTCCATAAATAAAAAATTTATATTGAAAGTGTTTTCAATACAATATTGGCATCCTATTTCATATTTAATAATGTTAATAATGTTTTATCTGTCTGCTGCAAAGACCAAAGACTCAACATTTCGATATATCTTAAAATAAATAAATAAAGTTGACACTTTCAAATTTTTCTTTTATTCTTTTTCATATTTAGTATGGTTGACATACTGAGTTACCGAGCTCTTTCTGTCTTGACTATTTTGTCTGGGGTTATCAGATTGTCAGCATCCAATTACCGAACAGAAGTCCTTAGTTAATATAATTTTTATTTTCCACCCTTCAACTTTCGAAATCATTTTTGACGATCAAAAAGAAAAGGTCCTCACTTAATATTTTTTTATATTTTCTGGACTAATTTAGCTTGCCCAACTAACGCCAATAAAAAAGTTCCTTACTTAATATGTTTTTACATTTTCCATACTTTGGCCTCCGAAAATAGTTTCCGACGACCAAAAAAAGAAAAAAAAGTTGCACCTATAGCATTATTGGCAGACTGAGTTACCGTCTTCTTCTTTATTGACTTCATTTCCTTTCCCCTTTGTATGCAACTTTCACTTCGGAAAAGTTTTTCCTCTAGTATGGTTGATATATTGACTTATCGCGCTGTTTTGCTTTGAATTTGTTTTTTCTTTGCTCCTCCAACAATGGTAGCCCAAACATTCAGTTCTTCGAGATGGTCCAGTTGACGCAGAAATCTTAGTAGCCATATTTTGAAATATCCTTATTTTCCTATCCTATCTATGTCAAATATCTAAGTTGCTGCACAAGTAAAAAATCCACATTGCTGGTTGTATTGGAAAAAGTATTACATCCACCAACCAGTATTCGAAGCGGATGAAACTATTACGAGGAGTAAGAATCTTGAAGAGGCGATGAGCTTACACCATTCAAATCAGTTCCTATTCCCTTTAGATGAGAAATACATCAAAATTGAGTTGATTAATTAACCAATAATTTAACGTCTCTGGCAAGATGAATAATAAACAATGTCAATTAAACGCTGATGATTTTGTGCGTAGGTATTTTTTTTTAATGAGTCATCTACCTAGGAAATGAAAATTAAGATACTACAAAGACCGGCCGAGAGGTAAAATAGAATAAAATTATCGACCTTCACTATTAAACAATCATGGTCATGTTCAACACCTAGATTCTGTAATAATCACAGACCAGCAAGTGAGAACGTATTATATTAATAGGAAGTGCAAAAATGTATATCGTGCAAAGAATTGCGGAAAAATAGTTGACCTTGATCGTTTACTCTCATTGTTTGCCTTCACTTACTGATAATTATCATAAAAATTATTTAATAGCTTGCTTTACATACTATGTGCGTTCATTGTCTTCCATCAATTTGTAATGAATTATATGGTATGGTAATAAAGAGGACCAGACTAAAAGCACAACAGCAAATATGAAGTTCTTTTAGACCATAATTCGTTATAACCCAAAGAGCTGCTCGCGATGCCTTCAGCTAAGAATCAGAAATGTGCTATGCTGAAAAAGGAGAGAATCTCACAAAATACCTAGCTCGAATATAAATTAGCTTATCAGTAAATAAATTCTGTGTTCTATATGAAATAGAACAGCATATTCATTAGGTAGAATGTTCAATTTTGCATTTACCATTATGTAATATTTGGTAGGTTTATTATTTGATGTTCAGAGTAATTATTTTGATAATGTCTTTGCAGGTGTTTGGTTCCAAGGCAGAACTTCAACTACACACGCAAGCACACATGCGCGAAGCGAAACCCTACAAGTGTTCCCAATGTTGTAAAGCATTCGCCAATAGTTCCTATCTTTCCCAACACACCAGGATACATTTGGGTATCAAACCCTACAGGTGTGAGATTTGCCAAAGGAAGTTTACGCAACTCAGTCATTTACAACAACACATTAGGACGCATACAGGAGATAAACCCTACAAGTAAGTCCACCATATGGCATTCTAGAGGAATTATTACAAGAGAATTGATAATGATTGATAATTTTACTGACCCAAAGCAAAACTTATGGTAACTAGCTTTATGTAATCCTCTGCTAAAATTCAATCTATTTTTGAGTTTAATAAATAAAGTTCCACGAGAACAAAAAATTGTGTCATACCTTTCAGTCAGTTTTACGAAAATTTAGCTCTATATTGCTTATTGGTAGAGATGACCGAAACTAGATTTTTGGTCGAAACCTAACCGAATCTCGGCTCTGCTGTCTGTTCCGCCGAAATCGGAGATGCAACTTATGGAAATTGCACTTATACACACGTACAATCAGAAGAAAACAGTGAGGAGTAGATACAATTTAAACTACTAATACTAATTTGCTCTAAGCTTGACCAATCTAGAAATAGCACTTTTTCAACAATAGTAGAATTACCATATTACCCGGAAATCACCAATAAAATTAATGGTGTAAAGGAAAACAACGTAAAAATAGTGTACACACCCAATCACAGTCCACGCAATAATTTAAAATTGCTAAAGATAATTTGGACAAGCTTAAAAGTTCAGGAATTTAGGAGCTGCAACAATTTTAATTGAATTATATGTAGGACAGGCCAAGAGATCCATTAAAGCTCATTTTAAATACACTACAGAATAAAAATCGAGTGTTGCCCAACATTTAAGTACAGGACACAAAATTAACATTGCAAATTTAAAATTGTTAGGATGGGTTACAAATAACAGAGAACTAGATGCAATGGAGATAAGATACCACTGTTGGTCTCCAATTTGTTGTGCATGCACCACATGTATTATGTAATTAGAAATAGGAATAAAGCAAAAGACCGTCAGTATCCATCTGAATTTTAATGCAGATGATGTTGATGCTTCTTTTGCTAATCAATTAATCAAATGCTAATCAATTAGCACATCTGAAAATGCCAGTTGTACTGGCGAAATAGGTATCGCGTGATTATTTGTTTAATTGCCGATGTGGTGGAAGGGTAGAACCTTCTATGGACTGGTACTAGTAGTAGTAATTTAGATATTACCTTTACAGAGTGTGTTAAATAAAAATTTCTCACCGTTCGATAACCTTTGTCCATTTTGAACGCAATTTCATAATTTCGCGATTGAAGAAATCCTCGTCCTTATTGGTAAAAAACTTGTCCAGTTCATGTTCACAAGCCTCTCTGGAGGCCAGTTTTGTAGCATCAATAAAATTTTGAATATGGTTGAAAAGGTGATAATCTCTTGGAGCAAGGTCTGGGCTATACGGCGGGTGCAATCTAATCTTCCATCCAAGCTCTCGCAGCTTCGGACGCGTTGTTAAAAATATGTACGGCATAACATTGTTTTGATGGAATACAACACCCTTCCTATTGGCCAATACTGGCCGCTTCTATTCGATCGCCTGCTTCAGTCTGGTCAGTTGTTGACAGTATAAGTCCTTATAGAGTGATTGGTCCGATGGGAGCAGCTCATAGTGTAATCCAATCCCACCAAACACACAGTCAAACCGTCTTGGGCGTTAATCCAGGCTTAGCGATCGTTTGGGCCGGCTTTCCACACTTGGACCACGATCTTTTTCGCCCGTTTTTCTCGTATGTGATCCATTTTTCATCAGCAATCACCATACGCTTCAAAAGTGGACCAACTTCGTTACACTTCAGTAAAGAATCGCAGGCATCAATTCGGTGCAAAATGTTATTTTACATCAATTCGTGTGGCACCCGTACATCGAGATTCTTCTTGAGAGCAGCCTTGGTGCAAATAGTTCCAAACGGTTTTCTGATCAATTTTCAGTTCCTGAGCAATGGAATAAGTGCTCGTATGTCGGTCCGTCTCGAGTTCCATGAGTTTAGTGACATTTTCGACCATTGGCCTGCCAGATTACCAGAACGGAATCGTTGGAACCACCATTTTGCTGTTGCATTCGATGCTGTATTGGGTCCATAAGCAGCACAACGTTTTTTGGCCGCCTTTTCCCCTTGGCCGTAGAGGTACTGTAGGATATATCGAAGTTTCTTCTTATCTCCATTTTGGAACGCTCTAACACACAACTGGCTTTATCATACAAAAAACTGTCAAAGAACAAGGAATACTAAAAAATGTTTAATACTTTCGCAGCGTTTTTTTCCACGTTTTTTAAGAAATTAAATTTTAAACGTCAAAAATATTGGAAAATTTTAAGAATCGACACCTAAGCTTCTAAAAAGAGGATCACAAATTCGTGTTTGAAGTCAAGAATCTAGAAAATATATAGGTAACCTGTTTGGGAATTTTCGAAAGGAAATGAAATTTAGAAAGATAAGTTGATTAACAAAAGTTATCTTAAAATTTCGACCTTTTCAAGAGAATTTAAGGTTTCGAAGGAAATGTCAAGCAAAAAGTCAACGATTCAAATTTAAAGTTGATATGTTGTGATTACAATGGAAACCATAACTTTAAATTCTAGAGAAAATCTTAAATTAAAAATTTTCCTAAATTTTTTTCAATGTAAAAATTTAAATTTTTTCACTTTACATTTGGAGATTTTCGTCTAATTATTAACCATTTCTCAAAATTCTGCGTTTATCATAATATTTGTAAAATTTGAAGTTTTCATTTAAAATTTGACAAAAATCTCGAAATTTTGAATCAAAGAACAAACTTCTCAAAAAAAGTTATAATAAAATATTTCTCAAATTTTTGATCTAATTCTCTAGTTTTGAAATTTGACCTTTCTTGACAAAATTCTAATACTCGCGATTTTCTCAACATTTTAAAGTTAGCTAACATATGGATTTTTATTATTTTCTTAATATATTTCGAGTTTTTCTCAAAATCTCAGCTCTTTTCTAGAAATCTCGTGTTGAAATTTGATTTTATTTTTATATACTTATATACAAAAGCGAACTTTTTCTTGAAACACGAAACACAAAAACTTGGAATTTTGTTGCTAAAAAAGTCGAAATATTTCTTGAAAATAATTTTACATTTAAAACCAAAATTTTGACATAAAAAAGGTCAATATTTTGAAAATAATTTTTTTTCATCATCTTTTTTCATTTTTATTTTTTTGGTGGAACGGGCTAGTTGTTTGTTATTTTCAAAATGATGAAATCTCGGATTTAAGTGTAGAAAGTTCGACAGAAATTTTTAGATTAAGTTAACACTTGAGCATGAACTCGAAATAAAAAAAAACATTTGTTACACATAAATTACGATTTCTTTTTTGAATCGTTGATTTCTTTGCAAAAAGCTCAGTTAGAATTTTAAATTTTTAATTTTTTCTACAAAATTTCGACATTAAAACTCGCAATGTGGACTATTTCTGGAAATTTTGATTTCGTTTTTTAAAATTTACTAAAGAGTGTTAAAATTAAAATTTGTTTTACTAAAGAAATTTACACTTTTTTTGTTTAATTTTAAATCCAAAAGTAACGTTTTGAGAACAATTTCGAAAAAATTTTTAATTTCAAATTTTACCTGGAAATGTTGAATTTTTTTCCATGAATCTTCGACTTTAAATTCTGGGAAATCACTTTTACTCTGGAAGTTTAAATAAAGCTTCAACTCGGATTTTGGAGTAAGAGCTTTGAAAAAAAAATCGAATTTTCAGTTTGAAATTGAATTTTCGAGATCAAAATCAAGTATAACCCGAAATTTAAATTTTTATGACGTAATATGATTTTTTTTAAACATTGAGTTTCTTCGCAAAATTCTGACCTTAAAACTTTATTTTATTAATTTTTCTCTCTAGAATTTCGACTTGAACCTTGAAGTGCAGAATTTTTTTCAGGAAACTTTTGATTTTCTTTTTTTAAAATTTGGACCTTACGCCTAGGTTTCGATCCTTTTCTCGACCTTTCGAAATATATAACATATGTTTGAAGTTTGGTTTTAAAATTCAATCTATTTAAATAGTTTTAAATTATTTCCTATTGGACTGCTTTCCCAAACTTCGGTGATTACATTTTAAAATCAAAAATTTGATAACATACTTTTATTTTTAATCTCTAAGTTGTTGAAAAGGGCGACCCTATTATGCCTTTAGAGCACTGTGAAAAAGATACGGAAATAAAGATAGATGGCGATAAACTCCCCATGTAAATGAGGATAAATTGTAATTGTCGGGAAAAATTCTGTTCCGTAATGAATTCCAGAGTTTGAAAGTTCTATAGGAAAAAGGGTATCCATTGACGGAAGTGCTCACCAAGTTGGATCGCACAAAAATTGGCCATCTCGTGTGTGTTGCCCTTGGGGGGATCAAATCTATCACTTCCTGCAAGCATCTCTCATGAAAGTACTTATAAAAAAGAGACAAGTCACCAACCATGCGCTGGTTTTCCAGTGTTTCGAGAGAATCGGTCATCAATTAAACGAATCGCTCTTCTTTTAGATGAATCCAAACGTGATAATGTGTGCGTTGGGGATGAACTCCAAATATTCAAACAATATTCCAGTGTTGTCCTAACTTGAGCTTTGTACAAAGAGTCAGCAGCTAATAAGGTGTAAAGTACTTTTTAGCTTTGAAAAAAAATCTCAGTTTCTGATAGGCAGACTTGGCAACAGTGCGCACGTGGTGGTTCCAAGAAAAGTTAGTGCTCGCATTTACCTCTAGAATTTACAGTAGATACCATAGGAAGGATTTTACTTCCATGAGAATATTGGTTGCATTATCCCTTGATGTTTTATTTTTTAGAGAAAACAGTTTAAAAACTGTTTTCTCTTTTAAAAGGTATTGAAGTCAACCATATTTTTCTTTCCCGTTTCCAAAATGATCTCGATGTTTTGATTAATCATCTGTATCGGCTGTTCCCTTAGCTGTTTCCAGCCACGATGGATGTTTTTTGCCAATTACATCATTTCTACATCAATTTTCCAAAATGAGTGCTTCCTTCTCCTGAAGCAAATCCTACTTAAGCCCCATGATCGATGTTTAAAACTTTAACCTGAAAAAAATTAAAAAACAAGCTTTCATTTCAAGGGTATAGAAAAAATGCTGTCTTTTTGAAATATACATTTATAATTATCCTACGAGAAGTTATTTTTAATGAGTTTAGACAAAATATATTTAAAGTATTTCTTTGTCTTTTTTGTTTTTCAAATTTGTATACACTCTTTGCAGCTTCTATTCTTTGATAACTATGCAATATAAGTAATCAACAAATTATATGTTGTCACCAAGAAAAGCTCAACTGACTTAAATTTTTTCATCCCTATCTAAACTATTTTAAAGTAATAAATTAAAGCTGGTTAAAAATAGAATATTACGTCTTATGCAAATACCTATGAAAGAGCTTCTTTACCGTTGTAAAGTGATTTGTGGGCAAATCAATTAACTTCAAAGCTGTCTTCTGAAATGTTAACACAACACACAACCGCATAGTAATGAACCCCAGAAACATAGAGTCCTTAAAAGGTTTTTGCAATTTGATTTTTTTATATATCTATGATTATCTATAAGTTATTTCGCGGTAATCCTAAGTAAAAAGTTGTCTATAAAATATAAAAACATCAGTCATTGATTAATTAGTGAGCTGTTAAAATTTATTTATTTATACCTATAATTTAAATATGGTCTGCTTAAAAAAGCAAAAACATAATTCAACAGCTAATTACGTATATTCTAATTTTTGCATTTACATACATTGTTCTTTTGTCTAGGCTAGTTCACAATCTAATTTTAATAATACTTATATACATATATCGGAGTTTCCTAACACATTTATACATATTCATTAAACAAGAATAATTATCTTGTAAAATTTTATTATCAAGGTCAATTTTATTGACCGCACTAGTGTAAACTTTCCTTTTTTTCTGCAACTCATGCGTTTACCTGTATGCAAAGTGTTTACGAGGAACAACAGCAAATTCAATAGATATACGAGGTGCCGGCCTAAAAGTTAACCATTTTGATATAAACTTTCGTAGCATTAACTCCAGTACTAATTGATATTTAACCACAATACCATTTGATACAATAAATCACTAACGAATTGCAATCCTTTTTCAGATGCCGGCATCCGGGTTGTCAAAAAGCATTTTCGCAACTCAGCAATCTTCAGTCACATTCCAGATGCCACCAAACAGACAAACCGTACAAATGCAATTCCTGTTACAAATGCTTTAGCGACGAACCTTCCCTACTCGAACATATTCCTAAACATAAGGAAAGCAAACACCTGAAGACGCATATATGCCAGTACTGTGGGAAGAGCTACACTCAGGAGACCTACTTAAGTAAACACATGCAGAAACATGCGGAGAGAACCGACAAACGTCCCCCGATAGGACCTACTCTGGGTGAGTTGTGGTCTTTTATAAATTAAAAATTTTATTTGGAGGTTAGGTAGCTTGTAGGAACTTTTTTCTCGAATTATATTTGTGTCATTTTCTGGACTCAATAAAAAAAAAACAACCTTGGTCATTAGTTCCCAAAAGCACCCCTCGTTGTACCCTTCTGTGGCCTCTAAAATTTCAGCACTAGGCAGTCACCTAAATTAAGACATAGATATCATGATCATCATCAATCGGCTGTTTTCGTCGACTGCTGGACATAAGCCTCCCGTAGTAATTTGCGTCCCCTCCTGTCCTGAGCTGCGTTCATCCAGTTGGAATGGATACGCTTTATGTCGTCCGACCATCGGGTTGGTGGTCTTCCTTTGCTGCGGAATGCATCGCCTCGCGGTCGCCACTCTTGTCACCTTTTTCGTCCATCTGTCATCACTGATCGTAGCTAGGTGTCCGACCCAGTTCCATTTAAAAGTAGCAATCTTCTCGATGGCGTCAATTACTTTAGTTCTTCTAGTGTTGGGAAACGTATCTCTCAGAGAGAGACCCATCATTGCTCTCTCCATAGCTCTTTGTGCTATATATGCTAAAATAATATATTTTTTAATTTGATTGCACAACAAATATAGGAAGAGAAGTCAAAAGGAAGTGAGATCATTAGACGTCGATATGTCGGTCTCATTTGAACAGTGTGTAATGACTGTAAATTCGAACACTCATATTAGAAATGTCTAATTTAAACGGGAAATGTATTTTTTATTACTTTTTTTAATGAATTTGATCCTGAAATAATTTTTTTCTCCAAATTTTGATTTGTATACACGGTTTTTAATTTTTTTCTTCTAAAATGTCAATTTTGCGACACTCTCTTTTTTTTCATCAATATTTTTATGTTATTTCGAATTTTTTGTGCAATTGAAGTTGAAACCTCTGATATTTTTATAAATTTTCGGTTAATTCTCTGAAATTTTAGCTTTTTAAAAAAATTTCACGATTAAAATATTCTCATTTTTTTTTCTTCCAACATTTGGATTGAATAAAATTTCCATTTTTGTTATCTCCCGATTCAAAACTTTAGTCTGAAACTCAAACGTCAAAATTTAGGGTTGAAATTATAAATTTTTATTTTTTAAAATAATCTCGTCTTTAAATTGGAATTTTTTACTTTAACCGGAAAATTTCAATAACTTCTTATGATTGCAACTGCCAGTTTGAACTTGAAATTTTACTTTAAAGACCTTTTGTCAAATTTTCGTATTTAAACTCTACATTTTTATTACAAATTTCTCGAAATTTCGATTTTATTCTGAAAGTTTCTAGTTCAAACCTAATTTTTTTCTAAAAGCTCGATTTTAAATTTAAAATTTCCATTTATATTTCAAATTGTCGACTTTTAATTAGAAATTTCTCAATATTTCCCTTTTTAGACAAAATTTCGAGTTTAATTCTACAATTTATTTTTTTATGAAAAATATCAACATTTGCATTCAAGAATTCTGATTTATATTTTTCGAAATGTCTCCCTGTCGAGTTTAATCGTATTTTAAGTTTTTCAAATATTTTTCTGATTTTCAAATCCTTTCTCAAGTATCTAAGTTAACACTTTCATTTTCTACTGCGTTTATCCTTAAAACTCGATACAGCTTAAAAATATTGACTTTTTCGAAAATTTCAATGTTGAAAGTAGAAAAATTTTATTTTGCAAATTTTGAGACTTTTTGAAAATTTTATTTTTTTTGAACTTTGTGAAATTTTCGACATGAATATTGAAATTTCCATTTTTTTGGAAATGTGTATTTTAAACTTTTCTTTTAAAAAATTTTAAGCTTTTGTTTTCGAAATGTCTGCTTCTATTTCAAGTTCACGTTTTCACTTGCAATTTAAGATCTTCCTGCAATTAATTATAAACTTGAAATTTTGAGAATTCCTAGTTTTTTCAAAATTAAGAAAATTTAAACTCAAAATCTCCTTAAATGTTTATTTTACAAACCTAATAGTTTTTTTTACAAACTGGTCTAAAAATTCCTAAAAGTTCAATTCCAATCTTAAATTTTAGCACTTTTCTGAAAATTTCGACCCTAATTTCATAATTTCAAGTTTTTTAAACACAATTATTTAGTTTCTTGCCAAAATTTCGTCTTGATCGTGAATATTTACCAATTCCAAGTTCCTTTTCCAAATTAGAACTTTTTCTAAAAATTTTTGATATTTTTATTAGAGATTCAAACATTACTTTAGAATCAAGTTTTTTGTATTTTAACTTTGAGCCTCAAGTTTCCATATTTTTAAATCTTCAAGATAGAAAATTTCGAGTTTTTCGTGTTTCTACTTTAAATCTCAGTATTTTAATTTTTTCTTAAAATATCTGACTTAAATTTGATGTCTTGAAATTCAGAAGAAGAAACCGAAATGAATAAAAGAGACATAAATGCTGAAAAATTAAAAAAACTGGATATTTAGCAAAAAAAGCCACATTTATCCCAGCAAACATTGGCCAGTATTGACCGAATGCAGGATTGCCACTACTGGCAAACCTGTAATGATTGAATGCAGGATTGCCAGTATCGGCAAAAGCTGGCGAATCCGTAATGGTTTATTAGTGGTTGAATGCGGGATTGCCAGTATTGGCAAAGGGTGGCGAATCTGTAATAGATTCATTACTGGTTTAATGCAGAATTGCCAGTATCGGCAAAAGCTGGCGACTCTGTAATGGTTCATTACTGGTTGAATGCAGAATTGTCAGTACTGGTTGAATGCAGAATTGTCAGTACTGGCAAACTTCCATGGTTCATTACCGGCTGAATTCAGGATTGCCAGTATTGCCAAAAGCTGGCGAACCTGTAATGTTTCATTAATGATTGAATGCAGGATTGCCAGTACCGCCAAATGCTGGCAAACCTGGAATGGTTCATTATTAGTTGAATGCAGAACATTTCGAATTTAAACATGAAATCTAAAAAAGGCGCAAGCAAAATGTATGAAACAAGTTGAAATGATGCATTGACAATCGAATATAGGAAAAACAACAAAAGCAGTAGTAAATTGAAATGTCAAAAAAAACTATAAATTACATAGTAAAAAATTTCGATATTTTAGTTTTTATCCAAGAAGTTGCTTATTTTTAGAAAGGGTCTAAATTCTGTATTTAATTCCAATTTTTTGAGGAAAAGATTGCTCCAGATCGAAAGAAAAATAAGTAATTTTGAAACAACGAGAAATTTATGAAAATAAACATTAAAAACTTTTGACTTTAAAAATGAATTTCCAAAAAAAAATACATCGAAATTTTAAGTTTAAACTCCAACATTCTTGTATAAAATATGACTTTTTCCGAAGTTGACATCGGTCTTGATTTTTAAGGTTTTTGTCAATACAATAAATCAACAAATATTTTTTTGTAATATTAAAATGTTTTCCACGGCACTTGCATTTTCATAAATAGCAATTCGTTATAAAATTTAACTCTTAAGATAACATTTTCGGTTAATGATGCTACTCTAATGATGACCATAGCTACCAAAATGGCCACGATATTTCTTATGTCTTCCCTCATCACTACAGCTAATATTAGTTTAATTAATTCATAGAATTATTTTATGCAGGTTTAAATCGAGGATTGGACCACCCTTACTGGCCGAAAATGAGTCCTGACAGTGCGGAAAACATGCACGACTATCCCAACGACATTCCGCGCCAGATTTTGGAACAGAACGAGGATCTGGTCATCATCAGGCAACAACTAAGTCAGAATCATCCACCTCCGACTCCGGGTACTCCAAACAACCTCAACGCTTACGACACTTCAATATCCAAGTCCAACGCCAATTCAGCATTCACGCCAATCAATTCAATGTCCGGCCATCTTAATCTCAATCATCACCAACTGGCGCCCAATCGACCGTACATCTACGACGCGCTAAGTTTCCAGAAGCAAAACAGCCTGGACTTGCCCAAGAGCCAACCATCCAACGGGTTCCCTAATCAGTTGATTTCCTTGCATCAGATCCGAAATTACGCCCATCAGCCGAACACGAGCTTGATGGAACATTCCATACTGGGAGGACTGAAAGACAAATAGGCTGTACATGATGGGGTTTGCAAATTTGCTTTGTTTTCGTTATGATCTCTTAATTGTTAAGCTTTTTGGTATTTGAGTGTCTCAAAGTTAGAAATCGATATTTTCCAGTGATATTTGTTTTTTTTTTTTCGTACTTTGGCAACGATTTATTTCTTCATATGGCAAAAAAGATTGTTTATATCATAACTGTCATGAAAATTTTGATTTAGATTTTGGTTTACTAGAAATGTCTTTAGGCTATTACCAAATATATTACATTTAATATTTGCCCTTCAGAGGTGTATTTTATTTTTTATTATAATCTTTTCATCGACAGGTTGATAATATGTTATTGTGCATTTCATTTTAGATTTTCGATTTAAATAGCAGCTGGGTTGCAAACGAAATACTTGATAATAATAAAATTTAAATTTGTATTAAAAGGAAGAAATATGGAATGGTATATTCAGTTGCCCTTTCAATCATTTCATTAAACAAATTAATTGTAAAATCTGGGTAAAATTAATTGATTTCTGACCATTTGACACGTTGTTTACTATTACTTTTTAGTATTGTTATTGTTAAGGGTGGGTTATACGTGAAACTTTGCAAATACCCAATTTTTTTTGTTTAAACAAAGACAGGCAAAAATTGCCCTTTTTCTGTGAATATTATTAATTATGATATAAAGACATGTGAATAAAATACCTGTATAGAATATTATTTAATTTACGATTTGGGGACAACAATTATCAAACAACATAGGTAATGATTTTATTTTAATATATACATATATATAAAAAATAGCTTTTATTTAATTGTAATATATGATTGATAATGCTGCCCCCGAAATGTCCTTTTTTTATAGCTCAATTTAATTTTACTTTCCTTTATCTATATCATATAATTTATTTTTCTTGTATACTGGTATATTTTGAGTGGGTGAAAAATGATATCAACTTATAAGTATTAAATTTGAACTTCACAAGTTAAAATTTGACTTCTAGCAATAAAAATTATTAAGAGTTAACGATTGTGATATGTTAGCAGAATTTTGCATTTCTTAGTTATTATTTGAGGCTTACTTGAACTTAAACCGGTGAAAAAAAAACATTGTTATTTAAATACTTGCTCAATAATTAAGTTTAAAAATGCAATCAGATTTTTTTGTCATTATCAATATTAATTTCAAATTTGATATTTTTGTTATTACGTTATATTAACGTAATAATTTCTCGAATTTCTGGTAATATGAAAGTGTTATCAATAATATGTCCTGATTTAGAACATTTTTTTTTTGACGATCTTGGTTTTCTTTTGGTTTTTATAGGGAGATTTTTTCTTTGGTAGTAAAATAATAAATTGGCAAATCCCAAACAAATTTATATTTGCTAAGATTTTAAGCTTCTACTAATACATAAATGAACAAAGATTTTATAGTTTTTGAAATTCTGCACGCTTTCTTAAGGCTTTATTTCAATTCTTTCATTGTACCTTTTTACCATTTGATATTAAAGATTGTTGTTGTTATTATTGTTTTATACACTGCAAACAATTACTATTAACTTATTTTAGTTTTTAGCTAATAATTAACATTATCTTGCCTAGTGCCTAATCATCTCAGTCATTATTTTTTCGATCAAAAGTCTTTTGAATTTCAATAAAGTAAAAATCACTTCTTACCTGTGCTAGATACATCCAATTCTAAAATTTGATCTCAGTAAATACTTACTGTTATAAACAACTGTATAATGACAATAGGACCTAGATTTCAGAGCAGAAATTAATTATATACTTTGTGTTGAATAGTGTCCAAATCAAATTTCTTAATAAATTAAAAGGTAGTAATTACTTCTTTAGTACATGCTGAAATAATAATAATGTAACAATTTATATAATTTTTTAAGAACTGAAGCTGTGCACACTTTGTTCATTGAAGTTGGACCTCATGTCATCTAACGCAAAATCAAAGTCTCCAAAACTTATCTCTCTTAAATTTGGCTTATTTGTTATTATTTATTATAATTGCGACATTTATTGAATATTTTATAAATTTTCAGAATTGCTTTAGTTTTACAGTGACTAATTTCGATACTGGATTATTGCAATACTTTTAAAATTGAATTTCGACTTTCATATTACCATAAATTTGGAAACAAGCTTTAACTTGTTGTAAGGTTAAGTTTTGTATCTCTATTTTAAGGATTTATTTTGTAAGTAGAGCTCCTTTGTGATTTAATTTACAAAAAATGTTGTATGTATTTATAAAAAAATATCGGTTTTGTTACATACTCTATTAATAAAAGTTATGATTTCTTTAATTTGACTTTATTTTTGGTTTCCTCGCCCTTTTACTTTTTACCTCTCTCTATCATTTTATTTTCAGTTTATGTGAAACAAAAGGCAGGTAAATAAGGTATATTATTCCATTTAATTTTGTGTAAAAATTTATAACTGTGATAATTTCGTACTGAAAAACTTATAGTCAATTTGTACATATATAAATATGACTGTAAATTGCTTTAAAAGGGTGACTAATCCGAATCATGGATTTAAAACATCTTTTTTGAGAACTTCTGTTAATTTAGTGACAAAATCAACAAGCAATGTTTAAGATTGTGTCACTAAATAATTACTCTAAGGTCTGTAAAGTATTAATGTTGTAAAATGTAACACCTTTCCAAAAAAATTTTTACCTACACAACGAAATACATTCTGGCAATTGAAAAAAAAATAATTTTACTTCACATATGTTTAGCTTTCACCAGCACATTTTAGATAAGTATAAATTTTAAATTATTGATGTCCTGAAATTAATGTTATAATGTTAAATGTAAAATAAATAAATTAAAGAAATTTTTGTTTTATTTGTTTCAATGTCAATGACAGTTTAGATAATTCTAACAGAAAGCCCCTACAGTACAGTGCAAATGAAATCCGATTAGAGGTATTTCGTTTTAATTTGGTCTGGAGAGGTCATGAGGATGGATCATTGGAATTAGTTATAGTCCTAAAAATTATAAAACGACCAAATAATTTTTTTTTGAAATATCTTTAAAATTGGCTGAATTATAGTCCTTTGAAGTTCAAATTTCTTACGTCCTCTCGATTTACCGCTGAAACCATCTGTGACGTCATAAAACATGATGGAAGCCTGGATTGCCTAAAGTCGCCTTGTCTTTGCCGTGCTCTTTCAGTTAACACGTCTTCAAATCTTGTTTCCGTCGTCATTTCGTGCTAAATAATAACCAGCAAAAAATGAGTGTAAATATTGTATAGTTTCTAAATGTAGAAAAACTACTGTCATTAGCCCGGAGAAATTTTTCTTTTCCGTACCGAAAGTACAAATTTTGAGAAAAAAGTGGTGCAGAGTTATGAAAAGACGTGATAAACAACCACTTTCATGTCAGTCTTCATTATATTACTGTGAAAATCATTTTAATACAGGTATAAACCAATTTAATACAAACATAAATATGATCTACTGTAGCAAAAACAGTGGGTAACAAACAAATAAGTAAATAAATAAATGAATAAATAATATAATTGTTAAGTAAGTGAATTTAAATATAATATCGTTCGTTTTTAAAATATGATATTAAAAGAAAAAAGATGACTTTTAGCCCTGTTTTTAATCTTCATTTTTTATTAAGTTTAATATTACATAAGTGAAATGTACCGTCACGGGTTTTTATTTAATGTATTTTTATCAAATACAACAAAAACATTGTTGTAGGTGAAAGCAGATGGATCTTTGTGATAACTTCTTCATTTTTATTACATTCAAATGAACTTTATGTTCCGGTGTGATTTTTGCTCGTACATTGCAATGATTTCCTTCTCTTTTTACTTACACATATCCAATCCAGATCTCTTCCAGGTCTGCCACAAAAATATCTATTGTTATAAAGAAATAACACTTTTACCATCCTTAAATATAAATAATGTTTTTGTTAATAAGTCGTTCTCATACAAAAAAAAAAACTCAAAACCAGATATGGGTATCGACATACTGCATAAAAATGACATCACTAGATCTCTCACTAAATATTTACTAATTTCTTAAATAACAATTACTATACACTAATCAATATTAATTATTTAGGTAAGAATAAGCACTTCAAAAGTTTATTCTTCAGACCCTTATTGACCGGAAATATTATGTTTTTTTCAATTTATTTAACATTTCTTCGGCCCAGTTTAGAAATATTTAAATTTTTATGGTTTGTTGACATTTTTCTAAACAGTTTTTGAAATGCGACTACGTGATATTTAAATTTATTGAAAACGTCGCTTCATGACAGTTCACAAATTAAGAGGTTATTTTATTTTACATAGAATAGGAATAATGAAAAATAGGAGACCAAAAATTAGATATGGAAAAAATAAAAATTTTGTTTTTTTTGATAAATTAGGAAAATATAAAAAAATACATAAAAAAGTTGTAGCACTGGACATCGATGTTTCGCTCTCATTTGAGCTCGTCAGCAGTGCATAACATGGAAAGGGAAAAATGAAGAAGAAATACTTAAAAATATTTTATTTTTTTAAATATAAAAAAGAAAACTAAAGAAATTTTAACATGAATAGACGTTTTATCATCAATTTACTGTGTTAAAAATTTAAATATTTGAAGCCCGATCCACAAGAAACAACTACTCCGAGGGCTAATACCCCTTCCGGCATTGAACTACACTTGTGGGTCGAACTTACATGCTCTTGGTGACTACTGTTCCTAACCGCTGAAATCTATTCAGCTTGGTAGTTAGAAGCACTCACCATTTGCGGAGTCCGTTTGTTCCGTTAGAAGAATAGGTTTATTCTTCATGGTAGAAAGTAGTGGAATAGTCTACTTTGCACCTCAAATTTTTGAACTGGTATATAGAGGATTTTTCGAAAAAAAAATCTATAATCGTTGCTACATCCACTTTCCGTAAATTTTTGTAATCACCACAAACAAAACCTTTTTCCATTGTTGATTATTTCCCGACAACAACAAAATAAAACAATTCATTGAATTCACGCTGACCCTATAGTTTATTAATTTATAGCATATACTTAGTATATAGGCAGCAACAGCCGGCATATTAACCAGGTCGTGCCTAGTAACGTCACACAACATTTACCGAGTGGCCTGTACCATAAATACTTTAAAGTGCAATAACTTATTCAAATTTAAAAATATTGAAATAATTACTTCGGCAATTTTATAAGTTTTCTTTGTACTATCACGTAACGTTAAAATTAGTAGTACTTTTGACAAGTGGAAAGTTCCTAATTAGAGATGGTCAACTCGACTTATGAAACCAGTTCAACTCGAGTTGAGTTTTACTCGAGTTAAACCGGTTAGAAGGGTCAACTCGATTTACTAAACCGGTTCAAATCAAGTTGAGCTTAACTCGAGTTAAACCGAGTTAGAAAGTAGTCAACTCGATTTAATCGGCGTATCTTGCATTTACATGGAATCAGCAGACCGCGTCAACTCGGTCCAGGCTGAGTCATGTCCTTAATAAAGACTTTGTTGGTGACAATATCACTGTTTCATAGACTTTATGTATTCATTTAATTAAATGTGTAGTGGAGAGCATATCGTGTTCAAGACTATCTGCCATCGCCAACTAATATAAACAAAACAGGAGCAATTAATATAAGGAGACTGGGTAGTGCGTTTGCTAGAGGAATAATTAGTTAGGTCGATTTACCAAACCGATTTAATTCCAGTTTACTTAACTCCAGCTAACTCGGTTTATATCGGCGGAACGGGCTCGAACTTTGTTTAATAGCAAACCGTTTTGGGTAACTCGATTTGAAATTGTACCAAATCGGTTTGAGTAACTCGGTTTGAATTATGTCAACTCGATTTGCAACCTCGGTTTGGCTCACTCGGTTCGAAACCAATTTGCGTAAATTTTCAAACCGGTTAACTCGGTTTGAAATATTTCTGAGTTGTCCCATCTCTAATTGGAATATGGTTTTAAAAGTTTGGTTAAAAAAATCTTCAGTATTTTTGTTTGAAAAATCCGCCACCTTTTTTGCTTTAAAACGCTACAACCAAAATAATTTTTCACGTATAAAAAAAATTAAGTGTCCCTTAAGTTAAATCTTTATTGATAATTATTAACTTCATAATATTTAGCAGCTTCATTATAACTTAGTAGCACATAATACGTTAGTTGCAACTATAATACGTTAGTTACCTATTAGATACGAATTTCATTTTAAAAGTTTTTTTATGCCTTCGTTGTCAATGATACGATAAAGCTTTGAATGGAACTCGATTATTAGCAGTTTAAAAAATCTCGGACGTGGCCAGACGACTTGGCTAATGCCTCGTCGCCTGGCAACGTCCTGGATTATTATAAATCGCATAATAATCTTGTTGCATTAATAGCTATTAATTACATATATCATAATAATCACTTTAGATTATTTCGGATGGAAATACTCAAAATATTTGAAGTAATCAAGATAGTGTACTAGCTCCATGAAAAGGATATCTTTTATACGGGAAGCGTCAATTGCGTCCGGATTTCGCATTTCTACGGCAATTGCGTCCCATACCACTCCCTGAACCACCGACAGTTGCGTCCCAGCACGAAAACTAGTTTACGTCAATTGCGTCCGGGTGCGTAAAGCTTAGGTCTACTCACAACGTTTTACTTTAATAAACATTGAAATACTACTGTCTACAAAATCATTTTATTTTAATCACACATAAATAATTATACACACGCGTAAAAAATACAACAAGAAAATACATACCCATGCATTACAAAATAAATACTAAATAGGCAGGAATTTATATGAAACTTTTCTTACAAATTCAATTATGGTTAAGCGTTTATTTAACAAATCGTTCATTGCCTCACGTAAACAAATTTCTTTCTCTGCTACGAATTTTGATTTTTTCGTATTGCTTCTTAATTGCACATACACTTCACTTTGAATTCCTTTCAAAACTTTATTAAAGGTAAAAATGTTTGGATACGGAGCATTAAATTGTCTATTTAACTTCGCATGAAACAACTCATAGCCGTTGGTTGTTCTGTTTGTCGAATTTAAAAATTCTACCCAAATTGAAGGAGGAAAAATTACATCCTCAGACAAATACGTTTCTAACAGGTAATCGCAAAATTGTGTTGCTTTCTCATCTGTAGGGAGAATAGTCATATACCAGGCAACCAATAAAGTTCGTGCGGTTTTTCTTTATTGTCTACTTTTATGAATTATATTCAGTAAACAGGATGCAGTGGTGGGGTAATTTTATATATAGGTTAAAACTTATGTCAGGGAGTATCATTCAGTGTATTTGATAAGTTAGATTACTTTGAATTAAAGTGCAAAATCTTTACTAGAGTATGGCCGTGTCAAATGCAATAATTCGTGCTTGTTTACTTTATGAATTCAAACTTGGTACCAAGGTTGCAAAAGCTTGTCGTAAGATATGCACTGCTTTTGGGGAAGGTACTGTAGCTGAACGGACGGGTTAGAAGTGGTTGAAGAAATTTGCCTCTGGAGATGAAAATCTGGAAGGTGAACCTCGCTCCGGAAGACCATCAACGATCAACAAAGACGATATCAAGCTGGCGATCGAGCAGTATTCAAGTCAGACATGTCAAGCTCTTGCCTTAAGATTAAATGTGAGTGATGAAACTATTCGCATACATTTGCACCTGCTTGAGAAACGATGGAAGTTAAGCAAATGGGTACCACATGAATTGAGTGAAACGAACAAGTTACAGCGCTTAACAATCTGTCCATCATTGCTTTCCCACCACAATTTAATGTCGTTTTTTGACCGGATGTTGACGTGTAATGAAAAATGGATTATGTACTGCAACAATAAGTGCTCATATCATTGGCTAAGCAGTAAAGATCCGGTGACGTTGACTGCTAAGCCAAACATTCACCAACAAAAAATTCTGTTATGTGTATGGTGGACTACAGCAGGAATAGTTCACTATGAGCTTCTGCCAAGTGAACAAACCATTACTGCTGAAATCTACCCAGCACAGCTTACAGAGATGCGGTCGCCCTAAGTCAAAAACAGCCTGCTCTGGAGAACAGAAAAGGTGTTGTCTTTTATCAGGAGAACGCAAGATCACATACAGCAAGAATCACGCAGGAAACTATAGCGTGACTACAATGGGAAATTCTACCTCACCCTTTGTACTCACCAGACCTTGCTCCAAGTGACTGCCACCGGTTTTTGGCCTTGGACAACCACATGCGGAATCGGCGATTTGAAAATAAAGAGGTTTTGGAAAACGAGGTGATACACTTCTTCATTTCCCAAAAGCAAGATTTTTACAAAAATGGGATATGTGATCTTGTGTCTAGATGGGAAAGGGTAATACTTGATGAGGGTGATTATTTTTCCATAAATCCAAGTTAAACCCATTTTTTGTGTTACTATTTCTAAACCTTCAAAACCGCACAAGCTTTTCTGGTTGCCTGGTAGAATCTGTAAAAACTTCAGACATTTGTTCGGATTTAACAAATGGAAGGCCAAAAAAGCATTTCCAAAAATTTCCCATCTCTGATTTGCTGCGGTATTCCTTTGAAAACCCCAGGAACTGGAATTTTTCTATACCAGCTTTGCCCCAAATGGAAACGACATCCCCTGATACTTGTTTTTAAGAGAACTGTTTGAGCAGCGATATGGATCGATCTCTCAAAGTCCATAAATAGTTTTTCTGGCGAAAATGCAAGACCTTCCTTCAAACAGCTGTTCGCCACATAATGAAAGCATTGTATATAAGTTTCTGTAGTTTTGTTGGGAAGTAAAAAATATACAAGCGGCACATAGGAATCGTGGTACATGGCGTGGAAAGTAAAGAGTTGGTAGAAATACTTTGGGAAACTTTTAAAGGTGCCATCCACATGAATGTTACTTTCACGACACAACACTTGCAAGTTTTTCTTCGTTGAGAATCCCAAAATATTGTTCACTTTATCATTCACTATCACAAAATTTTCACCACTATTTGTCTTTTTGTCCATGTTTGCTACAGTAGCCAGAGTTTCTTTCATCGATTTAGGCGTGTACCAGCAGCTCGTGCTTTCTGCATACTACGCTTAACAAGCGCTAAATTAGTTTTCGTTAGCTTTACTATATCACCCTTCTTTAAAGTTGAATGAATTACTTTAGTAGGTCTTGCACATATATCCTCCGTAGCTTTGCGCTTTAAGCAATTGTTTAACCGTTGTTGCTGGATTTTGTGTTCCGTCGCCTTTGGATGGTTGTATGGAGAAAGTTCCAGTTTGTACTGAAACCTTCTCCACAAAGAAGTTGTCTTCTTGATGTTTGTTGAGTTTCAAGAATGAGGTACATGTTTTTGTACAGCAAGCCCAACTTTCGATTACATTTGCCAAGTGTTTGTGCAAACGAAACTTATATCCTTCTATCACCAAAATATTTTTACCCTTTTTACTTAAAATAATTTCCATATTGTATCACACTTGGTGTTTTTAAAACAACTGACCTCTTACTAACTTCTTGCTCTCCATGTATACGAATATGAATCACTTCACCCTCACACAATTAGTGCAATTTGGTATTTCCTAATGAGCTAACTATTAGAGAACAGGTAAACAGAACGCAATCGACCTAACTCCTTACCAGATCGCAGGATGCAATTGACGCTACTTCAGACAGTAATTAAGCAACTTCGGACGCAACTGACCCCAATCCCTCTTATATGATTAACAAAATTAAAAAAAACAATAATCGATGTTTCCATATTTACATAAATCTTATGTAGCTGCGCAAATGTGGTCCCAACCATTAATTTTACAACTTCACTTTGATCAGGGGCTCTAAAGCTCAATGAAAATTAATACTTATACTTATGTACGTTAGAAATAATATTACAGAAAAATTAACAGCAATGACGTGTCCTTCGTAAGAGCTTCATTTACAAAATTAAAATGTACATAATCATTTTATTTTAAAATCCTTTTTTTTACGTAGCAGCTGCGATCACTATTTGTTGAAAATTTTTATTTTTTCAAATTTCAACTTCGAAAATTTCGAAACTTTTGATTATTATTTTGAACAGTTTTGTCTATTGAAATTTAAATCTATTTTTGAAAATGCTGACTTTTTTGAAACTGGAAATATTTCCATATTTAAACTTTTTCCAAAATTTTGACTTTTTTGAGAATTTCGATATTTTCTCAAAATATGTATTCTCTTTTTTGTAAATGCAGACATTTTTGAAAAATTCGACCTTTGTTGAAAGCTTTAACTTGTTTTAAAAATTCCATTCCTATTGAAAGGCATTTTCTTCGTCAGTTGCTTCTGCCACACATTTTAAAAATATCTACTTTTCTCAGAATGTCGACTTTTTTTCAAAATATTACAAAAACTCTTCTTTTGCAATTTAAAATATTACGTTTTGTTTAATTTCGACTTTCTGAAAATTAACACTACAAATTTGACACTTAACATTTCGGCTGTTTTCGAAATTTGACGATAATATTGTATCTTTTTTTGTAATTTCGACCTTTTTTAAAAATCATGATTTTTTATCGAAACTACTGTGGTGATTCAAGTCCTACTAAACTGCTCTATTTGATCGTTTTTATTTAATTGAATTTTATTCAATTTTTCTTGAAAGTAGTAAACCTACAAATTACAAATACTGTATTATAAAAATTCTTTATAACATAACGTCACATAACAGACGTCTTAGCAGTTCACAAATTAGATAAGGGTTATCTGTTAGGCCTGATTTGTTTCAAGTTTCAATTACCTAAACTCGAGAAAAAGGCACAAATATCAGTTTCAAAAGAACATTTTAAAGTCCGCTGTCGTAAAAAAAAGCTGGTAAGCTGGTAAATATCGATAACGGAAACCGTAGCAAATATCTCAGCAAGACCATGTGGTGATAGATCCAAGGGATTTTACCTTCAAGAAACGCCCTTATAAACACATACAATTGTAAGTTATTTAAATTACAATTATCGAAATAAAACTTGTAGGATAAAGATGGCACCATTCAAAAAAGGGTTTGCAGTTTGATTTGCACTAAAAAATCCTTTTCAAAATTTATTTAAGGGTTAATTTGGGTTAGAAATATTTAAATTAGTATAAATTCTGCATACTCGTGCTCTCTAGCAAGATTCAGAGGCTGGTTTTTCGGTCCCCAGATATTAAATGTAGGGGCGTAAACAAGTAACACCATTAAGCAATTTTACAGGATAGGTACTGAACTCCGATGAAACTAGTTTAAAAAACGTGGTCAAGTACCGGACATATGCAAACTAATACCAAATAGGGGAGTTTTAAAAAATCAGCAAATTAGAATTCAAACAACTCACTTTGTCAGTTAAGAATTCCCAAGAGTTTGTGCAGAAAATTCAGAATGGAGGGTTGTTGGAGGGTGAAATGCCGGTTTCTTTTGATGTTTCTTCCCTCTTTCCTGGCGTACCCATACCTCAAACCTTATTATACCTTCGAGATCTGCTGGAATCTAATAACCTTTCAGGCAAAATTATTGACGAATATATTTTATTAACGAAGATATGTATGGATCAAAATTATTTCCAAATTAAAAATGAATTTTATGAACAACTTGAGGGCGCAGCCATGGGAAATCCTTTGTCACTTTTCATGGCTGAGCTCTTCATGAGAGCTTTTGAAAATCGTCTTAAAAATGAATGTAGTTTGTTTCCTAGGGTATGGATTAGATATGTTTTTTTATTTTTGCTATTTCGGACACAAAAAATCAAAATTTAGATAATTTCATTGATGTTTTAAATTCACGTTTTCCAACGGTTAAATTCACCGTAGAATTAGAGAAAGAAACAACTTTACCATTTTTAGACACTTTAGTTATTAGGAATAAAAATAGATTAGAATTTGATGTATATAGGAAAGATTCCAGTACCTTCCGCTATATAACTTCTGATTCTAACCATTGCATCCAACACAAAATGGCAAGCTTCAATTTCCTTGCCCATCGCCTTCTGAATCTTCCTCTTAATAGGGAAAGATTCAGAAAGGAGTTGAAGACAATTAAACAAATAGCTGAAGTTAATGAATTCGATCCAAATATTATTTATAAAATTATTAATAAGAAAAAATTCAAATGTGAATTGGTGAATACCACAACTTTGCAAGCTGATGAAAACAAAAAAAAAGGTTCGTCTCACTTCCATTTGAAAGTCCGGTATTTACCAAATTTCATGTAGGGATTGTCCTCAAAAGTATGTCGGGCAAACTAGACGATCTCTTAAAATCCGACTGAAGGAACATTTGGCTCATTTGAGGTACGGAAGAACTGAGAAGTCAAGTGTGGCTCGACATGCCTTTGAATTAGATCATAGGATAAATAATATTAAATTGTTAAGAGTAGTAAATAAGAATTATATATTAAATGCATGTGAAAGCTTAGCCATCCATAAGGCTGGAGACAACCAGCAAAAAAAAAGGCAAAAATGTGAAGTTGAAATTTTCACAGAAAAAAATTTAGAAATAGTGGAAATTTTAAAAGGTCGACATTTTTAAAAGGTGAAGGTTTTTAAAATGTTAAAATTTAAAAAAAAGTCCTACTTTTCAGAAAAATTAAAATTATTTCAATAAAGTCCACGTTTTGAAAATTTTCATCGAACAAATTTCAAATAGTTTTTCAAAAATAGACAAAAATTGAAATTTTAAGAGAAAACAAAAAACTAAAAAAAGAAACCTTGAATTTTTTTCAAAAATAAAGTGGAATTTTCAAAAAAAATGAAAATTTTGAGTGGAAATTTTTAAAATAAATAAAATGTTTAAAAAACTTGAAATTTGGAAAAAAGGAGAAATTTTCAAAATACATCAAAATTTTGCGAAAAAATCGAAATTTTGAAATAAATATAGAAATTCTCAGAATAAATAAAATGTTGAAAAAGGACCAACATTTTGAGAAAAAAAATGGAAATTTGAAAAAAAGTGTAATTTTGAAAATATGAAAATTATAAATATCGAAATATCAAAATAAAACACAAAATCTTCAACCAAAAAACTAGAAACGCGTGGATATTTTCTAAAGTTATTTTTTTAATTTAAAATTTTTAAAAAACAAAATTCTTTAAAAAATTGTAAACATTTTTAATAAGTTCGAGGTTTCCAATCAGTCAGGATTTTCAAAAATAGTAACAATTATGAAAAAGTTTGAGATTCGCAGTCCGTCTAAATTTTCAAAAAAAAGTCAAAATATTCAAAAAAGTGAAAGATCCAGAAAAAGAAGAAACATGAAATTTTTGCAACAGAAATAAAGTAAAAAAGCCGAAATTTTCAAATAAATCCAAATTTAGAAAAGAGACCATTTTAAAAATCAGTTTTTTAGACAAGAGCGGGATTTAAAAAAATATATCGAAATAAAAAAAATGATTTTTTCACAACTAGAAAACGCCACCCGTTAATACAAAGCATAAAATAGTGGGACATTTTGTTAATGTATTAAAGTTTAAATTTCAAAAAGAACAAGACAGAATTTTGAGAAGTGTAAAAATTTATTAACAAAAATTTTGAAAAAAAAAATCAATCTTTTTTTTAATAATTTTCTCTGAATTTCGGGTGTAAACAAAAATTTCAACCAATACAATTTCATTTTTGTAAATTTTAGGAATTTTTCAAAATTTGAATTTTTTATCAAAATTTATCGGGAGTTTTTGAGCTTGAAACTTTTAACATTAAAAATTTTTATGTATTAAAAAAATTCAAAATCTCTAATTTAACTCGGAAATGTTGAGGTTTTTGTCTAATTTGCAAATGAAATCACAAAATTTCAACTTTTTCTAAAAATTTTATGAATTTATTGCATTTGAACTACAAACTTACCTAAAATGTTCAATTTTTCCAAAGATATTTTTAAAATGTTGATTTGAAACTCCAAATCTAAGCTTTTTATAAATGCTTATCAGATTTTTAAATATTTGGACTTCAATGATAAAAAAGCCATCGAGTCATGAATATAAAAAAAATGTACCTTATTTTTATTTTTCTTTATATGACAAAATATCTTCTATCCAATAAATCGATAAATTGCATTTATCGATATATTTATTCCGATAAATTCTACTATCGATATGTACTGCCCGATATATTGTTCGATACGATACATCGACAGATTTATTTTTCCTGTCATCCCTACACTCCAGAACACTCCAGCTCTGTCTCTCTCAAAGACCATTTCTCCACAAACCACTAACAATATAGACCGGCAACAACAATTGCAAGATTTTGATTGGTTTGCGGCGCTTGAGTTAGACTCCCTATTGTAAGATGCCGCTCATAGCCGGATATTTTGTAAGCACTTCCAGCGTTTTCAATCATAACAAATGACAAATTTCAGTCGGCTAATGGCGGCGAGGCAACTGTTTTGTTTTCAATGTGTTAATTAGCAAATTTTTAATTTATTTTCAACATGTATGTGTTTCAGGAACAGGGTCAATGACCATGAGGTGAGGTTTTTTTTTAAAAAAATTCATCATCTAGCATGATTACAGCATATCATTACCACATCACCCCAAATCAAACAAAACTAGTAATATATTCACAATCAATAGAAGGTTCTCAAGTTCTAGTATCCTGAAATCTGTAGGCAGCATCCAACATTTTGCATCCCCTTTACGTTAGCAGAAAACTATCTTAAGCGTTCAAATATTCTTTTGATCGAAGTTTGTCTGCTTTATGATTAAATGCAATGACCCATAATTCTTGAAAAATGTGTCAAGAATCTTTGGTACATCGACTAGTAGCACTTTTATCATGCTACAGTTGCAAAAATGCAGTGTTTTGCACAGATAATCTAGTTCTTGAAGATAGTAATCTTATTTCAGGAAGGGAATATCGTGGAGCATGGGTAAAACCACTTTGTTATCCAACAAAAACGTTTGCCCTATATTTCATGAAGATTACGATGCAATCATGGGGGTTATTCGCAATAAACCGTATTTGCCTAATATAGTTAGAATAATAACAGGTAGAATTGAAGATGTTATTGATTTAACCTTTATTCTGAGTTTAGAACTCGATAACGTTATTGTTAGTTATATTATAAGACTTAGTATTCGAACTTTGGTCCATGCATACTACCAAAACATCAATAAAATTATTAATGGTCGGGATAAAAGATTGCAATCTGTGAATGATCCTACAAAATGGCGAGCAATTTCAATTTTATAGAAAAGAAAATTGAAAAAGTGAATAAATTGTTATTAATATTAGCTCTCATGAATAAAGCATCTCGATTAACAATAAAAAGGTTTTCTTTGTTTCAATTTCATGACATTCACAATGGAATCATTGGTATTCTTCACAATAAACCTTTTTATAAGTATTGTTACAAGTATATCATGCTTATAAGTTTAATAAGGAAGCAATTAGTAAGAAGTACTGTTGTATGTTTGTTGATAAGCATTCATTATGTAATGAGAATGCTTCAGTTTTTTGAGGGGCTGCATCATTGTATGAAAATTTTGAACCAATTGTAAGAAGTTTCCTGTGTATACCTATTTTTATTGGGTTATAGACATTATTATTGGCTATTACTATTTTCACTTATTTTTTTGATGTACATAACAAATATTTAATATACTTATGAGAAAGGATGCTGTTTTTATTGATACCTTATGATTATTCCCTAGTAATGGATTTTAAAATTATTGTAATATGTGAACTATTTTTTGTTGTGCAAAGTACTTCGCTCAAATTTAACGAAGAATTTTTCGCAAGAAAAATGGGTAACCCATTTACGTACAAAATAATTGAATTTAAATTTCCCGCTGGTCCCGCCTTTAATTACTCCATAATAAATTTATAAATTTAAATTCGGCTTCAGCGCCATCTCCGAACAGGAAGTATAAACTCTGATGACATTATCTAGGCCAAATTACACGACCGTTACGCATCTATAGTGTTAGTTGTTTGTGCATTTCTCTATGACTCTCAATAATAGTTAGTTCTATATTTATGTGCTTTTTAGAACTACAAACGATTTGAACTGCCACAAAACGAAAGTAAACATAACCTATATGTGTAATTTAAAATTCAAACAATTTGGAAAATTGAATTAGCAAGCACATTTTAACAAGTTATTTGTAAATGGATTACGATGGAGAGCAAACACAAGCTCAGAAATCGGGTTCTGAACCAGTACGCAAGAAAAGAGCCAATATAGCATATTCTATTGTGACATATGAAGCAGATGTAACGACGGCTTTCCAGATGGACGTGGAAAGTTTTTTGATGAAATATGAAGAAAAGAAATCACTGAAATTCAATACCTTCGCAGCGATATGGCAAGAAATGGGATTTTCTTTTGTATTTGGGTTAGTAACTAGATTTAGATTACCAGTTTCATAACTCGTAGACAAAATCCCAGAGTTCATGTCTATTAACAAAGTTCCCTGTGAACAAGCAGCAATTCTAAAGCTTGCTTGCTCGCCTGTATGGTATGGTGTCTGGAAAACTAATTTATCTGAATTCTGCAGATTTCAATGCCCAACAAACTTTATAGATCCTCTTGAGAAGTTTGAGACTGTCTAGAAATAAAATTGTCGATTTGTCTATAGACTGTCATGTGATATTGTCTATGGGAATGTATTAGCCTTTAACGGTACATTTACACTAGACACTTTATTGTGTACATTTCTCTTTCAGATAAAATATATAAAACATTTTGTCGAGTAATTTATCTCAGCTGTGTAAATAAATCTTGGAAAGCTTCTCTCAGGATAGTCGACACTTAATATATTTTATTTCAGAGTGAAATGTATGAAATTAAGAGTCTAGTGTAAACATATTGTTTTGACTAATTCTCCATTTAATGGTAAAAAGTTTAAAAAATGCTATATATTTTTTATATTACAAAATAGAAGACTATCAAGTTAATTTCACAGGCAGAGGAGTTTATTTGACACCAACACCAAGCTTTTTGCTCGTTTAGGAGTTGTATTTTTTTAAAACAGATAACTTTTTTTTGTCTATTTTATTATAGTGGACCCTTTTTTTTTAATGTGCTGCCCCCTCCAACCATAAATTATGCTACTGAAAGTGACTCACTGTCTTAAGAGACTTGCCTATCAATATGCTGGATCAGTCGCGAATACAGAGGGAGGTCTATTTAATAAATCTTTAAGCAATGACTGACAGAAAGTGCACAGCATAAGGGGAGGTCTAGGATCACAAAAATTCAAACAGATGTTTCCTAATATTAGGTGAGCACTAAGAGAGAATTTTTTAAAGTTCGACCTCAAAGATAATAAACATAGGCATTAACGGAAAAGGCAATTTTTATGTAATGAATAATACAAAAGATTGTATTTAAAGTCGCTTATAAGCATTGAGAGCCGACATCAATGATCAATGTGTCTTCACCCTATTTAATCCAAATTTTGACTTTTTACAAATTCTTTCTTTTATTTTCTAAAACATAAGCTTTAAACTCGAATTTTTGGCATTAATTTGGCACTGGCGATGGTTAAATTAAAATGTGGAGGAAAATTTCCTTTTAGAGATTTTGAGGTTTTTTCTCGAAATTACGCGTTTATAGTCAACATGATCTGCACACAGAAAAATTGAGATTTTTTTCAAAATTTCCGCCTAAAATGTCAAATTTATAATATACCGAAATTAAACATGTTTTTCAAACTCCAAATATTTACTGAAATTCTGAGAACAGATGGAAATTTCGACTTTCAAATTAAGCCATTAAATTCTAAGCTTCCAAAAGAAAAAACCTAAATTCCGACAAGAAAAAGAGAGCTTATTTTTAGAAATTTTTCGTTTTTTTTTTCTCATAAATTTTGGTGTTTTCTGTTTTAAATTTCAGATAGGAATTTTAAAGTGTGTTTTTTTTTAATTTCGACTTTGGAAACGAAATGTTGAGAATAACGCCCACGTTTCAAGACAAAAATTAAAATTTTAAAATAAAGCTTAAAAATTTCTTTTATTTTTTATTTCTTAAAATTTCGAGATAACACGTTAAAATTCTGAAGTTGAAAAAAATCGGAACAAGTTCAGAGAAATTTCTATTTTTTTTGTCTTAAAACTTTGGAAAAGAAAATCTCTCCTTGATTCTTTTTTATTCATTCATTCTTCGAATTTTTTCGATTTCCGAAGTTGAAGACTGTTATGAATTAAATTTTGATGAAAAAAAGTCGTAATCTCAAGATTGTAAAAATTATTTTTGGTGGGAAGTTCAATAAAATCATAAATCGAAGCAAACAGCATTTTTTAATTGCATAAAAGTATTCTAATGTCTTATCTAAAAAAGAGCTCTGCCAATGACGTTTTCGATAAAAGAACAAAAGAATAAAGTTCACCTCTTTAGTTTTTTTTCCACAAATAATCCGAAAGGTATTAGCTTATTTCAAATGTCTTTTTATCGAGTGTTTATCAATAAAAAATGCTTGTCATAATTTAACCAACAGTTCTTTAAATGTGCAAGGTCCCATTGGAGAGGATCGAAAAATGAACACGCTGTATATGCTATATTTAAAACAATTTAATTTATGTTTTCTTTTTTTTTTTCAGGGGAGATGAACATTACTTCATACTTAAAAGGTTTCTGCAAAATGCATTCTTCACACTAAAAAAGTTCATCGTCTACCCTAGGAATATCTACATCCAAGTTGGAGCGCTATACTTACTCTATTCTCTCTACTTTAAACAACCAATTGAGTAATTATGATTATACGAGTGAATAACAAAATGATAACATCTGATTTTCAGACAATGGATAAAAATTCGTTTGACAATGGCCGAATTGGAAAAGTTTCAAGAATTATGCACACAGCTGAGGAAAAGGAAAGAATTTCAAGCTTTGTACGTGTACGCGAAATTAATCCAATCAGATGCTTTTATTTACACAGCTCTTAAATTACCGTTAGGTCCTGAAGAGCAATATTTGAAAGGTAGACCACATGATTTTGATGATACTTTTACATCGAAGGCATCTGAAAGTTCTATAAACAAAATCCATCAAGTATTAAATGAAAACAACTTTTTGACCAATTTTAAGGAACTAAATGAAAAATATACAAAGGCTCTCCAAAAGTATTCAAGTAAGTTCTGGGCTTATTCTTTTTTTTATTATTAATATAGACAAGGTTTGGATGAATTGATAGAATAAAAAGAAATGTTCAAAATACTTTTTTGGATTCATTGAAAGTATATGTCTTTGTTTCATTAATCATTCAAACAGTATAATCAAATGCACAGGCCAATATGTTGGAATATTTATCAAATTTAGAGTTTGGCAGCCATGCTCAATCTTTTAAAGCTCATCAGTTTGTGATACTTAACTTGAATGCTAACAAATATTCCAACAAGTATTGGAAGGGTGCAAAATACAGGGTGGAGAAAACGAAAGTTATTGCAAAGATTTCAAAGATTTTTGATATTTAAAGGGAACACTCGACATTTTTGAAACCTGCACATTTTTTTATGCACTGGACATGAAATATATAATTTTTGAAGTAATTCAAAATTTTTTGGTTTCATTTTATTATATTAATTCAGTTTTTAGAAGACCATGACTCATCGTTATTAGTTTTAATCAATTGCCAATTATATGCTGAACACCTAAGGTGACCAGATAAAATCTATTTAAGGGAACAGTTCTCTATTTTCAGCTTCTGTACCTTAGGTGTTTTAAAAATGTTAAAAGCAGGACTTCAAACCGGAACTGAACCGAAAACCGAAAAAAAAAACCGTTATTTTCGCCGGAACAAAACTGAAAAAGTATCGGTTTATATCGGTTCGTCGAATTTATATACTTAACATATTTTTTTTTATATTTAATAATGGAATTTTTTTAGAAATTTCAATTTTTTTTCAAAATTTTACAAAATTGCATGCAAGTTTCATCTCATCTTCATCTCCCATTTCTGATTAGATTAAATTAGAAACTCACAATTTCCACATTTTCTAGAAAATATTCACTTTATTCTTAAAATGTCAATCCAAATTAAAATTTTAAGTTTGACTTAAATGCTTTTTCAAGATTTTCGACTTTTTCTTAAAATTTTGACTTTTATCCGGATATTACTTGAAATATTTCTTTTGTTCCCCTAAAATTTCTAGTTTAAAATAAAAAAAATTCTTCTGTTCTATCTCTGGAATAAAATAGTAGCGTGTTTTTCTTTCAAGCTAGGGAAACTCGGTTTTCTTTACACATTTTTTTCGCAAATTCGAGTTTTCCTGGAAACTTTTTTTAAAAAATTCGAAATTTACTTCTTTCTTTAAATTTCACTTTTTTTTCCTAATTTAATATCTCTATTTTTTGAAGTTGTTAGTCACATTTAAGATTTTTTGTGAATTTCACTTCAAATTCCACTTTGATTTTAGTATTCCATTTTTTTTTTCGAAATTCCAAATTTAAATTCCTGCTACAGACTTCCTAAATGTTCCAAAAATTCCAAGATATAATTTTTTCTCAAAATTTTTGCTAAAATCTCGCAATTTCAACTCTAACCTAGAAATTTTTAAATTTGAAGTCAAAATTTCAACAAAAAGTCCAACATGATATTCCAATTTAAAGCCGGGATCTTGGCATTGGGGTCGAAATTTTTACAGTAAACTTAAAATCGTGACATGTTAGAAAATGTATAAATTAAACTTGCAATGATTTTATTTACGTTAAAATAGTAATTTTCATTCTGAAAACTTTAGATTTTTTTCTCAAGATTTCGACTTTACCCTCAAAACTGGGATTTGTTTAGAATTTAGAGTCAAAATTTTGTGTTCTCCTAAATATTAGGTAATTGCTTTCGCCAAACTTCTGGTATAAATTCGAAAGTTCGGCCCTTTGCAAGTTCAACCCTTCACTCCTTGAACTTTTATGTTAAAAATCCGTTCTAAAAATATTAAATTTATTCACAAACTTTTTAGCTACAACTGAAATTATTTCTAAAATTTCGTCTTTAAAATTGAAATTCGCGTTTTTCTTTTTACAAAATTTGTCGTTAATCTTAAAATTTCAATTTTTTCATAGAAAATTTAAGTTTAATTGAAATTACACTTTTTGTGGAATTTGTTACTTTTATTCTTAAAATTTGCATTTCCATTAAATATTTCAAATCTTTGCTTAAAATGTTAGCAGAAGTTAGATTTCAAACTCAAAAGTGCTAATTTGAATTTAAAAATTTTATGTTATTTTTTATTTTGAATATTAATTCAAAATCTCGAAAGAATATCCAAATTTCAAGAAAAAAGACAATATTTTTAAAATGGTCTAAGTTTTGAGCAAAAGAAAACTAAATTTATGACAATTTTTCAAAATTAATCTCAAAATTTCGAGTCCTGAAAATTTTGAGCTTTCGAGCTAAAAGTCTGATATTTGAAAACTCCAAATTTAAACTTTAAGTTGTCAATTTCTTATAGTCCAAGTCGCAACTCATAATTTCGAGAAAAACGTCTATAATTAAATAATAATAGTCAACATGTCGATAGAAAGGGTTAGGAGGTTGCTAGAGAAATACTAAATTCTGTTTAAAGTCGAAATTTCAGAAAAAAATAAGATACAAGTTTAAATTTAAAACTTCAAAAGAAAAAAGTTAAAATATCGAAATAAGGTTAAACAAAACTTTCTGAAACATTTTACTTTTTCAGCAACATTTTCAGAAAAAAAATCAAATATTTGGGTTTAAAGTCAAGACTTCTAAATTAGGGTAGACATTTTCAAAACTTTTTTTAAATAAATTTGAAGTTCTTTTTTTGAACTTGTCATTGTCCTGCAAAATCTTAATCCAAAACATTTTAGTTTATAATTTTTGGTCTTTTTTATATTCATTTATTTTTTTAATTTGATCTGTAATCGACAGTTCTAGGAAATCAAGTCGAAACAATAAAAATCAACAAAAATCAATTTTATGAGA
This sequence comes from Dastarcus helophoroides, assembly GCA_028583605.1. Lineage (NCBI taxonomy): Eukaryota > Metazoa > Arthropoda > Insecta > Coleoptera > Bothrideridae > Dastarcus > Dastarcus helophoroides. The sequence continues at coordinate 31,828,773 of CM053334.1, forward strand.
AAAACTCAAAAAGAAAGAGTCAAAACTTCGATAGAGAACCAAAATTATGAAAGAAAAGAGAAAAGGCTCTCAAATTTTCGATTTTAATCGCCAAAGTTCTAGAAGTTTTCAACTCTAGGGTATATAATTTAAGATTTTTATAAAAATTCCGAGATTAAATTTGAAATACCTAAACGCCAAATTCCGATGAGTGTTTTTTGTAAAGTTCAAGTCTTTCTTGAAATTTGAACTCAAAATTCAGCATACAATTTTTAAACTTGAAAAATAAAAAATATTTTTCTTTAATTTTAGGCAAGGTCAGAGCAGTTACGTGTTGTAATATTAAATAAAAAAAGACATCATATTTTCTAAATTAGGTTCAAAAATCAATTTTTAATTCGAAAAACGTTTAAAAATCAAAGAATGAGTCACCCGGAACTGAACCGAAAACCGGAAAAAAACATTATTTTTGTCGGAACGAAAACTGAAAACCGGAACGAAAAAAATAGCGGTTCGAAGCCCTGGTTAAAATGTTCTCTTTTTTGTCTTTCTTTTGGTCTACAAATATTAGGAGACCTTTTTTTAGTCATAAATTTCGTAAAGTATATTTGTCATCAAACGATATTCCACGATCAGTGAATCCTGAAATTGCGAATTTCAAATTTTCTGATCAGCCTTATTTTTTTTTCCACTATTTCAAGTCTCTCATTTTGTGCTATTCGTTATTATAAGGACTGATTTACTTTTTGTTAGTTTTATTCATAAAATTGGCTATTTAAAATTTAGAAGTGGTAGTGATGTCATTTTTGGCCTCTTCCTCTCGATCCCATTCAATCGAACACGTTTTAGTTTTGGTGTGATCTTTAAATTAAGACTTGAATATAAAAATTAAGTTGCGAAAATTGATTTTTTTTTCCAGAAAAAGAACCTGGTTTGGCTTCCTTTGAATCAACTATCATGGCAGAAATAAATACAACTGTCAAGAAAATTCAACAAAACATTGTGGGGGGCCTTGCAGAAGCAGAAGAGGAAGATGATGACGAAGTTATGGAGATATTTAAAAAACGAAAAATACTGAAAGAAAAAGCAATGAGAAACTTCACCTCCTCGAGAAGAATACAAAGAAAGTTTGATTCTGATCCAAGTACTTCATAAATTATAAGATTGTTTAACATTTACTGATGCATAAAATATTTTTGATATATGATTTGATTTTTAATAAAATTTCACTACCTTTAGAGAGTTAAACACTCCTTTGTAGAAAAACCAATTAGGGAATTTTTGTTCTCATTTTGTAAAGATATGAGGATATAGGTATTGCATCTTATATACCTTGCTGAACAATGAATTTTGGCAATTCTCTGCTGTCGAAGAAAACTTCCCGAAAGAAAGTATATTACGCAGTCTATTCATTGCTGTATTCAAACAAACATTGTATCTGTTTGCGCCAATTTTGAACTGGAAACTGTGTTCTTTTTTAATTTGGGGATTTAAATGAAAATATTACATCTTGTCAGCCAAGTACAGATGGTATGAACATTATTATTATGTGAAAATTAAAATTATTTCTGTTAAAGTAATCAGTGGCAGATTCGATTCCCTAGTAGAGGTATACAGAGGCATACAAAAAGTATTTCTCAAATTAAAATTATTTCTGTTCTTATAAAGGAAATAAACTGTTATATCGTTTTTTCATGAAATATGTCTAGAGGACAAATGAATGGTTACTATGTTTTTAAACTACACAAAATCATACAAACCTCATTTTTTTATAAATAAATCTTTTTTATGATCTTTTAAAGTAATAAAATATTCTATTATTTTCTCATCAAAATTATCTATATCCTGTGGAATATTTATGTTGAAGGATATCATCGCTGAAGTATTTAAATGGTCACTGTTGATGGTACAGTAAGAAACTAATCCTCTTCGAAAACTTCGAAAAGCGGCACTCTGATTCTGCAGTTGTCATTAGTACATATTAAAATTATATTTAGTAATTTTACTGTTTCAGAAAATATTTCAGTTGAATTATTTTCTCTATATGGTAGTAAATTAACGGCAGCAGTAATATTGACAAAATCCGGTCGTGAATCAATAACTAGTTCTGTTTTTAATTGAGGCGCACATACTTTGAAAATATTAACTGGAAAAGTAATAGCTGCAAATTAATTATTAAGATCATTAGAGCGCTATCTAAATAAGGAATGAATGTTATTAATTAACAGTAAACACAGACATTAGTTTTTTTTTAAATCTGACGTATAGTTTTGTTGTTGTAATACTTTGTTCACCTAACAGATATAGTAAGGCCACCAATAGTAATATTTTTATGAAAACAAATTCGATATATCTTACCTGATTCATGAAATATTTTGAAAAAACTGAAAATCATCAATTTCTATTTTTTTAAATATCTCATTTGTTTATAAAGATACTGCTACAAAATTTGATAGTCGGGCAGTGGCGGCTGGTGCTAAGGTTTGCAGGTTTGCACAACCTCCAAAAAAACGCTGGGATAAAAAAGAAAGTAAATTGTTCTTTGTGTTGTTTATTTTATTTATTGATAACAGATTTATAGCTACCAAATTAACCAAACATACTAATGACTGTAGCGGATTCCGCCGATTTGTAAGCGTTTGACGACATTGTTGGGTCCATGTTTGCAAGGTTTGCAGGCTAGACTGCAAACTTTGCTTTACACATATGCACCTGCGCCTTAACTCTTATTTTGTTCGCTTAAAATACTTGCCCATAAGCAAGCATTAGGTTGCACTTGTGGATGCAAACCAAATATCGATACGCTATTATAATCTGTTATCGGTCAATGTTGCGAGTCTTGAAACACAAATAAAAATGAATTCGGTGCAAAGTTTAATTGCGCAGCCATTCTCTAACCGATCTGTATCAAAAAAAAAACTGGAAATTAAGCGACATGGATGACCTATACATGACTTAAATATTGTGCAGATGGTGTTTTGTAAAAAGCCAAGTTTTAACAGAAGTAGTTCGCGAAGCTAAAGAAGTACCTATGCGACATTGTTATCTGCTAAGCTAAAGAACGAATTAGCTTCACTAGCTATTTAATTGCAGCAACCTTAGTTTTTTTTTTGAAAAGTATAACCAATTTTAAAGAAGCCACTATCCATTTTTTAATTTATAAAAACTTAGCACTGAACCAACTGTAATCTACGAAAAAGAAAAGTTTAACACTAAACCTACGGACAGTTCTTGTATACCTATTTCTACCGCGCTCGGTCAAATTGACCGGTAATTAAAAATGTTATTAATTTTATTATTCAAGGCAAATACCGGTTGAATTATTGTTGAATGTGTATATAATGAAGAGTTTTGATGAAATTTCCTTCAGATTAATTTTTATATAATTTAAATTATAACCTCAAAAGACTAAAACTTCATATTTCCCACCTAAGAAACCAAACTTAAGGTTTTCTATTGTATGTCTAAATTTATTTGTATAGAAAATAAATAATAAACATTTAACTTTTATACATCTACTTGAAGTGTTATGCATACATCTTCATATCTTATTCGGCTTCAATACATCGTTTAGAAATTATTTTAATCTACAATGTCCATTTGCCGCACATAATTTTTTTGCACTTCGAACGAAATTTTGTAGCTTTATAATCTTTACAGGATTTTATTTGAGAAGTTTTTCGGACTTGTGGGCGATGTTCGCTTTTTCTTGTGATTTTTTTATATACAGCATCAAGTGTTGACGCTATCTGGAATAAAAATTCCTGTTGTCCTGTTGCCTGTTTTCACCTATCGTTTCTTTATTCAAAGCTGAGGGATTTATTCCAGCTAGGTTGAAAATGTTAAAAAATATCTGATTTGGCGACCTAGCAGTTTTTGACTCCACACTGTACTTCCTTGGCAATTGATCTGCCACCCGTACATCAAATTTTGTATCATTATAAATTCTAATAGTTCTGGGTATTTATGTGTTATTGTTTTAGGACAATCACTTTTTTGGCTTGCGTACTTTTATACACTGTAAGAGTAATGTGATTTGATCTATATAATTTGCTTGAACGCCTAATCATTTTATCTTTTTTTTCTTTGACCAATTTTGGCAACTCTTTTTGATTTCTACTGCTTGTTGCAACAAGTGTAATCTTTTTTGCAAGTAGCTTTTCGGCTAATGATTCATTGATGAAAAAATTATCTGTTGCTATGTTTCTTCCGTGTCCTGTAAAGGTCAGCTTTAAAACAACGAACACCTCAACCCCAAGTGAAATCAAACTTTTTTATCTTTGATTTTTTCCCAAGTAGTAAAACCCATTTATTATGTCTAGTCCACCCTGTCTAAGCCAGAAAACGATGAGTTCTTAGTTTTATTTCAGACAGTTATACGTTTTGTAACAAGAATATTTTTATGCACGTTTCGGAAAGCAAACGGGACTCTAAATATATTTTGCCACAGACAGGTTCCGACTTATGGGGGGTTCGACTTATTAGACAGATTTCACTTTACTTGTTAGAGATGCCACACGCCACCCAGAACTGTTTTATTATTATTATTTTGTTTTTGTTTTTACTGCATATATATTTATATAAATCTACACCTAGACTTGAACGAAAACAATTGCTCATCAACAATGTATGCACCAAGTTTATAAAGATTTTGTCAATTCTCAATAAATCGGTCCCAGATTGTAGTCATCATAGCAAATTTACTATAATTTGTTTAATTTGTATGTAAATGCTTTGTAAAACATTTTTATCAAATCGTACTACCTTCATAATTTCGGTAAAGTCGTTACTGATCATTGTTGAAAAAAAACTGGTTCCCAATTTTTATTCCACAAATGTGACACGCGCATATGAGGCAAAAAAATATGGATTTTTTTACTTCATATGCACCACGGGCATATAGTAAAGCAACAAATGCATCTAGTTTTGTTGCATTTAGCTCCTACTAATTTAACAGAGTGCAATTTTCTCTATCGGTCAAATTGACCGAATGCGGTAGGTAGGACACATGATAAATTTTTCTTGGAAAATAGAAAAAAAAATCTGGAAATAAATACTGAAGAATATATCAAATACATATTTTAGGAAAAGTCATATACTGTGACAGCGGCATTGTAACCTTTAATACGTATAAATTTTATTAAAGTTTCAAAAAGGTCAATTTGACCGGTGTTGGTAGGTTCAGTGTTAAATCTGCTTTTGATTTACTTGTACTCTATAACATTATTTCAGAAAACAGTGAGCTTAGTGAAACTCTAAATCTTTTAAAAATCCTGATAACTATCCCAATGGCTTCTGCTGATGCAGAGTGGTGCTTCTCCAGTCTGGAAAGAATAAATACTTTAAAAAAAAAATCATTATGCCATTAAAGGTTGTCCTCATTAACGATGTTTTCAAAGAAAAGGACTTAATCCAAGAAATACTCGATTTCAGTAAAACTTTATTGATAAATTTGCAGCTGCCAAAGATCGTCTGTCGTATGCACTTTCTCTTCTTTTTCTTTCTGTTTTTTTGCGAATATAAAAAAAGGGAAATTTTAGCAATATACTATATATGTACAAGATACATCAATTTAAAATCCTAAATATCTCCTAATTCCTTAAGCTTAATTTAAAATTTCCAGTTTCGGCACATTTTTGCAAATGTCTCTTTGCAACCCCCAAATTTTATTAGCACCAGCCGCCACTGTAGTCGGGTATTTTTTTGTAGTGGTAAAATTGGATTTTATTTATCTTAACGATCTTCAAATTTTTTATTCTTATAGACGCCATATTGGAATTGTACATGGCCGAATAGGCCAAGACAATGCTATTACAACGATGTATAAGTGAAAAATCATTTGGTCAACTGCCACTTGTTTTACTTTAAATGGTCGAAAATTCACTAAAATATATGTCAGCAAGCAAAATCACATTACTCACACTGAATAAATAATACGTTGATTACAATCACTGCACATTTTTCCTTAGCAGGTAATCCAAGAACGTTTATTAAAATGGAGTAATGGAGTTATCAACTTTTTAAACTTTCAAAGCCTTTTATACTGTAGTCCAGTCAAATTATCTTATTAAGTCGAGAGTTATGTTGTCTTTAATTTTTATTAATGAAAATAAGAACATAGTTCTTATAATCATCAGGAATAAGGTGATATGACATAAAAGCTTAAATAAGGCTCTGTGAGAAACCCTATAAAAAAAGCGCCAAAAACATTTCCTCCCGGGGTGGTATGGAAATGAGTTTGCAATGAGTTTTCCGAAAGCTTATTTTTTCGGGCGCCCAACACGCTGAATCATTTACCTAAGACAAATAAAATAGCTACCATTTTGTAGATTTTTTTTCTAGAGCTATAACTTTCACCTCTAGTTATTCTCTCGGAAATGTAATTATGTACGAAAAAAATAAATCAAAAAATAAAAAGCCGAGAAAAAAGCAAATTTAGAGTAAATTTAGAAGTTTACTTTGAAGCAAACATTACTCATAAGTCCCGAGGCTAATACATAGTAGATGATTTTTGTAATAAACAATCCAGACTATTTATAGAAATTACCAATCTTACAACAATACGTGTCAAAATTTCATGGCAATTTGGGAGTTCATTTACAAGATACATTGGTTTTAGTGAGGGTACATTTGTTTTTTTTTTCAACACGAAAAAAAGGAATTTTTACATGTTGATTAAACGATGTTTTTTGATGGACAAAAATAATGCTGAAGCAAAGCAATACATGCTATTAAGGTTTATATGACATAGCTGATACCTTAGATATCTGAAGCAGTGCATACATTATTTTATATCCTTGAAAAATCTGTGTTCAAAGTGAGCGCCGCGCATGATCACAATGAACAAAAACCAACCCTGGTCACTTCAGCGACTGAAGTCGTTTAACAGTAATAAAGAGGATTTTTTTCACAGGCAGGTGCCAATGGATAAAACTTGGATCCATCGCTGTACTCCAGAATCATATCCTTATTTAGCTGAGTGGACAACAGCTAGTAACTAAGATCTGTCCGAATTAACAATAAACGCAAATTTCGGTCAATAAATCTTTGGTCTCGAATTGTATTCGTGTTTTTAAAGGTGCTTTTGAATTGCGAAAAAGCGACTCAGATGCAAAAGAAAAAAAATGTTTTTTTCCCCAGGATAATGCACGGTGTCACGGTGAAGTTTGAATTGCTTTCCGATCTACCTTATTCTACGAAGACTGCTACCTGTTCTTAAATCTAAAAAAAAACAGTATAAGAAAAAAGATTTGCGTCAAATGCTTAAGGTAAGGGCGCAAAAAAACGCCTACGCAAAAAAAATTTTTAATAGTTAGTCCTGGGGCTTATACAGATAAGAAAACATTTTCATTGTCCATATAAAACGCAAAGAATTGTCTCTTCTATAGATTTCTACGGCCGCTGAATGTATTTCCCTACTTTGACGCTGCATGCTCGTAGGTTCCAGTTTAGATGTTAGAAAAAATTCGTCGAGAGTTTTACAATAGAGTGGAATATTGTTTAGCACAGTCTGGCTGAACTCCTTATATTGCAAATTGAAGAGTTATGTTATATTCTTCATTAGAATTATTATTTATTTTGTTTAAGAAATCTCGTTTATTTATTTTGGTTATCAAAGAATATCAGTTTTATTTTGCCTCAGACGTTGATTAAATCAACGGACTAAAAGAACAAACACATGTGGTACGCAAATTTTAATAAAATTGTTGCCTGCCAGTAGTAATCCCGTAAGAAAACACGTTAGAAGCTATGATGTACTACTGAAATCTCCACCAGCACTGATCGCTGCGCTCTGCGTTGAATTGTTTACACCTATGTAGGAGAATACAAGGCGCCGCCCATCTATCCCACTATTAGCTCTCAATGTTAAATCTCTCATTAACATTCTCCCTCTGGACAGTGTTTGACTCACCTGATGTGTATAGCGATGGGATAATTAAAAACCATACATTTTACGAGGGTAAATTAAATATGAACTGGAATTTATTTAAAAAAAATATTGATATGAAAGTTATTAACTATTTTTCTATATAATCTCCTGATTTTGTTATGCATTTTTTACAACGCACACACTTCCGACACCCTCATGGCGACATGATAGAAATTCCGGTTTATGTTTGATTTACCCTCGTATGATCAAAGTTCTCAAAAAAGTTGTAGTACTTTTAAAAGCCTTTAAATAACTGATTTCTTAAATTTTGTTTTAACTTGAACAGCTGCTGAGTTATTGAATACAATCGCCGCAAGCGCACTTTCCGATATGGCGGCGAATCCCATCATATGGTTTTGCAAACCTCTTAGTAAAACGCCTTGTAATAGTCCTTCAACAACTTTCCAAAATATCGTTGTAGCATTTGCATGATCAAATGGCAAAATGACCGGATTTTTTGAGTTTAAAGGCGAAATTTGTAAATAATTATGTAATTTTAATAAACTTTAAAATGTCTAAAAAAAGGTTCTTACCCATTTAGCTATAAACATCCTAATTTACAAATTAAAGTCGAAATTTCGAGTTTAAAACATAGCAGAAAAAAATGTTTTTTCGAAATTTCAAGATTACGACTTAAATTTCAAATTTCCACAAATTTGTAAAATGAAAATTAACATTTCGAGATGTAGGGAAAAGTAGGATAAACACGAGCGCTGGGTAATCCCGAACACAGCGATTATTAGAAACATGTACATTTGTTTGCTCAGCTCCATCTTAGAAATCATTTTACTTTTTGTACTACCATAAATGGAACGAAGCAATGTAGATGTAGACATTATTTAAGTTATGAATTTTTTTAAAATTTTGCTGTTTACGATGTAATTTTTTCATAGATTGAACACAATATAGCTTGGTTTCTATAAATAGTTCTAATATGAAATTTGCAGACATAAATATTTACTATTTAAAGATTTATAATGCGGTACAATGAAATCTGTCTTCAAATTAAATATTTCCGTTTAATTTTCCACGATAAAAGGTAACTGGGAACTAACTGGGTAGAGGCAACCTCGAACCTTCGGCATTACCCAATGAGAACGTAAAAAGTTTTTAAAAATTTTCAAATTATTATAACATGTATGTAAAAAATGTAAATAATAAGAAAAAAAGAGCCAAAAAATGTAACAATGAAGACTGTTGAATTTTCTGCAATCAAAAATGTAAAAACCCTCAATTTAAAGTTAGGTTGTATTAATTATGTAAAAACTATACACACGAGGCACGTTCAGATGATCAATCACCATCGGTACAGTATCTATATGATTTCTTTCGTAATTGAAGGCTGACAACTGATAATTAGGCTAGTTCACCATTACCCGACTAAGGTAAAGCCGAGCAAGTAATGTTTTGTTTTTGCTATTAAATGAGATATTTATAAAAATATTTAATAAAGTTGGTTTTAAAGGTAGTTAGTAAAATAGTTGAACATTCTGAATAAGCAATGAAAAAAACCTCTATTGCAAAATTTCTTCGTGATATTTGAAATCGCCCTGTTCGTGAGAAATGATTTTGTAAGTGAAATAGATAGTTTTCGACTTTTTGAATTTAAGGATTTCAAGCTTAAGCTTCGAATTTAAGAAACAAGTTTAAAACAGAATTTTAATGTGAAATTTCGAAAAATAAAAAAGATTAAAATTTCAATAAAAATATGGAATTTTGTTTTAGATGTTTTGTTTAAACCCGGAATTTAAATAAAATCTTGAATATTTGATTATTACGTACATTTTTTATCAACATAACATAAAATAAGAAAAATTGAGGTACTTTGCAGAGTAAATTGTTTCAACTTAGTTCTTTCAAAGCTTTAACATTGACTCATAATTTAGAATTTTTCTGAAAATTTTAACTTTTATGTACCAAATTAAAATTTGAAATAACGATTTCAGCTTAATCAATTCATATTGCGTTTTCGCATCAGTTTCATATGCGAAAACGCAATTTAGGGCATGAAGGGGTTAAATTCAAACTTTTGAGCACATATTCAAAATTTCAAGTTTATGTAAATAAGTGTTTACAATTTCCATTTTAGTCACAATATTTTGGGTTTAATCTGTAAATTTTTTCACGAAATTTCGTGCAAAAGTGCAGTTTTCTAGAAGAAGTTGAAGTTTAAGATATAAAAAAGGCGAAATTTAGCTAAAGAATTAGAAATTTCTGAAAAAATGTAGTCTTAACAAGTTCAGATTTTCTTTCAAAGCCTTTACTTACTCAATTTACTATTTTTGATAAAAAAAATTATCTTTTCTCTGCAGAATTAAAATTTCAAGTAAAAAAATAAGTTTCAAATTTAAATTCGAAATTTTGAAAACAAAATTTCAAATTTATGTAAATAAATTCTCATAGTTTCCATTTTAATATTTCTTCTGAACTTGGCTATCGAAACGCGTTAGAGCCACCTGTTGTATTTTTTAATCTTTCATGGTTTCAGGGGATAAGATTTGTATTTCAATTTTAGTTATATCATATTATTAGGCTTTTTCACGAAATTTCCTGCAAAGCTACAAGATTTTTAGAAAAAGCTAAAATTTAAAAAAAGAGAAATGCGAAAGTTCTTAGGGAATTAGAAATTTCTAAAAAAAAATGTTCTTACATGTTTTTTTCCTAGATATTCTTTATTTTACTCTTATTGGTTGGAAACATTATGTTAATAATTTTATCTAATATTTCTGCGACCCAGTTTGGAACTATTTAAATTTTTAGTAATGAAAGTTGACAATATTCTGAAGCATTTTTTGAAATATGACTATGTGATATCCAGTGGCGGCTGGTGACTTTTTAACAGGGGGTGCGCAGATGCAAAAAATATTAATATTTAAGAGTTTAGGTGACTCCGATGCCGTAGCAAGGTATTAAATTTAGGAGAAACAAAAGTGATTCACAGGGAGTAATATTTAATAGTATTTTTACGAATTAAATTTAATTACCATCTTATAACCTCCAAAATATTTTCGGGTTATCATCTCTAAATTATATTCATTGAGTACAAAAAAAAAAAACATTATTGACATTTCTGAGCCTCTTTAAAGCACTCTGTACGGTTGCACCTCGCTACCGCTTTACGTTACTTAATTAAATTTATTTGCTTTCATAGGAATAAAATTTTATTATTTTTAATGAAAACTAGATTAGAAGATAAAATGTATTTTATTACAAAGTTGTAATTAAACTATACAAAAACACAAAAAAAAATTTTTTTTACAGATAAAATCGGCTTTACGACCTTTTAAAGAAATAAAGTGTTCTATTACGTTTTCATCAAATTTGTCTATCTCCTGCACCATATTTTTGTTGATAGACATCATCGCTAATGCATTTAAACGATCACTGTTCATAGTATTGCGTAAGAAACTTTAAATTCTTTTAAGCGTCGAAAAACAGCGTACTAATTCTGTAGTTGTCTCTGGTGTTGTTAAAATTATATTTAATAATTTTACTGTTTCAGAAAAATTATTTTCTGACACAAATGACAATAAATTAACAGCACCAATAATATCAACATAATCCGGTCTTGAATAAATAACTGTCAGTTCTATTTTCAATCGAGGTGCAGATACGTGTCGATGAGCAGAAGTCACAGCTTCGAAAATACTAACTGGAAAAGTAGCTGCAAATCTTTTAAATAGTCGATTGTTAAATAGTTCAGCAGCTCCAATGTGTCCACGCTACGAAAATCACTTCTTCATTTGTGTTATGATTACGTCGCAGATTTCTTTGGCATACACACTTTTTTGTAAAAGATCATCACTTTTTTTCCTTCTTCTAGTTGATAAGTTTGTATTGACGCGTTTCTCAATGACTTCTGTTTCATTTCTAATGGAAGAAATGGTGTTTTCAAAATTAACTATGTCTTTTTTGCAGCTGTATACTGTTATTTTTATTTCTCGACTAAATTTGATTATAAAGAACGTCGACGTGTGGAAGAATTTAAGTTCAGCTATAATATTGACTTTTCCAAGTAAAGCGACCGCTGTGCAAGCATTAATATGACTATGCGATCCCTCATGTTTTTTAATTCTGACTGAAAGATGAGTTAAATCTTTTATTCCGATTCTAACCAAACTTAAATCTGACGGTGAAGACCCCGATGGATTGTAAAATAACACACACGGAAAACAGTACAGCAAATTCGTTACCTCGCAACCACATATCCAGTTATTCTTCTTATAGGTATTAGTAGAAAAGTGCCTTGTAAACGCTCTTTTTTTAGATTTTTTTTCACACTTCTGTTCTAGTTTTAACATTGGCAAAGGCCTACCTAGTTCTTTTATTTTTACTTTTTCTTCCAGTGAAAGTTTACTAAAATCTTTTTTTAATAAAAAATTGATACTGTTCATTTTAAGCACAGAATTAAATCTTAAATCTAAAGGAAAATACTGAAACTGAAAAACATGCACTTCAAATTTTTACGCATACTGTTAAAGTCATCATTAGTAGTGGGTGTTTATTCAGCGACTATTTTCCCCATAATTGGAACGAAATCAACAAATTAATAATTAGACCCTAGAATGGGTACTGCTATCTTTTTGTGAATAGTGGTACTATTAGCAGTTAGGCCTGTAAACCGCAGAATTAGTAATCGCAATCGGATCAGCCGGCACCTACGCATCTAGTATCGTAAACCGCAAATACACACTCCAAACTCTGTCTCGTACTCACCATTTGACAATAGCGCATAAGCAGGGTGCGGCGTTCCCCGGGCTAGCTTTAACGTGGTGTTACTTGTGTGTTCTGTAGTTTATTTCTCCGTATCCCGTGGAGGTCGTTGATAGGCATCACACGACAACCACGTTAGGTGCATAATTCTGCGCGCACCAACGTATTCCAATTTCCTCATAATATATAATATAATGGAATAAAACGTTTGCATGTTTTATTTCAAGTCACTTACAAGTATTAGTTAATTAGTATATCATTACTTTGTGCTTAAAAATGAGATAAATCCAAATCTTTTACATTAAATAGAAAAGAATAGATCGCCCATTTCACGAGGAGCGCGCGCTCTCGTGCTCTTTTAAGACCAGCCGCCACTGGTGATATCTAGTCTTAAAATCTCATGATAGCTAACAAAAATAGTTTAGTTTATTTTACACAGAATAGGGAAAAAAATGAAATACAGGAGACCAAAATTAGGCCCGAAAATATATTTTTTAAATAACTTATGAAAATATAAAAAGAAGTTGTAGCATTGGACATCGATGTTTCACTCTCATTTGAGCTCGTCAGCAATGTATAACAAAGCAAGGGAACAATAAAGGAGGAAGAAGTAGTTAAAAATAATAAACTGAGATAAATAAAGAATTAGGCCTTTCACCGATAATTACGGTGGTAACAATTTAAATATTTAAAGCCCAATCCACATAAAACTGCTACCCTGAAGGCTAATACCCCTTCAGGCATTGAAGTGCACTTGTGGATCGAACTTACATACCTATTGGTGATAGTGTAGTAACCGCCAAAAGCTCTTCAACTTAGTAATTAAAAGCACTCACCACATGCGAGTCCGTTCATCCTGTTTCTTTAAAGAGTTCTTCAACTCCAAGTATATACTCGAAACACATTAGAAATACATAGGTAACCTAACAAGTCTATCTTTTCTTCCATGCAGACAAAGGCGCAGGTATCAACTAGTATTTAATATTTAAGGTTTGATAACATATAAACCATTAAAACTATGTAATAAACATTTACTTTATTAAATATATTTTATACAACATATAATATAATTTTAGTACATGAAGCATACAACTTCTTAAGTATGAATAATTGACTTAATAAATAATTTCATAAAATAGATCTAAATTCTAATAAATGAAACATCAAATACTTTAAACTGTATTCAGAAAAATATGATCAACTCTGACATACTAAAGATTCATCTAAAAATATAGTTATGTGCATAAATAAACTATATGTACATATATATATTTGGCATTTAACTGTTCCATAAGAAATTGAAAATATTTGTTCCCTTGTTTTTTAAACTACCAGCGTAATAACACCGCAGAAGAACCTCTAATATAAAATTTGTGCACCCTGATACAGTCGTTAATCTTGAAGGCACTTTGTTACTTTGTTAGTACATGTTTGGATATGCAACTATTAGAAACCTATGAGGGAAACAAAATACTTTAAAATTGGAGAAATTAACGGTAATTGAATTTGGGGTGATTGCTAAGTCTATCCAGTCAGCTGTAAATCAAAATAATAAATGTTTATTGCAAGTGTATTTAATTATGAAAAATCACTTACTTCAATGGCCTGGGGCAGGAGAGGGGGTCACAGCTGGCGCCGGCGTAGCTTGTTTGTCGTTAGAATCATCACCAGCTATCGAATTGCGAATGGCAACTGAAAAATAATAATTAAATTAAATCCCACAATCAAGCTGAAAAGTTACTGTGTTCGCTACTTCTAAAAGTTTGGTCATACTTCTAGAATTTTGTACATAAACAAATTTTACGAATGCATGATTTGGCAACATTCACAGTAAATGAGTTAAATAAGTGCTGCCAAATATTAACAAAAATGACTATCCTACAATTTCTGAAAAATTAGGATTAAATTTTAGAAATGACATTATTGGAATGTTTTCGCAAATATTATGACTTAATATGACTTTTTAAATTTTAAAAGAAGCTCGAAAGAAGTTTTAGCAATTTTTATTTTATTATTTTGATGAAGTATTTTTATTTCTGTGAATTTCGAATTCCATACATTACAACTTTTTTTCAACATTTCAGCTTTAAACTTGTAATTTTTCTACTTTTCCTAGAGGGTTTAACGTTCCGAAATTGCTATTTTGATCTTTCGAGTTTAAAGTAGAACCTTCAAGAATTTCCAATTTTTCATCAAAACTTACACTATCAATTTAATGTTTTTTTTAATCTTTAGTATTATTTATCTATTTTTTTTAGAAATTTTGACTCTAAAACTTGAATTTTAATCCTGAAATGTGAAGTTTTTTCTGGAAAAAATATCTGCAAATGTCATCTGGTTTCTAGATATCAGATTTTTTTTTTAATTTCCACTTTAACTTGTGGTTTGGATTTGTTCCTATACTTGTTTAAGTTTTTTTTTAATTTTCGATTGGAAAGGTCGATTTTGCCAAATTTCGGGTTGAAATGTAGACTTTTTATCTCGAAAAAATGTCTGCAAATGTCAACTAGTTTCTAAACGTTTCTAGATCGCAGGAGTTCAATTTCTTAATTTCCACTTACTTGCGGTTTAGATTTGTTCCAATAATTTTCCAAGATTTTTCTTCGAATTTTCAGATTTGAAACGTCGATTTCCAAATTTCGAGTTGGAATGCGGACTTTAGTTCGAAAAAATATCTACTAATATCAACTAGTTTCTAGACGTTCCTAGATAACAGGAGTTGTTTGTTTTTAATTCCCACTTGTGGTTTGCCATTTCTTCTAATAACTTTAATTTTGTCTTCAAGATTCGATTTGAAATATTGTTTTTTTTTTCAAATTCCCAGTTTATTATTAAAATGTTGACTTTAGAATTGGAATTTCTATTTTTCTCTCAGCCAAATCTTTTCGAAACAAAAATCGAAATTTCTTACGTGTCTAGGCGACACAAGTTTTTGTTTTAATTTTAGCCTTAACTGATTTGGATTTTTCTAGTAATTTTAAGTTTTTTCTTCAAATTTTCCATTTGAAAGGTCGATTTTTTCCCAAATTTCGAGTTTTCTTCTTAAAATTTCAATTTCACAACTGAAGTTTCCATTTTTTCTGGACGTGCTTAGCCAACTCTTAAAAAAATTAAATTGCCTCTTATTTTATTCATTTACATTTTTAAAATCCAATATTTTAAATTTTTCGTTGTAGAATCCTGATATTAAAATTGAAGACTTGACTAACTGTTAAACTTTAAATTTGACTTTTATTTATAAAAATTTAGGTTTCACTTTAAGCATTCCCAATTTAAATCAGAATTTTATTTTAAAATTGTTGATTCTGAATTTGAAACTTCAACTTTTTGGAAAAATGTTGACATTGAATTTAAAGTCAGAATGTTAACATTTTTTCCTCAAAATGTTGACATATTTTTCTTAAAATGTTAATTTTAAAATTAAAATCTGGACTATGCTTTCGGGAAAAAGGTCGAAATTTCAACTACAAACACGGCATTTATGCTTCAACATTAGAAATGCCGAATTCTTTTTGGAAAAATATTTGCTATTTTTTAAAATTTTTAGACAAGAGATTTCTTTTCATTTCCACTTTAATTTGTAATAATTTGGATTTTTCTAATAATTTTTCTTCAAAATTTAGATTTCAAATGTTGACTGTTTTCCTCGAAATTTTAAGTTTTTTTTTTAATTGTGACTTCAAAATTAAGGTTTCCATTTTTTTTCTGGACGTTTTTAGACATTTATTTTCAAAAAATATTTCTCAATTTATAACATGAACTTGCTGACCCCCGCGACTTGCGCAATGCGTTATATTTCAAAACAAAATAATTTCTCATAATAAAAGGTTCGCTAGAATTTAAATGGCGTGCAATTTTATATTGGACATAAACAGTGCGAACTGGTTTCTCTTTTATATGTTTTGTGACATAACCTCAAATAAAATTATTACATTTGAATTCGTAGAAATGAAATGTTGAATTTTAATAATAATAATAACTCCCTTTTGGAGTGCACCAGCGCTATGGGAGATAGCAGGTATGGGCTGCTATTGCTAGGGCCGAAGGGCATACGAGGAAGGCAGTGTGGCCAGAACTTCGTTTCGACCGCCTATTATTACCTCGAGTGTTACACCGAGTACTCATTTCATCGTAAGGCTAAGACGATCTTGGGAACGAGAGCATATCTTAAAAACGGGCGGTAGATGAAGCCGCCAGCGGGAATCGAAACCAGTTCTCTTATTTTGTAGTCCAGCGCCCATGCCACTGGACCACGGTTCCCTTTCAAATGTTGAATTTTACTATTAAAAATAATCTAAAAGGTACCCCTAAAAATACTCTACATTTCAGTAAAAGTTTCATTAAAATCGATTCAACAGTTTTCCAGATTAAACCGGACGAAAGATCAGTCGACAGACAGAGACACTTAGAGGCTTCGATTTTATTAATATAGATCAGAGTTTCCGAAATAGTGGGTAGCGACCAATCGAGCCATAAAAATAAAATACGGCTCGCAGAATAAATAAAATTTTTAGTGCCTTTTGAAATCCTATAAATGTGAGGCAAGAAATTTTTTAAAAAATAAGATTGGTTTTTTTCAAAATATTGGCTAATAATCAATTTAATTTTTTTCCAATTTAATAAAATTTTAATACTCCGCTTCCACTGTTTTAATATTTGAAATTTTTGCAAAAACTCATTTATTTCTTTTTCTGAACCTTCCGACTTCTTTTGAATATTTTGATATTTTTTGAAAATTTCAATCGACAGCAAAACTCGAACTTTTTCAAAATTGTTACTTTTTTTGAAAATTCTGACTGACTGAAAACCCCGAATTTAATAAAATGTTGACTATAAACATAATTATTTTTGAAAAATTTCATATTTTCAAATTTTTGAATTAATAAAAACGATTTTTTAGTTTGTTATTGAAAATTTCGACCTTTTTTAAAACTTCGTTCTCCTTCCTTTATTTTCTAAAATTTGTACTTTTTCAACATTTTCATTTTTTTTCAAAATGACTTTTTTGAAAAACTTACTTATTTTAAGAATTTCCATACTTACTTCAAAATTTTTTTGCAATTTTTTATTATTTTAAGAATTTCTACTTTTTTCAAAATTTTTTAGAAGATCTTATTTTATTTTGAAAATTTCGACTCAAAATTTTGACCTTTTCTCGAAGCTTTCTCTTTATTTTTGAAAAATTCGAGCTGTTTTCTAAATTTCGTACTTTGACTTGAAATTTCGACTTTTATTGTACCTTTTGAAATTTTTCTAATGAAAATTTCGACTTTTTTCAAAGGTGGAATTTTTTAAAAATAACAATTATTTTTAAAAAATTCCACATTTGAAAAAAGTCGAAATGATGACTTTCTGATTATATTTTTAATCTTTTCTGAAGAATTCCATCTTTATGAAAATTTCGACTTTTTTTAAATACTTCGACTTTTCAGTAAAAAAATTTCAAATTTTCGCCTTGTCATTTTAACCACGAAATTTCCACTTTTTTTAAGTTCCCATTTTTATCAACACTTCGACTTTTTCTCAAAATTTTCACTTTAAATTTTCTGCTTTTTCTCGATTTTTTTTTTTGTAAATTTAACTTAAAAAATCGACATTTGAGAATTTCAGATTTTGAAAATTTAAGACAGCGAATTATTGACCTTTTTTGTATACATTTTGGCTTTCCTCAGTGCGAGTCTCAACTTCGTCCGGTAACGCGTTATTTTTGTGACTGCTATTAGTGAAGTTGTCTTTTCGCTGTGCGTCACGCAAAATCCAACAGCGGAATTTGGAGCAAGGTTATGCCATTCAATTGTGTGTTAAGCTGGGAGAATCGGCAAGTGTGACGTTTGAAAAGTTAAAACAAGCCTATGGAGAACATTCTTTATCCCGAGCTCGAGTGTTTCACTGGCACAAAGTATTTTTGGAAAGCAGAGAACACGTCGAAGATGAACACCGTTCAAGGAGGCTTTTAATTTCGAAAACCGACGATACCATCGGAGGGGTGAACACTCTTGTGAGATCAGACCGCCGTTTAACAGTAAGAATGTTGAGTGAACAATTAAATTTAAACAAATTTACCGTTCATCAAATTTTGACAGAACATTTGTACATATGAAAGGTCTATGCCAAAATGGTATCGAAAAATCTCACAATTGAACACAAGGTCGTAAAAACAAGTGTCTTGATCTTTTTCACTGAATCGCCAATGAACAAGGTTTCTTTAGTCGTGTGATCACAGATGATGAATCCTGAATTTTTGAATATGATCCTGAGACCAAGAGGCAAAGTCAGGAGTGCCACACTGCGAACTCTCCTCGACGAAAGAAAGCTCCGAGCAAATCCAATATCAAATCAATAATAATTAATTTTTTTGACAGAAGGGGAATCGTCCACAAAGAATTTGTTCCTCCCGGACAACCTGTCAACCAAATTTTTTATAAAGACATCCTTGACAGGCTCAGAAAAAGGGTCATGTGCAAGAGATCAGACACTGCAGACAAATGGATGTTCCATCAGGACAACGCCCCATGTCATACTGCTCTCTCCGGTCACAGAATTTTTGACCTCCAAAGGCATTCCTATGGTTCCCCAGCTTCCCTATTCACCCGACCTCAGTCCCTGCGACTCTTTTTCTTTTTCCTAAACTGAAACATATCCTCAAAGGACGCCCTTTCTAGAGATGGGTAGCGCAGAGAAATTTGGTGAGTTAACTCAGTACTAAGCGCAATAGACTGAGTTGACGCATTGAGTTAACTCAATTGCGACATGGCGCAGATAATGCTGGTTGGAACTTTCGTACGTTTACGTTGCATGGATTACAATAGTACGTAGCACGCGTGTTGAGATGTTGAGTTGAGGAACTCGAGAGGGACACGCAGAAATCGCTTTAACGCTTCCGCATATGTGCTGGATTCAGTTACGTTAATCGTTTCGTCTGCTCAATTTACAAGCAACGGCGATAAATATTATATAAGTTGTATATTTCTTATCTTATTACAATAATTTGAAACCTTTCATCTTAAAATAATTATTTTATGTGTACGAAGTGCTGTACTTGTATTAATTATTTACTGCGACCGTCCACCTTGCTTATTGGAGTAATATCGTAAATTCGTAACGCAATAACTCGGTGATGTGGCAGCGTGAAGCCAAGCACTGCAACCTATATTCTACACATTCGCCCGCAATACAAATTTCGCACATCGCATCGGTACTCCTACAAAATCACAAAATGAGTTGTGCGCTGTGGCGCATTTAAAAAGTGCGTTAACTCAGTCGGCGCAATAAAATGAGTTGGCGCAATTGCGCGACGCAGCGCAGTGTTACACATGACTAATCCTTTCGGGACTGTCGACAATATCCAAAAGATTGTAACGGACATGCTGAGGACCATACCGGTTGAAGACTTGCAGCGCTGCTACCAAAACTGAGAACAACGTCTCTACCGGTGTATAGCTGCCCAAGGGAACTACTTTGAAGGGGATAACATTGATGTTTGCAAACAATAAAAACTTTGGTAAATAAAAAATCAGTCTCATTACTTTTCTATGACACCTCGCATACTCCACCTCTCTAGTCTATTTCAGATGAATCTGCATAAGAGTAGGCTGTGAAGTATTAAATCGACTTTTAGATAAGTTATTTAAAAAATCACCAGAACTAAGGCTACCTACATGCATAAATTATTTTGATTAATGTGTTGCCTATGTTTCAGGGGTTGTTTGACAGAAATAACGAGCTAAATGTTTTCTGTATTGTTTTTATTAGCATTTAATAATTTTCAGCAGAAATTGACATAAAATTTAAAAGAATTATTATTCAAACAATGACAACAATTCAAAATATTTAATAATATTCAGGTTAAGATTTCAAAAACATAGAACATTATTAAGAAATGTCACAGGGTTACCACACGACCATTTTCAAATATTACTAGCTGCTGCCACTACAAAATTAGAAGCTCAGTGCCTACCCTGATGCAGATTTATCTGAAATGGCCTATGCCTATAATTTATTTTATTAAAAATAAAAAGCCAATGAACACCAAAAAAATATTTATTGAATATAGGAAACAACACCAACAAAACAAACTCGGGGTAAAGACGGCGAGGTAACCTAAAATATAAAATCACATGTATAGTACATCAAGTAAATTGTAATCCGCGACTTTCTTATTGAACTAGAATTCTTTTAACTTTGGCTGGTCCCCCACGACGCCGCTTAACTCCAATTGGTATTGCTTTTGCTTCAGTTGGTGGTGTGACAAGCTTTAACCGTATGGCCAATCCCACAAGGTGTTTACAAATCAGCATTTTAAAATAATTTGGGCAATCACATTCGCCATTAATCCAGTCATCTTGGTCGTCGGGAATTGTTACTGTCCATACACTAAACGCAACAGTTCTATATTCGTCAAAATTATGAAAGTCCAGATTTCTCAACTTTTTAAAATCGTCCTGGTTCACCTCCGGTCATACCTTTTGAAGGGATAAGGTAAATATTGCCGGATGAAGCAGTTTTACAAACAACCTTTTTTTGTGATTTAACCCACTGATAGGATTCTGTCCACAAATCCAGATTGATCACCGGTTTTAACTGCGGCGAATAAGTGCGCGACCAAGTAGTTAAGTACTCCTTTAAAGTGACAGAGAAACGAGATAGCGGAAGCCGTTCTCTTAGAGAATATTCATCTTTGATTAATCTGATGAAAGCTTCCAGAGCACCGTTAGTACTAGGACTTTTCTTATCAACCCCTTCATACCAGTTTCGATTCACCTGTAGCCATTCACTTTCAAAATAATGTAAAAATTCTTTTTGCTCTTTCCATTTTGAAAGAAACATCGCAGACGCTCTATCGAATATCGCTCGACTTTTACTTAATTGAAGATAATCCATATCTCCCAAGATTATAGATACATTTTCCTTTGGGCGCACAAGTTGATCAGCTTTTTTTCTTACTTTTTTCTTCATATGAGCCCAACACATCTTTATTGTGACAGTATCACCAAATATATGTTTGAAAGCATTTTGTATACTTTGCGCCCCATCACATATTAGTATCGAGGGATTAATGGTTGTACCAAAAATGTTCTCCACGGCAGTTCTTAGTGCTTTGAATACAAAAAGAAAATCTTCAGTTTCCTCGTTAGTACAAACTGTCACTCCAAAAGAATGAAATGATCCGGCGTTGTCTGTTGTTCCAAACACTAATAGCGGAAAACCTTGCCATATAAGCTTACATGTGGTATCTGCATGGACATGGCAAACATTTTGTGATTGCATGATTAACTTTTTGGTTGACATAAAGAATCGAAAAGAAGGGAAATCGCCATAATCCATTTGGTGAGATACAATAAAAGCCTCATCTTCATTTTCTGGAACTGAAGAGTGGTCGATGCAAAATTGTTCCAACTCCCCAAGACATACAGAATTAGGATCAAATTTTGAGGTTCTTAAAGAAGACAAATAATTATTTAATTGATGTTTTTTGGGAATTGGTAAATTCTTCTTTGTTAAAATTTCTAAAATTTTTTTGGGTTTTATTTTTGGGTCGTTTTCCAACAGTGTATTGATCTCCGTTTTAGTTTGTCCGCTTATTTTAGAGGTTGTTTTGGACGGTATATTTTCGCAAGTATGAATCAATTCCGATCGGTATAGGACTACATCATCAGTATCTGCAGGATAATATAAATATACACCTGAGGCACATTGTTCACCTCGATATTTAACTTTATTGCAACGATAAATCGCACTAACGTTGCCCTCTTTATCAACATTTTTATGATAAAAGCTCCAAATACCTTCCTCTTCTATTGATTTTAGAGCTACCGCCTTGTTGCTGAATACCTGTTCTTTTTTCCACTGTTTATCAACCTTTTTTCTTCTTTTAGTTGTCTTCGGTTTCTCAAGTGCATTACTCCCACTATCCTCTGACGAACTGTATTGAGGAATCTCAGTGTCACTCATAATATTGATAGTTTTAAAAACAGTAAAAGTTATAAACACTTTTTCGTTCTCCCGATCAGAAACACATCGATAGCAAACCCACTTCGTTTTCGAGGTTATGTAGTGTTCGCCACTAAACAAGCGTACGTATTTACGGTGCTATGTACATTAGGGAACAAATTAAACGCTCGATATTTTATTCCATTGCATATTACATTTTCCACTTAATTTATCTAAAAGCACGATAAGAAACTAAATATTCGATAATAATGAACGCTGAATAAATGTAATGAATGCTGGAAATTTACGTGCTTATTAAAGTAATAAATTTTCGATAAAAATAATAGACGCTCGGTTCGATAGATGTAATGAAAGGCTCGATATAAATTTGGGTATACTTGTCTAAATATACACTCGATAAATAAAATAATTATTGCTTTACATGCAATTCATATGGGTCCAAAATTAATAAATATTCGATAAAAATAATATATGCTGGATAAAAAAGGTTCAAATGTTTCTTAAATTAAAAAATCTTCGTTACCAGACACCGACCGACACTAAATTTTTAGCCGAAAACGAATTTCGGCTTCATTCTGATTTCTCCGAAAGCGAAACCGAAACTTACGAAAATTGTAGTTAGTATAGACGTAATTAAAACAAGACAGTAATAAGCAGCAACAATTTAAAAGTACTTCTACTACTAAATTAGCAGCCTTAAATTTAAGTTTAAACCTCAAACCTTTAAATTTAAGTTTAAAACCTCAAAGGTTTTTGAAGAGTAAACACTGTAATTTCGAAAAAAAAGAAGATATCTCAGGATTGACGTACCAATATTTTAGAAAACGAAAAAAATAGCTTTTGAGATTTCGAAACGAAAGAATTTTGTAAAAATAAATTTAAAAAAAACGTTCTTAAAGTGTTGACTTTTTAAGAAAGGTTAAGGTTTAGAGGAAAATTTTGACCTTCAACCTTAAAATTTCCTTTTTCTAGAAGCTTCTCAACAAAAAGTCGTGATTTTCTCAACATTTTAAGGTATCCGATTTATCAAATTTTCGTGTTAAACGTAGAATTTTATTTGTGTCAATTTGAGTCACTCGCGAAATGTGAACTTTTTACTCAAATTGTGGAGTTAAAACTTGTATTTTTTAGCTAAATAATTGCACATCTACTTAATAAATTTCTAAGCACCGACTGACAGACAACGCACAGACTAAAGCGATGCGTATAGGAGCATAAAATTTCACTCAGGTCTTTCCCATAATACGTAGGTGAGCACTAACAGAGAATTTTTCAAAAACTAGCCTCTAAGTTGGTAAAAATAGACATTAAAACACCACTTAAAAATGTGTGCAATTAATAATACACGCGATTGTATTTAAAGTTGCCTTACGCGTTGAGCTAACGCTGATGAATGTTTATCGACACGAATTTATCCAAATTTTTAAAGGTGATCAAGTTCTTATTTTTAATATAAACTTCTAAACATTTAAGTTTTAAAGGCGAAATTCTGGAGATAATTTGACACATCCTGTGTTTAACTGTCCAGTTAACATGTTAAGGCACATTTTTTGACATTTTGAAGTATCTTCTCGAAATTTCGATAGCATTTTCAAATTTTTCTTTTGAATTCAAAATTTTGAGAATCAGTTTTGTAGGAATTTTTAAATTAAACCCAAAATTTTGCTGTGCTCTTTTTTCAAAAAGCCTATTCAGATTTTAAACTCGAATATTTTTCCAAATTTTGACTTCTTTTGAGTCTTTTCAGATAACCTTGAAAATACTACTTTTTAAAATTCCCTTTAAAATCGAAATTAGATTTTAGGTTTTTAGAATTATATTTTCAACTTTTCAACGTTTGACTATTTTTGGAATTTGCTAATTTTTCCAAAATTACGACTTGTGGAATTTTGCTACTCTTTTAAACTGTGACCTTTGGAATTTATGAAATCTTACATTTTTCAAAAATACTGACTTTTTGAAAATATCTAATTTTTAAAAATGTTAACTTTTTTTCGACATTTTTTAAAAACCGACCTTTTTTAGTTTCTTATTTAGGTTTAATTTTTTTGTGAATTTAATTTTAATTTCGACGTTTTTAAAAATATTGATTTTTTTTGACGTTTTTTGAAAAATGGGATATTCAATTTTTTGAAATTTTTTAATTCTTTTGAAAATTTCTAGTTTGAAAATTTTTTATGTTTTCAAAATTATCAGCTTTTTTCAAGACTTAAATATTTACTCAATATTTTGATTATTTTAAATTGGACCGTTTTTGAAAATATATTTTTTTCTTAAATTGTGACTATTGAAATTTTTATGCTTCCAGTTGTTTAAAATTTTCAAATTTTTTTTGAAATTTCGGTTTTTGCTTAAAATTTTGACTTTTGTTTAAACTTTGACCAAATACTTTTCTTCAAAAATTTTACGTTTTAATGAAATTTAAATTTTTTGTAACTTTCAATTTTTTGACAAATATTACATCTTCGACATTATTACCAATTTGTATTTATATTATTTTGTAAATATATAAATACAGGGTGTTACAAAAGTCCGGGCCGCTACTTCAGGAGCATATTCTACACATTAAAATATGAAAAATGTTGAAATACATTTTTTTCTTTAAATTGCCTCCTAACGGAGATATGACCATTTAAAGATGGCGCCCCTAAAGTGGTTTTTTTACTACAAAAAGTTAACGGTTAGTAGCAAAGTCATGAAATTGGGCAAGCAGTTAAAGAATTGGATTAGGCATATTCTCATGTAACATATTTTTTAAATAAGCAGTAGCGTGGTGTGTAGGGGGTTGCCCGCGATTATTTTTTGCCGTAACTTTTTTGTATTGCAATATTTCGACACAAAAGTGCCATAATCGTAAAAAGCAACATTTTTTATACAAAAAAGGTACTCTTTCTCAAAGTCGCTAAAAGTAACCGTTTCCGAGAAAAAAGCGTTTAAACAAAATTGTTGCATTTATTAGAATTCGTTTTGCAAATTTTTAATTTATCCACTACTAACTGCATTGATATAAAAATGGTACAAAATTAAGAAAAAAAAAATCAAAGCAAGTGTTCGAAATTACTGCCCCCTGCAGCAATACATTGCTCGGCTCGTCTTCTAAGGGAACTCCTTACTCTTTCGCAAATGCCTGGTGTATTGTGAATCTGGTTGAACCCATTTTCAATTCGTTCACGAAGATCATTGATATTGTCAACTGGTGTGGAGTAGACGATCTGCTTTAGATGTCCCCATAAGTAGAAATCGAGTGGGTTGAGGTCAGGAGACCTAGCTGGCCATGGTATCAGACCTCCTCGACCTATCCATCGTTGATGATAGTTGTTATTCATAAATTCCCTAGCAACTGCACTAAAATGGGCAGGTGCCCCATCGTGCATTATCCACATTCGCTGTCTTGTTATGAGTGGAACATTTTTAAGTAACACGGGTAACTCTGTTTGCAAAAAATGTCTATATGATGCTCCTGTTAACCTATGAGGTAAAAAAAACGGTCCAATTATAGAGTCCCCTATTATTCCTCCCCAAATGTTAAGTGAAAAATGTTGCTGATGTCTCGACTGAATAACTGCATTGGGATTTTCAACTTGCCACTGATGCATGTTGTGAAAGTTAAGTATCCCGTTTCTGGTAAAACCCGCTTCGTCCGTAAATAATATGAGCGATGGGAAGTTCTCATTTTCAGCGATCTTATGCAATAGCCAGTTGCAAAATTCTATTCTTGGAGGATAATCAGCAGCAAGTAACCCTTGCACTCTTTGAAAATGATAGGGGTAAAATTGGTAAAATTTCAAAATTCGCCAGATAGTTACGTGATTTACTCCTTCGGCTAAAGCAAGTTGTCTAGTGCTGACACATGGATCTTCTTCAACTCGCTGAAGCACACGCTCCTCTAAATTAGCAACTTCTGCGTTTGGCCTTCCAACACGTTCGCCTTTGAAAACAAAATTTCCTGTTTCACATAAACGAGCATGAATTTTCTGGAACAATTTTTCTCCTGGTAGGTGTCTATTAGGAAAACGTTCAGCATAAAGCCGTCTTGCTTCAGCACGATTACAATTTGCAAGCCCGTACATTAAATGCATATCGGCCATTTCTTGATTTGAATAGTCCATTTTATCAAAATAATGAAAAGTTAAAAAACTACTACACTTACTATTGACAACAAAAACTGCTAAAGTTTACAGCTTACGACCAAATTTTATCAGTGACACAACGTCAATCTCTGGCAGATATTGTCAAGTACAATTGTTTTCTTTACGATCAGTTTGCATAACCAACTTATTTTTTCTTATACAAATTAGTTAGAATTTCGAAGACGGGATAGGATTATTTAAACGCCTTTTTCTCGGAAACGGTTACTTTTAGCGACTTTGAGAAAGAGTACCTTTTTTGTATAAAAAATGTTGCTTTTTACGATTATGGCACTTTTGTGTCGAAATATTGCAATACAAAAAAGTTACGGCAAAAAATAATCGCGGGCAACCCCCTACACACCACGCTACTGCTTATTTAAAAAATATGTTACATGAGAATATGCCTAATCCAATTCTTTAACTGCTTGCCCAATTTCATGACTTTGCTACTAACCGTTAACTTTTTGTAGTAAAAAAACCACTTTGGGGGCGCCATCTTTAAATGGTCATATCTCCGTTAGGAGGCAATTTAAAGAAAAAAATGTATTTCAACATTTTTCATATTTTAATGTGTAGAATATGCTCCTGAAGTAGCGGCCCGGACTTTTGTAACACCCTGTATAAGTTTTTGAAATTTTTTTTCAGATTTTTAATTTTTTTAAAATATCGTCAAATTAGTCTTTTTCTTGAAATTATGAGTTCTTTGTGTGATTTCGAATATTCTAAGGATTTCTGTATACTTTTCAATATATCAGCTTAACAGTTTTTCACTTAAAAAAAAATTGTTTTTTTAAATCTTGTCTTTATTAAAGAAGTTAACTTTTTGTGAAAATTCTGACTTCTTTAAAAGTTCGGATCTTTTGATATTTTCGGGATTTTCACCTTTTTTTTGGAAAATTTCAACTTTTTTCCAGAATTCTGTTTTCCTCCTGGTTTTTTGAGGGAAATTTCGCTTTTCTAATTTTTTATTTTATTGCAAAATGTAGACTTTTGGAATGTCGACCTTTTTATATTTTCCACTTTTTAAAAAATTTTGACCATTTTTCAAAAATTTTACTTTCCCTGTTATTTACTTTAAAAATGTTGACTTGTGAAAAATTCTTTTTTTTTAATTCTCAACACTATTAAAAATATTAACTTTTTGTGAGAATTTAGTTTTTTAAAAATTGGAATCTAAAAATGTTGACTTTTCAGAATTTTGTCTTTTTCTCTAAACTTTGATTTCTTCTTGTAATTACTAAAATTGTTAATACATTTCTGAAAATACCGACATTCCATATTTTTTTTTGAAAATTCGAATTAACTTTTTCTTAAAGCTTTAACTTTTTTCTTTTTATTGCAACTTCGAAATTTCGACTTTTTCTCCAAATTTCAGCATTTTTGAAAATGATAATCTTTTTTAAAATTTCGTTTTGAAAATTTTCGACGCTTTTTTGACTTTTTAAAATTTTACCTTGTTGGAACAAAATTGTTTTTGAAACATTAACTTTTGACTTATAAAATGACTCTAATGCACAGACCACTAGGTTTGAACATTTATTAGATTCGAAGTTTGGAAACCAAGCACCGGTTTCAATCTTGTTAGATCTCGTCAGTTTGGTATATCTGTTAGGATCAAACACCGATTTCGGCCAATGGCCGAAGAAAACGGCCAAAATGCGTTCTGGCCACTAGCAAATTGCCAATGTCCGAAATATCGCTTTCTGGCCGTTTGATATAGACCAGGACGCGTTCTGGATCTCTCACGACTGCCAGAAAGCGAAGCTGTTGAATAATTCGCGTACTGGCTTTCTGAAGATAGCCAGAACGCGTTCTGGCATTCGCAGCTATACCACAACGGGTCGAGCACATAAACGAAACAGCTTTATACAGTGTAACTGCAAACGTTATTGCATCAACAGAAAATGTGCGTGTGGGGCAAAGAAAGTAATTTGTAACAGCAAATGTCATAACAACAGTTCGTGCAAAAATAAGTAAATACAGGTATATTGAAAAAGTATTCATATGCGGAAAATGTATTTTTTGTAAAACTGTCAGTAAAAGTGACATTTTTAGTTCATCGATAAGTGAACTAAAAATTGACTTTTATAATAATACGTGTCAAAAATACTTTTAACACTAGTGCGATAAAGTTTTTTCGCACTAGTGCTAAAAGTAAATATAGCAGCGTTTCCCAAACTTTTTTTGCCCTGACCCGGTTGTTTTTAATATTTCCCCTTCCCGACCCACTAAAAGATGTTTTAATTACATTTTAATGTACAAGAACTAATCATTTGTGAGTATGAAGACAATTTTGCAACCTGGTATTTTATTTTTATGGCCCGGTGCCGGGTTGAGACCCACTATTTAGGAAACACTGATATATAGCAATATGCAATATTATTAAATGGAAAGCTGTACTGAAAAAATTAGAAAGATTTTTTTTTTGTTAAACGGACTGGTCCT
This sequence comes from Dastarcus helophoroides, assembly GCA_028583605.1. Taxonomy (NCBI): domain Eukaryota; kingdom Metazoa; phylum Arthropoda; class Insecta; order Coleoptera; family Bothrideridae; genus Dastarcus; species Dastarcus helophoroides. Next base: position 31,857,921 of record CM053334.1, read on the forward strand.
TGATTATTGTGTAATATTGTTTCCAAACATTAAAACATATTTAAATAGTTATAAATTATTTATTTATAATATTAATATTACTATTACAAGCTGAAGGGTTACTTATTTTAGTTTTCCTGAGAAGTAATTGCAGAGATATTTATGCTAGTAATCCATGCAAAACTAGGACAGATGTTGCTTTTAGTTTGACGCAACTTTTTACTACATATTTGGTCTGGAGCTTCATTCAAAAAAATCGTGTACGCTTGTTTTAATACTTGCTTATATCCTAGTTGTTCTTGATTTGAAAACTAGCTTTTATCATAAAGAGATTCCAAAACTTAGAGTTTCCTTCGACGTAATTCAAAAATATATTTTGAGTGAAGTTATCCGCTAGATTCTTTATTTCATACCGTCATATTTTTGTCCCGATTTCTGGAGCAATAAATCTCAGTTGATGTATTTGCTGTTTCTTCAACATCTGGTGGAATAATAAAATTGCTTTAATTTCCAATCTTTTCTTCAAAATTCATGTTTATTAGCCATAAAATTTAAAATATTTTAGGACAGGTTCAATTGTGGTTACTAATAAACATTAAACAACTTACAATTGTTTTACTTAGTTACACTCTATCCAGCACCTGACTTGATTGTCAGATGTAATTGTCAATTATGTAATTCAACACGCAAACAATAAATCGAAAATTTAACCCTAGAGGCAGGATTTTCTTTTTTAATTTAACAGTTTTACAAAAAATATTGTATGATACACTTGTTAAAAGTGATTTTATTTTGTTCGTGGGGTTGCTCCACTCGCTACGCTCGTTCCGCAATACTCCCCACTCACAAAATAAAATGTCACTTTTAACACTTGTATCATAAATAACTATTATGTTGAAATCGTTCCTTTATTATGTAATTCATAAAGAATAAAAATATTTTGTTTTTGGACATCTTGTTCTTTGTGCTCGACGCGTTCTGGTATAGCTGCGAAGGCCAGAACGCGTTCCAGCTATTTTCAGAAAGCCAGTTCGCGAATTATTCAACAGCTTCGCTTTCTGGCAGTCGTGAGAGATCCAGAACGCGTCCTGGTCTATATCAAACGGCCAGAAAGCGATATTTCGGACATTGGCAATTTGCTAGTGGCCAGAACGCATTTTGGCCGTTTTCTTCGGCCATTGGCCGAAATCGGTGTTTGATCCTAACATATCCAACTCGAATGCTAGCAAATGTTCCGACAATTAACCCGCCGATGGGCGCGCGCGATCTCTCAGACCGCACATATTTATTATTTTATATTTCAATAAATAGTTTGCCAATAATGCTCATTTTTGGTTTAGCTGAGTTTTATAACATCACAAATGTAATGGTTGATCAAGTGATTAATTATATGTCCATTTTTGTAAGTTATAGCTATTTGTATTATGTGATACGGCGCGCGCCCACGCATGTTAAATTGTTTTGTTATTATAGTTCGAGATATAAATTGACTTTTGCTTGGAAATAAGGCTGTAGAGGATAATTCCAAACAAGTATGGTCCAAATGAAACCCATTTTTGGACCCCAACCCTTAAATATAATATTATTGGAAATTTAACTCCGTATTTCGTAAAATAATTTGGCCTTTGTATTTGGCTAAATTTTTTGTTTATAGGTTAAAGCAATGCATGATTTGTAATTTAATTTTATTAACAAATATACCAAGATACCAAATTTCATCATAGAACCACAAAAGGTTAATAAAAAACATTATTTACAGATGCGGTCTCTGAGACCGCGCGCGCCCCTTCGTGTTACAAAGTATGGCGCGCCTACTCTAGGGTTAAGTACTAAAGAATTCACGGACTTCAAGCGTGTGATTCACTACACACGCCTGGAGGGCTGCATGAATTTGTAGTCTAGGTTGCATTGTACTTGCTTATAAAATGGCTCTTAAAATGTTTTCAACATTTAATAAAATACCTTTGTCATCTTTCTCACAGCTTAAATTTTCGAAATTGACGTATTTCGTACATTCTTTGGGAGTTATAAACAACATTTTTAATCCTTTTGCATCCAAACTTTCATACTCCTTTTTTCCCTTTAGAGATCAAATTATTAAAATGACCAAGACTTAATTAACTTAATTCTGGAGTTAGAAAATGAGATTTTAAATTTTTTTCATACCATTTCTCATACCTCTCTTTACCCTCCTAGGGACCGAATTATTAAAATTAGTCAAATGCGTGTTTAATTATTTCTTTCATAGATCATCTGCACAACGCTTTGTGCAGTTGAACGCATTATTAATTTTATTCCACACCAATTCCAAAATTCCATTTTAACCCTTAGGGGTTGAATTGTTGAAATCGACCAAATACGTGTCTAATAATTTCTTTTGTAGAAAAGTTTTAGGTTATAAAATGCAATATTAAATTTGTTCAGTGATTATTTCGAAACTTCACTTCACTCCCTGTTTACCCCTTTAGAGAACGAATTTCTATAAATCCCTTCTAATTGCTCAAATATACGACAGAAATCTACTTTCCAAAATGTTAGTGTCTTTAGTAGTTTCGGCTCTACGTTAATCATTAGGTTTTTCAGTCGAACTGAGTTTTCTCTTTATCATATATTAGCATAGATAAGTTTCTTTTGAGAATATTTAATTGTTTTCTTAAAAGTTCGAATTTAAATTTAAAATATGGAGTTTCGTCCAAGCCGAAGTTTCGATCTATTTTGGGTCGAAACCCGTTCTTTTAGCCGAAAAGGAAATCGAAACTTCGTTCGGTCTCTAAAAATTATAGAGGGTAGATTAATTTAAGGAATGCCCAGTGGCTTCCTACATTATATAATATTTCGTTTTGCTAAATTTAAGAAGTCGTAGATCATGCAGAATTTAAAACGACTTAAAATCAGGTGTCTCTCAACATGCCATTTAAAATTTAAAGTATTTTATCTCCCTGCCTAAGGGGACCGGTGTGAAGACAGCGGCCAAAACCCAGCAGCCACTTTTACGAGGTTAACCGAACGTCCATGGGCGTGCGGGTATCGCGATATGAGTTGCCGGCCGGCAACTAGCATGCAGGCAGAAAATAATCCGTCGTAGCGGCCAAAATATTAGCAGCGTTAGGCGACCATTGCATTAAAGTAAATATCTCTAAATTATATAAAAATTCATATATACCAAACGCGTTGCCCTAACCAAATAAAACTTTAAGATTTTGTTTACAAAAACATGGGAATTCAATTCGTACAAGCTCATCAACTAACGCCGGGATCCTCAGGGTGAAATGCACCCCTATATACGAATTATATAAAAATTCAAATCATAACTACAGCCTGGACCTAACCAAATAGGATTTTGGCATTATATTCAGGAAAATATAGGAAATTAATTGTAGAAAGCTGATCGACTGACGGCGGGATCTTCAGGGTGATATGTACCCCTAACTATAAATTCTAAAAAAATTCAAATCATCACTACAGCCTAGACCTAACCAAATAAGATTTTGGCATTTTATTCAGAAAGATATAGAAAAGCAACTGTAAAAAGTTGATCGACTGACGGCGGGATCTTCAGGGTGAAATGTACCCCTAACTATAAATTCTAAAAAAATTCAAATCATTACTACAGCCTAGACCTAACCAAATAAGATTTTGGCATTTGATTCAGTAAGATATATAAAAGCAACTGTAAAAAGCAGATCGCCTGACGGCGGGATCTTCGGGGTGAAATGTACCCCTATCTATCAATTATAAAAATATTCAAATCATAACTACAGCCTGGACCTAACCAAATAGGATTTTGGCATTATATTCAGGAAAATATAGGAAATTAATTGTAGAAAGCTGATCGACTGACGGCGGGATCTTCAGGGTGAAATGTACCCCTAACTATAATTATTTTTATAATTTAATTATATAATTTTTTTAGGATTTGTATTTAGGGGTACATTTCACCCCGAAGATCCCGCCGTCAGTCGATCAGCTTTTTACAGTTGCTTTTCTATATTTTTCTGAATAAAATGCCATAATCTTATTTGGTTAGGTCTAGGCTATAGTTATGATTTTAATTTCTTTAAAATTTATAGATAGGGGTAGATTTCAACCCGAAGATCCCGCCGTCAGTCCATCATCTTTTTATAGTTAATTTCCCATATTTTGTCGAATAGAATGCCAAAGTCATATTTGGTTAGGTCCAGGCTGTAGTTATGATTTGAATTTTTTTTTAATTTATAGATAGGGGTACATTTCACCCTGAAGATCCCGCCGTCAGTCGATCAGCTTTCTACAATTAATTTCCTATATTTTCCTGAATATAATGCCAAAATCCTATTTGGTTAGGTCCAGGCTGTAGTTATGATTTGAATATTTTTATAATTGATAGATAGGGGTACATTTCACCCCGAAGATCCCGCCGTCAGTCGATCAGCTTTTTACAGTTGCTTTTCCATATCTTTCTGAATAAAATGCCAAAATCTTATTTGGTTACGTCTAGGCTGTAGTGATGATTTGAATTTTTTTAGAATTTATAGTTAGGGGTACATTTCACCCCGAAGATCCCGCCGTCAGTCAATCAGCTTTTTACAGTTGCTTTTCTATATCTCTCTGAATAAATGCCAAAATCTTATTTGGTTAGGTCTAGGCTGTAGTGATGATTTGAATTTTTTTAGAACTTATAGTTAGGGGTACATTTCACCCCGAAGATCCCGCCGTCAGTCGATCAGCTTTTTATAGTTAATTTCCCATATTTTTCCGAATAGAATGCCAAAGTCTTATTTGGTTAGGTCCAGGCTGTAGTTATGATTTGAATTTTTTTAAAATTTAAAGTTAGGGGTACATTTCACCCTGAAGACCCCGCCGTCAGTCGATCAGCTTTCTATAAATAATTTCCTATATTTTCCTGAATATAATGCCAAAATCCTATTTGGTTAGGTCCAGGCTGTAGTTATGATTTGAATTTTTTTATAATTGATAGATAGGGGTACATTTCACCCCGAAGATCCTGCCGTCAGTCAATCAGCTTTTTATAGTTAATTTCCCATATTTTTCCGAATAGAATGCCAAAGTCTTATTTGGTTAGGTCCAGGCTGTAGTTATGATTTGAATTTTTTTTAAATTTAAAGTTAGGGGTACAGTTCACCCCGAAGATCCCGCCGTCAGTCGATCAGCTTTTTATAGTTAATTTCCCATATTTTTCCGAATAGAATGCCAAAGTCTTATTTGGTTAGGTCCAGGCTGTAGTTATGATTTGAATTTTTTTTAAATTTAACGTTAGGGGTACATTTCACCCCGAAGATCCCGCCGTCAGTCGATCAGCTTTTTATAGTTAATTTCCCATATTTTTCCGAATAGAATGCCAAAGTCTTATTTGGTTAGGTCCAGGCTGTAGTTATGATTTGAATTTTTTTATAATTGATAGATAGGGGTACATTTCACCCCGAAGATCCCGCCGTGAGTCAATCAGCTTTTTATAGTTAATTTCCCATATTTTTCCGAATAGAATGCCAAAGTCTTATTTGGTTAGGTCCAGGCTGTAGTTATGATTTGAATTTTTTTTAAATTTAAAGTTAGGGGTACATTTCACCCCGAAGATCCCGCCGTCAGTCGATCAGCTTTTTATAGTTAATTTCCCATATTTTTCCGAATAGAATGCCAAAGTCTTATTTGGTTAGGTCCAGGCTGTAGTTATGATTTGAATATTTTTATAATTGATAGATAGGGGTACATTTCACCCCGAAGATCCCGCCGTCAGTCGATCTGCTTTTTACAGTTGCTTTTATATATCTTACTGAATCAAATGCCAAAATCTTATTTGGTTAGGTCTAGGCTGTAGTAATGATTTGAATTTTTTTAGAATTTATAGTTAGGGGTACATTTCACCCCGAAGATCCCGCCGTCAGTCGATCAACTTTTTACAGTTGCTTTTCTATATCTTTCTGAATAAAATGCCGAAATCTTATTTGGTTAGGTCTAGGCTGTAGTGATGATTTGAATTTTTTTAGAATTTATAGTTAGGGGTACATTTCACCCTGAAGATCCCGCCGTCAGTCGATCAGCTTTCTACAATTAATTTCCTATATTTTCCTGAATATAATGCTAAAATCCTATTTGGTTAGGTCCAGGCTGTAGTTATGATTTGAATTTTTATATAATTCGTATATAGGGGTGCATTTCACCCTGAGGATCCCGGCGTTAGTTGATGAGCTTGTACGAATTGAATTCCCATGTTTTTGTGAACAAAATGTTAAAGTTTTATTTGGTTAGGGCAACGCGTTTGGTATATATGAATTTTTATATAATTTAGAGATATTTACTTTAATGCAATGGTCGCCTAACGCTGCTAATATTTTGGCCGCTACGACGGAATTTTTTCTGCCTGCATGCTAGTTGCCGGCCGGCAACTCCTATCGCGATACCCGCACGCCCATGGACGTTCGGTTAACCTCGTAAAAGTGGCTGCTGGGTTTTGGCCGCTGTCTTCACACCGGTCCTAAGGGGCACCTTCCAAGACATCAGAACTTTTGCTATCGAGTGTCTCCCTAGAAATTTGGCTCATGTTTTTCTTTGGTTTTTCTTGTAATTGCGACATTTTCCAATTTCTGCTAACAGTCTATATTTGCGATGCGATATACATATTACTTTATTGCAAATTTGATTTGATGGTGAACATCACTCCAGCATTTATATTTTATAGAATGCATTAGCATAAAAGCGAAATTTCATTTAAAAGCGAATATCAGAGATCAAAGAGAAAATTATCGACCTTTTCGCACAAATTAAAACAAGAAGAATAGATTTTACTTTTTAATGAATGTTTGAACTGTAACCATTTAATATGTGAAAAATATTGATTTTGTTATTTTAGGATCTTACCAAGTTTTCAAATAAATTTTCTTTCTAGACATATTTATTTTCTTTAGCCTAATTTTAAAATAAAGGTTCAAAATTTTCTACAGCAGCACAACACGAGCCCCCACTGCTCTTAACACTGACTGACGCAGTCTAAACGGGTGGGTTTAGGAGCATGAAACTTCATACAGGTGTTCCCCTACGTAAGTGAGCTAAATGGTAAAAATGGGCATTAACGGATAGGTGACTTTTATCTAATAAATAATACACAAGATTATATTGAAAATTTCCTATAGGCGTTGAAAACTGACATCGTTGATTAATGTGTCTCCATACGAATTTATCCAAATTTTTGCAGGTTTTCAAATTATATTTTGTCTATTTACAAATTCTTTTCTTTTAACCTCTAAAAATTTAAATTTTAAACTCGAAATTTTGGCTTAATTTGGCACTTTCGATTATAAATCGAAATATGGAGGAACACTTTATTTTTAAATATTTTGTAATTTCGAGTCTAGTCAAATTTTTCTGTATACAAACAAAATTCCAACAACAAAAAAGAAGATTATTTTTAGGAAAGTGTTTCGGATTTTTTCAGAAATTTCAATGTTTTTCCAGTTTTAAATTTCAAGTGAGGATTTACTGATGTTTTTTTTTAATTTCAACTTTAAAAATGAAATGTTGAGATTAACGTCCACATTTAAAGACCAAAAATAAAATTTTAAGAAACAACTTAAAATTTTCTTTCATTTCTTGTTTCTTAAAAAGCCATTATCCTGAAACTGAAAAAAATCGAAACAAGTCCAAAATCATAGCTACATGTTACATTTATGAGTTTTATAGTTAATTAAGTAAGAACAAATACTAAATTGTTTTTATTATAACCCTATTTTATTTGAAGAGGGTAGATGCACTTTCCTCAAATATTTTTGGTTTATAGGAAGTGCACCTATTTGTAGTGGGGAAAGAGTACCTAGTAGGTGCACTTGACCCTGCTACAGAGGTTGTTTGCTGTTTGTATCTAGTACTTACCTAGTCACTTTTTGTTATAGGTAAAATGGTTCGGGACTACAAACGTAAAACCACTCGGGCCGCTTACTCGGCTGAGGATTTGAAAACCGCGGTGGAACATGTTACAAGCGGAAAATGTGGCACACTACGTGCTAGTAAACTCTTCAAGATACCTAGAAGCACTCTAAAAGATCAAATTAAAGGTCGTAGAGTCGACGGGAAGACCTACAGCCTTAGCAATCAAAGATGAAGAAGCTCTTGCAAATGGACTCAAAAGTCTCGAAAAGTGGGGTTTTGAACTCAGCCGCAAAGAAGTCCTAGAAGTTGTGGGCAAATATGTTACACACAAGCAGCTCAAGACTCCATTCAAAAACAACGTACCTGGTGAGGATTGGTTTTTAAAATTTAAAAAAAGACATAATTTGTCAATTAAAAAACCTGAAGCGTTGGAATACGCCAGAAAGAAAAATACGGATCCTTTTCTAATATCTCCATATTTTGAGTTGTTAAAAAATACAATTCAAGAACTGAAGAACTGAACCTTCAAGATAAAGCATCAAATATTTGGAATATAGACGAGACAAGTTTTTGTAGTGATCCTTCAAAGACAAAAGTCATAGGTGAAAAAGGCCATGCTTGTACTAGAATCGTTTCTGGTCCGGGAAGAACGAACACAGTTTGCTGCTGCCGCAGATGGACAAAAGACGCCACCGTTAATTATATATAAAGGAAAAAATGTCTGGGACACCTGGATAGCAGATACAAATAAAGAATACCCAGGTACGACATATGCTGCCACACCTAACGGGTGGATGGAGTCAGAAGTTTTTAAAAACTATTTCGTGAAAACTTTCATACCCTTGGTAGAAGGAAATGGTCCTACATTAGTTGTATATGACGGCCATACAACTCATATCGATATTGATGTGGTACAAGCCGCAGTGGAAGCGAACATAACCATTCTTAAGTTACCGCCACATAGCAATCATCTTCTGCAACCACTTGACTTGGCGGTTTTCAAATCTATTAAGGTGGCGTGGGATACATTACTCGTGAAATGGCAACGGAATCCTGTGGGTCAGAAATTATCGAAAAGCAAGTTGGCTGAAATGGTGGGACATATTTGGAAAGATGTCGATCCAAAAATTATCTGTGAAGGATTTAAGAAAGGTGGCATCTACCCCTACAATTATGATGTTATCCCACAGGAAAAATATCACCCACAGCAAATGAATTGGTGGAACGCTCAACAGGCGATGAATACTGGCATGTCTACAACAAATGAACTTACACCCCCAATAATACAAAACGGACTCGATGAAAACGTAGAATTTCTAGAACGAGGTCCACCAGAACATATCGCAATTGATTCAGAAGATTTCTTAGTTACAGAAGAAGCTCTAGCACTGACTGAAAAGGAAACCGCTGTTACAGAAGATTTGTTGGAAATGGAAAATAATCAGGACGAATCGTTAGCATTTGAGGTGGAAGAAAATATTCAACTTCAAACAAATGATGTAACAAACGAAGTAGAAAATAATACCAACACCCCAGTAGATTTAACAAGCGCAATAGAAAACCAAAACCTTGCATACCTTTGAAGAATTTTTACTGAACCTGGTAAAAGGCAATCAAACTAATAATGCACCGAAAAGATTCAGGAAGAAAGTATGCCCCGGGGCCGAACTAATAACAAGCGAAGTCGTAAGAAGAAGATTGGAAGAAGCCAAAGAATATGAACTGCAAAAGAAGTCCGGTGTTAAGAAAAAGAAACAGATGACTACCAAAGAGCCAAAAACTAACAAAGAAAAGAAACCAGTCAAATATAAGCAAACTAGTCGTGCGAAACGTAAAAAAGTAAATGTGCAACATGATTCAGAAACGGATGAAGATCAAGATTTACATTTAGATGACGAAGAAAGCGATTTTGAAACACTTTCTGAAATCGGTGCAGAAGCAATAGCTGAGACACTCGAGTTTGAAAGAGATGAAGTTAATGACAAACAAGTTGGAGATTGGTTATTGGTCAAACTCAATTCTGAAAGAAAGACTTCACAATATTTTATAGGAACAATTGACAGCATCGATTTGGAAACAGGAAATCCAATTGTAAAATTTTTGCGACGAATTAAATCGAAATCAGCACCTTCCAAACCAACCTTCACATGGCCTGATGTGAAGGACATTTCAGAAATTACCACAACGGACGTTATTCGTGTGTTACCTTCGCCTAGCGTGGGAAGAAGAGGTGAAATCAACTTTCCCGTCAGTTTTTCTGGTTATCCTAACATAAATTAGTTTTAAAAAATTATTTCTTCAAGTATTGAGTTAAATTAAAAGTTTATTTTTCATTTGTCATCGTGTTATTTTTTCGGAATCCACATCCACATTGCAGTTAAAATTCATTATTTTCGTAACCAATTGATCAATTTAAATGCAGCAAATATCAAAAGATTGAGAAAAATTTTAAGTTACTCGCACTTGCCCCATGCATTTCGCAAGCAATGAACGCGAGAAATAATCCACTGTGGTGCGCTTGTCCCAAAAAAAGGGGTAAGTGCATCCACTGAGTTGAAAATTTCAAAATTAAATGCCTGGACGGTATTAAATTTTTAAAGCAGTTTTTGACTCTACAATATGGTACACCATCATAGAAACTATGTGTATGCAAAATATTTGTCTTCTATTATTATAGGGAACAATTGTGGAAGAGATTCAATTTAAATTTTGCACTTTGGTGTGTGCATATACCCCACTTTACCCTAATCCACATTTCAATTTAAAGATCGTAATTTCCAAATTGCAATAAGAATTTCGCTTTGGCTGTTTTCTTTTTTAAATTCCTGTTTAGATTTTAAACTCGATAATTTGTCTAAATTTCGATTTTTTTAAAACTTTTCAGTTAAAACTTGAAAAATACACCTTCTAAAGGGCGAGCTTTAAAATTGAATTCGTTTTATGCAATTCGTTCAAAATTTAAAATTGACACTTTAGAACATTTTAGGTCAGATTCCGCAAAAAAATTAAAAATTTTCAGAAGAACCATATTTTCAAAAAGTAAAAGTTACAAAAATTCGAAGTTTCGAGAAAAAGATCAAAATTTTTACGAAGTCGAAATTTTTAAAAAGGTAGAAATTTTGAAAAGGAATCAAATTCTGATATATCGGGTATAACAGGATCATGGTACACCCCCTATTTTTTCTTTATTTATAAAGATAACATTTTCAAAGTTGGTACACTTGATGTATTTATGAAATGTCAAATTTTGACATAAAATTGACATTCTTACTGCTGTCACTTTTGCTAAAACTAATACCAACTTTTGATTTTTAAATGGAAAACCCTGTATATTATTAAATTTTTAGAATCTGGGCAATTTTCTGGATATAATTAATACACATAAAATGAGTAATTTTTAAAGGATCTAAAATTTTTTTGCTCCCATTTTATTTTTCAGCCTAGGAGGTCATGACTCATCAAAATTAACGCTAACTGACCAACTGCAAAAAAATTAAATTAGAAAAGCTTAGGAAGTGTCTTTTTTCTTAATTTGTTTTAACAGCTACCCTATGTTCTTATTGAATAAATCTTAAATCTTAAAATTTTATCTTAATAAATAAAGAAAAAAAGGGCGTGTACCATGAACCTGTTACACCCGATATAAGTTAGAGAAAAAGTCGAAATTTTGATAATAAAAAGTCGAAATTTTCCAAAATAAGTGGAAATTATGAAAAAAAAATGGAAAATTTTATAAATTAGGAAAGCTTAAGAAAAATCCAATCTTTCAAAACGGTGAGAATTAAAAAAAATTGATTTTTTTTAAATAAAAATCCAACTTGCTACATAAAAGTCGAAACTTCAAGAAAATGCCGAAATTTTCAAAAAAAAAGGTAGAACTTTTTAAAAATCCATATTTCAACACAATCAAATTTATGGAAAAGATTCAAACTTTTGAAAAAGTCACAGTTTTGAAAACACATCAAAACTTCGAAATAAGCCAAAATATTCAAAAAAAAATTGAACTTTTCAAAAAAAAATTTTCAAAATAGTTGAAACTTCCAAAAAAGAAAACTTTTAGTCAACATTTTCAAAAAAAATCGAAAATAAAATCAAAATCTTAAAGAAAGGTGATATTGTGATAAGATTAAAATTTTTAAAACAAGCTAACATTTAAAAATTGTGGAAACTAGAAAAAAATTTAAAAATTTGTATTCGAAATTTTCAAAATCGGCGAAATGTTAAAAAAGCCGAAATGTTGTAAAAAGTCCAGATTTTTAATAAAAATCGAAGTCAAACTTAACAAAAAAGTAATCATTTTCGAAAAGTCAAAATTTTGAAGAGGCAAAATTTTGGAAAAAGCCGATATTTTCAGTTTTCAAAGTTTGGACATGTTTTGAAAATTTGGACATTTCAGATATTTTTGCCTTTTCTTCAATATTTAGCTATTTTCAAAATCACGGCTTTTTAAAAATGTGCGTAAATATTTTTCAATTTTTTTAGATCTCCTTTTCAAAATTATTTTGAAATTTAGACTTTTCTCAAAATTTCGATTTCTTTTCACAATTTTTACTTTTTTGAAAATTCCGACTTTAAAGTTGACACTTTTTTCCAAAATTTAGATTCTATTTTGAAAATAGGAAATAAAATTTTAAAATTTTAAACTGGGTATTTTTCAAAATTTTGACTTCCTACAAATTTTTGATTTTTTATCGTCTTTCTTCAAAATTTCCACTTTTCGAAAATTTCGATTATCTTTTATATTGTGATTTTTATTTTAATTTTTTTAAAACTTTTCTAAAATTTAATCATTTTTAAACTTACCAATTGCTTGGAAATTTAGACTTGTTTTTGAAATGTCAATATTTTCTCAAAATTTTGACTTTTTTGAAAATCGAAAGTCGAAACTTACAATAAGGCCAAATTTCCAAAAAGAATTGAAGTCTTTTGAAAAAATCGATTTTAACAACAGATTTGCAAAAAAATTGAAATTTCGAGTTAAAATTTCAAGTCAACGTTTTCAAAAATAAATTCAGACATTTAAAAAGTAAAAAAAATTATAAAAACTTCAAAACCTCGAGGTAAGTCAAAATATTCAAAAATATTTGCAATATTCAATAGAAAATTTTTAAAATAGTTGAAATCTCAAAACAAGAAAATTTTTAAAAGACAAAACTTATAAAAAAGCAAAAGGTTTTCAAAAACATCAAAATAGATTCCAATAAGCCAGAATTTTAAAGAATTGGAATTTTCAAAAAGTCAAAATTTCGAAAATAGGTTGTATTTTCAAAATTAAGGCAACATTTCGAGAAAAAGTTGAAATTTTGGGAGTCAAACTAGAAAAAGTGTGAAAAAAGTGGATATTTTAAAATGTAGAAATTTGAGAAAGAAGTCGAAATTTTCAATACAAATCGACTTCTCTTGAAACCAAATAGTTGCGCAACTGAAAATTGCATGTCAGCGCTAGGCCTAAAAAAAATTGAATTTGCAAAAAGGTGACTCAAGAATTATTTCTCTTATTTCACGAAGACAACGGCGCAGGTATTAGCTAGTATGTATTTTAAAATACGTTTTAAATTTGTTATGAGCACTTAATATTTTTTTAATCTGCAAATTGCATCAAATTACTGAGCGTTAATTATATCCCTTTACCAACTCGAAATGAACTTTTTTGGAGATCACATAAATGTCGCGAACAGTGCACGCTAGAACTTATACTGTATTAAAAAAATAACAACAATAAAAGAATAGCAAAACCCAATAAATTAGTTCAACAGGTTTACATAAGAAACAAATAATACGCAAAAAACACTGTAGCGTTATTTTCAGAATTGGAATAATAACCGCAAATATGTATGCGCTTCATAAAACCTCTAAAACTTTTCAGATGAGTAAATATGTTATTCAATAATTGCAAAAGCCACAAGACTTATTAAATTCTGCATATTTGAAATATGTAGTAAAAGCCACCCATTAGCATAATTCAGCTTTTTTATTTAAGATAAATAATCTAAATACAGTTGCCTTCCACTTCCCGTGAATTTTATCTAAAATAGTGTGATAGCAGTTAGGTTTATCAGGCAAATAATAGAACAATTCGAAATTATACCAACCCAAAATAAAAATGCGAGTTCTGCGATAACGTCAACTCACCTATTATGATAATTAAAATAACCAAGCCAATCACTCCGAGAATAATCATCATTTTTAGGTTTTTCCACCAATATTTCCTCTTCAATTTCTGAGCCTGTTGTTCGAACCTTTTTCCACCTTCTTGGAGTGCATCCGCTCTGCTATCCAACTCGCTCAGTTTCTGATCCCTTTCCAATACTTTCTCAACATTTACCCTCATAATACCTACGACTTCATTGACCTGTGCTTGGGTTTGTTCGAGCATGGCTTTGTTGCCTGGCCTGTTACTCCCTGTCGGTTCCATATTTCTAAAATAGATTGATACGATTCTTATTTAAATAATTTAACAAAGAATTTTTTAAACTATGTTCCTCAACAGTAACCCTGACTTTAAATATTACTAAAACAGATTACCCACGATGTATCCTTTAAAATTTCTAGCATATTCTTGACTTATCGATTTAACGTCAATAGTCGGGGTTAACCCTAGTAATTTCCACTTTAAAACTTAATCGATTTTATTTTTTCCATGTTTCGACTTTTGATTTTTCTTAACATTTAAAATTTGCAAGGGATGTGGAAATTTTGAAATTTAAGCGGAAAATTCGAAAAAAATCAAGATTTCGATATTTAAACCTGAAATTGTTACTTTCAAAATTATGATTTGATTTTAAAATTTATAAAAAAAAAATCTCGAGTTTTCAAATTTCAAGCCTAGTTTTAGCACAAAACTTCAAGAGAAAAAAATCCGAATTTATAGAAAACCTTGAAATTTATTTTAAAAAAAAGCTAATGTTACCCGACGATGCGGGATAAATAGTCACTAGTGTTAAGGCCACAAGAAACGATTTTTTTCCACATTTTTCCAAAGTTTCAACATTTTTAAGTTTTGGCCGTTATAAATCTCGTCTTTTTCCAGAATTTCCACTTTTTTCAAAATTTCCGGTTTTTAAACTAAACCTTTTAGACTTTACGGAAATTTCCTCTTTTTTTTTTCAATTAGACTTTTTCTGAAAATTTAGATTCTAGAAGTTTCGAATTTTCTCATATTTCCGCTCTTTGAGTTTTTACTTTTTTTTAAAGTGTCGAGTTTTTTACAAGCTGCACTTTTTCCAAATTTCCATTTTATTTGGAAATTTAGACGTTTCTCAAAATTTCAACTTCTTGTCACACCCTTTACTTTTCTTGAAAATTTTGATTTTTCACAGTTTAGTATTTTCTGATAATTTAAGCTTTCTTGACTGGAAAAAAATCAAAAAATTTAAAACTAGGTGTTTTTCAAAATGTTGACTTTGCATGCTTTCGGTTTTTTTTTTGTTGAAAATTTCGATTTTCGCCGTTTTAAATTTCGTTTTTTCCCAAAATTCCACTTTTTTCAACATTTCCAGTTTTTAAACCAAACCTTTTAGTCTTAACGGAAATTTCGCCTTTTTTTAATTTAGACTTTTTCTGAAAATTTAGATTCTAGAAGTTTCAAATTTTCTCATATTTCCGCTTTTTAGAGTTCTTACTTTTTTTTAAATGTCGAGTTTTATACATGTTGCACTTTTTCCACATTTCCATTTTATTTCGAAATTTAGACGTTTCTCAAAATTTCAACTTCTTATCGCAACCTTTACTTTTTTTGAAAATTTCGATTTTTCGCAGTTTAGTATTTTGCCAAAAATTTAAGCTTTCTTGACTGCAAAAAAATCAAAAAAATTAAAACTAGACGTTGTTCAAAATGTTGACTTTGCATGCTTTCGGTTATTTTTGTAGAAAATTTCGACTTTTTTTAAAAATTTCGATTTTCGCAGTTTTAAATCTCGTTTTTTCCCAAAATTCCACTTTTTTCAACATTTCCAGTTTTTAAACCAAACCTTTTAGTCTTAACGGAAATTTCGCCTTTTTTTAATTTAGACTTTTTCTGAAAATTTAGATTCTAGAAGTTTCGAATTTTCTCATATTTCCGCTTTTTAGAGTTCTTACTTTTTTTTTAAATGTCGAGTTTTATACATGCTGCACTTTTTCCAAATTTCCATTTTATTTCGAAATTTAGACGTTTCTCAAAATTTCAACTTCTTGTCGCAACCTTTACTTTTCTTGAAAATTTTGATTTTTCACAGTTTAGAATTTTGCCAAAAATTTAAGCTTTCTTGACTGCAAAAAAATCAAAAAAATTAAAACTAGACGTTGTTCAAAATGTTGACTTTGCATGCTTTCGGTTATTTTTGTTGAAAATTTCGACTTTTTTGAAAATTTTGATTTTCGCCGTTTTAAATCTCGCCTTTCTCCAGAATTTCCACTTTTTTCAAAATTTTCAGTTTTTAAACCAAACCTTTTGGATTTTACGGAAATTTCGCCTTTTTTTGAAATTTACTTTTTCTGAAAATTTAGATTCTAGAAGTTTCGAATTTTCTCATATTTCTGCTCTTTGAGTTGTTACTTTTTTTTAAAATGTCGAGTTTTTTACAAGCTGCATTTTTTCCAAATTTCCATTTTATTTCGAAATTTAAACGTTTTTCAAAATTTCAACTTCTTGTCACAACCTTTAATTTTATTAAAAATTTTGATTTTTCGCAGTTTAGTATTTTTTCGAAAATTTAAGCTTTCTTTAGCATACTTTCGGTTTTTTGTTTGTTGAAAATTTCATTTTTTTAAAAAGTTTTTAAAGTACAAATTTTTTCGAAAATTGTGCATTTTTTGAAAGTTCTTGCTATTTTTCAAAATATCGAATTATTAAGCTGAACTTTTTCCAAATTTCCAAAATTTGAATTTCTTGTCACAATTTCTACTTTGCTCGATTGTTCGAAAATTCTGGTTGTTTATAGTTTGCATAGTTTTTAAAAAAAGTTAAGCTTTTTTGAAAATTTGACAGAAAAAAAATAAAAAACTGAAAACTACGCATTTTTCAAATTTTTGACCTTGCGAACTTCCACTTTTTTTTGGTTGAAAATTTCGAATTTTTTGAAAATCTCGATTATTTTTTGAATGGCGATTTTTTTTAATTCACCCCATTCTTCTTATGTTTTCTAAAAATTGGTCATTTTTAAAATTTTTCAATATGTCGAATGTTTTTTCAAAATTTCGAACTTCTTTTGAAAATGTAGACTTTTTTGAAAATCTTAATTTTTGGCTACCCAAAATTTTGATCTTTTTTCCAAAATTATCGATTTCAAATTTTCGACAGTTTTTAAAAATTTCGAATTTTCAGATAATTTGGCCCTCTCTTCAATATTTAGCTGTTTTGAAAGTTTCGGCTTTTTAAAAATATGCATGAACATTTTTCAACTTTTTTAAGTCTCGACATGTATTCAAAATTATTTTGAAATCAAGAATATTCTCAAAATTTTCATTTTTTGTCACAATTTTTACTTTTTTTGAAAATTCTGACTTTAATGTTTGGAACATTTAGGTCTTTTATTGAAAACTCGACTGAAATAAAATTTTAAAATCGGCATTTTTCAAAATTTTGACTTATTGCAAATTTTCGTTTTTTTTTTTAAATTTCGACTTAAAAATGTCCATAATTTTTTAAAATGTGTTTTTCTCGTGATTCACGAATATTATTCAAACTTTTCTAAAAATTGATCACTTTTTAAACTTTCCAATTCTTTGTCGATATTTTTTTCAAAATTTTGAATTTTTAAATATCAAGACTTTTTAAAAAGTTTAATTTCTTGTTGAAAATTTCCAATTAAAATTACGACTATTTTAAAAAAGTTGGACCTTCCAAAGTTTTGAATTTTTTCTAAAATTTTCAATTTTCAAAATTTAGAAATTTTTTTAAAATTTCGGTTTTTAAAAATGTGCCTGCAACTTTTTTCGAATCACGATTTTTTCAAAATTTTGACTAATTTTGAAATTTTAGACTCTTTCACAATTTCCCTTTGTTTACAAATTACAATTTTTTTTTTGAAAATTCTGTTCAGACATTTTTTCGAAAGTTTAGATTTTTTTTGAAAATTCAACTGAAATAAAATTTAAAAATTATAAAATGAGTATTTTTCAAAATTTTGACTTCTTGCAAAGTTTCGATTTTTTTTTAAATTTCGACATTCTTCAAAATTTTGACTTTTTGAAAATTTCCATTATATTTTTAAATTGTAATTTTTCCTTTAATTCACGACTGCTCTTCGAACTTTTCTGAAAATTGGTAACTTTTTAAACTTTTCAGTTTTTTGGAAATTTAACTTTTTTTCAAAATGTCAATTTTTTTTCAAAATTTCAACCTTTTGGAAATTTTAATATTCTATAAAAATATCCAAATTTTTTCGAAATTTTTAAATATTTTTTTAAAAATTTCGACTTCTTTAAATTTTTGGAAATTTAGACCTTTTCAAAAATTTCGACTTCTTTCAAAATATGGAATTTTTTAAATATTTCGTCCTTATTTTCAAATTTTTTCGAATGTTCTCAAAAAAAGGTCAAATTTCTAGAAAGTCTTCTTTCCAATTTAAAGAAAAAATGTTTGAGAAACATGTACAAATTGAATTCAGAATTAACATTAAAATATCTCAAAATTTCAAAGTTCCTCTAAAACTGATGACTCCGAATCCGAATATTCAACCTTTGATTTGATTTGAATAGGCGGCTTTACTTCGTGATATTAACTTTTAAATGTAAAACGTTCACAGCTTGAACATTCCAGATAATTTTGAGAAAAAAAGTTGAAAGTTCAAAAGTAAACCTACAATCTTTAGATATATTTTTGTTTAGTAATTAAAAATAAGTTTAAATTCGAAGTTTTAAGAAAAAAATAGTATCTTCGGAAACAAGATTTATTAAATATAAACAATTGGAATAAAAATCTCAAAATTTCGATCTGAACTTGAACTATAATCTGTCACTTTAAACTGGAATATTAACTAATTTGAAAATGTCTCCTTTTAAATTCCAAATTTCAAAATTTTAGAAGTTTAGAAGTTATTGTCAAAATTGCGAGAAAGAAAAATCAGAATTTCGAGATTACTGTCGAAATTAAAAAAATAACTCTAACATAAATTTGGATTATTTTTTCGAATTTTGAAAAGTTGTTTTTAATCTTTATATTTTTACTTTTTTAAAGGACTTTTAGGCTGAAACAAAATTTCGGCTTCTGTTCTGATTTCGTCTGAAACCGAAACTTATGAAAATTGCATTCATAAATATGTATATGTATGTTGAAATTTAAAGGAAAACTGTATTTGTAAAAATGGTCCAAGTTTCGAAAAATTACTCGAAATTTATAAAAAAAGAAAAACACTAATTCACGGAAAGAACTATTTAATTAATAAAAATATAAATCTTAACAAAGGAGCTAAAGTCCCTAAACATTTTTTTAATTGCTCGAAATTTCAAATTAATTTGAAATTTCTTCATTGCTTTTAAAAAAGTCGAAATTATGAATAAGTTCGAAATTCCAAGTTTAATTTTAAAACGTATAATTCAGGATGAAATTGTTCAAAAAAAGTAAAATTTTTACATTTGAAAGCTATAAACAAAATCAAGATTTGTCTCTTTTCTACAAGTACTTTCATGGGAGACTCTTGCAAGAACTAATAGGATTGATCTCCCCAAGGGCAAGATTTTTGAAGCATACAAGACAGTCGGAGGTAGTAAATTCCTGTGCGGTCCAGCTTGACACAGTGAAGGACTTCTATCTATGGAAACTCTTTTTTTCTACAGAATTGCTAAGCCACGAAATTTCCCCGAAAATTACAACATATCCTAATTTGAAAAGGCGATTAACTATCCTTATTTTCGCAACCTACTCGCGGTGCTCCGAAGGCATTAAAGGGTTGTCTTTTGCGAACGGATTGAAAAAAAATAAATGTTCTACTCCTTTTCTAAAATGCCGACTTTCGAACTGAAATTTAGACCTTTTACAGGAATGGTTAGCTTTTTTATAGACATTTTGAGTATATTAATTTTAAAAAAGGAGTCAAAATTTAAAGTTTTGAAATAAATTTCTGAAAATGTCAACTTATTGCTAAACAATTCCAACTCTATTTGTATACTTGCAAAATAGAATTTGAAGTTTTAAATTTTGTTAATTCTAAAAATTGATATTTTCTCGCGAAATTTTTTAAAGTTACATTTTTGTTACATTGATCTCCGTTATAGGACTTATGAGAAAACGCACTGCGATTTTTTGATGAACAAATGGTGGAAAAAATGTAAAATGAATCATTTCGGTTTAAAACTTATAACAGTAAGAAACTATGAGAAAAATAAGAAAAGGTTGATTTTTAGATCGACAGAAACATAATTATTGATAAATAATCATCATTATTATTTAAATACATTTTTAGCTAGTCTTAGGATGTCATTAAATTCCTCAGATATCAATTGATGTCTCTGATGTTCTGGCTTCTGTGTACACCTGACAATATGTCATCGCCTTAATTAGGACTACTATGTAGATAATATCTATGTTGTTAAGCCTGTAAATGTACTATAGCAACTGAGCACTGGGGAGCACTGTGTGTTCCCATCTATAAAATTTGTAAGCAATCATTTTGTGATATGCTCTTAATAAACAGTAATAATAATAAAAATCACAGTATAAAGAAAAAGACAATCAACATATTACTTTGTTTCAGATTACACGATGTTCGTCATATACCAGAACCAAGAAAAGATGCAACAATGAACTAGCAAAAATTCAAGATGTAGAACCCAGTGTGTAATAGTTTCAAGTCTAAAATGTAACCAACAAAATAATTATACTTGAGCACCATCAAATAACTGTAGCACTATTCTTAGAGCCAAGGAAGTAAGAATCGACACAATGGATACAAGTAGCTTATTCCTACGAAAGGTAGCATTACTCTCATAATACAAATTTAGTTAAGTTTGCTACAGATTAATTTAATATTTTTTGCCTTCAACAAACTAATAAGACAATTTTTTTACTGAAAATTAGTAACCTGCAGTGTTCAATGTTCTGTCATGCTAACTAACCCAATGCTCATATAGAAGAAAAAAACAAGGTTTTAAATTTTGCAGTTGTAAGTTTAACCAAAGACATTTCATTATGGAGTAGTTTTTAACAATTCACAAGGAACTAAAAATGTACTATTGGAATTGCTTAAAGTACATCTTTAAATGTGTTAATTACAACTGAACTGATCACCTGACGACTGCATATTCAGTAAGTTACAAAATTACAATCAGAGTGGAAAATAATGCAGATTGGAACCACTTTCTGCCAGCTAACCATATCTACACTAGAAAACAAGTAGAAATAAATAATATACAACATTACACACAATTCGCTATGCATAAATTAAACAAAATAAAATTAGAATTTCGACGTCATATTATCTAGAAAAGCCAATCATTAATCCTTTCATTATTATAAAGTAAACAAAAACTTGTTGAGTATCTATATGACGAGCAACAAGTTGAAAAAATTATAGATATGGACATCTCCAAAAAATCGTACTTCATAGCTCAACGTTAAGCAAGTTAGGTAAATTATTATTACTTACATGATATATTAAAATGAAACAGATGATACAAATTAACTTAAAAACACAAAAAGATTAATTAATTTGCGGATGACAAATAGCCTGACTGACGTACCAGTTACTATGACATTTGCTAACGTCAATGTCAATTTGATGCATAGATCCGAATTAATGAACATAGAACACCACAAAGAACACAACAGTCAATGTTGCCAGGTGTACGATAATTATAGTTTTGTACGATAATTACAACTCCCGTATGATGGGCGGTTTATGAATTCCTACTGTACTTTCAGCACACTCATAGCGTTGAAATGTAGTATCAAACCTTCCTTCTGCAACTCTAAACCACAATATAAATAACTTATTTGGTGTTTAAACCATACGTACATTGTGTGCTACAGTACAGGATTTAAACTAGGGATATTCGATATACATCGATGTTTCGAAATTATTCGATCTTTCCATTAAAAATATCGAATAGTATTCGATGTTTTGCAAAGCAAAGAAATATCAGAAGTATCCATGTATTTTAATACGATACATCGATAGTGTGTCGTTGGAAAGTTCCAGGTGTGTCGCCAAAATATGAAAATATGAGATAATAACAATTCAGAAATAAATAATAATAACTTTTTTTTAGTCATCGAAATTATTAAAGTGGCAGCCATGAGGACCTTTTTATTTCAGACATTTATTGGGTTTAGTTGGGATGCAAACAATAGTTCGATGTTTTGAAAACATCGGCGTATCGTTCGTAAACATCGATGTTTCATGATCGGCGGTAAAACATAAAAACTATCGATACATCGTTTAGTTCATAAACGATATTTGAAATATCGATGTATTGTATCGCAACAGAATTAGCGCTATCTGTTGCATAGAATTGATGGCACAGACGTTCATACCAGTCACCCGAAGGCGGCAGTGTGCCTAAATTAAGAAAAAAATTAAAATTTTAAGAAAAGTTTTTCAAGTATTTACTTTGAAAACTCGAAAACAAATAAATGCATCTGTTAAAATTTCGATTTTAAATTCACAATTATTTTTTATTATGTTATTTTAAATTTTCGGTCAAAGAGCAATTAAAAAACTTCCATATTTTACCAACATTTCTAGTTCTAACCTAAAATTTTCAGTTTCTTTAAGAAAAATTTGTTAGACTTTTTTTAATTTTAATTTTTTTTCTCTATAAAAAAGTCAACATTTCCAGATAAAGAAATCAACATTTTAAAAAAAGGCTAATTTTTGAGATAAATGTAAAATTTTCCAAATAAAAACCAAAACAGAATTCTCAAAAATTTAGAATATTTAAGAAAGGGTCAATTTTTAAGTAAAAAAATTTGAATACCTACTGTACTAGAAATTAGAAATTTTTATCAAAATTTCATGTTTATATTTGAAACTTGCATATTTTTTTAATGCAAAATTTTCTTATAAATCTCGAATCGTTCTTAAATTTTGCATTCAACCAAATGCTATTATTATAAACTTTAGTTCTTTCCCGAAATTTGAGCTTTTTTTCCAAATCCGGAATTTAATCTTGAATTTTTATCGAAAATTAAAAGATTTTTTATAAATATTTGAGATTAAAGTGGACATTTTCAAACTTTTAAGTTTACCTTTTATACGTTGCAATTTTTGACCAATGTTCTTTTGTGATTTCGAAACTTTGTTTGAAAATTTTAATATTTTAAAGTAATCTTTGGTTCTAATGCATAGACCAATAGGTGTGAACATTTATTGGATTCGAAGTTTGGAAGTTTGTGCATTAGAATCCTTGTCTTCTAGGAAATGTTTCCTAGAGAACAACCGCTTCGCTAGGTGGCAGTGTTTCAACTGTTGGTAGTTCAGCTACCTATGATTCACTATACACGCCTGGAGGGCTGCATTAATTTGTAGTCTAGGTTGCATTCTACTTGCATAATCTTTAGTTTTAAAAACTTTTTTACAAAATTAGAATTATTCAAAATATCTACTTTTTTTTGAGAAATCTTGACTTTTTATAGAAAACTTTAACTTTTTATGAAAATGTCGATATTTTTAAAAATTTTGAATATTAAAATTTTTGATATTTTCTCAAAATTCGTGTTTTTCAAAATTTCGATTTTCTCGAAACTTTAGATTTTTTTGAAAATTTTGTTTTTAAAAAAAATTTCAATTCTTTTGAAAATTTTGACCTTTTTAAAAGTTAGTAGGATATTTTTTTAAAATGTTGCTTTTTTTAAAATTCCGACTTTTTTAACGTTTGGAATTTTAGCAAAATATAGTCTGCCCTTTTTAAAAATTTAGTTTTTTTAATTTTAACCTTATTTTTGAAAATTCTAAATTTTGTTTATTGACAATTTAAATTTTGTATGAAGATTTCAAAATTTTGACTTTAAATATCCCGAAATATTTTAATTTTTTTTTTTTTGAATTTGTTTCACAGTTATAACTTTTTTGAAAATTCAAATCTTTTTAAACCATATTTTTTTTTAATTTCGAATTTTTTCTTTTGAAAATTCCAACTTTCGGATTACATTTTTTTTTGTCCAAACATTTTTCAAAATTTCATTTTTTAATAAAAAAAATTCAAATTTTTCCTAAAAATTTCAGTATCCTTTTGAAATTGTCCAATTTTGTTGAAAATTTTGCCTTTCAAAGCACTGCGAGTAGGTTGCGTAAACAAGAATAGGTTATAATTTTTGGGGAACATTCCATTCGGTAACGCGTTCCATAGCTTGGAAGTTCTATAGAAAAAAGAGTCTCCGCAGACAGAAGTCCTCACGTGCTCAGCTGGACTGCACAGGAATTTGGTAGTCTCCGACTGTCTTGTATGCCTCACGAATCTTGTCCTTGAGGAATCAATCCTATCAGTTTCTGCAAACATTTTCCATGATAATACTTGTAGAAGAGAGACAAGGCACCCACCATCCGCCTGTGCTCTAGTGTTTCGAGAGAATGGTCAAACTCTTGTCATCAATTAGGCGAATCGCTTCTTCTTTGAACTGAATCCAAAAGAGCTAAAGTGTGCTTTAGGGCTGAATTCCAAACATAAGAACAGTATTCTAGTGTTGGCATAACTTGAGCTTTGTATAATGTGAATAGTTGATGAGATGTGAAGTACTTTTTAGTTCTAAAAAAAACCTATCTTCTGAAAGGCGGATTTGGCAATGACGCACACATGATGGTCCCAAGAGAACTTAGTGCTCGCATTCACTCCTAGGATAGACATTAGATTAGATCCTATCGGGAGGATTTTATCGTCCATTAGTATGTTTGTTGCATTATCCCTTGATGTTTTCTTAGAGAAAACCGCGGCCTGAGTTTTTAAAGCTATGAAGTCGACCAGATTTTTCTTACTTCATTCCAGAATGATTTTCAGATCCCGATCTGTATCTGTTGTTCCCTTAGTCGATCTGAAGCAGCGACAGATAATGGTTTGTCGGAGAAAAAAGATGACACAAGGCTACTATCATCTGCGTAGCTGTATATAAGATTGGAAGTTGAAGCTAAGAGATCGTTTATGAGTAACAGAAATAAAGTAGGAGACAGGACAGGCCCCTTAGGCACCCCTGCATTAATCGCAAATGTCTCGGATGAGATGCCATCGACGACGACCTGAAGAGATCTGTCAGGGAGAAAATTGGATATCAAATGATAAGAGTCCAGAAGATCCAGAAGTCCATGAGATGTTAATGTGGCGAGAAGAGATCGATGCCAGACTCTGTCGAAGGCCTTTGTTCAATGCCACAATACTAGCCATGTCACCATGTTTTTCTATAGCTGAAGTTACAGATATGAGTAACATATGCCAGTAGATCGCCAGTCGAGCGTTGTTGTCTAAAACCGTATTGCCTGTACGAGATGATTATATTCCCCTCCAGATATTTGAGAATCTCGAGAAAAAAAGAGATAAATTTCTAAGACAGAAAAGTAAAAATTTCTAGATAATAATTCCTACTAGTTAGTTAACCAGACTACATTTTTAAGGGAAGCTGATGCTTCCCTAGCATTAGAGAACATACCATTTTTTTGCACTGAATGTGCTGATATACAGAAGGAATCTATAAACTTCTTTCTGGGTGTTACTTTATAAATCCCTACGTAAAATTTGTTGTGGTAGCATTTTCAAAGTGTTCTGGCCAAAATGTCCATTTAATGCCTTCTGCATTTTAGCAAATTAGCGTGTTTTAGCGCAATATGGATTCATAAAGCGCGTACGATAAGTGCATGTACGATAATGGCTGCTTGAACGATAATTTTGGAGGATTCAGCATAGAAGGTAAATTTGATAATGGACGATATTGACGACCATTTTTTTAGGAGTTCAAAATTTGAAATCCCGATCGAAGCATTGAAGAACTTTTTTTAGTCATCAAATCTTTTTTTTGGTCGCAAAATTGAAAAACTTAACCGAGGACATTGAGGAGCTTTTTTTTTAGTCATCAAATATATAGA
Source organism: Dastarcus helophoroides (assembly GCA_028583605.1). Classification (NCBI taxonomy): domain Eukaryota; kingdom Metazoa; phylum Arthropoda; class Insecta; order Coleoptera; family Bothrideridae; genus Dastarcus; species Dastarcus helophoroides. Next base: position 31,883,747 of record CM053334.1, read on the forward strand.
ACCGTCGCAAACCCCTTTTTATTTTGGTAGTGATAATTCCTAAGCTGCCAAACGAAGAGCGAAGAGAATATTGTACGATAATTTTTTATACTTAAAACGATAAGTTTTATATTTTCACCTGTCAACACTGTCAACAGTGCAATAAACGACAGAAGCATTTTGTTAGTTGAATACCAACATCTCTAGGTGCCAGATTTAAAACTGGTCCTATATAAAACTATTTTCTTTAAATAAAAAATCGCTGCATCATTTTAATTCTCTCTTCAAATTCTCTAGTTTCATAATTATCAGAATTGAAGTTTCATATTTATCAGAAGCCTTAAAACTTCTATAATCTTCTAGAGCTTAGTTCGGCAGCATGCACTATTTTTTAAGGTTTCATTCTTAGATACACACAAATAAACATTTGTATTAGTAGCCGTGAAAGTAAAGTAAAATATATCACCTCGGCAGTTTTCCTTCTATGAGTTTTTAATGGATTTGAAAAGTGCTGTTCACGATAACGATGGGGATAATTCCATCGATAATTTGAATAATGACGATTCGTATAATATTCATGGTCTTTTGAATTCTTTGTCAAGTAGTGAAAATGATAAAAGAGGTGAGGAGAAATATATTAAAACTCTTAAAAAACTCTATGCCTACTATTCACGTTTTATAATGTAACTAGCTGATACCCCGCGCCATCGTCTGCGTGAAAGAAAAGAAAGGGTTTTAGAGTCACCTTTTTGAAAGTTTAAATTTTTTTGAAGAATTCGATTTTTATTGAAAATCTCTCAAATTATTTTGAAAACATGACATTTTAAAATATCCACTTTTTTCTAAATGTTTCGTTCGATTCCCAAAATTTCAAATTTTTCTTGAAATGAATTCATTTTGAAATTTCAGAATTTTTTTAAGACTTGACTTCTTTTTAAATTCCAATTTGTTAAAATTTTGGCTACTTTGATTTTTTTCTAACTTTTTTGATAATTTCTGACTTTATTAACAATTTCCTTTTTTTAAAAAGTTTCAACTTTTTTGAAAATTTCTTTTTCAATGTTTGAAATTTTTTTGGATTATTATTATTCAACTTTATTTCGCAGTTTTCAATTTCTTTGAAAAATCCTGAATTTTTTTCACATATTTTCATCCCATTTTAAAGATTGTGACCTTTTTTTCAAATTCTTGAACCTTCTTTAAAATTTTGACCCAAAATTTCAACCTTTTTGCAAATCTGTTTTAAAATTAGATTTTTTTAAAAACATTTCAATTTGATTAAAATTTGGTATTTTTTGAAAGTCTTTACTTTTGAAAACATTGACTAACTTAAAATCTTTTTTTTCTTAATTTTATATTTAGCAATTTCACATATCTTAAAGTTTTCATTCATCTTCAATTTTTTTAAAATTTTTGACACATTTTGATATTTTTCCAAAATTTCTACTTTTTTTCGAAATTTTCATTTTCTTCTTTTAAATATGATTATGCCAACATATTATTTTTTTAAATACCTCCGTCTTTTTTCAAAATATCCTTTTTTTTTCCTTGAAATTTTGATTTTTTTTTGAAAATTTCGACTTTTTTTTTTCATAAATTTCGACTTTTTCGCGAAGTTTTGACCTCTTCAACTGAACTTTTATTTGGAAAATTCGATTTAATTTGAAAATCTTAACCTCTTTGAAAAATTGGATTTTTCAAATTTTTGACTTGAAATTTTCGAACTTTTAGAATTTTCACTTTTTCTTTTAAAGTTCCACATTTAATCACTCAATTACAAGTGTTTCTCAAAGTTATGACTTTTTTAGGATATAAATCACTATTAAAATTTCTAATTTTTTTCAAAATTTCCAATTTTTTGCTAAAACATAGACATTAATTTCTTTAAAAATGTTTAAAATGTTTTGATTAAACGAACTGGTCCTTGGTTATCCTTTAAAAATTGAAATACCAAAATTGTCCCCTGAAACCAAGAAAGATTAAAAACACAACGAAGGTTGCTCTAACGCGTTTCGACAGCCAAGCTATCATCTTCAGAGGGATACTAATATCTACACTAGTATCTCTCTGAAGATGACAGCTGGGCTGTCGAAACACATTAGAGCCACCTTTGTTGTGTTTTTTAATGTTTTTTAATCTTTCCTGGTTTCAGGGGACAATTTTTGTATTTCAATTTTTGAAAATGTTGCCTTTTATCTCAAAACTTCGAATTTTTGCAACTTCGATTTTTTGAAAATTTTATCTCTTCCTGAAAATTTGAACTTGTTTTTAAGAGTCTGACTCTGAATTACAAATTTTTAAAATTTAGAAAAATTTGTATAAATTTAGATTTTAAACTGGCGTTTAGAGAAGGATTTTTCAAGTTTATACTAAAAGGTTTCAAAAAAGATCCCAAGTTTAGAAGAATTCTCGAGTTTAAAATCTAAATAAAAATTTTGACAAGAAGAGTACAAAACGATTATTAACGATTAAAACAACAACAAATATTAAAAATTCCACGATGTTTCGATAAATATTTGCTATGACCAGACCTGATGGAATTTTGAGTGTCCCTTGTGTTTTAATCGTTAATAAGGTTTAATCGTTTTGTACTCTTTCGGTAATAAAGTTTAATAGTAATGAATATTGAAAAATTCCACAACGTAAAGGTTACAATTTAAATACTTAAATTTTTACAAAACTGCTTTTCGAAATTTTGAATTGAAAGGAAAGGAAATGAAATGACATTTAAATTTCCAAAAGAAACTTCAAAATAACTAAAAAAAAATTTTCCTCAACATTTCGATTTAAACATCAGAAGCGCCAAATTAAAGCCAACATTTCTAGTTTAAAACTTAAATGTTTACAAGTATTAAATAAAAGAAGTCGTTAGAAGACAGAATGTAGTGATCATCTGCAAAAATTTGGATAAATTCGTGAGGAGACACATTCATCAACGACGTTAGCTCTTAACATGTATAGGCAACTTTAAATGCAATCGCGTATATTATTCATTGCATATATTTTAGGTGATTTTTTTTATGTTCATTTTTACCACCTTAGAGGCTGGATTCTAAAAAACCTTTTCGCAATGCTCACGTACGTGTTACGGCTAACATCTGTGTCAAATTTCATGATCCTAGTAGAGCCTAGACCCACTGGTTTAAGCTATGCGTTGCCTGTCAGTCACTGCTTAGAGATTTCTTAAGTAAATTGATGAACTACAGGCAGTGTTGTAGAAATACCCTGCAAGATATTAAATCAGGCCCCTTAAAATTAACGAGGAACGAAATATTTGTCATGAACAAAAAAGAAGGTGTTCATAACTAAAAAGTGTCATTCCTTTCTTGCATTTATAATAACAAAAAACATGAAGGACTCCAAAATATTTAAGAGGATGTTGAAGTTAAAAGAGACAGAAAATTAGAGAAAAGTCAACCTTTTAAGTTTGGTGTCGAAATGTTAAGAAAAAAATTGTTGCTTTAGAATTCAATTTTTTTGGTGTAACGGACTGGTCCTTGGTTATCTTAAATAATTGAAATGCAGAACTTGTCCCCTGAAACCAAGAAAGATTAAAAAACACAACAAACGTTGCTCTAACGCGTTTCGGCAGCCAAGCTGTCATCTTCAGAAAAATACTGTAGTATCTCTCTGAAGATGACAGCTTGGCTGTCGAAATGAGTTACCCATAAACAACTGACCACCAAAAATAATGACTAATAACTACGAACAAAGCAACTATGGATATTTAGAATAGCAATACGTTTTGGTTAACTATTATTCAAAAATACAAAATACGTTTATCCGAAAAAGATATTTTTCCTTGATGATAGTTTACAGTTACGAAACTTTTAACCACATAAAAATTTGATACATCAGTGAAGTCGGAGATTTTAAAGCTATACAAAAATGCCAGTCAGAATTACAGGTACGTATTTAAAATACCGAACTTGATGATGGTAAAGAAAAGACGAAACGTCTAATAAAAAACTTCTTATACTACCTTGTGAAGGATGAAAAACGTCAGTAAAAAAGTGTTTTTAGTTTTTCGATTACTCTTCAAATAACGCCAAGAAATAATAAAAACGAAAATCCAAAATTTTGCTTTTTTTCAAAATTCTCAAGAACAGCAAGAGCTATTTTCGATTTCTCAACGAAATATATCTGATCATTAAATTGTGCAACTTTGCCCTAATTTAGTCGATACTGTATCTATTACCGTTTTCGAGATCCCTGTAGTGAGAAGCGAATTTGTTACAACCTGTATTTTTTGCGAATTTAAAATTTTTATAAAAAAAAAATTACGAAAAAAATGTGTTTGAAAAATTCAATTCTTTTTTAATTTAAATTTCTGGAAATTTTAAGAGAAGAAGTCAAAGAGAAAATAAATATTTACCAAAGAAATTTTGATTTTTTTTTTAATTTCAATCACTTATTACCTTAAAATTTGTTTTTCTTTTTTTAATTTGGATAAAATCTGACTCTCTTGGGTAAATTTCGAGTTTTCACTAGGATTAAACGCTTTTTCTCAAAATTTAGATCTTTTTTACAAATTTTCGATGTTTTTTTCGTAATTTCGTCTTTTTCTCGGAGTTTTGACTACTTTTTCAAAATTTGAAATTTCGCTTTTTTTTCAAATTCTGATAAGCCATTTAGCTTTTTTCTGAAAATTTCGATGTTTTAGAATTTGATTTTTTAGAAATATTGACTGGTTTCTTAAAGTTTGTCTTTTTCTTTGATTTTTACCTCAATATCTGATATTTAATATTTCTAGAAATTTCGCCCTTTTTCTGGTAAATTTGTCTTTTTTCTCAACATTTTGACTTTTTCTTTTAAAATAAGCTTTTTCCTAAAGTTCGCCTTTTCCTGCAAATTCTTCTTTTTCGATATTTCGATTTTATTTTCGAAATCCCACTTTTTGGACTTTACGTTCAAAAATCGTTTATTTATTGCAAAATACTTGCCATTTTTCTGGATATTTGCCTTTTTCAACAAATTACAACGGAATGTTAGTAAAAATGTTGAGAAAAATATTTTTGGGGCCCTCTAGAAAAAACAATTCTAATAAATTCATCGTCTCTACTGAATTTAACATTTTGAAAACAATTTTTTTGGGAAATTGCGATTTTTCTCCCTCAAAGTTCGATTTTTTCTGAAAATTGCGTCTTTTCATAAAATTAGACCTTTGAAAATTTTAACCTTTTTCGAACTGTGGACATTTTAAGAGCCTCTGAGATGAAGTTAGGACACATGTGTTTGATTTAAATTTAAAAATTTTTAATAACCACTTTTTCATTATGTGACCTTGTAATCTGAAATCCGGATTTGAATGGTTCCATTTTCCGAGAAAGTGACAGTAAAAATAAAAAAACTATGAAATTGAATGGGGTGCTCACATAATTCCTAATTTCGCAATGTCGACGTTAAACCGTAATAAAAAAAGATTAACATTTTCAGTTTAAAATTGAATTTTAGAATATTTAAATTTCCAAATTTTAACTTTACAGTAGAAATTTTCAATTTTAAATTAAACCTCAAAATAATTAGTTTTGCCAAATTTAAATTTAAAATTTTGAGATATTTTTTTCTTAATATCGACTTTTAAAGTAAACGTTCCATTTATGACCATATTTTGCAAAGAACATCGAAATATTCAGATTTAAAACAAAATTGTCAAATGTTGATATTTAAGTTGAAATTTAGAAATTTTAATAGAAGCTTCTATTTTAAATTTGTTAATTTCGACAATTTCGAGAATTCGCAGTTTTAGATGATTTAAGTTGATGTCTTAGAGGTAACTGAATAAGAATGTCTTAGGAAAAATGTCGAAATTTGGGAGGAAAAATTAAACCAGAGAAAAGAGTTGAAAAGTCAGTTTTTTTATATTACAGTAAAAGTAAAAATTTTGAATTCAAATCAAAATATAAATTTCAGGAGAAGTTTATGGAAAAAAAAATTAAGTCAAACTTCAAATTTCCAAAAAGTAAAAAATAGGCATTTCTTGTTTAAAATGATAGAATAAAAGCCAAACATTTCGATTTTAAACCCAAAGACAATGCAAGATTTCGAAAAAAAATCAAAATTTATAAAAAGGAACTATTAAAGTTTAAATTTATGATTTCAAAAAAAAGTTGTAGATAGACATTTCCAGATTATTTTGAAAATTTGAAAAAACTAAGTCTCATAAAATCTAAATTTTGTATTTAGGCTGAAAATTTCGTTTAAAAGAGGAAATTAAATGCGCAAACCGTGAAGTTAACGAAAAAAGTTGAATTTTGAAGTCAATTAATTAAAAATTAAATTCGATACAAATATGTTTCACTTTCTCATTTAAAACTGCTGAGAGAAAAAAGTAGACTTTTTGTTAAAAATTGATATTTTGAAAAATACTTATAAATGTGTAAAAAAGAAGAAAAAATAAAAAAGTAGGACTGCCTGTTCAGAAACTTTTCAAATTTACACTCAATATTTCTAAAATGTTGTAAATTTTGAAAATAAATCAAAATTTATTGAAATCATTAAAAAATTTTCAAATTTAATTTTCTTGACGAATATTAATTAAAATTAAAAGAAAGCTTACACTGTTGGATAAAGAATTAAAAACCCTTTTAAATGAGCTCTAGCACATGCACCCTCTTTCAATTTAAACATTTCACAGGGGAAGCTGTCACTCCAAGGGGCTTAAAAGAGAATAGATAAAATTGTGGTTATAAGGTGTCATTTAAAAATCGACCTATTTTAGGATTTTACTCATAAATTTCAAATTAGGTAATAAATAATGACTTTATGCTTTACTTTTGAACCTCACTGCTTAAAATTATACTATTTAAAGATTTAAAGGCTTAATAACAACATTTTTAATTTGTAATGGATATAGATGAAAAAATGAGAAAAATTGCTTCAAGAGCAGGGTTTTGTACATACATATGTAGTTCCTGACCACGATTCTAATCTTGTTTACAGGTTCAAGTAAGAAAAATTTAAACCTTAGGCCTTATGCTATAAATTATACAATTTATACGTTTATACCCCTTAAAATGATATAGTGATAATTAAAAATAATACTCACCAATCTTTAATAGGCGCGACATGACATTGTTGTAAAATTCACAGTTAGAAAATGTTTCACTTCCTACTGAAATGATGGGTGTAAAAAATAAAAGGATATGGATAGAAAACGAATAGTTTCAGGAAAACAAATTCAATTACCCCCTAAATTAAATTCTTGTCTAAATTAAATTAAACATGTATTCAATTAGACTGTTAATCTAATAAAATTCAATAAGATTGGAAGATACGGCTCGTACAATGAACTTTCTTGTAAGGTTTGTGTTAACGAAGGGATTTATTTTAAGGGTGCAATGACACATTACAAAATTATCCATCAAATGAAGAAAATTCGCCTTCAAATGCTTCTGGTAACTCAAAGAGAAAACAGAGGAGATATAGGTAACATTAAAAACGCATCATCCGTAAAAATAACATAATAATTTTTAGGACTACATTTTCAAATTATCAACTAGAGGAACTTGAAAGAGCCTTTCATAAAACGCATTATCCTGATGTTTTCTTTAGGGAAGAACTAGCGCTGCGTATCGACTTAACGGAAGCAAGAGTACAAGTTTGGTTTCAAAATCGCAGAGCTAAGTGGAGAAAGCAGGAAAAGAATATTACCAAAGGATTAAATCTACAGGCTGATTTAAATGCTGCACTTTCGCTGCCAGGTACTATACATAAAATTATGTTTTACTAAACTGATAAAACGATTTCAGCCTGCTCAAGTCCTTTAGACAGCCCGCTTTTAAATTTTAACAGTCAAGAATCAAATGGTCCAAATAATTTATTTTTGGGAATGGAATGGTCGTCAATGATTCCTCCCTTGTCATTTCCAGGAAATTCATCATCGCTTGACAATGAAACACAGTCGCAGAATAATGAATGCATTTTGGAAAATAATGATAATTACAACGAAACCATAATCATAGCTGACAGAATTACGAATAGTATGCAGGCTGGAATTATGGGTGATTCTATTATGCTTGGTACCGAACTCGAAGACAGAATCGAAGATCGAATACATTTAGGATCAGGATCTGATCCGAGAGAGGAAATAGCTATAGATCCGGATTTGTTAACATTAAAACCTTCACGAAACACGCGAAATGAACATTAATTTTGTCGTATTAATGTCTGTTCTAAATATATACAGGATGTCAAAATAAAAAAATGTTAATTTATTCAACTGGATCTTCATTTAGTTTAAAACATGTGAGGAACATTTTCTTTTTTTACGCCTGTATCATTAAGATACAATGACTGTATTTAAAAGTTAGTAAATTGTTCCTCATCGAGTTTTCATTGTTTTATGTTTTAGGTATACTATCACATTATATCAGGCCAAGTAATGCTTGTGCCTTCTAGAGGAAACACATGAAATTATTCTTCAAGGTTGCGATTTAGTTGTATACATTGTATTTTTTGCACATTTGTATATTGAGTGAATTTTATCAAATTAGATACGAAGATACCCCAAATTTAAAGTAATCTTAAAATACTTCCTACAAACTCACCTCTTTTAACTGCGGACCTGTAAATTCTTTTGCTAGACTGATCCTCTTAAATTATACCCTAAAGTCGGGGAATCGAAAAGGATCAAGGAATCTAGTTTGTTGCACAAACAGTTTATTTTTTTATCATTAATTTTTATTGAAGACTGTTATATGAAGATCAAATTTCCCTTGTCAAATTAAAGAAAGATTTATACTTCTTACCATGGTTAGTTAGTGTTAAGTAAAAAGTGTGAATCATTTTCGATATTTTAAAGGTAGCAAACTGGAACAAAACGAACTCCAAGGCAGCATCAACTCACTAAAAGGCAGCATCAACACTAAAAGGGCGACGAAATAAAACCCACTTTATGTTTTATTTTCGATCACCTAAAGCGATTGCTATTTTCTTTTTTCTTTTACAAATTATTTATTAAAGGTTTTTTCCTCAAATATTTTGGGTTATCCTACCATTTTATCTTCGTTTTATCCTTTGTTTAAAGTATGATAGACGACCTTCGTTTAAAAAATTCTGTAGTATATTACACTTTTGTTCACGTTCTCAGATACACGTTTGAAACTTTTGCCAGAAGTAGCTTCTATTAGGGCAAGCCATTTAAAAGCTTAGGTCATGTCGTATTAATGGGTCCACTTTGGATTTATTGAATGAATTTGCATTTTCACACGAAGTCAGCTCTCTTGCTAAGGAGAAGAAATATTAGAATCGGTCAATCATGATGTCATTGTGCTAGAAACTGCTCCAATAGTGAAGTACTGTTCATTTGCCCATTCTATAATTACCCAAATAATTACTCATTTCGTTATTTTGTTCTCTCATCACTCGATAGCCTTTTATCATTTCAAAAGTACTCTCTGGATGGAAGTACGTACGAAAATACATACACTAGGGCCACTCTAAGGTCGTCATTACGTCACAACAATATTTATATGAAATGCTATTTGCAGACATCTGCAATGTTTTTCAATCTATTTATATAGTCTTCTAATATTAGTTCAATTTGGTAGAAAAAGCACCTTTGATATTACTCCAAATTTAGGCAATGGCAATCTTAGAGCGGCCCCAGTATGTTATTTATCACTGTTGATGCACAAAGCAACTTTGTCTTGATTGTTAACCTCTTGTCTTGTCATGCTAAGCAGGACAAGAAGTTTTTTTAATTCTTGCCATTTCTAATTCTTGCTGACTTGTTTGTTTGCCCTTGGGCAATAAAAAAATAGATTTAGAATTGATTGTGACACTATTAATTTAAAAAGTAAATCATCTGTAACAGATGAAAAGACAAAGTAAAAGGATAAATTTAAGAGTTGGGCTTGATGGAACCATTATTAACCCGTTACCTGCAGCCAGAAATAAAATTTTAAAACATTATAAAAATTCAGTTGGATAAACTACTGTGTTGCTTTAATTTTAGATCTACATCATAAAAAAAACATTTTCTTTTAACAAATTAACGAAAATAATTGGAATAAGTGACAATTCAAAAATTTGAAAAAAATTATAAGGCGATTTATTTTCCTGCAAAAAGTCGCCTCCCTGGCTGCCTTAAATTCGATTACTGAAAGAGTGCATTAAATATAAGATCTATGACTTAAGATGTTGATCAGATATTAAATCAATCAAAACTTTCATCCAACATCTAACTGGAAATAGAGGATTGATGGCTATTTTCATACCGACGAATGAAAGGGAATAAGAATATTTTTAACTTAGGGTGTAAATTCGAAATTTCGTACCCTTTATTATCAAAAATGATGAGAGATATTCTATACTGTTCACCCAAAAGATATAGTTAGGCCACTCCCCCTTAAAAAAAGAGAGGTTCACAACATATCAAGAAATAAATCAACTTTTTTTTGGTGAAACCTTGTTGGTCCTTGGTTATCTTTAAAAATTGAAATACAAATCTTGTCCCCTGAAACCAAGAAAAATTAAAAAACACAACAAAAGTTGAGATAATAAGCTTTGTAATATATACAAGTTTATTGCGATGCAATTAAAATCTAATTTCATTAGAATCTAATGAAAACCAGATTGCAATTGCAAAGTTCACGTAGATGAGGCAAAGCTTGTATCACGGGTTGCATCGCAACATCCATTGATACAAACGACCTCGGCGTGACTTTACTTTCATCTAGTTCGGCAAATGACCAATTAAATGTTCTGTAATTAAACTGTTGAACGTGCTTAAAATTAAAAATATGTGCCATACTGATGAGGCCACGGAAGTCCGAAAGTAGTCTGTGGTTGCGGTTGTACATATTTTCAATTTTAAGCACGTTTAACTGTTTAATTACAGAACATTTAATTTGTCATTTGACAAAAAAGGTTGCTCTAACGCGTTTCGATAGCCAAGATAACATCTCTCTGAAGATGATAACCAAGAAAGATTAAAAAATACACCAAAGGTTGTTCTAACGCGTTTCGATAGCCAAGCTATCATCTCTCTGAAGATGATAGCCGTTTCGATAGCCAAGATACCATCTCTCTGAAGATGATAACCAAGAAAGATTAAAAAATACACCAAAGGTTGTTCTAACGCGTTTCGATAGCCAAGCTATCATCTCTCTGAAGATGATAGCTTGGCTATCGAAACGCGTTAGAGTAATCTTTGTTGTGTTTTTAATCTCCTTGGTTTCAGGGGACAAGATTTGTATTTCAAATAAATCAACGATACTAATTAAGCGATCAACCAAACTTTTTGGTATATGTGATGAAGGGATTTTCATTCAAATATCCGGCTTTGTTTAAGGGAGTAACCTAGCTATATCTCTTGGGTGAACAGAGTATAGTTCAATGACATGATACAGTCTCATCATCATCAAAGCAAGAAATCTTGTTTCTTGATAATTGCTTGACAAGAAATCCTGCTCTTGCTCTTACTGGGAGAACTCTTTGTGTTTTTTTATTTTTATTCACAAATTTCTTGTTTTGATCTAGCAACGGGAACAACTCAAGAGCCAGAAAAAGCAAGACAAGAACAAGAAATTCATGAAACACTATTTATGACCAACGTCCAGTGTAGGTTTTAGATAGGATAAGCTATGAATCTGTTTACTTTTAAATAACTATGAAAAAAATATCAAGCCTTCTTGATAGCTATAGCTACCTAGATATTCTTTTACCCCAAGGACAATGAAAACGAAAATATTATTTTAGAAATGAGAAATAATATTGTTCAAATACCACGTTTGGTTTTCGAAATTCCTCTAAACAAATATTCAAATTTTCAAAAACCATTCAATGTAGTGACCTAAATATTGCAGACATTTTCTTCTCGAATACTTGCTTGCAATGAGACTCCAGTTTGGTCCTCCAAATACCACATCAAAAATAATTCTGCTGGGTGTACATCGGGACTTTTAGGTGACCATGAAGTATTCCCTATTTCTTTTTTGCGTAGATTATCTTCATTAAGTTTTAATTTATGCACAACTGAATATATGAATTATAGTCCTAAACCTAACTTCAAAAAACGATCGAACAGCGATATTTTTAATATTACCAAATATTAATGCATCAATACATTTACATCTCCTTGAATCAAAGCTGAGTCTTATTGTTCGTCAATTTTCTTAATACAAGCACTTCATGGACCTCCAGGTTGTTGTAAATGAATTTCATTTTAAAAATTTGTATGCCCTTTACTTCATCAAACCTGCAACCACGTTGAACATTGATTTATGTCATGTAAATTACACCCCAGATTTAAAAGACACTAAATAATATTGAGAAAATCATTATTTTTGTAAAGATATTTATACAAAACTACGCGTTAGTTGCGGGCTATTGGTTCGAAATGATTATTACGCCGTGAATTACAACCACTTTATTTCCAAACTAAACTCGGAACACTACAACTGAATAATTATTTCGCTTCTAACTACTAACTCGCTAACTACACTGACTTCTTCTGACTGATTGACTCGAGGGAAAGGCGACCGTCTTATATAGTTTTCGCATCCGGGTTCTAGAAAAATCCAGCAGATAAGGCTTATCGTTTGCCGAAATTTCTGAAACGCTTATCTGCCGTTTGCTTCATTATCGCGGCCACTTTCCCTTATCAGATCTTTCTAGAAATTTTTGTTATGTATTAAATTTTATAATTTGCATTTCGTTACACTGCCTCCTCCTTAAGACTGATGGTCCGTCGCCAAGTTGATCTTCGTCCGCACCAGGGCATGCGTCTCCAATATCGCTTCCCTCAGGTCGTCTACGAAACATATCGTCTGGCGTTATGCCATTAGAAACAGTGGTAGATGTCGGTCCCAGTCTGTCTGATGCTTGAAAATGACCTTCGAAAGATGTTTCTCCAAGGTCCTGTTAAATCTTTCCACCATTCCATCAGACTGTGGATGAAGAGGTGTCGTTCGAGTTTTCTTTATTTCAAGAAGACGGCACACCTCTTGAAAGACCCCCGATTTGAAGTTCCTTCCTTGGTCGAGTGTAGTTCCAAAGGAACACTAAATTGACAGATGAAGTTGTCCACAAGAACCCTTGCGACTGTGGTAGCTTCCTGGTTCGGGATGGCGTAAGCTTCAAGCCATTTACTGAAATAATCCATGGCCACCAGGATGTACTTGTTTTCATGTTCTGATGTTGGGAATGTCCCTGCCACATCGATTGCAATTCTTTTAAATGGAGCTCCCACATTATACTGCTTCAGGGGCCCTTTGGTTCTTGTACGGGGACCTTTGAATGCAGCGCAGGTGACACATTTCCGACACCACAGCTCGACGTCCTCCCTGCAGTTAACCCAATAGAACCGTTTTCGAACCTTCTCCAGGGTCTTGTTCATCCCTAGATGTCCACCAGAGGTCCCATTGTGCACCTCCCACAAGACCTATGGAATCTTCTCCTGGGCACCACCAACTGCAAGTTGACGCGATTTCCCATGCCCTCTTCAGCACCCCATCATCTACCTGGAGGAATTTCCATTGAACCCACAAATTCTTAAGAGCTGGACTTCCGTCGGAAACCTCTTGGTCTATCTCCAGCTTCTTTCCATTCCAATATGGGTCCGATATCAACGTCGCTTTTCTGTAGCTCCCGAAGACCTTCCACAGTCCATCCATCTTCTGGGTGGGCAGACGTGACCCTTATCTCCCCTATGCCCTCATGGTCCTCAACTCGTCTGCAGTGTTTGCAATGCCCACAAGGTCTACTGGACAAAGCGTCAGCGTTGTTATGCTGTCGTCCCGGTCGATGATGCAACTTAAAGTGATATTGTTAGAGCCTTTACAACCATCTAGCCGTCTGTTCCTCTGCGTTCTTTATTCGGAGTAACCAAGAAAGCGCCGAATGATCTGTTCTGATGAGGAATTCTTGCCCATAGAAATACTTGTGGAAGTATTCCACGGCCTACACTATCGCAAGAAGTTCCTTCCTGGTGGTGTAATAGTTCTTCTCCGGCTTCGTCAGGATCTTGCTGTAATATTCGATGACTCTTTCTTCACTGCCTTGAACTTGGGATAGAACAACCCCAATGCCGACGTTGCTGGCATCAGTGTCTAACACGAACTTCTCATTCTGCTGAGGATAAGCCACGATAGGGCTTGTGCACAAAGAGCACTTCAGTTTTCGGAAAGCGGTATCACAATCCGGAGTCCAGACGTACGGCGTTCTTCCTTTCGTTAGTCGGTGTAACGGCGCAGCGATGTTGGCGAAACCTTTCACAAATCTGTAATAAGTGTATAACCCAAGGAACTTCCTTAAGTCCTGCTTATCTGCGGTTCGCTTCATTATCGTGGCCGCTTTCCCTTATCAGATCTTTCTAGAAAATTTTCTTATGTACTAAATTCTATAATTTGCATTTCGTTACAATAGATCAATTATGACATGTGGAGATGCTTGATTGCAAACATTTCATTAACGAACAGATTTTAAAAAGGGTCATCACCTCATATGTATTATAATTTCGGTACTTTGTCATTTGAAATAATTTTTGACAACCAAATAGAAAGAACTCTATATTTGTCTAAAATTTACATTAAAAGATGTCACAAAGTTGACCCTCTGCGGCTATTTTGTGACAGCTATATTTTCGTCTGAAACAGGATGAAAAAATATAAATGATATAAAGTTAAACTTTAAAGCATACTTTGGGAAGTGTTTTTTTACATACAAAATAATTTTTATCATTCATTGTTATTACCAGAACATAATTTGGTGCAGTAAGCACATACAGTTATAACTCCTTAGATATGTACTGTTTTCAAGAAAAAAGCTCGAAGAGGTCGATTTGATTTTTTTAAAAGCCGACTTCTTACGTAAGAATTTTATTTATGATGTCATCCAAAATGGTTTCATCACTGGTTTTTTAAATGGTAACCCCAATTTATCTTTGCTATTTTGGTTTTTTATTTATTATTACTGAAATTGATATAAAAATAACTGTACCTTGCACAAGAATTTTTTAGAAAAAACGCAATTACTTTAAAAAATATAAATTTATCTTTCATAAAAAGAATTAAGTGTTACACCCAAAAAATAACCAAAATTAAACCTAAATTTTCAAATTGGTTTCTATCAACCATTTGGCATTAACCGATACGGCTATCAACAGCTTGAACCATCTCAGCTTGGATTCTGTGCCGTAGTTATTCTAAATTATTGGGCCTGTTAAAATAAATTTTTTCTTCTAATCGATCTCCTCACGAGCCGACGTCCGTCGATACCCGCCACATTTCCTGGAAGATAACTAGGGCGTCGAGTCGTCCACTCAAGCTCTCCACTAAGGATTTCTTATGAAAGGGGTTAGAAAGAAAGTACCTAGATGTATTATTGGTGAATGGTTGCTCTTTATCAGAGCTGGACAGTGATCATTAAAAAATGTAATGCATTACTAATTTAATTACATTTTTCAAAAATGGAATTGTAATTACATTGCTTTGATAAAAAATGTAATGTAATGTGTAATTTCGGTAATTTGTTAATAAGTAATAAAACATTCCTCATTTAAAGGAAGAAATTGTAGGTACCCATTACTTTTTTTCAATTACGTTGTAATGAAGGAATTAAATTCCTAAGAGTAATTAAATTCCTTTATATAATTCCATTAAATGATGGATGTTACTCCTGTCATTCTTTTTTTAGACACCTTAAACAAGAATTTTGTAGAATCAGCTATACCCAACTATACCATTTTGCATCATGATACAAGAATAGTCATGATTTTGCGCTAATTAAAGTAAATTCAATCGGGCGTACCGAAATATTTGACAGATCGAAACTCATAAACAAAAGCTTAATGTGCAAATAAATGCCATCGACTATGCATATGACTTATTTATTATGAATGTCTTCTATTAAAAATCAAGTTTTTTTATGTAATTTTAAATTTTTACTGAAAAGTGTTCTTTTTTAAAATTCCATGTTTCAATTTTAAGCTTAAAAATTCTTCTAAATTCTGACTTTTTTTCGAGGCTTTTTATCTTAAAAGAAATGTATGGTCCTTTTTAAAATGTCAACTTTAAATTCGCAAAGTAAAAGTTCCGATCCTGTTTTAAAAGTTCGTTATAAAAGTTCGAAATAATTTAAAATTTGTGGAGAGTAAATTTTCATAAGTCAAAATTTTGAAAAAAATTTGTAATTCTGAAAAGAGTCAAAACTTCGAGAAAAAGTCGATATTTTGATATTAAAAGATCGAAATTTTATGAAAACGTGAAAATTGCGAAAAAAATTTAAAAAGGAGTTTTATTTTTATAAAAAAAATCAAATTGTTGGAAAGAAAGTAAAAATTGGGAAGTCAGGACTTTAAGAAAGTCAAAATTTTGAACAAAGGTGCAAATTTTGGAATAAGGTCAAAGTTTAAAAAAAATTCAAAATAATCGAATTACCAAAATAAAAGGAAAAGTTTAGAGTCAAAATTTTAAGCAAAGTTCGAAATTTTATGTCAAAATTTGGACAGACTAACGAAAAAGTCTAAATTTTCAGAAAAAATTGAAATTTTGAAAAAGATCGTTTCGGAAAAAAAGCGAAATTACGAAAAAGTTGAAATTTTAAAAATAAGTCCAACTTTGAAAAATGTGGACGTTTAAAAAGAATTGGAAAATTAGAAATTCGAAATTTTAAAAATATAAGTGACAAATTTTCGTTGTTCTCTAGTGTAATTTTCATTCATGTTTTATTGGCTTTTATTATTATTGAGTCACAAACAGCGATTGACAAACGAAGATCCAACCCAAGCACTGTTTGAGGCAATCTGTAAGAGATTGCCAATCCCTAACAGAAGGTTACAGAAAAGTTAAAATTATGGAAGGAATATTTGGCGAAGAAAAAGTCAATAAAACATGAATAAAAAATTTTTAATAAAAATCAAAGCAAGATTTTTTAAAAATATAGATCCTGAAGAAAACTGGAAATCCCTCAAAGTATTCAAAATTTTAAAAACATTTCTTTTAAAAAAAAGAAAATTTAGAAAAATTTAAGAAAGAAAATTAAAAAAAAATATTTTAAAAAGGTAGAAATTTTTCAAAAAATTCAAAATTTCGAGGTAGACAATATATTCAAAAATTAATCTAATTTTGAAAAGGAGTTGAACTTCGAAAATGTTGAAATTTCGAAAAAAGGCAAAAAGAGTCGAAATTTTCAAAATTGAGATAATGTTTGGAGAAAAAGTCAAAATTTCGGCAGTCGAGATTTTCAAACACAAGTGAACATTCCGAGAAAAGTTGAAATTTCGAAAAAGTGGATAATTTCAATTGTCTAATTTTTAAAAAAATCGAAACTTTGAAAATAAGTTAAAATTTAAACAAAGTGGAATTGTTCAATAAAAATCGACTTCTTCAAAAACAGTTGGAATTTTCAAAAGGTCAATATTTTAAAATATACGTCGAAATTTTTAATAAAACCACATCGGCAATTAAATAAATAATTGCGCGATACGTATTTCGTCAGCAGAACTGACATTTTCAAGCGTGAAGTCAGTATTTAAAAAAATATATAAATTTTCAAAAAAATCGAAATATTCTAAAGAAGTCGATATTTTCTGATAAAAAAAGTCGAAGTGTTCAAAAGTGATTTAAATTTTCGAAAATAAAAGAGAAAAAGCGAAAATAAAAAAAAGGACAAAAATTCTCAAAAATGCCGCGAATTTAAATAGTCGGAATATTCAAAAAAGTCGAAATTACTAAATCCAAATTTGGAAAAACAAGTCGAAATTTTCATTAACCGACGACGATTTTTGTAAAATTTAAAAGTAATTGAAAATGTAGTTAATTTCTAATTAATTCCTTTTTCTGAGCAATGGGTAATTGAATTACTTTTTAAGCAACGGTAATGTAATTCGAAGTAATGTCATTCCTTTTTCTGAAAAAGTAATAGGTAATGTAAAGATTCTTTTTTAAAAGTAATTTGCCCAGCTCTGCTCTTTATTTTGAATTCTTTGCGTCATGATATTATTAGGCTAATTTTTGTCTTCTTATAAGTAGACTGAAAGAATGCTTTTTACTGGTCAAACATCAGCCTTTGTGAACCTCTTAGTGGCTCAACCCTTCCTTTATTATTATTAAATTCTTCTCTGGCGTGAAACATTTTTTATTACTCCTAATCCTTATCTCAAAACTTGCTGAGGAAAATGCAGCAAAATCTGATTCCTAGCCAAAGGAAAAATATTGGCCTTGAGGAATTGTGCCAGTCACAAAGTAACCCCACCACTTGTCTTGCTTTTTTGTTTATGTTCTCATATGTCACGTAAATATCAATAAACAAAAATTAGGTTCTGCTACAATGCAACCAACACGTTAACGAAGAAAACGAATTCACACGTTTTAGCTGAATCTATTACGGTTTAACTTCAGCAGACATAGTTTCCGAAGTTTAAATCATGTGCGCAAAAACATGTTTCAACAATACATCAACATGCAAGTAGAATACAACCTAGACTGCAAGTTCATGCAGCCCTCCAGGCGTGTATAGTTACTCATAGCTAGCTGAATTACCAACAGTTGAAACACTGCCATCTAGCGAAGCGGTTGCTCTCTAGGGAAGTTCCCAGAAGACAAGGTTTCTAATGCACAGACCAATAGGTTTGAACATTTATTAGATTCGAAGTTTAAAATCCAAAGACCGGTTTCGATCTTGTTAGTTTGGTATATCCAACTCAAAACCGGTCTTTGGCTTCCAAACTTCGAATCTAATAAATGTTCAAACCTATTGGTCTGTGCATTAGAATACATTAACAGTATAAACAAAAACAGGAGCGTGAATTTTGTGTAGTAGCTACTAGGTAGCGTGATATTCGGTAAAAACCTTTGGTGCTAATATTTGCCCCCTTGGCCTCACAGACGCTAGGTAAGGTCGGAATACGAAAATTTACTACTGTCACAAAGTTACTCTTACAGTCACAAAGTAGTTAAAAAGACTGAAACTACGCAAATAAAAAACATATATCTTTGAATCTGTAAATAAATCTCCAAACTCCTGAACAGGTCAATTTCGGTTCTTAAAAATGCTTTTTTTTTGAGTGGACATTGGTATTCCTTGTCAATTTTTTAATGATATGCGCATTTCATCAGAATTAAACAGCGAATAAAATTATGATTCCAGTGATATATAACTTAATATTATTGGCATCTGCATTTTTCCTAATAAACGTAAAAACAAAAAGTCTAGATACATATGTCTATTCAGGTTAATTAGTTAATACATTTCATAAAATCGGTGAACATTTCAATTAAAGTAGGTGTATAAGTTGACATCATATACCTACTTGTTGATAATAATATTAGCAAAAAAAGAAATGTTGGAGAACATTAGGAATAGTGTTATTGTTATATTTGGATTCAAAGGAAACTCTTTGCTTTGAGTTTTGCCTTTATGATCGCCCTACAAACAAAAATCTAATAGAGTAAGAACAGTGGATCGAGAAGGGCACTCAACAGCTCTGTTCCTACATAACCACTTATATTCAGACCGCCAATGGAACGTGGGAGCGCAGGTACATCATCCTGTTGGTTTATTATTTTCTATCATTTAATGAGTCTGGATCTTTGTGATCTGGGTGTAGAATCCCAAGGGCGGGAATCAAATCATTTCGTAAAAATCTAAACATTTTTCAGCTGTTAATGAAAACTGGTTTCCATTGATCACCCGCATTGTCATTCCTGAACTAAACACTGTGGCTTGTGAATAAGTCCAAAGAATGTTTCACTCCTTTACCACATCGGCAATTAAATTAATTAAATTAAATAAATAATTACGCGATACGTATTTCGCCAGCAGAACTGACATTTTCAAGCGTACTAATCTAAAAAGATTAGTAAAAGATGCATCGACGTCATCTGCATTGAGATTCAAATCGATAGTGTCGGTCTTTTGCTTTCTTTCCTATTTCTAATTGTTTAACTCATCTGATGCATGCAATTTTGACCTGCCAGAAATAACCTTCAATAAACCGGAGGCCGCCAATGGTCCTTTATCTCCGTTAAGGGTAACTGGCCTCTGGTTGATGTAAATTGTTTCGTATGCGTCAAGTTCTCTGTCATTTGTGACCGATCTTAACAATTTCAAATTTTCGATGTTAATTTTGTGTCCTGTACTTATCATATGTAGGGCGACACTTGATTTTTCTTCTCTATTGTATCTAAAACGAGCGATATGTTCTTTAAATCTAGTTTTAATGGATCTCTTGGTCTGTCCAACGTATGATAAATTACAATTGTTACAGCTTATTTCGTAAATTCGTGAATTGTCAAGTTTGTCCAATTTATCTTTAGCATTGCCCAAATTATTGCGGAGACTGTTATTGGCTGTGTACACTACTTTTACTCTGTTCCAAAACTGCATCTACTCGCAGCAAATACTTACATTTTCCTGCGAAAACGAACACTCCCTAGCTTGGTTAACGACTACAGTAAAGGGCTTCCCCTTTATGAGAGGGTGCAAATCTGGACCTTCTTCCAGTGGATCAGCTGCTGTTGACTAAGGCCACCTTGTGGATTACCGAATCAACCGGGGATCCGCAGGTGATCCTTAATCCACTGACGGCTCAAAACCCCTGGGCCAAGTTAGACGATTGGTTTGTTTTCCACAGCGCCAGCAAGGAGGAACCTGAGGGTACCATCCTTGTTTTCGAAGTTGGGGAAAGCGCCCGGAAAACTTTAGAAGAACGCCAAGGGAGGGTGAGTCACCTCTTCTCTTCCCTAAGGACAAAACTTCATTACTCATCCTCGTCGCTGAGTCGGGAGGTGGGGGCTCCGTCCTCTAGAGAGGTAGAGGAGCCATTGCCCCCCGACCCAGGGACGGAGATAACACAGCCACCCCCAGCTTCATTCAACTAGAACACCCGGAAACCAGGCGTTCGTTGCTTGAAACTGGAGGGGCAAAAACTGAATGTCTGTGCCGTTCTGGTAGCCATGGCTTCTGGAAATGGTATAGGGTTCATACAAATAAACCTCCAATACTGTCGAGCGGCGACTGCTAACCTATGTCGTTTTCTCGACAGAAATGGAAAAATTATAGCCCTTATACAAGAACCGTGGATATATAACAATATAGTCTGCGGTTAAGGCGTAAGTGGAAAAGTTTTTTACCTCAAAAATGGGGACAAACCAAGAGCTGTCATATATGTCCCGAAACTACTGCAAGCGAATATCCTACCCAAATTCTGCTCCGGAGATCAAACAACTCTCCGAATGGAACTTGCGCGTCAAGAAGGCAAAATATCACTTGTAATAGCATCGAACACTAGATTCGAAAGGACCACCACCCTCCGAGGAAATGGCAGGACTGATCGACTTTTGTGAGGCAGGTAATGTAGATCTTATAATTGGATGCGATACAAACGCCCACCGTACAGCTCGGGGGAAGGAAATAAATAAATCTCGAGGTACATCTTTACTACAATACTTAAGTAGTACCAGATTAGATATACTCAATAGAGGCAGTGAAGCTACCTTTGCTACCTCCAGATGCCAGAGTGTTATTGACATCACCCTGGCGTCTATGAGTATTACTAAAATTATAAATGGCTGGCATGTATCTAAGGATGCAATAATGTCTGACCATCAATATATAATATTCAATATTTTATGTTGTAGATTGAAACCCAAACCGTACAAGAATCCTAGAAGCACCAACAGGGAGGATTTCAATACACATCTGGAAAAGCTCCTAGGGACTGTAAAAACCCCACAGAGAATCAGGGCAGTTGAACTGATCGAAAAATACGTCACTTTAGTGCGATAAAATATAATTACAGCGCATGAGAAGGCTTGTCCAATGAAAACTGAACTTCGAGAAACTCGGGCAACCCCTTGGTGGAACGGGCAACTCGAAAAACTCAGATCTCAGGCAAACAAGCTCTTCAACAAAGCGAAGAAGACAAAACTGGTATGTGACTGGAAGGCTTACCACAACCACTGGAAACAATACAAGAAACTTATTCGCAAGAGACAAAGGGAGAAATGGAGAGAATTCTGTAGTGACGTAGAATCTACTATATCAGTTTCCCGACTGAAAAAGATGCTCTCGAAAGATCCAAACCAACAAGTAAGCATGATAAATCGGTTTGACGGTACATATACCAGTACACCCGCACAAACAGCTTCAGAGCTACTAAACACGCACTTTCCAGGATGCTGTGTTATACCAGGCCATAAGTGGCATATGCACTCAGCCTCTCACCCTAGAAATAGGGACTGGGAGCTGGCTGTTCAGATGGTAAATAACACAAAAGTGAACTGGGCCGTACAATCCTTTGCTCCCTTTAAATCGCCCGGGTAGGACGGTATCTACCCTGCCCTGCTTCAGTGAGGAATGGTGTGGATACAAAAATACCTGGTGCAAATTTTCAGGACGTGTATTGCTTTTAAATACATGCCCCGAGAATGGAGGGAAGTCAAAGTAATTTTTAATGCAAAACCGGGTAAACCTCAAGATGAGGCTAAATCATGTCGCCCAATCAACCTAACGTCCTTCCTACTGAAGACATAGGAGAGGTTGTGCGACAGATGTATAAGGGACAGCCTCGATATACACTACCCCTTACATTCAAATGAACATGCTTTTACTTCCGGCAGATCTACATTCATCAGTTAGCAGGATGGAGAGATCGCTAGAAGTAAAAGAACACACCCTGGGTGTATTTCTAGACAGAGAAAGGTGCCTTTGACAGACCTAACTTCAACAGCATTTCTCCGGCGCTTGGGCGTAGTGGTATTGAACCCACCTTGCGAGAACTCATACGACATACAAATGAGTGGCGAGCAATAGAAGTTACAGTAGGAGACTCTACGGTCAGAGGAATTGCAAGTAAGGGATGTCCGCAAGGAGGTGTATTATCCCTCCTTATATGGTTAATCATAGCGGATGACCTTATCCGAAAACTCAATGACCGGGGTCTCTATACAATTGGCTACGCAGATGGTATAACCATTCTGCTTTCAGATAAACACGAGGGAGTACTCTTCGAGTTATTGCAAGACGCCCTATATATATAGTCGAGAAATGGTGTCAAGGACATTCCCTAGCAGCAAACCCTGCAAAGACGGAAATGGTTCTTTTCACGAATAAGAGGAAATTAGCACGACTAAAATTTCCCAAACTCATGGGAACCCAACTCGGTTTGTCAAATCGAGTGAAATACCTTGGTATTGAACTTGACAGCAAACTGAGCTGGAAGTATCACATTGAAAATAAATTAAATAAAGCTTACAAGATCTTCTGGAGGTCTTGGGGGTTTTCCCCTAAGATGACCCTTTGGCTATACACGGCAGTCATCAGACCAATTGTAAGCTACGGAGTTATAGTTTGGTGGCCAAAGACAAAGTGCACCGCTATAAAACAAAAGCTAAATCACATCCAGAGACTAGCGTGTCTGGCAATAATAGGAGCAATGAAATCCACTCCAACAGCAGCAATAGAGGCGATCTTGTGCCTGCCACCTCTCGATATATTTCTTGAGGGGGCGGCACAGGCTTCTGCTCTCCGTTTACGAGCAAGAGGAATGTGGAATACGGTAGGTTAAATGGTGGGTCACCGACGCATAATGGAGGGGGCGCTCCAAAAGGCACCTATTGTGGGTGCGCCGATGGACCATCTACCGCTGAAATATAACTTCACAAAATGCTACCGTATAAAAATGGATGAACTACAAGCAAGGATACCAGACGTAAGTATAAACACGAATGGATCGAAAACAAATACGGGCACTGGAACAGGAATCTTCTCGGAAGACCTGAACCTAAATGTAAGTATTAAGTTAGATAAATACTCAACAATCTTCCAAGCGGAGATGTTGAGAATTTTATATAGCGCCGAACAAATGACGCAACTGAACATTAGAGGAAAATATATCCATATAAAGACGGACAACTAGGCAGCCCTTAAGGCCCTGAGGAATGTGAAAACAAACTCAGTGTTGTTATGGAACTGCCACCTAGCTTTAGGACGTCTCTCACAAGAGAATGCCATTGATCTAATAAGGATCAAAGGACATTCTGGGAAAGAGGGAAACAAACGCGCTGACAAACTGGCGAGGAAGGGTTCGGAGGGACAATTCATTAAACCAGAACCAATCCTTCCCCTGGCGAGATCAATCGTAAGATCCCTACTTAACGAAGAAATTTATCGTAAACACAAAGCCATATGGGCATCAATAACAACATGCCGACAAACTCACGCATGCATTAGAATGCCGTGTAGGGAAAGGGTAAAACTATGCGTACAACTCTCAAGGAATAATCTCAGGAAACTAGTAGGGATTTGGACAGGTCACTGTCGGGTAAACAAACACCTCCACCCGAGTTGTAGAGGGTGTTTAGAAGAAGATGAGAGTGTCGAGCACGTGATGTGTCACTGCCCGTCACTAGCATCAATCAGAGGATCTACGCTGGGGGACTTCTGGCTTAGTGTGACCAGTTGGGGAAAGGCGCATCCAAGGCACGTTGTTCACTTTCTCAACAAGGTTGTAAGGCTGAATGAATGGCCAAGGACACCTCAATCATGGGGATAGCACAATGGGCCTGGAAAGGGTGGCCTAAGTGCTGGGCTAAACTTTAGGCAATCCACAACGAATCCAGAATCCAAACTACTTTTACCTTGTTTTCTTTTAGAACTTTATTAATTTTATTGGTGATATTCGGGTAAAATGGTAATTTCACGGCGGTTGTAAGAGTGCTATCTTTAGATTCGTCAAGCTTAGAGCAATCCTGAATTATTTTCTTAAATCTACATTTTCTTAACAGGCTGTTTACTATTTCTACGGGGAAACCATTAAAAATCGCAACATCTTTAATGTAAGCTAATTCTTTTGTATATCTGGATTTACTTAGAGGAAAATTTAAAAGCCTGTTGATCAAAAATCGAATACTTGCTCATTTCTGTTGTGGACAATGATTAGGATCAGCTGTGATAAAGCGATTTGTATTGGTTTCTTTTCTGTATATATCGAGCTCTAAAGTATTTTTATTTCAAATAACTAAGATATCTAAAAACGGGAGTGAGAGCTTTTTTTTTAAATGTAAAGTTAATTGAATTGTATTTTGAGTTTAACTTATCAACGAAATCTTGAACTTCGTATTTACTGGTGTCAAAAACAGCAAAAATGTCGTCTACGTATCGTATCCAAATTCGAGGAAAGTTTATTAATGTATTTTTAATTTCTTGTTCAAAGTTGTCCATGAAAAGTTAAAATGGACTTAATGGATTTCCCATGGTGGTACCATTTGTTTGTTTATAAAATTTATTGTCAAACTGGAAGACGTTCATTTTCATGCATAATGAAGTTAGAGTTAAATATTCTGAAATTACTTTTTTGTCTATTTGATTGAATGTCAGGAGTTCTTCTAAATAATTTAAAGTTTCGGGTATTGGTAGACTGGCAAAAAGGAAACTTACATCAAAAGAAACCAGAATTTGTGTACGTGACAAAGTCAAGTCTTTAATTTTATTTATAAATTTAGTGATGTTTTTAATTGAAAACGATACATTATTGTTCTGAAGTTTTAGGAATTTATTGTTAAGCCATTTTGCTAATTGATAAGTGGGTGCGGTTACACCTGAGACTATTGGTTTCCCTTAACCGAGATACAGGACCATTGGCGGCCTCCAGTTGATTGAAGGTGGCAGGTCAAAATTGCATGCACCAGATATGTTAAACAATTAGAAATAGGAAAGAAAGCAAAAGACCGCCAGTATCGATTTGAATCTCAATGCAGATGCATCTTTTGCTAATATTTTTAGATTAGTACGCTTGAAAATGCCAGTTCTGCAGGCGAAATACGCATCGCGTATTTATTTATTTAATTGCCGATGTGGTGAAGGGGTGAAAGCTTCTTTGAACTTATTCCAAATGTTAACTTCTCATGGTCCATTATAGGTTTTCAGAGGCCCAGTGTCCAGTATCTGCAGTTCTGTCTACTGACTATAACCATACGTGTTATGGTGGATGGAGATCTGCAATATGAATATGGGATGTGGATAATTGAAATAAGTTAAATACTAATCAAAATAACATTGGCTTATTTAAAGAAAAAAAATAAGCCAAGATATGACTGAAACCAAAGTTGCATAAACTGAATGAACTGCAACAACATTCGATCCCCGATGAAAAACACTTCCAGATATTAATATCTAACTATTACACAAAGCGAAGGATCCATTTTGACAGTATTTGTTTTGGTTAGTAAGCCAGTTAGCCGTACCCATACTTGAATCTAACAAATATTCCCGCTATATTCAAGCGAGCAAGGTACAAAATGATTATCTTGGATACAATCGAGCCACGCTGCAGTTAGGTTAGAAAGTTAACAGCTGTCGGAATGATAGAATAATAACAAGGCGATAGCAAACATGATTCACAGCCGAACACCAAAATAGATGGATTACAAAACAGGAAAATGACTAAAAATAAGGTTTAAATTGTGTTTTATGACAATGGCATATTTTTGCACGGTATGAGAGGGGAGGAAGTAAAAGTATTGATTTTCTACTACTGACCTGTTGCTCGTGAAATCCATGAACTCCGCAGATTCCGAATCAGAGGAAGACGTGTTGTACGGTGAGGAAAATCAACAAGCTGTTGGTCTCTTGAGGTTCGTTCGATTTTTTTTTTGAACCATTATCGCTCGTTAAATATAAAAATTCACTTGTGATTATCTTATGTGTTATTTTTGAGCTGTTATCGTTCTCGCCGTTTTAAATGCATTCTTATTATAACAGTGTTGGCCTTCTTTTGTTTTTTAGTCCTACTAATAAATAATACATACTTTAGTATCGCTCTATTAAACTGTTTAGAAATAAACCTTGGTGTAATTGAAATTCCTCTTTTCATTGATTGTTTTAGTTACCGTTATCCAAACAACACCGCAATACTGTAAGTAGCAAACTTAAGTTCCTAACATTATTTTTTAGTTGATAGTATTATAAGTTATAAGGTCCAGAGTTGACTTTTTTGAATAAAAGTCGAAAATAAAACGTATTTACATTGCATGCAGTAATTGAACTAATTATCCTGGTATCATAATTTAAGTAGGCTTTAAACTTTAAACAATATGTTTAATAAACAACACATAAATAATCCATTGTTGTAATTTAATCTTACATCTTGGGTCAATATTTTTTTTAGTTGTGTTGGAGGGGGGTCACTGTAAATTTAAAATTCATTTTTCTAGGTTAGCAATTCCTCTTACATTTGGCCTTCATATTTGAAAAAGACATTTTTCACTATATCTTCGTGGGTAATATATCCACCAGAAAAATTATAAAATAGTTTTTTGTTTTGCTCAAAATTAAATTATCGTCAATTAAATAATTAAAGCCATGATTCTTATGCGAACCATATCAAATTTATTTGTAAATGTGTTTGCAAAGAGATTTGGCCCTTTCAGCACACACGTTCAGAGAAATGAGCAAACAAAATTGCAAATTTTATTTTAACAGCGAGTTAATCAGAGAGCGTGTCGATTTATTTTTGTCTCCTTTAACTTGCCATAATTCGAACAAATTTTGACAAAATTGAAAAAACTTTGCCACTTTTTATTGTTTGGAATCGCTATATCGTTACTGCATAGTGTTATACGTGTAGGCTCTACCAAAGACAATTTAAAACGACATTAACCTTGACACAAACTGCCCTTATTTGAAATATTTTCAAACATTACCACACACGTGCAAATTCTCAGCTGGTAAAAAGGATCCACCCATACAAAATTAAGAACTTTTAATTTGATTAAATGTGTTGGCAAACATTAAAACTTGTATGCAGATAACGCCACACACTTAAATATTACTTATTTGCAAACATATTTGACCATGTATTAGAAGTAGTGATGTAACGAATATTCGCATGTTTTTTCATATTCGCATTCGCATTCGCATTCGCAAGAAATTATGCAAATATATTGCGAATGTATTTGGCAATAAAACAGGAAATTCTTTATGAAATAACAATGCAACTGCTAAGGCAGGGTTTCTTAAACTGGGGTTCATAGACCTTTGGGGTATCTATATCATGAGTTTGGAGGTCCATTGACAACTAATGTGGTAATTATCTAGTCCCACCTAATAAAAAGTATTTTTTAATTCCCTTTTTTTTTCTTCCTCCTCTTCCTTTTTAATTTTCATTCTTGTTAACTAAAATGGCGCTCTCCTCTGATTCATAAAATCAACTGGAAATTTATATTCTCAACTACAGAGCCCTTTTTCAAAAATTTTCATTTGTTCCTTTCTTTGAAATTTCGGGCCTTTTATAAAAATTTGTCTCTTTTCACAAAATTTCTTTTTTTCGTTTGAAATTTCAAATTGAACCTAAAATTCGAGCTCTTTGATTCAAATTGGCTTTTTAAAATTTTACATTTTTATCTCAAAATTCGTCGGTTTTCTTTCTTCAAAATTTTGTCATTTCTCAAATTTTGATTTTTTCTGAAAATTTCATTTTTTTTTAAAATTTGTTCTTCTGCAAATTTCGACTTTGCTTTTTTTCTCAAAATTTGATAGATCTTTTGATAATAAAGTAAAAATATTTAGAATACTACTTACACAGAACTTGTCCCCTGAAACCAAGAAAAATTAAAAAACACAACAAAGGTTGCTCTAACGCGTTTAGACAGCCAAGCTGTCATCTTCAGAGAGAAACTAAACTAACTAAATTAGTTTCTCTCTGAAGATGACAGCTTGGCTGTCGAAACGCGTTAGAGCAACCTTTGTTGTGTTTTTTAATTTTTCTTGGTTTCAGGGGACAAGTTCTGTGTTTCAAGTATTCTAACAATTAAGCAAACACTTATTCGTCTTGTATGGTTATCTTTTAAATGTTATCTAGCCTAAAATTTGTAAGCCTTGTGGTTATGTTTTTCTTTCAAAATGTTGATGTCTACTGCAAAGTTGCTACTAGAGAACAAACATCTTTATTTTCTTTATTTTGAATTATATTTCTGTAACGATGCAGAATTTAAAAAAAAAATGATTATATAAATTTTTTATCCTTTTTATGTGAAGAATCCAGAAATGATTAAAAAACACATAATTCCTTAAAAAACATAGTTTTTTTGAATAAAACAAAAACGATAAAGATCATAAAATTGTCCTTAGCCTGTATAATAAATGTAAAACCTGATTACTTTATTATAGTGTCGATAATATTCTATGACTTCAACCCAAATATCATTTTTTTTACTGCAAATAATAAAAAAGATACATAGAATCAAAAAGTCTTTTCTGTCATTTTTTTTTCGAAAACTTTAAATATCTTTAAAACTATTAATGATATATATCTAAACTCACCTATATTTTTTACTTAAAATCCAAATAAAATATAAAATATTGGGGTTGCTATTTAAAATTAGAGAGTTGATATCTACTATCGGTATAACCGCGGAGCGAAAGTTAAACATATTTTTAAAAGAAAATTTAACCCCGATTAGCTCCATCAAAAAAATTAGTTTATTTTTATAATAAGTGGTACTCCATATAAAGGTAACCTCCCAATTCAAAAAAAACACCTGGTATATTATTGTTATCATATTTTATTTTGGAACGAAAGGAATTCGATAACATAAGTCAAGAGTACGATAAGCTTTTGTGAATAATAAGTTCACTTTACTAGCTAAGTATCAATTATATAAGACCGTAAGTAAAAAGATTATATTTTTTTATTTATTTCTAGCAATTTTGCTTCTTGGTGTGAACTATAAGTTATTTATGCTATCATGATCGCATAAATTCGCATATTTAAAAAAAATAATATGCTTTTCTCCGATTTATAATTTAGAAATGATATATATTAGAACTTTTTTTCATCATTAACAATTTTTTACTGATTTTTGTAAAGTTGATGAATATTGTGAGGAATGCGAGGTACATTAAAATATCGCTCTTCAAACTTAGAAAATAGAATCCAAATTTTGCATTCTACGTTCTACCTCACGGATATTTAAGGAAAAAGTGAAAATTTCGAAGAGAACTTCCAATTTACAGAATTACATTTCAAGAATGTAAGTCGAAATTAAAAAAAAAATAACTCTATGAAAAATTGTCCTCTCTCATTAGGGGCCTTCCTAAATGTTCAGTTCCCTACGTTTCTGTAGAATTTGGTGGCCCTAAATTATTTTTTCCGACGAAGACTGAAGGTAGGGATGGAGCCAGGAGTTTTATTATTTTTTTTTATTTTGTAACAAAAACTATTCGAAATTTTAGGGAGAGAATGTGGTATTTCGAGGGTAAAGTAAACATTTTCAAAAATATTAAAATGTTCAGCAATTTTCAAAATTGCGACACTTGACACTTGAAACTTGAAATATATCAAGTTGTACTTGAAATTTTGCGAAAAAGATCAAAATTTTTGTATTAAAATTAGAACAATTATTTGTGTTTACAGTCAAAATTTTATAAAAAGTAGCAATTAAAAGTACAAACTTGAAATTGTGAGAAAAAGGTCCTTTAGGAATTACACAGTGTTTATTATATATTAGAAAGTTGAAATGTTTATAATAAATCCAAACTTCTACAAAAAGTCGAAATTTTGTATATTTTAAGACAACGATTAAAGAAAATATAAAAATTAAAATCAAAATTGTAACAAGTTGAAGTTTCCAGTTAGAGTTTGTAATCGAAATTTGTTACAAAACTGATAATAAAAATTATGGAAAATGTCGAGATGAAAAAAAAGCGAAGAATTTGTAACAAAATCTTTAATTTAAACTAAAAAAATCGAAAAAACAGTAAAAGATTCTGGATTTGGAT
This sequence comes from Dastarcus helophoroides, assembly GCA_028583605.1. Lineage (NCBI taxonomy): Eukaryota > Metazoa > Arthropoda > Insecta > Coleoptera > Bothrideridae > Dastarcus > Dastarcus helophoroides. The sequence goes on from CM053334.1 coordinate 31,914,449, forward strand.
CGAAATTTCTAAATATAACCAAGATACCTCCCTTGAGTTTAAAGCAATAGTTTTGAGAAGAAAATTAAGGATTAAAATGCACTTTGAGAAAAAAGAAACTTTGACAAAGAATGCAATAATAAAAGCCAAAATGTCGGATTTCAAATCGAATTTTGCGAAAAAAACTGAAAGCTAGAATATTGAGGAAAAAACAATTTCAATTACAAAATGATTAAACTTTTTCGTTTTGAGTCAAAATAAGAGAAGTTTTCGAGTATAAAATAAAATTTCGAGAAATTTAGGAAAAAATGGAGATTTCAAGATTATAATTAAAATTTTGACATTAAATTAAAATTCCTACAAAAGTCAAAATACTGATTTTGAAAACCAATCCGAGAAAAAGGAAACATTAAAAGTGTAATTTCGGTAGTTTCAGGAAAACTTTGAATTTCCGAAAAAACACTCAAATTTATAGAAGAAAAAGTTTCGAATTTGCATTCTGATTTTCGAGGAAAGGGTCTAAATTTCGAGAGTAAAGTATAATTTTGGAAAAAATGCCAGACCGAAATTTGTCAAGTTAAAAATTGAAAATCTAGGGAGAAAGTAAAAATTAAAATGTTAAATTCACAATCTAAATTTTGAGACAAGAGTGATGATAGACAGCTCAAAATTTAAAAGAAAATCTAATTGAAACTGAACATTTCTTAAAAACAGTAGAAATTCAAATTCAAATTTTTCTAAAATTGGACGAAATTTTAATAAAAACATAAAAATTTTGAGGATAACTTTGTTACGAAATTAGAGACTTATAAATTTCGAGTTTAAAAAATTATGGAAGAAATATTTTTGGAAACTCGCTTTTTTCCAAATTCAATTTATTACGCAAATTGCGACTTGTCTCACAAAATTCTCCAAGTGTCAGTGAAAAGGCAACATTCTCATTCGCATTCGTATTCGCGAATGTTGGAAATGAATATTTGAATTCGCATTCGCCAATGTAGTGGTTTCAGAAAAGTCTGATATTTCCTGAGATGTCACCGTTTAATTGCCTCTGTTACATGACTAGAGAATAGTATTAATGTACAATATTGCAAACATTATAATTATTAAAACCTAAATACTACTAATATAACATTAATAATTCCGAAACCTTATATTGCCTTTTGATAAATTAGGTTATTTTTAATCTAACTCTAATAATTTAAATTTTGTTCCCTGAAACCAAGAAAGGTTAAAAAATACACAAGCGTTGCTCTAATGCGTTTCGATAGCCAAGCTATCATCTTCAGAGAGATACTACCACCTAATCCTAAAATTAACACAAGCCCCTAACCGACACTGATATGATGTTTCATATGTCGAAATGATGCGAACGAAATCGAAACAACACGAACAGAAGTTTCTCCTTTCAAAGTTTGGATTGCTTTATTGCTTTGTTCACTCTTATGATGATGTGTTCCACTTACGGCTCTTTCACACGGAGAGCCGTAAGGCTCGCACTCGCGAGCAACGGACGGCTCCCAATATTGAAATGCAAAGAGTACAATGGAGCTTTCATATGGGATGCATGGGCCTTTAGACTGGAAGGTAGGAGGGGAAAAAGCTCGCGTTCGCGAGTGCGAGCCTCACGGCTCTCCGTGTGACAGAGCCGTTAGCGTTGCTACCTTTTCTTTGAGCAAATAAAGTATACTGCTTGTTAAAGGTCAGGAAAAAAGTACATAGCATCAAAATAAAGTAATGTTTATTTAATTATTTATATAATCATTTTCAGTTCTATCAAACAAATTTAAATCGAGGCTATTATGATTTTCTTTTTTTTTCTCGAAATTCATACTTTTCTTGAAACATTTTTCGACTTGTTTAACTTCCGTCCTTTCTTACAAAATTTTCTTTTTTTATTTCGATTTTATTAATAAAATCTGACTTTTCTTATCAACCGAATTTTTCCTCGAAATTTGATCGATCTTGAAAGATATTTTTGGAAATTTTAAATTCTTTTACAAGGATAAATATCGCGAGAAAATTTTGCTTGTGAATTTCAATTATTTTTTAATTCAAATTTCCGGAAGCTTCAATTTGTTTGTCAAAATTTCGACATTTATTTCAATATTGGACATTTTCTGACACAGAGTGGAACCCCGGATCGAGCAATCAGGATAAAATAAATATTCAGCCGGAAAATTTCAATATTTTTCTTGAAATTTAGATTTTTTTTTAATCCGATGTTTTCTTAATTTTGACAAAATCTAATTCTCCCGGTGTTTTGAATTTTTAGTATCAGATGCAACCTTATTTTCGAAATTTATCTTTTTCAAGAAATGTTCTGCCATTTTCTCGAAATGTCGATCTTTTTCTCGAAATTTCGATTTTTTTTAAATTCATTTTTGTCTTTGAAAGTTTCCTTTTTTCCTCAAAGTCCGTCTTTTTTTCGAAATTTTGACATTTTCCACAAAACCTGCCTTTTTTCGAAATTTCGAATCTGATCGTGTATCTTCTGGGAAATCTCAATTTTTCCTGAAAGTTGTTCAGCTACTTTATTAAAATTAGATTATTCGTGCGAAATTTCCATTTGTTCTCGAAATTTCGCCTTTTTCTAGGAATTTCGGCTCTTTGTTTTTTTCAAAATTTATCTATTTTATTTTCCCTATTCCAGTCTTCTATGTCTTTAAATTTGGTTTTCCATTATTTTTCTGAACATTGGGCTTTTCTAAAAATTTCAACCTTTTAAAACCTGTATTTTTCAGAAATTTTGAGCGATTGATGGAAGATTGTTTTTTTAACGAAATTTTGATTTTTTTTTTGAAAATTCGATATTTAATATTGGATTCGTCTTTTTTTCTTGAAATTTTGACTTCAAGATTTCGATTTTATTTTCAAAATTCCAATTTTTGGAATTTTGTTTCTAAAATCATTTATTTATTTTAAAATTCACTCTTTTTTTTTGATATTTATCTTCTGCAATAAATTTTGACTTTTATTTAAAAATGTGAAGTTTTATGGTTTTGAAAATTTACCTAAATTAGATCGAAATCTCAATAAAAATGTTGGGAAATATATTTTTGGATTTTGTGAAAAAATATTTTTTATTAATTCAACGTTTTGATTAGATTTCAAATTTTGAGGACCATATTTTTAGAAATTGAGATTTTTTATTATTTCAAAATTTTGACATTTTTTAATTTTGGACATTTTTAGAGTTCTTAAGCAATATTAGGTTTTTATTTTTAATATTATTTACTGAAAATTTCTACTTTTCCAAAAATTTTTTTAGTCGTAATTCGTCCTTTAGAAGTTACAGCTTTACTTTCAAAATTCCTATTTTCCTTTTAAAACTAGACTTTGCCTTAAAAATGTTGAATATTTTTCAGAAAGTTCGATCTCTCTTTTAAAATTTTTATCACTTTTTTTTCAAAGGTAAATTTTTTCAAAGTCCATTTTGTTAATATTCGGTTTTTTGATTAAATTGAATTTTCTGAAAATTTCAACCTGTTTCCCCAAATTTTGACTTTTACTTCAAAATTGGATCTTTTCTGTTTTCAGAAATTACCTTTAAAATTGGACTTTCTCTCAAAATTTCGAATTTTTCACAAAATTAGTTTATTTTTCTAAAATTTAAAATTATTTTCATTTGATTTCCTAAAGGTTTTGCGCAGTTAATTATTTTCCATGTTTAATAATGTCTGAGAAAGTTATGTTTTTTCTTGTAGACGCCATATTGGATTTCTTCTTTTTGAGATTCAACCAAATTTTCCGAATAGCTTAATATGTCACATGCCAAGTTTAATATCGAAACTTCAACTAAAATATGATAACGAAGGCTTCCACGGCTAGAGTCAGTACAGGATATACTTCTTCCGGGATTGGACCGTGTCAAAGAACTACTAAAAGTGTTCGACGTTTCGCCCAGCATCGTAGGGGGCTTCTTCAGGAACAAAGAAAGAAAAATAGATGAAATGAGGGACTATGCAAAAAAGGTCTGGTTTATTTTCGCAGTCAGCCATTGCCGAACATCAACATGAGACCGGACATAAGATTCTCTTCGATAATATTTCAATTATATCCAATATTCCCAATTACTATAATAGGAAGATACGCGAGGCCATCGAAATCCAAAAATTCCCCAATAACATCAACAGAGACGATGGTTACATGTTTTCCTCCATCTGGAAACCAACCATCGGAAATCTTCGGAAGTTATCGCACAGACGCGTGGTATATAAAGTTTCCCTTTCCCTCTTTCCTGTCAGAAGAGTTTCGCCTCTGGTATGGTGGACATACTGAGTTACCGTGCTCTTCTGCCTAAACTTTCTTTTGTACTAAGTTTCAATTCAGAAGAGTTTCGCCTCTGGTATGGTGGACATACTGAGTTACCGTGCTCTGATGCTTTGAAATTGGCCTTTTATTTTTCTTTTTTGCATAGTCCCTCATTTCATCTATTTTTCTTTCTTTGTTCCTGAAGAAGCCCCCTACGATGGTGGGCGAAACGTCGAACACTTTTAGTAGTTCTTTGACACGGTCCAATCCCGGAAGAAGTATATCCTTCAACTAAAATGTTTAAATGGATAGTTAAAAATATAATCTTTCAGAAAAATTTCAAAATTTGAAAGCGATTAACTCGTAAAATAAATATTTTTATAAATTTTACACCATTTCAAATTTTAGGGCTAAAACTGGAAAAAACTAAATTAACTTCAAAAATCTGAAAAGGGAGGCTAAGTTTTGACAGTTTAACTATAAATTTAAAGTCAGGTTTTAAGTAGAAATTTAAAAAAAAAGGCAGATTTAACAAAGAATTGTTTAGAAAATATGAATTGTAGAATGACTGAATATTTTGGGTTAAAAGTTAAATTCTTTTGTATTAAAATAATACTTTTATTTTACTTTTATTCTCAAATATCGTGATTTTTCTATCGCCCTGACAGAAATTAGTTACATGTAGAGGAGATTAGTTTAATTAAAATTACTCATCTGCATATTCCTTGCTTGTTTGGCTAAGGAATAAAAAACACTAAATTCTTTGTTCTGTGTTTTGACACACAGCACTTAATATGTTTTTCAGATATTACTAAAAACGCAAATATTTCAGAAGGAAAGAAAAGGTCAATCGACAAATACACAAAACAATAATAAATTTCAAATAATGGTAGAACTAGGTAGAGTGATAAATTATCACTCAAAGGTAGAACTCCACTCAATTATATGGTTTGTTCGTGTGGCTCAAATTTGGCTCGCGAGATTTCGCCATTCAAATATCAGATCAGTGTCGGCTAGACGCTTGTAAATTAACCTTTATGTATTAAGGATATTCACTTCGTGCATGATCGACCGCATCCGAACACGTATGCGCATGTAATCATACACGTCGTAGTGTCACAATTCCTTATTTATCAACCTTAATTAGGTCTAACGCGTATTGGATTTGCCTCTGGGCTACAGAACCAAGCAAGATATAAGCGTTCCAATTGGTTGGTTCTGACATCATGATCATGCACGCAAACCCGTTGGAGTAAAATACAATTGACAGTTGGGACAACACATTACTATTGATATACGTATTATTTTATTAATAATATTTTAGTTTTGTTATTGATGTTTTTTATTTGTTTAGGCAGTAATTATTTGCATGTCGGATTCAACTTTCGAATTGTTAGTTTACATAGCTGTAACTGTAGTCCAGAGGCAAATCCAATACACAGGTCTAACAGAGATGAGTGGCCTAAAGCCCCAGCGCAACCATTCATAAGGCTGTTTCCGGCCTTATGGATGGCTAAGCTTTCACATGCATTTAACATAGAATTCTTATTTACTACTCTTAACAGCTTAATATTAATATCTATTCTATGATCTAATTTAAAAGTATGTCGAGCCACATTTGACTTCACAGTTCTTCCGTACCTCAGATGAGACAAATGATCGCAACGCATTAGAGCAACGTTTGTTGCGTTTTATAATATTGCTTGGCTTCAGGGAACAAGGTTTGTATTTCAATTTTTACTATAACCAAGGACCAGTCCGTTCCAATAAAATTATAGCTGTAATACATTTATTCAAATAATAAAAATAAATAATTATGTTTTCAGAAATATGGAAGCAAGAGCAGAACACCAGAAAACCCGAATGTACCGATCCCTATACGTTCTGGCAACATCTTTGGGTGTCGGAACATTAGTCCTTATATTATATTGGGTGTTGCAATTTCGAGGTGGTTTAGGTTGGTCCGAACCCAAGATAGAATTCAACTGGCATCCACTACTGATGGTCTTTGGCATGGTTTTCCTTTATTCGCAATGTAAGTAAATATCTATGAATTTTACTGAAACTAACAATATAACATTTTTAGCAATTTTGGCTTACAGAACTGGCAGAAGTGCGCCTAAAAGAAAACTGAAATTGACTCACGCTATTTTACATTTTTCGGCCTACATATTCGCAGTTATCGGTCTAAAAGCTGCCTTTCGATTCTCACAATTATGCCAAACCACCAATACCAAATCTCTACACTTTGCACTCTTGGATAGGGCTAATTACTGTCATTCTTTTTGCGGGGCAATTCTTGGGTGGTTTAATCACCTTTTTATTGCCAGGTCTAAGCAGAAGTATACGGCAAACTGTTTTGCCTGCTCATACAGCTTTGGGCACCGCTGGCTTTGTTTTAGCGCTTGTATCTACTGTTATGGGATTGACTGAAAAAGTACTATGGACCTTGTAAGTAACGCAGACGGCATGTTACTTCTGTAAGGAATTAATATTTATTTTCTAGGGGTGACAACTATTCAAAATCATCATCTGAAGGTATACTGGTTAATTTTATTGGTCTAATGGTGACATTTTTCGGAGTAACGGTGTTGTATCTAGTAAATGAAAGTGATTACAAAAGGCTATCATTACCAGAAGATGAGATGGTATTAGCTGGTACTGATTAGATGAAGATACTTAATCTATTTACCTTAAAAATAGATTGAGATCAACTTTGCGAATATATCTAATATATATTTTAAGTTATTGGTCATTAAGTCAACATGTACTAGCTGGTTGTGATATAACGAAATGGAAACAGTACTTAAAGACTTAATTTTGTCATTAACGGACAAGTTGGTGCTTTCTTTATATGGTGCTAACCTCATTCATAAATATATACGTTTTATGTTTATTTAATTGTTTTAAAATAAAAAGTTATCCAATGAATGGCTTAAATGAAAATTTATATTGTTCAATAACTTTATTTAGGTCCCAGTGATATAATGATCTCCTGTTAATTAATTTGCGGAGCAGTCCATTCCTTGCTAAGAGAATTATAATTGTAGGATATATTATTTATAGAAATATAATCTATACCAGGATTGAGTTTTTGTTTTCAGTTTGCCTATAAACAACAACATCAGTTAAGAAGAATAATTACAGGTAAATACAAATTAGTTTCTTAGGCTAGCTAACTTAATCTGATTTTCATTAGCTTTAGCCATACCAGGGCATAAAATTTGATTTCTACTGTCAGAACGTACCTATTACAATAACTTAAAAAGTTTCGGGCGACTGCACAGACTTTGAAAAATATGGCCAAAAACTTTTTTTTCAATCTTCAAATATCAGAAGCAGCACTTTATGCAGTGTGAGTAAAAGGCATGGAACTATGCAGATTATATGCAAACCGTTGAACACAGTGGATGGGTAGATTTTGATTTTTAAAAATTCGATAATTGTCGTCGCTCGATAGTGTTTCGTTTACGAATTATGAGGTTAAAGTCAATTTTTTTAATGGAATCTCGTATTTTTTTCGTCATCACGATTCTAGTGATATGTCATTTATTGACATTGACGTAACTAGGGACGAAGAAAGAATGGGTAGGCAAAACGCCCACTCTACATAGCTCATTGTTCATCCTAGAAAAATCGACAGTATACACTTTTCATTCATGTCATTTTCAAAAAAAGAACAATTTCTTGCAAAATCACTTACCATTCCTGAAAACGCTTGTATGCCAAATGACAAGTAAATGTATGTTTGTGTAAATTTAAAACAAAAAATTATTTGATCTCTGATCAGATTACCGAAATTAAATCTTTTTGGTGGTGGATTGCTCTTATCTAGGTTGCCGGTTAAAAGTATGGGGTCCCATTAAAAAAATGGCGATGACGTCATAATTAGAAAATATCGAAGTCGCGACAATTATTAATAAAAAGGCGTTTTTAAAAATCAAAATCAATCTGTAGAAGGATTTTATTTCATTCACGGTTTTCGTTTTTATCTCCAGAGTTTCATAGTTTTTACTCGCGCTGTATGTATACTTCTTTAGGAGTCATTGCTTACAGATGAAGAAATACGCAGAAGTTCGTTTGTGTACAATGACCATGAAATTTTTACTGCTCCAGACCCTTGCCACATTCTGAGAAACCCTAAGAATACTGTTCTCATGTTTGGAGTTCAGCCCCAAAACACACTTTAACTCTCTTGGATTCAATTCAAAGAAGAGCGATTCGTCTAATTGATGACGAGAGTTTGACCGATTCTCTCGTAATACTAGAGCACAGGCGTATGGTTGGTGACTTGTCTCTTTTCTACAAGTACTATCATGGAAGACGCTCGCAGGAACTAATAGGATTGATCCCCTCAAGGGCAAGATTCTTGAGGTATACTAGACAGTCGGAGACAGCAAATTCCTGTGCGGTCCAACTTGACACAGTGAGGACTTCTGTCTACGGAGGCTCTTTTTTCTATAGAACTTTCAAGTTATGGAACTTGTTACCGAAAGAAATTTTCCCCAAACATTACAACCTATCCTTGCTTAAGAAGGCGGTTCATCGCCATCTATCCTTGTTTCCGCATTCTACTCGCAGTGCTTTTAAAGCATAATGGGGTTACCCTTTGAGAGGTCCATCAAACATTAAAAAAAAGTGCGCTATGTTGAATCAAATTAGACCAAATTTTTCTTTGAAAATAGAAATCTTTTATCGAAAAACGTGAATGAAATATACCTTACACATTGACAGAATATAGAAGTTTCCAGAGGAGTCGAATAGAGAGTTTTGCATACTCGAATAGAGATTTTTGCATACCTTCAATTCAAAAGATATTGAGTTAAGCAACTTTTAATAAACGAACATTGGTACACTTGTTCGATTTTTATCACCAAAAATTGCAAGCACTATTAAAACTGCAGTAGAACTGTAAATTTTACCAGTAGATGCATTACTACTGCATCACTCATTTGAATTGCAGACGAGTGGTTATCAATTTTATAGTCGCAACATAAGAAAAAATATCCATAACATCACGAAATTGCAAGCGATAGAAAATTCATTTTTTTACACTCGGTTATCGACTTGTTCCAAAATTCAGTTTTTGATGAAGAATGGAAGCACCCCAAATTCAGTTTTTGATGAAGGATGGAAGCACCTTGATTTTACGTGTTCGTCATTGCCATGCTTTTATTTTGCGAAGTTTCTGAATTTTGTTTCAGAAAGATTTCGAATTGCTCACCCTTGATCTTGCTTAAGTAGTGTTGATACTGGGACACTGATTTCAACAAGATTGGGGATGGGCAACAGCCGACCCGCGGGCCACATCCGGTCCTCGACGATGTCGAATGCGGTGCCCGATGTATAAATAATTATTTTTTTCTAATATTTCAACTTTTCTGAAGATTGAAAGTTTTTGGTTTTTGCAATTGTCTAAGTCTTTTAAATTTTTCATTTTGTTCTCCTAATTTGAACTCAAAAGATTTTTTTGTCTTAAAAATTTCTAGTTGCATCGCATAATTTTGATGAAGATTTTTCAAAGTCGACATTCTACTCAAAATTTAACTTTTTTCAAATATAATACGAAGTTAATTTCAAAAATTCGACTTTAATTTTATTAAAAATCAGCGAAATAATGAAAAAGAGGAAATTTCCAAGACATTTCTAATCTTGCAATTTCCAAAAAAATATTTTTTCACATGCCTGTGCTGCTTGTATTAAAATTTTGGCTTAATTTTTAGAAAATAAATGAATTTTGAGAAAAATTAGATGAAAAGACATCAATTTTTTTTTATTAAGATTCTGACGAACTCTCGAAAATTAAAAAAAATATTCTTCATGGTAGACTCTTATTGGTCAAAAACATTATGTTTATTAATTTTATTTAACATTTCTGCGGCTCAGTTTGGAAATATTTAAATTTTTATTAATGAAAATCGACAATATTCTGAAACATTTTTCGACATATGAGTGCGTGATATCTAGATTAATCAAAAAAATAGTCAACATTCCCAAGAAATCTTTCTGCCCACATGTTTACTCTTTTAAATAAAATTTCGGCTTTTTTTTGTTAAAGTAGAGGAAAATCCGTTAAGGACATCTGGGAAGATACCAAGATAGTGGCGGACTTCCACTCAAACTACGGGTACCAACTAAAAACCCCTACTTCTTCGGGCCCTTGGCCCCCAATCCCTCCGTCGGAACAGTACAATAGTGCTGGAGGACTATTGCAAGCTGTTTTGCCTAAAACATAAGAAACATACCAACAAAAATTTACGAAGTGGAAGTCGCAGCCTAGAGGACCATCCTTGGTCTCCTAATCCTGGTTGGGATATTTGGATCGTTATCCATTGCCTGTCGAACTAGCTCGTTGGGATGCGATTTCCGCTCTTACCATCGCCCTGGAATTAGTTTCCCTAAGAACATCTCTTACCAGGGATAGTTCAGCTTCCCTTATGAAGTTAGATTGTGTCTCATAAACCATGGAGCGTCCATGGCTTGTCTTAGAAAGACGTTCTGGAACACCTGGAGTTTCTTCGTCTGATTATCTTTCGCCTGTGACCAAGCTACAGATGCTGGTCATCGCTGGTCTTATGATTGATTTTTATAGTAACACCTTAAGTCCAATGGACAGGTTACTATTTCTACCAATCATCGCTTTGCAGCAGTCCCTTCAGCATTTTGACTTTGGACACTGCACAATCGATGTGTGCCTGAAATATAAGTCTCTTATCCAGAATTACACATCGATACTATGCCTGAAGTCTCCAGTTTTGCCCATGAACATTAACATGTTCATATGGTTGGAGCCTTCTGCGAGTGAAGAAGACTGCTTGGGTATTGTCTGCGTTGACTTGGATTCTCCATTGACCGAAGTAATCTAGTAAACCAGACTATCTGTTGCCTCCTGAAGTTGTCTGGTGACCAACTCTGCTCTGGACTGAAAGAGTACGCCATCAAAGCTGTGTCGTCTGCATAAGTTGCCAATAAGAGGTGGTTGATTGTTGGATTGGTTCTCGGGATGTCCGCTGTGAACAGAGAATGCAGCAGAGGTGATAAGGCAGAGCCTTGAGGCACCTCATACTGTAGCCTAAACTGGTGTGATAGTTAGTAGGTAGGCAGGTAGTTTCTGTTCGACCGTTGCTAAAAAAGAGAGCTGGTCCAGGAACGAGCTTACCATTTGAATCATCGTTAGATGTATTTCAAACTGGTGCATCTTATAGACTAGTCCTTGGTGCCAAACTGTGTCAAATGCCTTGAAGATATCGAAGAAAATAGCTCCAACTACCTGGTTCCAGTTCATGCGTTGAGTGATTGTTTCAACCACTCTCAGCAGCTGGTTTGAGGTAGAGTACATAGGTTGGAACCTAAATTGTTCCTTAGGAATTATGTCGTAATCGCTGATGATATTCTGCACACGCTTCCTCAAAATCATTTCCACCACCTTGCCTAAGATGGATAAGAAAATTTCCCATCATTACCTGGTTTAGGAATGAAGATAACGTTTGCAGTCTTCCATCTAATGGTTCGGAAGAGACTTCAGAACTTGGTTTGGAATTCCGTCTGGATCTGGAGCCTTTTTGACGTTTAGCTTGCGCAAAACGCATTGGATTTCCACCTCGTTAGTCGGTTGGATGACGTCGTTTTCCTCTGCCACTTCCTCCTGAAGAACTTGAACCTCTTCTTCCACCTTCTCTACGAAGTCTAAGTCCATTTCTTCAAGTGTGGCCTGACAGTGTCGTTAAAGGTCTCAGCGAAAGATGCGGCCTTATCCTGATCTGAGTAAGCCATTCCTTGAGGTCCCTGTATCGGTGCGATAGGTTTCCTGTTTCCTCTTAGAGCTTTGGCTGTGCGCCAGAGATCTGATGGAGTTTTGAGGTTGCAACTTCTTAGGTGTTCCTAAAACTTAGAAATTTTGTGCTCTCGGAGCTCATACCTGAGCTCATGGATGAGCCTGTTGACTTCCCCCTTATCTGCTTGCAAATTGGTCCGTCTTGCTCTCTCCCTGGTACGATTTTTCCTTCTTATCAGCTCCACCAAGTGATTTGGCAGTGGTTTCCTTCCTTCTATACGCCGGAAAGTTGCCAGAATTGAATCTGTTATGGTAATTTCCAGTCTTTCCACCGCTGCGTTGATGTCATCGTTTGTGTTGATCTCTCCAGGCTCTTCCAAGTTGGCTGCTAGATACTCCCTGAACTGTGTGAAGTTTGTTTTCTTGCAGGTCTCTGAAGGCTTGGGTCCACGATCATCTCCGATGGTCATTATCACTAGTGTTGTGGTCCGAGCTGAACTAACTAACTGATGTTAACTCAACAGTGTATCGAACATCCTTCATCAGGGCAACATCCAGGACATCTGGTATTCCTGTGGCGAGATGATGATGGGTTGCTTTTTCTGGAGCCATTACATAGATTCCGTTCTGTATTGTGAATCTTTGAAGTGTCCCCCCGTTTTTGTTGTTGGCTCTGCTGCCCCACTCGACGTTTTTGGCATTAAGGTCTCCGGCTACAATAACACTGTTATTGTTTATTTCGAAGATGCGTGCCAAATCTGTCTCTGTGAGGGCGTTGGTTCTGGAGTAACAAGACACCAGCGTCAGAGATCCCTGCGCCATTTGAATTGTTACTCCAATTCCTTCCAGCTTTTCCAACTCCGGAGTGCCTGCAGCAAAATGAGTTAGCCGTACCTCCTCCGGGGCCAGTTGGCCTGTCTCTGTTGTGAAGAACATATCCTCGGATTTTGGGATCCTTAGATCTGAACGTCATCTTGGTTTCGTTCAGCATCAGTACGTCCAGGTCGTTTTCCTTTGCGAAAACTTCGATTTCGTTCCTGTTGCCTTGGAATTCGTTGCAGTTCCAGAAAACTGCCTTGATGTGCTGGCGACGAGCAGGGTTTCCTTCGGTAACTCTCCTTTCTTGGTGTCTATCCATTAGCGCTTTAGGAAGCATCATCATTATGGAGACTATGGCTTCTTGGCTGTTTCCAGCTTCGAAGACTGCTCTCACCAAATCCAGTACAACTTAATTAGTTTTCTCCGAAGAATTACTTTGTGTTTTGGCCTTCTTGGAGTTTCCTGCAACAACTGAAGCGTAGGATTTTGTGTTTCCACTTACTCTAGCACTGGAAGCTTCTGGTTTCAGCGAAACCTTTGCAGTTGCAGCTGTCGTCTTGGCTGTCGTTGATGTTGCCCTAGAACTCGACGTTTTACCCTTGGGTGGCTCCTGAGCATCCTTAGGTGCCTTCTGTTGCTTTCTCGGTGGTGGGAAAGCGGGGCAACGTCTATAGCTGGCTACATGGTCTCCCTTGCAATTGGCACATTTGTGTGGCTTGTGCTGGGGACGCTTGTAGTCTTCGCTAAGGTGCTTCCCAGCACACTTAACACAAACTGCTTCAGCATGACAGTTCCTCTGTCCGCGGTTAAACCTCTGACACCTGTGGCACTGCCTTGTCTGTTTGCTTGGCCTTGGAACTTCCACTTGAGTGTCCAGTGGAGAACAAAAACAATTTTGATAAAAAAACGAATTTCGAAGAAAGAGTCGTTGGCAGAAATACAAAAGGTTAAATTTTAAGCAAAGAGTCGAAATTTCGGGAGAAGTTTTTAACCTTTCTAATACAATTTGGATCTACTTTCGAGAAGAAAAAAATGAAATTGTGAAAAAAGACGAATTTCGAATCGAAATTAAAATTTCTAGACACCGAAAATGTCTGATTTTGAGATTAAAGTCAACATTTCCAAAAACAACCAAACTTGCATAAAAAAGTTGAAAAGAAAAAAGAAGACACAGGAGAAATAACGAGTAAAACTTTGAAAAAGATCAGATTTCCAAATTAAAAAGTCTAAAAGTTGAATTTTGGGAACGAAGTTAAAATTTTGAAAATAAATTAATTAAAATTTAGAAAAAGAAGGCTGATTAAGTGTATATCCAACACAAAGTCAAATTTTGAGAAAAAATGTCGAATTTTTAGAATAGGGTTCCAGTTAAAAAAAGGACAAAGTCGACATTTTGATAAAAAAAGAATTTTGAGGCAAATATAAAAATAATTTACAGAAACACAAAAAGTTAAATTTTGAGAAAAAATCGAAATTTCTGGAGAAATTTTACCCTTCTTTAATAAAACTTGGATCTAATTTCGAAAAAATCCACATTTGAAGAAAAAACAAGTTTTGAGGACAAAATCGTAATTTCGAGAAATAGAAAATTTCTAATTTTGACGTAAACGTCTGTACTTCAAAACAACGTCACACTTTTAGAAAAACGAAAAAAAAAAACAATTTCGAGATAGGTAGAATTTTTTCAACTAAAAGTGAATATTTTAAATAATACCTGAAACGGATTTTCTATTGGAAAATAAATTTCTGAGAAAAGAGTCAAATTTTGAGAATAAAGTAGAAATGAAAAAAGGACGAATTTAAAAAACAAATTGAAATGCCAAAAAAGATCATTTTGGAAAAACTAGATTTTAGAAAAAAAAAACCTCTAAATTTCCAGAATTTTTTTAAGGAAAGTAAAATTAAAAATGAAGTTCCAATATCGGAGATAAAATTCTACTTACAAAGAAGAAGTTAAGAAATGATCGAGTTTTCGTTAAAAAGACAAATTTGAAGAAATAAATATATAAATTAAAAATAATTTTGATAAGAATAGTCGAAATGTTGAAAAAATGACAAAATTTAAGAAGCAAAACACAATTTTCAGAAATTGTGATTTAATTATATCAATTTTAAGAAATGGCAGAATTTCTAAAAAAAATAACAACTTGGAAAAAAGACAAATCGAAATTTTTACAAACAATCATAGTTTCGAGAAGATGTCGAAATTTAGAAAAAAGGCGTAAGTGGAGTTTTCAAAAAAAGCGCATTAAAAACGTTCGACTTTTGAAAATAAAATTAACATTAAAAACCGAATTTGGAAAAAATAATATTTCAAAATTTTGATATAAAATTCGAGACTTCTAAAACAATGTATATTTTTGGTTTTACCGATTTATCCGGCCCCCGTTATAATAGTGTGATGAAATGTAAATTGTAGAATTTAGTACGTAAGAAAATTTTCTAGAAAGATCTGATAAGGGAAAGCGGCCGCGATAATGAAGCAAACGGCAGATCAGCGTTCCTGAAATTTCGGCAAACGATAAGCCTTATCTGCCGAAAACTTCTAGAACCCGAACCTAGAGATCTATATAAAGGGGGACCGGTTGACTTCCCCCCAGTCAGTCAGTCAGAGTCAGTGTAGTTGATTAGTGAGTGAGTAGTTAGAAGTAAGTGAGTTAATTATTCAGTTGTAGTGTTCCGAGTTTAGTTTGGAAATAAACAGTTTATAATTCACGTGTAATAATCATTCGAACCGATAGCCCGCAACAATAGGAAAATTTTACTTGGCCCATCGAAAAAAAAAGTTGTCCATTTCCTGCCCAAAATGTTACTAAAAACGTTGTTTTCCAAATTCGTTCCGAAGTTGGACAATTACTCACCGCAGTGAAAGCTTTAATTGTAATTAAACATAATAATCAGGGTGTCCCCTTGATCTGAGGACGGCAGATAGCTTCTCACTGAAGCTAAATTTTGGTTTTATTAATTCCGCAGATGTATCATTGCTGCACTTTTTTAAATAATTGCCATTTTTAAATGGAATAGTCAGTATATTAGGACAGTATTGAAAATTCACATCGATGCTCGTATCTCCATAAACTTGAAACAATATAGAAGTAATTTTATCTATTTTACATTTTTTTTTTCGTTTTCCTTAAGCAATCAGTCTGATGAAAAATAATAGAGGAATTATAAAAAAATAAAATACTTAAGAAGTGTACGCGAAAAAATATATAAAATAGGAATTTAAAAAAATGACAACTATTATTTAATGTCGGACCAACGATGAAATTTCCTAACAGCCTAAATATTTGATTTCTCGCGGTGGGCATAGTTACAGGAATGTTCAAGTGCCTATTTTTCCAAACTATTTGAGGGTTGTGGCGTTTATGAAGAGAAACAGAAGATTCCTAAGTAAACGACATGTGGTTTAAAAAAGTTTCTACTCACAGATTCACAACATGCGAAACTTGGTCATAGATATCGGGAAATATCTCTCGAGTATTAGCCACTTAACACTTACACCCATTTCTTTTTAAAATATTTAGCACGGTTTGTGATTTCAGAGCAAGTTTTGTTAATAAAATTTTAAGAAATGCATATGCGAAATTTCAGCTCCACATTATTATTATCTTTTATTTTCTCTATTCATTGCGATGGGTGATTTTAAAGATTTATGCGGATAGATATCAAGCATAGTCTTTATTCTGTACGTTCATTGTAGCTTAGGAATTTTCTTCTCAGTGAACTTATGTCCAGGATTGCTAATTTTTGTAGATGTACATACGTGATTGGGGGAAGTTCCAGTATATTCAGTGCATGGTGGAGGTTTTTCGGTATAACTCCTGTTGTTGATATGATTATTATTGTATTTATGTTGTTTATCTTGACTCGTGCTCAGTTATTTATAACAGACAAGAGCGATTTCATCCTGTTCGTTTGCTGTTAAAGCGCCATGAACTTTCTAACAATGTTCCATGTCTGCAGTATGACTGCCTTCTGCATGTGTTTAATAAGACCAAATGGGAGGCCTATAGTTTCTGTATATGATCTGTGATAAGTTGAGCAGACTCCCTCCACTGATATTATAATCGGTATTATTTTAGCATCTTTCAGTTTCCATGGGCGTTTCACCTTTTTGGCTAGGTTTTGGTATTTAGTAATTTTCTCCTGTTCTGTTTTGGTCAGATTATGGGTCAGTGGTGCACCCACATGAATTATAAGATTTGTTTTGGTATTTTTATCTATAAGGAGCAAGTCAGGTCTATTGAAGTCGGTGGTTTTGTCGGTTAATATTGGTCTATCCCAGTGCAGTATTATGTTCTGCGATTCAAAAACTGCCTCAAATGAATATTTTTAGTAAGGTGTTGGGTTTTTAATGAGGTTATATTTAAGATCAATTTGGTAATGAATAATTTTCGCAACCTGATTATGTCGTCGTAATTAGTCATTTTTGGATAGAGCTGCACACCTTCTAGTCACATGTTCGATGGTCTTCCCTGGGGTACTACATTTTCTACATCTGTCAGTTGTGGCCATTTTGAGAATATTTCTTTCGTAATTCTTGGTTCTAATTACTTTATCTTGGATTGCCAAAATAAATCCCTCTGTTTCAGGATATAGAAACCATGTCTAAAAGAGTTAAAGTTGTTTATCCGTAGTATTAGCGTTGAGATGAGAGCGGTATCTTCCGTGTATTGTTTCCTTTTTCCGATTAGTTATTCCATCTGTTAGGTTCTGGATGTATTTTTCTACTATGTAGAACTTACTTAGGTTGAGAGGGGTGTATTCAGTATCCGTCCGCACTATGGTTTGTATTCTGGGATCCTGATGGTTTTGAAAGTATTTTCGTAATTGTGATTCTTGTTCTCTACACATTCTATGCATATTTATGAGTCCTCTCCCTCCTTCTGATCTTGTCAAATATAACCACTCTACATTTGATTTAGGATGTAGGAAGCTGAATTTGGTTAACAACCTACGAGTCAGTCTATCTAGTTCGTCGAGATAGATCAGTCTTTCTCTATTTGACGATTCCAAATGAATAGATGAGCATCTGGTATCGCCCACGAGTTTATGGCTTTAAATATGTTTGGAATTTAATTTGGTGTTGAATAACTTGGTAAGCCTTCGTCTATATTTGTTGGTGAATTCAGTTTTGAGTTTATCGTGGCTTATATTGCTGTTTTGATGTATACAAAAGTACTTGTAAGTTTCTTCTAGAGGTAATGTCTCGATGTTTAATAAGCTTTCTTGGGATTTTGTCATTTTTGCCTTAACTATATGTACTGTGGCACATTTCTCTAGTCCAAATCTCATCTTTATGTCATTGCTAAATCTTTTTGTAGTGCTAGTCAGAGTTTCTAATTGATCTTTGGATCTAGCGTATATCTTAAGGTCATCCATATATTATAAATGGCTGTGTTTCGTTGTTTCGTCTGTACTCTTCAATTCATAGCCTGCTCGTGTGGCGTTTGAAGTGCTGATAGCGGGTTTAGTGCTAAGCAGAGCCAAATTGGGCTCATAGAGTCGCCTTGAAAAATGCCTTTGTTTTCTTGTACGTCTCCTGTCTTAAATCCCTCGATTCTTAAAGAAGTCTTCCAAGTGGTTGTTAAACTCAGTAATAGATTTCTGAACTTGGCATCTGTTTTATATATTTCGAACGTTTTAAAAACCAGTTATGTGGTACTAAGTCGTAAGCTTTGGAATAGTCGACATAACATGCGTGTAGGTTACGTTTCGAATTGTAGGCCTGTTTCATAATAATTGCGTCTATTGTCAGCAGCTGTTCTTGCAGCCTCGATATCCCTTTGCGTATCCTTTTGTTCAAATGATTATTATGTTATTGGGTTGGCAGCGTTCATATATTTTATTATTTACTATAGTAGTTAACTCTGCTTAAAAGACAGAGAGGCATGTAATAGGACGGTAATTCTTGGGATTTTCTAGGTCGCTTTTTTTGTAGATGAGGTATGTGGCTCCTTTTGTAATATATTCTGGTAGAAGCTGCGGATTTTATAGTGCTCTCATATAACTGCAAGCTAATAGTCCGTGAAGAGCAGAAAGCTTTTTAATCCAAAAATTTGGAATAAAATCAGGACCAGCAGCTTTCCACTTCTGAGTCTTTTTAATCATGTTCTCTATGTCCTTTCGTTTCATAGGGGGCATTTCGGCTAAATTAGCTCCTTTTTTTTCGATTTCTTCTATTCATAAGTTGTTGAGATTTGCTTCCGTCGGTTCTGCCCACATGGATTCTCAAAATAATCGTCCTTTCTATGAAATTTTGCTTAAATATTTTCAGGGCTAATAACTTCAGGAATTTTCCCTTATCGTTTACTGCTGAGTTGACTGGGTTTTTGTAGCCTTCAAGTTATCTGTAAAATTTTTTTTGACTCTCCATAAAATTATTGTTTTGCTATTTCCTCTTAGATGTTTCATTATATCTTCTGAGCCTAGATCCTTTGACTTTTGCCTTTTGTCTTAGGTAGTCTCGATGAGTGTTTAACTTTTGCATTACATTACAATCGTTGCAACTTATTTTTAACTTAAAAATAATAGACCTTAGTTTGTGTGCAAGCGTACTTGATTTAGTGCCTTTTATATATTTAGCTATAGCATCTGCTTCTGCTCGTAGTTTGTCGATATCTCTAGACAGTCTTATCTTCCACGCAGGATCTTGGATTTGTCTTCTTTGTGGTATATATCTCTAGGTTTTGGTAATAATCTTTGTTGGTTATTTTCTAATACTGCCACTGCTGCTGCATAGGCGGATAAACGGATTTGATTAAAATCCTCTCAATCTAGCAAATGATTCTTGAAAAATCTGATATTCTTGTCGCGTATTCGTATCATACTCGTTTTTCTTTAGTTTCTCCCTTAAAAAAAATAATATATGATTTTGATCCGAGCCACATCTATGCATTAGTGCATAAAAGAAATATCACATTGGACTAACTGAAAGGATATAACAAATTATAAATTTTTACATGATATCAATTTTTTGCTCTTTGCTTAATGTGTAATTATTATTATTCCTATTTGTCTATGTTTACAAAATTGTTCTACGAATAGGTTGACATTATAATAAGACAGCTTTTGTAAGTGGCATTATATTTAATTGTTCTTTATTAATCGATTTAAAAAGAATGAATTATACTTTGCTATACATTTTTACCACACTATTAGGAGTTACTACTGTAGCATTAGTGTTTTATTGGATATTACTATACAGGGAAGGTTTTGGACTAAGCGATGTTAAACAAGAATTCAACTTTCATCCCACTTTAATGGCCTTGTCCTTAATATTTTTATACTCTCAATGTGAGCTGTAGATTTTTCGAATATGGCTACTAAATGTTGAATTGTATTGTCTTTACAGCAATTTTATTACACAGAACTTTGGAAGGTGCCTCAAGAAGGGAATTAATGATAATCCAGGGAATCATACATGTATTTGCCAGTGCGATGGTGATTTGGGGTATAAAGGCGGTTTTTGACTTCCACGATTACTCGAATCCTCCAATACGAAATCTACTTACCCTTCATTCTTGGATAGGAATGTCGACAGTTGTTCTATATCTGACACAGGTGTTGAGAAAAAAGGATATGTTCTTAGAAGACTTATTATTTTTTCTAGTGCATAATCGCAGTTGCATATTTATGTTTCCCTCAGCTGATGAGATGTATCATACCAATTCATGGGAATTTCGGTAATGCTGGTTTTATCCTTTCGATAATGGCAACAGTTACAGGACTTACAGAGAAAATATTTTTTATGAGGTAATAGACTTGATAATAATATTAAATACCTTAAACATTTTAATATTGCGTGTTTTAGTGAAACTAAACCTATTGACTACACAGAAGAACTAGTTGTACTGAACTGTATTGGAGCTCTAGTCTCTCTTCTGGGAATCCTAGTTCTTTACTTAATTAACGCAACCGACGACTAAATTTTAAAATAAAAAAAAAAGTGTAATTAAATATTGTCAAAGTCCCTGTATCGTTTGTGATAACATGAGAATATAATAAAACAATGGCGATTTTGATACCTTACTACGATCCTCCCTGGTCTAAATAAATATATTACAAAGTTTCATCTGCAAGCTTTAATAGAATTCACCACTCCTCTTTAATTTATATATAAAAACATTTAAATATTTTTATATTTATCTTTTCTCAAAGTACTGCATTTAAATCGGGAGAAATAAACACTGCTTAAACATAAAATGTCGATATGCTGAAATATTAAGTAATGTAAATAATTAAGTGTTTTTTTTTTGTCTCAGGAATTCCTAAAGACGATTGCTTTTTCGCATGAAAATCTGGTCATAGTAAATTCCAGAAGAAAATTAATATGAAATCGCGAACACGTGCGGAATATTACAAAAAAATGGGTCCAAATATTGTAAAGTCTCTAACGCTCAACAGATATCGTGCGACTATTCTTACCAACGTCTAAAGTTTTCTGAATCTATGAGGAAAACAGGTGATACTGATGGAAATTTTTCAAACCAAATGCTGTTTACCTAGGAATTTTCTTTTTTTTTTCTTCATAAACCCCACAACCCGTAAATAGTGCATGCATTACGCTTAAAAACACTATTCTAGAGGATCACTTATTATAACAAAATGAAAAAAGCAGGAAACCTTGCTTCTTGCTAATTTACTGACAAGAAATCTTGGTCCTTCTAAAACAACTTCTTGTCTTGTCTTACTTTTGCTTACTAATTTCTTCTATTGTTTTTGCAGCAAGAACAAGACAAGAATAAGAAAAAGCAACACTAGCGTCCAGTAGAAGATTTAGCAGAACAATGTGTTTCGTAGAAAAGTTTTGTAGAATTTTTATTAATTTTAGTAAAATGTTGGTCGTTCAGTAGGATTTTTGTGATTGTTTCATAATAAACTGTTATAGAAATTATATCTAGGACCTTTTTGTAGTCGTTATAAAATACGACAGAGGCAAGAGTACAATTTTATTTGAAAATAATGAAATAATCACGATGAAACAAGTAAATAAATGGAAATATTGAGTTAAGGATATTTCTTTTAGTGGTCAATATTTTTGGTACAAACTTGCTTTTTTTGGTAATCAAAAATTTTTACATGTATCCATTATGATAAAAATAAACTTGGCAATGAATTTAGTATATTTTATTAAAATGTATGCAATTTTAGCAGAACTTGCGGGCGTTATTTTTTTAGAAAAATTCTCAGGACATCTGACAACGAGCACAGTAACAATTAAACATTAGTATGGTTAGTATTTTTTACAAGTGGAGTGGAGCTGGTTTGTTATGTTTAAATCAAATTTATTACCTGTTATACTTATCATTAAGCTGTATCTAGCAATTAAATAAAATTAAGTTATTTCTTTGTTTTTTTTTATCATTTATCACAGAAACAATACCATATAAGCCTTTAGCTGTAGGGTTGGAATTGATGACACTGGCGGGCCAATTTGAAGATCCCTGATCTAGGAGAAAGCGAAAAATGTTATCTGGGGTATTTCAAAAGAATAGGTAAGCCGCAGTTGTACCATTTTGATATTTTGGATGCTAAGTAAATGACAATTGACACATGATTTTCAGTAAGAGTAAGAAATAACAATCAAACAATCTAGACTCTCGATGGCAAGTTTTTATGTATCAGGATGTATACGCAATGCCTCATTCTTATTCCAGAATCTATGGCTTTCATCGTTCGTGAAGAAACTGTGTTTTGGGTTTAGTTGATAACCGAGCGTAGAAAAATGAATTTTCTATCGCAATTTCGAAACATTAAATATGGATTTTTTCCAATCTAGCGAAGATAAAATTGAGAACTGTTTATGTACAATCAACAGGAATTGGGCAGTTATTAAAAGCAAACAGCTGCACTAACATTTATTTTTGTGCGTTCTCGAAATATTGCTGAAACAATTTTGACAAACTGAACATCGAATATTTCTTCACACAAAGCTCATAAAATACCTGACACAGAGTAAAGCAGAAGTTGGGATCGAAGGGTGTCCATGTGTCATTTTAGGAATCCAAATTTTCCTTCGACAAGAATCTGACGGAAACTTAGACGTTTTGATTACTTTTTCGGCCCTATTGCTGAAGTTAATTCCAGAGCAGCAACCCATTTTAAGGCAGAATAAATGTTAAATTGTTATGAAAATATATGTTGGTTATTAGTCCTTAAATTTCTTGGTAAGTTAGCTCGAAAACTTTTAAAATAGTAAATACAAATATAGGTCTTATCACGAAAGTTGAGTTCTACGTCATCAGCATCTGCACCTCACAAAGAGGTAAAACTTGCTATACAAGTGCATGGCTCTTCTTTACAATCAAATGACAAAATACGGTGTGTCTTCCGAGCGTCCATAATAACTACAACGTACGTTCCTCTTATGAAGTTATGGTTAGACGAAGTTACATTTAGATCTGTACCGCAAATTATCCATGTGATTTCAGTAGCGTGCATCTGGGCTGTTATTTACATTTTTGACGTTTGACGTTTCAATTTTGAATATTCTGCATTATTATTTTCGAAATTAATAAAAAAAATCGTGTTTATATGTGATTTGTGACATAATATATTAATTTATCGCTGCACTTTTCGTGTAATGTGATAAAATGCGCGGCAAAATATTGAAGGAAGAGTCTAATGCTTAGTACACACTCGCAACAAAATTACGGAACTTGTGTCTATAGAGATTGTCTATAAACAAATGGGAAACAAATGACTTGTTCCAAAACTCTTACTAAACAAGCAGCAATTTCCACAGGTTTCTATCTCACTAGTTTCGGAAACTAGTTTCTCTGATTGCAGAGGAGTGAACACTTAACAAAGTCGCTAAACTATTTTGAGATTTGTTCAGGACTGTCTGCAGACAAAGTCTTTGGCTTTTCTGCAGACAGTCGCGCGATTTTGTCTAAGACTGTGAACTAAGCTTTAAAGTTTTGGTGGCGAAATTACTGATATTTTGAGCAGGAAAGAGATCACAAGTCCTTCTGACGATAGTATAGATAGTGACAGACAGAAGCAGTGAAAATTTCTCCCAAGATATTTAGACAAAGAATTTGTTTTCTGAAAGCTTAGACTACTTTTGAATTCATTATTAGAGAGGTTATTAAAGGGAATACAAACTATGGACGCAGAGGTAGCAACAGAAATAAAGTTAATAATTAAACATTACTAAGTGGCACAGATATATTTTTGTACATTAGTCACGATCCGAAGAGACAATTTGAAAAATAATCTTGTGCGCACAACTTACAGAGAAAACGACAAATGAAATAGACAATGAGAAGACTGTGAAACCTATACAGAAACAGTGTAAGTTTTCTGAAAGAAAAACATAGTTTCTTCTGTTCCTTTTTTAGACAATTACAATGCCTGGGCTACAGACGGTTCCACTATGATAAAAAAGAAACCATGATAAAAATAATGTTGTCAAAACTTAAATATTGGTGACTTTCTATGGTACACATTTAAGAAATTGTAATTTCTTGAATTGCCAGCATCCCTGAATAATGTTTTAAACGGGACACATAAACAACAACTTTCGTAATAGCAGATGATTACTGAATTTAGTATTTCTTGTGCTTTTTTAGGTGGATGTTATAAGGAATAATACAAGGGTCCAGAGAAATGCTCCCAGAAAAAGATAACACCATAACATATGTTCTGTATAATTAACAAGTAATAATAAAAGGTAAAATTTAGTTTCTTATTCTTTGTAGATACAACCAAAATAAATTACAATAATATCATTATCAATTTTTTGTTTTCATACAAACTTTTTTCAAGCCTGTATTTTTTTCGGGAACAAATTAAACGCTTCATATTTTTTTTCCAATGCATGTTACATTTTCCAATTAATTTATTTAAAAGCTTGATATGAAACTAAATATTCAATAAAAATAATAAACGCTCGATATAAGTAATGAATTCTCAATATAAAATTTAAGTGCTTATTAAAGTAATGAATGTTCGATAAAAATAATAGACGCTCGATAAATGTAATGAATGCTCGATATAAAATTTGGGTATAAGTTAAAATAATGTTTCGATAAAAAATATAAAGACTCTATAAATAAAATAATTGCCTTCTATCAAATTCATATGGTTTGAAAAATTAATAAATATTCGATAAAAATAATATAGGCCCGATAAAAAATTCAAATGTTTCTTAAATTAATAAATATTCGTTAAAACATTATAGAAGCTTGATTAATTTTTAGAAATACCTAGTAACAAATTCTAATGCTTCGTAAATTATTTAGTATTCCGTAAATATATTAACTGCTAAACAAAATGATGTTATATAATGAATATTTAATATTGAAAAGTAATCGTGAAATAGTACTTGCTCTTCAATAAGTCATAATTTATACATAACGTTCAAATGTCCCACATAATTGTTCTATTTTTTTAAATGAAAAACCAATGGACACAAATTAAACATTTATTGAAAAAAAAATAAACAAAATATGTAACAATAATAAAACAATAAACTCGGTAAGAAGATGAAAAGATTACCTAAAATAATGTAAGAATGTACACATGTCAAGGAAATTGAAATCTATGATTTACCTATTGAACTAAAAAAGCTCTTTTAGATTTGGCTACCCCCCACGACGTCGCTTAACCCCAATTGGGATTGCTTTTGCTTCAGGAGATGATGTGGTAAGTTTTAACCGTATGGCCAATCCCACAAGGTGTTTACAAATCAACATTTTAAAATAATTTGGATAATCACATTCTCCCTTAATCCAGTCATCTTGGTCGTCGGAAATTTTTACTGTCCATACACTAAACGCAACTGTCTTATATTTATCAAAAGTATGACAGTTTTGTAAACTTTTCAAAATCGTCCAGGTTCACCTCGGTCATACCTTTTGAAGGGATAAGTAAATATTGCCCGATGGAGTCACTTTACAAATAATCGTTTTTTGTGCTTTAACCCACTGATAAGATTTTGTCCGCAAATCTAGGTTGATAACCGGTTTTAGCTGCGGCGAATAAGTGCGCGACCAAGTAGTTACGTACTACTTTAAAATGACAGAGAAATGAGATAGTGGAAGCCGTTCTGTTAGAGAATTTTCGTCCTTGATTAATCATTTGAAAGCCTCTAAAGCATTGTTAGTTCTAACTTTTCTTATCAACTCCTTCATACCAATTTGGATTCATGTAACCATTCACTTTCAAAATAACGAAAAAATTCTTTTTGCTCTTTCCATTTTGAAAGAAACATCGCAGATGGTCTAACGAATATTGCTTAACTTTTACTTAATTGAAGAGAATCGGGATTGGTTGCACCCGTTGATCAGCTTTTTTTCTTACGTTTTGCGTCATATGAGCCCAGCACATCTTTATTGTGACCGTATGACCAAATGTGTGTTTGAAAGCATTTTGTAGCATTTTGTATGCACACCGAAAACACATCATCACACGTCCTAAATTCTAAACACTTTGTCGAATTATTGTCCGAATTAACCCTAGACCCCAACGACATACTGGTAAGTTATGACGTTACTTCACTATTCACCAATGTTCCAGTTTCCGACTCCATGACGATAATTCGTCAATTACTTTCAGGCAAAGAGAATACAGATTCTCTGCCTGATTTAACTGAAATGTGCCTCACATTGACTTATTTTTCTTTCAATTGCAGCTTCTATAAATAAGTCTCCGGCACCCCAATGAGTTCCCCCTTACCCCCAGTCGTAGCAAATATTTTCATGGAATCTTTTAAAAACACTGCGTTGGAAACTGCGGATTTAAAACCCAAGATTTGGCTTCGTTTTTTAGATGACACATTTATTGTATGGCCACATGGCAAGGATTCACTAAATTTATTTTTGGAACACCTAAACAGTTTACATTCTTACATTAGCTTCACTATGGAAATCGAAAACAACGATGCTCTTTCTTTTCTTGACGTACTGGTCACCTGTTTACCAAAAGGTCGCGTTTCTCATTCCGTTTATCGAAAACCCACCTATACTAACCGTTATTTGCATGCAGAGTCCCATCATCACCCTTTCCAAAAACGTTCCGTTATAAATTCACTAGTTTCACGAGCTGTAGCAATTTCACAACCGACAAATCTTTCAAGCGAGTTGAACAAAATTCGTTTCAACCTCCGCAACAATGGTTACAAATCGCACGACATTGAAACTGTCAATAAACGACATCTCCACCCTACCCCTCGTCCTTCACAAAATTCAATAATTTCTTCAAAGTCTTTCTTCCTTATGTTCACGGAGTAACAGATTAAATCGGAAAATTATTGAGAAAACACAACATCATCCTCAAAAATCCAACAGCTCCCCCCATCTCCCAAAAATAAAATGTTATCCTTTTGTTCTAATGGTGTGTACGGGGTTCCTTGTTCTTGTTGTTCAGTGTACATCGGAGAAACGGGGCGATCATTTTAGACGCGAATATCCGAGCACCAAAGATGTCTTAGGTCTGGTTTATTTTTGCAGTCAGCCATTGCGGAACATCAACATGAGACCGAATATAAGATTCTCTTTGATAATATTTCAATTATATCCAATATTCCCAATAACTATAATAGGAAGATACGCGAGGCCATTAAAATCCAAAAATTTCCCAAAAACATCAACAGAGATGACGGTTACATGCTTTCATCCATCTGGAAACCAACCATAGGAAATCTTCGGGAGTGATCACCTAGACGAATGGTATATAAAGTTTCTCTTTCCTTCTTTTCTCTCAGAAGAGCTCCGCCTCTGGTATGGTGGACATACTGATTTACCGTGCTCTTCTGTCTAAACTTTCTTCTCCTTTGTACCAATTTTCAATTCAGAAGAGTTTCGCCTCTGGTATGGTGGACATACTGAGTTACCGTGCTCTGATGATTTGAAATTGACCTTTTCATTCTTTTATTTTTGCATATTCCCTTATATTCCTTTTTTCATTTATTGTTTCTTTTCTTTGTTCCTGAAGAAGCCCCCTACGATGGTGGGCGAAACGTCGAACACTTTTAGTAGTTCTTCGACAAGGCTTAGACAATGCTTCCATGAAAATTAAATTAATAAAAATTCAAATTAAAATTTTCGAGTTAATCTTGAAGATTTTAATAACGAAGGTTTTCACGGCCAGAGTCAGTACAGGATATACTTCTTCCGGGATTGGACCGTGTCAAAGAACTACTAAAAGTGTTCGACGTTTCGCCCACTGAAGAGTACCAATTTTCAATTCAGAAGAGTTTCGCCTCTGGTATAGTGGACATACTGAGTTACCGTGCTCTGATGTTTTGAAATTGGCCTTTTCATTTTTGCACATTCCCTTACATTGCTCTTTTAATTTATTGTTTCTTTTCTTTGTTCCTGAAGAAGTCCCCTACGATGGTGGGCGAAACGTCAAACACTTTTAGTAGTTCTTTGACACGGTCCAATCCCGAAGGAAGTATATCCTGTACAATATGCGCACCATCACATATGAGTATCGAAGGATTGATGGTTGTACCAAAAATGTTTTCCACCCCAATTCTCAGGGCCTCATTAGTACAAACCGCTACTCCAAAGGAATGAAATGATCTGATCTTGTCTGTTGTTCCGAACACTAATAACTGATAATGGAAAACCTTGCCATATAAGCATATATGTGGCATCAGCATGGACATGGCAAATATGCTATTATTTTCTGATTAAGTTTTTGGTTTATATAAAGAATCGAAAAGAAGGGGGATCGCCGTAATCGATTTGGTGAGATACAGCTTTATCTTGAGCTTTATCTTCATTTTCTGGAACTGGAGAGTGGTCGATGCCAAGACTTATCGAGTTGGGACCAAATTTTGAAGTTTTTAAAAAGCCAAATAATTTTTTAATTGATGCTTTGTAGGAATTGTTAAATGCTTCTTTGTGAGAATGTCCAAAATCTTTTTTGGTTTTATTTTTGAATCGTTTTCAAACGGGGTATTGATCTCCGCTTTAGTGTATTCGCTTATTTTAACTGTTGTTTTGAACGGTATATGTTTGTAAGTATGAAGCAATTCCGATTGGTATAAAATAACATCATCAGTATTTGCAGGATAATATAAATATACACCTGAGGTGCATTGCTCTCCTCGATATTTAACTTTATTGCAACGATAAATTGCACTAACGTTGCCCTCTGTATTAATATTTTTATGATAAAAGCTCTTTCTTCTACTGATTTTAGAGCTAAAGCCTTGCGGCTGAATACCTTTTCTCTTTTCCAATTTTATCAACATTTTTTCTTCTTTTCCTTGCCTTCGGTTTCTCAAGTATATCACTCCCACTATTCTCTGACGAACTGTATTGAGGAATCTGAGTGTCACCCATAATAGTTGATGGTTTTAAAAACAGTAAGAGTTGCAAACACAAAATATGTATTCTCTCTCTGCAGATTAGAAACACACAGGTAACAAACCCGCTTCGTTTTTCGAGATTACATATACGGTTTGACGTTAAACAAGCGTACTTCATTGCAAATTTGATTTAATAGTGAACATTACTTATCGAGCATTTATATTTTTATAAAGTGCATTAGCGTAAAAGGAAAAAATTTCATTTAATGGCGAATATAAATTTATCGAGCATTATTATTTTTATTGAGAGCATATTTGATCAAAAATAACAACCACAATTTAGGGTGCAAATTGTATATTTTATAATGCAATTTTAATAAATATGTTAGGCATTTTCTAATATTTTATACTGCGTTTTTAAATTTTTTATCCAACATGTAGTATTTTTTTAATCTGCAAATTGCATTAAAATACCGGGTGCTAATTACGATCCTTTTTTTCTGGAATAATCTGTTATCTTTGCCCTGGAAATCCAATAATAATAAATCTTCGAGTAAATCTTTCTCTCAGACACCAAAATCTCAGAAGCAATTATTAAAAATGTGAAGCGTAATCTAATTTGCATCTTTCTTTTTCTTTTTTGACTAGCTTTGGTATTATATTTGCTGGCTTTGGTAAATACATAAAACCCCGTTTAATGAAACGCCAATGAATTACTTTCCAATGTGACCTTGAACCGATTGATTCAGAAAATACATTTGATGACTTAGAACTTCAACATTCGTGATAAAAATTATATGTCACTTGCAATTATAATTAACCTGTGCAATAATAAAAATATTTCATACACGCACCTGAAAAAAGGGGGAAAAATAAATTTTGTCTCTTAAACTAAGTACTTTGAAAAATAAATTGAAATTTCAAAAGAAACTCAAAACTCTTAAGACAAATTCAAGACCTAATACGGAATTGCGGTTTTAGATTTGAAACTTTAGAAAAATATATAATTCTATTTCTACAAATATGAAAGCAACAGAAAACCAGAAAACTCTAATATATCTATTCCTTTACATTCTTGCAACATTTTTGGGTGTCGGGACATTAGCCCTTATTTTACATTGGGTGTTAGAGTTTCGAGGCGGTTTGGGATGGTCGGATCCCAAGATAGAATTCAACTGGCACCCACTACTGATGGTTTTCGGCATGCTTTTCCTCTATTCGCAATGTAAGTAAACATCTATGACATTTTACTGAAACTAATGATATATTTTTAGCAATTTTGTCTTTTAGAACCGGTCGGATTGTGTGTAAAACAGCAGTGAAATGGACTCACGTCATTTTAAATTTTTTGGCCTTCATAATCGCAGTTGTCGGTCTAATAGCAGCCTTCGATTCTCACAATTATGCCAAGCCGCCAATACCAAATCTCTACACTTTGCACTCTTGGATAGGGATTATTGCTGTCATTCTTTTTGCTGGGCAGTTCCTGGGTGGTGTCATCTTCTTTTTGTTGCCAGGTATTAGTGGGAGTGTACAAAAAGCTTTTTTTCCTGTACATAAAGCTTGTGGTACCGCCGGATTTGTTTTATCTCTTGTGTCTACCGGTATGGGACTTACTGAAAAAGTAGTATGGAGTTTGTAAGGGACTTAAACAGCATGCCACTTCTGTGTAGAATTAATATTTATTTTCTAGGGGTAAGAAATATTCGAAGTCACCATCAGAAGCTATATTGGTTAATTTTATTGGTCTATTTGTAACATTTTTCGGGGTAATAGTATTATACCTGGTAAACGAAAATAATTACAAAAGACAATAAATACCAGAAGCTAGTACAGCTTAAATGAAGATACTTAATTTATTTATCATAAAAACATTTTGACACTTTGCGAATATATCTAATATATGTTCTAAATTATTGTCATCATGTGCTGGTTGTGATATAATGAAATGGAAACAGTACTTAAGACTTGATTTTATCAGTAACGAACAAATTTGTGCTCCTTTATATGGTGCCAACTTCATAAACAAATATATTAATTTTTATATGTACATATTTTAAGTGTTCTAAAATGAAAAGTTCTCAAATGAACTTTATTCAGATACCAGTGATATAATGATCTCTTGTAATTATGACTTTAATTAATTTAGGTGTGCTTTATACTGTAAAAAAAATTATTACTGTAGGTATACATCTTATTTGTAAAAATATAATCTATACCAAGATTAATTTTTTTCTTTCATTTTGCTTGTAAATGGGTCTTAATGTAGAAAAACAGTTTCAGCTAAGTAGAGTAGTTTCACGTAAATACAAATTAGTTTCTTTTACTAGTGGGAAGATTATTATAATAATATTGGTAATAAAATAACAACGCAGTACAACTTCTTTATTAGCAAAATTAAATCAGTCACACATTAATTTTTCGCTCTGAAAATGCGTTTTAAGTGGCAATCGCCTTTTGCAAAAAGCTAATTAAATATTACTTTTGTTAGGTCTCAACTAAAATCAGTACAAACCAATACAATAATTTAGTTGCTATTGTCAAAAAAAAATACCGGAAATTTATAATTTAACAAGCCCATGCCTTAGAGCAGGGCTGTCCAACTGGCGGCCCGCCAAATTATTTTTGCGACCCGCGAGTACATTTTACTATAAATAAATTTATGTTACTAAATTATTATTATTAATATTAAAATTATTTTACTGTGTGAACATTTAAATCTAATTTGAATTTAAAGTAGGTACTATTTAGTTTGCGTAGCTTCACTTAACCTGGCTGAATACAGCAGCAATCCGTTTAACCTCTGACGATGGTTGGCTCAACGTTGGCGCCACATATTATATTGTGGTTGGTTGTTGTTTATCTATGGTTGGCGCACGTGAAGCGCACACTACCCTGCGCTATTTGGTTGATTCATGCAATCGTGCGAGTGCAGTCTTGTCTAGAATTTGTTGAGGGGTGACTCTGTTATAATATTAGTAACTTAATTTCATATTTATTTATTAATTAAAATAATTATTGAATATGAGTGCTACTAATAAAAGAAAAATATACCTCGAAAATGGAGAATTTTAAGATCGCTGGGAGATTATTTATTTATTCCGAACAAGAATGGTAAACCGCAGTGTTTGGTATGTTTACAAATCATAGCTGTGTGTAAAGAATATAACTTGAAGCGCCATTATCTTTCCATGCATGAAAAAAAGTATCATTCGTACACACGAGACATGAAAATACCACTAGTGAAAAAAATGAAAAACGAAATTATTTTAATCAAGAATCAAAATTTCAAGAAGCATCTGTAGCTGCATCGTTTGAAGTTTGTTTAGAAATAGTAAAGGCAAAGAAACCATTTTTGAATGGAGAATTAATTAAAAAATGTGCCATAAAAATGGCTCAAGCATTTAATGACAACGAAATGGTAAGAAAATTTCAAACAGTATCACTTTCTCAACAGACTGTAAGCCGACATGTAAAGGAGATTAGCATGCATGCCACTAATAAATTAGAAAACCTAATCAGTAGTTGCTGCTATTTTTCGGTAGCATTGGATGAAAGCACAGACATTTCCGATACGAGTCAAATGCTTATCTTTATAAGAACTGTAAATGAAAACTGTAACTATTCAAAAGAACTTTTAAAATTATAATCATAACACGGAATAAGAAAAGGTGAAGATATTTACAAACAATTAAAATGTGCAGTAGAGCAGTATGACGGATTTGACAAGTGCACTGCTATTATAACCGACGGTGCTAGAGCTATGATGGGCAAAAATATTGGGCTCGAGGGAATTTTGCAAAAAGAAGGAATAACATGTCGTATGTTACACTGTACAATTAAAAGACGTAATGGACAAGGTTTGCAAAATTACTAATTTAATTCGCGGAGGAAATCGTTCTCTTACCGAAAATTTAAAACATTTTTGGATGAATTGGAAACTGAGTAAGGTGATCTGCTTTTACATAGTAACGTTCATTGGTTTAGTGCTGGAGAGTGCTTGAAGAGATTCTTTAAAGTTCCAAAAAAAAAGTTCATCTTTTTCTCACAGAAATTGCCGTCGATGAAAATTTGACAGCAAATTTAGTCGATAAAAATTTTAGTTATTCACTTGCTTTCCTAACAAACATTACACATTATTTAAATATTTTAAATAAATCCTTGCAAGGACAAGATCAAAATGTATGTTGCTTTTATAAATATGTTACTGGACTTAGAAATAAATTAAAATTGTTAAGGTTTAATTTGGAGCAAAATAATTTATTTCATTTTGAATCTTGCAAAGAGATCTATGAAGAAATGAAAGAATGTAATGTAGAAGTGAATTTTAAAATATTTCTACCAAATTGGATATGCTAATTACAGATGTCAATGAAAGATTTTCTCAATTTGATAATCTTAAAACGTCTATTGATGTATTTTTTGATCCAATTAATATTGATATCAACTCCGTTGATCTTAAATAACAAGTAGAATTATCTGACCTGCAGGCTGATCCATTTTTTACTTCTAGTGGAGTAACTGGATAAAATATTCAAATTTTTAGATCAAGAGAAATATCCAAAATTGAGAGATTTTGGACTTCAAATTGTATCAATGTTCAGAAGTACATATATCTGCGAGCGTGCATACTCCGATATGAAATATATAAAGTCAAAATATAGAAACAGTTTGAAAGATTCCACTCTTGAAGATATAATTAGACTTGCCACAACAAATATTGATGTGGATAATATATTGTTGCTAAATAATTACGGCCACAATGTTCTCATTAATATATTACAAATATTTAAAAGTTTTCTTTTTAGTATAAATAAAATATTTTTTTAATTAACATTAACTGACTTTTCATTTATCCACCTTGTTGACCCCCGAAATGTTTGGTGAAGAAAATGTGGCCCGCGGGCTTTGATAAGTAGGACAGCGCTGCCTTAGAGAAACTGCATAGTTTCTGACCCATGCTAAAAAACCTCTTTTTCTAAATAACAGAATTTTTAAACTATTCGAAATTATTTTGATTATTTTTAATACCCTTCAAATTTTTGTGCAAATTTTTTTGGTTGTGTGGTGTATTTTTTTTCGATAATTTGACATTTTCTTCCTTCAATTTTTACTTTGCCCCTAAAATTTCAACTTTAAACTAGAAAATGTAATTTCTTTCTGAGGACTTAAGTCCAGTTCCGCTTTGTTTTAATATTCTATTACTAATTTTTGTTCTTCGAATCTTACATAATCGAAAATTAATATTTTCATTTTTTTGTTAAACAACTTTCAGCATGAGTAAACTAATCTTAAAATTCTGAATTGTCTAATTTTTTTATATCTATAAATCATGTTTTCCTTAAACTTCAACTATTTCTCAAATTCCAAAGATACAATTTGCTCATTTTTAGAAATTTCGACTTCTGGAAACGATAATTGATCCCCTGAAACCAAAAAAAATATTAATAAACACAACAAAGTTGCTTTAGCGCGTTTCAGGAGATTTAAATATCAATTTTTAAACATAACCAAGGACCAGTCAGTTCCACCAAAACAATATGGAAATGAGTTTAAACTTGATTTTTTTTTGTAAATTAATTTTTTCAAAGTCTTGGATTGTTTGTCATAATTTTAAATTTCAAACTTCGAATTTACGGCCAAAACTTTAGGAAAAATGCAAATATTAAAAAGGTAAGTTTTTACTTCTTTTCCATAAAATTCCTATTGTTAACTTAATATTTTTTATGAATGGCGAATGGTTTCAATTTCGAAATTTTAAAAGTTTTCTCCAAATTCGAGGATTTCTGTATTAGAAATCCTTATATACCACCAAACTCTTGGCGTTTGACATTTGACAAGCTTAGCACCGCGCCTCGCGTCAATCACAGCGCACCAGATTCGCTACTATTTTCCTTGAGTCTATCTAGCCCTTGCTAAGGATGCAACATCGTTCAAAAAAAACATCTATATTTGAACATCGATATTTTTTTTTAATAATTTTTTTCAATGAAACATCGATGTCTCAAACATCGGTATTCGGTAATGATACATCGATGTTTTTCCGATGTTTTTTCAATATTTAATTGTGAGTTTAAAAAGTTAAAATTAGGAAGGTGTAGAAAGGACAGTAATTTAAAAAGAATTTCTTTTTAAATTTGAGATTATACTTAGCATTTCGACTCTAATCTTCAAATTTTGATTTTTTTCTCGAAAATTCAACTTTTTTTTCAAAATTTCGCCTTTATTTAATTTCGAAATTTCGACTTTTTTCTAAAAATTTCGAGATTAAAGTCAAAATGTTGACTCGAATCTCAAACTTTCGACTATAGGTAAACACGTAACTTAGGTTAGGTATACAACATTGACAGTTGGCAGTATTTCAATTTGCAAAATTTCGACTTTTTTCTAAAATTTTCTACATTAAAGTCGAAATTAAAATTGAAAATTTGACTTCAATCTTGGAATTTCGACAAAAAAGTTGATATTTTAGGATTAAAATCGAAATTTCGAAACTAAACTCGAAAATTCGCGTTTAAGCGCGTTTTTTTTTAATTGATGGGATTGTGTGCCCAATTTATTTAATTATTTGTTATAAAATGACAATTATTTT
This sequence comes from Dastarcus helophoroides, assembly GCA_028583605.1. NCBI lineage: Eukaryota > Metazoa > Arthropoda > Insecta > Coleoptera > Bothrideridae > Dastarcus > Dastarcus helophoroides. The sequence goes on from CM053334.1 coordinate 31,950,137, forward strand.
CCTCCCGAATTTAAACTTCTATTTCTTTTATTTTTTTTGCAAATTTTGATTTAATACACAAAATCTACGTTTTTTGAACCGAAAATTACATTTGAAAAATAAAATTTTGTAAGAAAGTAGACATGAGATTACAGCCCTTCGTTAAAGAAAAACTTCAACATTTAAAAATTAAGCTCAGAATTATAAAAATTCCCACTTTAATCCGAAATATTTATAAAAAATGCTCAAATATTAAATAAAAAATCAACGTTAAACTCAGAATTTGAAGAAAAATTTGAAATTTCGAGAAAAATTAAAATTTATAAATATAAAATTTGGTTTAATACAAAATTTTGGAATTTTAAAAAATAAGAAAAAGAATTTAAAATTTGGACGAACTTTTAAAAAAAATTGAATTTTGAAAAATGTTTAAATTATTATACAAAAATAAAATTTTCAAGAAACATCTGGTTTTTTAAAAAAAGTTGCAGTAAAACTCTTTTTAACAAAGTCAGGCAAAAGTCGGAATTTTAAAAAAAAGCAAAATTTTGAGAAAATATCGAGTTTTTAGAATTTTTAAAGTCGCACAAATTTAAAAATAAGTTCAAAAGAATTCAAAATTTTTTAAAAAACGAAATTTTCAAAATATTATTTTTGAAAAAGTCAAAATTTTAACAGATCAGTTTTGAATCGAAATTTTAATAGTTAAAATTTTCATAAAAATTCAAAATTTTAAAGCAAAATTTTGATATAACTTTGAAAAAATCCAATTTTTAAAAAAATGCGAAATTTTCGAAGTCATTTGAAGATAAATCGTAATTTTGACCAAAGTAAAGATTTTTAAAAAAGGAGGACATTTAAAAAAAGGCCGCAAATCGAAATTTTGAAAAATGTCAAAATTTTCAAGACAATTAGAAAACTTCAAATTTTTGTATTAAAAAACCAAATTTTCAAAAAAGCCAAACCTGTTTAAAAGTCTTTCTTATTTAATTAAAAAAATGTAATTCTAAGACAGTAAGGATTTAAAAAACAAAATTCGAAATTTCAGAAATAGCCAAATATTTCAAAAATAGCTGAAATTTTAAAAAATGTTGTGATTTGAAAAAATCTGAATTTCCAAATAAGTTGAAATTTCAAAACAGTCCGAATTAAAAAAAAAATAACCGATAATCGAAAAACATCATAATTTTCAAAAAAAATTTGAAAATTACCAATGGTTTTAAAAAATAAAGAGATTTTAAAAATATCGAAATTCTTAAAAAAACCACAAACAATTTTTAAGAATTTTTGAAAACCGTTAAAATTTTCATAAAAAATTAAAATTTAAAAAAAATCCAATTTTCAAAAAAAAACTGAAATTCTAACTTTTAAGAAATTCTAAAAATGCTTAAATATTTCCAAAAGTCAAATATTGTGAAAAGATTTGCGATTTCCAAAAGCACTTTTCTTGAAATATTTACTTTTTCATTCTAATTTTAACATAACATCTAAATTTCAATAAAGAAAAAATTACCCAAAAATATTTTTCCCAACATTTTTAATTGTTGGTAATATGCCGATCTAATTTAGAGAAAACAGACGAAATCAAAATTTAAAGGAAGCGCCAATTCGAGAAAAAAGTCCAGAAAGTTGCAGAAACTAAAACATCGCATTTTGAAATTCAAAATTTCGAAAATAAGGGGAAATATGAAGTTAAAATTTTTAAAGTCGAATTTAAAAAAGTAAAAATTTTAAAAAGACAACTATTCAGAAAAGTGGCAGAATGTTGATATCAAAATGATTTCCGAAAGAAGAGTTCAAAACGTAGAATTTTGAGAATAAAATCAAAATTTTAAAAAAGACGAATTTAAACTAATTTGAAGAGAAAAAATAAAAATTTCCAGCCGATTTTAATATCGAATTTTGATATAAAAATATAGAAAAAAACGCAAATTTCAAGTAATCTGTCAACATTTCTGAAAAATCAAATTCTAAAAGATCAAAATCTTCAAAAAAACTTGACGTTAATAGAAATAAAGGAATTTAAAAACACGAAATCTCTGAAAAACAGTTGTTATTTCTAGAAAAACTACCAAATGAAGCATCAAAGATCAAAATTTTCTAGAAAAAATTCAAACTTTAAGAAAAAATACAATTTTGAGAATAGCCGTTTTTGAAAAAAACGAATCTTGAAAAAAGCCAAAATTTTAAAAAAGATACGAATTTCCAGGAAAAATATTTAAATATCCGGAAATATACAGGATAGCATTTCAGGATAAATTTCAAATTTGCGAAAAAAAAAACGAATTTTGAGCAAAATATCAGTTTTGATTTTTTTTCATTCGTTTTTTTCTGGAAATTTCGATTTTTCTGCTTGAAAAACAAAAAAAAAAGATCGAAATTTTGAGAAAAAAGTCGAAATTTTTCAGAGAGAGTCAAATTTTGTCGAAATTTTAGAAAAAGGACATATTTTGAGAAAAGTGTAATTTCCAGAATTTTCTCTTGAGCGCTTGAATCAAAGGCAGACATGTGCCCTAACCTGTCCCACCCTAAGTCAGAAAATTTCCAGTATTGAGATAGCGTTGAAATTTTAAGAAGCAAGTTGTATTTCAGCGAAAATTTTCTTCGAATTTTTGTCTTTTTACAAAATTTCTCAAAAGTCATAAAAATTTGCAAAAAAATATTTTTATCAAAAAATTAATCAAATTTTGAGGAAAAAGGTAAATGTTGATAAACAAGTCAAAATGTTCAGATAATCAAAATTAAAAAAAAAGCTGAAGTTTCCGGGAAAAAGCGAACTTTGAGAAATGGTAGAATTTCGAACAATAAAACGTTGTATTTTGAGAGAAAAATCCGAAATTTTGGCTAAAGTAGAATTGTGATGAAAAAATGGAATTTTAGGCATAAATTTGAAATTTCGATAGAAGTTCATGAAAAAAGACGAATTTTGGAAAATAAGTCGAAATTTGGAGAAAATGTCAACAGCTTAAAAAAGGACGAATTTTGTCGAATGGAAATTTTTTAGAGAAAGTCTTCTCAGTTGAATATAAATTTTCGTTTAACTGCATGAGCCAGGGGGAGGGCGGCAAGCGCTCTACCCTACCCTATTCTAGCTACCCTTCTGTTAAAACTAATTCCGCAAGAACAAGGGCCTCGCGAAGATCTATCCGCCCGGAGCCTCGCAATGGCTAAGGCCGCCATTGACCATGAACTATCACGATTACATCCTTTAGTGATGATATTCATAAACAAAAATATAGTGGAAGATATAGACAGTTTTGAAGAGAAAGTAATAGAATACTTTACCTATTTGGAAGTTCGCACTTAAAAAAAAAATTGTGTTTTCGTACAGTTTAAGTAGAACATTGTAACGATGGTATTAGTTTGATCTTCAAACTTCAAAGACAATTTTCATAAAAAAGTGTTTATATCTATTAGAACGGAAATAATTTTAAATTAAGATATATATGTATTTCGTGCGCATCTGCATAGCTCTGCTATAATAATGAATCGAATCTGCAAGTTAGGATTTGATTTTTTAAATCTCTGTCGCCCTTGTCAAAAAATCACTAGCCGCTACTGGTAATAGAGGTAACATTAAAAAAGGTATTACTGTATTCTTGAGGACTTACATACCTCAGTTTTTTACTACAACAAAAAATTAATTTTTTAATGTGAAAACTTCTTTAGGCGCGTTCAGCGACTAGGGGTGCAAGCGACAGTTCGATGTTTTGAAAATATCGATGTATCGTTTATAAACATCGATGGTTCAACATCGATGCTAAGGCAACAAAAATATCGATACATCGTTCAATTCATAAACGATGTTTGAAAAATCGATGTATCGTAATAGGGACAGAATTAGCGTCATCTATTGCATAGAATTGATGGGATAAATGACCACACAATTTTGTACCTAGTCACCCAGTGACAGCAGTGTATATTTAACAGATTGATTCTAAATTTATATGCCGCAGATATTACAATTACCTGAAAAGTCATAGTTTACATATTTTTACTATGCAATATGCAATCTATAAAAAAAAACCCAAATTTTGAAATAAAAATGTAAATTTTTACAAGAGTTTTGTAAGTATTAACTTTTAAATTTTAAAACATAAACTGATTTTTTTTTTAATTACAATTTTAAATCTACAATTATTTATTACTTCTTTAATTAATGTATTTAATTATTTTAAATTTTGGGGCGAAAACAAAATTCTTATCTTTATGAGGATCTCTAATTTAAACTTTAAATTTTCAATTCCTTTAAGACAAGTTTCTTTGCATAAATTTTCTTTTTTCGAACTTCCAATTTTGTTAATTTCGTATTTTAATTCAAAATCTCCAGAAAAAAGTCGAAAATTTTGGGAAAAACATCTTTATAAATAGAGCAATTTTTAAGTTAAAAATAAAAATTTATAAATTAAAACCAGAAACAGGATTCTCAAAATTTCGAAATTAATTTCCAATTGTGGAATATTTGCGAAGTTGTCAATTTTGGAGTAAGCAAATCTTAATACCTAGTATCAGAAATTAGAAATTTTTATCAAAATTCCCTATTTAAATTTGAAAATTGCATATTTTTTAATTCCAAATTTTCTAAGAAACCTTGAATATTTTCTTAAATTTTGGATTTAACCAAATTTTATTTTTATACATTTTAGTTTTCTCTCAAAATTTGAATTTTTTTCTCCAAATCCGGACTTTAATTTTGAATTTTTACCGAAAATTCGAACATTTTTTATAAATATGTGTAAGAAATTTTTATAATTTTGAGTTTAATTTTTAATATTGAAGTTTTTCTTCAATGCATGTCTGTAATTTCGAAATATCTACCCTGTTCAAAAATTTTAATTTTCAAACGTAATCTTCGGCTTAAAACGCCTTCTTACAAAACATCCACTTTTTTTTGAAAAGCTCCACTTTCTATTGAAAATTTAAACTTTTTATAAAAATGTCGATATTATTCAAACTTTCGATTATTGAAAATTTTGATATTTTTTCAGAATTCATCTGAATTTCGATTTTTTCAAAAATTTGAAATATTTTGGGAATTTCGTTTTTAAAAATATTTTGAATTCTTTTGAAAATTTGGAATTTTCAAAATTTTGTCTCTTTGAAAACTAGTAGGACTCTTAAAAATTTTCACAATTCAAAAATCTTGTCTGACATTTTTAAAAAGTCCAAATTGTTTCGAAATTTCAATTTTATTTTGTTGAAAATCTGGATTTTCATTTGAAAATTTTAATTTTTATGAAAACTTCAATATGTTTCAAAATTTTGAGTCTTAATTCTTTAAAAATGTTAATTTGTTTTAAAAAGTGTTTGTGGCTTTTTAAAAAAAACATGGACTTTTTAAAATCTCTTTATTTTGTAAAAATTAAAAATTTCTAATTTTCGAAATCTCGAATTTAAAAATTTCGATGGTTTTTAGTTGTAAATTAGTTTTTTTAATTCTGACTATTTTGAAATTTTGACTTTTTTGAAAATGCAGTCTTTTTCAAATTACATTTTTTTAAATCTCAGCTATTTTTGTAATTTTTGGCTGCTTCTCAAAATTTCGATTTTTTTAAATCCTTACTTTTTCAAAATTACATTTTTTTAATTAAATTAGAACGACTTTTAAAAAAGTTTGACACTTTTGAAAATGTCGTTTTTTAATTAAAAAAATTTGAATTTTTCTTAAAAATTTCAGCATCTTTCAAAATTTTCCAAATGTCTTGAAATATTTGAATTTTTTCAACATTTTGATTTTTTTGCACATTTCGATATTTTTCAATTCTCAACATTATTGTAAAATTTTGTCCCATCGAAATATTGACTTGCTTTCAAAATTTCCACCTTTTTTTTAAATCTTTGCTTTGTTCAAAATTACGGTTTATCTTCAAATGACTTCAAAAATTTCGCATTTTCTTGAAAATTGGATTTTTTCAAATTTCTTTCAAAATTTTGCTTTAAAATGTTTTAGCATTCTTTCAGAATTTCCACACTTTTGGAAATCTTTTTACTGGAAATTTTAAATTTTTGTGAAAATGTCGACATATTTTTGAATTTTATTCTATTAAAATTTTGATTTAAAATTGGTCTGTTAAAATTTAGACTTTTTCAAGAAGAAATTTTTGGAAAATATCGTTTTCAAAAAAAATTGAATTCTTTTGATTTTTATTTTTAAATTGTGGAGATTTTTTCCAACATAGGGCTATAATCTTGAAATGTCTACTTGTTTTGAGGATTTTAAACTTCAAACGTAAATTTCGATTCAAAAAACGTAGATTTTGTGTTTTAAAACAAAATTTGGCAGAACAATATAAATAAAAAAATATAGGTTTTATATCGGAAGAACAATGGATGCCATGTCATATTGAGTAATTAAATAATTTGAGCCCAGAAAGGCTACCAATTTGAAAAAAAAAATTTTATAAACTTGGGGTTTTAAGGCGCATTTTTGACTTTCTTCACAAAATTTCGACTTTCATCTTGATATATTAAGTTTTTTTTCGAAATTCCAAGATTAAAGTCAAAATTTTAAGTCTAATTTTGACTTTAATCTAGAAATTTCGAGAAAAAAGTCGAAATTTTGCAAATTGAACTAACTGCATACACTTTCCTGCCAACTGTCAATATTGTACGCCTAACTCAAGTTACATGTTTACTTATAGTCGAAAGTTTGAAATTAAAGTCAAGCTTTTGCCTTTAATCTGGAGATTTCTAGCAAAAGGCACAATTTCTAAATAAAATCCGAAATTTTGAAAAAAAGTCGAATTTTCGAGAAAAAAGTCGAAATTTCAACATTAGAGGCAATATTTTAACTTAAATCTCGAAATTTATAAAAAAACCTATTTTTAAATTACTGTCCTTTTTACACCTTCTTAGTTTTGACTTTTTAAACTCACAATTAAATATTTAAAAAACATCGATGTATCGTTATCGAATACCGATGTATGATATATCGATGTTTCATTGAAAAAAATATCGATATTCAAATATTGATGTTTTTTTGAAAGATGTATCTCTATGAGCGACTAAAGATAGAGGACATACGAATGGTTTCGCGTTACCAATAACATTAATTTGAACTACCGACCAGCTCTAGTGTCTCGTAGGTACATGTATTTATATTTCGAAAATTTCAGAACTTTAATGTTCAATTCTGTTAAGAGAGAATTGAAATTTTATTTTTTCTAAATTCGTGTTTTTCGATGACTTTTGAAATTCACACCGATTATCAAACGTGTAAGATTACTGCATAATTTCGGTAATCCAACACCAAGCTAATCTGAATCCGAAAGCTTTTTACCCAGAATTCGCGTGCTTTTTTAAAATATGGAACTTGTCGGTCTAGTGAAGTGTTGGATTACCGAGCTGAGACAGTAATTCAAAAATGGGAAAGATTTAAACAAAATTGCAGTTTTGCAAACTTATTCCCAATTTCGGTAATACGACATCCGCTAATCCGCCACCCCGCGAATCCGAAAAATCAGTATACATTGAAAACATATTTTTTTGAAATATCTTGAAATTTGCTATGCAAATATAAAATTTAAATAATGTAACAGTTTTTTTTAATATGCAGCAACTAACCTAAAATATACAAGATCAAAGGCTAGATTGTATACAATACAATCACAAAGATATAAAACCTAGAAATAATAATTTTAGTTTACAAATTATGAATTTTATTTATATTACAATTTGAAAATAAAAAAAAACACTGTTATATCATAGTTTTGAATTTTTACTTATGTAAGCGGTCCCCATAACTGCCCATTTTTTTTATTTATTAAACAAAATTAATTTCCGGATACCTAATCCAAAATCAATAAATATTGAAAATTTTTAAAGTATCTCCTGTACAAATCAAAACTTTCTCTATAAAAACTTCTAATCTGCTTTTACTAAATAGTAACAAATATATATAATCAGTATTTATTTATGACAGACAACTGATATTTCATAATTCATAATCTTGAACTCTCTGACCATAAGATACCCCCTGCAAGGGTCTTATCTCTTACTCAATTGGTAGTTTCCTAAAGCAATTCACCTAAATAACTCGCAACGATGAAGACGAGTAGAATATTGTACAATGTGGCCAAAAATACGTTACGAAGGTCTTATGCCACAGAAACCAAGGGTGAAATTACGGCCCTGTATGATTTCCATTTAGAACATGGCGGAAAAATAGTGAATTTTGGCGGTTTTTTGCTGCCGGTTCAATACAGTGATTTAGGAATTGCCGCCTCACATTTACATACAAGAAAATTGGCATCAATTTTCGATGTGTCGCATATGTTGCAAACTGAGATTAAAGGTATGTATAGTGCAGTATACTATTTCTTAGAATTATCATCGTAATGTCAAATTTTTAGGTAGAGGATGCATTGAGTACATGGAATCAATTTGTACTGCTGATATTAAAGGGTTGGAGCCTGATTCTGGCACCCTGACTGTTTTTACCAATGAAAAAGGTGGAATTTTAGATGATTTAATAGTGACTAAAATTAATGATGAACATTTGTATGTGGTTTCCAATGCAGCCATGAAGAAACAAGACCAGGCACATTTCTTAAAAGCTTTGGTAAGTGGTTGTTTTCTTTATGTATCATGAACTGCAGATCTATCTGGAAATTATACAAGATGTTTAAAATCACATTTAAAAATTTCGATGGAATATTATTATTATACGTTGTAAAGAAATTTAAAATCTCACATTATGATCCGTTCGAAAAAAAATTAAAAATAAACGTTATCAAGAAGTCTGCAGAAAACAATGTCGTAACTAGCTTTATAAAATCATTGCAAAATAAATATTTGACTTTTTATCCGAACCTTTTCAGCTCCACTATCAAATGTTTGCAAATTTGATACTTTTTTGCAATGGTTTTATATACCTAATGTATATTTTTTATATTATACCGGGTGTTTTTTTTTAGTTGAGAGGTTACCTTTACATATAGTGTCACTTATTATAAAGGTAAACTGATTTTGTCGATGGGGCTTATCAAAGCCAAACTACCTTTTAAAAATCTTTTTAACTTCCTCCCACTTCCGGTTATACCGGAAGTAGACATTAATTTTCTTATTTTAAATAGCAACCCCCAAATTTTATACTTTATTTGGATTTTACGTAAAAAAAAATAAGGTAAGTTTATGTACATGTTTATTGATACCTTTGATATTTTAAAGATATTTTAATTTTTTGAAAAAAAAATGACCGAAAAGAGGGTTATTTTGACTCTTTGTATTTTTTTTATTATTTGCAGTCACGGAAATTTGGGTCGAAGTCATGGAATATTATGGAGACTATAATAACGTAATCAGGTTTTACATTTATTATACAGGGTGATGAAAATTTTATGATCTTTATTGTTTTCGTTTTATTCAAAAAAACTCTGTTCTTTTAAACAGGAACTATGCGTTTTTTAATCATTTTTGAATTCTTCACGTAAAAAGAACAAAAAAGTATATGACTATTTTGTTTTAATTCTGCGCTGTTACAGAGATGTAATTCAAAATAAAAGAGAAAAATATATCTTTTTTTTCTCTAGCAGAAACCTGGTGGTAGACAACAAAATTCTCAAAAAAAAAAACATAACCACAAGGCCTAAACATTCAAGGCTAAATAACATTTAAAAGATAACCATACAAGACGAATAAGTTTTTGGCTAATTGTTAGAATACTAATTGAAAAATGTTTAGGGAGCCACGAATGTAAGTTTCGTAAAAATGGTTTGTTAAACAAACCTCTCATTTTTGGAGCAATAAGGATCAACAACAAATGTTCAATAAAATTCGTCATTTAACTGTTATGCTGTTAGATTAGAACTCAAGATTTGTAAGCGTTAAATTTCATAATGAAAATCGAAATGGAAATTATTGAGCGATTTTTTTTGCGACTACTGCATGACAAGCATAATGCTACGAACAATCGGATGTGCTAAAAAGGTTACTCAATTCGAAATCTTAAAATATGCCTTTAAATGAAGAAGAAGACCGTCCTTGTTGGTCTTGATGTAAATTTTTTGTCAATTATTTTATTTTCATATTACTTATTATGATTAATTCTTTAAGCTTTTATTGCCTACAATTAATTCTTTGTATTTTTAAATTTATGTAAAATCCTCTGTAACGGCACAAAATTTTAAAAAATAAATAATATAATAATATGTTCCCATTTAATAAAAACAGTGTTTTTTTGAATTAACCAAGAAGAGTAAAGATTATAAAATTTCCATCACCCTGTATAATAAATGTAAAATCTGAATATGCTATTATAGTCTTTATAATATTCTGTGACTTTAAACCAAATTTCATGTTTTTACTGCAAATAATAAAAAAGATACCAAGAGTCAAAATAACCCTCTTTTCTGTCATTTTTTTTTTTTTTCGAAAAATTGAAATATCTTTAAAACTAGCAAAGGTATCAATAAACATGTATACATAACCTTATCTTATTTTTTTACGTAGAATTTAAATAAAATATAAAATTTAGGGGTTGCTATTTAAAATAAGAAAGTTGATGGCTACTTCCGGTATAAGCGGTGGTGGGGGGAAATTGAAAATATTTTTAGAAGATAGTTAAGCCCCATCGACAAAATCAGTTTGCCTTTATAATTAGTAGAACTCCATATAAAGCTAACCTCCCAACTAAAAAAAAACACACCCGGTATATTTGTTATTAATTTGACCATAAAAATTCAATAATTCAATTTTATAATATAATTTTATTCTGTGATGGTTTTTGGTAAGCATACCTTGGAAATAAATTACTGACATGGTCGTAGGAAGCATATAGTTGAGGGAGAGGTGACGATTATTTTGAAAAATTGGTGGGCAAAAACAACAAGTTGCAGAAAATTTTCTGTCTGATAACATGTACACGGTAGCCCAAAAGAATCACATTTTATTTTTATGTTAATAGTATTTTTAGTGGGCAGTTTTTTACAGACATTTTCACCAAATATACAATAAGTTCTAAATTTTGAGATCAAAAGTATTATAGTTACAAGCAATTATTTAATGAAAGTTTCAAAAACATTTGTCGCTATCAAAACTGGGCAGTAATCATTACAATCTGTAATGCATTACTAATTTAATTACATTTTTCAAAAAAGGAATTATAATTGCATTACTTTGATAAAAAATGTAATGTAATGTGTAATTTCTGATAAAAAATGTAATGTAATGTGTAATTTCTGTCATTTGTTAAAAAATAACGTCACATTCCTCATTTAAAGGTATTAATTAAAGGTACTCATTACTTCTTTTAAATTACTTGTAATGGATGAATTAAATTCATTAAAGTAATTGAAATTCCAAAAAGTAATTTAATTCCTTTCTGCAATTTCATTACAACGACGAATGTTATTCCTGCCATTTTTGCTTTAGACACCTTAAAGGGAAATAAATTTGTAAAATCAGCTATACTGTACCCAACAATTTTGCGTCATGATACAAGAATAGCCATAATTTTGCTCTAATCGAAGTCTAGTATCAGCATTTCACTACTCGGAAACGTCTAGTAATACGGCGCCAAATTCAATTGGGTCTACCGAAATACTTGATAGGTCAAAATTAAAAAACTAAAGCTTAATGTGCAAATAAATGCTGTTGAATGTGTAGCTGACTTTCGTTTCTAATTAATAAGCCTGAGACATCTAGTAAAAGAAAACATAACACATTAAATTTTTGTCAGCTCTCCGTTTATTTTTTATAATTTTTTGCCGACTACTGTGTTATTGTTAGTTGACAGTTACGGTATTAAAAATTACGTAATGACAAATGGTAAAATATGAGGACAATCATTCTTCTACCAATATCAGGCCCGCCGAGAGAGAGAGAGGCAAAGGAGGCAAAGGCCAGAGGCCCGCGCCTTCATGAGGGCTCAGTGAGCTGCTGCCACTTTGTGAATTACAATAATATTAAAGCTTTTTTTTCTCAGAATTTAGTGGTAACAAGCAGGCCCTTTCAGTGTTTTTTCCAAATCCTATGTTTGAATTTTAAACTCGATTTTGTTTTTAAATTCCGAGTTTTTTTCGAAACCTCTCAGCTGAATCTTGACAAATGCTCCTTTTTAAAATGCCAGCTTTAAATTTGCAATTTAAAACGTCAGGTTCTTCAAGCATATTAGGCAAAGGTAAATTTTTCAAAAAATTCCTTACAAAATTTAAAGTTTTCGAAAAAAAATCTAAATTTTCAAAAAGAGTCGAAATTTCGAAAAAAATTCCATATTCTTTGGAAATCAGAACTTCGAGGAAAATTCGAAATTTTAATAATATAATAGAATTTCGAAATCAGAAAACGTGTACATTCTAAAAAAAATGAAGTCGAACTTTTAGATAAGATGTTTAAAAAAGGAATTAAATTTACATAGAAGTTGAAATGGCTAAAATGTAATATAATAATATAAGCGAGGATCCTACATCTCCTGCTGCATCTCGCATCTCAGTTTCCATATTCTTTTATTTAGTGCATCGTCTTGTGTTAGATTTCTTTTTTCCATGTTTTCCTCGATTTGTCGTATCCATTTGGCTCGAGGTCTTTCTCTTTTCCTTCTTCTGTTGGGTATATAATTAAATACTCGTTTCGGAATCCTTTCTTCATTCATTCTCTTTGTGTCTTCTCGATAACTTGTGTAATTTTTTCTTTTATATGTGCCCTTTCTTTTATTTCTTCATTTCTAACGTGTTCCAAGCGGGATACTCTTAGGGCTACTTTTAGGAAATCCATTTCGGTTGCTTCAGGTTTTCTCTTATTTCTTTCACTGATTGTCCAGCATTCTGATCCATATATAGTAATAGGTTCCACAATAGCTTTATATATATATATATATTAATCTTCGTCTTTAAGCCAATTTTGTTGGACCATAGCAGAGAATTTAAAGTTTGAATAACATTTCTACCTAAGTTTACGGGTTGTCTTATATCTTCTTCACAATCTTTATTTTTATTGATAATGCTTCCTAAATATTTGTATTTTTCACTTTTCTCTTTTATTTTCTGCTCAATTTCATTTGTCCACCATTCTGGGTTTGATTTTTCATTGGTTCCTTTTGTTCCTAAAGCTTCTTTGGCAGCTTGATGGATAGATTCTTTTACTTGTTGGTATATGTTTTCCGCATTATTTTTTTAAGATTCTGTATATTTTTTAATTTGTTCGACAATCTTATTTTGTATAAAAGCATTATAGAGTCTTGACGGAAGCTTTCTAAATTGTACCTTATTGGTTTGGTGTTGCCCTTGTTACTTTGTTATGTCTCCCTTACTGTTTAATTTGTAATTAATCCTTATTTTTGATTTTAGCATGAAATTGTCTCATCCACATTCTGCACTTCTGTATATTCTGACATCTTGCGTTATTAGTTCTGAATTTTGTTTTAGAATTACATAGTCAATAATTGGGTACAGTTTCCTTGATGGTTGTCCCCAAATGTATTGATGAATTTTTCTATGTGGAAAAACTCCATTTTGAATTCTTTAGAAATGGGTTTCACAAAAATCGATTAACCTTCTACCACTGTCATTTTTAGTATCTTCTCCGTATCTGACTATAATATTACAGCCTGCATTCGTTCCCGTTCAGGCGTTAAAATCCCTCATCAGACAAACTTGCTTTCTCAGGTTTATGTCGCTTGTCACTTGTGTCAATCTTTCGTAAAATTCATCCCTTATACTCTCGTTTGCATCATCTGTTGGTGCATAAACACCAACTACAACCATGTCATATCCGTTCATCTTTAATTCCAACAGCGCAATCCTTTCATTTACTTCATGCCACTTTTTAATCATCCTTTTCAATTTCTTATGAACCACTTTCGACACTCCTCTTTTTGCTCTTTCACTCTTATTTGCGCCACTATAAAAATGAAGATATCGATCGACTACTTCATTTCTTGGCCCTTTCTTCTTTGTTTCTGTCAGTAATCTCCATTCTTTCTAATTCTTCGAACGTTTTTTCCGTTTAGTACCCAATCCTTGTACATTCCAAGTTGCCCAGCTCATAATCCTTTTCCTTTGCTTTCTTCGTTTATCCAATATTGCGTATGTTTTCCGAGGCTTTGTACTGAGATTTTTAGTAGAATTTTATTTTTATAGGATATCGGTTACTAGCCCTTCGTCCCAACCCCCACTTCTGGAGGACCGACATTTTCTGTTAGGGTTTGTTCCCTTAGTCGATCTGGCCCGGCTTTTAGGCTCCGGGAACTCGCCTTTCATCCTCTTCCGTCTCCTACATAACGTACACCCATTGCACGCTACGCATTGCCCAGGGGTCACGTGGCTTATGCCTTCGTGGACGTGAAAGTAGGATTTGTTGGCAGAGCTTGTTCATCAGTGAGCATTTCTCAGAGTTTTTTGTGCTGTGTAAGTATCGGCAACTTACATAGCCCCTGAGACTCTTTACCAACCTTTGACCCCTTGCTAAAATAAAGCAAAAATTGAGTAGGTAAAACTTTGAGCAGTCAAAATTTTCAAAAAAGTGCAAATTTTGGAACAGGATAAAAGTTTAAAAATAAAACTTCAAAGTAATAGAATTACCAAAAAGAAAACATAATTTTGAAAGGGTCGAAAGTTTGAGTAAAGTTTGAAATTTTGTATACATTAACAAAAAAGTTCAAAGTTTTGAAAAGTTTTGGAAAATATCGACGTTTAAAGAAATGGACAATTTGAAATTCGAAATTTCAAGATATTAGTCGAAATTTTTTAATAAAAATCAAAGTAGGATTTTTTAAAAATATTATTTTCAGCAAGTATATGAATCTTGAGAAAAACTCAAAATTCTTCAAAATATTCAAATTTTCAAAAATTTACAGGGTTGTTCATTAGTAGGGTAAAGCTCTGAAGCTCCTACAGATTCCTCGATAACGAAATATTTTAGGTACGAAGACGCACATTCTAAAATTATTTTTTACTATACAGGGTGAACATATACAGAGTGGTGCAGTAAAGTTGACTTTTTTTAAATAGAACACACTATATATCTTCACATATTTAAATTTTTCACAAAATGCCAATGAAATTAATATCAAACAATAGGGGTCTGTGATTAACAGTTTTTGAGATAATTAAAAAAATTATGAAAACTAAGCCTAAAAGGTAAGCTCGCTGAAAATTGAGAAAACACCCAAATAATTTAATTCTTTTTTTAAAAAAATAATGTAATTTCATTTAAATAAGATTTGCAGTTATACAGGGTGATTAGCAAACCCAAAAAAGCATTTTTCTCAAAAAATTCAATGGCACACCTTGTGTATTATTTCTTATTTGTGCTAATTACCAGCTAAGTTTTGCTTTGATGTAAACATTTGGGACTGAGTCTCATAGTTCGGGAGATATTTAATTTCAAATTAAAAAAATTCAAATTCCCTAGATTTATTTTAGTAAAATGCGTTTTTTCTCATATTTTTCAGACCTAAACAAAAACAATGTTTTTAAAATGCACTACTTTAATTTAATTTTAATCATATAAATAGCACATTTTCAAAAATATGATTTTTTAAATGGAACACATATTGGTTCAGATGCTGCTTATCATCTATACCTAAATTCTCGCTTTATTTTCTTTGCACAGTTCACATTATTTAAGCAAATAAACGTAAAACTAGAGCATGATACAACATTCGTTCATTCTAGCCAATTTTACGTTTGTTTTGGTGAGAAAAATTAACAAAACAAACTCATAACTGCCCTGGGGACCGTGAATACTCTCGGGAGGATTATAGTGAAATATTGAACCCTTTAGGAGTTTCTCTGTATTAGTTTTACGACCTACGAGACAATCGTTTAAAAGACAATACTTAAAGTAAAATGTAAATAATAACTTTTTTTATTATGGGGATACTATTATTTGGTGCATTTTTCCTGCAATATAAATCATAACATTTATGGTACTAAATTTGACTTTATATTGTGTATGTGACCTTTAGTTGATAGTTTATTTTGTATTACTAAATTTTTATACATTGTATGTTATCGTTTATTTTGTAAAATATAAAAGTAATTGAAAATGTTATTGATTTGAAATTAATTTCTTTTTCTAAGTAATGGGTAATTGATTAACTTTTTAACCAATGGTAATGTAATTCAAAGTAATTTTGTTGCTTTTTCTGAAAAAGTAATGGGTAATGTAATGATTCGTTTTAAAAGTAATTTACCCAGCTCTGTTCGCTATGAATATTTCGCAAAAAACTGAGTATTTACATAAAATTAGGAGTGGAGCCTAATATTTTCTGAGTATATTTTTTTAATTTTTGAAATACTCTTATTTTTGCCAGTTTTATGACAATTTTCTCAAAATCAAAATTGTTCAGAAAGGAACCTTATTTTGTGAACTGGCACTAGTCGGCTTTGTTTTGAAAACAAACACTAACAATGTCAAATAATTACCATGTTAAAATTGATTTGAATATGATAATGATGTTATCATAGAGCGAGATTGATAACATTTTAGTGAAAATTTTTGAAAGAAAAAATTGCAGCTAGAAAAATTGTTAAAGAATTTCCCAAGAAAAACTGATTTTTAGGTCTGAGCGTCCTTTGTTGGAAAAATAAAACAGAATGATGGAGGTAACGGTATACGGTATAAAAAAAAGTGGATGACCAAAATCTGTAGAAAGGATAGGAGGAAATATCAAATTGTACGACAAAAGGTGCCAGGTTCAGCTAACTTGTCAGGCTGTGGAAAGGGATAGATTTAAGGCGAATGGAGCGATTGGGCCCACGGGCCCCGCATCACCAACAAAATTTTAAAAAAAATATTTTTCGAAATCCAAAGCAAATTGCTTTTGACGATAAAAAAGTAGAAATTTAAAAAAAAAAACGAAATTTTCATAGGCCGAAAAAAAGTGGCAATTTCCATAACCGGTCAAATTTACTTAAAAAAATATTGCAACTTTTAAAGATATTTGTTTTAGGATTTTTACTTTATTTAAATGTTAACATATTCTTGAAATTTACCATAAATCTTTTTCTCCAAATTTTCTAAAAATATTGTTCTTAGACTTAGATTTCTTTTAAATTTTTTATCCATTTTTTAAAAAATAAACAAATTTTGTAAAAAAGTAGAAATTTTCAAAGAAAATCAATTTTAAATGGAATTGTCCGAATATATCGAATTTTGATATAACAGTCAAACATTTGCAGAATAAAATGAATTCCGAAAAATAATTTGAAATTACTGGTAATCAAATTTAAAAAAAAACTAAGAAAAAAACCATAATTAACAAAACGGACTTCGAAAAAGACTCGATTTTTGAAAAATACGCACTATTTAGAAAAATTAAGAGAAAAAGATCGCACTTACTAATATTTTAGGGTTCCAAGAGAAAATCCAATTTTAAGATGAAAACTGGTATTTTGAAAATAAGCTAGTTATTTCGAAAAAGACGAATTTCGAGGATAAAATTGGAAAAGCCTGAGTTTTCAGTAAATCATATTAAAGATAAAAACCTAACCTTTTCTAAAAGCTCGAAAAAAGTTAAAATTTTCAGTGGTCTAATTTTGTGAAGAAGTCGAATTTTGAGGAAAACATCGCAAATTCCAAAAACCTTGTTCTCAAAATTTAAAATTCAGTTAAGGCGTTGAATTTATAAGAAACCTATTTCTCTAAATCCTCAAAAATATTTTTACTAAGATTTTTGCTCAGATTCCGATCTAACTTAGAAAGAAAACATTTTCAGAACCATAAAACACCACTTTTTAAGATAAAAGTGGCAATTTGTTGAAAAAGACAAATATTTAAAAAAATTGCGGAATTTCGTAATAAATAAAAGATTTTTGAAACAAAAGTTCAAAAAGTAGAATTTTGACGATAAAATCGAAATTTCGAAAAAGTCAAATTCTGAGGAAAAGGCAAATTTTAGGAAAAAGACTATTTTTAGAGAAAAAGTAAAACTTTTGAGAAAAAAGACAAATTTACCAAAAAATATTAAATATCGGGTATTGAGATAAAATGCAGAATTTCATGAAAAAGAAACCAGTCGAAACTTTCAAAAAATCAGACTTTACATTTTGAAAAATAGCCAAATGTTCAGAAACATTATCGAAATTTGAAAGAAAATGAAATTTCAAGAAAATTTTGAAAAGGATAAAAAATTCAGAACGTTGCAGAGAAAGTCAAGTTTTAAGAAAAAAGTTAAATTTTTGAAAAAAATAATCTAAACTCTGAGAAAAAGACGAAATTAGAAGAAAATGATCGAAATTCTGCAAAAAAGATCTAAATTTTGAGACAAAGCGAATTTTAAGAAACAGAAAACGAAATTTAAAAAGAAAAAACGAAAATTTCCTGGGTGAATATTTATTTTCTCTTAACTGCTCGACTCAGAGGAAGACAGGCGCCCTACTTTGCCTCATGTGCCATCAGAAAATGTTCATTATTGTAATTCACGTCAAAATTTTGACAAACAAATTGATACTTTCAGAAATTTTTTTTGTAATTTTCTTAGAAAAATTTTAAATTTCAAAAAAATGTAATGTACTTTTTTCATCAGAAGATCCACCAAATTTCGAGAAAAAGGCAAATTTTAATAAACAAGCGGAAATTTTGCAGAGTTAAAAAAATCGAAATTTTCAGAAAATATCGTATTTCCAGAAAATTTCGGAAAAAACTGCGAAGCGACGAAAAATTTAAAATTTTGGTACTAATGTTTAATAAAAGAAATGGAATTTGATGAATGAATCCAAATTTCAAAAAAAGACAATTTTTTTTAAAAGATACGAAATTTGAGAAAAAAGTCGAAATTTAGAAAAAATATTTCAAGGAAAGAATAAAAAGCTGGAAAGAAAATTTTTGTTCCCCCAGTTAAATACATAAATTTTCGGTCTAGAGGGGGGCAAGCGCCATACCCTGCCCTATTCCAGCTACGCCTATGGTTAAAATTACGTATAAAAGGTGATAAAACAAAATTGTCTAAAACACTATTTAAAAACAATGGTAACAGAAATAAAACTTTATATAAGCAGCTATCCAAAGTCACAACAGTTTATGCAATTTGATGGTTTGTTAAATTGAAAGATATCGATTTGTTTTGTTTTACATATGAACTCGATAACAGCTCAAACATTATTTTATTTCTGCCAGCTGCTCAGTCAAAACTAAAACTAAAAAAAATAGAGGGCCACCAACTATTGATATTAAAAGATCGTCTGTTAGACGTATTATTAAGTTTGTTCTGTACTTAGAATTGAAAGCATTTAAAGGTGTTGTTGTGCATGACTTCACTAAAATGGTCATAAAATTGCCTTGAACCGCAGTTTTCCAAAAATTAAAAAAAATTGCCCCAGAAAATGTTGAGCTTTTTAATTCATAACTAAACTGTGTTTATGCAAATTCTAAGTTTTTTTTGCGAAACACTTAAAATAGATTGAAGCTAAAAGACTTAACTTTGTTGTTGGTGAGAATTTGATAAAAAAAGCCCCACTAATACCAAAATAAATCAACCAAATAAAATGTAGAAATTTGTGTGGCTCACGCTATATTATAATTTCACATGAACTCCGGGGGAGGGAGGTCAAATTTCTAGACAAAAATCGAAATGTTTAGAAATAGCCGAACGTTTGGAAGAAGCCAGAGAATTGCGTTTAAAATAAATCCGATGCTTTCCAAAAATTGGGAAAAATGTCGAAAATTTAAAATAAATATCGAATTTTTTAAAAGTCGAATTTTGTAAAATAGCCGGAATTTCCGGAACAATATTTGGAGATAAAAAAATATTGAAATTTTGCAAAATATTTTTTTCGAAATGTTTATTTTATTTAAATTTCAACCGAACCTTGAAAGCTATTTTAAAAATATGCCAAAAATATTTTTTTTAAACTTTCAACTTTTTGATCCAATTTTGATGAAATAAACAAACTTTGGGTCATAGTCGAAATTGAAAAAAAAAATCAATTTCAAACTGAAATTTCCTGAAACACAATTTTAGTAGAATGTAAGGTATATAAGAACAAGTCATAACTTTCGGAAAATTAAATTAAAAAAAAATTGGGTAGAAGCCAAATATTAAAAAATATTAATCTCAAAAAAAATTACCAGTGAAAATTTTGAGAAAAAAATTTGAAGAGAATGTCCAATTTTGAGACAAAAAGTTTAAATTCTGAGAATAAGGTCGAAATTAAAAAAAAATTAACTTCAGGGAAAAGTCCGATTTTAAAAAAATTAAGTTTAAAATAAAAACACCATTGGCCTTTCGCAAAAATAACCATCGAAAAATATCAAAAATTAGGAAAAGATTAACAATTTAAAATGTCGAATGTTCTTAAAAAAGCCGCAATTTGCTGAAACATTTTTATTTTTCTAATTAAATTTAGATTTCAATAAAGAAGTTTATTGTACAAGAAATTTCTCAAAACTATTATTCCAAAATGTGTACTTTTATATTGCAATCTAATTTTGACAAAATTTATTTCAAAAGAGACGAATTTTGAGATAAGTTATTAGCTCGAAAAGAAGATGTCTTTCGAGAAAAAAATAAACATTTCCAGAAAGATTTCATACCGAATTTTCAGATAAAAATAAAAATTCCGAGAAAATAGAAAACTTCAAAAAACAAATTATAGTCAGATTATAAGTGTCGAAAAGAAAAAGTGCAGCTTCAAAAAAAAGTAGCGAAATTTCGAAACAAAGTTGAAATTTCGAGAAAAATATTGAAATTTCGAGGAAATGGTCGACATTGTGTACCAATAATGGGTTTTAACGTGAAATATAGAGAAAATATCTAAACTTGGAAGTTTAAAAGATCGAACATTTTGGGACCAAATTTTGAAAAAGCAAATCAAAATTTCAAAAAAATAGGCCAAATTTTAGATTTGTTGAAATTTTCAAAATAAAATTGAAAATTTCAAAGAAGCTAAGATTTCGAGTTTAAACTTATAATTTCAGCAAACTTTATTTAGTAAATTGCGTTTTATGAAATTATCAATTTTTGCCCTAAATTTTATCTTAAAATGTATAAAATAAATTCGTAATTTTTTGAATGTAACAATGTCACATTCAAATCTTTCGCACATAAGTTCCTTCGAGGGAAGTGCAAAACACGAAATATAACAGAAAAACTAAAAATTTTGAGAAAAACTCGAAAACCATAAAAATAATATAGAATTGTTTAATTTCACATTAAAACTGAAAAACGGATAAAAATTTCTAATTATGATTTTTTTTTAAATTGTTAAAATTTCTGGCTTAAAATACGAATGCAAGTAGAATGCAACCTAGACTACAAATTCTTGCAGCCCTCCAGGCGTGTATAGTGAATCATAGATAGCTGAACTACCAACAGTTGAAACACTGCCACCTAGCGAAGCGGTTGCTCTCTAGGAAAGTTCCCAGAAGACAAGGATTCTAATGCATAGACCAATAGGTTTGAACATTTATTAGATTCGAAATTTGGAAACCAAATACCGGTTTCGATCTTGTTAGATCTTATCAGTTTGGTATATCCAACTCGAATGCTAACAAATGTTCCGACAAGTAAGTACTAAGACATTCACAGACGTCAAGCGAGTGACTCTTAGTACTACCACCTATTTGTCCATAGAGAAACTATGGCCATCGCCAACAATGTCGTATGCAAGTAGAATATAATCTAGACTACCTTTTTTAGGTAAAAAAGTTTGGTGTTTATATTTTTGTTACGAAACCGCGATAAAAGTGCACACAAAATATTTTAAGCACATTTTAAGCACTGCCCCCCTCGATATACTCGCCACTGGTTATGTTCTGTTAATTAATTTTCATTTTAAAAGGATACGAAAAGGTTTAAAGTTGTGCCAAATTTCATTTAAATATCTGTACACGTTTCGCAACTATTAATTAAAAACTGTAATCAGAAACTAACTTTCCACAACCTGTAACTCGGAAACGAAGCATTTTACGAAACATGTTTATATAGACTTTTCGTCTTATTTTGGGCTCTAAAATACGATGCTGAATTTATGGTACTAGTTTTAGAAACACCTTGTATAAGAACTTGTTCAAGATCACAGAAGATAGCAGATAGTATACTCCAGAAGGCTGCATATGGCCTGAAGGCCGGCAGGTTCCCTATCTCTCATCTATGTAATATAAAAATGCATACACTAACTAATAACACATTATATCCTGCTGTCATTATGAATAACTACCATTATTTGTAGTAGATAATAATAAAATCATTTTCTATTTAACATATAGTTAATAAGTTTCAAAGAAAATTGCCAAGCTCTTCTCAATCCAAATCCACATGTAATAGCAATAGGTTTGTAAAATTTACCTTTATTTAAGTAAATCAAATCTAATCTGAACCATATCACCCATAAAGATTTTTCTGTTATTTTCAGGAGCATCATCGAAAGAATCACACCGATTCAAGTATCAGCATTACCTTCTTTGAACCTAAAGAGAGGGGGCTAGTAGCACTGCAAGGTCCGAAATCCGCCGACGCTCTTCAAAGATTAACAGAAGTTGATCTCTCAAAACTTTACTTTATGACATCAACGGAAGCAAAAGTGTCCAGCGTTGAAAACTGCAGAATTACAAGATGTGGTTACACTGGCGAAGACGGATTTGAAATATCTATGCCTGCAAACCATCAAGTGTCAATAACGCATGAAATCCTGAAACAAGATGGGGTAAAACTAGCCGGTCTAGGCGCCTAGGGATTCTTTACGATTAGAAGCTGGCCTTTGTTTATATGGAAGCGATATTAACACAGATAACCACACCAGTAGATGCCGCTTTAACTTGGTTGGTGGCAAAACGAAGGAGACAGGAGCTCAATTTTCCAGGTGCTCAAGTAATTGTAGATCAAATTAAATCTGGATCCAAGATCAAGAGAGTGGGGCTTGTATCAGAATCTGGCCCACCAGCTAGACACGGAGCGAAGATCGTAGATGAAGAAGGAAAAGAGCTAGGAGAGATAACATCGGGATGTCCAGCCCCTAGTATTGGTAAAAATGTCGCGATGGGTTACGTCCCAACATCTCAAAGTAAAGCCGGAACTAAATTAGGTTTAAAAATTAGAGATAAAATATATCAAGCTGTTATTACAAAAATGCCTTTCGTTCCATCTCATTATTATACTAAGCCAAAGTAACTTCTTGCGTATTAAATAAATATAAATAAAAATGCTTTTCTTTTTTATTTTAATTAAAAGCACAGAAACAAACAGGATAATGTTTTCGACGACATTATAGGCTCTTTAAATTTAATATGACTATTTTGTTATGTCTATGGAAATTATTTACTCGCAATGGCCAAATATTTATTATTATCATTAATGAATTACAGCGGTCACTTTCACAGCCGAAGCTGGCATGCTGGGGTGGTGTACTGGTGAGAAATATAGATTTCAGCAAGAAATTATAGAGATTTTCTATCCGGAAATATTAGATGTGCACTAACAGCATTAAAATATACACTGTTTCTAGTAAAAGATCGCACTTTTGCACTTCCTCTGCGAAAGGATGTCCAAGCAGCTAATCTTAACTAATATCATGGCATTTCTCAACAATACCAACAACTCTCACTATTATTGGAATAACTGACGTCTTTACATTCCTCATTCTGCTTTTTTTGGGTTTTTTTTGCTCAGTTTCGTTGAGCATGACGTTGGTACTATATCGATCAGAAAGCAAGTCTTTTCCACCTTATTATGCTATGCACGATGGTATCAGATGGTGGACTTGCATGGATTTCCCGGTCGGTTATCATTGCCAAATCCCATATAATCGTAACGTTGTTGATTTTTACTGCAGTTTAAGGGGTGTGTTTTCTTATCTGACACCGATACCTTGTAGTGCCCGTACATTATCCAGCGCAAATATTCAGCTACCTCTGTATGGTGAAACGTGTACGCCAGTGTGCCTAAAGTAGTGCACCCTGCCACCACGTGGCTAAAATGTTCTTCGGTTAGCCCTCAACCTGCACTTAAACTCGACTCTTTGTTTAAGTATCATTTTTTGATGGTATCTGGTGGTTATCCTTTGATCTTATACGGCTGTGATTAAGCTTTCAGCTTCATTCTCCAAGTCTGTCCCATCTGACACCTTCATTGATGCTTTTTTGTCTATTGCTGGTTTATCAAGATTCCGAAAAAATTGCCCATACAACGGCTTTGCTTCGAGTTATTCCATTTTCCTCTTTTCGGCACTGCTTTAAGTTTCTTCTTGTTATTAAGTCATTAGATTCATAGCCAAGTACCCTATTTGAATCTTATTCGTCTCTTTCTGGACATTCTTTTATTCTGATCGTCGTACTGTTTAACGACTCAATTATACCTATCATTAGTCTGCCTGATATATGGCACAATCTTATGATGAAGAAGTTGAGCCAACTCTTGCTGGATTGGGCCGCACGTGCCATCCTTTCTCTTTACCTATAGTCTGTGCGAATCATCTTTTGAATCATGAATTACGTCCATAGTTAATATTTTCCGTGTCTTCCTATCTATCTATAAGAATTATTATTGTTATTTCGTCACCGCATTAATTGAGGAGAATATATAAAAACTGATCCCCCATTTGCTTATAAACATAAATAATATTTTGGTATGTTCAGACTTTCTATCCCTTTCTTGGCAGATAACTGGAATAAACAATAACTCATTACAATAAAAAATGAACAAAAAAACCTCAAATCTAATTTTTTTCCGAAAGACATAAATGGAGTTTCTGAATATATTATACTTTGTACAGATATACATAATTAAATATCCAAAATAAATAGGCCTGCGAAATGAGGATTTTTTAGTGAAATAATGTTGTGTTTTTAATCTTTCTTGGTTTCAGGGGACAAGATTTGTATTTCAATTTTTAATGCGGAGAATGTTGGAAATCATTTTATGCCTTTATTTGATGTCACATATAAGCAATCTAGACCTACAAGGTCTAAGGAGGTGAGCCCAAAAAACAACGAAATTTTTGCCCTTTTTCCATTTTCCAGTGATTACTCTTCGAAGGCGATTCTTACAAAAAAAATCATTATTACAGGAATTGTAGAGCGAATTTTGAACTAGATATAAAAAATCTAGATAATTATCACAACATAATTCGTGATGAAATAGAGTAGTTACTTTATTAAAATAACAAATTAATAAAAAGAAAAGAAGAATTATTAATTTATTTAACACTCGATGAAACATTTTGAAAAACTATTAAATGTAAAAAACTTGGTTCACGAAAATGTATTTAACCAGTTCGGATGATTTGTCTCTTATTAGCTTGATAATCAAATCAATCTCACATTTTTGTGAAACATAACTAAAAGCAGGCCCCTAACCAAGGGGAGGCTGCAGCCCCCTTCCCCCATCCCCGAAATTTCTTGTTTTTACACTAGATAGAACTGAACTTTCCACACGTGCAACCTTTTTAAAAAACATTTTTAATGTTTTGATGGATCATTTTATTTTCGTACTGAAATGCAAGGTTTTTTTTAAATTTGGCGTCATTTTTTATCATTAGAGAATGTTAAATTAAGCAAAAACTTTTCTTGAAATGTCTTTTTTTTTATTTGAAATTTCAATCTTGCTTTTAAATTTTATTAAATAAATGTCGAATTTTGCAGGTTTTTTCAAGCTTAAACTCCCCATTTTGAAAAAAAAAACTAATCTTGGGAAAAACTGGAAATTTATACAAGCTATCTTTCGAGATTTAACACGAAATTTTGAGAGAAATTTGGATTTTGTGATAATACTTTTACAGTTTTTGAATTCATAACTAGTAAACTTTACTGACGATAACAACGTCAACAAAATTTAAAAATTCCACAAGGTTTTCGATAAATATTTGCTAACACCGGACCAGGTTTCGCATTACTGCATGATCGGCGGTCATACCAGCAATTTGTGTAGCCGTTGTTATGCTAACAAGCTCCATAGATTACAGACTCCTACAAATATTCCGTCTAATCCAAATTCTCATCCAAAGCTTCAATGAGAGGTATGTTCAGAAGATCAAGCTGAATCTGCATAATTTCAATCAACAGATATATTTTTTTAGGCTTACCTGCAGTTTTCGTTCGGACAGAAATAACGGTTTTTTAGGTTTCCAGTTTTCATTTGAGCAAGCAGCTTATCCCCCTTTCTTCACACCACAAAGAAAATCACTTCTTGACCGTAGGTATGGTATGCAAAATGCAAAGTCCTTTGAAAATCGGACATATAATCTAAAAGTCCAACAATATTCCAGAGTTCCATTAAAAAATACTAAAGGTATTTAGCGCTCAGGACCAAACTGAAGATTCATTATAGTTAAAACATTTTACAGGGCTGCATTATAAAATTATAAGCAACTTTTATGGAACAGTGTTTTTTCCAAAGTCGAGGAAAACTGTATTTTTAAGGATTATTTTCTTTGGAAAAATTAATCCAAATTTCAAGAAAGTACTTAGAATTTGTAAAAAAATATTTTCCTAAACTATTTCGAATTCTTCTTGCAACAATTAATAATAAAAATGTAAAAGTGTTAACATTAAACGAATGTCCACATTCCTTTTATATTTGAAGTGTGAAAATAGTCCAAATTTTAAGCTTAACTATAGAATTTCTAAATTGAAATAGAACCATTGGAAAAAATCAATTTTCAGGTCTGAAAACAAATTCGAAATTTTGCGATTAAAGAAAAAATGTTAAAAAGAAATTCAAAATTTCCATTTAAAAAATGTTTTATAGAAAATTTGAAACTTTGAACTTTTCCTAGAAATGTCCAATTAAATGAAGATGAAAGTTGAAATTGGTTCAAACCTATAAATAAAATTTAAATACCCAAGATTTTAAACATACGAGGGTAAATCAAATATGAACCGGAATTTGTTTTTAACAATTTATTGGTACAAGATACATACATGAAAGTTATTAACTATTTTTCTACATAGTCTCCTAATGTTGTTATGCATTTTTCCCAAAGGATTGGAAGTTTTTTAATGCTATCATCATAAAAAGAAGGAAGGCATGTTTGAAGCCAGTTGGGCACAAATGTCTCAACAACGGCATCATCATAGAATTGCTTATTTTCTAGAGCTGTTTTCAGTGGTCCAAACATATGATAATCGTATGGTGATAAGTCAGGACTATAAAAAGGGTGTTCTTATGTTGCTCAATGCATTTTCTCTACTTTTTGATGTGTCAGATTCGCTGAATGGGGGCGGGCATTGTCGTGAAGCAAAATCATATTTCTGACCGAAAATTCGCACTTCTTCCGCCGATATTCACGTTTTTTGCTTCATCCAATACCTGACAGTAGTAGGCAGCATTAACCTATGATGTTCAGGCAGAAAATCGACGTGCACAACTCCTTTAAAATCCCAAAACACTGTCACACGAACCCTTCGCGTTTTTGCCTTGACGGGTGCACTTTCTCCTTTTCTTCTCTGCTCCATGCTTGCAGGGGTGTAATGGTGCCCCCAAGTTTTATCACACATAAGGATACGTTGCATAAAACCACCACCTTCACGTTGAAAATGTCCAAGATGGCGCTGACAAATCTTCAGACGTTCTGTTCTTCAGTCAAAAGACGAGGTACCCACCTGGCAGAAATTTTTCGAAACCTCAC
Source organism: Dastarcus helophoroides (assembly GCA_028583605.1). NCBI lineage: Eukaryota > Metazoa > Arthropoda > Insecta > Coleoptera > Bothrideridae > Dastarcus > Dastarcus helophoroides. Next base: position 31,977,616 of record CM053334.1, read on the forward strand.
CTCATCTATAACGATGGATTGAGCACTCCCAAAGCTTATCCCTATCTGAGCAGCAATTTTACCAACAGTTAAAGGGCGATCAGCTTCCAAAAGGCCTTGACCAGCGTTAATCTTGTCCGCAGTCATACTGGTTCGAGAACGACGGGCATGAGGATCATTTTCAACTTAAGTTCGTCCTTCGAGAAATCTTTTGTGTCATTTATACACTTGAGTTTTGTTCAAACAAGTATCCCCAAATTGTGCTTCTAGTCTCTCTCGGCGGGCTTTACACCTTGAACAGCATGAAATTTAATAATAATGCGCTGCGCAACGTGCGGATGAACCTCTTGCTCACGCATTGAATTTACAACTGACGAAAGGCGAGAACAAAATTCGCTTGAGCGCAGGAAGTCTCGTGATATCCCCACTTAACATATCAAGAGTATGCACACACTCCCGACGCCCTCATGGCGACATAATAGAAATTCCGTATCATGTTTCATCGTAATAAATTGCGTAAAAAATTAAAATCAAAATTTCTTTTTCAATCAGGAATTCATTTTATACATTTATATTTTTTCTTAAAACCCGATTTTTTTTGAAAATTCCGAGTTTCGTTCTTTCGTACTTTAAATTAAAATATTAAAATGTGCCTCTCATCTTACTGTTCCTTTTCATCAAAAATATTTTGTAATCGAATAAATTAAAGAAGCTACAATATGCTACAGCAGATAATTTGAAATACTGTTCTGTGGTGGAGGCTACCCTCGATCTAAGGGATAAGCGAGACCCAAATTCGTATGTCACTGAGGCACAGGTATCAAACGGCAAAAAATGTTTTTTTTACTTGTCAAAAGCTTCAGCTCGGAAAAGTGGTAGATAGGGTGCAGGGAGGAAATATGGGATACTAATGTATAAAAAAACCTTGTTCCACCTTGTGTAATAACTAAACTGAAATAGTTTATCTCAACATTTTCAATCAAGACATTTAGTATAGCGTAAATAAATATTATACATAGATATGTTATAACTTAAATCCCGGAAGTTTAAGCAATATGCTTAAAATGCTTATTTTTGCAAATTTTGGGATGTTACTGCTTAAAAAAGCTTATAACAGAAAATATTTGCTTATAAAAACATAATAATGGGTTTCCTCAAAATCTCATAATACCTTAAATAAATTATTTTCTTCTATTCATTAGCCCTTACCGTATAAAATGCAATATATCTCAGTAGGGGTGTAATTTCAGGTATATTACAATTGATAACGAAGGCTTCCACGGTCAGAGTCAGTACAGGATATACTTTTTCCGAGATTGGATCGTGTCAAAGAACTACTAAAAGTGTTCGACGTTTCGCCCACCATCGAACTCTTCTGAAGAGTTTCGCCTCTGGTATGGTGGACATACTGAGTTACCGTGCTCTGATGTTTTGAAGTTGGCCTTTTCATTCTTTCGTATTTTGCATATTCCCTCATATTCCTCTTTTCAATTTTTCTTTTCTTTGTTCCTGAAGAAGCCCCCTACGATGGTGGGCGAAACGTCGAACACTTTTAGTAGTTCTTTGACACGGTCCAATCCCGGAAGAAGTATATCCCATATTACAATTCTGGAGATATATTTATTTTATCATTATTATTTCGCGTTTGCTACGTTCTAAATGTAAGTTCGTTTCCTTTGGAAATTCCTCAGTACGTAATATCAGAAAAAATCCCAAAAGTTGCGTCCTCATTAAAAGACAAATTACAAAAAATCGTTCTCGAATTCGGAAAAGACATTTTGTCAACGAATGGTGAAGCGCTTTTGTGTAAAGTGTGTGGAAAAAGTATTAATGAAAAAAAAAGTTCCATATCACGCAGCATTTAAATGGTAAATTTCACACGGAGGGTGCAATTAAGAAGAAACATTTTAACAAACAAGGACTTTTACAGTCGTTTACGGAGATAAATAACCGCCAGTGCTCAGTTTTCCACGTGATGTATGTACTGCGTTTGTTGAAGCCGGTATTCCGTTAGGGAAAGTACAACACAAATCAATAAAAGATTTATTTGAAAAGTACACTAAAGAAAGCTTCCCTGTGAATCTTCTTTAAGAAAAGGATATTTGGAGAATGCCTATCAAGGAAAATTAGTTCAAATACGCCAAGCCTATTAGCAACAGTAATATTTGGGTACCAATAGATAAAACTGCTGATGCAATGTGCCCCGAAAGCCCTCCTACAGTTTACCTCCTAATTTCAGAATTCCTAGAAAAAGTGGATAGCAGTAGCATTGCTCAACTGTTTATTTCCTCGTTAAATATACTTTGGCCAGAAGGGATTCAACAGGAACGTGTGCTTTTATTCATATCTGATGTTCTTACATGAAAAAGGCGGCAAAAAGCTTGTAAGAGATTTTTCCGAAAATGATGCATTTGACCTGCTTAGCCCATGCCTTACCCAGAGTACCCGAAGAAATTCGTCAAACATCCCCTGATGTAGGCAAACTAATTTGAAATGGTAAGAAAATTTTGTTAAAAGCCCCTTCGAGAATTCAAATATTTAAAGAAATGGCTCCTGATCTACCTTTACCTTCTCAACCAATATTGATGGGGTACGTGGATTTCAGCTGTTGTATATTATTCACAGAATGTTGCCACATTTAAACAAATTGTGGACAACCTCGACGAAGATAACGCAGCATCGATAGCAATCGTTAAAGAACTTTTTCAAGAAAAAAGTGTTAAGAAGAGAAGAGTTAAGTTTTATTGCTGCTAACTAGTCTGATTTGGGTGAATCAATAAGAGCTTTGGAAAAATGAGGTGAATTGTTAACAGATTCAATTAAAGTTGTTGAAGATGTAATACAAAAAATGTCTGAAATTCCTGGCGATAAAGGAAATAAGATTTTTCGAAAATTGCAACAGGTAATAGATGCGAATACTGAATACCAAACTTTAAAATACATTTCAGAAATTCTTTGTGGGAATGAAGCTAATGTTGAATTACCAGTAAATAAAACTGTACGTTTTAAATATGCAAAAATTACATCTGTAGAGGTAGAAAGAACATTTTCCAAATTAAAATGAAATAGGAAATAAATGCCTAAAATATTGTTTTTAATGCTTAAATGCCTATTGTTTTAGTGCTAATATAAGCGCTTATTTTAAAGATTTTTAGTGATTAAACTTTCGGTCTTTAGTCATAACTTATATTCATATTATTCTATGGTTAAAAAGTTGCATTTTAAGGGAAAAATTGTATCATAATGAACTTGGTAAATACATTTACAATGTGCATCGTAATGAATACATAATTAAAGGCAAATGTTGAAATGTCTAATAAATCAATTAAATTATGTGAAAAAAGTATATATACTTTTTTAGTACATATATGTACTACGAAAACAAGGTTGTATTTAAAAAAGTCATATACAGGATGATTTATTAAGAATGGGCAATCTCTGAACTGGAGATACGACACATCAAAATATGGTGATTGAGCCTTAACATGTCTTATACAAATGTTGCAGGTTTAAGAGGTACAGGGTGTTCAAAGTTGGAATTTTAATTTGAAACTTCTTAATAATTTTGTGATTTTAAGCAGTATCGTCTGGAAAATTGACAACTTTATGTTTTTTGGCATGATAATTACGAATTTAATGCTGAATTTTGCACTATGTTTACAGGGCGTTAGTTACACCCTCTTACTTAAGTAAAATACAACATATCTTTTTTGCCTAATAAGTTATGGCTAAAATGACTAAAAAAAACTAAAAGGCAGTAGTAGGTAATTTATGCCGGTTCTAATCCCACCTTAGGTGCTATTCTGGTTTTACCCCGGAGCCAACCCAGCACCTCGACCTTATTAGTTCCACCTCGGGTGGTATTTGGGGGCCTTTTTAAATTTATTTCAAATGTAAAATAGGAAAAAATTCCACCTCAACTGTCATTTTGGGTGAATGCCGGTTCTACTCCACCTTCAAAATGTGGTACCCGATTCTAATCCGGAGAAAAAGGTGGTGACCGCTTCTGGTCAGGTGGCAGCTGTTGGATTAATTTCTAGAATATCATGTGATTTGATTGCCCTAGTCTAGAAATTAATCCAACAGCTGCCACCTGATCAGAAGCCGTCACCACCTTTTTCTCCGGATTAGAATCGGGTACCACATTTTGAAGGTATCCACCCAAAATGACAGTTGAGGTGGATTTTTTGCCTATTTTATATTTGAAATACATTTAAAAAGGCCCCCAAATACCACCCGAGGTGGAACTGATAAGGCTGAGGTGCTGGGTTGGCTCCGGAGTAAAACCGGAATAACACCTAAGGTGAGATTAGAACCGGCATAAATTACCTACTGGCAGTTTAATTTTGAATAAAAAAGGTACTCCTGCTTATTTCATGTAACTCTATCAGTTTTTGAGTTATTTGCATTTTAAACATTCAATGAATTTGTTTGTTGTAAAATGAATTTATTCTTTTAAATTACTCCTAAGCGAGGTAACAACAGTAAAGGCAACACATAACAATCATTAACAGTAATAAAAGAAAACTTTAAAGTAAATGTTCAAAATGACCGCCTTCCACTTCAATACACTTTATAAGGCATATCCTTAAGGATCTTTGAATATTAAATAACATTTGTCGATTATTTTTAATAATATTAGCAGCTTCTTGAATTTTCCGTCCTAATTCTTCGATGGAATTAATTGTTTCTTTGTAAACCATGTCCTACATTTGTGACCATATTGAGAAGTCTAGAGGATTTAAACCTGGACTTCTAGATGGTCAAACAAATTTACTGGCACGCTCAATCCACCGGTGAGGAAAATGTTCATTGGCGTACTGGCAGAGAAAAATGTAGCGGCGCCCCGTCTTGCATAAACCACATGTTCCTGCCTTATGGCTAGGGGTACATCTTCTAGTAGTGTGTTTAAATTTTGTTCAAGGAATTTTAAATAGAGGGGCCCGTTCAGATTAGAAGGAAGTTCAAAAGGACCAATAAAAAAACCAGATATCACACCACACCAAATATTTACCTTGAATTCATGCTGAAATTGTCGTTTCTTTAGAGCATGTGGATTTTCGGATTCCCACAAATGATTGTTTTTCCAATTAAAAGCAGCTCGTCTAGTAAACGTCGCCTCATCGGTGAAAAGCAGGTTATTAAGAAAATCCTGGTTTTCGGTTTGTTTACCTAGCATAAATTGAGCAAACTGTAGGCGAATTGATAAATCTTTAGATAATAAATTTTGGACATGGAATATAATGATATGGAAGGATGATTATCTTTCTTTAAAATTTTCCAGATAGGACGATTGGCTTAATTCCTGTTGCCGCACTTAACCTTCGAGTATTGATATCTGGATTTTCCGAAATACGAACTTAAATCACTTCTTCATCATCGACGTTGATAGTTTTTCTAACACCATTTAAGCTTTTAGGACGAAAACACCCTGTTTCGCCTAGGAGGGTGTAAATACGTCTGAACAGTTTGTGATTGGTTTGTCTTTGATTTGGGTATAATTCTAAATATTTTCTGGCTGCACCAAGTCCACTAAAATTTGACTGAGCAAAAACACAAATCATATCACGCATTTCACTGTTAGAAAATTCATTAAAAATTTTTACTGCAAATAATAATAAGTAAATTAGAAATATGCAATAAACACTCTTACTTAGTGACAGTAAAATTGTCAAATATTTCTTTACACGAAAAATTGATAAGTGCTGACACAAGTCTACTTGAAAAAAGTCAAAGTAATAACGGTGGCTTAGGAGTCTTTACCCTGAAATGCAAATAACTCAAAAACTGATAGAGTTTCATGAAATAAACAAGAGTACCTTTTTTATTCAAAATTGAACTGCCTTTTAAAGTTTCTAGTCATTTTACCCATAACTCATTAGACAAAAACGATATGTTTTAATTTACTTAAGTAACAGAGTGTAACTAACGCCCTGTATAAATACTGCGAAATTCAGCATTACATTCGTAATTCTCATGCGAAAAAACATAATTTTCCAGATGATACTGCTTAAAATCACAAAATTATTAATAAGTTATCAAATTAAAATTCCAACTTTGAACACCCTGTACCTCGTAAACCTGCAACATTTGTATGAGGCATGTTAAGCTCAATCATCATATTTTGGTGTGTAGTATCTCCAGTTCAGAAATTGCCCATTCTTAATGAATCATCCTGTATTTTATGTTACTCTCATTCACCTGTAGATCAGATGTTATAGTTATTTATTAAAGAAAATAAAAACAAAATCGAAATTCCCAAAGTAATATATGTACGTAAGGTAAATAGCATTATGCAGAGAATTATCTCACATAGATAATAATCATTGCAAATAACTTTCCAAATGAATGTTACCGAGCTCTGAGTATACTTCACACATTTTTCAAAAGGTACAATAAGCATTCAGCTAACAAAAAGTATGTAGTCATAGAACAAAAAAGACGACACCTTTGACATTTCTAAAGATGAGCAAAACACCGACGATTTTCATTTATTAATGAACGGTTCCATGACCTACCTTAAGAAAAGCGGAAAATCGATGCGCAAGCGTGCCACAGCAGTGTGACGTCGAAACGTCAATAGAGTGAAACTGGAAATATATCCATTTTAAGGAATTTTAGTTCGAATATACCAAATTTAACATGTAAGTACGAATCGCTTTATTACGCTTGGTATATTTGTACAATGGGAGAGTTATTTTACGTTAGAATATATGTGAAAATTCTGCGAACGATTGCTAGATCCAAAGGGCATCCTAGTCCGTCGCTTGAGTCACCCTTAAAAGGGTGGAAATTTAATTGAATAGAATATAATTCACTGAAGTGAAATATTGGCTTAATGCAACTTTGCTAATGTTTATCCGATAATTCTTAATTTCTCTTATTATTGTTTCAACGTAATTGTCGTAAATAATATATCTCATATCTTAACTTAGTAAGGGTCAGAGAGAATAATCATGAAATATATAACTTATATGAGACCTGCTGATATTACTCCAGTATTTATTATTTAGTAGAACTTTTAATCAATTTTGCTTTTATTGCAATTCAATTCCGTTGTGATAATTATTATTACTATACAATTTTTCTTATCGCTATTTAATATTTTGTTTCCTTATCAAGAATGCATATCGTTATTTCAGACTACTGCCTGCCAATTATAGAGTTTTATGCTCCTTTTAAAGGTAGAAACATGCATAATCCTCTTTTAAATGTTATTTTGTAGAAGGTGTATATACAAAATTGATTTCTGAGGGACGCATGCGCATTACAATTTCTTGGACTTATTCATCTTATTTAATGAAGCCTTTGGAAATTTTACGTAGAAGAATAAGCTATTTTTAGAAAATAAACACCTAATGCCGCCATTAAAACTTATTTTAGTGATCGCGCAGAAAAAACAACTATTAAAATTGTAATGAATGAATGAAGGAACGAATATCAACATTTTTTGTTAGCTACCCGGGTGTGAATTATTTTAATTTTTTTTGAATTTGTAATTTGACAAGATTTATCACAAGCATTTTTTTGTTATTTCTTTTCTAACTTGTTAATAAAAATGAACACTTACAATTAGTAGGGGAGAACGGGGAATTAAAGATCCCGTTTTTCAATCAAGCTCAAAAATTGTTTAAAAAAACTTGTTACTAACATGAATACTATGAGGGAGACTTTAAATAATAAATTTAGCTTTGATATTTAACAAGTTTTTTGAGTGTATTTAAATTAGTTTTTTTATATTTAATATTATAATACAGAAAGTCGAAAAGTAACAAATTGCCACAACTTTGGGCTAATTGTTAACGAGGTGGGGCAAGGTTGTTACCAGATCTATTAGGGGATAATTTGTAAAGAAAACATTTATATTATTAAAGCAATCATATATTTAAGAATTTAACAATAGAATATTCCTTATGTAAGAGTTTGGTCTTAAATTTAAATTTAAAACGACCGTTGGATGAAACAGATTTTAATACCTATTTATAAATCACCATAAGTACTCATTAGAGTCGCAATTTGGACATATACATAAATGAATTACGAAACTTTATACATCTTGAATGGGCCCAGTTTTTACATTTTTGACACTGGACCCATTCTTCACCAGAAGGCAAGTTCAAGTAACCATCAAAGCAGATGATACAATTACACTCCAAACTATCCTCTTCATGATCAGAACTTTTATCCTCAGTATCTTAAACCTGTCGTTTAGCAGACTTTCCCTTTCCTTTCCCTTTTATTTTGCCACCTGGTTTTTCTTTGCCCTTTCTTTTATTGTCAATACTTCTCCTCCTCTTCTTAGACTCTTTTTCTGCCAGGGCCATTGTCTCCGGAGTGTCTGTTAAAATTGCTGATTTCCTAAGAAGTCTCTTGTTCCTTCCAACTCTTGGTGGTGACTTTGGAATGGACGGACTGATTGTTCCGAGGTCACAACATGCCCCGCAAAAAAAGACAAACAATTTTAGCTTATCATGTTCAAAGCGGATATATTTTGGCATAAACACAGCAAAAACCGAAACGATTACTGTTAAAATACGGGAAATCGATCGAAAATTATAAGAGATGTACTTATGTGACACAAAGGCGCACGCGCTCACTTCCTGATATACCGGTCGCAACTGCCCTAACAATATCGCTGACATCGCTGGGCTGTCCCGATTCATTTCACATCCTACTTACAAAATATATTTATCTATTTTTCCCTTGAAGCTGTTGTAATCGGAACAACTTACCCCGGGAAACTTTTAGCTCCCCTCTCCCCTATATAATTCATGTATTTCAAATACTGGCCTAATTCTTTATATGCAGCTGTGATAAACTTCAAGTTAATTTTTTAAAGTATTATTGACTATATTTCTATTTAAATTTTATTTAAGCATCATAAAATTGGTAGTAAATCAAAAGTGCTCACCTAACAAGTTAATTTTATAATTTAAACTTGAAATTTCGACTTTTTGTGGAAATAGTTGACTTTAAATTGCTTTGGGAATATATCGGGCTGTAACAACTTATGGTATGCATAATATTTTTCTTTATTTGTGAAGGATAAAATATTAACACTTGCTACTCCAGTTCATGAAACGTCAATTTTTAACATAAAAATTACATTCCTAATTCCTACTATTAAACTCCATGGGTCACAGACTCCTACTAGTGTCAGTTTTGTCGAAACTGATACCACCTTTTAATTTTCAAACAGAAGACTGTATGCATTCGCACAATTTTCTGAAAACAATGTACGAAAAAATAAGTATAATTTTTGAATCAGGTCGGTACGGTGCTATGAGGCCAAAAGGCAACCGCATCAGGTGGCACTGTAAGGAGGTGGTATAAGCAGCTAAATGAGGAATGAGCAAGACGCGGCCCGATTAACATTTTTGTGAGGCCCACCTAAGCTCTACTGCGTTACATTAAATATTTTGAAAAAGAAAATATTAAAGAATTTGACGAAAAAAATAATAAATTTACCAATTGAAAAAAACATAATGTGGTCAAAAAACACGAGAACATTTTTCATGCTCAAGAAAACAAACTTCTTCAGACAGAAGTAAATATTACCAGAAAATTCTAAACTTTGAATCGAGCATTTAAAATATTTTGATCTGAGGAAATTGCTTCGCAGTTTCCAGTATTTTTGTCTAGTCATTTAATATAGCACACACAAACAAGTTCCAAACAAGCACACATGGAGTTAATAGATCTACAAAACAACACCAACTTGAGGATCAAACTTCACAAAATAAGGACATTCAAAAATTCTAATAAAATAGCCTACTTGATTAGGCATGTATGCAATGCAAATCATGAAATATTTTGGACATGACCATATGCAGGATTTTCTTCAAGGTAGGGGCAACAATCATTCTGAAAGATTTATGGACAAAAAAGAAAACCTCCTGGCTGAGTAATCTGTATTTTCACCAAAAACCACAGAACTGGGGAGATCCTATTTTCAGATTAAAGTCGAAATTTAGAAAAAAGCATAATCTTAAGAGAAAAACCTTTTGAAGAACTTTAAGAAATGTCGAAATTTTGAAGAAGTGGAAATGCAGTCGAAATTTCCAAAAGTCAATTTTTATTAAAAAGGTGGTAATTTCCTGTACAAGTCGAATTCATGTAAAAAAATTGCCACTTTTAAAAATATTCTCTCAAAATCTTTATTTTATTTCAATTTTGCCATATTGTTGAAAGTTTTCAAGAAATCTTTTTCTCAAAATTTCCTAAAAATCTTGTTCTCAGATTTTTAGATTTCTATTAAAATTTCGATCTAATTTTAAAAAAATAAACAAATTTTGTAAGAAACTCTAAATCTTCAAAAAAAATTCAATTTTAAATAGAAATATCCGGAAACAGATAATATCGAATTTCGAGATAAAAGTCAAAATTTGGAAAATAGATGAATTTCGGACAAGTTGAAATTACCGGGAATCAAATTTAAAAAAATTCAGAAAAAACAAAGACTTCGAAAAATAATCATGGTATTTGAAAAATACGTTGCAATTTCCAGAAAAATATCGAACTTTCTAGAAAATGTTTCAAATTTCCAAAGAAGGTCCAATTTTAAAAGAGAAATTAGAAAAGTTGAAATTTTCAATAAATCATATTAAAAATAAAATCCTAACCTTTCTCAAAAACTCGAGAAATATTTATAATTCGAAAAAGTCAAAATGTTTAAAGGTCTATTTTTGGGAAAAGAAGCAATTTTCAGATAAAGTCGAATTTTGAGAAAGAAAATCTCCATTTTTAAAAACATTCTTCTCAAAATTTATAATTTAGTAAAGATGTTGAATTTACAAGAAATCTTTTTTTCGAAATTCCCAAAATATTTTTTGTAACATTTTTATTAACATTTCGATCTAATTTTGAGGGAAAAGTGAACATTTTAAGAACCGTAAAACCATTTGAGCTTTAATTCCTAATATTGTTGAAAAAGACAAATACAGAAAAAATAGCAAGATTTGGAAATAAATAAACCGTTCTTGGAAAAGTTCAAAAGTAGGATTTTGAAAATAAAATCGAAATTTCAAAAAAGACAAATTTTGAGGTACACGCGAATTTTGGTAAAAACTATTTGAGAAAAAGTTAAAATTTTTTTAAAAAAAAAGACGAATTTACCAGGAAAAACAAAAAACTTATAGAAATATTAAATATCGGATATTAAGACAAAAATCAAGATTTCCTAAAAAAGGCAAACTTTAGGAAACCAGTCAAAATTTCTAAAAAAAATCAGAATCTAAAAGATCGACATTTTTAGCTAAATGCTCAGAAAAATATCGGATATTGGAAAAAAAGCAAAGACCAAAGATTTTGCAAGGAAAGTCAAATTTAGAGAAAAGTCGAAATTTAAAAAGAATATTCAAAACCTCGAGAAAATTACGATATTACGAGAGAACTTTTGCAAAAAAGATATAAATTTTGAGAAAAAACGTTTAACTTAGTGAAATTTCGAAATTTTTCAGAACGAATCAGATTTTATCGAAATTTAGAAAAAGCAAATTTTAGGAACAAAAATCGAATATTTATTTTCTCTTGACTCCTCAAGTCAGAGGAAGACAGGCGCCCTATCTTATCTCAACGGGCGTCAGAAAAGGTCAAATATTGTGAAATTGTGATAAACAAATTCCAGTAATTTGGATTTAAAAGGAGCTGAAATTTACAAAGAAATTTTCTTCATAATTTTCATCCTTTCACAAAGATTCCAAAAATATATTTTTCTATCAGAAGATTGGCCGCAATTTGAGAAAAAAAAATTAATTAATTTTTTGAATTAAAAAAAGGCGAAATTTTCAGAAAAATCAAATTTTAAGAAATGACAAAGTTTCAGAAAAAAAACAACGCACTTTTAAATTCGAAATTTTGACAGACATGTTTGATTTAAGGAAGTCGAATTTTATGAATAAATGCGAAATTTCAAAAAAGAAAGACAAATTGTGTATAAAATTTGAGAAATAGATAGAAATTTCGAAAAAATCTTTCAAGGAAAGAATGAATTCTGAAGAGTTGGTAAGTCCTCCAATTGAATACATATAAATTTTCGGTTTGCTGCATGAACCAAAATAGGGCAGGGTGGGGCGCTAGGCCCCCACCGTGCCTTATTCTAGATATCCCTACGATTTTGAAAGAACTTATGTTTGGAAATAGTTAAAAGAGACCACAGGTCAGTTGCTGCGGAAAATTGGGCAAAGAAACAACTTCAAAATTCACGTTAGAGTTTGTTTAAGATTTTTTTCCATAATAATTTTCCCTCTTTTTATTTCTATTATGTATTTTAATTAGGTAATTTTTTATAGTAATTTTGTTATTTTTGTTTTGTTACTAGAAATTTAATAGTTAGTGTTAATCATCTAATCTAGTGTTCATATTTTCCAAGCGGCCCTTGTGGTTGGCCCGCTGTGAAAAAGGTTGCTCGTCCTTGAGCTAAATCAAAATGCAATTTGAGCCATTCAGTAATTAAAAATCTTTACACATCGCTTTTCTATATCGCTCTATGCGGCTCTGAGCGCTGCATGCAGCTCTTCGTTGAGTTGAGTGCAGCCCTCGTACAACTATTAATGTTTATTTATTAATTCAGAAATTTTTTAGAACTCTCGCTAAAAGTCTAAACTGAAAATTAAATAAAATGCCAATGTGTATTTTAAAAAAATTCGAAATTAAAAAACAAATACTCTATTTCTAAAAAAGTTCACAATTCTTTACGGACAAAATTTCTAATTTAAACTCGCCATTTAGCTAAAATAATTGAAAATTTAGATAAAATGGAAATTAATAGTTACAAAATTAAAAATGCTCAGAAAATTTCTCAACATTAAGAAAAAGTTGACAAAGAAGAAAAGTGGACAATCAAGTCCCAATTTCGCAAACAGTACAAGAAAAAACGAGGTCGTTTGAGGAATATTAACAAAAAAATAAATAAAAGCTGAATGCGTAAATACAAAATTTTTAGGGAAAAATTTTGAGAATAAAATTGATATTTATAAAAAAGGAAAAAAAAACTTAAAAAAGCTCGATAGCTTTTGTATAAATGTAGAGTTTTCCTCGAGATTTTCATTTTTTTCCAAAATTCTAAGTTTGCATTTTAAAGTTCTTATTATTTTCGAGAGTAAACAGAAATTTCGAAAAAAAAGGAGATTTGAAAAATATCTTTGAACTTTGGAGATCAGATAAGCGGGATCAAATAAGCGAGAACACAGTTCAAAAATTCAAGCAAGTCAAAATTTTAGGGGGAACGTAAAAATATCTACCGAAAAATTAGAATCCGGAGAAAAAATCAATATTTAGAAAAGAAAATAGGTAATAATTTATGTACCTAATACATAAAAAAGTCAACATTTCCAGAATAATATCAAATTGAAATAAAAATTGCTAAGTGTTAGTTTTCTAAATGGATACCCCCATTTTGAAGCTTTATTTTTGAGAGGTTTAAAATATTAGGAAGCTCTTTTTTATGTTGTTTAATGTATATTTCACTTCTGCTGATGAATTGGAAGTATCATTGTAATAATACAGGGTACGCAAAAAAGGTAGGTTTTTTTTTTAAATTGAACACCTGAATATTTTTGCAGATTTAACTTCATTCAGTCGTTTCGAATTAGAAATTAAATTTACTTACAATTTTAAAGGAATTTTAAGTGTAAAATCGAAAATTCGGAATTAATACGAAATTTTCGATTTCAAATTTGTAATTACAACCATTTTTTTGTAAGCGACAGTTTGAATGTTAGTCCAAAATTTTGAGTTAATGGTCAAGATTGTGGAAAGAAAAATGTATGTATTTACAGAGTTCGAATTAATAGATAATAGAGATTTATAATAAAAGATCAGAAATTTTAGAAAATTATAAATATTTTAGGAAAAAATATAAATATTTCAGGTCTGAATCGAGATTCAATATTTCAAGGAAAAATTTAGTTTAACTGAAACGAACTTATCAAAGAAAAACAGTGACGTAGTACGCGAGTCCAGAGCCCAGGTGTTTACCTTCTACCGTGCTTTCCAAAACTAAGAATAAATTCTATAAAACCGCCAACAAACACATTTCAAAAAAAAAAGCGCAACACCTCGATTTTTATTTCTAAATTGTCACTTAAACATGTATTTTTCAATCCCGTACTTCTTTCCTCCTAAGGGCTAGCAACCCCAGCTTAAAAAATCCAAATAACAAAGTACCCCTTGCGCTACCTAACCTAACCTAACCTAAACTAATCCAATAGAACTTTATCTGCTGAATGCAACAAAGAAAATGTTTTTTTTTAATCGGTTTATAAATAACGGAGATATTTGCCAAAAAGTTAGCATGTTGGTGATATTCCGCCGCATATGTTTGCTTCGCAGTGGACGTTAAGCTGCGCTCATGGACGAGTTTGCGTCAAAATATCAGCATATCAGTGGCATGTCGTGACTTTTATAAATAAGGAAGCTGACCGGACACCCTTTTAAAAAATTAATTACAATTTGGTTTTCAACTAATTACATTTTGAATGCATTTGCAAGCAAAAAGTAATATCTCTTTTTCGTGTTTCGATTAGCTGAAATATCGATTTAAAATCGCAACAAAATTCACAACAAAATTCAAATTTGAAAATGATTGAAATGCCGGAACAAATTAAAAGTGTTAAATCTAAATCCAAATATTTCTCCAAATTCGCTTTAAAGAAATCCAGACTTTTCAATTTGAAGTTAAACTTTGAATATTATTTCTTTAATTTTCAGTTTGATTTTTGGAATATTTTATTTTTAAAATTTTTCTCTTTAAATTTGGAATTTTACTCAAAATTTTGAATTAAAATAGAACAAAGATTCTAAGATGAAACTCATAATTTATGTTAAAAAATTACAAAAATCCTTTTTTCACGGAATGAAACTTAAGCAAGAATGTAATTTTTTCCTGAAATTTTCTTTGAAATTTCGACATTTAAAGAAAATCTAAATTTTAAGAAAATGTAAATTTATTTTTCGATAAAGTCGAAATTTAGAAAAAAAAACAAATTATCATAAGGGTCTACCATGAAGAACAAATTATCATAGTCGGAATTTCTAAAAAAAGGCCAAAATTCCAAAAGAAGTCAAAATTTCTAAAACGTTCTAAATCAGAAAAAGTTGAAATTTTGCAAAAACGGCGCAAGTTCAAAGTCACAATTCCGAAAAGTCCATATTTGTAAAAAAAAGTGTCAATTTTTTAAAAAAGTTGTTGAAATTTCTAATTTTAAAAAAGTCCAAATTTTCAACAAAATCGATAATTTTTCAGTTAATATTTCAAATAATCGAAATATTCCATCAAAAGTTAAAACATTGAAAAATTTGATTTTTTTTAAAGTCTTTTAAGAGAGACCTAAATTTTGAAAAAAACCGAATTTTAAAATTCGGTTTTTTTTTTAAAAAAGGTCCAAATTTTCATCATATTAAAAGATTTTAAGAAAGAGTCAACATTTTTAAAAAAATCAAAATCTTGGAAAAAAATCGAAGTTTCCAATCAAAAAAGTCGACATTATGAAAGGAAGTCAAAATTTTTTAAAAAAGAAATGTCTACATTGGTAAAAACATCGATTTTTTTTAGTTCAAATATTCAACAAGAGTGAAATTTTTGAAGAAAGTTAAAAATAAATCGAAATTTCGAGGAAAATTTGGAATTTGAAGAAAAATTTGAGAAAAGGTCAAATTTTTGACATTTTAGTTTTTCTAAAAAAAACCCAATTTTCAAAAAATCAGTAATTTCAAAATTGCAGAAAAAGTTGAATTTTGGAAAAACGTAGACATTTTTAAAAAGTGGTTAAAGCGTCATGAAGAAAACTATATTTAAAAAAAAATCAAACCTTCAAAAACGTCGAATTCTACAACGTATAAAAGGACAATTTTGGAAAGGAAAATTTGAAATGTTCCGCAAAAATTTCCAGTCAGAATTTCAAAATTAAAGTAGACATTTTGGTTAGTTTCAGCTTTTTGGTCTTAATTTTTAAGAAAGTCGAAATTTTTAGTAAAACGTAAAAAGGTATTTTTGTATATTGTTGAGGAAAATTTGATATTTTGAAAAATCTTGAATTTTTGTTTGAATTGAAAAGGCCTAAATTTTAAAAATGAAAATATCTACACTATATGTCAAAACTAGTGAAACGGTTGAAATTCTGATAAACAAAGCCTAGTCCGAGGTTAAAGCTGATTAGAAGGCAAATTGAAATTTCAAAAAAAAAAGAATCGATTTCGAAATTTCAAATTTAGACGCAAGTAGAAGTCGAAATTGAATTTTTGGGTATGATTTCAAAAAAGTTTTTGGAATAACAATTTAAAAAATAAGAAAAAAAATCGCATTATAAATCGAAATTTTAACAAATGAAATTCTAAATTATAGGTTAAAAATGAATTTCGATAAAAATATTAGATTAGGTATGTTTGGGTTTTTTTTTTGTTTTAGCATATTCTTTGCGACTTCATAAAATTTCAAAGTTTATGTTGAAAAATGCGAAATTTGTTTAAAGTTTGTTCAGCTTTGAAATTTTGATCTTGATCAGGAAACTAACAGATATTAAAAATATTAGTTTCTAGTCGGAATTTCGAGATTAAAGCTGCAATTTTAAGGTAAAACTAGCAAGTTTTAAGAAAGTCAAATTTTATAAAAACTGCAAATTTTAAAATGTAACTTTTCAAAAAAAATGTTTGATTCTCTTTCGGCTTTTATCTAAAAGATCCAAAGTAGACATTTCAGCAAAAGCACCTATAAATATTTCAAATTTTTCTAAAATTTAGGCCCAAGAAATAAAAGTATTAAGTAATTGTATATAGGGTAGGACCATAAGTAATGGTACATAGAGCAAGAGTAGATTTTTCGTATAAAAATAACGTGACTTAGCCACATTTACCTTATACTAAAAGTTGATATTAACAGAGATACAGGGTGTCAAAGTTGAAAAAGAAATTGTGATTTTTTCGCATAACTGATGAACACATTTCACTATAGAGAAGAAATTTGTCATAGGGGGGTTTCTTTGGTCAAGAAATTTTAATTTGCTAACAGATTGTCAGTAACTCATAGGGGGCGCCACCTGCGCTACCTTGTATCATTCTAAGGCATCATAACTTTTTTGTGACTTCATGTACACTTATTTTAAAGAGATATTTTTATTGACCTACATTTTCTACGTAAAAAAGGTATACTTTCTAAATGTTGATACAAGCAACCGTTTTCAAGTTATTTGCCTTCAAAGTTTGCCGTACGTTTATTTTAAGTTGGGTAAATGTGAATTTTTCGCAGTAGGTTTCAAAATAAAAATAATAAAAGTTACTCCAAAATAGTTTATATCAAATATTACTCCACTAGCATTATTGTTACACATATTTTTTAAATTTCTAAAGCAAATTTAAATAAAATACCAAAACAAAATTTATTTTCAAAAATAAGTATGTTGGAAAGGACCTTTTTCATGTAAAGGGATTGTAAAAAATTAAAAATCTGGCTATCTTTTATTGAAATTTATCTCCAAATATCTGCTTTGACCACCCAGACTGCTAAAATTTTCTTGTGCAGACTCAGAGATCATATCTGACATCTCTATGTTAGAAAATAAATTACGTCTTAATTTTTTGGATTTTCTTTATTGAGATTTTCCAAATTTAGGTAATAGTATTATTAGCAAAGTAATATTTGACATAAATTAATTTCAAAGCTGTCTTATGATTACTTTTTTTTTCAAGTCTACTTCGACAATTTAATGTCTTAGTAATTTAAAACCAAGGCACGTCAAGCTTTAAAGGCAAATATCTTAGAAACGGTTGCTCGTATCAACTTTTAGAAAGTACGCCTTTTTTATGTAAAAAAAATATGGGGAAATAAAATAACCCATTTAAAATTAATATGCGTGGGTGTACAAAAAAGTTATGATGATTTAGAATGATGCAGGAGAGCGTAGGTAGCGCCCCCTATCAGCTATTGGTAATATGTTAGCAAATTAGAGTTTGTCGACTTAAGAAACTCCCTTGTGCCAAATGTCATGCCTATAGTAAAATTCATTCCATAATTATAAGAAAAAATCGAAATTTTTTTTTCAACTTTGACACCCTGTATCTCTGTTGATATCAACTTTTGGTATAAGGTAAATGTAGCTAAATCACATTATTTTTATTCGAAAAATCCATCCATTGCTTTGTGTACCATTACTTATGGTCCACGCTGTATGTAACTTAAAAAATCATCGTAATCAAAAATGTCATACTTAAATTTGCCGCTTCAAAGCTCCTCCAGAGTGGCCCTCGACTAGCATTTCTTTAATAGTAACTATTATAAACATGTTTTAAATGAATATTTTACAACAAGTTATAAATCTAATTTGTTTTTGCATTAATGAAAAAAAAATATTATTGCCAAAATATTACCTAATCAAGCCCCACCCCATTACAAAAAGCTTTCAAGCGCCACTAATATCGATAACGATTTAGACAAAAACAAATGTAAAATCGCGAACAGTACGGAACATTTTGAAAAGAAATGGGTAAAAGTGTTATAAGGAAAACTTACACTCGAGCCATATTTTTTGTGGGACCATTACAAATGTTTTTTTTTAATTTATGAAGGGGAACAATTATTAACAATGATTTTTTGTGATGGCTTCAATTTTCACCTAGAACATTTTGAAATAACTGCGTTTAAGAAAATAAATTTAACTATAAAACACTATTTTCTATTCCTAACTTTAATTATTTTGTACTTTGGCGTTCAACAGATCGGTTAGTAAAGTTTGCAATAATGTATATAAAATGGTCAACAAATCTACTAAACCTACTTCTTTTTTATCAGTGACACTCTTCTAGTTACTTAAACAATGCTAACCTTTATCAAAGAAGCAAACTTCAACGTTAGCGGTTTTAGGTCTGCTGGAGATGGTCTGGCGCCCTCATCAGGGGGAGACGATGGTATCGTCGGTGGGCCAAGAACTCCCCAACAAGTTGCAGCCCAAAAAAGACTTCAACAGACCCAAGCGCAAGTAGACGAAGTGGTCGACATTATGAAAACAAATGTAGAAAAAGTTTTGGAAAGAGATCAGAAATTATCGGAACTTGATGATCGAGCAGGTACTGCATTGTTATAAATGCATATTCCGATCAGTTCTTTCCTTTAATTTTCTATTGTATTTATAAATTTTAGATGCCCTGCAACAAGGAGCTTCACAATTTGAGCAACAAGCAGGCAAATTAAAACGAAAATTTTGGCTACAAAATCTTAAGGTAAGACTAAATGATTAATTAATAATATTGAAACACTTACAGATTAAAAATTTAATAGTTATCATACCAAAACGTATTAAAGTGATGAAATAAAAATAACTACCTCACTAAATACATATACAGTGTGTTCCACTGGACGTGGATAACATGAGTATTAATGGAGATAGAAAATAGGTTAAATGGGAAAAGTATTGGGTTGGCAAGAAAGTAATTTCGGTTTTGTGGTATGAAAAAAAAAACACATTTTTTTAATACAAAGAATAGACTTTAATCAGTTGTATATTTTCCATTTTGTTCAATGACCTTTTGCCATCTTTCTTGCAGCTTCATGATTCCGCGCTCATAGAATTTCTGATCCTTCCCAGAAAAAACTGAACCAAGTGCGATTTAAGGTCATCATTTGGAAAATTTTTACCGTTCATAGAGTATTGCAAACTACAAGATAATCAGATGCTGCTAGGTCAGGGCTGTATGGGGGATGCGACATCACTTCCCAACCAAGCTCCAATAATTTTCCACGAGTTACTAAAGATGTGTGAGGCCTAGCATTGACCTGGTGGAACACAATTCCTTTCCGATTTGCCAATTCTGGCCTTTTTTCTTTGATTGCTTCATCCAGTTTCATTAGCTGTTGGCAGTACACATCTGAATCGATTGTCTGGTTCCTTGGAAGCAGCTCAAAATACACAACACTTTTAAAGTCTCACCAAATCGACGGCATGATCTTTTTTTGATGCAATTCAGCTTTTGATGTGGTTTGTCCTGGTTCATCGCGCTTGGACCATGATCGTTTTCGAATGACGTTACTGTAGGTGACCCATGTTTCATCATCAGTAATGGTTCTTTTTAAGATGGGATAATTTTTATTGCGCCTAAGATGCGTATCGCAAATATTGATTCGTTATGTCAAATGAATATCTTTCAATTTATGCGAAACCCAAAATCGAGCTTTTTAACGAGTCCAAGACATTGTAAGTTATTCTCAATAGTTGTGTGTGATACATTTAACCTCACCGAAATCTCTCAAATGACGATCCTTTTTAATAATGGCATTATTGAATTATTATCAACTTTAGTAGGTCGACTAGAACTTGGGTCACCTTTGAGTGAAAAAATCTCCAGAACTGAATTTCTTAAATCAATTTTGAAAAGTGCGTTCCGTTATGCAATTACCACCATAAACTTCACATATTTCTACTATGATGAGCCTCTGCAGCCTTCCGTCCTTTACAGAAATAAAAAAGTAAAATATGCCGAAAATGTTCCTTTTTGTACTCCATGTTATAATTGATCCTCAACTATCAGCTACAAATAAAATCTCTTACCAAGTGCTTCAAACTGAACATCGATCTGTCTGATATTAAATGTCAAAACCTAAAGAACATTACTCCCACAGAATTCATTGAAACAAATTTAAATAACGCTGTCTATGTCAAAAAAAATGAAATTAGTTTCTTGCCAACCCAGTTGCATCGTTAAACTTGAAATTTTAAATTTCGATTGAGTCGATGATTTGGCCAATTTTGGATTGTAGAGGTTGAAATACATTTTTTGGCAGAAATTGGTAAAAATCTAAACTTCACTCGATCTTTAACAGAAATCTTGGAAAAAGTGAAATTTT
The DNA here is from genome assembly GCA_028583605.1 of Dastarcus helophoroides. Taxonomy (NCBI): domain Eukaryota; kingdom Metazoa; phylum Arthropoda; class Insecta; order Coleoptera; family Bothrideridae; genus Dastarcus; species Dastarcus helophoroides. Next base: position 31,998,425 of record CM053334.1, read on the forward strand.
TGAAAAACTCTAAAAATTTTAAGCGCATAAGTTAAATGTTTACTCTAAATTTTTAGTAAAGTAGTGACATTTGAAAAGAAAAATCAAAAAAAGAATATTCTCGAAATCTTAGAATTAATGTCAAATTATTTGGAAAACTCTAAAATTTGAATAATTTCAATGCTACATTTCATAGAGAACACTTAAATGAAGGCGTTTCCGCAAATATAAACATAGTTTGATGTAAGAATTAGATCAAGGTAGCAATTTTGATTTTAAATTAAAATAAAATTTTAAAAAGAATGACAATTTTCATTTAAACTGAAAATTTCACGAAGAATATAAAATTTTCTAAAAAGAAACTCAATTGTTGTAAAGCATTTTTTTTTAATTTGTTGTTTCAAAAGGTTGGCAAGAATTAAAATTTTGTAATTTTGAAAGAAGTTGAAATTTAAAACAAATAAATCTATGTTTATGGACTTACGCATCGGATTGTATTCGACATTTAAAATGTTTAGCTACCAAACAAAAAAAACATTAAAGTATTTTATCGCTTTTTTTAGAGAAAAATTAACTATGTTTTATTTTACAGATGATGATAATAATGGGTGTTATTGGATTGGTCATTTTAATCATAATTATCAGTAAGTACAATTTTGATTTTGATTTCTTTAACTTATAACCTGTTGATAAAGACACTACTTAAATATTTTGACAATATTATTCAGATTTTAAGATGCAATTAACTAAACTGAGCGAAAAAGTGAATATTATCTAGTACTAAAAAACTTAAATTTTTTTGTTTCCTTTAGTGAACTTCATGTAAGCTGAAAAAAGCTACGAAATTCGGCGTAAATTCGGTAATTAAAAACTATGTTTGATGTCAGAACGCTTCTGTCTGTCTTTCTGTCATAGAAAAACCCATCACCTCAAAAGAATGGTCTTCCCGAAAATCATCCAACCTTTCAAGTAGTTAGTTTTCATGATTTCTCTTTCGATTTTTATTATTATTTAAAGTCCAAAGCAGAATTGTTTGCTTCACATAGAAAAAGAATAAATAAAATGTATTTTCTATTGTCCTTTGTCCCAATTGAAGTCAAAAAATAAAATAGATAGTTTAAATTAAGCGAAGCTAATTTGTCAATTTAAATATATTTATACGTACACGATTTTGTTTTTCACAAAGTAAGATTATTTTTATCAATTCTTAAACAATTTCTTACTTGTGAATTTGCTAAAAGTAAATGCTGAGGGTAAAGTTGTAAATTTTTAATATGTGTATTAAATACATAAAAGAATATTGACAAAATTAAAAGCAATTGTGGTTTGGGCACCAGTTTTATATCTTTACATTAAAATATGCTATGCATGTATTTATAAATGAGTATTTTTCGACATAAAACGCATGGTATGATACTTTTTAATGCATGCAGCATGCCGAAGGCTTTTCAAGGATGAAAAATATGCGAAAATTTTGGCAAACAATATATTATGCAGGGTGGAAACTTTAACTGGAATAAATTCAATTAAACCGAACCAACATTTTATAGACAAAATCTCGCCTTCGCCTGCGTAAAAGAATAAACAGAATTTTTGGGTCACGTTTTTTGTCTAAATTCCGACTTAATCAAAGAATTCGATTTTTAAAAATTTCGAATTATTTTAAAAATTCAGACATTTTAAACTTCTCCTTATTTCAAAATATCGACATTTTCTCACTGGATTCCCAAATTTTCGAACACTTTCTCTAAATTTTGACTTAAGTTTTGAGTTTTTTTGAAGTTTTTCCAAATTTTTGCCTTTTTTTATAAATATATTTTGATTTTTTCGAAAACATTTTTGATAATTTTTGTCTGTGTTATTAAAAATGTTCTTCCTTGAATATTGCAACTTTTTTAAAAATTTCCTTTTCATAATTTCAAAATTTTTTAACCTTATCTTGAAGATTTGAATTTTTTAGCAAATATTGACTTTTTTAAAATTGTTGACCTTATTTTTGAAGAGTTTGACCTTTTCTTAAAATTCCCGTCTTGTTATTGAAAATGTATGGATTTTTTTTCAATTTTGACTCGAAATTTCTTTTCAAAATCCGTCCTTTTTTTTGAAAATCCGACAGTTATTAAATTCGAATTTTTTAAAACATTACAACATTACTTTTTACAAAAGAAATCTTTAATTTTTTCCATTCGATTTTTTTTTTTAATTTTGGCTTATCCTCAAAATTTTGACTCTCTGAAAATAACATTTTTTTTATTTTGATTTTTATTGAACATTTTGACTTTTTTGAACATTTCGACTTTATATATTTTGAAAATTTCGAATTTGCAAATTTTCACTTTTGCTTAACTTCCACTGTTCTAAATTTTAACTTATTTTGTAAATTTAAACCCTTTTACCCTTTTTTGAATATTATGATCTTTTTTAGAAAATTAGAATTTTTTTCCAAATAATGATTTTTTTCTATAAATTTTATTATGTTAAAATACTGTTTCTATTCACATTGAAGACATCTACTTTTTTTTTTTTTAAATGTTCACCTTTAAAAACTGAAATACAAATCTTCTTCCCTGAAACCAAGAAAGATTAAAACAATCAACAAAGGAGCAACCTTTGTTGTGTTTTTTAATCTTTCTTGGTCTTAGGGCACAAAATTTGTATTTCAATTTTTGAAGATAACCAAGTACCATTCCGTATCACAAAAATGTTCATGTTTGTTTAAAGTATTTCTCAAAGCTTTGACTAGTTTTAGAAAATTTAGACGTTTTTTTTTCAAAATTTTGACTTTTTCTCCAAGTTTTGATTTTTACTGTAGTAAATTGGACCTTTATCTGAAAAATTATATTTTTTTTGAAAATTTTTACTTTCTGCAAAATTGCGATTTTTGAACTTTTATTCAAACACTTCAAGCTTTTTTCGTCATATTTCGTTTTTTTTTTCCAAAGTTATGACTTTCTTCAGAATTGAAACCTCTTTAAAATTTCTACCTTTTTTCAAATTTTCGACTTTTTGTGAAAATTTCGACCTTTATTGAAACATTTTAAAAAATGTTAATTTTTGCTTGAAATTATAATTTTTGTAACTTCGATTTCTTGTAAAATTGGCTTGTTCTTGAAAAATTACATATTTTTGAAGAATCTGACTTTCTAAATTAAGTATTTATAAAATTTTAAACGAATTAAATAAAACGAATTCCAGACTTAGTTTAAAATTCGATCACATTTTTAAAAGAAGTATTTTCCAAATTTTAACTGAAACTTTTCAAAACAAAAGTCGAAATTTGGAAGAATTTCCGAGTTAAAATCTAAATAGGAATTAAAAAATTAGCACAAAACAAAATTTTGTTTTTAGTTTAAAAATTTGAATTTCTGTTTCTCAAAATTTGGAGTTCAAAGGCGAAATCTGTAAATGATGCCAAATTTTTGAGATGAAACTTCAAAATATCCGAAAAAAAAATATCTCAATATTTCGATCCAAATACCAGAAATGCTGAATTAAAGCTAAAATTTTGAGTTTATAATTTAAATGTTTAGAAGTTTATACTAAAAGGCAAAATAAGCACTGATCACCTGCAAAAATTTTGATAAATTCGTGTAGAAACACAATCCTTAAGGATGTCAGATGTTAACACTTATAGGCCACTTTAAATATATTTGGGAGTATTATTTATTGCATACATTTTAGGTGGTTTTTAATGCCCATTTTTACCACCTTAGAGGCTTAAATTTTGAAAAATTCTCTTATTTCTCACGTACATATTACGGCGAACTCTTGTGTGAAATTTCGTGATCCTAGATCAACCAGTTTAGGCTGGTTGTCTGTCATTCACAAGTAGATTCCTAATTTTATTTCTGGTTTATCACATTTTAGGATGATTTTTGCATTTTGCCACTGCCGGAAGAAAACTAATCTCCAACTTTTTTTTTCTAAATTAAATAATACTTCTTATAATACTTTAGTGAAAAACCTTTTTAAGACCATGGCAGTTCCCTATTAGTTTTGCGATTATCAAAAGCAAAAGTGTAAAAAAAATTAAAAATATAAAATTTTAAACAAAGATTCAACTCTATGCATGTTGGTAAATTTAAAGCCGATACCATACCATTCATTTTATTCGTTACTGTTTAAGCGGAGGTTTAAAACATTTAGATACATAATTTACAAAAATTTAAAAATAAATGTTACCATTGGTTTGAACTTTCTCAACATATTTGGTACCTCGTTTCCATAAAAGCTTTTAAAAATTGCATGTTTTGAACTATTTTTCTTATTTTTGTTTTTGATAATTGCAAAAGTAGAAAATAAATTGTAATACTTTTAAAAAGATCTGTTTAATGAGTGACCACAAAACGATTATAGTTCTCGCCCCTCTGTAGTGAGGAACATAGAAACCAGCCAAGAGTGTGCCCAATTTAAAGAAAAATGAACCTGATTTAAGAATTTTTCCAGTACATTTTTTGTTTAGTTATTACTGCAGTTAAAGTTTTCACTTCTATACGCAGATGTTTCTATTTTTAATGAGCAACCAATTATATTTTTCTTTATCTATTCTCCAGTAACAGTTAAACTGCAAAGTCAGAATTTTCGCGTTTAATTGTAAGCGTAGGTGGTAACATTTTCAAACTTTTTAAGTCATCTTTGTAATTTTTTTACAGTACGCATTTCTACATTAAAAAAAGAAAAACTACTATTTATAAATACATTACTATATACACCAAAAATCATAATGCTCGTTGAAAAAAAAAGGAAGGTTTAGCTTATTTTAGCATATGAAAGTATTATAAAATCATTAACACCAAATGTTGCCAGATAAATATTATTATAATTCATCATCAACTTATAAAAGACAACAGCCTGTTATAAATTATAATAATATCAATGTGGCAGTGTTTTTCCACTCAGTTATATTCTGTAAACGAAGAAATCTTATAAGTTGTAAAATAGTATGCAGATATTTCAATGTAAAATTATTTGAATGTCATAGAATAATTTAATTTAAATTGGAATAGAATATCATACGTAACTACTTCCCATGGGATATATTTTTGTTTTTAAATAGACAATGACATATCTATGGTACTGGAATGTTTCAGCTAATTAGTCGAAATTTCGTTTGAAAGTACTGCCAATATACATAAAACAAAAATACATCACCTAATAAAGATGTAGTTATGAACTAAGTGATGGAAATTTAACCAACCAATAAAATCCTAATATTCTGACTGTAAAAGGTTAATTTAATATGATGTATGTATTGGTTGATTCAAATTTGCCAACGCGAAATGGTTTATGTAATAGCAAAAAATAATGCAATTTGAACTCGATAAATTGCTAAAACTCATATAGATTATTTTATTTTATACTGTGTTAACATTTTATAAGATGTATATAGCTAAATGATTAAAATTTTAGTGAAAACTGCTTTTAGAAATTTATCAGATTGTGAAATCTAATTCGTTTATTGGTTGTAGAATTTTTTATTTAATTGGAGATACATAATTGTGTAAATTTAAAAATTAATTGGTATTTAAATAAAACTATGTGGCACTAACTAATCGACTATTTCACTCACCCTTGTTTTCATCGAAGACCATCAAGCGGGATCTGATAAGGTAAAAATGAAATATGCATGAGTTTTGACAATATCGAAGGATATTCTGAGAAAACAGCGAACACAACAATTCACACTTGTTCAATAACATTTGAATACTTTTTTTGCATGGCTACACATTTTTGCATTTAACACTACTTATAAAGTAAAAATTCATTGTCACACAACACACAAATCGAAAATTTACTTTATAAGAAGATACATTTTCTCATACATTTTTCACGCCATATTCTTGAAAGACAGACAGGAATTTATACAAAAACAACACAACAGATTATCAAAAAAATACATTATTTCCCTACTTATGTTTAAACCCATGGTTTATTGTAATGTAAATGCATTTGATTATTTATTATCTTTGTTATATTATGTTTCTTATTTCTATGTTCCATACAACTTGAAAATGTCTTCCATTTAGATAAAGCAACTTTTCTAACTCCGTTTCAAGCAGCCGATTAAGGAGAGGCTGGGATGGATAGTATACATTTTTCAATTTTCAGTTTTAATTCTTTTTCAACAATTTCGATTGGGGTGGCCACCCATACTTTCTAATAAAGTATTGTACGTTATTCCTGGCAATTGCACTTTATACTTTATGAGAGTAATAAAGCAGGCGAAATTACTTTATTTCACATTAGTTTGCTTTTCTTAGGGAAATCAGAAAGGCAAAAAAGATCATCGGCTACTCAACTGAACGCAGTGCTCTTCTTTGAATGTAACCCTAATCTTATCATAGAGTAAATATAAACTAGAGACGACAATAAACAAACTTTCGTATCGTTGTTGTTGGAGTGAGAGGGAAGATGTTTATCAACAGGAATTTTGACAGACAAACAATGTTTTTTTGCAATTTTCTCGTTCATTCCAGCTTTGATGAGATTAAATCTAGTGTACATTATGCAGCCAGTGGCGGCTGGTGCTAAGGTTTGCAGGTTTGCACAACCGCCAAAAAACTAACCCTGGGATAAAAACAAAGTAATTTTTATTCATTGTCATAATAAATAACGCATTTACCATTACCAAACAACCAAACATACTACCGACTATAACAAACTCCCCTGGTTCGTTCCTGTTTGATAGATATCATAGAGAATTGTGTTTTACCTATAATCAATATTATGTAATTTGGTTTGCAGAGTTTGCACGCTAGATTGCAACTTTTGTGTTACATGTACGCATCTGCGCGTTAGCTAATATTTTGGTTGGTTTAAGCATATATGTAATACTTCTATATGGCGTGTTTTGTACCTTCGGTTCATATATGTAATACTTCTATATGGCCAGCTCCCTATTCTCTTCACGAGTTTGTTCCAACCAAATCCGATAAAGATGGAACATGGATAAATGGCGAGTATTGCGCATGAATTGAATGAAATGAACCAATCGCTACGCGCGGGTTAAACGGGTGTTTATGTTTGGCCGTGCACAGCTGACTTTGGTCATGCATAAATGATTTGTAACACCTGCGCATTGCGACTCATTAATTCATGTGAAGGTCAGCGAGAAAGAGAAGTCTTTCCCATAAGAAACGAGGAACTGGCCATATAGAAGTATTACATATATGCTTCGATTGTCTTCAAAAGGCGCGATGGATATATATGTTTGTCTTTTTGGAGGACAGAATTTATTAACCAATCCAGCTTCTCGTCAGTTATCTTTGTTGTCATTCATTTATTAGTGTTCCCGCCCATCTTGTCATCTGTTCCCGCTATAAATGAATGAATCGTTGATTGAAATCAACGAATGAAGCTTGTCCTCCAAAGAGTACGACATATACTTTCATCTCACCTTTTTGACAACGCATTTTGTAGTGGCGATTATACACAACACGCCCTATAGAAGTATTACATATATGGGTTTAAGTACGCGCCCATAAGCAGCATTGGGTTGTACGCATGACATTATAACTAAAGTTTAGTTACAGTGTCATGGGTTGTACGTAGCACTGCAAACCATAATGTATTGACCAAGAATACCCGACTTAAATCAAAGAGTTATCGATAAAATTGAAACTGGTAAATATCGTCGTATGGATTTCCCCTTATAATAAGTTAGTTTTTGTTGTAAATAAACAAGACGAACACTTTAACAGTTAATATAATTTCGGCTCATTTTCTGTAGGTGTTTCTTTGCAACCTCCAATTTTTTTAGCCCTAGCCGCCACTGTGCAGCATAGTGATTAGAAGTAGTTCATAGCATTAATTGTTGGTAAAAAGACTTATTTTTAAAATAATTTGTATACTTCAAAGAGAAGCGTGTTTAACATCGTTTATTGAGTAGGGTTCAGGGTCGTCTTCACCTCGAACGCTTTTCTAAAATTGCCTATTACAATTAGCCTACTAGTAAAAAAATTGATGCTGGATAGGAAAAATGCTATATCCAACCAAAAAAAGGGCAATGTTAGTAACAGTTTTCTTTTTATACAATGAGGTCCAAAATTAATGCATAAATTCATTATTTACGTAATTTAAAATTTATGACCAAGTCTATTTTGAATTCTAAAATGAAACTTTTTCCTTTTCTCTTCAACCTACTTGAAGTGACAGTTACCCCTTTGAAATGTTTAAATTGAACGACGAGTGTGCTTGATAGATCTTTTGGAAGGGATTTTAATTATCTATCCAGCAAAGGGTTTTTTGAATTTTATTAATATTCGTTGAGAAAATTAAATCTGAAAATTTTAAAATGTATCTAAATTATGCCCATGAACCAAATATATGTCAAATCTGACTTTTCTAATTGATTTTGTGTCATACTTATTACACTTAGAATATATTCTTTTTTTCTGATACGCGGATGACAAAATATCTAACGCGAAGGAAGAAGTAAAAAGGATTTTATTTTTACATATCAGAAAAAATTATACTTTTACAATTTTTAAATCTAAAATCACGTTTTTTTAAGTATAATTTGATAACGCCACCTTCCAACCCCCCTGAGGTGACAGCTACCATTTAAAATTTTTAAATAGAACGAGGACGATTACTATAGCTCATGTGAAAGAATTTTCAATTCTCTATCCATAAATATAAGATTTTCCGAATTTCTATAATTTTTTTATTGAAAAATATTAATTTTTTCCTGATATGTAAAAAAGAAACTTATATTTACTTTTTTTGTGGGTATTTTGCCACTTAGATATCGGAAAAAAATTAAATAAAATAATTATGATGACACAGAATCAATCAGAAAAGTCAGCCAATGCTCCAAAATTTATTATATAAATCTTTGCCAAGTTGCTGAAAAACAATAAATTAGATTTGCAACAAAAACGTCTGATCTATTCAAAATGGTAATATGCTTCAGTATTAGATATTAGTTACATTAGGCAATATCAATTTAGAAATCTTTGATTTATTAGAAAATCATTTATACGATGACTATCAGGACAATAATTATGGATTTAATTTATTAAAATTATTTTTGGAAAAATGTTTTATTTTAAGAATATTTCAAGATGTTAAACAGATGAGTTTTTAATAATATAGAGATAGGACTCTATTAACAAAGTTCTGATTGATTTTAATAAGCTATTCTATTGGGCCAGTCAGGTACTGTACAATGTTTTGATTGAGAGAGTGTACCCGCACGATATGTTGCCGACAACATCGACAACATCTTTGATTCTGCATAGTGCTTGGATCTATTTGGATTCATTATTATTAAATTAGAATGTCATCAGAAGTTATTTTGTAAACTAGAGAGAAGACTATCCAACAATTTTGCAAAATTTATTAATGCCCAACATTGAACTTGATTGATATTGCCCGAAAGTTATGGCATTTGCCGTTTGATGCCATATTTGCCATTTTTGACATTTTTCAAGTTATTTTGCCATTTTTGGTGCTATTGCGATTTTTTTTGCCTTATATTTAAAAAAGGAAAGACATAAAAAAAAGATTTTAATTGCATCAATTAAAATTTTATAATAATTATAATTCTCATAACTTATCTTTATTTGATTATTAAGTCTTCTATCTGTTTAATTAACCATGGTGTAGACTGAATTTGCTTCAAGGGAAGGCATTGCATTCCCAAAAATCGATAAACCAAAAAAAACATAATTTGTAAAAAACTTTGCGGTTGGGTATTTGTAAACATTTAACTACATTATATTTTCATTTAATTACATGAACTGGGGGTAGACAAATAACTAAACAGAAAATATATTTTAAAATAGAAATCGAAACTTTCCGAATATTTAAAATAATTTCGAAATTTTAAAAACAAAAATTCACAATTTCCAAAAAGTCGAATTTTGTGAAAAAAACAACATTTGAAAAAAAGCATTTTACCTTATTCACATTTTGACAATCTTGAAATTTACGAGAAATCTTTCTCGGAATATTCAAATTTTGATAACAATTTTGAAAAAATAAACGATTTTCAAGAAGGTGTTATTTAAAGAAAAAATCTAATTTTGAGTTTAAATTTCCATAAACATAATTTTGAAGCACAAGTCAAAATTTCGAAAATTAGACGAATTATGTAAACCAAGCTTAAACTCCCTACAAAATAAAATTTCAAAGAAATTTTCAGAAAAAGCTAAATACTAATAAAAATAATTTTAAAAAATAATCTGCAGTCGAAAATTTATAAAAAAAGAGTGACATTTCCAAAAAGAAAACCAATTTTGGGATTTTTTTTTAAATCACAATTAAACAAAATATTTCGGAAAGATCGAAACGCCTCAAAAATTCAAATATCACAATTTCTAAAAGTCAAATGTTGTGAAAAAAAAGTTGCAAGTTTCACGAGAAGTTGAATTTTGAAAAATAAGTTGTAATTTCATACAATATTTTTTCTCGGAGAAAATCTAAACTTCAGAAAGATCGAATTTTGAAATTACAATCTAAAATCTCGAGAATAATGCGAATCTTGATCCGCGAACTGAAATTTCTAGAAAGTCAAATTTAAAAAGGTCAAAGTTTTCAGAAAAAAAAAAACATATATTAAGGAAATGACGAAATTTTGAAAAGGAGCAAATTTTGGAAGAAAAGCTGAAAAAGTATAATTTTAAGAATAAAGTCGAAATTTATAGAAATACGCTTTTTTAGAAAAAGGCGAGTTTTGGGAAAAAGACTTATTTTACGAGAAGATAGTTCGAGGAAGAACTAAATATGGAATTTGTGTTAAAAATTTGAATCTTATGAAATGAGTAAAAATTTCTATTAAGTAAAATTCGAAAAAAGTTTGAACCTTTATAAAAGGCCAAATATTGAAAATATAATGAAATTTCAAGGAGAAATCGTAATACCAAGAAAAAGAGAAAACGTCGAAAAAAGGTCACCTTTTCCAAAAAAAGATTATTAAAAGTAATTAAGAAAAAAACGTCGATTGAAGTCGAAAAAAAGACTTATTTTTGAGAAAAATAGTCGACATTTCGAAGAATGGTAACATTTAAAAATCAATGGATATTTGGATTTGTCAAATTTTTTCAGAATTTATTTAAGTCTGTGAATAAAATTGTTTGCAATTTTTATCTTTTTAGAAAAATTTATTTTTAAAAAATAGGAAAGTTCTCAAACAAATATTGTTCGCAAAATTTTGATAAAATACAAATTTTGATAAGTAAGTTGAAATATGAGGAAAGCTCTGTTTAAAAAAAACGAAGTTTTCAAAAAAAAGATAATTCAAAAATAAAAACAACAAATTTTGAGACAAAAATGTAACATTTTTAGAAAATGTTATTTTTCCAAGAAAAATCTAAAAAATCACAATTACGAAAACGGCAAATATAGAGAAAGAGGGAAATTTTGGAATGAAATAAATCTAAGCGAAAAATTTAAAATTTTGAGAAAAAGACGAATTTCAAGGAAATACTAAGGTTTTTAAATCTGGAAAAAGATAAAAATCAACATTTGACGAAAAAGGCAAAAAATTACTAAAAATTTACAAAAAGTGAGGTTTTAAAAACCCAGTGTTAAGAAATACAACAGAATTTCGAAAAAAAAATGAACATTTCAAGGAAAAACTCGATATTATAAGAAAAATATCTAAAATTGAAAAGAAATCCAGAATTTTTCACAACAATTTTTAATACAAAGAAGTCGAATTTTGCAAATAAAGTCAAAATTTGGAAAAAAGACCACTAATTTAAAAAAAATTCTAAATTTAGGAAAAGACGACTTTTGATGAAAATATCGTTATTTTTAAAATAGAATTAAAATTTTTTAGAGAAAGTCTGATTTTAAGAAAATTTGAGAATAAATTTGAACTTTTCAAAAAAAGCTTTTTTACAGAACTACCAAAAAATTTCAAAATTTTTCAAAATCTCCCAATCAACATTTTTCTCCAAGTCTTTGTCTTTTTATCAAAATAGCGACAAAATTTCAAAAAAAGCTCATTTTCGTTAATAAGGGGAAAGTTGCAGAAATTAGAATTGTAAAAAGAGTCAAAATTTTCACAAAAAAACAACAAATTTTGAGAAATGGCGAAAATTTGAAAAAGAACTAACGAATTTGAAGATAAAAATTCCAAATTTTGAAGAAAATAGGCAAGTTTTGGGAACACATTTTAAATTAAAAAAAAACCAACTTTATAAAAAAAATCTAAATTTCGAAAAAAATGTCGAAGTTTGAAGGCAAAAATTAAGGAATCAGTCTGGAAAGTTAGATGCTAAGAAAATCGAAACTTACAGAAAAAGCCCAACATAGGAGAAATAATCGAGAAAAAGATCGAATTTTCGAGAGGAAAGTCGACATTTTGAGAAATTGAAATTTTAATTTGAAAAAAGTCGAATTTTGCGAATAGAATCATAATTTTGAAAAAAAGACGAATTTTGACAAGAATAATCCTTTAAAGAAAAAGGCGAATTTGGAGGAAAAATTTGCCACTTTGAAATAGAATGAACATTTTGCAGAGAAAACCAAATATAAAAATGAGGTTTAAATTTTTTGAAATAAAATTTTCTCGCATTTTATAAAAAATAAAAATTGCATTTTATATTTTTTATAAAATGCAATCAATATATTTCGAGAACTCAAATTCTGTAAATAAATATTTTTTAAAGATTTTTACTTTTTTATCAGAAGATCGACCAAATTTGGAGAAAAAAGCTAAATTTTAAGAAATCTGGGGAAAGTCGTATTTTAAAAACAATCATAATTTTCAGAAAAATCTGAATTTTGGGAAATGACGAAATTTCGAACAAAAAACAACGAATTTTGAAATAAAACTTCAAAACTTTTTGAAAGTCAGATTTTAAGAAAAAATCGAATTTGAAGAATATATTCAAAATTAAAAAAAAACGAACTTGTTGAAAAAACTCGAAACCTCGAGAAGAAAACGAATTTTGAAATATAAAAATGAAAATTTCTGGATAAACTTCTTTTCTGGTTGAATATGAATTTCCAGTTGACTGCATCGTCAGAGGGAGAGGAAGTGACATCAATCTGACATCAAAATTTATAATTATTATTAATATTATTATAATTAATGTCGCCAAATCTTATCTTTTTTACTGCCACAACTTTCGAACTATATTGAATGATATTTACTTCTTACTAGGGCATAAGCAGAATTGCTTTCAGGGTTGGGGGAGAGGGGGATCAACAATCATTCTGAAAAATTGACGAGTTAAAAAAGAAAACATTCCGTTTAAGTAAGGCATATTATTTTCACTTGACTACATGAACCGAGGAAATCTAATTTCCAGATTAAAGTCGATATTGCGATAAAGAGTCGAACTTTAAGAAAAAAACCGTTTGAAGAACTTTGACTTTCGAAAAAGTCAAGATTTTTAAAAGGGTTAAAATTTCCAAAGGCTTTTGTGAAAAAGAGCGGAAGTATTCGCTTTTTTAAATCTTGTCATATTCTTGTTTACAAAAAATGTTTCTCAAAATTTCCTTAAAACATTATTTCTCTGAAATCGCTCGAGAATGTCTAGTTTCTCGGCGCAATTTCAGGGCGCAAAATAGTTATTTCAATATTTTGCTACGGAATCATCACAAAACAGTCTGAGAAGGTTTTTTTTGTCCTAGCCTTAGAAAATAGGTAATTTTTTTAGTTATAATGACAATAAAAATATCATAAGTTTATAAAAATCCCTTAATTTAAAAAATATTAGTTGCAATTTCAAAAAAAAAATAGTATGTGCACCTCGTAGTTAAAGCATATTTTCGAACTCCGCCTAACGCCTTAGCCACAATTACATGGTCGTCTCGGAATGTATTGCTTTTTGCTCCTAGATACACAATATACTATTTTAGAATTTTTAGATTTTTATTAAAATTTCGATTCAATTTTTTTTTGAAAAAGTTCAATTTTAAAAGGAAATATCCAAAAACAAAAAATATTAAATATTGAGAAAAAAAAGAATAAGAAAGAAATGGAGAAAATAAGGTGAATTTCTAGAAACAAGTTAAAATTGCATTTTGATGTATAATATCTCTAGTTGAGCGTTAGACCATTCCTTCTGACTCACCCTGTATATGAGGTGATATGATGTCAATTTATAAAATATCATAATATTTGCCAACTCCGAATCGCTATCAACCCTAACTTATACTTTATCGCAGGAAAGCAATAGCAACTGAGAGAATTATATAATTCAAATTAATTTAAATAAAACTAAGGTCAAAATATTACTAGGAATGAAATTTTGTAAAAAAAATTAAATGTGCATAGCCTACGCTTTATTAGCAAACAAAGCAAATTTACCTACATCCGCCTATTAGCGCTAATTTGAATATTTAAGTATGAAACATGGAACGTTCGGTGTTAGCAAGATTGGTAAAATGATAAGTTAGCCTTTCAGTGAAAACTATCTACCCTAAATAACTTTTTAGATAGTCATTTTAGGAATAAAACAACAAACAACTCGTTATTTTCAGTAATTTTATTATCATTTAATTAAAAAGAAGAAAGTAACTTCCGGTGACCTACATACAATGATGTAATCTATTTTCACAGGCACCCCTAACATTATTTATGGTACCGCACCTGGGAATTTTCAGCATTCATCAACAATTTTATCTTGTCATATATCTAAGAATTTGGTTGTGTTGCATAAATTTTGTTTTTAAATAACAGAAAGAAATCCATTGAGGTCAAATCAGATGACCTAGGTGGCCACTCCATCATCGCACATCTTGTGCCTCTCTCGCTCTAAATATTTACGTACAGATCGATTTGAATGTGCCTTTTTTTATGTTTATTCCAGTTGCAAAGGATAACCCTATTATGCCTTCAAAGCACCGCGAGTAGAATGCTGAAACAGGGATAGGTTGTAATATTTGGGAAAAATTCCGTTCGGTAACGAGTTCCATAGCTTAGAAGTTCTATAGAAAAAAGAGCCCCCTTAGACAGAAGTCCTCACTGCGTCAAGCTGGCCCGCACAGGAATTTGCTGTCTCCGACTGTCTTGTATGCCTCAAAAATCTTGCCCTTGAGGGGGATCAATCTTATTAGTTCCTGTGAGCACTCCCATGCAAGTAATTACCGCCAGTGCTCTAGTGTTTTGAGAGAATCAGGTCAAACTCTCTTGATCAATTATCGCTCTTCTTTAAATTGAATCCAAAAGAGATAAGGTGTGCTTTTTTTAAAACATGAGGATAATATTCTAGTGTTGGCCTAATTTGAGCTTTATATAAAGTGAATAGCTGATAAGATGTGAAATACTTTTTAGCTCTAAAAATAAAACTTAGTGAGAGGCGGATTTGGCAATGGGGCTCAAATGATCCTCCAAGAGAAATTAGTGCTCGGCATTCACTCCTAGGATAGACAGATTAAATTCCATCGAGAGGATTTTACCGTCCATGAACATGTTTGTTGCATTATCCCTTGATATTTTCTTACAGAAAACTGCGGTCTGCGTTTTTAAGGCGTTGAAGTCGACTAGATTTTTCCTACCCTGTATCTGTATCTGCTGTTTTCTTAGTCGATCTGAAGCAGCGACTAATAATGATTTGTCGGAGAAAAAAGATAACACCAAGATACTATCATCTGCGTAACCGTTATATCGGATTGGAAGTTAAAGCTAATAGATCGTTTATGTGTAACAGAAACAGAGGAGGACAGACCCCTGAGACACCCCTGCATTAATCGCAAATGTCTCGGATGAGATGACATCAACGACGACCTGAAGAAATCTGTCGGCGAGAAAACGGGATATCAAATGACAGACTCCAGGGGGAAGACGTCAATTCGGCGAGAAGAGATCGATGCCAGACTCTGTCCAAGCCCTTTAAGATATTCAACGCCACAGTTCTAGCCTCACCATGTTTTTCCATAGCTGAGTTACAGATATGAGTAACATATGCCAGTAGACCGCCAGTTGAGCGTTGCAGTGTGAAACCGCATTGCCCCTCTGAGATGATTCCATTTTCTTTCAGATATTTGAGAATCTCAATGTTGATAACCTTTTTCACCATTTTAGATATAACGGGCAACAAAGATATAGGGTGATAATTCCTTTTTTTCTTTTTGGGGACAGGCTGCACCCTAGCAGATTTCCAGATGTTAGGGAATACTATTTTGTTATAAGAAAGTGTGAACAATTTGCTTAGGACAGGAGTCAACTCTGGAGCGCACTTCTTAACAACAATAGCAGGGATACCATCAAGGCCAGAAGCTTTCGATGTGTCAAGCTCCAGGAGAATCTTCCTGACTTTTGTCTGAAAACAACTTCAGGCATCAAGGTACCAACCTAAGGAAGAATAGGAGATTCTGCGTTTAAAGAATCAAGGTTGGAATTTTCAGCAAACATTAAGGCTAGCAGGCTAGCCTATTCTTTGGAAGTAGTCGGAATATTTTTGTTGTCATCGAGTAAAGGTAGAAAATTTGAAGATGTAAAATTCTTTCAAAACTACTTTGCAAATCTGGTTCAAGTCTCGACTGAGGAATTATTTCTCCAACAACGATATGCGCGATTTTCGCAGGAGACCACCCGAGCACATTTTTTTAGTGAACCTAGGTTTACTGGAGGCAGATTTCTTTTGGGAATCGGAAATTGAGCATTCCATACCAACCAGGAAAGTTTTAGTCATATATTCGGCGACTGAAGAAGGGTGGTCTGAGTTAAAGTAGACTCCTTGCAACGGGAAAGATGTAAAGAAGTTTCTTAATTCTTCCCAGTTTGCAAAGTTAAAATGCGGTGCTGTGTCTGAGAAGGAAAAGAAGTATTTGAACCGAGCGAGAGGCAGCTACAAGCTTATGATCGGAATTTTCAAGCGGTGATGTCACAGTGATTTTATACAAATTTGGAGAATTTGTAAGGAACAGGTCGAGTAGATTAGGTTGATGGGTATCCATATCAGGAATTCTTGTGGGTCCGTTAACCAATTGCGATAGTCCACAATTGATGATGAAAGCCTCTGCCACCCGTCCCACAGTCGTCGGTTCGGTAAGAAAACCTTAACCAGGGGATGTTGTGTACGTTGAAGTCACCGAGAAAGACAACCTTAGGCGTTTGGATAATTCATCTGTAGGTGATCGAAGGTTACCATTTTGCAAACATAATTAAATCTTCGAATAGATTTTCATCGTTCTCTAGTATTATAGTTATTTATAGCCTTGCTGTCTCTCGAAAAAAACCAGCGATAAAATGGCCACTTCCGTAGATTCGTTGCAGACTACTCCTTCTGATTAGTACAGTTACTTAGCCGCAGACTCTGTTTCCATAAATATTTACATCAATTCTGTTATATACTTGTGCATAGTGCTTTTAAAAAAAATTAGTCTGCAAGTTTTGCATTATTTCAATTCACTCTATGAATACTACAAACCATTATAATAATATAACAATTAGTTATTAGCGATAATTTATGCTGTATGTGTAACACACAGACGTCAAGTGGTTTACAAATGTCATTACACCTTTAATGCTACGCACGCTTTGCTAACATAATTTTGAAATGCATTTATCCATAACTCGCCATTGTTCACTTTAGACTCCAAACATTATACTTTTTAAAATCTACTCGTCAAGAGAAATCCAAAACTCCAAGAAAATATAGGGTGTCCTATTTTAAAAAAATAGTATAAATGAAATATGTCGCCCTGTGTATATTTATCGTTGTGTTTTTGGATATTTCCTAAAAATGGCGATCTAAAAAGTTATTTAGGGTGGATAGTTTTCATTGAAACGCACTGTGTACTCCATATTTCGTGAATTACCCTGGACTGCATCCTACATTTTCGAACACAGTAATCGATAGGAGGATTTACGGATAAGCCAGATCGAATGCATCAAAACAGGGACCAGCAAAAACTATACTAATGCCTCCAATTTTCTAAGGTGGCCAAAAGGTTTGGTTCTATTTTGATTGTTTTTTCTCGTTTTGAGACCGCACGTATATCATCAGCAAATCCTAATATAGGTGACGGCTGCCAAATACTGAACCTGCGTTGATCGCGTGAATTTATTTTGTTCTTCTGGTCTCTGGCGAACCAGCTCCCAAGAACATTGAAATCGATCTTAAAGAAATGGAAATCTTTAAATAAAGATAAAGCACTTTATTTTCCATTTTAGGCTTTAAACATAACTGGTAGTTGCATCAATGTATATCAGCCTTAATTGAGTATTCGAAAGGCCGGATAGAAGTAAATAGATTATTGGTCACATGATGCTTCAACTTGGATTAAACGACTGATATTAGCATCATTTACTTGTGGCTAGATATGTGAAGATGAAGATCTAGTTCCCTTTGACTCCCTTTGAAATTTCGCGTCCAAACCCCAAATGAATCAAAATTAGCAACAAGTACTCATATTTGAACTCTCATTAAATATTTCAACATTAGTTTTCACCATTTATCAAAGAATCTATATAATAAATAATTTAGTGCTTGCCTCAACATGGATTTTTTGCACGCTGCCACTCGCACTGTGGTATTGGGTCAGCACTTTGCCTATTTTGTTAAATTCAATAAAACAAATTGGAATTTGATTAAAATGGAACTAAGATTACTGCAGTCATCCCATTTTGATAAAATTTATACAAATTAATCTAGAACTTTTAAAAAGTATCAAAAATGAACTGTTGGAACCTAAAAAAATTACCATGGAACAATATTTCAGTTACAAAATATACACCAAAGTACGCAATTCTTTAAAATTAATTAATAACTACAATTATAGAAATTGCCGAAAATTGGACACCGTCTATCTGCTCTATTGTAACAGTCCAACTTTTTCGCGTTGCGATCCATATAAACGAAAAATATCCAAACTAATCGATTATGTTCCAGTGAAATTTTATCCAGAAAAATCCGAAGAAAAATCAGTTTACGCTTATCAGCCTCCACCAGGAGTTATGCAAGGAACACCACAAGGTACGCCACCCACAGGAACGGCTCAGCAACCCCTTCCGCCAAACGACGCACCCCCCGCTGCAAGAGCCGGTTAAACACCAAGATTATGAACATTCTTAGTTCCTTAACAATTCAAATTTGTATATGGAGGTATTCGAAGTATTTGTCCTGGTGACAGGCTTGTATCTTTGAATTGCTTTGTATAATGTAACAATTGAAATTTAAAAATTGAAGTTCTGTTCAATGCTTGTTTTTGTAGTTCAGCACTTCAAATCATAAGTTTTTTTCTTCATATACCCGTGCCATATGGAAAAAAGTTCTTTTCTCTTTTAATTCGCCAATATTTAAAATTCAGAATGTTCCAAATTTTGAAATAGCGTAATAAGGTAAGACAAAAGTTTCAAATTACAAGTTATGCATCAATACACATAATATATTTAGAGCACTGTCTATACTTCTTTGGAAGATCACTTTGTGAGATTTTTAAATTCACACAATACAAAAAACTTACAAATATTCGTGATGATCCAAATGTATTTGGTGTTGTAAAATCATTAATTGTACAGAATACTAAGAGCATTTTTGTATTTAAGTTTTAATACATCCTCACTTAATAAGTATATCTATAAATATATTAGATTAAAAAATGTTAAATATAGGAAATTCATTGCTGTATTTCTTTGTTATTTGAATTAAAGTACAATATCAACTTTCATTAATTTATTATTACCCAAACGCATTATCCAAATTCATGAGAATGTTTAATTCGGTTTTTTAAAAGTTTAATCCACTCGCAAGGGGCGACCCCATTATGCTTTCAAAGCACTGCGAGTAGGATGCGGAAACAAGGATAGATGGCAAAAAACCGCTTTCTTAAAAAAGAAAGGTTGTAATTTTTCGGGAAAATTCCTTTCGGTAACAAGTTCCATAACTTGGAAGTTCTATATAAAAAAGAGTCTCCATAGGCAGAAGCCCTCAATGTATCAAGCTGGACTGCACAGGAATTTGCTGTCTCCGACTGTCTTGAATGCCTCAAGAATCTTGCCCTTGGGGGGATTCATCCTATTAGTTCCTGCGACCATCTTCCATGATAGTACTTGTAGAAAAGAGACAAGTAACCAACCAAACGCCTGTGCTCTACTGTTTCGAGAGAATCAGTCAAACTCTCGTCATCAATCAGGCGAATTGCTCTTCTTTGAATTGAATCCAAGAGAGCCAAAGTGTGTTTTGGGGCTGAACATGAGAAGAGTTCTCTAGTGTTGGCCTAACTTGAGCCTTGTATAGTGTGAGTAACTGATGAGATGTGAAGTACTGTTTAGCTCTAAAAAGAAAGCCTAGCTTCTGAGAGGCAGATTTGGTAATGGTGCGCACATGATCGTCCCAAGAGAAGTTAGTGCTCGCATTCACTACTAGAATAGATAGATTAGATCCCATGGGAAGGATTTTACCGTCCATTAGTATGTTTGTTGCATTATTCCTTGATATTTTCCTTGAGAAAACCGCGACCTGAGTTTTTGAAGCGTTGAAGTGGACCAAATTTTTCTTACCCCATTCCAGAATGATCTCAAGATTTGATTAATTGTCTGTATCTGCTGTTTCCTTAGTCGATCTAAAGCAGCGATAGATAATGGTTTGTCGGAGAAAAAAGATGACATAAGGCTACTATCATATGCGTAGCTGTATATGGGATTGGAAGTTAAAGCTAAAAGATCGTTTATGTGTAACAGAAATAGAGTAGGAGGTAGGACGGACTTCTGAGGCATCCCTGCATTAATCGCAAATGTCTCAGATAAGATGCCATCGACGATGACTTGAAGAGATCTGTCAGCGAGAAAATTGGATATCAAATGACAGAGTCCAGGAGGAAGACCATAAGATGTTAATTTGACGAAAAGAGATCGGTACCAGACTCTGTCGAAGGCCTTTGAAATATCCAATGCCACCGTGTTTTTCCATAGCTAAGTTACAGATATGAGTAACATATGCCAGTAGATTGCCAGTGGAACGTTGTTGTCTAAAACCTTATTGCCTGTCCGAGATGATTCTATTTTCCTCCAGCTATTTGAGAATCTCGATGTTGATAACCTTTTCCATCACTTTGGATATAACGGATAACAAAGATATAGGGCTGTAGCTGTTAGCCAGATTCCTTTTTTCCTTTTTAGGGACAGGCTGCACCCTAGCAGATTTCCAGATATTAGGAAATACACCTTTGTTGTATGAGGTGTGAACAATTTGCTTAGGACAGGAGTCAACTCTGGGGCGCACTTCTTAAGAACAATAGTGGGAATACCATCAACGCCAGAAGCTTTCGAGGTGTCGAGCTCAAGGAGAATCTTCCTGATTGTGCGTTGTCTCAAAACAACTTCAGGCATCGAAGTGTTAACCTTAGGAAGAATAGGAGGTTCTGCGTTTCGAGAATCAAGATTGGAGTTTTCAGCAAACCTTAAGGCTAGCATGTCCGTCTTTTTCTTGAAATTAGTAGCAATATTGCTATTTTCAACGAGTAAAGGTGAAAATTTTGAAGATGTAAAATTTTTTCCAATCGACTTTGCAAATCCCCAAAAGGACCTGGTTTAACTTTGCAAAGAAATCGTGGCAGCCCTGAGGAGTGGTGACTTCGCAGAATGGAACCCTCCCTTAATGAAAAGAAGTCAAAGTTGTAGTTTCATTTTATTAAATCACTAGGTAAAGTAACGTAGTTACAAAACGCTGTTATAATATTGTCTAAATTTCTCCATGATTTTTTAATAAATCCTAATTTAAAATTTTATGTTTTTAGTTTTATTTTTACTCAAAATTATATAGTTATTAATTTTTTTTCACAAAATTTCTGTTATTTGAGTAAATTAAAAAGTTAATGTTTAAGTTTAAATTTCAGGCCATAGACTGAATCGACAAATTATAAAACCTTTTCCAAAAAAACGGTGTCATTCGCATTGAAACAGTGAAACAATGATATTTTTATTCATTCCAAACATTTAAAAATATAAATTTTAGAAACCTCCGGGACTCGCGGCCCTCTTTGGTCGAGGACCCGTGGCATGCTATGCCCCCCTATTGTTACGCCAGTGAAAAGAAGATACAGAAAATGTCTAAATGAGTATGTTATTGCACACCACGACTTTTGCTTTAATCGTGATTTTTTCCATTAACGAAAAATGCCAAAAAACACGATTTGATTATATCTCTGTTAATTTTCCACCAACTCAATTGTAATATAGTTTTTTGGATAAAAAAGAGTTTTCTCTAGATGATAATGCTATCTACTACATTTCTACATTCCAATTAATTCCACAATTCGTCATTGAAAAACGACTGTCAGTCTGTGTATGTAAGCAATTACATACACAGACTGACAGTCGTCAGTCAAGCTGCAATTCTTAACCGATTTTTGCCACTCTTTTTTCTATCGATTTGGAATTTCTCAAAGACAAATCCTATTGATTTCAAAAAGTATTAGTCAGATATTTTAAATTTTATTAACCCTTAAGTTTGGACATTTTATTTTTATAACACTAGCCTGGACATGGAGTCTTACAAACTCCTATATTTGAGGGGACATTTTGACTGCAAATATTAATAACAAACTAAGGCTGGAAGAAGATAAATTGTTTTTGAATAAAAAAATTAACAATATAAATAATCAACTGTTATAGCTGAGGAACTATAATTATTAGCAAAAATCCGTTAATATGAAATTCTCAATCCTATTTGACATGAGATAACTTGGAGTAATTTTTTAAAATTTTCTTATATAAAAGTAAAAAATCTAGGTTTTTCTTTAGGTTTATTGATAATCAAATAAAAAACAAAAAAAAATGCCTCTAAAATCCTAAAAAAATAATTATAATCCATCAATATTCCTAAAATTATTGACTTCCTTACACAAGGGCTTTGAACATTGCAGACATACTGGCTTACTTCATACTACACATTTATTCATTGTCATTCAAGGCAGTCTAAATGAATAAAGATGATATTGTTTCTTTTATTTTGGCCAGATTCTGAAGATGAATATCTTCTGTATTTTTTTCATGGTCTCAAACTCTGTCTAAAGTTAAGCTCATATATCTTGGTTGAGATGATTATATTGTACTGGAAAATGTAATGCACTTTTCATAAAAAAAAACCACTTCGGCTTGTTTTATTTAAAATTGTTTATATACATTGCGCAAGTATTGACATTACTCAAATCGAGAAACTGAAAAACTTTGATGACCACAGTCCATCTTCTAATACGTGCCTCAGCTGCTTAGATAAACTGAACGCTGCTTGGATAAACTGAATACTTGTCGGTTTCATAAACATCTGCTTTGATAGAATCAGTAATAACGCATAATTTAATGTTTTTTTTTTGTTAACATGGATTTGGTTATTGCGATGCTTTGAAGGTATAAGAATAAAAATGGATGAACTACAGGCAAGGATACCAGACGTAAGTATATACACGGATGGATCGAAAACAAATGCGGGCACTGGAACAGGAATCTTTTCGGAAGACCTGAAACCAAATGTAAGTATTAAGTTAGATAAATACTCAACAATCTTCCAAGCATAGATGTTGGGCATTTTATAAACTTTGGAACAAATGACACAACTGAGCATTACAGAAAAATATATCTAAATAAAGACGAACAACCAGGCAACCCTTAAGGCTATGAGGAATGTGAAAACAAACTCAGTGCTGGTATGAAACTGCCACCTAGCTTTAGAATGTCTATCAAAGGAGAATGCCATTGATCTAATATAAATCAAAGGACATTCTGGGAAAGAGGGAAACGAACGCGCTGACAAAGGATTAAGAATTGCGAGGGATAATTCGTTAGACCAGAACCAATCCTTTCCCTGGCTAGATCAACCATAAGATCCTTACTTAATAAAGAAATCCATCGTAAACACAAAGTCCAATGAGCATCAATAACAAGATATCGACAGACTCACGCATTCATTAGAATGTCGTGCCAGGGAAACGGCAAAACTATGCCTGCAACTTTCAAGAAATAACCTCAGGAAACTTGTAGGGATTTGGAAAAGTAACTGTCGATTAAACAAACACCTCCACATAATGGGAATTATAAACGACCCAAGTTGTAGGGAGTGTTTAGAAGAAGATGAGAGTGTCGAGCACGTGATGTATCACTGCCCGGCACTAGCATCAATCAGAGGATGCACGCTGGGAGACCTTCTGGTCTACTGGTGCCCGTTGGAGAGAATCGCATCTAGGGAACGTTCTTCAGTTTCTTAACAAGGTGGGGTGGCTGAATGAATGACCAAGGACACCTTAATCACAGGGATAGCACAATGGGCCCGAAAAGGGTGGCCTAAACTCTAGTCAACCCACCTTGAATCCAATCCAATAAGGATCATAACTTTATTTGGTTTTGTGACTTGTGAGCATAATGTATTTTGGCTTGTAAAACTGAATAAGAAGGTTGTGCAAAAAACTCATTGCATATCTTTCTTTTAAAAATATTCTCTCTATGAGAAACGTAGACATGGAGCTCAACTTCTTTCTAGGACGGTTTTTTCGAACCTACTGAGACGCTGGAGCACAGGTGGCTATCTCGAAAATCACACAACCTAAAAGATCTGTGAGACCCCTGGTCCACGCTTAAAGATTAAATAAAAACGTAGTTTATTAGAGAATAATCAAATTTAAGAATCTCAGACCCTTTTTATAATTTTTATACACATAGCAAATGAAGTTCCTTTTAAGTACAGCGTGTAAAAGAGTAAGACGTAATTCGCTTTCAAATTGGAGAAAAAATAATTTAAGCGAAATCCTTTTTCTTTTCGTTTCATACAAATCATTTTGTGATCTTTCTTCATGTAATCTGTACATATCGAAATGATGACAAATGTATCAAAGGGACACGTACAAATTTATTTATTTTAGAACTATAGTCATATTCTGCAATTTTAACTGAGAGCTGAAACTCTAGAAACTACACAATATGCCGTTAATTCAAGATACCGAAATAAAATGTACTGTAGTATTGACCAATTTGCAACAAAAACAATCATTGATAGAATTCCTCTTTTTGGGGGGATTTCTAACGTCTTTTTCGTTATAACAGCTTTATTGGAATAAATCTGCATTGCTTTTGGTGGATTATTCTCATATTCAACAGCACATGATTCTTTTGACGTGAGTAAATCTGTTTAAACTAAATGTGTAACTTTTCTCATTGTTTACAACACCTTCAGTTCCCTAGATCAGGATTTCCCAACCTTTATTTCACCGTGCCTCCCCGAACCAAAAATAATATTTTCATCCTCCTTGAAGTTTTAACAAAAACAAGAAACACATTTTTTTTTATCAACTAAATTTACTTAATTATTTATTTGAATTTCAAATAGGTGCAATACAGATACAATGTATTTATTTATTAAGTATCTTTAACAGCAGAATACACTTAAAAATCATTAATTACTTTCACATTTACATTTCTTAATTTTCTTTTAGTTATAAAAAACCATACCATGCACTGATCATGACTTGCTCGAATAGATGTTTTTCTATTATTATCTTTTATTTATTTCAATTATATTTTTATAATTAGATAATGCTTAGCAACTTTCAAAGTAATTTTAGAACAAATAAATAAAAACTTTTAAAGTACTAATGAGATACTTGAGCTTGCATGCTCTGTACCAGTTGGTCGATTCTGGGTGCAGTTTTTGCTATGGTTAAATCGCTATCGACGGCAAGGCGATTTCGCTGTTTAGTTTTTATTAAAACTAGAGCTGAAAAACCTGTCTCGCATAAAAGAGTGGATGACAATGGAATAAGTATTTTCAAAGCAAGAGAAGCAACTTTTGGATTAACAAGGAATCGTTTGATCCAAAATTTCTCTAATGTCAAGAACTGAAACTCATCTTTCATGATCGAGTCAGCCTTCACCTCTAGAAATTTTTCCTGAACTTCTTCAGGTAATTGTGAGACATTGACAATAAATGTGCCGTATTGGAGACTCGGAATTAACATCTCGATAGTATCGGTGAAATTCATTTTCCAACGCTTGTAAATGAGTTTCTATTTCAGATTTCAAATCTTTATCCAGATTTTGATGATTAATTGCTTCGGAGAGCCCTAAAAAGTGAAATCCATTTTCAGCAAATACCTTATTTTTCCAAAGTTGAAGCTTTAATATGAAACCTTGAATATGATAATAGTTACTAATCAAAGTGCCATTTCTGCCTTCAAGTTTCAAGTTTAGCTGATTCAGGGCCTCAAATATATCTGCCAAATAGGCCAGCTTCCACTAAAATTTTTCATCTTTGAATAGTTGCATAAAATAATTATTTTCTTCTGATTCAAGAAAGAGAATGACCTCTTCTTTTAATTCATAAAGGCGAGCTAACATGTTGCCTTTTGATAACCAGTGCACTTCTGTGGCGCTTAAAATAGGGTGAGAAGTAAAGTGTAATTTTTTTTCAAAGTATAAGCCAATAAACCTTTCGAGGCCAAACTCCAAAATCGGATCAGTACTCCAATGTTGGTCTAACTTGGGCTTAAAAAAGTGCTTGAATTATGTAATGTGAACTGCGTTAGCTCGAAATGGAAAGCCTGGATTCTGAGTGACGTATGTAATAATGGAGAACACATGTTCAATCAAAGGAAAATTGGTGCTTGTTTTTACTCCTGGAATAGACAGGTTTAATCTCACAGGGAGAATTTTACTTTCCATGAGAGTGTTACATGGATTATTCCTTGTTTTTCTGGAAGGAAGCAAGAGCTTAAGTTATTAAATCCAACCAGATTTATTCCCCACACCAAGACGATCACAAAATCTTACTTAATAGTGTGTATCTGCTGTTGTCTTAGCCTATCTGAAGCAGCCACGTCTAAAGTCTTGTTGAAGAAAAAGGATGTTATTAGGCTATATGTACAGCTACATATTGAACCTAAGAGATAGAACTGATCTCTGACCACTGTTTCAGACAAAGTGCCATCAACAACGACCTGTTAATATTAATTTTGGCGAAAAGAAATATGTGCCAGACTCTATCGGAGACCTTTGAGATGTCC
Organism: Dastarcus helophoroides; assembly: GCA_028583605.1. NCBI lineage: Eukaryota > Metazoa > Arthropoda > Insecta > Coleoptera > Bothrideridae > Dastarcus > Dastarcus helophoroides. Next base: position 32,025,299 of record CM053334.1, read on the forward strand.
AATGATTAATTCACCAACTGCTTTTGAAGGTTTCGGGGGTTGTGAAGGAAGATAAAGGAGGCCAATATAACAAAATAAATTAAATAACTTGTATCTTTATATACACGGATTATATAAATTATAAATAATGAACTATAATTGGACTTATATTCAAAATATTAAATATAACACGTTAATTATTCTAGCATTAATAATAACTAGAATAATCACGTAAACCAACATTGACATTCAAAATTTTAGCTTTTCTTTTAATTTCTTCTTCTTCATTTTTTTCTATTGTGCCGCCCAAGTTAATTTTAACGATCTTAGGAAAATATTCCTTTATTTTAGAAATATCAAAGTGTTTCATTTTATTATCAGCCCAATCCAAATATGTTAATGAAGGAAGAGGATCGAGATAGTTCCATTTCAAATCACCTGCAAAAAATAATACATAAAAAATGCCTAACATTTTGACATATACATACCAATGTTATTCTTGTGTATCAATAACTCGTTCAGGTTGCTCAAATTTTTAAATGTTCCCGGCTTGATCGTGGTCAATTTATTGTTACCTAAACGGAGAGCTACCAAATTGGACAAAGTTGAAAACGCATCAGCATCAATTTCCTGTAATATCATCTCCTTCCAAAGTCAAGGTTGTTAAATCCAAATTTTTAAACATATCTTTCGTCAGTCTATCAATCTTAACGTCATTAAGAATCAAAGTTTTCAGATATTTCAGCTGCGAAAAAGCTTTAATATCCACCTGAAGATCTTCGTTGTTGTAAACCCTGAAGAAGTCCAAATTTGGCAAATATTTAAAAAAATCCTTTGTAATTGGAGGGAATTTGTCATTTCCATTGATGATCATGGTTTTCACGTTTGGTTGGGCGCAAAATGCATCTGGTTCGATGTCTATTATTTCGCTAAACGCAATGTCTATGAATTCCACGTCTTTGGTGATTTCTAATTTCTTCCTCGTTATGACACCTTTGGTGGAAGTAGATCTCGATTGTTTTGGTTGGATCAGAGTCATCTGAATCAGATTCTCCTGACATGAGTGAAGCTGTTAAAATGAAAAATGTAGCTTTCCTCATTTCTTACAACACGTATTATGATTAACAACATGAAAATTTAACTAGTTGATTGAATGCGAATCATAAGGGAAACTGAAAATGTCTATGAAATTAAATTTTTATTTGATAATTTTATAATAACATAATTGATAATAGTACATTAAAAAGATATCAGGAGCGTAATATGGGACGCATACTTTCTTGCGTCCTTGAATAATTTGTGAAAATGCAAACGGTTACTAAAATCAGAAGTTCCTGAAAAATTTCATGTGAAAGAAATGAAGTTATTCTGAAATGATCCAGTTAACTGTAACATTAGCAAAGCAATGATTCCAAAAATGTCTTGCATGCAAGCAATTAAGGTAGATCAGGAAATTTGATGTAGTTACAACTAATTATTAGACTCATTTATCTCCTTGAAAAATCAAGTGCAAACTTTTCTCACCTTTCCCATGGCGCATATTTATTAAAAAGGGTGATTTCGAATAAGATAGTAATACTTAATAACCATTAACTCTTGGGTCAAAAAAAAGTTCATATCAACATAAATCCGAAACCGCCTTATTTTTAAGATTCAGGGCCTTAAAAATTAGGAAAAAATTTCGTTTTTTCTTAAATGCTTTGAAATCTCTTAAAATATTGTTTTTACATTTGGTAAACTTGGCATAAAAAGGTATTTTTTGCAGAAAAAATATTTGTTCCACTTCTATCAGTGACGTTCGAGCTAACATGTCTTCGAGTATTCTTAACGAAAATAACGGTACATCACTGCTTTTTGTGAAAATGGTTAATAATTTCATAAACATCATATACTTCTTGGCAAAAATGTCACCTTACTTTTTTTTTCGTATTACGAACGATTTTCGATTAACATGTCCTTGAACAATTTTTAGTCAAGAAAATAAAAAGAAAAAACAATTACGCCACTAATTTTTTTTCAAAATAATATGGTTTTTATTAAGACATTTTAATCCTTAATAAAAATTCCCCTTTAACTTTTTTTATCCGACGAATGGTTTTTGATTAAAGAAATAAAACAGGGCTTCGAACCGTTATTTTTTTCGTTGCGGTTTTCGGTTTTCGTTCCAGCAAAAAAATTATATCGGTTCAGTTCCGGTTTTCGTTCCGACAAAAATAACGGTTTTTTCGATTCAGTTCCAGGTGACCCATTTTTTTGAATTTTCAAAAGTTTTTCGAATTAAAAATTGATGATGAGCCAACACAGCCAACAACAGTCTCCGCAATAATTTGGGTAATGCTAAAGATAAATTGGACAAGCTTGAGAATTCCGGAATCTACGAAATAAGCTGTAACAATTGTAATTTATCATATGTAGGACAGACCAAGAGATCCATTAAAACCAGATTTAAAGAACATATCGCTCATTTCAGATACAATAGAGAAGAAAAATCAAGTGTCGCCCTACATATGATAAATACAGGACACAAAATTAACATTGAAAATTTAAAATTGTTAAGATCGGTCACAAATAGCAGAGAACTTGATGCATACGAAACAATTTATATCAATCAGAGGCCAGTTACCCTTAACGGAGATAAGGGACCATTGGCGGCCTCCAGTTTATTGAAGGCTATTTGTGGCAGGTCAAAATTGCATGCACCAGATGTGTTAAACAATTAGAAATAGGAAAGAAAGCAAAAGACCGCCAGTATCGATTTGAATCTCAATGCAGATGACGTCGATGCATCTTTTGCTAATCTTTTAAGATTAGTGCGCTTGAAAATGCCAGTTCTGCTGGCGAAATACGTATCGCGTAATTATTTATTTAATTGCCGATGTGGTAAAGGGGTGAAACCTTCTTTGGACTTGGAATATAGTGTTGTATTTCCCCTAAAATTTGTAACATGCAATTTAAAAACTTTAGGGTTAAATTTGAAATAACGAGATTGTAGCGAAAATTTTAAGAAAAAAGTCATATCTTGGAATTTTAGGAAGTTTTAGGAAGTCGGCAGTGTATAAAATCATAAGAATTTAAATTTGGGGTTTCAAAAAGAATTGAAACACTAAAAAAAATGGAATTTGAAAGAAAAAATTGACGAAAAATTAAAAATTTGACTAATGCCTTCAAAAAATAGAGATATCAAATGAGGAAAGGAAAATCGAAGTTTAAAGAAAGAAGTAAATTTGGAGTTTTCTAAAAACAAGTTCAAATTTCCACAAAAACTTAAATTTTCAAATAAAAATGTAAGGAAAGTCCAGTTTCCCTAGTTTGAATGAAAAACACGCTACTGCTTTAGTCTAAAGTTACAACGAAGGATATATATTTTTTTTACTTTAAACTCGAAATTTTAAGAGAAGAAAAGAAATATTTTGAGTAATTTCTAAATAAAAGTGGAAATTTTAAAAAAAGTCGAAAATTTTGAAAAAAAGATTCATTTGAAACTGCGAGATTTTAGCGAAAATTTAAAATTTTAATTTGGTTTGAAATTTTGAGAATAAGGTCAATGTTTTTTAAAAAATGTAGAAATTGTTAGTTTCTAATGTAATTTTTAAACAGAAATGAGAAATTGAAAGTAAACTTCTAATTTTGAGATCAAGGTTGCACGGGTTTGTGTAAAATTTTAAAAAAGAAATTGAAATCTATAAAAAAAATTCAAAACTGAAGGGTAAAATAAAACTATTTTAAGTACTGTGATGAGCAGCCGGTTGTGACCATAACCAGTGATTGCATATAGTTTTTCAAAATTGTCGAATTTTGCTCATCTTTACAAATTTTCGAAGAATAATTTACTTTCGATTTTCGGACCCAAGTTGTCTACGTTGTGTTTAAAATTAATTTATTTCAATAAATTGTAACCCCAGCTCGTAGAGTCGACAGGGAAGTGTTATCAAATTCAAACAACAATTGACCTCAACATTTTATTACAATAGGTCAACAAATAAATCAACAAAATTTCAAGTTTGTGATTTTCAAGTGTTCTTAAACATAATACAACAAAATAAAAGTGAACCTGTTTGTTTCAACTTGTTTAAATTTGCTGGACACAGATCTGAGAGAAATATTTCTTTAGAAAAGAAAGTTTATTTTAACCCTAATAATCGCAATATTTTTCCCATTTAGTTGGTACTCGAAGGTTTTCAAACCAAATGCAGCTAACTTTGTACCTGATTATCGGTGGGCGTTCGCTGGTTAGTTTGTACACAGAGGTTCTCAAACTATTTTCAGGTGTCTGTTTTATTCTCCAATTCTTGTGAGTTTTGTCGCTTCTTTATTCAAGCATACTTCACATAGCATACAGTTTCCTGTTAAAGCTTTGAGCTAACAATATCCAAAGGATAATGCTACGAGAAAATGGAGCTCAAGCTTGGAAATGAAGTTGTGATTTATCGTAATAAATCAAATTTATAAATGTTGATTCAATCTTACAGATCTCTCGTTCTCTCACTCTTTCTTTCTTTCCTCTGTTAACTTGTTCCTTTGTTTGTTTTTCTGTTTTTCTCATACCAAACTCAATCACTCGAACTCAAACCAGTGTCATAAAATAGACTAGAAATATTGTTCAGATTTCGTAGAAACTTTCTGAGCAAAATTTTCCCTTCAAACACTACATCTACTTCTACGGCTACTATTCTAATAGAAGGGGCGCTTTCTGGCTTAGAAAGTGGCTAAACTTGACTTAGCACAAAAACATTAAAATTAAAGTTAGAAACTGGCAAGAAGTTCTCATTTCTTTCGTCAAAACATCTCCCTAACGAGAGCTGATGGTGATACTGCTCGTTCACCTACGTTAGTAAATTTATGTTGACAGTAAATCTAGGCATGCGACTATAGATTAGTAATTTTGCAAAAGCTTCCCGATCGCGACGCGCGGTGTTGTAATTCTCCGTAGTCTATATAGAAGAGTACTTTTTTTCGGACTGTGTAACCGATGAGGGGATCTACGGATAAGGCAGGCCGGGCCAATACGCCAAAACAGAGGCCAGGAGAGGTTACATATGCCCTCAGTGTGTTCAGGCGTATGATCCCGAGGGGACGCAGCCAGGAGCTCACCTGCGTTTGGGGTTTTGCCTGTGTCTGGAAAGTTCTTCAGACAACCTTCTTACAACACCGGTTCCGGTTTTCCCTTTTTTTTCCGTTTCGAGAACGTACAGTACATCATCAGCAAATCCTAATATAGATGTCTGCTGTCAGTTACCGAGCCTGCGGTGATGGGTATTATCAATTTTTTGAACCCCTGGAAACTCAGCTTCCAACAGCAGAACATCGAAGAACGACCTTAAGAAAATAGAAGATTTTTGAAGCAAATTTGCTTTATTTGTTTTCGTCTTTTTTTCTTTCTACTCTCTTTGTTTTTGTTTTTTTTCTCTCTTTTTTTTGTAACTGAGACTGGTAGTTGCACCAGTCAGCGGTAGGGTTTTTGGCCCAATAACAATTTTCTAACAACGACTTTCTCATTCATTCGGTTTGTTGTGGAAGTTTTAAATTTCTTTCTCTTTTTTTTGTGTACGCCCCCCAAACCCATATTGACCAAAGTTAGGAACAAGTATTTTCTCAAATTTTAGGAAAAGTTAATTAAATCATATAAGAGCGAAAAAACCATCAAATAAAATTATCGGACAATTTAAAATTTACTTGCCTACTTATTTCGTAGCAAACATCACACAAATGGCACAAGAACTTCTCGTTGAACAGAAAAGTGTTTTTTTTTGTGTTCATTTACGTTAATTAGATCAAACAGAAGTAATTTATTTTTTTTAAACTCCCGTATTTCGTACTCGTTTGCATAACTAGTTTCATCGAAGTTCCGCGTTTGATTTCTTTAAAGTTGGTATTTTTTGTGTTTTATCTTCACGTCCCCCTACCCTTAACTTCTGGGGACCGAAAGATATTCTCTGCATCTCGCTACAGGGCATGAGAATGCAGAATTTCTACTAATTTAAATATTTCTAATCCAAATTAACCCTTAAATAAATTTTGAAAAGGATTCTTAAAGTGCAAATCAAACTGCAAACTCCTTTTGAATAATGTTGTCCGTTTATCTTGTAAGTTTTACTTCGATAACTGAAATTTAAATAATTTACAATTGTACGTGTTTATAAGGGCGTTTTTTGAACGTCAAATTCCTCCAGTATACCACCACATGGTTTTGCCGAGATATTTGCTACGGTCTCCTTTATTGGCACTTTTACCCTTATTTATTACTCTACTTTTCAGCGGTCCTTCAAAACTAACATGTTATTTTACTCAGTTTAGGTATCTGTGCTTGAAACAAAACAGGCCTAACAAATAACCCTTATCTAATTTGTGAACGCTAAGAAATCTGTTTCTCACGCAAAACGTTATGTTACAAAGAGTTTTTTTTTATAACACAATATTTGTAGATTTCATATTTCCAAGAAAATATTGAATAAAATTCAATTAAATAAAACAAACGAGGAACTAGAAGAGTTTAGTAGAACTCGACTCACCGCAGTACCTAAATTCAACGAACCGAAATAAACCGATATTTTTTCCGGTTTCACTCCGGTTTTTGTTACGACGAAAATAACGGTTTTTTTCGGTTTCCGGTTTTCGGTTAAGTTCCGATTCGAAGCCCTGAAATAAAATGCATTTCCTTGCAGTTCAATGGGCGCTTGATACCCTTTACTACGAATTGAATGTCTTATTTTGAGGAAACTTTGGTCATTGTAGTATCTAAAATCTAGGTTAGATAAGTTATTTGAAAGTAACTATTTTTAATAATTAATAAACCCTTAGATGAAATAAGTAAATTTATGATTCTTAAAGTTAAATAATTTTTTTAATGAATAACTTTTCGTCAGACGAAAACAGCCAAGGGAGTATTTTTACCAACAAATAAAGGTTGTTTATGAAATTGGTACTTGTTTTGAAAAATCAGTGGCGAATCATTTTTTTTTTTTTTTCGTTAATACTCAAGGACATGTTGGCGCGGACGCCGCAGATGCAAGTAGAGTAAATATTTTTTTCTGCAGAAAATCTGCTCTTAAGTATTTATGTTTCAAGTGGTTTCAATGTATTTAAGGAATAACTATTTTTTTTTGTCAATGTTCAATACCCTGTATATTAAAAATAAAGCGGTTCCGGGCCTGTGTTGATATGAATTTTTTTTCTTAAAATCATCCAAAGAATATGTTCGGTATTAGCATCTTTTTCGAAAACACCCTGTAAGATTTTATTTATTGCATTATATTATAGGTGTAAAAAATATAAACTACAAACGTTTCTAGATAAAAAAGGTACTCTTACTAAAATTTGATACTGTTAAAGATTTTCGAGTAAAATGCATTTTTATATCTCAATGCATTAGAAACGCTTCGCCCAAAAATCTCGGATGTGACACATACTAGTAAATTGGTTACATCATAGTTTTAAGTTTTCACTTCTGTCGGCAGTCCCTATAATTACCCAATTTTTTTTCAAAATTTCTTTTTTCGAAATTCGACCTTTTCTGAAAATTTCCACTTTTTTAAAATCCGAAGTACTACAAAATTCGACGTTTCCCCAAAATTTGGTCAATCTTTTGATAAAAAGTAAAAATGTTGAACACATTTTTTGAGAATTTTTAAATTTTTGTAAAAAGTAAAAAGCTAAGCACATTTTCTTTGAAAATTTCAAGGTTTTCGAGATTTTTTAAATCCAATTTTCTGAAAATTCCAACTTTTTTCTCAAAATGTTAACATTTATCTCAATATTGGACATTTTCTAACGTCATGGTGGGGCACTGGTCTCCCTCTGAGTTCAGGAGTTATACACATCAGGAAAGTCAAACACTGTCCATAGGGAGAATGTTAATGAGACATTTAACATTGAGAGCTAATAGTGGGATAGATGGGCGGCGACTTGTATTCTCCTACACAGGTGTAAACAATTCAACGCAGAGCGCAGCGATCAGTGCTGGTGGAGATGTCAGTAGTACATCATAGCTTCTAACGTGTTTTGTTACGGGATTACTACTGGCAAGCAAAAATTTGCGTACCACATGCTATTTGTTCTTTTAGTCCGTTGATTTAATCAACGTCTGAGGCAAAATAAAACTGATATTCTTTGATAACCAAAATAAATAAACGAGATTTCTTAAACAAAATAAATAATAATTCTAAAGAAGAATATAACAAAATAACTCTTCAAACATTACAATATAAGGAGCTCAAATAGGCCGCCGGACTGCGCTAAACAATATTCCAGTCTGTTGTAAAACACTCGACGAGTTTTTTCTAACATCTAACTGGAAGATACGAGCACGCTGCGTCAAAGTAGGGGAATACCTTCAGCGGCCGTAGAAAACTATGGAAGGGACAATTCTTAGCGTTTTACATGGACAATGAGAATTTTTCCTTATCTGTATACATATTCAACCGGAAAATTTAAGTTTTTATCGAAATTGGTCCATTTTTTTTTCAAAATTTAGGTCTCTGAAATATTTTGAATTTCTACTAGATTTTGCCTTTTTCCTTCAAATAACTTTTTTTAAATTTGACTTTCAAAATTTTGTTTCTCAATTTCAAGGTTTTTCTCGACATTTCGTCTTTTTCGTGACGTTGTTTTTTTCTTAGCTTGGATACTTTTTAAGAATTTTTACCTGCTAGAAACATAACTTTTTTTTTACTGTTTGACTAATTTTCTCTAAATTTTTATGTTTATCTTAAAACTCAATATTTAATATTTCTAAAAAAGACAAGTTTTTCTTCAAAATTTGTTTTTTTTTTGTTTTTAAAATTAAGATTTTTCTTTGAAATTCGTCTTTTTCTCGAATTTTCGAAAATTTTCTCATATATCATCACTTTAAAATTTCCAGTTTTTTCTTCATAATTATTATTTTAAAAAAAAATTACGGAATTTAAAGAAAAGATGATTTTTGAACGAAAAGGTCAAAAAGTAGAATTTTAAGAAAAAAATCCGAATTTTAGGAAAAACACTTATTAAGAGAAAAGAACAAAATTTCGTTAAAAAGATGTCAACATCATATTCATTATGGTCCTAGAAATCTCAACTTTTTCTTTGAAATTAATCTTTTTTATAAAATTGTGATATTTGGATATTTTTCGTTATGGTCCACTCTTAATGGTCGGAAACATTAGGTTTATTAATTTTATTTAACACTTCTACCACCCAGTTTGGAAATCTTTAAATTTTTATTAATAAATTTTTATTTATTTAAAATATTGTCAACATTCTTTAATAAAACTTTAAAAATTTTTAAACTAGGTCGTAGACACATTAAATAAAATTAATAAATATTGAATATTTTTCTTCAAAATTAATATTTTTCATAAAAACATATTCTCAAATTTAATCGTTTTTTTGAAAATTTAACTTCTGTGGAAAATTTATCTTGTTTTCTGGAAGTTTCGTTCTTTTGCTCGAAATGTCTTTTTTGGGATTTTCAATTATTTTTTCAAATTTTGTTTTTTTTTCTAAAATTTACATTTTATTTCAAAATTCGATTTTTTTCAAATTGACTTTCTTTGGAAAATTTAAATTTTTTTCATAATATTTGACCCTCGACAATTCGACCGTTTTTCTCAAAATTTGGCCTTTGTTTTAAAATTCCGTTATGTTAGGTTGTTTTTCTCAAAATTTAGTTCTTTAAGGATCTGAATTTGTATACATTTTTACTGAATTCCTAAAGTTTCTAGAAATTTCTACTTTTTCCTCGAAATTCATCTATTTGTCAAAGTTTTGTTCTTTTCTTTTAAAATAAGGCTTTTTTCTAAAATTTGACTTTATTCTCAAAATTCTACTTTTTGGTTTTTTCATTCGAACATCATCTTTTTTTTAAACCCGCCTTTTTTCAGAAAAAATAATTCCGAAATACAAACTCGAAATTTTCATAAATAAAAAGTTACAATGCAGAAGAATTCCAAGTATTCCAAGTATGTTATATTTTGACAAAATTATAAGATTTTTAAAAAATTTTAAATAATTACAAATTCTCGAAATTAAAAAATTATTTTTAGCAATCAAATTTCCTAAAAGGACAAAATTAAAAAAATGAAAACTTTCAAAAAACAGGCAGAAAATTTTACACAAGGTCCAAACTTTCAAATAAAGATAAAAATGTTAAGAAATCAATGCTTGAAAATATTCAATTTTGAAAGTCACAATTTTTATGGCCTCAGTTTTAAAAAAGTCGATATTTTAAAGTTTCTATTTTAAAAATGACATGAAATTTTCAAAAAACTTTGAGATACTCAAAAAAGATGAAATTAAAAAAAATAAAATTTTCCAAGTCAAAATTTTGAAAACCTATTAATTAAAATTTTGGAAAAGGGCAAAGGGGAAAAGGGGAAATTCTCAAAAAAGTCAATCCATCTTGAAATTTTTAAGAATAACAAACTCAGAACAAAACAAAGTTCAGAATTTATTAAATTTAAATTGATTTTGTGAGAAAAAACCAAATTCATAGAAAAATTTTTAAATTTGAGTAAACAAATACTAGAAATTTGTCAAAATTGGAATCAAATTTGTTCAAACTGACAGCAAATTTGTACAAATTAGAAGCAAACCTATTCAAATTAGAAACAAATTTGTTCACACTAAAAATGAACTCATTCAACTTAATAGCAAATTTATTTAAATTAGAATCAAACCCGTTCAAATTAGAAGCAAACTTATTGAAACTAAAAGCAAATATGTTCAAACTAGAAGCAACTAGAGCAAATTTGTTTAAAAGAAAAAGGAACTTTTTTAAATTAGAAGCAAGTTTGTTAAAATTAATAGCATTATTATTTGAAGTTGCATATTTTGACACTTTTCATGCATAGGTTAAGCATATTACGTGCATATTTGCATGCATATTTAAAACTTTTTATGGTGCATACAATCCGGTCTCTATTATTAAACTGTATTAACAACAATAAATACAACAAGAAATCTTAAAAATTCCACGACGTTTCTACAAATATTTGATATTTAAAAATGTCAAGTTTAATTACTTTTCAACGTTTGCTCAAAATGCACATCATTTACTTGCAATTTTTTTTATACGTCCGTGACAATTCCAAATGATAAACAATTCTATGATAAACAAAGTTTATGTGGTCTTACTGAATAAAGAAAAAATGAAGTAGTCAAAATTTCGAAAACAAAGTCCTAAGTTTTAATATTATAAGTAGAAATTCTGAGAAATTTTTTTGAGATTGAAGTAAATAAAGTTTCAAATTTAAACTGAAATTTTTTTTACAATTTTCGAGTTTTGATGCCTTTCAACTTTTTTCTCAAAATATCAGTATAACTTTGATACTCCAATCGACTTTCTAAGAAGAAAAGGTCCCGATATTACACCCAAAATCAATATTTGATATTTTCCAAAATTCTAAGTTTAAAATTGAAATTTTCAAATTGAATTTAAAATTTTGGATGACATCTCAAAATTTTAAGAAAGAAATAGAAATGTCGAGTTTGACTTTTTTCCTGAACTTGGAGTCTGAATTTCCAGCATATATTTAAAAATTTGAAAAAAAAAACACAATATCCTGTTTAAACAACAGAAACACATGCTTGATGTGCAATTTTTGTATCGAATATCGAAAAAGACAATTTCATTAACTTTAGCATATTTTGGTTCGTATAGAAAAAGTAATTAGAAATGGCAGAAGTTTTGCAAAAAGTACTTACGCAGGAGTAAGTTTTATAAATTACTTCTTAAAATAATTATAATATATTGTTTTTGAAAAATATAAAAACACATTTGTTCGTAACTAATGTTTACAAACAATATAGTAAACCAATAAAATTTATTCATATTTGCTTTTTATTGAGAACGAATTCCGAGTATAAAACGCTCACCTTGTTGTTGATTAACTGGCGAAAAAGTTAGTGTAAATATTGCTAAAATAACTAGGCTATTATATGATAATAGTGATAAAACACAATTTTGCGTCAGACACAAATCGATTGCACGTTACATAATGTGGATGAATAACAGGCGGCCATCAGCCAACGGATGAGAATGTGTGGGATTATAAATGAACACCGCCGGTCCTTCCTTAATCAGGGTAGAAGGAGGTCGTCTTTTGGCCCCCTTTGGTATGAGTTTTCACATCACATAAATTGTATTTCAATTTATGTTTAATCAGCATTTCTTAAACTTGGAGTCTCAGATTCCGTTACGTTTGCCAGATTGCCTACACCTTTTAAATAACAATTCATTACTCGAGAAATCAACCTTTTTTGGACACGACCTCTTTCAACTTGGCTGAAATTTTTACATGTTATAATACTACGCCACTAAATGCGTTTATGCTATTTTTTTCAATTTTTTACATCTAACCAAAAAATAAATTATCAATTAAAAATTAGTGTTTTTTCCTATAACTTTTTTAAAAGCTGACTAATTAAGACGATTTTTTAAAATTTTTGTTGTTAAAGGCGATTTTTAGAAAAAAAAAAGTACAAAATAATATTCTATGTCATAATTAGTGTAATTTTTTAGTCTGTTTAGAAAAAATCATCAATTTATGAAAGTTTGCCATTTTGGATTTATTATTTGTTATTTTTCAATAAAATATTTGATTTATTCTGCGTTTAAGGGAGCGAAATTTATCTTATGCCAATTTCAATTTTGCTTTCTATTTTTTTGACAAGATCATTTTTTTGATCTTGCTATACGTGTGTCTTAAGAGAAGTGGGCATTTAGAAAACTGGTAATTTTTTTGTAAAATCGCTCGAATTCTCTTGCAAACTATATTATGTTTAATATAAATTAGAATGTTTGACCAATCATTTCTTTTGAAAAATATTGTTTTTCCGGATCGGCAATTTTTACTTTTAAATACCTACCAATTTTTACTTACCCCCGAATAAATTCTACGATTACCTGTCGATGAGCGCTTTGCAGCTTCCTCTCGTAGAGAGTAGTATGCTAACATTCAAGAGCTCTTAGAGAAAGGTTAAGTTACAACAATAGCGACAATGCAAGTACCACAAAAATTTACAAGATGGATATAACTTTTTTGTAAAACCGAGTGTATTTTCTTTTTTTTTCAGAAAAGACAGCCATCTAGATTAACTTGATAAGCAAAACCTCATCCAAATTCAAAATTTGATCCAAATCGTTAAAGCCGTTTTCGAGATACCCGAAAAATATAGGCTGAACCAAATATGATTTTCACTACTGGGAACTCGGAAACTATTAGAGATATAAGAAAATCTAAATACGCAAATTGGTGCAGAATTTAATCCTTAACAATATTTATTCTGCTGAGAAAAAATTGAATTCCAATTCGTCTTGATTTTATTTTAAAAAATTCACAGATTTCGCAATCCTTGCAACCAACGGAGACATTGGAAATGATAACACCAAATAGAAACATAATTAACACTTTATTTAACATACAAGGTTATACAGGGTATTTACAAATTTCAAAGACAACGTTGGAAGTTGATTCGGAATGATAAATAAATACGAATTACGAAAAAAAATTAATAAAAAATGTTTACTTTTCGAATTGCAGACTTTTAAAGTTGTTATAAAAAATAATTTAATTAATCATTTCATAACCTCTTTACCGATCGTGTTGAAATATGAAACCTTTATTTATTTAGATTATTAAGGCTAGAATCTTAGTGACGAAGACCCTTGTTTTATCCGACATCCCTTGTAATTCACCACGACAATTATCTATGTATCTTCGAAGTAGTAAATAATAATAATTATATAAAATATGTATTGATTTACAACAATACGTATTACGTTAATTCTGTAATAAACCTTGTGTTATTTATTATTATTATTTTGTTGTTGCTTAATTCGTGAAGTTTAATATTGTATAATCTTAAGTATAGATTTTATCTCATCATTTTTATATGTAATTATTCAGATTACAAGATGCTCTTTTTCAAAAAGTTTCGGACTATAAGGGAGAAGTACTCTATAGTTCGCCAAAATTGATTTTCCGATAACACCTTCCAAACATTTTTAGACGGGTCTACTGCATTCCGAATATTGGGCTAGAAATCTGAACTGCCGATGTCGATCACTATTCGGGTATTTAAATTGATTGTTGTTAAATATTCGAAGGAACAGTACACTATGAGGCGCCGTTCACAACATAATTATTTTTCATGAATATTTAATAAATCAAACAATATATGTAAAATTTTAAATTATATATAGTTTCGTTCTTGAAATATACTTCATTTCTGTAAAAATGAATATTTATATTCTCCTGATAGAAATTTTACATAAATCTATTTAAATATTTTATATGAAAGTTTTATGTGGTTTTAAAAATATTTATATAAACTGCGATACATGAAACGACCGTGAGAGGCGATAGTAGCCGCACGAATCGGGCATGGAGTATGGTATTATTTATATATCAATTTTATTTTTCGTTGTCGCCACCTGAATCTTGATTATATTTACATATTTATCAATAGCACTAAAATCCGACATAAAAAGTGACAGCATGCTGCTAATAATAATAATAATAACAAAATAATAATAAATAAATAAATAATAAAATAAAAAAAGTTTCAAACCTTAATTTAAGTTCCACCGCTTCTAGCGCCCGCTACGGTGGTTTGATATATCACACTTTATATAAATATTTTTGAAATCACATAAAATCTTTATAAGAGATATTTAAGAATATTTATATAAAATTTTTAACAGAAGATTAAAATATCCATATTCATTAAAATTAAATATACTGCAAGAAAGAAATAATATATAATTTCAAATTTAATATAAATTGTTTGATTTATTAAATATTCATAAAAAATTATTATGTCCTGAACGGCACCTCATACTACACACTTGTTTCAGTTAATAAATCTATTTAGATTATTTCGCATTGGAATCAGGATCATCGAAAAAAACATTAGAGGGCAGTTGAATGGCAAATTTATCAATCTTAAAAATTGAGGTTGGTTCTGTGATTTTGTTTATCTTACTCCAGATCACACGTGAATTCGTTTAGATGTGATTTGATGCATATGGTACATTACTTCAAACTCTTTTAAAGAAAATTACAATTTTTTAACTAATGCTGAAGTAATGATGTTAGCTCGACACCCTGGATTTAACAACGCTGGACATTGTTTAAAGTTACTGCACCTATTTCTAATTAAAACTAGAGCTGTACTGGTTGTACTGATTGCCATTTTCGCTTTGCATGATCGTTTAATTTTTCGGCTATTATGGGAATAAATAAAATTAATTCCCTTTTTTTGCCGAAAGCTCTAAAACCTTTAATACAGTTAATTAGTTGTCTTAGACCGGGTTGTGTGGTTTTTGTGAATTAAAAAATGTTTAGGACGGTTGGACCTGTTCTTTTATTTTAAAGCGATCTTGCATAATTAATTAATAATAATAATTAGCTGATACTGACAATGATTCAATAACGTCACTTGAATCTCCCTCCACAGAATCGCAAAGATAATGAAATTTCTTAATATCAAAAATACGCTTGTCGTAATGAACTGAACACTTAGATAAATCTAAAAACGAAAATGGGAAGCGATAAGGGCTTTAATTTAGCAACATATATGGTATTTAATTATACTCGCGCCGTTTAATAATAATACATTTCAATTTATGTCAGTTACAGTTTTATCGGATGTTCAAATGTATCAAGTGTGCTCTACTTTTTTTTTAGAAGAGAACGTAGCGAACCCGGCACTCGATTACTTATTGATTATTTTGGTTGATCCCTCAAGGGTAATTTTGACGTCTTATTTATCCAGCGAGGTTAAAATTTTCTAATCTAAAGAAAATCCTCCAGAAATCTATTTTCTTTCACGTTTTTACGATGATTTGAATTACTAAGATACACAAATTTATAAAACAGTCTAGAGCAGTAACAATTTCCATTCTACATCCAAAAAATGAGAATTTTCCATCAGAAAGTTTGTTATGATAGCAATTCAAATGTATTAAAACCTTGCAGTTGTCAATCACTGATAATTTCTTTGGGATTTACGTTCATAAAAATTTTCATTGTCAACTTATTGACTTTTTCATTTGAACGAAACTTAAAATGTCGAAAATTTGTCAAAAATAGATTTGGAGTACTCTCTCCAAATTTATACTCTTCTTTACAAAATTATGCGTTTATGCTTTCAAAATAATTATAAACACAAATTTGGGACTTTTCCGAAATTTAATAAATTTTTTCCACAATTTCGACTTTTTTTAAATTTTTACATCAAACTTGCAATTTTTGTGTTTTTTTTAAAACTTCGGATTTCAAACGGATTCAAAATTTGAACATCAGTCTTGCGAGTCTAACCCAAGTTGTTGCATTAAAAAAATAAATATAGCGTATTTTCTTGAAATTATGACTTTTTTACAAAATTCCTCAACCTTTCAAAATGTCATTTATTTTAATTGAACTGTCAATAAATATTTATGTTTTGTTTAAAATTTTTATGTTAAATAATAAATTCTAAATATTTCTAAAGATTTTGACTTATTTTCGAAATTTTGACCTCAGCCTAAAAAATTCTTTAAATTACAAATATATAAAATCGAAAACTCAAGATTTTTTATCGAAATTTTGAAACGTCAACTTTTTTTTTCGAAATTTAAAACCTCCTTTTTTATTAAATCATGAGTGGTGGGTTGCCTCAAATTTTAAAATCCCAAAATTTAAACTTTACTTTCTACTCTTACAATAAAGGTTTCAACCAGTGTTAAAGCTTTAATTTTATATTTTTAAGGTTTTAAATTTAATCAAGACTCTTTTTTTTAAGAACACAAGTCATTTATTTAAAATCTTGACTTTAAATGAAATATTTTAATTTTTTTCAAATGATTTTGATTTAGTTGCAAAGTTTTATCTTTAACCTCAAAATGTTGACCTATGTTTTGAAATTTTAGAACATTATGAATTTTTTGAAATCCTGGAATATTTTCCTAAAATTGTCTATTTTTTTTACTATTTTTCTCGCAACTTTTCTGAATTCAAAATTTTGGCCTTATTTAGCTATTTTTTTTTTATTTTCGACCTTAATATCGAAGTATTCGACTTGAGATTTCGAGTGAAAACTTGAATATTCAAATATTTTTCTTTCGACTTTTTTCTATTTTTAAGGTTATTTCTGCAATGTTTATCTTTTCTAAATTTACAATTTCCATTAGCCAAGTTTCTTCTGAAAGATTATTTTTAAAATTGAAATATACTCGTATAACCAAATAGACTACGAAATAATTTAAATCAAAATAATATTAAGGCATCTATGCTCATGGCTCTTGAAAGAAATATTTTAATACAAAGCGAAAACAATGAAATATTAAAATATATTTAATCTACAAGCAAAAATTTGTCAACTTTATTGTAAAAGTAATTTACATTTATTTGAGCCGTAAAAATTATAAGTGCAGATATTTTACCACATTCGTTTACTGAGTACTTCAAGACAGTACGTGAATTGGATTTAGGGTAAGAGTTTACAGCATAATAATGGAATTATAACCCCTCACTAAAGGGCCGCTGACTTGGGTAACCCGTGTAAACTTCAGAACTTTTAAGTTTGCGCATCTTTACATGCTCACAATACCGCCTACTGTGTTCAGTTTTTGTTAGTGGTGTTTTCGTACTTAACTCACTAGATTCTCTATTTTCAATCTCTCGTAAACGTTTTTTACGCTCTCAATATGTCTTACACTTTTCGCTATTTTTCATACTCTTAATATCCATAGCTGATAGCCTTATCCAATGAAACGTCACTGGGTTAAACGAATATGGTGCACTGCGGTGAACTGTAAACTTAACATTCTCTCATAGTTTTTATGTCGGCCTCTCGACGCCGAGAGCGCTCGACTGGCGATCCGAGTATGTCCGACCGACCGACACCTTGTTCTTCAAGCTTGAACGAAAACCCGAAACTTCACCCCATATCTCAACATAAACATTTCCAATGTTAAAAAAACTGAAAATCTCCATTTTCAAAAATAGGCTGCAACTTGTTTATTTGAAGTCCGATCGAACAAAATCAAAGACCATAGTTGGTTAGAATTATTGCTAGCTTAAACATATAAGTTTAAGTGAATATTTAACTCGCAGAATAACGATTGACAACCTTAAAATTAACACAATCGCTACGTAAATTTAAAAAAATAACATAAATCTTAAAATTGTGATGCCAAATAAAACGAGGAACTTGTATCTTCATGTATATTTTGTAAATAAATAAAGAACAATAATTAAGCATTTATTCTAAATAAACATTAAATACAACAAACAAGTTAATCACTGGAGCCGTAATAATCATGTAAAAAAACACTAACATTCAAACTTTTAGCTTTTCTCTCAATTTTTTCCGCTTCTTTTTTATCAATTGTACCACCCAAATTGATTCTTTCAATATTAGGAAAATATTGCCTTATTTTAGAAGCATCAAAGTGCTTGATTCTATTATCAACCCAGTCCAAAAATTTTAAGGAAGGAAGAGGGTTGAAATATTCCCATTTCAAATCACCTGAAAAAAATGTATATTATAAAATAAATTATAGCATTTATACATACATACCAAGGTTGTTTTTATGTATCCATAACACCTTCAGCTTATTCAAATTTTGAAACGTGCCCGGCTTGATCGTGGTCAGTTTATTGTGATCTAAATAAAGAGTTTCCAAATTGGGCAAAGTTGAGAAAGCATCAGCATCAATTTCCGTGATATCGTCGCCTCTCAAGCTCAATAGGGTTAGATCTAAATTTTTAAACATATCTCTCGTCACTCTGCCAATCTTAACTTTGTTAATACTCAATTTTTTCAGATGTTTCAACTGTGAAAAAGCTTCAAAATCTACCTGAAGTTCACGGTTATTATAAACCCAGATGAGTACTAAATTTTGTAAGCATTTAAAATAATTCTTCGTAATTGGTGGGAATTTGGAATTTCCATTGATGACCATAGATTTCAGTTTTGGTTGGCAGCAAAATGCATCCGGATCGATGCCCCTTATTTCGCTAAACGCAATGTCTATGACTTCTACATCTTTAGTGATTTCCAATTTCTTCTTAGTTATAGGTACCTTTGGTAGAGTAAATCTGGATTGTTTTGGGCGGATTGTTTTCATATTCATCAACATCCAAGTCTACCGACATGGGTAAAGCTGCTAAAAATTGAAAATGTAACTTTTCTCATTGTTTACAATATGTGTGATTTAGTCCAGTACCCTTAGGTTTTTACCTCGGAACCCAGCTATAATAAATGAATTTGAATTTTTCCAAATTTTTGTTTTTAATTTATAGTTTAAAGTAAAACGTTTACGATTTGGAACTTGCCGCTGATGATTTTGGGGGGAAGGTCACTTCCATGAAAATAGCATACTTCTGTAGTCCATTTGAATTAAGTCATTTCATCTTACAAATTCTACGAAATCGGCAATATTTTTGTTAAGCTACCATTGGAAGGTATTTTGCAAAGTTAGCGAGAAGATTGGGTGGTGGGGTTTGCTGCGATATTGCAAAATATCTCTACGAACTTTTAACTAAATAGCTCGGCAACCGATAAATCTAGAATAAATCTCAAAGAACGATGCAAAGGTTTTTAAAAGAAGTACATTTTGGTTACAACCATTCTTGTCATATCATAATATACATTGTTTTTTAAATTATTTTACAGCAAAATTTTAATTCTGCTCCGAAATAGCTTCTTTTGAGCTTTTGCAATTTTGACTGGTAAACAAACACATTTTCAAAAATAAAACAAAGTTACCAGAGTTGCAGCTTTTGGAAAAACCTATGAAAAGATATATATTTAGTTTTTTGCCTAAACGATTCGCGCTCAAAAAAGTCTACTTTTGATGCACTTTCCACACCATACCCAGGAAGTAGACTAAAGAAGAGATAAAATAGTTTCATTACTGGCTGTTAACAACAAAATCAAGGTTCATCATGAAGTCCTTTCAGTAGATGAATTGTTGTTCTTTCAACGTATTTGTGTTCTAAGTAAATCAAAAAAGAACTACATACGTGAATTTTGAGTTAGCTCATATCCCTGCAACTCTATTTGATCAAGCTTTAATGCGAAAGACAGCTAATTAAACTAAGATTTAATGGTTTAGTTACACATTATATAGCTTAATATTAGTGTAAATGGTAAGAATACAAATAGCAAATAGCAATAGTAGATGAAAACTGGGGGAGCTATTAAATAAATAATTGTTGCCGTTTTTGATGGATATGGCAGTATTAATTGCAATAAAACAGTGAAAAGATATTGTTGATCATTGAAAAATGTCTCTACAAATTTAATTTTTATGAAAATATGTATTTGCAAACAGCTTTAAGGTGAATTCATCACTAGTTAAGAAAGAAATTAACTAATAATGATATTTTCTCGTGTCCAATAACTATCATTTAGTATAAGTTGCCAATAAGTTATTTTTCATAATAAATTGATACATTTATATTTGTGGTATGTAATGTTTATTTCCTTTATTTTGCTCTTTGAAGAGTCTGTCATCCTCTCATCAAATTAATTTAATTTCTCTTCTCTGTTTCTCCCTCTTTCTTTTTTCTCTCTATCTCTCTCTTTCTTTCTCTCTCTCTCCCTCCCAACATTCTGCAAGTACAACTTCAAAAAAAGTAGATGTTTCCAGGCACGCTACTGCCTAAACCATTCACTCGAAATAAACAGCAAATATTTCCTAGGTTCATTTAAGAACTACAACTTAAGTATCTTGTGTTTTCCTCAGAAATGTGACTTTTTACGACAAAAAAAACAAATTGAAACCCCAAAAAATAAATTTCAGGTCAAAAATTTTAGGTGATACAATTGCAAAACCATACAACCTGTGATAAATGTGTTTATTAATAAAATTGTAGTTTTTTTTTAATTTCATTGCAGCTTGAACAAAACTTTCCAATATGGCGCCGAACCCCACCACCCAATCTTGCCCTTAACTTTCACAAAATACGAGGGTAAATCAAATTATGAACTGGAATTTGTTTTTAAAAATTTATTGGTACAAGATACTTCTATGAAAGTTATTAACTATTATTTCCACATATCTCCTGATTTTGTTATGCATTTTTACCAACGGATTGGAAGTTTTTTAATGGCCAACATTATAAAAAGAATGAAGGTTTGTTTGCAGCCAATTGCGTACAAGTATCTCAACAGCAGAATCATCATGGAATCGCTCATCTCCTAGAACTTCTTTCAGTGGCCCAAACATATGATGGAAGGTGTTTTAATGTTGCCCAATGCATTTCCTCTAATTTTTGATGTGTCAGATTCGCTGAATGGAGGCGGGTATTGTCGTAAAGCAAAATCACATTTCTGAGCGAAAAATCGCGCCTCTTCCGCCAATATTCACGTTTTGCTTCATCCAATAGAGTAGTAGGCAGCATTAACCATACGACGTTCATGCAGAAAATCGACGTGCACAACTCCTTTAAAATTCCAAAACACTGTCGCAAGAACTTTCCCAGCTGAGAGGCGAGTTTCGCCTTGACGGATGCACCTTCCCCCTTTCTTCTCCACTCCAGGCTAGCTTGTTTAGATTCAGGGCTGCAATGGTGGACCTAAGTCTCATCACAAGTAACGATACGTTAC
This sequence comes from Dastarcus helophoroides, assembly GCA_028583605.1. Classification (NCBI taxonomy): domain Eukaryota; kingdom Metazoa; phylum Arthropoda; class Insecta; order Coleoptera; family Bothrideridae; genus Dastarcus; species Dastarcus helophoroides. Next base: position 32,046,854 of record CM053334.1, read on the forward strand.
AAAAAACCATTGCCTTCACGTTGAAAATGACCAAAATGGCGCTGACAAATCTCCAGACTGTTTTTCAGCTCATCTGTAATGATGGATTGAGCATTTCCAAAGCTTATCCCTATCTAAGCTGCAATTTCACCAACAGCTAAACAGCGATCACCTTCCAAAAGACGATGAACAGCGTTAATCTAGTCCGCAGTCACACTGATCCGAGAACAACGAACATGGGGTTCACTTGAGTTCGTCCTTCCAAAAATTTGTTGTGCCATTAATACACTTGAGTCTTTTTCAAACAAGTATCCCCAAACTGTGCTTCTAGTCTACGAAGAATTTCGGCGGGCTTTACACCTTCAACGGCAAATAATTTAACAATAATGCCCTGCGCAACGTGATATCCCCACATGACATGATAGAAATTCCGGTTCATATTTGATCTACCCACGTACATTCCAATATTCCCTCAAAATATTGTCGACTTCGAAGCATTGATAAACTGGGAAATAGGAGAAAAAGGGGGAAAGGCAACATGACGGAAATATTGGGATTGTTAAAAGTTTTGTTTTCTTTTTGTAATATACGGATTTTCAAAATGGCGGTTATTTTCAATTGGTAAACTTTTTAGTTTATGACATCAGAAATCCAAAAATGATTATATCCATTCATTATAGCTTGGTTCCGTCACTTTTTTATTTTTAACGACTAATTGCACTGAACTAATTCACAAAATAAGAAATATCATTAACTATTAGAAAACTAAGAATGTTTACCACATTAATTTTAAAGCAGGTCATGACTTGGAACGATTTGATAATTTCAAAGTAAAACTGATAATAATAACGCATAGAAGCCATAAAATTTAGGTTATTCTCATTTCTTACATAAAGGAAAACAATTCTACCAATAAACACAATAAAATGTGATTTCATGATAATTACTGAATTCATTTTATGTTATTCTTTTGCTTAGTGAAAGAGTTGTCATGTTGGTTAAATTAAGGCAAGGTTATGCATTTTACTAATAAACAGTTTTAAAAAAGAAATCTGCACCAAAAATTATTTAAAGCACTCTGAGAATGATGGTAACAATCAGTATCGGTATACATCGATGAAGCACTTTTTAATTTAAAAGTGATTTATTTTCATTGAACATCCTCAACATAAAAAAACTTTGTTATTATTAATTTTTTCTTGAGAACTTATACGAACTTATTTGAATTTGATTAAATTTGAAAAGAACTTTTTGTCTAAAAACACCCATGTGTCATATAGTAGGGTTTAGGTATCTTAGTGATTCGGTCATAAAAATAAGATTTTATAACTTTATTCTTTTTAGACATCCTCTATCGAAAACTAAATGTCGTTTGATTAACAACTTTATGACGTACCATTAATAATAAAGAAATCGTATACACGAAAGAACGAAATAATTGGACAAAAACGTTATTTTAAAGCTTCAGAAATTTTTTAAATCGAAATTGAATGTTCCAGTTAGAGGCTCTCCATAAATTACATCACTCGAATTTCCTGACTTTTTGGAGCCCCTCCCCGTCCTTGTCGCAGGTGGTCGAGATTTTTCAAAATTGCTTAACCTAAGCAATATTTTATTTCTAACGGTTCCCGACTGTAAATTGGGGCGTAGCTTCACATTATCTATGTCAAAGCCGCTTGATGTCAGTGCCAATAAAAAGAGTTTAAATTATGATTTAATTTTATTTGAGCGTAAATATACTTGAAGAAAAATGTTTAATTATATATTTGACATACTTCATGTTTCCCTCATTTAAAATTAATGACATTATGACATAAATAAAAAACAATAATAATTGAACATTTATTCAATCGTAATTATAGTATTCTAATTGCTGTAACCGTAATAGTCATGTAAACCAACGGTAATATTCAAACTTTGAGCTTGTTTTTTAATTTCTATTTCTTCATTCTTAGCAATTGTACCGCCCAAGTTAATTCTTTCAATATTAGGAAAATACTCCTTTACTTTAGAAATATCAAAGTGCTTGATTTTATTATCAACCAAATCCAAAAATGTTAATGAAGGAAGAGGATCGAAATACTCCCATTTTAAGTCACCTAAAATAACAATATGTAATAAAACAAATGCTAATACTTTTACATACATACCAATGTTATTCCGGTGTATCCATAACTCCTGCAGCTTATTCAAATTTTTAAACGTTCCCGGCTTGATCGTGGTCAATTTGTTGTGATCTAGATAGAGAGTTTCCAAATTGGGCAAAGTTGAGAAAGCATCAGCATCAATTTCAGTGATATTATCTACTTCCAAGCCTAAGAATGTTAAATCCAAATTTTTGAACATATCTTTAGCTGACTCTATCAATCTTAACGTCATTAATACTCAAGTTTTTTCAAATGCTTCAACTGCTGAAAAAGCTTCAAAATCCACCTGAAGATCATCATTATCGTAAACTATGAAGGGATTCCAAATTTTGCAAGCATTTAAAGAAATCCTTTGTAATTGGGGGGAATTTTGAATTTCCATTGATGGTCATGGTTTTTAATTTTGGTTGGGCGCAAAATGCATCCGGTTCGATGCCTCTTATTTCGCTAAAGGCAATGTGTATGACTTCCACATCAGTGGTAATTTCTAATTTCTTCTTCGTTATGACACCTTTGGTGGAGTCAATTTGGATTGTTTTGGGCGGATTGTTCTCGTATTCGTCAGCTTCTAACTCTCTCCGACATGAGTAAGCTGCTGTTAAAATTAAAAAATGTAACTTTATTCATTCTTTATAAGCACGTGTTAATTGACAAAATGAGAAGTATTGCACTAATTGCCTAAGTATAAATTATATTGAAAATTGAAATGTTTACAAAATTAGACTTTAAAGAAGGTCATGATTTTGACTGGAATTTATAATTTTAAAATATAATCAATAGGAATTCACATAAAGATCAAACAATTTAGATTATTCTTATTTCCTTAAAATAGTTGGCAATTCAAACACGAACTACTCAAAAAAACAAATATATGCATGTAAGTATAGTTAACTAAAAGGATTTCAAGGTCAGCTGTAGGATAATTACTAAGATTCAGAATTTCTAGAGGATTTAATTTTCTATTAATCCGAAGCTTAACAATCAAAGGTAAGTTATAATGTTATACACAAATATGAACTATTTTTTTTTAATGTAACATAGCGAAATCTCGACCCTCAAATATTATTCTTGAAGGTCTTTGTCATCTTTGTCGAATAACTGATGAACCAACCACATCACTTAAACTTGGAAATTTTGTTTAACAATAAGTTATCTCTACTGATGGTTACCATAAAATGAATTTGCTTGCGAAAAACTAAATATTGCATGCTACTATTTTGTGATCAAAATTTGGACAACGTATACTATCGCTAAGCTCAAAATTAACAAAATCGGTTTCCCCCAAGATCGTGCCATATCCTTTTAGTGTGATTTTAATCACCAAATTGACTCTTGCTCCTGCTTCATGCAAATATTACTTGTGACGTAATCGCAAACTTAACGCGAAGTTAATAATATACTTATTCTTAGTAAATTTCCAAAAATCCTACCATTTACGTTGCCTAGCAAAACAAGAGCACTGCAAAAATTACAGTGTTTCAAATAAAATGTACTAATTATCATTTTTTCAGACCCTTTTTTATCGGAAACATTACCATTATTAATTTTATTTCAACATTTATTCAAGCTAGTTTTAGTGCCTAAGGGTTTTGACCTTGAATTTCAGTTACAGTGAGTGAAATTAAACAAAAATATATGGAATATTTAGGTAATAGTATTTGCAAAAAAGTTTACCTCTTGAAAATTGGTAATCTTTATTAAAAATAATAATAATGATAATAATTCGGGTGTTTCAAAATAAGGTGCTCATTCTAAAGGAGCATAATCTTCGAGCAATTTTAAGAAAAAAAGTTTTTATCAACATAGGTCTGACACCGCTTTATTTTTAAGTTACACGGGTCTTGAAAATTAAGAAAAAATTTAGTTTTTCCTTAAATACTATGAAACCTTTTTTTTTGCTAAATACTAACTAGGATTAAAAATGCACTTTTTGCTGGAAAATATTTGCTTTTCTTTCATCAGTGGCGTTCATGCTAATTTTACTTTAAGTATTCTTAACGAAAAAATGGTACGTCACTGCTTTTTTGCAAATTAAGTAGCAATTTCATAAACAACCTTCATTTCTTGGTTAAAATGTTCCCTTGAATTTTTTTCGTCTGACAAACGATTTTCGGTTAAAACAATTATTTAACTTTAAAAACTATGTTTACTTATTTCAGAAGTACTGGGTTTATTAAATAATAAAAATAGTTATATCTCAAAAACATATAAATCTAACTTACATATTAACATAAATTTTCATAAAGAAACACAAATGATCAAAATGCATTGTAGCTGCAATTTAGGGTTTGGTAGCCCAAAGTAAACCGTCTCCTAAATTGAACCGCTTAATTTTTTTTATTTTATTAAATTTTTAGAAAAATGTAAGGGGTTCAATTTAAGCTAACTTAGTCCGCTAGGAGCATCTTACTTAATCTTTTTACTAAGAAATAAAGATTGTTTATGAAATTGGTACCTAATTTGAAAAAAAGCAGTGACACACCATACTTAATGAAATATTAGCACGGACGCCACTGATGAAAGAATAGCAATATAATTTCGAGCAAAAAGTGCGTCTTTATGCCTAGTTAGTATCTAACAAAATTAAAAAAAAATATTTCTAGTGGTTTCATTGTATTTAAGAAAAAACCAATTTTTTTCTTAATTTTGAAGACCCTGTAACCTAAAAATAAAGAGGTTCCAGACCTATGTTGGTGTCAACTTTTTTTCTTAAAATCGCTCGAGGATTATGCTTGCTTCTTAAATATGAGCACCTTATTTTTAAACGGCCGTATTATTATTTTTTTTATTGTTATCGTTATCGTTATCGTTATCGTTATCGTTATCGTTATCGTTATCGTTATCGTTATCGTTATCGTTATCGTTATCGTTATCGTTATCGTTATCGTTATCGTTATCGTTATCGTTATCGTTATCGTTATCGTCATCGTCATCGTCATCGTCGACCTATGTTAGTGTAAACTTTTTTTCTTAAAATCGCTTGAGGATTATGCTTGCTTCTTAAATATGAGCACCTTATTTTTAAACGCCCGTATTATTATTTTTGTTATTGTTATTGTTATTGTTATCGTTATCGTTATCGTTATCGTTATCGTTATCGTTATCGTTATCGTTATCGTTATCGTTATCGTTATCGTTATCGTTATCGTTATCGTTATCGTTATCGTTATCGTTATCGTTATCGTTATCGTTATCGTTATCGTTATCGTTATCGTTATCGTTATCGTTATCGTTATCGTTATCGTTATCGTTATCGTTGTCGTTATCATTATAGTTATCGTTATCGTTATCGTCATCGTCATCGTCATCGTTTTCGTCATCGTCATCGTCATCGTCATCGTCATCGTCATCGTCATCGTCATCGTTATCGTTATTGTTAATGTTATGGTTGCTATTTTTTAAAAAATAAACTTTTTTACAAATACTATTAGCTAAACATTTCATATATTTCTGTTTAATTTCACTCACTGTAACTGAGATATTTAGATTTTTAATGCTCCAGGCAGTCCACTATTTGCAAATATTTAATTTTTTAGCGATAAAAATTTACAAGAATCCGAAACAATTTTTGAAATACAACAATGTGATATCTAAATTCTTAGAAAGTCACCTCGTGAGAGGTAACAAAAATAGGTTAGTTTATTTTACACAGAATTGAAATTTTGAAATTTGATTTAATATAATATGATTAAAATACTGAACTTGTCCCCTGAAACCAAGCAAGATTAAAAATCACATCAAAGATTGCTCTAGCGCGTTTCGACAGCCAAGCTGTCATCTTCAGAGAGAAACTTACACCAAATCTTAAAATTAGTTAGTTTCTCTCTGAAGATGACAGCTTGGCTGTCGAAACGCGTTGAAGCAACCTTTGTAGTGTTTTTTTATTTCTTCTTGGTTTCAGGGGACAAGTTCTTTATTTCAATTGTTGAAGATAATCAAGGACCAGTCCGTTCAACCAAAAATATAATATGATATTTCATTTTGGCTCTACAGTTACGAAACGTTCTGTCTATATAAACAAAAATAGAACTTTCCAAAATAAACTAAAAGAAAAAATAGGCATTCTTAGTTTAAAGTCGCAATTTTTGGGTAAAAGTTTACATTTCGAAATTAAAGTCGAAATTCAGAAAAAAGTTTCTTTTAAACTTTAAATTTAAAATTTGAGGAATATGGAAAAAACTCTTGCGAGATTCAATAGGTTGACAGAAAACAAGTGAAAATTTTGGGTTTAAAGTCGAGCTCTAGTTTTACTTTTCTAGATTTGTTTTTAAAAGTTGAAATTCGAAGATATTTTTCTCCTGGAATTTGAAATATTTAAAAAAAAACTCGAAATTTTGAGAGATAAGTAAATATGTAGTTCTAAGTCAAAATTTCCAGCATAAAGATTAAAATTTCTAGAAAAAAAGTCGAACTTTTTCTTCATATAACAACAACGAGAACAAGATCTAGGATCCTGGAATGTTCAATGTTTGTTTATTTTTACCAGTGAATTATGTACTTTTTTTCACAAAGTCGTTGACGAAAAATTCAATTAAATATTAGGCTACAGTAGCCCAAATTGAACCGCCTTCCTACTATGACTGGAGTTCAACTTAACTTCTTAAGTGAGACTAAATATCTAGGAATAGTCCTAGACCAAACGCTCACCTGGAATCCTCATTTGACTAGAATAATCAAGCAAGGCCACGACAGCGTTCTGGACATACCGCAGATTATTCAGCAAAACCTAGGGTCTGAAACCGAAAATGATCTATTGGTCATATAAGATGATAATTACACCCCTGATCACATACGCTTCCTTTAGTATGGTGGCCAAAAATAACGAAAAAGACAGCACAAAACCAACTGAAACATAGTTTAAAGGTATGCATGTCTGGGCCTAACAGACGCAGTGTACACCTGCCCAACAGCAGCAATGGAGGTAATGCTAGGTCTAACTCCTCTCCACCTTTTAGTAAAGAGGAAGGCGATCACAGAAGCTTCAAGATTACTGCAATTGAAACAATTTATCAAGGAGACTTCGCCGGTCACATGGGAATCCTCAAGGAAAGTAGCCCGATGATTTTAACAAGATTGGTTGATTGTATGCAACCCAGGTACGAATTTGATCATTCCTTTGAGGTGGACTTAGATAGCTACACTGACGCTCAATCAGTACCTGAAGAAAAACACAAAATATCCATTTAGTTTACAGATGCAGCACATGGAACTGGAATGGAAATGTATGGCCCTAACTATAGGTTTTCTAAAGCGTTGGGAAAAGATCCAACTGTCTTTCAAACTGAAATACATGAAATAGAACTCTGCGCCTACGAATGTCTTCGAACAAACCTGAAAAGAACAAAGATCTACATTAACTCTGACAGCCTAGCGGCAATAAAAGGCTCTCAGCAGCTGCCTTGTCAAATCCAAACTAGTTTGGGACTGTCAACAAACTCTAAAGCAACTGGCTAAACACAACAGGATCAGCCTTAAGTGGATATCAGGAGACAAAGGAATACAAGGGAATGAAGCTGCGGACCAACTCGCTAGGGAGGGATCTGCATCATCATTTCTTGGACCTGAACCGGCTTTTGGTTTTTCTAAGAGTCAAATCAACAATGAGGTCAAAAAATGGGAAGCAAAGTCAAGAATCTCCCACTGGAGATTATATCCAGGACTACGACAAGTGAAAAAATTCATATCTGGAACGCTTGAAAAGACAAAGGTCTACGTAAATTGAAACACAGAACTTGTCCCCTGAAATCAAGAAAAATTAAAAACCACAACAATGGTTGCTCTAACGCGTTTCGACAGCCAAGCTGTCATCTTCAGAGAGAAACTAACATCTAATCTTAAAATTAACCCTTATATACTAAGAATATTCACTTCGTGCGTGATCGGCCGCACCCGATAACCCGAACGCGCATCCAATCATACACGTCGTTATGTCACAATTTCTTATCTATCAACCTTAACTATTTTTAACAGAGATGAATGGCCTAAAGGTCCAGCGCAACCATTCATAAGGTTGTTTCCAGCCTTATGGATGGCTAAGCTCTCACATGCATTTAACAGATGATTCTTATTAACTACTCTTAACAATTTAATATTATTATCTATCCTATGGTCTAATTCAAAAGCATGTCGACATGAATTAGATCATAGGATAGATAATAATATTAAATTGTTAAGAGTAGTTAATAAGAATTATATGTTAAATGCATGTGAGAGCTTAGCCATCCATAAGGCTGGAAACAACCTTATGAATGGTTGCGCTGGACCTTTAGGCCATTCATCTCTGTTAAAAATAGTTAAGGTTGATAGATAAGAAATTGTGACATAACGACGTGTATGATTGGATGCGCGTTTGGGTGCGGCCGATCACGCACGAAGTGAATATTCTTAGTATATAAGGGTTAATTTTAAGATTAGATGTTAGTTTCTCTCTGAAGATGACAGCTTGGCTGTCGAAACGAGTTAGAGCAACCTTTGTTGTGTTTTTTAATTTTTCTTGGTTTCAGGGGACAAGTTCTGTGTTTCAATTTTTGAAGATAACCAAGGACCAGTCCGTTCCATCAAAAGTCTACGTCTCTTAACAGGACATCCCCCTATGAGGTACCACCTCAAGAAAATGGGTCAGGCTGAAACAGACCTATGTCGCTTTTGCGCAGAAGCTGCGGAGACTAGAGATCATGTGGTACACAAGTGCGACGCGCTCCAACTCGGCCAACTCGGATGGGAGTCCTTAGAACCCTCAGATGTGGAAAAATTCAAGCCCAGGTCCATAATAAACTTCTACAAGAGTTTGAACCTGGGAACTACATAGATCAGGATATGCACAAAAGATCTCCTGAGGTCGAGGCGCGGGGTGGACAAAGAGAAACACGAAACGACCCATATATAATCTAATAGCAACCACAAAACTTTCCGGAAGTTTTTTTCTCCTTGGTACCCTGAGTTTGATTGCAACGATAGTATTTCTGTCAAATTTCCAAATATTCATAAGCTTTTTAAATAATTATTGTTACCTTTATTGTTACAAAACTAAAACGCTATAAATAAGTTATTTTTTCCTGTCCTTACTTAATAAAATATAAAAGTATATAAAAAGGAGATATTTATGACATTATGTCATGCTATAATTTTTTATGCTATTTTGATATGAAATTTTCTTACCGAATCTTCCATCTCTTCATTGCATGAATTTTTTAGAAAATTCATACTCTCGAAATATTTTCGTTGGTAATTCAAGTACTAGGGAGATTATTAGTGAAAATTTTACACCGTAATTTTAAAGCCAATAAGAAGCTTTCATTGCTTTCAACTATACTATAGCAACCACAAAACTTCCTGCAAGTTTTTGCCTCCTGAGCACCCTGGATGTGATTACAGCGATAATTTTTTTGTCAAATGCGCATCCATCTATACGCTTTTTAAATAATTGTTGTTACCCTTATCTTTACAAAGCAAAAATCCTATTAATAAGTTTTTTCTACCCTTCCTTACTTGGTAAAATCTCATTATTTTGGTGCTGAAATTTTCTTACCGAATCTCCCACGTTCCTTTACCACCAAAAATATCTCCTCAAGCGTGATTTTTTTTTGGAAAATTCATGCTCTCGGAAATATTTAAGTAAGTTCTAGGGAGATTATTAAAGATAATTTTTTCAATGAAACATAGTAACTAGCAATTTTTTGGAACAAAACAATGATCTAGATTATTCTAGATATAGCTGCCATTTCATTAAGAATTCTGGATCAGAGTATTTTAGGAACATGCACAAAAGATCTCCTTAGGTCGAGGTGAGGGTGGACGAAGAGAAACACGAAACGACCCATATATAATCTAATATAAAGGCTATTTATTGAATTAAAAGTAAAAGGTAGCAGAATTAACTTTTTTTTATTAAAATAATATAGATCTTTTAACAACAAAAAGGATGTACGTGTTATACAGTAATATAGTATACTTTTTAAATTAAAAACCATTGAAAATATTTGCACAATAGCACAACTAATACTTGCAAAATATACAAATGAGTAATATTTGTATGTTACTATAATATACATGTATACTGTTTACAAACAATATAAATAGTACATTTATTCAATAATACTTTTACATTGTTTATAAACGAACGGTTCTTCCATAATCTATAAAATTTATTGATATTATGTTTTTATTGAATGAGATATTTTTAACAAATTCCAAATATAAAACACTAACCTGCTTATTTACTTACTGATGAAGAATTTATTGCAAATATTTCTTAAAATGGTAATACTGATAGAACACAATTTACTTTCAAATAAGTCAGACACGAATAAAAATCGATCGTTCTCTTATATTACATAATATGAATAGATAGATGCAGCCAACGGAGAAACCAAATGTTCTGAGAGAGTGCGGGAAAAAATAAAGAACATTAAATGATGTAGCAACCATCGAAAATTGCAACATCGAATAATAAAAACTTGTTGTTCCTTGACTTATTCATTATTATTAAGTCTTTTTAATTATTAATCTTTTTTAAAAATATTATTACTTATATCATACATATTTTTTGACTACTAAACACTACGTTCAAGGTATAATGGGTAATGTCAAAACTGAAGATACTAAAAAGTATTTTTTTTAAGTTTAATCCCCTCGCAAAAGACAATCCTATTACGCGCCCTTAAATCACTGCTACTCCAGTAGTTTGAGAAAATCGATCAAATTCCCGTCATCAGTTAGACCAATCAGTCTTTCTTGAATTGAACCAAAAGAACCGAAGGTTGCTTTGGGCTGAACTCCAAACATGAGAACAGTATACCAGGTGAGCTTAACTTGAGCTTTGTAGAAAGTCAGCAGCTGATGAAATGTAAAGTACTTCTTAGCTCTAAAAATAAAGCCCAGCTTCTAAAATGCTAACGCCCAAGGACCTGACTTTACTCTCAAGATTTACTCTAAAAATATCTGGTTTAAATCCAACAACTTAACCTTTTCGATGAGATTTTGATATTAAATTTGACAGTGTTTTTTGAGTTTGTCTCGAAACTTTGACCTTTTTTTATTTTCGAGTTTAAAAAATTTGGACTTAAAAGTCTAAAAGAAAGTCCAGTTTTATTAACATTTTCGCTTTACAAGCTAAACATCTCTGTCTCTATAAAAATTTCAAGTTTTTTATCAAATTTTAATTTTTCTCTCCAAATCTTGTGTCCAAACCTTTTCCTATTTCTTGCAGAATTTCGAATTTAAATTCGAATGTCAATAAATTTTTATAATTTAAATTTCTAGTTTTTTTTGAAATTTTGAGAAGAAAATTGTTTAGAATGTTTCATCAAAATTTTTGAAAAATGCTGAACTTTTAAGAAAATAGAAAATTTCCAAGTTAAGCAATGTTTAAACTAGAACATTTGCAGGAATAAGATAAAATTTAAAGAAAAAATTAAAAGTTAATTAAGTAAGGAATTTTTACGTTTGGTGTTATAAATTTAAAATTTATACTTGCGGCTTAAAGTCTAAACTTTCAAGCCAAACTTTGAGAAAAAGGAGAATCTTTGGACTTTTTGCATGAAAAGTCGAAATGAGAGATGAAACTCTGAGAATAAACAGAAAAAGTTCTGTCGAGATTAACCTCAAAATTTTGAATGAAAATTAGAACCATAAAACATAAAAGAACTTTTAAATTTAAGGCGCATATTTGAGGAATTTCAAAATTCGATTTGATAGTTCGAACAATTTCCAGATCGATTTAAATCGATTAAAAACTCAAATGTGACACTAAAGCAATTATTTTAAGTGTCAAGGTGAACTTTCAACTATTTTCAAAACACTACTACTAAGATTAAATTTTTTGTAACGGACTAGTCCTTGGTTATCTTTAATAATTAAAATACTTATCTTGTCCCCTAAAACCAAGAAGAATTAAAAAACATAGCAAAGGTAGAAGAGATATTCAGTATCTCTCTGAAGATGATAGCTTGGCTATCGACATGCGATAGAGCAACCTTTGTTGTGTTTTCTAATCTTTCTTGGTTTTAGGGGACAAGATTCGTATTTCAATTTTCTAAGATTAAATATTGAAGTAAAAATCGAGTTTACATTTAATTTTTGAAAATTATAATTATGAAGTTGATATGTTAAGAGGCAGTCAGGCCCGGATCCAATAAGAGCGGGGCCCGATTAGATTTTTTGCGGGGCCCTCCATTTTTTTATATATATTTTTTTTGGCTGAGTAGCTAGCAGAAATAAAATAATGTTTGTGCTGTTATCAAGTTTATATGTAAAACAAAACAAATCGAACTCTTTCAATTAACAAACCATGAAATTGCATAAACTGTTTGTAACTTTGGATAATTGATTACATAAAGTTTTATTTCTGTTACCTATTCTAACTAACCATAGGCGTAGCTAGAATAGGGAGGGTGGCGCGCTTGGCAACTGGGGAATCAAAAATTTTCTTTCCAGCTTCAGAATTCATTCTTTTCTTCAAATATTTTTTCGAAATTTCGACTTTTTTCTCATATTTCGTATTTTTTTACCAAATCAGTCTTTTTTTATTTTGCATTTAGTCATAAAATTCCACTTCATTTATCAAACATAACTTTATCAAAATTTCAAATTTTTATTTAAGCGTTCGTCGTTTTTCCAAAATTTCTCCATTACTTTTCTGAACATTTCGATATTTTTTAATTCTGCGAATTTCAGCTTGTTTATTAAAATTTGCCTTTCCTTCGAAAATTGGTCGATCTTCTGATAAAAATATATATTTTTTTTTAAATTTGAAATTTTTGTAAGAAAATTACAAAAAAAATTGTGGAAGTTTCAATTTATTTCTCAAAATTTTGACTTCTATCACAATATTGGACATTTTCTGACGTCACATGAGGCGAGAGGAAAGGCGCTTGTCTGCCTCTGAGTCGAGCAGTCTCTGAGTCGAGAGTGAAAATAAATATTCACCCAGGACATTTCCATTTTTTTCTTAAAATTTCATTTTTCTTTTTTTAAATACGCTTTTCTTCTTAATTTTAAGGAAAATCTGACTTATTCTGGAAAATTTTAAATTTTCACTGAAAGATTAAATGCTTTTTTTTCAAAATTTAGATCTTTTTCGCAGAATTTCAATCATTTTCTCCTAATTTTTAAGTTTAGATTTTTTTTTAAATTTCAACTTTTTTTCCTAAAATTTAACTTTTAGCTATTTTTGCAAATTTGGAATCCGACTTGTTTGGAAATTTCGATTGGTTTTCTTTTTCATGAAATTTCGAATTTTATTTCTATATCTGCTATTTACTATTTTCTTCTTCTTTTTTCTCACCATTTTTATTTTTTATCATTAAAATAGTCTTTCTGCTAAAATTTGCATTTCCCTCAGAATTCTACTCTTTCGAAAATTTCGATTTTATTGTCAAATTTCCACTTTTTGAACTTTTGTTTGAAAAATCTTTTATTTATTTCGAAATTCCTCAATTTTTCTTCATATTTGTCTTTTTTAAAACAAATTTCCACTTTTGTCTCAAAATGTGATGTTTTATGGTACCGAAAATGTTTTTTTCGCTAAATTAGATGGGAATGTTAATAAAAATATTGAGAAAAATATTTTTGAGGATCTAGAGAAAAAAATTTCTTATAAATTCCACATCTTCACTGAATTTTATATTTTGAGAATAACGTTTTTGGAAATTGCGATATTTTTCTCAAAATTCGATTTTTTCAAAAATTAGACCATTGAATAATTTTAACATTTTTCAAATTTTGGATATTTTTCGAGATTCTATGAAATTTTAGGTTTTTACTGCCTTAATACAATTTACTAAAAATTCCAACTTTTTCAAATTTTTTTCCTCAAAATACGTCTTTTTCGAAATTACTAGTTTCTTTTCAAAATTTCAATTTTGATCTTAAAATTGGATTTTTTCTTGGAATAGTTGAGCAAAATAATTTGTAGGAAACTGCAATATTTTTCTCTTAATTCCTCTAAATTGTACATATTTATTAAAAATAGTAATTTTTTTCGAAGTTCGTTTTGTTAATTATCTGTTTTTCTTAATTTTAAATTATTGTTTGAAATTCATCCTATTCTGCAAATTTTCACTTTTTTCTCGAAATTCGATATATTCTGTTACTGGACATTTCAATTTAAAATTGAATTTTTTTTTAGAAAACTTTCGACTTTTTTAAAAAATTCGTTTATTTTTTTATAAATGGATAAAAATGTTAATAGAAATCAAAGTCTGAAAACAACATTTTTAGGAAATTTTGAAAAAAAGATTTCTCGTAAATTTCAACATTACAATATTAACATTCTGAGTGAAATATTTTCAAAAGCTGCATTACTATTTTTATTTAAATTTGACTTGCTATGGAAATTGCCACATTTCTAAACTTCATTTTTGCAGCCAAACATTTATGTAGCAAACCACGACCGCCAACTGCGCTGCACACCATGAATGTCGGTCGCGTTTTTCAACTTAAAAATCTATAGTTTCGTGTGTAAATTAAAATACAATTTCCAACACTCATAATAACTTGAAAGGCTAAACATTTCTAAAATAATTGAAATTTTGAGTGAAAATTACAAAATTTGAGAAAAAAACTAGATATTTTCAAAAATGTAGTAGGTATTAAAAATATAGTCAAAAGCTGAGTGAGAGTTTCTTAAAATGTCAAGTTTGAGCTCGACATTTCAAGAAGCCGATATTTTAAAAATAATTTCGTTTTAGAAATTTAAAAAACTGTGTAATAATAATGTCAGTAGAGTAATATTTAATAAAACTATTTTAAAGTCAGTTTTATTACTTTTATTTTGAAACCTACTGCGAAAAATTCACATTTACATAACTTAAGAGAAACGTACTGCAAACTTTGAAGGCAAATATCTTGAAAACGGTTGCTTGTATCAACATTTAGAAAGTAAAAAATGTAGGTAAATAAAAATATATATTTAAAATAGGTGTTAATAAATGCACAAAAAAGCTTATGAAGCTTTAGAAAAATACAAGGTAGCGCAGGTGGCGCCCCCTATGAGTTATTGGCAATCTGTTAACAAATTAGAATTTCTTAACTAAAGAAACCCCCCTATGCCAAATTTCTTGTCTATAGTAAAATGTGTTCATCAGTTATGCGAAAATATCACAATTTTTTTTTCCACTTTGACACTCTGTATCATTGTTAATATCAACTTTTGATATAAGGTAAATGTGGCCAAATCACGTTATTTTATACAAAGAATCTACTCTGGCTCTACGTACCATTACTTATGGTCCATCCTGTATATCTATCGGGTGAAACAGGATCGTGGTACACCCCCTATTTTTTATGTATTTATAAAGATAAAATTTTCAAAGTTGCTACACTTGATGTATTTCTAAAATATCAAATTTTGACATAAAATTGACATTCCTACTGCTGTCACTTTTGCTAAAACTGAAACCAACTTTTTATTTTTAAAGAGAACACCCTGTTTATTAGTACATTTTTGGAATTTGCACAATTTTCTAAATACAATACACATAAAATGAGTAATTTTTAAAGGATCGAAAGTTTGTTTGGTCCCATTTTACTTTTTCAGCCTAGAGGGTCATGACTTATCCTAATTACCGCTAACTTACCACATTAGCGCTGCAAAAAAATTAAATTAGGATAACTAAGGAAGTGCCTTTTTTCTAAATTTGTTTTCCACAGCTATCTTATGTTCTTATTGAATAAATCTTCAAATAAATTAAAGCCGAATATTTTCAATTCCTTTGGCTGTAATTTCAATTCTATTCATTTCACGGCAAAAATAAGAATATACTTAGATTCGCCTTTAATTATACTTTTTGGTGGTACCACAGTACCAACAGGGGGCTATTTAACAAAATGAAATTACGACATAAAAACCATTTTTCTTAACTTTAACACGTGATAAAAGAATAAAATTCTTCTTTTTTCAAGTGATTTGATTTTTTTAGCGTTATTGTGGTCGATTAAAATTAATTTGGATGATTCATAGCCTACTACGTCGAAAAATAAAATGGAACGAAAAAAATTTTCGATTCCTTAAAATTTACTTTTTTTAAGTGTTTAGAAAATTTTGCAGATTCCAAAAATGTAATAATATACAGGCATTCCATTTGAAAATCAAAAGTTGGCATCAGTTTTAGCAAAAGTGACAGCAGTAGGAAGGTCATTTTTATGTCAAAATTTGATATTTCGTAAGTACATAAAGTGTAGTAAGTTTGAAAATTTTATCTTCATAAATAAAGAAAAAAAGGGGGTGTACCATGATATAGTGAAAACATATCTAGGGGAAAGGGGGGCAGATTCAACCAAGCCCTTTTAAAGGGCACCCTGATTTAAATGTAGTTTCGTAAGGCTCCTATGTAGCTTTTCATACGTCAGAACACTCAACAGGGAAGTTACATTACTCTACTTGTTCATGTTTTAGTGTTTAAACAAAACTGAGCAAAAATCAGATTTTAAGTTAATTTTTTGATTTTCAATTTTTTCAGACGAATTTTCTAAATTGATCTGTAACGGGCTGCTTTCGATATATGTTAAATGGTGGATTGTTGATATTTATAATAACCCAAGCGTAAAATTATAGACAGCGGAAAAAAATATGTTTTTCAAAAATTTAACATGGGGCAGATTCGACCAGCGTTGGATGGGACAATTTCAAACACTGGCTTAGTGTGTTCTGACAATCTTAGCGTGATTTCTGTCCTATGATGTAACTTTTTTTTTACCGAAGCATTGTATTATTTACGATGATTATAAATTATGGAAAAAAAATTGATTTTGAAATTTGATGAGTGTACGTTTAAAAATATGATTAAAGATGTTTTGTCCCCTAATAGAACGTGATTTCCACTTTCCCCTAAATAAATAAAATTATAAAAATGAACACATGTTCCATACAGGTGTGTTAGTGAAATGAGCGATGGCCTAGAGCGCTTGATTTTAAAGCAGCGACATGTTGGTTATGAGGGGCACCGAGTACAAGCCA
Organism: Dastarcus helophoroides; assembly: GCA_028583605.1. NCBI lineage: Eukaryota > Metazoa > Arthropoda > Insecta > Coleoptera > Bothrideridae > Dastarcus > Dastarcus helophoroides. Next base: position 32,063,936 of record CM053334.1, read on the forward strand.
TTGTTATTCGTTAAAAATATATTCTTCTGGTCCTGATGTGGCAGTGTTACTAGGAGATATGAGTTGATTTGTCCATCCTTTAAAAAGTCAAATAACAATTTTTTCGATTTTTCGCCTTTATTATACCCTTCGAATACGTGGTTAAAATTAATGGCATAATGACTGTTTTAAAATTTCCACTTTTTTGCGAACAGCTAAACCGTCGAGAAATCTTTAGTTTATAATTTTTTTCTTTTTAGAAATTTCAGCTTCTCTCAAAATTGGTAAATTTTTGTTTTAACAATTATTCAAACAATTTTATTTTAAACACGAATTTTCGAAAAAAAAATGTTTTACTAATTTTGAGATTTTTCTCAAAATTTTGATTTTTCTTCCAAAATGTCTGATATAAACTTTTAATTATTCTTCCTTCCTAAAATTTTAACTTTAACGTTGAAACTGAAGATTCGAGTTTCTCCTAATTGGAGATTTAAACATTTTAATGGATATTTTGATATATGTATATTCAAGTCCATATTTCGATAAATTTCGATATTGAATTGAAAATTACAGCTGGCAGTTCTGAGAGAAAAATAGACATATTGAGTTTAAAGTTGAACATTTTTCTGGAGGTTAAAGTAAAAATTTTCAATTTAAAGTAAAATCTGGGGAAAAGTAGAAAATTTAAATGTAAACTATCAAACAAAATCGGGTAGTGTGCACTTTAGGTTTTACCAACAATTTTGTAGCTAACGTCCAATGTCTAGAACAGTTTAAGATGCGGATACATGAAAAAGGCGAGCATGAGCAACAAGAGCAACGTATTTTCTGAAGGTTTGTTCGATCAATTTAGTATGACGATCCAAAAAAAGTTCACAAATGTTAACTATTCTGAAATTTGTGTCACTACCGAACTAGGCGTCTCGATCATCAGTGAACGTGAGCAAACAACAAGCGCTCGCTCGCAAAAGTATCCATACCTGAGATTAATCGTAAAAAATGCTCACTCCTACTCGCTATTTTGGTGTATCTCTCTAATGCTCGTTTTTTAACTGCTACATTACAAGTAAATGTTCCCGGTGACTACCCGCTTTAACATTTAAATTGCTGATGAAGTGTAGAAAAGAAATTATACGAAACCTGAAACTTACCCCCACTGCTCCCAAAAAATGGGGCATATGTATCGTCGTAAGTATATGATTAAAGAACAATATTGAACATTTATTCAGGAATAGTAAAGACACGTTAATTAGTCTAGCCATAATAATCTGTTAAACCAACAGTTGACATTCAAGCTTTTAGCATTCCTCTGAATTTCTTCCTCTTCACTTTTGTCAATTGTACCGCCTAAGTTAATTCGATCGATCTTAGGAAAATACTCCTTTATTTTAGAGGCATCAAAGTGTTTGATTTTATTATTAGCCCAATCCAAAAATGTTAGTGAAGGAAGAGGGTCGAAATACTCCCATTTCAAATCACCTGAAAATTTAGATGCAATAAAATAAATATAGATATTTCTACGTATATACCAATATTATTCCCTTGTATCCATAGCTCCTTCAGCTTATTCAAATTTTTAAATGTCCCCGGCTTGATCGTAGTCAAATTGTTGTAATCTAAATATAGACTTTCCAAATTGGGCAAAGTTGAGAATGCATCAGCATCAATTTCTGTAATCTCATCGGCTTCCAAACTCAATAACGTTAAATCCAAATTTTTAAACATATCTTTCGTTACTTTGGCAATCTTAACGTTGTTGATACTCAGGGTTTTCAGATATTTCAACTGCGAAAAAGCTTCAAAATTCACCTGAAGATCATCATTATGGTAAACCCTGAAGAAATCCAAATTTTGCAAGCATTTAAAAAAGTCCTTTGTAATTGGTGGAAATTTGGAATTTCCATTGATGATCATGGTTTTCAATTTTGATTGGGCACAAAAGGCGTCCGGTTCGATACCCTTGATTTCGCTATACGCTATATCTATCAATTCCACATCGTTGGTGATTTCTAATTTCTTTTTGGTTATGGTACCTTTGGTGGAGGAAATTTCAATTGTTTTGGGCGGTTCATATTCATCAGCTTTTGAATCTCCTGACATGAGTAAAGCTGTTAAAATTAAAAATGTAAATTTCCTCATTGCTTACAACACGTATAATCAACACGATGAAAAATATTACACTAGTTGACCTGAATATAAATTTATTGCAAAAATTGGAAATGTTTACGAAATTAAATTTTAACGCAGGTCTTGACTTTGGCTCGATTTGATAATTTTAAAATATAATTGATAATAATGCACACAAAGGTCATAAAATTTAGACTATCCTTATTTCAAAAAATTGTCCTTAATCTGAATAACACAACACTACCAAAAACACACAATGACAGTTAATTGTAGAATTATTAAAGATTTACATAGTATTCGCGTGCAATTCAAATGGTAACTAATTTTCCATATAAGTTTCTGTAGATATCAAGACAATAAAAGAATATCCAAAGGTCAACTATTATTAAATTCTGGAATTTCAAAGATCCTAATTGATAGTAAACTGTTTAATTGCGATTTCAGCACTTTATAACTTGGAGATGATTCAATCTGCAATTAACCCAGACTTCAACAAAAAACCACATATGTGCAAACTACTTCACTTGTTGTCTGTAATCCCTAGAAATTCTTTTTTGCTCATGTGATCTTTAGAAACTGCATACAGTAATATTAATGACTACGGAAAATTTAAACTGACTGCTAACGAATTACGTAATCTTTAAATTAGAGTTCTAACTATTGAGTAGTAGTTAGTGACTCTGTAATATAATCTTACCGTTTATATGGGGATTTTAAGACAAACCCATTTAATGAAAAGTTTTTCTTTTTTCATAGAAAATGATTTGCATTCACTGGCCAAGAAATCTGTATGTAGCTTAGAGAATCTATGACATGCATGCCAAAGCTGACATTTTACTTGTCACTCATTACTACAAATTATCAGCGTCCAAAGACACCCAACTCTGGTAATGTTCAATAATGTGAGATGGCTGAGACGAAAGAAATTATAAGTCATAAATATAAAATTCCATATACAAAGTCATGAATGAGGGGGGGGGGGTTAATAAATTATGGGCGATTTCGCATTTTGGTTGGTATATTTCTGGTTTACCGTTCGGTAGGTTCTTACGTCATAACGATTACATGACATGCCATTTTAAAGTGAAATCGCCTGGTTCGTCAAATGCTCGATTGTCATCAGGGCTGTTATAAGACATTTAAATAAATCATGTCAATTAACTTGAATCAAAATAAATATTCTTTCTACATAGGCATTTTTTCAATTTTTTAGATTTTTATTGGTTTTGTGCCCTTCATACTCTTTCATTTACGAATTTCTCATAGCAAATAAACTTATTTGATACTTTTTCTTTATTGCGTATTATTTTGTGTTACTTTATCAATATGATATAAAATACAGCTGTGAAAACTCTGGAAAACATTCCTAATTATTAATTCACAAAAATACAACTTTCTTTCTGCTTACCATTTATTAAGACTACACAAATTTTGTTGGCTTCAAAAAAATATTAATTCTTTTCCTTACTCTCCCTTATTTTTTATTAATTCAAATGAGCCTAATATAACTGTTATTGCAAACATACACACAAACAACCGGTCAAAAATAACAACGGATAGGTAAATGAAATGAATATAAAAGTCAAATTCAAAAATGAATATAACAAATAATAAGCAAGATTGTGTGTGGTTCTCAAAGTTGTCTTCAAATTAGACAGAGATGGCTAGCTACCAATACAAATAACTGCACTCCGAGCTCGATACCCAGTTTGACAGACCGAACACAAACCAAAAGTTATTATGACATAATCGTTTTTGTTGCCGAAAATGGTTGATATATTTTTGACTAACCAAAATGGGGTACCAAAACGTGGCGAAATCGCCTTATAATATGTTCGTTGTTCTTTAAACAATCCTGACGGACAGTAACTGTGTAACTGTGGCTGAAAAGTCGGAATATTTGAAAGAAACTTAGAAATGTTGAGTTTTAGTCGCACATTTGTTTTTTTTTTTGGAAGTTTGAAGATTAAAGTAAAAACTGTTTAAGAAAAAAAGTTGAAAATTTGAGTGTTGGCTATAGAAGCACCTATACTTTTAGGTTTGCCAACGATTGTCTAGTTTTCTATAGCAAAATTTTCTTCATTTAATCGTATCTCGCTATTTATAATAAAGTTTATATTGATCCTCCTTATCTTGGACACAATGTATGATACATATACAGGATGCACCATAAATAATGGTACATAGAGCAAAAGTGTATAAAAATAATGTGATTTAGCTAAATTTACCTCAAAATTGATATTAACCGAGATTTACCTCAAAGTTGAAAAAAAATTCCTATTTTTTCGTATAGCTGCTAAATAAATTGCAATGTAGGCCACGAAATTTGACACAAGAAAGTTTCTTAAGTCGACAAACTCTAATTTGCTAACATATTACTAATAGCTAGTAGGGCGCGTCATCTGCGCTATTCTGCATGACTCCAAATCATCATAATTTGTTTGTGCATATTTATTTCAAATGAGTACAGTCGACTCCCGCTAAAGTTGCGCCCGTTAAAGTTGCACGCTAGTTAAAGTTGTAAGGATGCAAACGTTAAAGTTGCGCAGATATTCCTCTACTCTAATTTTCGAACAACGAATTGGAATTCCGAGTTTTAGCGCCACTTTTGAATAACACGCTCAACCGCGCAAAGAGCAATAAAACATATATTTTTCGAGAATGGTAGGGATTACGGGGAGTAGCAACTTTAACGGTCAATCCATTACAGTAAGCGCAACTTTGGTAGGTAATTTTATTTCCCCATATTTTTAACCTAATAAAGGCATACTTTCTAAAAATTAATACGAACAACCGTTTCCATGATATTTGCCTTTAAAATTTGAAGTGCCTTCGTTTTAAATTATTTAGATATTAAATTACCAAAGTAAGGTTGAAAAAAGTAATATTAAGACAGCTTCCAAAGTGACTTATGTCAAATATTACCTTGCTGATAATATTATTACCTAAATTTTGAAAATCTCAATAAAGAAAATGTAAAAAATTAACTTTATTACGTGATAAAAGAATGAAATACTTCTTTTTTCAAGTGATTTGATTTTTTTAGCGTTATTGTGGTCCATTAAAATTAATTTGGATAATTCAAAGATTCCTACGTCGAAAAATAAAATGGAACGAAAAAAATTTTCGGCTTCTTAAAATTCACTTTTTTAAGTACATTATATTTATAAAATTGTGCAGATTCCAAAAATGTAATAATATACAGGTGTTCCATTTAAAAATCAAAAGTTAGTATCAGTTTTAGCGAAAGTGACAGCAGTAGGAATATTATTTTTATGTCAAAATTTGACATTTCGTAAGTACATAAAGTGTAATAAGTTTGAAAATTTTATCTTCATAAATAAAGAAAAAAATGTGTACCATGATCCTGTCACAGCTGATTATCGTGAAAACATATCTAAATGAATAAAATTATAAAAATGAAAACATGTTCCATACAGGTGTGTTAATAAAATGAGCGACGACCTAGAGCGCTTGATTTTAAAGGAGCGACATGTTGGTTATGAGGGGCACCGAGCACAAGCCATTGTTATTCGTTAAAAATATATTCTTCTGGCCCTAATGTGGCAACCCGTTTCCCCTATAAACTCGGAATGCCCTGCGAGGCGCAGATATGTCAGGGAACCAGGAGCATCGTGTTACTAGGAGATATGGGTTGATTTGTTCATCTTTTAAAAAGTCAAATAACAATTTTTTTTATTTTTCGCCTTTATTATACCTTTCGAATACGTGGTTAAAATTAATGGCATAATGACTGGGGCACCCTGTATATGATGATATTATCTACTTTTAGTGAGATTCCAAATTTATATAATCAATATGTTTTAGGTTTTTTCTAATTTTCGTCATTGTTCTCATACTGTCTGGTATGTAATTTCCGAGCATGGAATTTTAATTTCAAATTTCGTTAAAAATGACTAATTTTAAAAATTTCCACTTTTTCACGAACAGCTAAACTGTCGAGAAATCTTTAGTTTTTAATTTTTTTTTCTTTTTCGAAATTTCAACTTCTCTCAAAATTAGTAAATTTCTGTTTTAACAATTATTCAAACAATTTTATTTTAAACACGAATTTTCGAAAAAAAAATTGTTTTACTAATTTTGAGCTTTATCTCAAAATTTTGATTTATCTTCCAAAATGTCTGATATAAACTTTTAATTATTCTTCCTTCCTAAAATTTTAACTTTAACGTTGAAACTGAAGATTCGAGTTTCTCCTAATTGGAGATTTAAACATTTTAATGGATATTTTGATATATATTCAGGTCCATATTTCGATAAATTTCGATATTGAATTGAAAATTATGGCTGGCAGTTCTGAGAGAAAAATAGATATATTGAGTTTAAAGTTGAACATTTTTCTGGAGGTTAAAGTGAAAATTTCCAATTTAAAGTAAAATCTGGGGAAAAGTGGAAAATTTAAATGTAAACTAGCAAACAAAATCGAGTAGTGTGCACTTTAGGTTTTACCAACAATTTTGTAACTAACATCCAATATCTAGAACAGTTTAAGATACATGAAAAAAGGCGAGCATGAGCAACAAGAGCAACGTATTTTCTGAAGGTTTGTTCGATCAATTTAGTATAACGATCCAAAAAAAGTTCACAAATGATACCTATTCTGAAATTTGTGTCACTACCGAACAAGGCGTCTCGATCATCAGTAAACGTGAGCAAACAACAAGCGCTCGCTCGCAAAATTATCCATACCTAAGATTAATCGTAAAAAATGCTCATTCCTACTCGCTATCTTCGTGTATCTCTCTAATGCTCGTTTTCAATCTGCTACATTACAAGTAAATGTTCCCGGTGACTACCCGCTTTAACATTTAAATTGCTGATGAAAGTGTAGGAAAGAAATTACACGAAACCTGAAACTACCCCCATTGCTCCCAAAAATGGGGTACATGTATCTCATAAGTATATGAATAGAGAACAATATCGACATTTATTCAGGAATAGTAAATAACGCCACGTTAATTAGTCTAAATAATCTGTTAAACCAACGTTGACATTCAAGCTTTTAGCATTCCTCTGAATTTCTTCCTCCTTCACTTTTGTCAATTGTACCGCCTAAGTTAATTCGATCGATCTTAGGAAAATACTCCTTTATTTTAGAGGCATCAAAGTGTTTAATTTTATTTTCGGCCCAATCCAAAAATGTTAGTGAAGGAAGAGGGTCGAAATACTCCCATTTCAAATCACCTGAAAACTTAGATACAATAAAATAAATATATATATATATATATATTTCTACGTATATACCAATATTATTCCCTTGTAACCATAGCTCCTTCAGCTTATTCAAATTTTTAAATGTCCCCGGCTTGATCGTAGTCAAATTGTTGTAATCTAAACATAGACTTTCCAAATTGGGCAAAGTTAAGAATGCATCAGCATCAATTTCTGGAATCTCATCGGCTTCCAAACTCAAAAACGTTAAATCCAAATTTTTAAACATATCTTTCGTTACTTTGCCAATCTTAACGTTGTTGATACTCAGGGTTTTCAGATATTTCAACTGCGAAAAAGCTTCAAAATCCACCTGAAGATCATCATTATTGTAAACCATGAAGAAATCCAAATTTTGCAAGCATTTGAAAAAGTCCTTTGTAATTGGTGGAAATTTGGAATTTCCATTGATGATCATGGTTTTCAGTTTTGGTTGGGCACAAAAGGCGTCCGGTTCGATACCCTTGATTTCGCTAAACTCTATATCTATCCATTCTACATCGTTGGTGATTTCTAATTTCTTTTTAGTTATGGTACCTTTGGTGGAGGAAATTTCAATTGTTTTGGGCGGTTCATATTCATCAACTTCTGAATCTCCTGACACGAGTAAAGCTGTTAAAATTAAAAATGTAAATTTCCTCATTGCTTACAACACGTATAATCGACACGATGAACAATATTACACTAGTTGACCGAATATAAATTTATTGCAAAAATTGGAAATGTTTACGAAATTAAATTTTAAAGCAGATCATGACTTTGGCTCGAGTTGATAATTTTAAAATATAATTGATAATAATGCACACAAAAGTCATAAAATTTAGACTATCCTTATTTCAAAAAATTGTCCTTAATCTGAATAACACAACACTACCAAAAACACACAATGACAGTTAATTGTAGAATTATTAAAGATTTACATAGTATTCGCGTGCAATTCAAATGGTAACTAATTTTCCATATAAGTTTTTGTAGATATCAAGACAATAAAAGAATATTCAAAGGTCAACTATTAATAAATTCTGGAATTTCAAAGATCCTAATTGATAGTAAACTGTTTAATTGCGATTTCAGCACTTTATAACTTGGAGATGATTCAATCTGCAATTAACCCAGACTTCAACAAAAAACCACATATGTGCAAACTACTTCACTTGTTGTCTGTAATACCTAGAAATTCTTTTTTGCTCATGTGATCTTTAGAAACTGCATACAGTAATATTAATGACTACGGAAAATTTAAACTGACTGCTAACGAATGACGTAATCTTTAAATTAGAGTTCTAACTATTGAGTAGTAGTTAGTGACTCTGTAATATAATCTTACGTTTATATGGGGATTTTAAGACAAACCCATTTAATGAAAAGTTTTTCTTTTTTCATAGAAAATGATTTGCATTCACTGGCCTAGAAATCTGTATGTAGCTTAGAGAATCTATGACATGAATGCCAAAGCTGACATTTTACTTGTCACTCATTACTACAAATTATCAGCGTCCAAAGACACCCAACTCTGGTAATGTTCAATAATGTGAGATGACTGAGACGAAAGAAATTGTAAGTCATAAATATAAAATTTAATATACAAAGTCATGAATGAGGGGGAGGGGTTAATAAATTATGGGCGATTTCGCTACGTTTTGGTTGGTATATTTCTGGTTTACCGTTCGATAGGCTCTTACGTCATAACGATTACGTGACATACCATTTTAAAGTGAAATCGCCTGGTTCGTCAAATGCTCGATTGTCATCAGGGCTGTTATAAGACATTTAAATAAATCATGTCCATTAACTTGAATCAAAATCAATATTCTTTCTACATGAGCATTTCTTCAATTTTTTAGATTTTTATTGGTTTTGTTCCCTTCATACTCTTTTATTTACGAATTTCTCATAGCAAATGAACTTATTGATAGCTTTTCTGTATTGCGTATTATTTTGTGTTACTTTATCAATATGATATAAAATACAGCTGTGAAAACTCTGGAAAACATTCCTAATTATTAATTCTCAAAACGACAACTTTCTTTCTGCTTACCATTTATTAAGACTACACGAATTTTGTTGGCTTCAAAAAAATGTTAATTCTTTTCCTTACTCTTCCTTATTTTTCATTAATTCAAATCAGCTAATATACTGTTATTGCAAACATGCACACAAACAACCGGTCAAAAATAACAACCGATAGGTAAATGAAATAAATATAAAAGTTAAATTCAAAAATGAATATAACAAATAATAAGCAAGATTGTGTGTGGTTCTCAAAGTTGTCTTCAAATTAGAGCCAGAGATGGCTAGCTACCAATACAAATAACCACGCTCCGAGCTTGGTACCCAATTTGACAGACCAAACACAAACCAAAAGATATTTTGACATCATCGTTTTTGTTGCCGAAATTGATTGGTATATTTTTGACTAACTAAAAAGGGGTACCAAATCGTGGCGAAATCGCCTTATAATATGTTCGTTGTTCTTTGAACAATTCTGACGGACAGTAACTTTGTAACTGTGGCTGAAAAGTCGGATATTTGAAAGAAACTTAGAAATATTGAGTTTTAGTCGCATATTTGTTTTTTTTTTTTGGAAATTTGAAGATTAAAGTAAAAACTGTTTAAAAAAAAAAGTTGAAAATTTGAGTGTTGGCTATAGAAGCACCTATACTTTTAGGTTTGCCAACGATTGTCTAGTTTTCTATAGCAAAATTTTCTTCATTTAATTGCATCTCGCTATTTATAATAAAGTTTATATTGACCCTCCTTATCTTGGACACAATGTATGATACATATACAGGATGCATCATAAATAATGGTACATAGAGCAAAAGTGTATAAAAATAATGTGATTTAGCTAAATTTACCTCAAAATTGATATTAACCGAGATTTACCTCAAGATTGAAAAAAATTCCTATTTTTTCGTATAACTGCTAAATAAATTGCAATGTAGGCGCGAAATTTGACACAAGAAAGTTTCTTAAGTCGACAAACTCTAATTTGCTAACATATTACTAATAGCTAGTAGGAGGCGTCATCTGCGCTATCCTGCATGACTCCAAATCATCATAATTTGTTTGTGCATCCACGTATATTTATTTCAAATGAGTACGTCGACTCCCGCTAAAGTTGCGCCCGTTAAATTTGTCAGGATACGATCGTTAAAGTTGCGCGGATATTCCTCCACTCTAATTTTCGAACAACTAATTGGACTTCCGAGTTTAGCGCCACTTTTGAATAATCCACTCAACGGCGCAAAGAGTAATAAACCATATATATTTTTCGAGAATGGTAGAGATTACGGGGAGTAGCAACTTTAACGGTCGATCCATTACGGTGAGCGCAACTTTAGTGGGAGTCTACCGTAATTTTATTTCCCCATAAAAAAGGCATACTTTCAAAAATTGATATGAACAACCGTTTCCAAGATATTTGCCTTTAAAATTTGAAGTGCCTTAAATTACTTAGATATTAAATTTCAAAGTAGGCTTGAAAAAAGTAATAATAAGACAGCTTCCAAAGTGACTTATGGCAAACTATTACTTTGCTGATAATATTATCACTAAAGCCCAGAAGTTAAGCAGTAGGCTTAAAATGCGTCGGAAAAGACATTTTCTCAACGGATGGTGAACTACTTTTGTGTAAAGTGTGTGAAAAAAGTATTAATGGAGAAAACAAGTTCCATATCATGCAGCATTTAAATGGAAAATTTTATAGAAAGGTTGTAGGTTAAAAAAAAAATTCCAAATAACCTAAAATACAAGGCCTTCTGCAGCCGTTGACGGAGATAAATAATCGTCAGTCTCAGTTTTCCATGGATGTATGTACTGCCTTTGTTGAAGCCGGTATCCCTTTATGGAAAGTACAACACAAATCAATAAAAGATTTATTTGTAAAATACACTAAAGAAAAGCTTCTCTGTGAATCTTCTTTAAGGAAGGATTTCGAGAATGCCTATTAAGGAAAATTAGTTCAAATACGTCAAGGCATTGGCAACAGTAACATTTGAGTATCAATAAACAAAACTGCTGATGCAATGGGGAGACATATTGCTAATGTAGTCATAGATATATCATTCTAAGAATTTTGTCACATTTAAGCAAATTGTGGACAAAAAGAACTTCTTCAGCAATAAAATGTTAAAAATGTTCTTAGTTTTATTGCTTCTAACTACGCTGATTTGTGTGACTCAATAAGAGCTTTGGAGAAACAAGGTAAAAGATGACATCTTCAATTAAAGTTGTTGAAAATATAATAAAATAAATTTTTGGAATTCCAGGAGATAATGGAAATACGATTTTTCAAAAATTACCACAGATAATAGATGCGAATACTGAATACCAAACTTTAAGAAGTATTTCAGAAATTCTTTGAATGAAGCTAATATCGAATTACCAGTGGACAAAACTGTATGTTTTAAATATGAAACTATTACATGTGTAGATGTAGAAAAAACATTTTCTAAATTAAAATATATTATTTCAGACAAAAGCCAAAATTTTAGCATAGAAAACCTAAAGCGATATTAAGTAATCACTTGTAATATAAATGATAAGTGTAACGCAATGTAAATAGATGTAATAGAATTTAGAATAGAATTGTATAATTTAAGTAAATAAAAAAAGTTTCTAGAACGGATCTGATAAGGGAAATGCGGCCGCGATAACGAAACAAATGGCAGATAAGCGTTCCAGAAATTTCGGCAAACGATAAGCCATATCTGCCCAAAAGTTCTAGAAGCCGGGGGCCAAAACTATAAAAAGGCGGTCAGCTGTCCCTCGAGTCAGTCAGAAGTCAGTGTAAATAGTCGGGTTAGCAATTAGTAAATAATAAGCGAGTTACTGTTCAGTTGAAGTGTGCCGAGTTAATTTGGTAATAAAGTGGTGTAATTCACACGTGGTTATCAATTCGAACCGATAAAGCCCGTAACAATATTACTGATGATGACCAATGTTAGAAAAATGTATATAGTGTATATTATTTGGAAATAAATGTTAAAAATATTGTTTTTAATGGCTTAAAATGCCTAATTTTTAGTGCTAATATAAACGCTTATTTCAAAGATTTTTGGTGCTTAAATTTCCGCCCTTTAATTATTACCTAAATTTTGAAAATCTCAATAAATAAAATGTAAAAAATTAATTTTACCACGTAATAAAAGAATAAAATAATTTTTATTTCAAATGTTTTGATTTTTTTTAGCATTATTGTGGTCCATTAAAATTAATTTGGATGATTCATAGCCTCCTACGCCAAAAAATAAAATGGAACGAAAAAAATTTTCGATTTCTTAAAATTTACCTTTTTTAAGTGCATTATATTTATAAAATAGTGTAGATTCCAAAAATGTAATAATATGCAGGTGTTACATTTAAAAATCAAAAGTTAGTATCAGTTTTAGCGAAAGTGACAACAGTAGGAATGTCATTTATATGTCAAAATTTGATATTTCATAAGTACATAAAGTGTGGTAAGTTTGAAAATTTTATCTTCATAAATAAAGAAAAAAATGGGGTCTACCATGATCCTGTTACACCTGATATAGTGAAAACATATCTAAATGAATAAAAATATAAAAATGAAAACATGTTCCATACAGATGTGGTAGTGAAATGAGCGATGGCCTAGAGCGCTTGATTTTAAAGGAGCGACATGTTGGTTATGAGGGGCACCGAGCACAAACCATTGTTATTGGTTAAAAATATATTCTTCTGGTCCTGATGTGGCAACCCGTTTCGTCTATAAACTCGGAATGTCCTGCGAGGCGCAGAGATGTCAGGAAACCAGGAGCATCGTGTTACTAGGGGATATTGGTTGATTTGTTCATCTTTTAAAAAATCAAATAACAATTTTTTTCATTTTTCGCCTTTATTATGCCCTTCGAAATGCGTGGTTAAAATTAATGGCATAATGACTGGGGCACCCTGAATATAATTATATTATCTACTTTTGGTGAGATTCCAAATTTATATAATCAATATGTTTTATGTTTTTTTTTAATTTTCGTCATTCTTCTCATACTGTCTGGTATGCAGTTTCCGAGCATGGAATTTCAATTTTATATTTCTTTAAAAATGACTAATTTTAAAATTTCCACTTTTTCACAAACAGCTAAACTGTCGAGAAATCTTTAGTTTCAGCTTCTCTCAAAATTGGTAAATTTCTATTTTAACAATTATTCACACAATTTTATTTTAAACACGAATTTTCGAAAAAAAAATGTTTTACTAGTTTCGAGCTTTTTCTCAAAATTTTGATTTTTCCTTCAAAATGTCTGATATAAACTTTTAATTATTCTTCCTTCCTAAAATTTCAACTTTAACTTTGAAACTGAAGATTCGAGTTTCTCCTAATTGGAGATTTAGAAATTTTAATGGATATTTTGATATGTATTCAAGCCCGCATTTCGATATTGAATTGAAAATTATGGCTGGCAGTTCTGAGAGAAAAGTAAACATCTTGAGTTTAAAGTTTAACATTTTTCTGGTGATTAAAGTGAAAATTTTCAATTTAAAGTAAAATCTGGGGAAAAGTGGAAAATTTAAATGTAAACTATCAAACAAAATCGAGTAGTGTGCACTTTAGGTTTTACCCACAATTTTGTAACTAACGGACAAGTATCTAGAACAGTTTAAGAGTTCAAGATACGGATATACGAAAAAGGCGAGCATGAGCAACAAGAGCAACGTATTTTTTGAAAGTTTTTGATTTTTAAATTCAAATATGTCACTACAAAGCTATTTTATTCAAATTCAGCGATGATCCGCATGTTTGCGGGGAGCAAACGAATTAGTACGACAACCCAAGAAGAAGTTCACAAATGTTAACTATTCTGAAACTTGTGTCACTACAGAACAAGGCGTCTTGATTATCAGTGAACGTGAGCAAATAACGTTCACTCGCTCGCAAAAGCATCCATCCCTGAGATTAATCGTAAAGAATGCTCACTCCTATTCGCTTTTTTGTATATCTGCACTTGAATGCTTGATTTAGAGCCAGCATTTGTTCAACTGATGTAATGCTCGTTTTCGAACTGCTACATTACAAGTAAATGTTCCTAGTGACTACCCACTTTAACATTTAAATTGCTGATGAAGTGTAGGAAAGAAATTATACGAAACATCAAACTACCCCCATTGTTCCCAAAAAAATGGGGTATACGTATCGTCATAAGTATATGAATAAAGAACAATATCGAACATTTATTCAGGAATAGTAAATAACGACACGTTAATTAGTCTAGCCATAATAATCGCTTAAACCAACATTGACATTCAAACTTTTAGCATTCCTCTGAATTTCTTCCTCTTCACTTTTGTCAATTGTACCGCCTAAGTTAATTCGATCGATCTTAGGAAAATACTCCTTTATTTTAGAGGCATCAAAGTGTTTGATTTTATTATCGGCCCAATCCAAAAATGTTAGTGAAGGAAGAGGGTCGAAATACTCCCATTTCAAATCACCTGAAAACTTAGATATAATAAAACAAATATAGATATTTTTACGTACATACCAATATTATTCCTGTGTATCCATAGCTCCTTCAGCTTACTCAAATTTTTAAATGTCCCCGGCTTGATCGTAGTCAAATTGTTGTGATCTAAATATAGAGTTTCCAAATTGGGTAAAGTTGAGAATGCATCAGCATCAATTTCTGTAATCTCATCGGCTTCCAAACTCAAAAACTTTAAATCCAAATTTTTGAACATATCTTTCGTTACTTTGTCAATCTTAACGTTGTTGATACTCAGGGTTTTCAGATGTTTCAACTGCGAAAAAGCTTCAAAATCCACCTGAAGATCATCATTATTGTAAACCCTGAAGAAATCCAAATTTTGCAAGCATTTAAAAAAGTCCTTTGTAATTGGTGGAAATTTGGAATTTCCATTGATGATCATCGTTTTCAGTTTTGGTTGGGCACAAAAGGCGTCCGGTTCGATACCCTTGATTTCGCTAAACGCTATATCTATCAATTCCACATCGTTGGTGATTTCTAATTTCTTCTTAGTTATGGTACCTTTGGTGGAGTAAATTTCAATTGTTTTGGGCGGCTCATATTCATCAGCTTCTGAATCTCCTGACATGAGTAAAGCTGTTAAAATTAAAAATGTAACTTTCCTCATTGCTTACAACACGTATAATCGACACGATGAAAAATATTACACTAGTTGACCGAATATAAATTTATTACAGATGAGGGAATGTTTACGAAATTAAATTTTAAAGCAGGTCATGACTTTGGCTCGATTTGATAATTTTAAAATATAATTGATAATAATGCACACAAAGGTCATAAAATTTAGACTATCCTTATTTAGAAAAATTGTCCTTAATCTGAATAACACAACACTACCAAAAACGCAGGATGACAGTTAATTGTAGAATTATTGAAGATTTATATAGTATTTGCGTGCAATTCAAATGCTAACTACTTTTGAATACAAGTTTCTTTAGATATCAAGACAATAAAAGAATATCCGAAGGTCAACGATTATTAAAATCCGGAATTTCAAAGATCCTAATTGATAGTAAACTGTTTGATTGCGATTTCAGCACTTTATAACTTAGAGATGATTCAATCTGCAATTAACTCGGACTTCAACAAAAAAGCACATATGTGCAAATTACTTCACTTATTGTCTGCAATACCTAGAAATTCTTTTATGCTCATGTGATCTTTAGAAACTGCATACAGTAATATTAATGACCACGAAAATTTAAACTGACTGATAACGAATGGCCTAATCCTTAAATTAGAGTTCTAACTATTAGAGTAGTAGTTAGAGACTCTGTAATATAATCTTACATTTATATGGGGATTTTAAGAAAATTCCATTTAATGAAAAGTATTTCTTTTTCTTTTTTCATAGAAGATGATTTGCACTCACTGGCAGGTTCTCTATGTAGCTTAGAGAATCTATGACATGCATGCCAAAACTGACATTTTACTTGTCACTCATTACTACAAATTATCAGCGTCCAAAGGCACCTAACTCTGGTGATGTTCAATAATGTGAGATGGCCGAGACAAAAGAAATTATAAGTCATAAATATAAAATTCAATATACAAAGTCATGAATGAGGCCGGGGGGGTTAATAAATTATGGGCGATTTCGCTACGTTTTGGTTAGTATGTTTCTGGTATACCGTTCGGTAGGTTCTTACGTCATAATGATTACGTGACATACCATTTTAAAGTGAAATCGTCTGGTTCGTCAAATTCTCGATTGTCATCAGGGCTGTCATAAGACATTTAAATAAATCATGTCCATTAACTTGAATCAAAAAAAATATTCTTTCTACATGGGCATTTCTTCAATTTTTTAGATTTTTTTTTTTGGTTTTGTTTCCTTCATACTCTTTTATTTACGAATTTCTCTATTTTGTGTTACTTAATCAATATGATATAAAATACAGCTGTGAACACTCTGGATGACATTTCTAATTAAATAATGTCATCATGAAGCGAAAAAACAAAGCTGTGGTTACGTTAATATTGTGTAGTTTATTAATAAAAAGCGCGTTATTGCCTGTAATAAATCTTACTAATTATGATGTTTTATTTTCTCAGATAAACTGCAGTTACAAGTTAAGTGAGTTAAGATCATCTATAACCCATAAACACAACAGGTTATGGGTCCAGGTTTTGCGTCCAAGAAAAAACAAGTTTTTTCAGGTTATAGAATACACGTGCTTTAAAATTCAGAGAAGATGGATTTAGTAAAGAATACTGAGTTGTTAAGCTGTGAGGCTGAATGCCCGACGTGGAAAAGAAAAAATAGGGATTTGTTGGATTACCATGAGGGAGCTTTAGACATAATTGATGACAAATTGAAAAACCGGACACATTGGCGGCAGGAACAGATGAGGCTGCAGCTTCGGATTTGTGCAAAAAAGAAAACAGTTACGCCACGTCAATGATTAGGAGTGCAGTGACAGATACTGTATATCAAAATATCATGAACAAAGAGACAGCTCACGAAACATGAGAAACACTAAGGCAGAATTTCGAAGCATCATCCAAAGATCAGCTGTTCAAGATTTGTATAGATTTCTTTGGACATCAAGATCAGAAAATAAGAGTAAAGCAAATAAAAAAAAGTATAGTGGAAATGTAACTACTGTCATGGAGAAGGCCCCTGGGTCAAAAATTGCAAAAAGTGGATTGCTGATGGTAGACCTGCCAAGAATATACCGCAGAAGACGGATGAGAAGAAAATTGTTTCAACAAATGTAGCACTATTAACTATCTGTGGTGAGGCCTTTTCTACGGAAATAGATACACACAATTGGTGGATCGATAATGGTGCAACGAAGCATGTGACAAATTCCTCTAAATATTTTGTCAACTTTGAAGCATTCGCCGAACCCCATGTAATTAAGGCTAAAGGACAGGAGACCCTGAAAGCAATAGGAAAAAGATCAATAAGGATTTTATCAAAAATTGAAGACAGATATGAAGAAATAACCTCGAGTGATGTATGGTATGTGCCAAGTATCTCTAAAAATCAGTTCCCTATTTTAGCTGCTCAGGATCGAAATAAGAATAGTAAATTCGAGTCGACTGCTACACCATGTGTGTTAAAGATTGATGCTCAAGCTAGGATGTGTGAACCTCGTGATCAAAATGGAACTTTGTTTAAAGCGAGCATTAAACCTTTCATACCTTAACACCGAGCTGTTGTGTTTTATCGATGAACTTCAACTCTATCATGAAATATGGGGTCATCAGGACAAACGGGACGTCAAAGCAAAGCGCAAGAAAAAATTTGGTATTGAAGTCAAGAATCCTGTATTTATGGCAAGGCACATTGGTTAAAATTTGGAATGAGAGGAAAGTCAACAAAACCTGGTAAGTTAGAATCGACAAATATATGTGGACCTTTCGAAGAATCATTTCAGAAGAAGCGTTACCTCGTTCTGTTCAAGGATAACATACAAACTTTCGTTGTGGCTACTTTATCACTAACAATTCAGAGGTCAGCAAAGTACTCCAGGACTTTCTCAGGCACACAAAGACATTAAGGCATTCAGTGAAGGAGCTGTTGAGCGATAACGGAGGGGAGTTTGATAACGAAGTAAAAAAATCTATCCTACGTACCAGAGGAATCAGTCAGCGGTTAACATCTCCAGGACTGTGGTCGAAATGGAAAGGACTTTAAAGTATTCAAATCCAGATGTAACTATCCGGAAGGAATTGGGGCCGAATTAATCGACAACGCAATTTACATTTTGAAATAGACAGGGAAATCGTCTGTAGATGATGTTAGCCCGTATTAATTGTGGACAGACAAGAAACCCCGCATTAAACATTTAAGAATAATTCGCTCTGCCTGTTACGCTCTTGTTCCAAGTCAAAAAAGGAGAAAAATTGATAAAAAGGCTATGAAGGGGCATCTCATAGAATAAAATGGAGGTGAACGTTTTAGGATTTGGATAAAGGAGAATTATAAAGTTATTCTGTTCAGGTATTTACTGTTTGAAGAGAAGCCAGGGGGATGCATCGAACAAGTAAAGCTACCATGTCAAAATGTGGAGAAGGAGGAGCTATCTAAAAAAGAATCAAAAGACAGTTTGAAGGAGAATAATCAGAAAGTGAAAGAAGATTACAAGACTGAAGCTGATGCGGATTCTAAAGGCGGCAGGCTGACAAATCGTTCAATTTTGGAGAAATCAAAATTTTTAAATGATAACAGATGGCAGAAATATTTATCAATTCAACTGACCAAGAAACCTATGAAGATGCACTTAAACGAGAAGATAGTATCGATGAACAGAGAAATGGATTCGTTGAAGAAAGATGAGACCTGGAAACTTGAAGATGTTCCATCAGGTGTCAAAGTGATATCATGCAAATGAGTTTTCTGGCTAAAACTCAATCCGAATCGTAGCGTAAGCAAATATACAGCCAGATTAGTTGCCAAAGATTTTACTCAACGTGAAGGTGTTGACTACAGTCAAGCATTTAGTCGAGTTGCAAAGTTGGCAACTATTCGCTCAGTCTTGCGTATTGCTGCAAATCAGAAGATGCATATTGGACAATTTGATGTATCTACAGCTTTCTTATATGTAAAACTAGGAGATTCATCTACAGGCTTATGCTCAACTATAGAACCTGAGCTGCGAGCAGCTTACGAGGCAACGATGGAAATTATATGGTTGGTTCTCCTATTTAGAAAAATCAAGAAGTTGGAGCAAATTCCAGTGCTACAAATCGATAATGTAGCAACAGTAAAGTTGGCATTAAATTCAGAACTTCATCGCAAAACAAAATACATCAAGACAAAATATTTCTTCAAGTTGCAGATATAATGACGAAGCCATTGATGGTGACTCGTCTACAGACTTTGTGCTACAAAATGGGATTACTGTAAAATTATAATACAGTTTAATGTTTAAAAAGGGAAAGTGTTGCAGTTTTGAATATGCAATGTGTTGCCATTAAAAATAAAAATAAACCAAAAAACAATTAACAGTTGATAGTTAAAAAGTAGTTGCTAAAATATGTTCTGTGACCAATATATGCTTTTTCAGCAAGTCAATATTAATGCTTCACTGAGATGTTTTATTTTCTCAAATAAACTGTAGTTACGAATTAAGTGCTTAGATCATCTATAACCCATAAACACAACATTATAGAGAATGGGTTCAAAAAAATCTTGACACAGATTTTTTGCACTTTAAGCATTTAATTGACAAGTCTGTAATGCATTTTTTAACATTGGAAATGTTTATGTTGAGATATGGAGTGAAGTTTCGAATTTTCGTTCAAGCTTGAGAGAACACCGTGTCGCTCGCTCTGACATATTCGCCAGTCGAGCACTCTCGGCGTCGAGAGGCCGGCGTGAAAACTATGGGAGAATGTTAAGCTTACAGTTCACCGCAATGCACCATATTCGTTTAATCCAGTGACGTTTCATTGGATAAGGCTATCAGCTATGGATATTAAGAGTATGAAAAATAGCGAAAAGTGTAAGACATATCGAGAGCGTAAAAAACGTTTACGAGAGATTGAAAATAGGGAATGTAGTGAGTTAAGTACGAAAACACCGCTAACAAAAACTGAACACAATAGGCGGTATCGTGCGCATGTAAAGATGCGCAAACTTAAAGGTTCTGAAGTTTACACGGGCTACCCAAGTCAGCGGCCCTTAAATGAGGGGTTATAATTTCATTATTATGCTGTACACTCTTACCCTAAATCCAATTTACATACTGTCTTGAAAACCTTGAAGTACTCAGTAAACGAATGTGCACTTTTAATTTTTAGGGCTCAAATAAATGTAAATTACTGTTACAATAAAGTTGACATTTTTGCTTGTAGATTAAATATATTTTAATATTTCATTGTTTTCGCTTTGTACTAAAATATTTCTTTCAAGGGCCATGAGCATAGATGCCTTAATATTATTTTGATTTAAATTATTTGGTAGTCTATTTGGTTATACGAGTATATTTCAATTTAAAAAATAATCTTTCAGAAGAAACTTGGCTAACGAAAACTGCAAATTTAGAAAAGATAAACATTGCAGAAATAACCTTAAAAATAGAAAAAATTCGAAAGAAAAATATTTAAATATTTAAGTTTTCACTCGAAATCTCCAGTCGAAAACTTTGATATTAAGGTCGAAATTAAAACAAATAGCTAAATAAGGCCAAAACTTTGAATTCAGAAAAGTTGCGAGAAAAACAGTAAAAGAAATAGACAATTTTAGGAAAATATTCCAGGATTTCAAAAAGTTCATAATGTTTTCAATTTCAAAACATATGTCAACATTTTGAGGTTAAAGATAAAATTTTGCAACTAAATCAAAATCATTTGAAAAAATTAAAATATTTCATTTAAAGTCAAGATTTTAAATAAATGACTTGTGTTCTTAAAAAAAGAGTCTTGATTAAATTTAAAATCTTAAAAATAAAAAATTAAAGCTTTAACACTGGTTGAAACCTTTATTGGTGTTGAAAATAAGAGTAGAAAGTAAAGTTTGAATTTTGGGATTTTAAAATTTGAGGAAACCCACCACTCATGATTTAATAAAAAAGGGAATCTTAAATTTCGAAAAAAAAAATGTTTTACTAGTTTCGAGCTTTTTCTCAAAATTTTGATTTTTCCTTCAAAATGTCTGATATAAACTTTTTATTATTCTTCCTTACTAAAATTTCAACTTTAACTTTGAAACTGAAGATTCGAGTTTCTCCTAATTGGAGATTTAGAAATTTTAATGGATATTTTGATATGTATTCAAGCCCGCATTTCGATAAATTTCGATATTGAATTGAAAATTATGGCTGGCAGTTCTGAGAGAAAAGTAAACATGTTGAGTTTAAAGTTGAACATTTTTCTGGAGATGAAAGTGAAAATTTTCAATTTAAAGTAAAATCTGGGGAAAAGTGGAAAATTTAAATGTAAACTATCAAACAAAATCGAGTAGTGTGCACTTTAGGTTTTACCCACAATTTTGTAACTAACGGACAAGTATCTAGAACAGTTTAAGAGTTCAAGATACGGATATACGAAAAAAGCGAGCATGAGCAACAAGAGCAACGTATTTTCTGAAAGTTTTTGATTTTTAAATTCAAATATGTCACTACAAAGCTATTTTATTCAAATTCAGCGATGATCCGCGTGTTTGCGGGGAGCAAAGGAATTAGTACGACAACCCAAGAAAAAGTTGACAAAAGTTAACTATTCTGAAATGTGTGTCACTACAGAACAAGGCGTCTTGATTATCAGTGAACGTGAGCAAATAACGTTCGCTCGCTCGCAAAAGCGAGCGAGATTAATCGTAAAGAATGCTACTCCTATTCGCTTTTTTGTATATCTGCACTTGAATGCTTGATTTAGAGCCAGCATTTGTTCAACTGATGTAATGCTCGTTTTCGAACTACTACATTACAAGTAAATGTTCCTGGTGACTACCCACTTTAACATTTAAATTGCTGATGAAGTGTAGGAAAGAAATTATACGAAACCTCAAACTACCCCCATTGTTCCCAAAAAAATGGAGTATACGTATCGTCATAAGTATATGAATAAAGAACAATATCGAACATTTATTCAGGAATAGTAAATAACGACACGTTAATTAGTCTAGCCATAATAATCGCTTAAACCAACATTGACATTCAAACTTTTAGCATTCCTCTGAATTTCTTCCTCTTCACTTTTGTCAATTGTACCGCCTAAGTTAATTCGATCGATCTTAGGAAAATACTCCTTTATTTTAGAGGCATCAAAGTGTTTGATTTTATTATCGGCCCAATCCAAAAATGTTAGTGAAGGAAGAGGGTCGAAATACTCCCATTTCAAATCACCTGAAAACTTAGATTTAATAAAACAAATATAGATATTTTTACGTACATACCAATATTATTCCTGTGGATCCATAGCTCCTTCAGCTTACTCAAATTTTTAAATGTCCCCGGCTTGATCGTAGTCAAATTGTTGTGATCTAAATATAGAGTTTCCAAATTGGGTAAAGTTGAGAATGCATCAGCATCAATTTCTGTAATCTCATCGGCTTCCAAACTCAAAAACTTTAAATCCAAATTTTTGAACATATCTTTCGTTACTTTGTCAATCTTAACGTTGTTGATACTCAGGGTTTTCAGATGTTTCAACTGCGAAAAAGCTTCAAAATCCACCTGAAGATCATCATTATTGTAAACCCTGAAGAAATCCAAATTTTGCAAGCATTTAAAAAAGTCCTTTGTAATTGGTGGAAATTTGGAATTTCCATTGATGATCATCGTTTTCAGTTTTGGTTGGGCACAAAAGGCGTCCGGTTCGATACCCTTGATTTCGCTAAACGCTATATCTATCAATTCCACATCGTTGGTGATTTCTAATTTCTTCTTAGTTATGGTACCTTTGGTGGAGTAAATTTCAATTGTTTTGGGCGGTTCATATTCATCAGCTTCTGAATCTCCTGACATGAGTAAAGCTGTTAAAATTAAAAATGTAACTTTCCTCATTGCTTACAACACGTATAATCGACACGATGAAAAATATTACACTAGTTGACCGAATATAAATTTATTACAGATGAGGGAATGTTTACGAAATTAAATTTTAAAGCAGGTCATGACTTTGGCTCGATTTGATAATTTTAAAATATAATTGATAATAATGCACACAAAGGTCATAAAATTTAGACTATCCTTATTTAGAAAAATTGTCCTTAATCTGAATAACACAACACTACCAAAAACGCAGGATGACAGTTAATTGTAGAATTATTGAAGATTTATATAGTATTTGCGTGCAATTCAAATGCTAACTACTTTTGAATACAAGTTTCTTTAGATATCAAGACAATAAAAGAATATCCGAAGGTCAACGATTATTAAAATCCGGAATTTCAAAGATCCTAATTGATAGTAAACTGTTTGATTGCGATTTCAGCACTTTATAACTTAGAGATGATTCAATCTGCAATTAACTCGGACTTCAACAAAAAAGCACATATGTGCAAATTACTTCACTTATTGTCTGCAATACCTAGAAATTCTTTTATACTCATGTGATCTTTAGAAACTGCCACGAAAAATTTAAACTGACTGATAACGAATGGCCTAATCCTTAAATTAGAGTTCTAACTATTAGAGTAGTAGTTAGAGACTCTGTAATATAATCTTACATTTATATGGGGATTTTAAGAAAATTCCATTTAATGAAAAGTATTTCTTTTTCTTTTTTCATAGAAGATGATTTGCACTCACTGGCAGGTTCTCTATGTAGCTTAGAGAATCTATGACATGCATGCCAAAACTGACATTTTACTTGTCACTCATTACTACAAATTATCAGCGTCCAAAGGCACCTAACTCTGGTGATGTTCAATAATGTGAGATGGCCGAGACAAAAGAAATTATAAGTCATAAATATAAAATTCAATATACAAAGTCATGAATGAGGCCGGGGGGGGTTAATAAATTATGGGCGATTTCGCTACGTTTTGGTTAGTATGTTTCTGGTATACCGTTCGGTAGGTTCTTACGTCATAATGATTACGTGACATACCATTTTAAAGTGAAATCGTCTGGTTCGTCAAATTCTCGATTGTCATCAGGGCTGTCATAAGACATTTAAATAAATCATGTCCATTAACTTGAATCCAAAAAAATATTCTTTCTACATGGGCATTTCTTCAATTTTTTAGATTTTTTTTTTTTTGGTTTTGTTTCCTTCATACTCTTTTATTTACGAATTTCTCTATTTTGTGTTACTTAATCAATATGATATAAAATACAGCTGTGAACACTCTGGATGACATTTCTAATTAAATAATGTCATCATGAAGCGAAAAAACAAAGCTGTGGTTACGTTAATATTGTGTAGTTTATTAATAAAAAGCGCGTTATTGCCTGTAATAAATCTTACTAATTATGATGTTTTATTTTCTCAGATAAACTGCAGTTACAAGTTAAGTGAGTTAAGATCATCTATAACCCATAAACACAACAGGTTATGGGTCCAGGTTTCGCGTCCAAGAAAAAACAAGTTTTTTCAGGTTATAGAATACACGTGCTTTAAAATTCAGAGAAGATGGATTTAGTAAAGAATACTGAGTTGTTAAGCTGTGAGGCTGAATGCCCGACGTGGAAAAGAAAAAATAGGGATTTGTTGGATTACCATGAGGGAGCTTTAGACATAATTGATGACAAATTGAAAAACCGGACACATTGGCGGCAGGAACAGATGAGGCTGCAGCTTCGGATTTGTGCAAAAAAGAAAACAGTTACGCCACGTCAATGATTAGGAGTGCAGTGACAGATACTGTATATCAAAATATCATGAACAAAGAGACAGCTCACGAATCATGAGAAACACTAAGGCAGAATTTCGAAGCATCATCCAAAGATCAGCTGTTCAAGATTTGTATAGATTTCTTTGGACATCAAGATCAGAAAATAAGAGTAAAGCAAATAAAAAAAAGTAAAGTGGAAATGTAACTACTGTCATGGAGAAGGCCACTGGGTCAAAAATTGCAAAAAGTGGATTGCCGTAGAGCTGCCAAGAATATACCGCAGAAGACGGATGAGAAGAAAATTGTTTCAACAAATGTAGCACTATTAACTATCTGCGGTGAGGCCTGTTTAACGGAAATAGATACACACAATTGGTGGATCGGTAATGGTGCAACGAAGCATGTGACAAATTCCTCTAAATATTTTGTCAACTTTGAAGCATTCGCCGAACCCCATGTAATTAAGACTAAAGGACAGGAGACCCTGAAAGCAATAGGAAAAAGATCAATAAGAATTTTATCAAAAATTGAAGACAGATATGAAGAAATAACCTCGAGTGATGTATGGTATGTGCCAAGTATCTCTAAAAATCAGTTCCCTATTTTAGCTGCTCAGGATCGAAATAAGAATAGTAAATTCTAGTCGACTGCTACACCATGTGTGTTAAAGATTGATGCTCAAACTAGGATGTGTGAACCTCGTGATCAAAATGGAACTTTGTTTAAAGCGAGCATTAAACCTTTCATACCTTAACACCGAGCTGTTGTGTTTTATCGATGAACTTCAACTCTATCATGAAATATGGGGTCATCAGGACAAACGGGACGTCAAAGCAAAGCGCAAGAAAAAATTTGGTATTGAAGTCAAGAATCCTGTATTTATGGCAAGGCACATTGGTTACCATTTGGAACGAGAGGAAAGTCAACAAAACCTGGTAAGTTAGAATCGACAAATATATGTGGACCTTTCGAAGAATCATTTCAGAAGAAGCGTTACCTCGTTCTGTTCAAGGATAACATAAAAACTTTCGTTGTGGCTACTTTATCACTAACAATTCAGAGGTCAGCAAAGTACTCCAGGACTTTCTCAGGCACACAAAGACATTAGGGCATTCAGTGAAGGAGCTGTTGAGCGATAACGGAGGGGAGTTTGATAACGAAGTAAAAAAATCTATCCTACGTACCAGAGGAATCAGTCAGCGGTTAACATCTCCAGGACTGTGGTCGAAATGGAAAGGACTTTGAAGTATTTAAATCCAGGTGTAACTATCCGGAAGGGATTTGGGCCGAATTAATCGACAACGCAATTTACATTTTGAAATGGACAGGGAAATCGTCTGTAGATGATGTTAGCCCGTATTAATTGTGGACAGACAAGAAACCCCGCATTAAACATTTAAGAATAATTCGCTCTGCCTGTTACGCTCTTGTTCCAAGTCAAAAAAGGAGAAAAATTGATAAAAAGGCTATGAAGGGACATCTCATAGGATAAAATGGAGGTGAACGTTTTAGGATTTGGATAAAGGAGAATCATAAAGTTATTCTGTTCAGGTATTTACTGTTTGAAGAGAAGACAGGGGGATGCATCGAACAAGTAAAGCTACCATGTCAAAATGTGGAGAAGGAGGAGCTATCTAAAAAAGAATCAAAAGACAGTTTGAAGGAGAATAATCAGAAAGTGAAAGAAGATTACAAGACTGAAGCTGATGCGGATTCTAAAGGCGGCAGGCTGACAAATCGTTCAATTTTGGAGAAATCAAAATTTTTAAATGATAACGTAATGATGGCAGAAATATTTATCAATTCAACTGACCAAGAAACCTATGAAGATGCACTTAAACGAGAAGATAGTATCGATGAACAGAGAAATGGATTCGTTGAAGAAAGATGAGACCTGGAAACTTGAAGATGTTCCATCAGGTGTCAAAGTGATATCATGCAAATGAGTTTTCCGGCTAAAACTCAATCCGAATCGTAGCGTAAGCAAATATACAGCCAGATTAGTTGCCAAAGATTTTACTCAACGTGAATGTGTTGACTACAGTCAAGCATTTAGTCCAGTTGCAAAATTGGCAACTATTCGCTCAGTCTTGCGTATTGCTGCAAATCAGAAGATGCATATTGGACAATTTGATGTATCTACAGCTTTCTTATATGTAAAACTAGGAGATTCATCTACAGGCCTATGCTCTACTATAGAACCTGAGCTGCGAGCAGCAGCTCACGAGGCAACGATGGAAATTATATGGTTGGTTCTCCTATTTAGAAAAATCAAGAAGTTGGAGCAAATTCCAGTGCTACAAATCGATAATGCAGCAACAGTTAAATTCAGAACTTCATCGCAAAACAAAACACATCAAGACAAAATATTTCTTCAAGTTGCAGATATAATGACGAAGCCATTGACGGTGACTCGTCTACAGACTGTGCTACAAAATGGGATTACTGTAAAATTATAATACAGTTTAATGTTTAAAAAGGGAAAGTGTTGCAGTTTTGAATATGCAATGTGTTGCCATTAAAAATAAAAATGAACCAAAAAACAATTAACAGTTGATAGTTAAAAAGTAGTTGCTAAAATATGTTCTGTGACCAATATATACTTTTTCAGCAAGTCAATATTAATGCTTCACTGGGATGTTTTATTTTCTCAAATAAACTGTAGTTACGAATTAAGTGCTTAGATCATCTATAACCCATAAACACAACATTATAGAGAATGGGTTCAAAAAAATCTTGACACAGATTTTTTTGCACTTTAAGCATTTAATTGACAAGTCTGTAATGCATTTTTTAACATTGGAAATGTTTATGTTGAGGTATGGAGTGCACTTTCGAGTTTTCGTTCAAGCTTGAGAGAACACCGTGTCGCTCGCTCTGACATATTCGCCAGTCGAGCACTCTCGGCGTCGAGAGGCCGGCGTGAAAACTATGGGAGAATGTTAAGTTTACAGTTCACCGCAATGCACCATATTCGTTTAATCCAGTGACGTTTCATTGGATAAGGCTATCAGCTATGGATATTAAGAGTATGAAAAATAGCGAAAAGGGTAAGACATATCGAGAGCGTAAAAAACGTTTACGAGAGATTGAAAATAGAGAATGTAGTGAGTTAAGTACGAAAACATCGCTAACAAAAACTGAACACAATAGGCGGTATCGTGAGCATGTAAAGATGCGCAAACTTAAAGGTTCTGAAGTTTACACGGGCTACCCAAGTCAGCGGCCCTTAAATGAGGGGTTATAATTTCATTATTATGCTGTACACTCTTACCCTAAATCCAATTTACGTACTGTCTTGAAAACCTTGAAGTACTCAGTAAACGAATGTGCACTTTTAATTTTTAGGGCTCAAATAAATGTAAATTACTGTTACAATAAAGTTGACAAATTTTTGCTTGTAGATTAAATATATTTTAACATTTCATTGTTTTCGCTTTGTACTAAAATATTTCTTTCAAGGGCCATGAGCATAGATGCCTTAATATTATTTTGATTTAAATTATTTGGTAGTCTATTTGGTTATAAGAGTATATTTCAATTTAAAAAATAATCTTTCAGAAGAAACTTGGCTAACGAAAACTGTAAATTTAGAAAAGGTAAACATTGCAGAAATAACCTTAAAAATAGAAAAAATTCGAAAGAAAAATATTTAAATATTTAAGTTTTCACTCGAAATCTCCAGTCGAAAACTTTGATATTAAGGTCGAAATTAAAACAAATAGCTAAATAAGGCCAAAACTTTGAATTCAGAAAAGTTGCGAGAAAAACAGTAAAAGGAATAGACAATTTTAGGAAAATATTCCAGGATTTCAAAAAGTTCATAATGTTTTAAATTTCAAAACATATGTCAAGATTTTGAGGTTAAAGATAAAATTTTGCAACTAAATCAAAATCATTTGAAAAAATTAAAATATTTCATTTAAAGTCAAGATTTTAAATACATGACTTGTGTTCTTAAAAAAAGTCTTGATTAAATTTAAAATCTTAAAAATAAAAAATTAAAGCTTTAACACTGGTTGAAACCTTTATTGGTGTTGAAAATAAGAGTAGAAAGTAAAGTTTGAATTTTGGGATTTTAAAATTTGAGGAAACCCACCACTCATGATTTAATAAAAAAGGGGATCTTAAATTTCGAAAAAAAAAATTGACATTACAAAATTTCAATAAAAAATCTTGAGTTTTCGAGTTTATATATTTATAATTTTAAGAATTTTTTAGGCTGAGGTCACAATTTCGAAAATAAGTCAAAATCTTTAGAAATATTTAGAATTTATTATTTAAGATGAAAATTTTAAACAAAACATAAATATTTATAGACGGTTTAAGAAAAATAAATGACATTTTAAAAGTTTGAGGAATTCTGGAAAAAAGTCATAATTTCAAGAAAATACTCTATATTTCTTTTTTTAATACAATATCTTGGGTTAGACTCGCAATACTGATGTTCAAATTTTAAATCCGTTTAAAATCCGAAGTTTTAAGGAAAAACACAAGAATTGCAAATTTAATGTAAAAATTTAAAAAATTGGAAATTGCGGAAGAAATTATTAAATTTCGGAAAAGCCCAAAATTTGTGTTTATAATTATTTTGGAAGCATAAGCTCATAATTTTGTAAAGAAGAGTAAAAAATAAGAGTAAAATAGATTTCTAGACGATTTTCTTTAGGTTTAGAAAATTTTAACCTCTCTGGATAAATAAGACGTCAAAATGACCCTTGACGGATCAACCAAAATAATCAATAAGTAATCGAATGCCGGGTTCGCTACGTTCTCTTCTAAAAAACATAGAGCACACTTGATGACTTTTTCATTTGAACATCCGATATAATTTTAACTGACATAAACTGAAATTTACTAATTCAATCAGATTCACTCTGTCATTATTAAACGGCTCGAGATAATTAAATACCATAGCTATTGCTAATTTAAAGCCCTCATCGCTTCCCATTTTTGTTTTTAGATTCATTTAAGTGGTCAGTTCATTGCGACAAGCGTATTTTTGATATTAAGAAATTTCATTATCTTTGCGATTCTGTGACGTTATTGAATCATTGTCATTATCAGCTAATTTTTATTATTAATTAATTATGCAGTAGAGTTGCTGCAAGACCGCTTTAAAATAAAAGAACAGGTCACAACCATTCTAACCATTTTTTTATTCACAAGAACCACACAACCCCGTCCAAGACAACTAATTAACTGTAATAAAGGTTCTAGACCTTTCGGCAAAAAAGGGAATTACTTTTATTTATTATTCCCATAAGAGCGGTCATGCAAAGCGAAAATGGCAATCAGTACAACCAGTACAGCTCTAGTTTTAATTAGAAATAGGTGCAGTAACTTTAAACAATTTCCAGCATTGTTAAATCCAGGGTGTCAAGCGAACATCATTACTTCAGCATTACTTAAAAAATTGTAATTTTCTTTAAAAGAGTTTGAAGTAATGTAACATATGAATCAAATCACATCTAAACGAATTCACGTGTGATCTGGAATATGATAAACAAAATCACAAAACCAGCCTAAATTTTTAAGATTGATAAATTTGCCATTCAACTGCCCTCTAATGTTTTTTTTGATGATCCTGATTTCAATGCGAAATAATCTAAACAGATTTATTAACTGAAACAAGTTTATTTTGGGAGTAATTAGAAATTCCATTGAAATCAGAAAAAATTAACTTCATTTTCAAGAAACCAAATTGGGTTGAATGCAGCTGGTCATTTAAAAGTCCATTCAAAGAAACAAAAATATGACATGCAATTCAAAGACCATAAATTCTTATCAGGAAGAATAATTACATGACCGGGGCAATAAATTTTAAGATCAAGAAGAAACTGAAAACAAAATACTTTTATCCCAAGAAGAAAAGGCCAGGAATAGCACTTTCAAGACAATTACTTATTACGAGCACCATGTGGTCTATTCATTGTAACGTTGCCTTTCAAAAAGGAAAGAAGGCACATTCAGTGTCAATAAAATGATTCTTAAACTTAGGAAAAATAGGCATGACAGAATATCTAAGAACCATTTGTCGGAATGACAAATTTCTGAAATGCACTACTTATCCAACCAGGGGGTTCAAACAAACTGTGAAGGGCCATAAAATTCATATGGTGTAAGACACATCTGCAAACACTTTCAACACAGTCAGCCTTAACGACATTTTAATCAGTTATAAAAAAAATAAAAACTAAACGCAATACGTATTGTTGTAAATCAATACATATTTTATGTAATTATTATTATTTACTACTTCGAAGATACGTAGATAATTGTCGTGGCGAATTTCAAGGGGTGTCGGATAACACAAGGGTCGACGTTATTAATTAAATTATTTTTTATAACAACTTTTGAAAGTCTGCAATTCGAAAAGTAAACATTTTTTATTTTTTTTTTTTTTTCGTAATTCGTATTTATTTATCATTCCGAATCAACTGCCAAGCGTTGTCTTTGAAATTTGTAAATACCCTTGTATGTTAAATAAAGTGTTAATTATGTTTCTATTTGGTGTTATTATTTCCAATGTCTCCGTTGGTTGCAAGGATTGCGAAATCTGTGAATTTTTTAAAATTTAAATGCATTCCATGATATTCATTATTAATTCAAAAAATGGCAACTTTCTTTCTGCTTACCATTTATTAAGAATACACAAATTTCGTTGCCTTCAAAAAAATGTTAATTATTTTCCATACTCTCTTTATTTTTCATTAATTCAAATTAGCTGATATACTGTTATTGCAAACATACACACAAACAACCGGTCAAAAATAATAACCGATAGGTAAATGAAATGAATATCAAAGACAAAATCAAAATTAAATATAACAAATAATAAGCAAGACTGTGTGTGGTTCTCAAAGTTGTCTTCAAATTAGGCAGAGATGGCCAGCTACCAACACAAATAACCACGCTCCTAGCTTGGTACCCAGTTTGACAGACCGAACACAAACCAAAAGTTATTTTCACATCACTGTTTTTGTTGCCGAAATTGGTTGGTATATTTTTGACTGACCGAAATGGGGTACCAAAACGTGGCGAAATTGCCTTATAATATGTTCGTTGGTCATTGAACAGTCTTGATAGCATATCGGACAGTAATTGTGTAACTGTTGCTAAAAAGTAGGATATCTTTAGTCGAACATTTGCGTTTTTTTCTGGAAATGTTAAGTTTAAAGTAAAAATTGTTTAAGAAAAAAAAGTTGAAAATTCAAGTTTGACTATAAAAGCACCTACACTTTCAGATTTACTAACGATTGCCTAGTTTTGTATTGCAAAATTCTCTTCATTTAATCGCATCTCGCTATTTATAATAAGGTTTACATTGACCCTCCTTATTTTGGACACAGGTTATGATATGATACATATATAGGATAGATCATCAGTAATGCTACATAGAGCAAAAGTGTATAGAGCTAATGTGATTTAGCTAAATTTACCTCAAATTTCATATTAACCGAGATTTACCTTAAGTTAAAAAAAAAATCCGATTTTTTCCTAAAACTACTGAATAAATTGTAATATAGGTACAAAATTCGACACAAGAAGGTTTCTTAAGTCGAAAAACTCTAATTTGCTAACATCAATAGATAATAGGGGGCGCCACCTGCGCTGTCCTGCATAACTACAAATCATCATAACTTTTTTTGCGCATCCGCATATATTTATTTTGAATAGGTAATTTAATTTTCGCATATTTTTTAGGTAATAAAGGCTTACCTTTTAAAAATTGATATGACCAACCGTTTGAAGATATGTGCCTTTAAAATTTGAAGTGCCTTCATTTCAAATTACTTAGATATTAAATTTTCAAAGTAGGCTTGAAAAAAAAATAATATTAAGACAGTTTTCAAAGTGACTTATGTCAAATATTACTTTGCTGATAATATCATTACCTAAATTTTAAAAATCTCAATAAAGAAAATGCAAAAAATTATTAATGTATTTTTTAACATAGAAATGTGAGATATGATCTCTGAGTTCGAACAGTTGAAATATGTTCATCAGTTACGCGAAAAAAACATTTTTTCCCAACTAAGGCACCCTGTGTCTTGGTTAATATCTACTTTTGGCATAAAGTAAATGTAGCTAAATCACATTATTTTTATACGAAAAATTCACTCTTGCTCTATGTAGCATTTTTTATGTTCCATTCTGTCTAACATAAATATAATACGTATTAAAATGTAAACAATGCCTTTTAATTTGTTTATAAACAACAAAACCGATAAAATAATATTCATCATTAAACTATTGGGAATGAGGAAATAAATACATAGAATCATACATACGGTAATTCCAAAAATAAAATACTGACCTTCTTATTGGGTTACTAGAGAATTTGGTGTAAATAAATATTTTGCAAATCACCAGAATGTTATATGACAATACACAATTATTGTTAAATAAAAATCAATTATAGATTATGTAATAATGTGTAAATAAGAGGTGGGCAACAGAAAATGCTAAATTAAAATCTTAAAACTATTTTTATAAATGAGCAACCTTGAAATGAGAACGATGTTCATGTCGATATACAACACATGTACATGCGCTAAGCATAAAATGTAGCATTTATTGATGCGAGACCGAATAAAAATTTTATTCAACGATTGTTCTTATTCTATAAATTAATGCTTTTATTCCATGTGTCTTAAATAAATACCTAATCACAATCGCACAATCTATTAGCATTCTGTCTTATTTATTATTCAAACTCGTGTACAGATAATATATGTGTTTGTATCATGCTAAAGCTAGTCGCACATATCACATGAATGATTTTTAGTAGGCCGATCATATAATCGATTTGCTACGATAGTCATTTAAAGTTACACAATTTTTTTATTCTAGCTTACTGAGTCCATTTTTGATGCACGTCTATAAGATCTTCTAGTAAGGTTTTTCAAAAGTAAACAATTTCATTTATTTACATAGTAATTTAAACATCTCACAAACTGGGCAAGCTAAAATTAAAAAAAATTGTGTAATTCAAGACGAGTCAATACCTTGGTCAATTTTAACATTCAAATCGCTTCATCTTTTTTAATTATACCGTAATTTAAAAAATGGGAATATCAAATTTGGTTAATATACCTATCTTTCTGATTGCAACTGAACACCTTCAAATACAAAAGAGAAAAAACATCTTCAAATACAAAAGAAAAAAAAAGTAGAGGGGATACGCCTCCATTTTTTCCACAAGAAACCAAAGTAAGCAGTTATAGAAGCATCTTTCATAAAGAACTGCCAATATTGATCAATGAGAATTAAAGTTCTAAGGATATTTATGGTTTAGGGTTACTTAACACATATAAAATAAAAAATTCTATCTAAAATATCTTTACTAACGAATTAGAAAAAGAAAAGAAATTATAGTTCTATACATATTAATATTAACACTAAAACTACCAACACCGGTCAAATTGACCTTTTTGAAACTTTAATAAAATTTATACGTATTAAAGGTTACAATACCGCTGTCACAGTATATGACTTTTCCTAAAATATGTATTTGATATATTCTTCAGTATTTATTTCCAGATTTTTTTTTTATTTTCCAAGAAAAATTTATCATGTGTCCTACCTACCGCATTCGGTCAATTTGACCGATAGAGAAAATTGCACTCTGTTAAATTAGTAGGAGCTAAATGCAACAAAACTAGATGCATTTGTTGCTTTACTATATGCCCGTGGTGCATATGAAGTAAAAAAAATCCATATTTTTTTGCCTCATATGCGCGTGTCACATTTGTGGAATAAAAATTGGGAACCCGTTTTTTTTTCAACAATGATCAGTAACGACTTTACCGAAATTATGAAGGTAGTACGATTTGATAAAAATGTTTTACAAAGCATTTACATACAAATCAAACAAATTATAGTAAATTTGCTATGATGACTACAATCTGGGACCGATTTATTGAGAATTGACAAAATCTTTATAAACTTGGTGCATACATTATTGTTGATGAGCAATTGTTTTCGTTCAAGTCTAGATGTAGATTTATATAAATATATATGCAGTAAAAACAAAAACAAAATAATAATAAGAAAACAGTTCTGGGTGGCGTGAAAGTAAAGTGAAATCTGTCTAATAAGTCGAACCCCCCATAAGTCGGAACCTGTCTGTGGCAAAATATATTGAGAGTCCCGTTTGCTTTCCGAAACATGCATAAAAATATTCTTGTTACAAAAAGTATAACTGTCTGAAGTGAAATAAAACTAAGAACCCGTCGTTTTCTGGCTTAGACAGGGTGGACTAGACATAATAAATGGGTTTTACTACTTGGCAAAAAATCAAAGATAAGAAAGTTTGATTTCACTTGGGGTTGAGGCGTTCGTTGTTCTAAAGCTGACCTTTACAGGACACGGAAGAAACATAACAACAGATAATTTTTTCATCAATGAATCATTAGCCGAAAAGCTACTTGCAAAAAAGATTACACTTGTTGCAACAAGCAGTAGAAATCAAAAAGAGTTGCCAAAATTGGTCAAAGAAAAAAAGATAAAATGATTAGGCGTTCAAGCAAATTATATAGATCAAATCACATTACTCTTACAGTGTATAAAAGTACGCAAGCCAAAAAAGTGATTGTCCTAAAACAATAACACATAAATACCCAGAACTATTAGAATTTATAATGATACAAAATTTGATGTACGGGTGGCAGATCAATTGCCAAGAAAGTACAGTGTGAATAAATCCCTCAGCTTTGAATAAAGAAACGATAGGTGAAAACAGGCAACAGGACAACAGGAATTTTTATTCCAGATAGCGTCAATACTTGATGCTGTATATAAAAAAATCACAAGAAAAAGCGAACATCACCCACAAGTCCGAAAAACTTCTCAAATAAAATCCTGTAAAGATTATAAAGCTACAAAATTTCGTTCGAAGTGCAAAAAAATTATGTGCGGCAAATGGACATTGTAGATTAAAATAATTTCTAAACGATGTATTGAAGCCGAATAAGATATGAAGATGTATGCATAACACCTAAAGTACATGTATAAAAGTTAAATGTTTATTATTTATTTTCTATACAAATAAATTTAGACATACAATAGAAAACCTTAAGTTTGGTTTCTTATGTGGGAAATATGAAGTTTTAGTCTTTTGAGGTTATAATTTAAATTATATAAAAATTAATCTGAAGGAAATTTCATCAAAATTCTTCATTCTATACACATTCAACAATAATTCAACCGGTATTTGCCTTGAATAATAAAATTAATAACATTTTTAATTACCGGTCAATTTGACCGAGCGCGGTAGAAATAGGTATACAAGAACTGTCGGTAGGTTTAGTGTTAAATGGAAATTTTCTGCAACTATTTCTTTTAATAGGTTTTGGTCAAAAAAGAAAAAGAAGGGGTCTTAACAAGCACGCGCAAGTCCATAATTCTGAACGGAAACCCTACTCGGCACACTTTGCTACAGATTTTTCAATACAGATTTTTGTTCTGTTTCCGAGTAAATTGTTCGAGTTCGGGGTTATTTTTTTGGATACTTTGTGTGGTACTTATTAATTATTGTAGCATAGGGTGTACTAATTTCAATGAAGCGACACGCACAGCCAAGTGACCATCGACAACAACCGCTATCGCTATTTCCAAGGCTTCGTCCCTATAGGGTAAAGACACACGAAGCATTTTCGCCGACTCGGCAGCCGACTCGGCATTTGATTCCATGGGATTTTATGGTAGTGAACACACGCAGCGTCACGCCGAGGCTGTGTCGAGCGTACCCTCGTCCAGACGAGGCGCGGCTAGCGTTTTTATGACTTCAAGCGTACCATCGTCTATACCTGCTTTACGGTGGTGTTCACACGACAAGCGGTTTTTAAGCTGTGAATATCAAGCGTAGTTGTCAAATATTGCTTATGTGCAATTTTTGTGATTTTTTCATACGAGAAATAAATATTCCTTGTGCTTCTTAGTAACTGCATAAATTTAGATAACGAATAGTCACTTTGCAGGGAAGAGGCTCAATTAAAAAAAAGGAATAGAATAACTAAATGTGTGGGGTTATTACAAGTTGGAAAACGTCTCATGACTGTATCTTGCTTAGATATGTCCCCTTTTATCAAACACATTAATTCATTAAATGAATTTTAAGACATACGTAAATAATTAAAAAATTTTGCGACATCGCTTTGAATTGTCCTCATA
Organism: Dastarcus helophoroides; assembly: GCA_028583605.1. Taxonomy (NCBI): domain Eukaryota; kingdom Metazoa; phylum Arthropoda; class Insecta; order Coleoptera; family Bothrideridae; genus Dastarcus; species Dastarcus helophoroides. The sequence continues at coordinate 32,101,193 of CM053334.1, forward strand.
AATAGAACATAAAATTGACTTTTTTTGCGTCTCTGAACAACTGGATATTTCCGCATACGAAGTTTCTTTTTTATTATTATTTAAACGACAATATCGTAAATTGGTTTAAAATTATTAATTCATCGTCAGAATCCATTGCTTCAGGAAAAACTGGCAACATCTTCACTTACACCGCGCGCGTTGGCAGCTTTCAAGACGAGTCGTGTGTTTGCTCCAAATTGGTGCTGACTCGGCCGCCGACTCGGCGAAAACCGCTTCTTTACCCTAAGTGAAGATGTTGCCAGTTTTTCCTGAAGTAATGGATTTTGACAATGAATTAATAATTTTAAACCAACTTACTAAATTGTCGATTGAATAATAAAAAAAAACTTTGTATGTGGAAATATCCAGTTGTTCAGAAACACAAAGAAAAAAGTCAATTTTATACTCTATTTATGAGGACAATTCAAAGCGATGTCGCAAATTTTTTAAATTATTTACGTATGTCTTAAAATTCATTTAATGAATTAATGTGTTTGATAAAAGGGGACATATCTAAGCAAGATACACTCATGAGACGTTTTCCAACTTGTAATAACCCCACACATTTAGTTATTTTATTGCTTTTTTTTATTGAGCCTCTTCCCTGCAAAGTGACTATTCGTTATCTAAATTTATGCAGTTACTAAGAAGCACAAGGAATATTTATTTCTCGTATGAAAAAATCACAAAAGTTGCACATAAGCAATATTTGACAACTACGCTTGATATTCACAGCTTAAAAACCGCTTGTCGTGTGAACACCACCGTAAAGCAGGTATAGACGATGGTACGCTTGAAGCGTTGATTGAAATATTCAATCAACGCTTGAAGTCATAAAAACGCTAGCTGCACCTCGTCCGGACGAGGGTACGCTCGACACAGCCTTGGCGTGACGCTGCGTGTGTTCACTACCATAAAATCCGATGGAACCAAATGCCGACTCGGCCGCCGACTCGGCGAAAACCGCTTCGTCTGTCTTTAGCCATAATTTCATAAACTCGTGAGACTAATTTTTTCTGATAATTTCTAGGTATGGCGATATGAAAAACAGATTAAAAATTCCATGTCAGATATTTTCAAGTCAACCAAAAACTTAGTGGGGCGACATTGATAGTTGATCAATCTTACCCCATCGAGCGATCAAAACCACACCATCGAAAACAAAGACGATTATAAAATATGTTTATACTGTCATACCATTTAACAAACTAAAACAGTATAGCACAATAAGCATCTATTTAGGTAACTTTCATGAAAAATGTGTCATCACAATACCTGACTTATTAATGCTGAAGTTATTCAAGAGTTCAACATCTTTAAAAAAACACTACTTATATTTTTTATTTATTTTCACTACATAGACTTGTCTGATTTTGATGAGACTTAGTAATGTGAATAAATAAATAGTCTTGAGGAACGTAAAAAAAAATATTTTCGATTCGGTTCAAAAATTAAGTAATTTGAATTTGAAAATCAAATAAAGTTTTTATCAAAGTAACCCCGCGAATCAAAGTAACCCCATTCCACGGTAAGGATTTCAAAATGAAAAGGTCATCTAAAGAAGTTTCATTTAAACTAATCTGGAATTTTTAACATTCAAGAAACATTACAGGATATACTTCTTTCGGGATTGGACCGTGTCAAAGAACTACTAAAGCTGTTCAACGTTTTGCCCACCATCGTAGGGGACTTCTTCGGGAACAAAGAAATAAAATACAAGGAAATATACAAAAATGAACAAAGACTTGGAAAGAAATTCACGATTTTTGAAAATTACGTTGCAATTTCCAGAAAAATATTGAAACTTTCTAGAAAAGATTCCATATTTCTAAAAGAAGGTCCAATTTTAAGAGGGAAATTGGAAAAGTTCAAATTTTCAATAAATCATATTGAAAATAAAAACCTAACCTATTTCAAAAACTTGACAAATGTTCAAAATTCAAAAAAGTTAAAATTTTCAAAAGTCCAATTTTGTGAAAGTACGCAATTTTTAAAAAAAGTTCAACTTTGAGAAAGAAAAATCGGAAGTTTCAAAAACATTGTTTTCAAAATTTAAAATTCAGTAAAAATGTTAAGAAATATTTTTCTCGAAATCCCCAAAAATATTTTTCAAAAAATTTTTATTAACATTTCCATCTAATTTACAGAGAAAAATGAACATTTTTAGAACCATAAAACCATTTGTTCTAAGATCCGTCATTTATTGAAAAAGACAAATATTTAAAAAAATGGCAAAATTTTGAAATAAATAAACCATTTTTGAAAAAGTCCAAAAAGTAGTATTTTGAAAATAAAATCGAAGTTTCAAAAAAGACAAATTTTAAGGAACAGGGGAATTTTAGGTAAAGGCCTATTTAAGAATAATTCGAAATTTTGAAAAAAAAAGAAAAATTTACCAGGAAAAAGAAAAATTTTATAGAAATATTAAATATCGGATATTGAGATAAAAATCAAATTTCCCTGAAAAAGGCAAACTTTAGAAACCAATCAAAATTTCTAAAAAAATCAGCGTTTAATCTCAATGAGATTTCGAAATTTCCCAGAAAGAACAAATTTCATCGAAATTCGGAAAAAGAATAAATTTTAAGAGAAAAATCGAATATTTATTTTATCTGGCCTCCTCGGGCCAGAGGAAGCCTCAACGGACGTCAAAAAATGTCAAATATTGTGATAAGATATTGACAAACAAATTGAAACTTTCAGAAATTTGAATTAAAAAAGGATTGAAATTTACAAAGAAATTTTTGTCTTTTCAAAAAATTTTAAATTTCCAATAAATATACCTTTTTGTCAGATCAACCAGATTTCGAGGAAAACGCAAACTTTAATAAACAAACTTAAATTTTCAGAATTAAAAAAATCGAAATTTTCAGAAAAGGTCGAATGTCGAGAAGTGGCGAAATTTCAGAAAAAAAAAAACGAGGAACTTTTAAATTCGAAATTTTGACAGTCATGTTTGAATTTTATGAATAGATTCGAAATTTCAAAAGAAAAAGACAAATTTTGTAAAAAATATACGAAATTTGAGAAAACGTAGAAATTTTGGAAAAAATGTTTCAAAGAAAGGACGAATTCTGAAGACTTGGAAATTCCTCCAATCGAATACATATAAATTTTCAGTTTGCTGCATGAACCAAGGGGTGCAAACGCCCCAGCATTCATATTTTTCTCACATGCGACCCGCGCAAAATTTTTAGCCTTGTAATTGGCCCGCTGTAAAAAAAGGGTGCTCATCCCTGTCATATACCGTATGCACTTTAAGGGGCATTCTAAAACTTATAAGTAATGAAGCTGTCATTTAAGCTTGATAACTTTAAGCTCTGTTTTTAGCAGATAACCATAAACCATGCTTTATTTTCATAAGTGCTGATTATGATTACTTAAAGTGTAAGAAGGTTCGAAAGTTTATTGCTGAAAAGTAGAAGGAAAATGTCTACATCCAAATAATTAAGCTTTATCGCTTGTAAAAAATTATATTTGATTTTCAAAACATATGTAAAGCCTAAAAAATTATTTCTATATAAGATATATATTTCTTTCTATTATTTAACTGTTTCAAGCACATTTTACAGTAAATTTTCCTATATATTGAATATACATTAATGTAGTATTATATTATTTAATAACTTAAATAACAGTAATACTAGACATATATGTAATAAATACAACAACGCATTTTTTCTTAAAATAAATAATAAGGCATCATTTATCACAGAATTATGTAAGCATTTCCTGAGTATAACAGTTCAAAGTGGCACTATACATGTGTATACCCGTAAGCTGAAGTTTTGGAATATTTTTTAAAATGATAGAAAAATATTTGATGACTTGATGACTTATTTTCTTAAATATCTTTATGGATCACGATCGGCATCATCGAGTCCTTTTCTTCTAAAAGGACTGCACAAGCAAATCCAGCAGTATTCACACAATCCAGTTAAAGCCATTATTGTGTAACCCAGAAATTCGCGGCAAGTAGTCATCTAAATTACGAAAAGAAATTAGTCCGGACATCTCTGGAGCAAATACTTACATTTCTATCAAACTCACATTTTTTAAAAGTTAGCTTTTTCTACACCACAATATCACTGTATAATTAGCACTTAAATGATTAAAAAGTAAAAACATTCAATATCAACTAAGAAAAAAATATGGGTTAATATACTTAAGAATCTAAAAAGTTTTTAACTTATAGGTTAAAAATGCGTATCCAAAGATTGCGCAGCTACAGCTCAAAAACAGTAGGAGTCTTGCGCATTATAATAATTTAAATTCTAATCATACAACCAGTAAATCAACATATAACAATATTAATAATGCTAATTAACCGGTTCGTTCCCGTTTAAACACCATACCGGTTGATTTTTTTTTCTTATATTTCATACCAGTTTTGGATAGTTCCATTAAAAGAAAAAATATAAACGATTGAACACTACTAGATATATTACACCACAAACACCACAAATCTGCATATAATTAAGTGTAAGGCTGGCCATGCACTCCCACATTTACTTTAACGTAAGGATGCACAGGTAATCCCATAAATTCGCCTAAAGTGAAACCAAAATGTTATAACTAGCAATGCTTTAATTACAAACACTTAGGGGACTATCAGGATCGGCCCAAGTGTCCATAAAGGCGAACTAGGCAACGTCTAGGGCACTTGATATTGGCGAAAGAAAGAAAATTGAAATTTACCTGCCAATATGCCTCTCGTAGTATAATTTAATATCATATGTTCACAATGTCTAAATCATCCTTTGTTACTGAGATATTGCCCCGTCTTATTTCACTATGAATACCCTGTAGAGCTGTCTACTCCTTTCTCCGACAAGCCAAGTTTATCAGAATGACTTTCACTTTAGACTATCAGTTGAGTATGACACATAAGACTGATGAATCAGACTTAAGAATTGCGGTTGCTAATGTTGATTAATTAGAATGCCAATACGGTAACAACTATTTAGTAGAGAAAATGCTGTACATATAATTTATTAATATTATTATTATATTAACATATAAAAATTTACTAGAAAATGAAAGGTACAATTGACTCGTAAAAAATATGAAATATTATTTTCTCCTTAAATTAAAATTACATACATCATTAAATGACCAAAATAATCTCTAATTAACAATAAATTATGGTTAATTGGGGCCCATAGAGTGTGGCTGATTTGTGGTTGGGCCTGAAATATCCTGGGAAAGTTTATTTGTGTCATTGCTTGAAGAATCTTCCTGGCGATCCATATCGTCATCATTTTCTCTCCAACAACAACAGCAAGGGCAGCAACGCTGACACAGCATAAAGCAAGCTAATAACGTCCAACCCAAACTTTTAGAGCAGGACATCTAAATTTTATAATTTTAGTACATGCTAATTGTCCAAATTAATACCTTACCCTACGAGGTGGATCATACTCATAATCGTAACAACACATATTTAAAACTTTAAAGTTTTTGAATAATAATAATAACAGTAAATATTTATTATTTAATGTGATGTATTTTTCAGTACTTAATAGCGCTTAAAAACCAAATACAACTACACTGAAACTGTTAACAAGTTTATAAATATCTCATGAATAAATGCTTAGTTACTCTTAATAAAAATCTATCATATGTAATTCATGAGACAATACAAAACTAAAAAAAAACTTTTAAAACACTATTCACAAACGGTAGGTAAAAACTAATGTAGGCGATACCAAGCTTACGCAATAGGATCTCAAATACCTTAAACTTGAATTATTATTTTATTGGGTTACTGCTCACTGCGGAATACATTAATCAACAATTTAGGTAATACGTACATTCTAGCCCACGACTAAGATAAGGAGTGTGTTCTAATTCAGCTGACCCACTTTTTCGGGAACGGCCAGAATTTTCAGTTCTATTCCCATTTATTACAAATCGATTGTTAATTCCAGATTTAAAGCCTTCATCTGTATCATTTTAAAAAAAGAGTTCAGTGAACTGTGATAGTGTTAAAAAGTTTAATTAATGTATAGTACTCATCCATTAAGCTGGATCAGCACCTATAAAAATTTGTGTTCGGCACTATATTTTGAAATTAAAAAAATATATATTTTACGCAATGTCAATTATTTTGTGACTTAAATAGTTATTTTGTATGTTATATTGTCTAAGCAAGAGGTCAGCAAACTTTTAAGCCAAAAGAACCATCCGCAATGAAAAAATTGGTTTCGTGAATTTCAAACAAACGTGATTTTACATTTTATTTCAAAGCTAAATCAGATAAATCAGACACAAAATATGGGACAGAGAGAGACCCCTCTGACTCATGTAGTCGAACGAAAACATATTCAGCCCAAAAGACCTTTTATTTCTCAAAATTTAGAGCTTTATTCCAAATTTACCTTTTTCTCGCAAATTCGATTTTTTTAACTCTTCTCTGCATTCGTCTTTTTTTTAACTATGTATTTAGACTTTTTCCCTAAATCTTTTTCTCTTTTCAAAACTCGACAATCTGTAAAAATTTTTACTTCTTTTTAATTCGATTTACTGAAACATTCGACTTATTTCTCAAAAAATCATCTTTTGTTGATTTCGTAATAAAAAAAGTAAAAATTTGAAATAATAATTTGGAGATGTTAAATAAAATTTTTGAAGATTTCGATCTTTTTCTCAAATTTTCTTTTTCCGTAATTTAGATCTATTCTAAATTTGATTTTTTCCAAAATTACATTTTTTGACTTCTAAATTGCGACTTTTTTCTTGAAATTTTCATACTTTTTAAATTACATTCCTTTTCCAAATTTTATCACTTCCCCCAAATATTGACTTTTACTGAATACTTAAACTTTATTTTATTTATTTTATGGAAATTTCGACCTATTTTGCATAATTAGGTGTTTCTCGAAATTCCAACTTTTAACTGAAAATTCGACATTTTATTATGTTTCTGCAAGCTACGATTTTATCGATGAAATTCACCCATTTTCAGAATGTTTGACTTTATCTAAAAATTTGATTTTGTTCTTAAAATTTGACTTTCTGTGGGAAATTCTGACCTTTTTTTAAAGTTCAACACTTTTCTTGAAACTGGAAGTTTTATTCACATTCCATTTTATTTGGAAATTATTTCGCCAATATTCTCAAAATTTGAATTTTTCTGAAAATTTAAAGTTTTTTTTATTTGTCTTGTTCTCGAAATTTTAAATTTATTCTCAAAATTTAACTTTCTCTGGAAAATTGCAAATGATTTATTTTCTTCTTCTCTGAAAAACTTCGACTTTTTAAAGTTCGACAATTTTTTCTAAGCTTTGAGTTTTTTTCGAGATTTTACAATTTTTCACAAAATTCGAATTTGTCTAAAAATTTTAGGTTTTTAAATTTGTTTTGGGATTCAATTTATTGTCAAAGGTCGACGTCTTTCTTCTAAAATTTTGCTTTTTTAAGAATTTTGACAAATTCATATTTTTCGAAATCTCTTTTTTCCAAAATTCAGATTTTTCCGGAAATATTAACTGTTATTTCGAACGAAATTCCTCTATTTTTAAATCTTAAAATTTGATTTTTTTCTTAAAATTTGACGTTCTCTGGGAAATTTTGACCTTTTTTTAAAGTTTAACACTTCTCGAAATTGGAAGTTTTATCAACATTCCTTTTCCTTTCGAAATTATTTTATTAATTTTCTTAAAATTCGATTTGTCTGAAAATTTGGAGTTTTTTTTAATTCGTATTGTTTTCTAAATTTCAAATTTATTCTCAAAATTTAATATTCTCTGGAAAATTGCAAATTTTGCTCGAAATTTGGAACTTTTCTTAAAATGTTGACTTTTTTCTTGAAATTTTTTCTAAAATTTGACTTTTTTCTACTTCTCTAAAAGACTTCGATGTTTTTAAAATCCGACACGTTTTTAAGCTTTCAGTTTATTTTTATAATTTCTCTTTTATCTGAAAATTTCGAGTTTTTTAAAAGTATTTTGGGTTTCAATCTATTGTCGAAAATCGACGTTTTTTTTTCTGAAATTTTGCCCTTATTTGAGAACTTTGGACAAACTCATTTTTTTTTAATTATTTGTCCCAAATTTTTTGAAATTTCATTCTTTTTCTCAAAATTCGGCTTTTTCTGGGAAATCTGACCTTTTTTAAAGTTAAAAACTTTTTTAGAAATTTTCTTTCGAAATTATTTTACAAATGTTCTCAAAATTCAAATTTATCTGATAATTTGGATGTTTTTTAAAATGTCTTGTTCTCGAAATTTCTAATTTATTCTCAAAACTTAACTTTCTCTGGAAAATAATAATTTTTTTGCCCAAATGTCGAACTTTTTCTAAAATTTTGCCTTGTTTGAGAAGATTTGATAAATTCATTGTTTTCGAAATTTCTCCCTTTTTTCCGAATTGGACAAATTCATTTTTTCAATCTTTTGATTTTACCCAATTTTTTTCGAAATCTTTTTTTTTGACCTTTTTTTAAAGTTCAACACTTCTCGAAATTTTCTTTCGAAATTATTTTACCAATTTTCTCAAAATTCGAATTTATCTGAAAATTTGGAGTTTTTTTTTTATTTCGTCTTGTTCTCGAAATTGCAAATTTATTTTCAAAATTTAGCTTTCTCTGGAAAATTGCAATTTTTTATCGAATTTTCGAGTTGATCTAAACTCTTTCCATGAAATTCTTCCTAAAATTAAACTTTATTCTTCTTCACTAAAAAACTTCGACTTCTATTCTTTTATTTTCGAAATTTGACTATATTTCAAAAAATTCAAATTCATTGTCTAAAAATCTCAGGTTTTTAATTTGTCCTGGGTTTCAATCTATTGTCGAAATTCTACTTTTTTTTTTTATAAGTTTACCTTTTATTGAGAACTTTTGATAAATTCCCTTTTCTCAATTTTTTTGAAATCTGTTTTTTTTTAATTTTATAGAAGTTACTTTCTTTTTTTTAATTTTTTCGAAATCTCTTTTTCTCAAAATTCGGCTTTTTCCAAAAATTTCTACTTTTATTTCTCGAATTTTGATATTTGCCGTTTCTGTAAATTTAGATTTTTTCTCCACAAAAAGTAATTCACTTTTTCTCAGGAAATTTCAAGATTTTAGAACATTTACAAATAAAAAAGTAAAAATCGTGAGAAAAATATTTTTTAAAAATTTCGACTCCCCAAGTTGGTCTTTTTCTAGAAATTTTAAATTGCATGTGTTTTTTCAAACTGTTAATACAAATCAATCAAAAATTTCGGAAAAATACTTCTTGAAATCATAACTTTTTGTCAAAATTTAAGTAAAACGTAAAAATTCCTAGAAAAATTAAGCCAGAAATTTTTAAATATTTAATCTTTAGCATATAGCTTAGAAGAAGTCATAATTTTTACTGCAAAAAATAGTCGTGCCACATTTTAAAACCTATCACGGTATATTAACCAAAGCAAACAGCTAATCTGCTAAATAAGTGGGGGTAGGTAGGTGACCCGAAGAAAGCGTCGTTTCTGCAAAACAAAAAACTTAATAATACAGGGTGGCCCATAAATAATGGTACACGGAGCAATGGTGGATTTTTCAAATAAAAATAATGTGATTTAGCTACATTTACCGTATAGCAAAAGTTGATATTAACAGAGATACAGGGTGTCAAAGTTGAAAAAAAAATCGATTTTTTCGTATAATTATGGAATGAATTGTAATATAGGCACAAGGGGGTTTCCTAAGTTGACAAACTCTACATAATTTGCTAACATTTTACCAATAGCTGATAGGGGGCGCTACCTGCGCTATCCTGCATAACTCTGAATAATCATCACTTTTTTGTGCACCCACGTATATTAATTTTAACTGGGTTACTTTATTTCCCCATATTTTTCACGTAAAAAGGGCGCACTTTCTGAAAGTTGATACGAGCAACCGTTTCCAAGATATTTTACCTTTAAAGCTTGACGTGCATTGATTCTGAATTACTAAGATACTAAATTTTCGAAGTAATCTTGAAAAAAAAAAGTAATTATAAGACAGCTTTGAAACTAATTTATGTCAAATATTACTTTGCTGATAATATTACTACCCAAATTTTGAAAATTTCAGTAAAGAAAATTCAAAAAATTAAGACCTAATTTATTTGATAACGAAGGCTTCCACGGCCAGAGTCAGTACAGGATATACTTCTTCCGGGATTGGACCGTGTCAAAGAACTACTAAAAGTGTTCGACATATCGCCCGCCATCGTAGGGGGCAGAAGAGTTTCGCCTCTGGTATGGTGGACATACTGAGTTACCGTGCTCTTCTGCCTAAACTTTCTTTTGTACCAAGTTTCAATTCAGAAGAGTTTCGCCTCTGGTATGGTGGACATACTGAGTTACCGTGCTCTTCTGTCTAAACTTTCTTATCCTTTGTACCAATTTTCAATTCAGAAGAGTTTCGCCTCTGGTATGGTGGACATACTGAGTTACCGTGCTCTGATGTTTTGAAATTGGCCTTTTATTTTTTATTTTTTATTTTTCTTTTTTGCATATTCCCTCATATTCCTCTTTTCATCTATTTTTCTTTCTTTGTTCCTGAAGAAGCCCCCTACGATGGCGGGCGAAACGTCGAACACTTTTAGTAGTTCTTTGACACGGTCCAATCCCGGAAGAAGTATATCCTGTACCTAATTTATTTTCTAAGATAGAGATAGAAAATAAATTACGTCTTAACACAACATAGAGATGTGAGATACGATCTCTGAGTCCGCACAACAAAATTTTAATAGTCTGGGTGGTTAAAGCAGATATTTGGAGATGAATTTCAATAAAAGACAACCAGATTTTTAATTGTTTACAATCCCTTTACATGACAAAGGTCATTTCCCACATACTTACTTTTGAAAATAAATTTTGTTTTGGTATTTTATTTAAATTTGCTTTAGAAATTTAAAAAATATGTGTAATAATAATGTCAGTAGAGTAATATTTGATATAAACTATTTTAGAGTCAGTTTTATTACTTTTATTTTGAAACCTACTGCGAAAAATTCAGATTTACATAACTTAAACGTACGGCAAATTTTGAACGCAAATATCTTAAAAACGGTTGCTTGTATCAACATTTAGAAAGTTAACCTTTTTTATGTAAAAAATGTAGGTAAATAAAAATATCTATTTAAAATAAGTGTACATAAAAGCACAAAAAAGTTATAGTGATTTAGAGCAATACAAGGTAGCGCAGGTGGCACCCCCTATGAGTTACTGACAATCTGTTAGCAAATTAGAATTTCTTGACCAAAGAAACCTCCCTATGCCAAATTTCTTGTCTATAGTGAAATGTGTTCATCAGTTATGCGAAAAAATCACAATTTTTTTTTTCAACTTTGACACCCTGTATCTCTGTTAATATCAACTTTTGGTATAAGGTGAATGTGGCTAAATCACGTTATTTTTATACGGAAAATCTACTATTGCTCTATGTACCATTACTAATGGTCTAGCCTGTATGTTAGTGTTTTTATAGGTTTAGTTCGAATAGGGAAGGGTAGGGCTCTTGTTCCCATCTGTTTTGAATAGTGAATCGAATATTTATTTGCCACTAGGAGATTTTTTTCCTGCAAAACTCGTCCTAGTCTTGAAATTTCGATAATTACTCGAAATATCGATTTTTTTCTAAAAACTGGTCTTGTTTCAGAATATTTGTCTTTTGAAATTTCGAATTTATTTCTAAATTTGACTTCTTTGATAAAAATCCGACTTTTTGGCCCTTATTTCTAAAAATTCGTCTTTTTTCACAAACTTTGCATTCATTTCGAATTTTTAAAATTCAACTTTTACCAAAATTTGACTTTCACAAAATTACAAATTTTTACTTCAAATTTCGTGGTTTTTATTTAGAAATTCACATTTTCTCAAAATTCGACTTTTTTTGAAAATTTCGACTTTTAAAATCAGAATTTCTGCAAAAAAATTCTATTTATTGTACAGAATTTGCATTTTTCTACATATTTGGCAAATCTTTTATAAAAAAGTAAACATTTTGAGACATATTTTTTTGGAAATTTCCAATCTTTGTAAAAAACGATAAATTCCAAAGAAATTTATCTTTGGAAAGTTCAGTTGTTTTTTGCTAATCCAATTTTGTAACTTTTTTTTTCTAACTTTCTTCTCAAAATGTTGACATTTATCTTAATGTTAGATCAAATGGGGTGCTCATTTCACAACGACAGGCAGGCAAAATAAAATAAACATTCAGCTGTTTGACTTTCTCCCAAAACGTTCTATTTTTCGTTTCAAATTTCATCGAAATTCCGATCTTTTTGTCGTAATTTCGTTTTTTTTATAATTGGTTTTTGTTTTTGAAAACTTAACTTTTAATCGAAATTCATCTTTTTGTCAAAATTTATATTTTATCCAGAATTCGTCCTTTTTTCATTTCATTTCATTTGACTATTTTCTCAAAAATTTACTTTATATGTGAAATTTTTATTTTTTGATCCTCGAAATTTCAACTTTTCTTCAAATTTGTCTGTTTTTCGAAATTTCGACTATATACAGGTTGAACCAAATTTGATTTCCAGTATAGGGATCTCGTAAACCATTAGAGATACAAAAAAGTTTAAGAGGGCAAAGTAGTGCAGAATTTAATGCCTAATATTATTTCCCTGAGAAAACAATTGAATTTCAGTTAGTCTAGGTTTTATTTAGAAAAAAAACTAAAAATCCCCTTTTTTTAAAATCAGCTGTAACTTGTTTATTTGAAGTCCGATTGAAAAAATTTAAAAACTGGTTTTTATGGCCCTTTTATTGATGGAAGTAATTTTTTTCTAAATTTAACTGTTTTCGAGAAAATTATGTGAAATTTGTTATTTCCTACGGTTTTATTATTTTCAAATTTGGCATATTTTTCTGATTAATTTGATATATGACATGTTATACTTCAAATGTGGCAAAGTGGGTTAGATGAACTAATAGTTTACTTTTAAGCAAAAAAATTATAGTAGGCAATGCAGGTGCCATAACTATTAATAATAAAATACAGTATGTAATTACGTAACAATAATTCTTAAAAAACCAAAAATATTGTAATAAAGTGTGCAATATTTAAACAGTTATTAGTATAATCTTAACGTGCATGTACCCCTTTAAATGACGTGATTCTATGAAAACGAGTAGATGTTTTTAAAATTTTGTCGGCAATTTTTACAAAAATTCTTTTAACATTAAATACTTATTCGCGTAACGGGAAATATCTAACAATCTAACATTAGAAATGACTCTCATATTTATGCACATTATCCGTCTTAAAATATTTAACTTCTAGAGAAGTCTAGAACGCACACTTGCGTAAGAGTCATTGGAAAGTCATTCTAAATAAAGCCCTTAGAATGTTTTGAAAATTACTTAATTTAAAAGGAATCGTGCAGGTTACGATTATCAATAAATATTTCAATACTATACAATTTGTTATGATATTTTTGGTTTTTTAATAATAATTATTGCTTTTTCAGGAACTGTATCGTTTATTATTAAAAGTTATGGCACTTATTTGCTTAAAAATAAAAAATTAGTTGATTTAACCCACTTTGCCACATTTGAAGTGTGGGATGCCATATATCAAATTAATCAGAAAAACATGCCAAATTCGAAAATGATAAAATCTAATATAGCGTCTATAAGAAATAACAAAATTGACATAATTTTCTCGGAAACAGTTAAATTTGGAAAAAATTAACTTTCATCAATGAATAGGCCTCAAAAAACAATTAATTACAGTTTTCGAATTTTATCAATCGAACTTCAAATGAACAAGTTACAGCTGATTTTTAAAAATGGCGATTTTCAGTTTTTTCTAAATAAAATCAAGACAAATTGGAAGTCAATTGTTTTCTTAGAGGAATAATATTAGGCATTAAATTCTGCAATGCTTTTCGCATTTACGTTTCCTTGTATCCCTAATGGTTTACGAGATCCCTGTAGTGGAAATCAAATTTGGTTCAACCTGTATATTTTTTTAATTCACATTTTTAAATTTCGAGTTTATTCGCAAAATTCGACTATTTTTTCTGTAAATGTGATTTTTAATAAAAAATTTCGAATTTTTTTTCAATTATAAAGTCTATCTTTAAATTTCGATTTTCTCGATTTTTTTTTCAATGCCGTTTTTTTCTAACCACTGATTTTTTTCCAAAAATGTTTATCTTCTAGAATATAAATTTTCAGAAATTTCGAATGTTTCCTTAAAGTTTGACTATTTTTTCGAAATTTTCATGTTTAAATACTTCTGAAAATAAATTTTTCTTCGAACTTTGTCTTTTTTTTTTGAAATTTCGATCTTTTTCTCGAAATTTCCAATTTTATAAAAATCTGATTTTATTTTTGGAAATATAAGATTTCTTTCTCGAAATTTCGTAAGTTTTGTTAAAATCAGTTATTTTTTCAGAATTTCAGTTTTATCTCAACATCAAATTCTTTGTTTCTCAAAATCATAACTTTTTCCTCGATGTTCGTCTTTTTCATAAAATTTTGATTATTTTTAAATTCATCTTTTCTTTATAAATGACTATTCGTAAAAATTTAACTTTCTGTGCCAAAATTTCTTTATTTTTGTTTCCCTAAATTCACCTTTTTCTAGTAATTTTGACTATTTTCTTTGTCTTTCGTTTTTCTTGATTTTGACGTTGTTCGCAAAATTCGATTTTCTTTTTAATTTGACTTTGTCTGGAAAGTGTTGACCGTTTTTCTTGAAGCTTCGCCTTTTTGTTAAATTCGTTATTTTTCTTAACATTGGGCTTTCTTTTTTTTTAATTCCCAAAAATATTGACTGGATTCTTAAAAGTTAACTTTTTCTTGAAATTTTGTTTTTTATCTAAAATTTCGATATTCACTATACTATGCTTAAAAATGTTGACTCTCTCAAAACTCTACCTTTTCCGTTTTTCTTTCAAACGCGTCTTTTTTCGAAACCTTGACATTTTTCTAAATATTCTTCTTTTCCTAAAAGATGTCTTTACAGAAATTTTAAGTTGTGTTTCGAAGCTCGCCTTATTTTGGAAATTTTATATTTTATCTCAAAATGAGGATTTTATGTTTCTGGAAATGTGGACCTTTTTCCTCGGAAGTGGTCTTTCCTTTTACACAATAATGCTCAAAGTTTTAATTGACAAAAAGGAATCAACCCACAAAACGTAAAATATTAGAAGGTATATTATTTTTGATAAAGTTTAAATGAATATTACTATACATAATTTAAGTGAAAATATGTTGTTAGTCAATATGTGCTTATATGGACTGGTAATTTATAAATTAGGGTTAAACTCTTAAATTATCGATTTCTCAATAACTTTTGGGGTTGGGTCTATTCTGCAAAAAGTCGTCCATATATTAGTCAGTGTTATATTAAAAAGAAAATAAAAAGTTAGACATTATAAATGCTTCAGTTACTTGAAATCCTTTGGGATCCTTTACTATACCCTGTATAAAGATAAAATGTTGTTCTTAATTTAAGTCGAAATTTCGAGATTAATATCAAAAATTCGAAATTGAAATTTTGAATTTCTAGAAAATGAATATTTTTGGGAAAAAAATTAGAAATTTTAAATTTAAACTAAAAATGAAGAGGCAAAAATAAACATTTCTATTTTTTTTCGACTCCTATCTTTTTCTCGAAATTTAGTGTTTAATGATCAAATGCTAAATTTTCTGTGTATCGTTCATCAATCGACTTCAAATTCGTATTTTTCAAATATCTAACTTTGTTTCCCAAACTATGAACATAAAGTCAAAATGTTTGTGGTGAAAGAAAAAATTTTAAGAAATTAATATAAAATATAAAATACAATTTTTTCGAAATTTCTAATTTTTTATTTTAAGAGATTAATTTCAAATTCGGATTTTTCGATCAAAACTTCAAATTTCGATGTAAGATACAATTGAGCTAGGAGGGAAAAATTCGATATTTCTAAAACATTAAAAATTCTTGCTGCTTTAAACTAAAAGGAAAGTAAGATTTTCAAATTTTTAATTTTTTGCTTAAAAATTTCGACTTTAAAGTCGAATTTTCTACTTTAAAGTCAAACTTTCGACCATCTTCAGAAAATCTTGAATATAAAGTTTTGCTCAAAAGTAAAAATTTCTGTATGAAAATGGAAATTTTCAGATAATACAGAAAAAACTCGAAGTTGAATAACAACTTCGAGGATAAATCAAATATAAACCGCAATTTATTTTTAAAAATGTATTGGTACAAGATAAATGAAAATTGTTAATTATTTTTCTACATTGTCTCCTGATTTTTTTATGCATTTTTCCCAACAAATTTTATCATCATAAAAAGAAGAGGCGTGTTTGCAGGGAACTGCGCACAAATGTCTCAACAGCAGCAACATCATCATGGAATCGCTCACCTCCTAGAGCTTCTTTTAGTGGCCCAAACATATGATAATCGCATGAGTCGGGACTATAAGGAGGGTGTTCTAATGTTGCACAATGCATTTGGGAGCGGACTTTGTCGTGAAGCAAAATCACATTTCTGACCGAAAATTCGCGCCTCTTCCTCCTATATGGACATTTTACTTCATTCAATAGTTGGCAGTAATAGGCAGCATTAACCTTACGACGTTCATGCAAAAGATCGATCGAATCCCAAAACACTGGCACAAGAACCTTTCCAGCTAAGAGGTGAGTTTTTGCCTTGATGAGTGCACCTTCCCCCTTTCTTCCTCACTCTATACTTGCTTGTTTAGATTCAGGGGTGTAATGGTGAACCCAAGTCTCATCACACGTAACGATACGTTACAAAAAACCATCACCTTCACGTTGAAAATGTCCAAGATGGCGCTGACAAATCTTCAGACGTTGTTGTTTTTGTTCTTCAGTCAAAAGACGAGGTACCCACCGGGCAAAAATTTTTCGAAACCCCAGCTCATCAGTAATTATGGATTGAACACTCCCAAAGCTTATCCTTATGTGAGCTGCAATTTCACCAACAGTTAAACGGCGATCACCTTCCAAAAGACGTTGAACAGCATTAATCTTGTCCGCAATCACACTGGTCCGAGGACGACGAGCATGGGGTCCATTTTCAATTTGAGTTCGTCTTTACAAAAATTTTGTGTGTCATTCATACACTTAAGTTTTCTTCAAACAAGTATCCCCAAACTGTGCTTCTAGTTTACGAAGAATTTCGGAAAGCTTTATACCTTCAACGCTAAGAAATTTAATAATAATGCGCTGCGCAACGTGCGGATGAACATTTTGTTCACTAATTGAGTTTACAACTGACAAGCGGCGAGAACGAAATTCGCTTGAGCGCAGGAAGTCACGTGATATCCCCACCTAACATATCTAAGAGTATGCTTCCGACGCCCTCATGGCGACATGGTAGGAATTCCGGTTCATATTTGATTTACCCTCGCATTTAAAAAGATTTGGTTTTTTTTTGACTGGAAGAATCAAATATTTCAAATCTAAAATAAATTTTCAATTAGGAAAATGGAATTAAAAAAAACATTCAAATTATTTTAAAAAATGGAAATTTCGAACTTTTCCTGAAATTTCTACTTTTTTCTAGAAACTTTAAATTAACGTTACACATTTTTCATTCTATACTTAAAAAATTCAAACTATAACTCAGGTTTTTTTATTCTTGACATTTTTAGTACAATTTCGAAATTTCGTGATTAAATTTGAGAGTTAGAAAAAATAAATTCGAAATTCGGGGCGCAAGGAACGTCACCGTCTCCGCAGTCAGCTGTTTTACCATGTTGCTTGTTCTTCAAACCTGTCTTAAGTAATCAATAATTATGTTCATTCAATTATCTTATTAACGAAATGTCTTTGATTTTAAATTTTAATTATTATCTTTTCCTAAAACTCTTCCTAAAAAGAGGAGCTTTCGGTCAGAATCATTCACTTCCTATCAAAGAATTTCCAAAAACGGAATAAAAAAATTCAAAATATTTTTGAAATTGTTATTGACCCTACAATTTAAGTTCTACAATTACACGTGTTCAATTTAATTGTAAATATATCAATATTTAATATTATATGTGGTCAAAAAAGTTCATTGTTATCATTAATCATAAGCCCTTATTAATAATAAAATATAAATTAAAAATTTAATTTTAATGAAATATTAAACATAGATAATAAAAAAGGGCAAAAATGACTTTCACCTTCATAAATAAATACATCTAAAATCATCGAGTACATAAAAACTGACCGAACTATTAAAAATTGCCTCCAAGTTATATAAAAATTAGTATAAATTATTTGGTAGGTCCGGATTTTTCTTCAAAAGCGTTATCTGTGTGAGTAGTTGAAGGACGATATGTGTCGTCATCTTTTTCTGTGCAAGGACAGCAACTCCAAGGGCAGCAACGTTGACATATGGCTAAGAAAAATACTGGTGTCCAACTCAAAATTTCACAGCAAGTCATCTAAATTTTATGATTTTAATACAACACTCTAATTACAAAATTAATACATACCCAACGAGGTGGATCGTAATCATAATTGTAGCAACAACACATAATTAAAACTTCCTCGTATTTGGGTTTTCTTGAAGAATAATAAAATCTATAAATATTACCCAGACACAATGGCTAAAGAACGTAATAAATATTTCAGTGCTTAACCATGGTGAAAAGCCAAATCCAACTAAAGTAAAAACTATTAAGTAATTTGTAAATATCTTTATAATGAATTAATGCGTAGTTGCACCTAATAAAATCTGTCATAGATATTCATCAGAATAGATCAAATTCCTATTCATGCACAACAGGTAAAAACGAATGTAGGAGATACGAAGCCCACACATTATGATCTCAAATGTTTTATTTAACTTGAATTATTTTATTAGGTCACCTCCAGTGACACAGTTAGGTAACCAAGTCAGTGCAGAAAAAATTGGGGTACTGTCTAAATTTGTTCAATTTTATCAAATAAAAAGATATCAATACATATACCTATATAAAAATGTCACTTTTTCAATAAAAACCTTAAACATTTTGAAAACTTGTAATTTTGACCTAACAGTTGAAGGTTTCAACTCAAAATTTGAAATTTTGATCCAAAAATTAAAAATGTTAATGACAAATTTTTAGACTTAATTTTTTACCCTAAATTTAGTAGTTTATATATGTACCATTTGCATGAAAACCAGCGAAATACGGAAATTTTGGTAAAAAACTTTAACATATTGGTTTAAAATACGGAAAATTTAGTCGAAAATTTCATTTTTGGCTTAAAACAAAGTTCTGTTTAAAAACAACATTTCAATTGAGAATTGGTCTTTAGACTTTAAAATTTTAATTGAAAATTCAGTTTTCAATTAAAAATTTACAAATTCGTTGTAAACTTATAAACTTGCAAAATAATTTTTTTTATGAAGTCCGAGTTTTTCTAGAATTTTTTCTAAAACTTCCTGAAAATGTATACATCTTTCCAAAAACTTCAATTTTTCTTTCAAAACTTTGACCATGATCAGGAAATTGGAATTTTTCTAAAAATTCCAAAATAAAAGTCAAAATTTGGCTTTTCTCGAAATTTCCTCTTTACTTTAGTGTTGCCAATATTTTCTGGAAAAACTAGAAAAAAAAGACAATCGTATTCTTTATTTTTATAAAAATATATTGTTTGCACTTTCTGTAACATTATACTGAAAGTATAATGTTCATTTCAATTTCATGAACCATTATTTAATGATAATTTACGATATTATGATAATATTTAACGTCGTTGCTAAAAGTTAAAAAATAAAAACTAAAACTTTCAAATTTTTAATTTAAATTTGCTCAAAGCTGAGGACAAAAATGTAAATTGCAAAAAAACTTACAATTTCAAAAAAGAATTTGTTCACTTTTTACTTTTTTCTCCTAGACTAAGAACTATTTATTTCTAAATTTAAAAAATCGAATTTTTCAAGATTTTCGATGCTTTCTAAAACATTTCATGATTTTCTCTTACTTTTGACTTCAATCTCGAAACTTACAATTCTGATCGCGTCATTTCGATTTTAGCCGAACTTTAGGTTTTAGTCACAAAATTTTAAATTCGAATTTGAAATCTGGCATCTCTATCAGAAATTCCTATAATCTTTTTTTTGAATCATGATTAAACTCAAAATGTATAGGTTTTTTTTGTGATCCAAAACTTAGCTTTAATTTCTTGTTTAATCTCAAAACTTACCCCTTAAACTCAAAATTTCAATTTAAGTTTTAAAATTTAGATTTTACTCAACATCTCAGTTTATTCCCAAAACTTCGACTTCAATTTCAAAAGTTCAAATTTAAATTCCAAATTTTGAAAACTTGTTTATAAATTTAGAAACAGAATGTGAATTCAGAGTCGAAAAATTATCAAACATTTAGTTATAATTAATAAATAGTATTAACAATAAATACCAGGGCTTCGAACCGCTATTTTTTTCGTTCCGGTTTTCGGTTATCGTTCCGACAAAAAAATTATATCCGTTCAGTTCCGACAAAAATAATTGTTTTTTCCAGTTTTCGGTTTTCAGTTCAGTTCCGGGTGACTCATTTTTTGATTTATAAAGTTGTTCGAATTAAAAATTGATTTTTGAACATAATTTAGAAAATGTGATGTCTTTTTTCTTTAATATTACAAGACGTAACTACTTTAACCTTGCCTAAAACTGAAGGAAAATATTTTCTATTTTTCAAGTTTAAAAATTTCATGCTGAAACTCTGAATTTTGAGTCCAATTTGAGTTCAAATTTCAAGAAAAACCTAAGCTTTATAAAAAAACTAAATGGTAATTTCGGGTTTAGATATTTCAAATTTAAACTCGGAATTTTTTTAAAAATGTTGAGTTGAAAACTTCTAGAATTTTCAAACTCGCGATTAAAATCGAAAATTTAAAAGACTTTTCTTTCATAATTTTAGTTCTCCATCAAAGTTTTGACTTTGACTCGCTTTTTGTAATAAAATTGATTTTTACTGTTTCGACTTTGTTTTCTAGAACTGTCGATTAAAGATCAGATTAAAAAGATGAAAATAAAAAAGACCAAAAATTATAAAATAAAAAGTTTTGAATTAAGATTTTGCGGAAAAGTCACCGTTTCGCAAAAAGAACTTCAAATTTATTTTAAAAAAGATTTTTCAAAATTTGTACTCTAATTTGGAAATCTTGATTTTAAACCCAAATATTTGATTTTTTTTGGAAATGTTGCTGGAAACTTCAAAATTTCTTAAAAAAAGTAAAATTTTTCAGAAGGTTTTGTTTAATTTATTTACCCTTTTTTCATATTTTAACTTTTTTGTTTTGAAGTTTTAAATTTAAACTTGCATGTACTTTTTATTATTTTTTTTTTAATTTCGACTTTAATCAAAATTTAGTCTTTCTCTAGCAACCTCCTAACCCTTTTTATTGGCATGATGACTTTTCCTTAATTATAGACCTTTTTCTGGAAATTATGAGTTGCGACTTGGACTAGAAGAAATTGACAAATATAAGTTTAAATTTGGAATTTTTGAATATTCGACCTTTAGCTCGAAAGCTCAAAATTTTCAGGACTCGAAATTTTGAGATTAATTTTGAAAAATTGTTTGTCATAAATTTAGTTTTTTTTCCTCAAAACTTACTTTTTCAAAAATGTTGTCTTTTTTCTTGAAATTTTGATATTCTTTCGAGATTTTGAATTAATATTGAAAAAAAAATTAACATAAAATTTTTAAATTCAAATTAGCAAGTTTTGCGTTTGAAATACAACCTCTGCCAACATTTTAAGCAAAAATTCGAAATTTTTAATGGAAATGTAAATTTTAAAAATAAAAGTAAAAAATTTCACTAAAAGTGTAATCTCATATATTTCTAAACTTAAATTTTCTATAAAAAAATTGGAATCTTAAGATCAACGACAATTTTCCGAAAAAAATAAATGCGAGTTTCAATTTTAAAGGCGAAATTTTAGAAATGATTTCTGCTGTAGCTAAAAAGTTTGTGAAAAAACTTAACATTTTTAATATGGGATTTTTGATACAAAAGTTTAAGGAGCAAAGGGGTGAACTTGCAAAGGTCTGAACTTTCGAATTTATACCAGAAGGTTAGCAAAAGCAATTACCTAATATTTAAGGGACTTCTAAATTAGCAAATCGCCGTTTTGATGTTAAAGTCGAAAAATCAAAGTTTTCAGAAAAAAAATACTATTTTAACGTAAACAAAATCATTGCAAGTTTAAATTATACATTTTCTAACATGTCCCCATTTCAAGTTTACTGTAAAAATTTCGACCCGAATGTCAAGATACCGGCTTTAAATTGGAATATCATGTTGGATTTTTTGCTGAAATTTTAACTTGAAATTTAATAATTTCTTTGAAATTTCGAGAGATTTTAGCGAAAATTTTGAGAAAAAATCATATCTTGGAATTTTTTAAAGATTTAGGAAGTCTGCAGCAGCAATTTAAATTTGGGATTTTGAAAAAAAAATTGGTATACTGAAATCAAAGTGAAATGAATTTGAAGGAAAAAAAATTACGAAAAATCGAAAATTTGACTTCAACAATAGAGATATCAAATAAGGACAGAAAATTGAAAATTAAAAGAAGAAGTAAATTTAGATTTTTTTAAAAAAAGTTTCCAGAAAAACTCGAATTTGCAAAAAAATTGTAAGGAAAACCCAGTTCCCTTAGGTTAAATGAAAAACACACTACTAATTTATTCCAAAGATACAACAGAGGATTTTTTTATTTTAAACTCAAAATTTAGGAGAGGAAAAGAAATGTTTCGAGTAATTTTCAGATAAACGTCCAAATTTTCAGAAGAAATCGAAAATCTTGAAAAAAGATTAAAGCTAAAACTTTAAATTTTAATTTGGGTTGAAATTTTGAGAATAAAGTCAATATTTTCTAGAAAATGTAGAAATTGTGAGTTTCTAATCTAATCAGAAATGAGAGATGAAGATGAAATAAAAGTTGCATAGAATTAGGTAATATTTTGAAAAAAAAAAATGAACTTTAAAAAAAAACTCCAATCTTAAGTATAAAATAAAAACAATTTTAAGTATATAAATTTGACAAACCGAAGTAAACCGATATTTTTTTTCGGTTTCGTTCTGGTTTTCTTTCCGGCGAAAATAACAGTTTTTTAGGGTTTTCGGTTCAGTTCCGACTCGAAGCCCTCATAAACACAACAACAAATATTAAAAATTTCACGATGTTTAATAAAAAATACGAATTATCAAAAACTTAATTAAGAAATAAAATGAACTTTTAAATCGTAAAATTAAAATTTAAGAAAAAATTTAAAAAATGCCTGAAAAAACTTGAAAATATTTTCCGAAACATCAAACTTTTCAGTTTTTCCTTAAAATTTCTAGTTCTTTATTTATTTTTAAACATTTCAAATTTTTTCAAATTTCGAATTTTTACCAATTTTGTTTTATTCAAATTTAAAATTTCATTTCCACATTTCCAACTTTTCTGAAATTTTAAAGATTAAATTAAAACCGTATTGAAATCTTTAAATTGTAAAAAATGTAATTTATTAAAGAATAAGTTAACATGTCGAGTGTTTTCTCAAAATTTCCGATTTTTCAATTTTGTTTTAATTTTTTTTTATTTTCAGGGTTTTTTAGAAATCTCATTTGTTTGGATATTTCCCGTTTCAATTTGCGACAGAAAATTTTTCCTTTTCTTTTTTATTCCGAAATTTCGATTTTCATCTGAAAATTTTGATTTTATCTAAAAATTCAACCAAAGGTCAAAATTCTAATAAATAATTAAAAATCTGAGAGTGTAATTCCAAATTAAAACTAAATGAAATTTTGAAAAAAAGTACAAGTCTTATTTTAAAAGGTATGTTTTATTAAAATTTCTACTTTTTTTTGGTGAAATTTTTAATCTTGAATGCCTCGAATTTTTGAAATTTGTTCAAAAATTTCTAAATTTTTAGAGAATTGTCGATTTTCCCAAATTTTAATTACAATATTTTAGTGTTCTGCTTTTCTCGCGTTTTCTGTTTGAATTCATAAATCAGAATTTTTAAATCTCAAAATTTCAGAAGAATTTTCTTTAATTTTCTTAATATTTTTTGATTTTGCATAACCAATTGTCATCATCAAAACCAAATCAACGAATACTGGAAGTTAAATTATTTTCTGTGGAGGATTTGGTTTCTAAAAATAAATGTGTAAAATTGCTTAGTTTCCTAACTAAAGCAGTCCTTTCTACTTGTTATAAAGTAAAAAAAACTTATGTCTGCTTGACATCATTTTTTCAAAATAAAAAAAAAAAGTTCAGTCGTATACTAATTCTTTGGAATGCAACTGAAATATTTTACTTACCATATGTATACTGTGGAAGAAATATATATTTTAAACAATAGTACAATGCTATAGTGTCCCCGTTTTAAGTGCCTTAAATGAAACAGATGATAGAAAAAAATTATTTTAAGCCAAAAGTTTTCTATGAATGTGTGTCCACAAACTTTTAATAAAAAAGATACAAGGTGTTAAAGTTTGAAGTAAAACAAAGTTTTTACTTCTTCATTTTCAAGTTTTCCAAGATATTTAAACCAAATTTTGCACACATGGTGTATGGATGAAGGATCACAAAATAAAATAAAATTAAGTTTCTATCTCATACAGTAACGAAGTTACAAGTAATCTGTGTTATTTTTGTAGGAAAAACGCGGTACACCACTAAAGGAAATGAAATAAAATACCTGTTTTGAGTAAAGCATTTAATTCTGAATAAAATGTATTTCTTTACATTTTCTCGTATCTGCCACTGGTTGCGTCATGTCGTTGGTTTTGAAAAAACATCAGTCCCACTCGTACTTTCACCAAGGAAAGTCCCAAAAATTTAAATTCTGTCACAATAGTG
The DNA here is from genome assembly GCA_028583605.1 of Dastarcus helophoroides. NCBI lineage: Eukaryota > Metazoa > Arthropoda > Insecta > Coleoptera > Bothrideridae > Dastarcus > Dastarcus helophoroides. Next base: position 32,125,982 of record CM053334.1, read on the forward strand.
ACAAATAGGAGAAAATGGTAAGTTAGCTGTATTCAAAACTGTAATTTCATTTCATTTTATCCAGTGTCGTAGCATCTTAAACTTACCCCTCTTTTCGTTAGTCACTAATTATTTAAAGATCAGCATACATTGTATTCGAACAGTTCCTACGTATAACAGAGTTGAGATGGAAACTTAATTTTATCTTATTTTATGATCCTTCATCTACACACCAAGTGAAACAAAAAAGTGAAACAAAATAAAAAACTTTTTTTTATTCAAATTTTAACGCCTGGTATCTTTTTTATTAAGAGTTTTCGAATACATGTTCATAGGAAACTTTTTCCTTAAAATTGCTTTTTCTAACACCTTAAGGCACTTAAAGCGGGGACACCCTGTATATTATAGTAGGGTTGGCAACCCTACTTACTACAAAAATTTTGACACCCATTTCTCAAAATTTCAAGATTAGATTCCAAGGTTCAAATCTTTATATTAAAATTCGACTCTTTTCTCAAACTTTTTCGTTGATATATTTAAAATTTTATATTTCTATCAGTTCGACGGTAAAATCCAGTTTTCGACTTTTTTTCTTAAAATTTTAGATAACATTTGATATTTCTAATTTGTTCTCAAAATCTGAAGATTCAAAGACACAATAGAAAAAATTTAAAGAGCAAAATTTTGACAACAAATTTGAAATGGTGACTCGTTTCAGAAAATTTTCAATGTAAATTTTCGAATTTTTTTCGAAATTTTGATTTTTTATTGAAACTTTTTTCTGAAGATTTCGATTTTAATCTCCGAATTGCGAGTGTATATATTTTTGAAAAAAAAAACTAAATATCGACTTAAAAATTTCTAATTTTCTTCGCTAAATTTTGGGTTTAAAGTTTGAACACAAAATTTCACCCTCTTTAAGTTTTGTGCTAAAATTCGATTTTTTTGTAAAGCTCGAGTTTTTCTTAAAATTTCAAAATTTCTCATATAAAATAATTTTTCTTTTGATTTTTTTTTAATTTTAACTTTAAAAAGTTGACTTTTTTGACGAGAAGTGGTTGATTCTGAAATTTATATTTTCTTCTGGAAAATTTGTTTTTCCAAAATGTTTTATTGTTTCTCTACACATTTCTATTGTAATAATTCAAATTTTTCAATTTTTTTATTTTGTCTCGGGTTTTAAATCGAAATCCTCTGGAAAACTTTTAAAAAAGGTCTGAATGTTCGATCACTATGATTTTTCTTTTCAAATATCTGCTTTAATCTAACAATTTGGATTTTATCCAGAGATTCGGAAGTTCCGGGTCAACTATCAAATATTCGAGTTTTTGTCAAAATTTCAACTTAACCTTGTCAGTTTCAATCGGAATGTTGAGAAAAAAGTTGAACTTTGAAGGTTAAAACCTAAATTTCTGGAAAAAGAAATAATTATTCTGAAAAAAGTCCAAAATTTCAAATACGTTAAACTTTTGGGAAAAAACATAATATCCAATTACAACTTTTTGAAAAAAGAAACTATTAACAAAAAGTTTTTAAAATGATAACTGCTTTAGGCGCGTTAAGCGAATAAAAATAAGGAATAAACGAATGGTTTCGCGTTACCGAAAAACATCAATGTGAACTACTTGCCAAATAATTTAGCGCTACCCCTGAATTTAAATTGAATATGCGAAAATGTGTATTCTATAATTGTTTAAATTTGATTTTAATTTTTTTTCTAAATTTGTGTTTTTCGAAGACTTGAGAAATTGACACCGGATTATCGAACGTGTCGGATTACCGACATGGGACCGTAATTCGAAAATATGGAAGATTTTAACAAAACTGCAGTTTTCCGACACCCTGCTAATCCCAAACCTCGCTAATTCGAACGTCGTTAATCCGCACTCGCTAACCCGAACGTCGCTAAACCGAACCTCGCTAATACGTTCCTCACTAATCGGTACCTCGCTAAACCGAACCTCACTAATCCGAACCTCGCTAATCCAAACATCGCTAATCAAGTCCTCGCTAGTCACACCGCTAATCCGAAAAATCAGTACATTGAAAACATATTTTTTTGAAATACCTTGAAATTTGCAATGCAAATATAAAATTGATGGGGAGGCAAGCGACGTAGAGAATTGAACGAACGCGTTTGCAGAATGAACAACGACAGAACAGCAAAAAGAGCAAGAGACAGAATTCCGCAGACACGCTGACCTCGTTTTTATTTTTGGCAATTTCAATTTTTTTTTCTCAAAATTTCTATATTTGTTTTAAAATCCGTTTTTTTTTTAATATTTCGACTTTTATCTCAAAATTCTATTCTTTATGCTGAATCGGGGAATCTCAACTGTTTCCTCAAAATCCCCTTTTTTGCCATTTTTTTTAGAAATTTCGAATTTATTCTCAAAATTTCATTATTTTCTCAAAATTCGGTTCGCCTGCGAAGTTTCCACTTTTTTCTATTCTATTCCATTCCTTCCTCGATTCGTCTTTTTTCTCAAAATTTTCACTTTTGGTTCAAAATATCTCTTTTTCAAAATTTGAACTTACTCAGAGTTTTCGTAATATTGAGGTTTTTCTGAAAATTTTAGCCTTTTTAGAATCAAACTTCTACAAATATTTGATTTTTCATAGTTTGTCTTTTTCTCAAAATTTTGATTTTTATTTCATAAATCAGATATTTCTGTTTCTGAAAATTTAGGCTATTTCCTCGAAATTCCCTTTTTTCTCAAAATAATCATTTTTTTTCTTAAAACTAGTATTTTTCCCAAAATTAAACTTTTTTTCAAAATTCGTCTTTTTAGAAACTTCAATTTTGCTTTCAAAATTCTGTTTTTAGACTTTTTTCAAACATACTCTTTTTTTAGAAATACATATCGTTTTTATTCGAAAAATTACTATTTCCTCAAAATTCGATTTTCTTTACGAAACCTCGTTCTTTTTTTCGAAATTTCAACTGTTTCTTCGAAATTCATCTTTTTCTACAAATTTCCACAATTGATCTTTTTTTAAGAGTATTCGAAAAATTCGACGCTCTGTACGTGAAATGTTTTTGGTTTAGTTTTTGTAATATTGGGCTTTCCTAAAAATGGAATCTGACTTCCCGAGAATTTCGACTGGGTTTGCCGAGTTTCTCGAAATTTTTGTTTCCTCTGAATTCATCTTTTCTCGAAAATTCCACTTTTTCTTTTAAAACTATTTTTTCTTTCAAAATTCAATTTGTTTCAAAATTCGTCTTTTTACCAATTTCGACTTTACCATTCGATCTTTGAGAAAATTCCACCATTTTTTAATGCTAGTGTTTTTTCGAAATCGTATTCCCGAAATTTACAAATATGACTATCAAGAAATTTCAATTTCTGTTTCAAAATTCGCCTTTTTCTCGAAATTTTTGCTCAAAATTCAATATTTTATCTAGATGTTTTATTGGAGAAATTTGAATGAATAATAATAGTAATAAGTAATAAATTGTTTATTGCCCTACAGAACAAGTCCATTTATGGGACAATATTAAAAAAACAATACAATAAAATATAGTAATTTAGATTTTACATTTAATTATTCCTACCCTAAATTATCAATAACATAAGCCGAACACAAAACTAATACCACAGTATGTTGTTGTCCAAACAAAAAATAAATATATTTAAAGAAAAGAACAAAATAAGAAAAATACCAATAACATTCCAAAATACATTCTAAAGCGGAATATGTGCTGTTTAAAACAGGCCTTCTTCTTGAATTTTTTCCTCAAAATTCATTTTCCTCGAAATATCGACTTTCTCAAAATGTGTTTGTTGTCTAAAGATTAGAACTGAATTGTAATAAAAAAGTAAGAATTTTGAGATAAATACATATTTTTGGAAAATATTCGGAAAATGGTTTCTTGTAAATTCAATTTATTCACGGAAATTTGAAGATTACTTCAAAATTTAAATAACCAAAGTAAAAATTCTGAGAACAGGATTTGGCAATTGTAATTTTCTCTTAACAATTTAAATTTCCTCGAAATTGTGACTTCACAAAATTCGACTTTTTTCCCAGATTTTTCGAAATATTAGATTGCTATTTTTTTATTTGTTTGTTTCCCACAAAATACAGAAATTACTATTATTATTTATTTCTTCCCAAAATTGAATTTTTTTTTAATTCGACTTTTTTGAAATTGTGACTTTATTATCAAGTTCTAATCTTTCCCCTAAAATTGGACTTTCTTTTAAAAATTATAAATATCTTTTAGAAATTTTTGCCCGTTTTTAAAAATTTCGACTATATGTTTCAAAAATCGTTTATACAGGGTGAGCGAAACTCGATGTCTTAGTTCTACTGTAAGAAAAGGAAAAACGATATAAAACATCTGAAAAGAGGTTTTTAATTGGGATTGAGTGAGGTCCATTTTAAGCCAAATATGTATATTTTTCCATATTTGGAAACCGAAGTAATTGAAATACAGAACTTGTCCCCTGAAACCAAGAAAGATTAAAAAACACAACAAACGTTGCTTTAACGCGTTTCGACAGCCAAGTTGTCATCTTCAGAGAGATACGAAACGCGTTAAAGCAACGTTTGTTGTGTTTTTTAATCGTTCTTGGTTTCAGGGGACAAGTTCTATATTTCAATTTTTGAAGATAACCGTTCCATCCAGAGACTAAATAGACTGAACGTAAGACGGTAAGCACTGAAGCCAGTTGAAAGCCTGGCGGAAGCCTAGCTCAACCCAGCACTCTCATTATTTGACAGACCGTTGCGAACATAACATCGGGGTTCTTTTTAGAAAACGGCCTGAAAATATGGGGAAGTGTATTGTGGATCATTGTTGAAACCTCAGTGAACACATTAGTGAAGGAAAATCAAGAGTTTCATTCTTTGGGTAGGTAAAAATGAAATATATAAATATTCAATTATCGGCGTGCGCGCGCCGCCATTTCACTGCAATCATGACGTGTTTACAGCACCGGCTTAACAATATTGTACACAGGCGTCGCGTATTGAAAGAAAATTATTTTACTATTAAACCAAGATGTCTTTGAAAATAGTTCTGCTGAACTTTTACCAAAAAGCACTTGTAAAAATTATCCTATTGGTCCAAAGGCCCCTAATCCTAAAGTTTCATCTAAATCGTTAGAACCGTTACGCGGCAAGTTTCGTATTTATAAATTTAACTTAATCCGGCCATGTCCAAGAGTAGTGGGATGCAGCTTCCCACTACCCCGCATTTTAGCTTCAACTGAACGCATGAGACAGCATTGAAATGTTCAGTCTATTTAGTCTCTGGTTCCATCAAACCGAAGTAATGACGTCATCAAGTTTTTTTCTTAGGAAACCTACTTTTATCTTTGCATATTTAAAAAGAGCTAATTTTTCTAAGCAAATTTTGCAATTAAAAAAATTTGGTATCTTTCTCCGTTAAAAAGTTATAATAACATTTATTGTAAAAAAAAATATTGTTAAAAATTCGCAATCAGCCTTTGGAAGCAAATCTATTAAATATTTTTAGGCTTGAAATAACATGTTCGGGGTATCTCAGAGAGTATTCAACTGCTCTTATACGGTTCTTGGGAGATTCCCTATAAACTAATAAATAATATTGTAACAAAATATAAATTATGAAATTTAGTACGTAAGAAAATTTTCTAGAAATATCTGATAAGGGAAAGCGGCCGCGATAATGAAGTAAACGGCAGATAAGTGTTCCATCAATTTCAGCAAACGATAAGCCTTATCTGCTGTATTTTTCTAGAACTCGGAAGCGAAAACTATATAAGGCGGTCGCCTTTTCCTCGAGTCACTCGGTCAGTCAGTCAGTCAGTCAGTCAGTGTAGTTAATAAGTGAGTTAGTAGTAAGAAGTCAATAAGTGAGTTAAATATTTAGTTATAGTGTTCCGAGTTTAGTTTGGAAATAAAGTGGTTATAATTCACGGCGTAATCATTCGAATCGATAACACGTAACAATATGTCATTTGCGTGAAAATTTTTCAAAGCTAAATGGCAACAAAAAATGTTTGTCAACAATTAGTTGAATTATCGACAGATGCCAATATGCTTTGATTTTTGATTTATTGCATTTCCAAAGTCTATTTGTTTAAATCGTAGTAATTACGAATTTTTGATAATAGTTTTTTTTAACATAAAATTTCTTATAACTTTTTAACCAAAAAAGATACAAATTTTTTTTAACTACAAAAATTTTGTTTGAAAAAAACCTCTTTTTAAATATGCAAACATATAGATATGTTTCTGGAAAAAAAGCTCAGTGACGTCATTACATCATTACATCAGTTTCCAAATTTGGCTTAAAATGGACTTTCCTTAATTTAAGAACCTCTTTTCGGATTTCTTATATCGTTTTTCCTTTTCTTATAATACAGCTGAGACATCGAGTTTCGCTCACCCTGTATTCGCAAATTCTTTTTTTTTTAATATTCTTCTTTTTCTGAAAAATACTTTTTTTTTAATCTGACTTCAAAGGTTTCAACTTGTTTCTCAAAATTCGTCTTATTCTTGGAATTTCATCTTGTGCCTCAAAACTCGATGTTTTCTGTTTCTGGTTTCTGCTTGTAACTGGACCTTTTCTCGAAATCTTCACTTTTTCTCAAAATTGGTTTATTTTTTCTAAATTGGATCGAAAGTTTAATAGAAAACTAAAAATTTCTAGTATCATATTATACGGAAATTTCGAGATGTGTGGTAAATTTCACGATTAATTTTGAAAGCAAGCTTCAATTTCCTTACCCATCGCCTTCTGAGTCCTCCTCTTAATAAAGAAAGATTCGGAAGGAGTTGAAGACAATTAAACATATAGCTGAAGTTAATGGGTTCGATCGAAATATTATTTATACAATTATTAATAAGAAAAAATTCAAATTTCAATTGGTAAATACCACCACTTTCCGAGCTGAATAAAACAAAAACTTTAAGTTCGTCTGACTTCCGTTGAACCCATGGTTTGAGTGGAATTTTACGAAAACAGGACTGCAGGGTTGTTTACAGTTCTAACGGGAAATTAAATTCGCTTTTGGGTAGTTTGAAAGATAAAGCAGAGCAAATGGACAAGTTAGATATTTACCAGATTTCCTGTAAAGATTCTACTCAAAAGTACGTCGGACAGACTAGACGATCTCTTAAAGTCCGACTGAAGGAGCATTTGGCCCATTTGACGTACGGAAGAACTGAGAGAATTAGATCGTAGGATAGATAATATTAAACTGTTATGTTAAATGCATGTGAAAGCTTAGCCATCCATAAGGCTGGAGACAACCTTGTTAAGGGTTGCGCTGGGCCTTTAGGTCACTTATCTCTCTTAAAAATAGTTAAGGTTGATAGGGAATTGTGACACTGCGACGTGTATGATTAGATGCGCATGTGGCATGCGAGTTCGGATGCGGTCGATCATGCACGAAATGAATATTCTTAGTATATAAAGGTTAATTTTAGAATTAGGTATTAGTATCTCTTTGAAAATGATAGCTTGGTTGTCGAAACGCTATAGAGCAACCTTTGTTGTGTTTTTTAATCTTTCTTGGTTTCAAGGGACAAAATTTGTATTTCAATGTTTGAGAATGTGTTTTTGGAAACTGTGGTGTTTTTATCTAAATTCGATTTATTTTAGAAATTACAACTTTTTTCACAAAATTCGACTTGGAAGTTTTAAATTTTTTTTTTAAACAGTTTTCGAAATTTTCCGAATTCGTTTTTCTTTCAGTTTCCTTTAAGTCCCACTCTTTTTATAAATTTCGATTTCAATCAGGAAATTTGACCGCCATCCCCAGTTCATGTAGTTAATTGAAAATATACATATAGCCAGCTGGAAGGTTTTCTGCAAATTATGTCTCATTTCCCCACCAATCTGTGCAATTGCACAAAGCAGCAAAATGAGTCTTTAACATTTTTCAAATTTTAGAATAGATCATATTTTTCATTGCGACATTTTGGAGCAAAAATCGTTTGTTGTTCTTTTCCAGTCTTTACTAATCAAATTATATTAACTCCTACTTTTCTAACTAATTTTCAATTCGACAAGCTCAATAAATGACTAGTGCATTTTGATTTAATTTTAAAAAATTTCAGAAATAAAATTCCGATAAGTATTTTTTTTGGGATTATTTCAACTGAATATGACAATATTGGCATTACCCAGAAGACACATTATGATAGGAACTGAAAAGATTCCATTCTTCCTTGATTAAATGGGAAATTAATGCATCTAATTATCCTTCAATTTTTATTTTCACCTATGAATTTCAAGTACAAACAGCACAAAATATATCATATATGATCAGTCAAAAATAGTAATTTTTCAAAAAAGTAACTAGACCTAAGTTTTCCTAAAATATGGCGCCATCAAAATATAACTTTTTTCTGATAATGTCTCACAGTGGCTTTTTAAAATGTTTCAAAGAAAATAATGTTGTTTGTAAGGCCTTAATATTTTGTGAAAAATATTTTATAAGTCATCCATTTTAGTATTTATTTTCACAACCAAGTGTTTCGATATTAACCAAACAATATAGAACTATAATTGAAGTAAAAATATATAGCCTTATTTTTTTTAATTTTTATAGCATCTTTAAACAATCCCAAAAAATAACAATAAACAAATATATGTTTTTTACCACAACAGCAGATACTATTAATAACTTCATCTTATCCATGAACAAAATTTAAAAAAAGCATATTAATTAATAAATAAATTAAAGTCACATATCGTGAGAGTTTAAGTGGAGCTCAATATAACATTTAACCATATAAGCAATTCTAAACATATTGAATAATTACGCTATTTAATACAATTTTATTTAAGTAAATGAAAATCAGCTATCTTGAGACTCTATAATGAATTTTACCCCATAACTTCAGCACGGCAGTTTGGACAATGGTTACGAAGTTTAGTCCACATCTGTAAACATTTAGGGTGAAATTGATGACCACATGGCAAAGTTTGCACATTAGTGGTCTTATCTTTCAAACAAGTTAGACATATTGAACAAATGTTATGAGGCTCTTTGCCCTGACGAGCGCTGTAAAATAAATCTTTATAACACAACATTATTTATTACATATCGCTTTTACCTTTCTTTTGGATCTCCATACATAGAAGAACAAACAGAAGAGGCATCGTCATTGTCAGCCCTCGAATTGCATCTGTCTTTGTTCTGATGGCTAGCTGCGGAATTTCGTCTATAGCTTTGGGGTTGTTCGGGTGTGGCAGCATTAAAGTAAGCATACGCAGCTGCCCCTGCACCTACTAAAGCAGCAATTCCGAAACCCACCGCTTTGCCCCAATTTGCCTAAAGTTTGGAATGTTTATTAAAAAGTTCAAAACATATTTTCCAATAATACTTACACTGTCTTGCTGATTATCGTTTGGCATTGTAAAAGTATCAAATATAACGTCAATGCGGTTACAACTTTCACCACCTTCAAATAGTAGACTGGGTAGGGGATTCCCTCAAATTATGTCAACTATTGTCATCTAAAAAAGTGTAAACAAATCTACCCCAATATTGTTAAATCATACTTTTAAATGCGGTGTACTAAAGGAATTTAATGTGATTAAAAAGAAGGCACAAAAAGCAAGATGCAGATAAACGCAAAAAAACTAATTTAAAACATTTCGTCACATCTGTCAACAACAACTTTGACCTTGATCACAGAATTTCGAGCAAATACAATTTTAGAATTATCCGTAGACAGATGTTGTCAGATCGAAAATAAGAAAAGCGGCATTCTGAATACATACAGGGTTATTCACGACATAACACCGAAGTGTATTCGTATAGTACTCGATTTTAAAAAAGTTTTGTTTTGAGGGTAGGTACGGACCTTTTAGACGTAATGGGTTCGCGTCATCAACAAACCGTCGCGTCACCAACATGGTCGCGTTATAAAATTTGATAAACTAAATTTTGGGAAGAAAAGGGAAATAAAATTGAGATTTAAAACGAAGACCATTTAAAATAAAAATTTCATGAAACGGATACTAATATTTCAAACTTTTTAAATTCAAGTATTCGTGAAAGAAGTTGGACTTAGAAAAAATCAGATTTTAGTTCTAAATTCTTAAAAAATGGGAACAAAAGAAAATGTTAAAATTTTGTTTTTAAATTTGCAATTTGCATTCTAAAATTAAAAGTTGCCGCACAAGGATAATTTGATTAAAACATGTAATTTAAATCTTAAAAACAATGAAATTCGAATTCAAAGTTCAATCTTCAAAATGTTGGAATTGTGTTAACAGGGCAAAAATGTGAATTCATCTGAATTTCCAGAGAACGTTATAAATCAAAAAATAGGCATTTCAAGAAAAAGTTGAAAGTTCGGATTTTACACAGAATTAAAAATCTTATTTTCAAATTCGAAATTTTGATTTTAGTGCCAAAATTTGGTAAAAAAATATAAAAATTTGAAATTTCGTAAAAATCTGACATTTTATAGTCAAAGGTGAAACTTTTAGCGATCGAGTAAAAAAGACAGATTTTGTGGAAAAATTGTGAAGGCGTAGAAAGGACATCAATAAAAAAAATCAGCAATTTCGAGTTTAAAGTCGAAATTTCGGCTTTAATCTCGAAATTCCGACTTTTTTGTCGAAATTTCGACTTTATATAAACTCTAAATTTTGACTTTTTTCTCGAAATTTCGAATTTGTTTTTAAATTTTGACTTTCATCTCGAAACTTCGACTTTAATTTCGAAATTTCCACTTTTTTCTTAAAATTCCGAGATTAAAGTCAAAATCTTCACTTTTATCTGGAAATTTGGACTTTTTTCTCAAAATTTCGAGATTAATGTCAAAATTTCTCTACGGTTAAGTTACACAGATCACAATAATTCCGTTCCACGACTTCCTTTCCATAACAATATTGACAATTGACAGTAGAGTACGTTCAGTAATTTCTACTAGTTACCAAAATTTAGTGTTTTTCTTTCGAAATATCAAGATTTAAGTCGAAAATTCAAGAGTAAAGTCGAAATTTCAACAAAAAAGTCGAAATTTCGAGAATAAAATAGAGATTTCTAAAAATATTTTTTTTTCGATAGCCTTTCAATCCCTTTGCAAAAGATAAAATATTTATGAATAATTGTTATTAAAAGACTTAGAATTATTTAAAAAAAACCAAAACTCTCAATTTAAGGACGCAATTTCTAACTTAAAACTAAAAGGAAATTTTTACGTTTAAAATATAGATAATGAAAGAATGTAGAAAGTGTATGTATACTCGGAGAAATAAGTCGAAATTTTCAGAAAATAGTCAATATTTTTATTAGATTTTAAGAACTTAAAAAAATTTAATTCAAAATTTCAGAAAGTAAAAATCGACATTTTTAAAAGTACCAAAAATTTTAAATTTAAAGGTTATATTTTAAATGAAAAAAATCAATCTTTTAGCTCAGAATTTTATTCAAAAATTGGAAATTCTGAAAAAATCGAAACTTATAAAAATAAAAAGTAAGGATAATTAAATAAAAAGAGTATATTTAAAATAAAATTATGGAGTTCAAAATTTAAATTTCGATAAGAAACGTCGGTGTTTTGAATTTAAAATAAAAATTATAACAAAAATAAAAATTAAATCGTTGCATTGCATCATTACCTTCATTTAAATATAATAATTTTAAGTTTAAAAATATCAAAGTAATATAAAAAACTATCTGTTGATATCAGAGTTTGCAGTGATGTGGCTCACCTCAACATAACTATAGCTCCAGTATTATTTGCTGACATTTTTACTTTGTTCGATTTATTACCTATTTAAATATATTATTCCCGCATGTTTTTTTAAAAAATATCCCAAATTATTTACGCAAATTATTAAAAAGTATTATCAAATTAAAACAATACACCAATCTTCATAAATAAATATGATCATCGATGCTCAAATTATGAATATTCCTTGACATTCTGTTAGTTTGTCGGCATTTATTTATGAACTTATATTTTTAAAAATCACTTTTTTTAAAACGTAGTGCTTGTTGGTAACATACGAAAAAGAGGGACAGCGACTAACGGGAAAGTTCCCTTCGTGCTCTGGCTAATCGCTCGTAGATATACCCCAACACAGGTAAGTCCGGCAACATTGTCAAATAATAACTTACTCAGTTACATAGAATCCGTAGCAAAACTATTATGTCAAATGGAGAGTACATCTATCAGAATATTACACGAATGTAAACAGTCAGCTGAAACGTCATTATTGAAATATTTTCTAATCCAACTAAACATAAATCAGCAGTTCTAGTCAAAATTAGTAATTGAAATTAAAAGAAATTATTCAAAATAAAAAGTTGACTAATATTATCTAACATAAATATTTAATTAATCTACATATAGCTAATGGCAGCCATCGCTAGAGGTCCCCAGAGTTGACAATAAAATGCTTACATTATTTCTATGGTTAAGCTGAAAAATCAATGACAAAAATAGTACATTTAGGTTAAACGTCAAATCTATTCTTCAAACTGTTTCCAAACAAAAATAAATTGTTAGTAAATCATTTAAAAATAAATATTTTTTGGGCTTCTTGGCCCCACTTAAAATTATAAACAATGTAGTCGGAAATGTAGGGACTGGATCGCTCAAATGCGTATTCCCAGGTTTTCCGAATTTCAAATGTCACATTTCAAAAAAAATTTCCAAAAAAAAACCAGTGACGTATAAGCGACAGCTGAAGGAAACAAAAAAGATGCAGCATCGGTCCATCAAGACAACTCGATAAATCAGCGCAACATGATGGTAAACCGCCTATTCTAAATTAAATGCTTAAGCCTATTTTCTATACATTTCAGAATATAAGGCAAAATCAGAGTATTCCAAATTGCAACGCTAATCTTCCAAACGGCCAAAAAAAAACTGTCCTCCATGTTTGCGACATATGTGGTTATAGAGGGCAAACACCTAGCATTTTAAAAATCCACATTAATGCGAAACACCTGAAACTAAGCTCCTTTCAGTGTTCGTTTTGTGACTACAAGGCTCGTTACAAATGCGTCATAAAAAGGCATATGCTCATGACCCATCAATTGGCATATGAAACGAAACCATTGATGTGCCCTAGGTGCCAATATGCAACACTATCGAAGGAAAGATTTTTAAGGCATGTATCTAACAAACATGCCGATTTGGCGATTTTTTTAAATTGTGAAATTTGCGGTTTTTTGGGCAACAGTGAAGAAGAATTAATGGCGCATATTAATAAAGAGCATGCAAATTTAGAGCCAGTAAAATATCTTTGTAATGTGTGTGGTTATGAATCGGAGGAAGAGCAGTTGTGGAATTCACACGTTTGTGATTTAGACAAACTGCAGGATTGTCCACATTGTACTTTTGCTACATGGGATTCAGAAAAATTATCTCTACATATAAGTTTACATTCTTTTAATAGAACTACTGAGTAGTCCGATTTTGTGTATTTTGTACTTTTTGTATATTAATATACAAAATTTTTCACATTTTATGGGGTCACCCTCCATCTTGGTTATTTGAATTTGAAATATTTTCATATTTTAATATAAATGATTATTATCATATAATTAAATATGTCCTAAGCATCTTGTTCTAGAATGAGAAAAAAGGGGCAGGTTTAAAAATGGATTCTTTTAAATGGAACTTTATACTATGTGTGAAACTTATCAATAATAAATACAAATAAAATGTCTTTAAAATGCTTGCTTATTAACGTATTTATTTATTTTTGAAAAAAAAAACAAGATTTTTTGATAAAAAAATTAAAATGTTCTAATTGGGCCATTTAAGAAACATCTCGAAACCAAAGTATGAAATTACGCCAAATTACTCCAGATGTGACTACACATTTTTTTGCAGATTACCAAATTATTAATTTAAAAACTATCAAAATTAAATCGGCACTTGACGAATAATTTATAAATTATTAAATTTAGTAGCTTAGCACTCAAGAAAATTATTGAAATACAGAACTTGTCCCCTGAAACCAAGAAATATTAAAAAACACAACAAACGTTGCTCTAACGCGTTTCAACGGCCAAGCTGTCATTTTCAGAGAGATAGTGAAGTTCTGTATTTCAATTTTTGAAGATAACCAAGGACTAGTCCGTTCCACCAAAAAAAAAGAAAATTATGATATTCAGTAAAAAATGTTTAATAGGTTTTAGGTTGTTGCTACACTTAAAATAATTAGGGTAGTCATAACTTGGCCACTTAAAACTAATTCATATGAATTTGGTATAAAGACATTTCCATGTTGTCTGTAGTATACAATTTGAAGTTTAAAAAAATCCTTTTTAAATCCAAAAAATTTGATTAGTCATATCTTGAACAATTTTAAAGATATTTTGTTTAAATTTGATACAGAAAAGTTGGTGAGGTTGCATAACTGAAATATGGTATAAAATTGTAACTAAGAAGATCGCTAATATTTCTTTGTTATCTTTCCTTTTAGAACCAAATGTCTGTAACCAATACTTTTGGTTGTATTACAATAATCACTTGTTATTTTGTATCCAAAAAATTTTTATTTCAAATAATCTAGATATAAGGTTAGCCACATGAAAAGTTTACAAATTGTATATGCAATTTATTCGTGTATTAGTCTATTTAATTTATTCTGTGATTATTTTTTTAGAAGTTATTTAGTGTAATGTACATACATATGTAGTGTGACTATGTATACCAGTAGACTGAAATAAACAAGTCGATCTTGTGATTTTTTTAAATTATTTTTACTTTGGAACAGTTCCCATTTTAATTTTTGTGATATCCATTATAAGTAAACTAACTTGCATCCAAAAATCGTTTAAATTAATTTTAGGTAAAACGCCCCGCACACGCGGCAATTTACGAGCCAATATGCAGGGAGCACTTAGTATTAGGCTAATTAAGTCAATCAAAAGGTACAATTCATAAATAACACGTACTTTTCATATGGTGTTCAAAAGTTGCGGATTCAGATTTCATCAGACGCCAAAATATTTCTTTCTTTCTCCTTTTATGGCTAAAAATTATTGCTCTCGTAAGGGGTAAATTAATAAAAAAAATTTACACCATCATTTTAAAGCAATGAGAAGCTTTCATTTCAGCTCGTTACTATAGCAACCACAACCCTAGCTACTCCTGGGAACTTTATGGAACATAGTAACCTAAACCCAAAGACCCAAAGAAAGGGTTATACGCCTCAAGAATCGCAAAACATTGAAGCGCACAACCAAGCTTGGAAATCCCTAAAACCATCTAAGTCCTCTTAACCTCAAGCGATGTGAGTTCTTGGCATCCGAAAGGCTTTTAAAGTCGGTAAACGACTTAAAGCTTAAGGAACGCCGTAAAGGACTCTCTGGAGCGGCGAGAAAAAGATTCAAATGGCTCCTCAAGAAGGGACACTCCCCAGAGGAAGCTATGAAATTGGCAAAAGAGCCAATGGAGAAGAAGGAGACGAGTAAGGGGTCAAAAAGGCTCCGCTCTGATGGCTCCACACCAACAACGGGGCCCAAGGGGCAAAAACAAAGGGAAGAGAAAGGAGCTTAACCGGGGCCCTCCACAGAGATCACCAAAGGCTGGTATGTCCTACAGTCAGTTGGCTGGAAGTGTTAAGGTAGGTATTCTTCCTGAAGACTATCCAAAGGACCGACTGTCCAATGAGCATCTCAAGGTTTTCTAGTCGGAAATCCTGGGAGTAATTTGGAGAGACCAAAAGGAGCAAACCAAGCCACAGTTGTTAAGAACTACCTTCAAGCCGGGTTTCTTGGGTCTCACCTGTGTGGATAAGGCCACTTCAGAGTGGTTATTTCACACGGAGGGAAATCTGAAACCCTGGGAAGGGGCTATGTTAGGGGCAGTAGAGAAAATCAGAATTCCTTGCCCACAAATCATGGTGGAAAACTTCCCTAATAGCGCGGAAAGCCCCAGCGAACAAATTCTGGAACAGCTAATAAGACAGAACAAAAATTTGAGCACAGAGGACTGGAGAATACTTTATCGAGTAAACGTACAGACATCTGCTCAACTTACAATTTCGGTGGACACACTGTCCTACGAAAGTCTGGAAAAGGCTAACTTCCGAGTCTTTTTCCAGTTCGGTCAGCTTAGGCTAAGGCCGTCTGGAAGGGCAAAGAAGGAAAGCCTGTCGAAAGAAGAGGGCAGCTCGCGGGATATCGTGCCGGGGGGATCTGGCCCACAGGAAAGCAAGTTCCTCAAGGGCCGCAACTGTCGAAGCGGCACCTGCAAAAGCTGCCACAAGTTCTGGGAACACGGGTCACTCCAAACCTCAGTCCCAGAAAGTGTCTTTGAGCAAAGGCTTAAAACAGCCTAGCAAAAAGTCATTGAAGGGTACAAAAGAAAAAGAGGACCCTAAGGACGCGGGACGGAGGCCCGTAAACAAATAAAAAAACGGGCAAAATACGATGCTTACAAATAAACCTACATCACGCAAAAGCAGCCTCTGATGTGCTTAGCCCTAGGTTTATATGTCAACAAATGGACATAGAGCTTCTCCAAGAGCCTTGGTCATATAGAGGACAAATCAAAGGACTCCCAAGCAAATCATGTAAGGTAATATTTGATAACCTCCATGAACATCCACGCTCCGCTATATTAATAAGCGGAAAAATCTTATTTGTTCCTTTTCAAGAGTTTATTACCAGGGCCCCAGCATACTTCCCGGGAGACGAAATAGTGACACCACCAGAGGTCACACGACTTATTAGCTACTGCAAAATAAGGAGCAAACAACTCATAATTGGATGTGATGCCAACTTCCACCATATTTTATGGGGCAGCACAAACACAAACAAAAGAGGTGAGTACCTTGTTGAATATTTGTTCATTAGTGACATAGACATTATTAACACTGGTAATACTCCCACCTTTGCCAACATCGTCCGACAAGAGGTACTAGACTTAACCCTCGCAAGCACGACAATTAGTAACCATATAAAGAACTGGCATGTTTCACATGAAACATTAATGTCGGATCATAGACATATCCGGTTCGATATAGAGGCTGAAATAAATGCTTTCAGTGAATACAGAAACCCCAAATTAACCGATTGGGACCTATACAGAACCAAACTTAAATCGGAAATTAATGATCTCAACTGCTCAATTGAAACGGTTGATGATTTAGAATTTTATGCTAACGAAGTGAGAGAGAGCTCTCATAATAAACAGTTATGAGCACAGCTGTCCAGTAAAACAAAGGGTTACAAATAAATCAACACCCTGGTGGAACAGGACGCTCAGCCAATTAAGAGCTGAAACGAGAAAACTGTTCAATAAGGCCAAACGCACCAATAACTGGAGCGAATACAAAAAAAGCCTTAACAGAATACAACAAAGAGCTTAGAAGATCTAAAAGGAAATCATGGAGAAGCTTTTGTGAGGGGATTACAGAAGTGCCCCAGTCAATGCGACTCCAGAAAATCCTATCCAAAGATCACTCCAATGGAATAGGACTTCTCCAACACCATGACGAAAGTTACACCAAGAACTGCCTGGAAAGTGTAAGGTTGCTTATGCGAACTCACTTTCCGGGATCTATCGAAATTGGAAATACCCACAACAGTGCTGCGTTTGCTGGGGGCCATTTACGCCCCTACAATCGGGCGAAGAATTCCTTCGAGTCCTATAAATCACCAGGAGAAGATAAAATCTTCCCAGCCCTACTACAACACGGCATAATGGAACTAATAAATCCACTAGCTACAATTTTCAAAGCTAGTTACACGTTAAGCTACATTCCAATAAACTGGAGAGTGGCAAAGGCAGGCAAACGACCGTCTGTGCAGCCTAAATCATGTAGACCCATTAGTCTAATGTCATTTCTCCTTAAAACAATGGAGAAAATTATGAACCAACACATTAGAAGAATCCGCTTCATGATAATCAATCACAGAGACAGCTTTACACAATCTTGTCAAAAAGATAGAAAGTGCACACTCAAACAAAGAAATAGCTCTTTGTGGATTTATAGACATAGAGGGTGTTTTTGATAACACTTCATATAAATCTATAAAAGTAGCAGCTATCAAAAAAGGTTTTGAAAAACCTACCATCGACTGGATTGTCTTCATGTTAGATGGTAGGAGAATCAAAGCAACCTTAGGCAGTGATTTAGTCACAGTGAGCGCAGCAAGGGGTGGTCCCCAAGGATATGTTTTATCTCCACTGCTGTGGTCCATCGTGGTTGATGACCTCCTAAATATACTGCATTACTCGGGCGTTGAAGCAATAGGTTATGCAGATGATATCACGGTCATTATCAGGGGCAAAAGCGATAAAATCCTGTCGGATTTAATGCAAAAAGCCCTGAACACCATTAACAACTGGTGTTCAAACCAAGAGTTAAATGTAAACCCAAATAAAACAATTATAATTCCTTTCACGAAGAGAAGGAAGCTAAATCTAACAGCTCCCACTATGAATGCATTTCAACTCAACTTCTTCTCAAGTGAGACTAAATATCTAGCAATAGTCCTAGACCAAAAGCTCACCTGGAATCCTCATTTAACTAGAATAATCAAGCGAGCCACGACAGTGTTCTGGACATGCCGCAGATTGTTCAGCCAAACCTGGGGTCTGAAACCGAAAATGATCTATTGGTCATATAGGATGATAATTACACCCCTGATCACATACGCTTCTTTAGTTTGGTGGGCAAAAATAATGAAAAAGACAGCACAAAACCAACTGAACATAGTTCAAAGGAATGCATGTCTGGCATAACAGGCGCAATGAACACCTGCCCAACAGCAGCAATGGAGGCAATGCTAGGTCTAACTCCTCTCCGCCTTTTAGTGAAGAGGGAAGCGATCAAAGGAGCCTCAAGATTACTGCAATTAAAACAATTTAAAGAGGGAGACTTCGTCGGTCACATGGGAATCCTCAAGGAATGTAGCCCGGTGATTTTAGCAAAATCGGTTGATTACATGCAACCCAGGTGCACACTGACGCTCAATCAGTACCTGAAGAAAAACACAAATTATCCATCTGGTTTACAAATGGATCAAAGACAGCACATGGGACTGGAATGGGAATTTATGGCCCTAACTATAGGTTTTCTAAAGCGTTGGGAAAAACCCAACTGTCTTTCAAACTGAAATACATGCAACAGAACTCTGCGCCTACCAGTGTCTTCGAAGAAGCCTGAAAGGAACAAAGATCTACATTAACTCTGACAGCCAAGTGGCAATAAGGGCTCTCAGCAGTTGCCTTGTCAAATCCAAACTAGTTTGGGAATGTCAACAAACGTTAAAGCAACTGACTAAACATAACAGGATCAGCCTTAAGTGGGTGCCAGGCCACAAAGGAATACAAGGAAATGAGCCTGCGGACCAACTCGCTAGAGAAGGATCTGTATCATTATTTCTTGGACCTGAACAAACTTTTGGTTTTTCTAAAAGTCAAATCAACAATGAGGTCAAAAAATGGGAAACAAAGACAAGAATCTCCCACTGGAGATTATATCCAGGACTACGGCAGGCGAAAAGATTCATATCTGGAACGCTTGAAAAGACAAAAGTCTACTTAGAACTCAGCGAATTGAGGATCCTAACCGACCTCTTAACAGGACATTGCCCTATGAGGTACCACCTCAAGAAAATGGGTCAGGCTGAAGCAGACCTATGTCGCTTTTGCGCAGAAGCTGCGGAGACTGTAAAACATGTGCTATGCAAGTGCGATGGGCTTGCACGCAAAAGGCACGTCCAACTTGGATGGCCGTCCTTAGACCCCTCAGATGTGGAAAAACTCAATCCCAGGTCCATAATAAACGCCTACAAGAGTTTGAACCTGGGAACTACATAGATCAGGGTATGCACAAAAGTTCTCCTGAGGTCGAGGTGCGGGGTGGACGAAGAGAAACACGAAGCGACCTATATATGATATAATCTAATCTAATAGCAACCACAAAACTTCCCGGAAGTTTTTTCCTCCTGGGTACCCTGAGTTTGATTACAACGATAGTATTTCTGTCAAATTTCCAAATATCCATACAGCTTTTTAAATTATTTTTGTTATCTTTATTGTTACGAAGTTAAAATGCTATTAATAAGTTAATTCTATCTGTCCTTACTTAATAAGATATGAAAGTATATAAAAAGGCGATTTTTATGACATTATGTCATGCTATAATTTTTTATGTTATTTTGGTGTGAAATTTTCTTACTGAATCTTCCATCTCTTCATTGCATGCATTTTTTTAGAAAATTCATACTCTCGAAATATTTCCGGTAGTAATTCAAGTACTAGGGAGATTATTAGTGAAAATTTTACACCGTAATTTTAAAGCCAATAAGAAGCTTTCATTGCCTTCAACTATACTATAGCAACCACAAAACTTCCTGGAAGTTCTTGCCTTCTGGGTACTCTGGGTGTGATTACAGCGATAATTTTTCTGTCAAATGTGCATCCATTTATACGCTTTTTAAATAATTGTTGTTACCCTAATCTTTACAAAGCAAAAATCCTATTAATAAGTTTTTTCTACCCTTCCTTACTTGGTAAAATCTCATTATTTTGGTGTGAAATTTTCTTACCGAATCTCCCACGTTCTTTGACTACCAAAAATATCTTCTTGAGCGTGAATTTTTTTGGAAAATTCATGCTCTTCGAAATATTTAAGTAAGTTCTAGGGAGATTATTAAAGATGATTTTTTCAATGAAACATAGTAACTAGTAATTTTTTGGAACAAAACAATGATCTAGATTATTCTAGATATAGATGCCATTTTAATAAGAATTCTGAATCAGCGTATTTTAGGAACATTCTATATTTTTATATCCACATTTAAACGATGTGAGATATTCGTTTCCGGAACTACTGAAAATATTCGCTCACTATCCTCAGCGGCCTTTTCAGGAAAAAGTTATTATTTCTTTTTTATATCTAAATCTGTCTACTGACCCAAAAACCCTCAATTATGAAGTTTCATCGAGATCCGAAGAGCCTTTTCAGAGATAAAACATTTTTGTTCCCTAGAAAAGCCATTACAATAATGACTGAAACTTCGAACACTAAATATTTTAACTTATATCTGCCACCTCTAGATATATTTCTTAAGGGGGCGGCATAGGCTTCGGCTTTTGACTTGCGAGCTAGAGAAATGTGGAATACGGCAGGTAAAATGTTGGCCACCAGCTCATAATTGAGGCAGCGCTCGAAAAGGCGCTCATTCTGGATGCGTCGATAGACCATCTACCAGTAAAGTATAACTACCGCATAAAAATGGATGAATCCCAGGCAACCCAGACGTAAGTACACCAAGTGTGTCCCACCGGGAATCGCCGTGATCGATATTTGACAAAGTACTCATCTAAAACATTTGAACATTTGGCAACTTAGCAAAATCGACAAGACCAACACAACTGTTGACATCAATTTCATTATTTTAAATAAGACACCCTATTAATTTTTGTATTTTTGGATTTTATTTGATATTTTAAGGCTTCTTTGGATAACAAACATTCTTTTATTTTTTATTTGAAATTAGCATTTCTCGACCAAAGAAAATCCAGTGTATCAAATTTCTCGTCTGTATTGAAATGTGTTCAGTAGTAATGCGAAAAAATCAATTTTTTTTTCAATTTTGACACCCTGTATTTCGGTTAATATTAATTTTTGATATAAAGAAAATACAGCTAAATCACATTATTTTTATATAAAAAATCCACTCTTGCTCTATGTACCATTACTTATGGTTCACCCTGACGGATTGAAAACAAATACAGGCACTGGAACAGGAATCCTTTTGGAAGACTCGTACGTAAGTAGGGTCAAGTGGGGTAATTGTAAAACCGAGGTAAATGGAAACACCCTATTTATTTTTAAAACATCCAACTCTAGAAACCTAAAACTAATGGAAATTATGGATTGTAATATCTAGTTTAGTTAGTAAAACTTTTAGCGCACTAACCAGCAGAATAAAAATATCACGATATTTTATGTAAAAAAGTGCAAAAATTGCTAGAAATCCGTTCAGAGGTGCTTCGGCAATATTATAATAAAAATTGTAAAGTATAATTATAAGTAAATTATTGATAAATACACTTAATTTAATAATATAAGTCGACAAATTGCATGACTATTTGAAGTTATAAATGCTCACAGACGATGTGAGTTAGCATTTACAATTGTCCAGGAAATTCTCTGAATAGAGAGAATTGGAAACAAAATAATGGGGTAATTGTGGACACCAATTAATGCACAGATAATGAGACTATTTTCAAAAGAGAAAACTTTCTGAACTATTAAACGACGTTTGGATTTCGGAAATTATTCTTAACAATGTCATCTGAACTTTTGCATCTACTGGAATTTGTCCTGTAAATGCTACAAATTTTCCAGATCGTCAATTAGATCCTATTCTTCTACCAAAATATAGAAAACCAAAAAATATTATCTGACTGACCCAAACAGAAGATAGTAAGAGTATATTACATGAAAAAAGTTCATCTGAAACAGTAAAAGCAATTCCCCCATTGAAAACTATTATAAATTATCGCACCTCCAGAATGGGTGTTCTCAATTGCCCCAATATTTTCGACTGTCATTAAAAGCGAGAGATTAATTGTAAACTGAACTTTTTGCAAAAAAGTCGGCAAAACTTGCATATTTAACAATACAAATTCATATAGATGCCCCAATTTAATTTTCGTTGTGAATACATGGAGCTTTAAACTTCCAAAATCATTTACAATTACCCTACTTGACCCAATTAAATTATTCATAACTAATAAACATTATTAACGATAAAAACACAACAAAATTTAAAAATTCCACAAAGTTTTCGATAAATATTTGCTAACACCGGACCAGGTTTCACATTACTGCATCGTCAGCGGTCATATCAGCAATTTGTTTAGCCCTTGTTATGCTAACAAGCTCCAAGGATCACAGACTCCTACGAATATTACGTCTAATCTAAATTCTGGTTCAAAGCTTCAATTAGAGGTGTTTTCAGAAGATCAAGCTACTCGTTCATAAGTGTAAATTGACTAGATTGTAAATATTTGTGAATTTCTAGGGCTTCCAAGAAATTAAGTTTTTTAATGTTATTACAAATATGTAATACTTCTACTGTGTTCGCGCATGTAAGTTTATGTTGTGTTTCTAATAGATGCTATGCAAAATGCCAATTAAAATAGATAAATACTTAACAATCTTCCAAACGGAGATGTTGGTAATATAGGGCCGGTTTATATAGGGCCGAGCAAATGATAAACATTACAGGAAAATAAATCCAAATCAAGACAGACAGCCAGGCAGCCCTTAAGGCTCTAAGAAATGTGAAAACAAACTCAGTGCTGGTACCTGGCCCCTAGCTTTAGAACGTATATCACATGATAATGCAGTTGATCTAATTTGGATCAAAGGACATTCTGGAAAAAGAGGGAAAAGAACGCACTGACAAACTGGCATGGAGGGGTTCGGAGCGACAATTCGTTGGACTAGAACCAATCTTTCCCCTGGCTAGATCAACCGGAAAAACCCTACTTAAAGAAGAAATCCATCGTAAACACAAAGTCAAATGGGCGTCCCTATCCCTGCAACTTTCAAGAGATAACCTCACTAGGAATTTGGACAGGTCGCTGTCGATTAAACAAACATCTTCACTGCCCGGCACTAGCATCAATCAGAGGATCCACATTGGGGGACTTCTGGCCTAGTGTGGCCAGTTTGAGAGAGACGCTTCCAAGGGACGTTCTTTAGTTTCTCAACACGGTTGGGTGGCTAAATGAAAGGACGCCTCAATCATGGGGATAGCACAATGGACCCTGAAAGGGTGGCCTAAAAATTTGAGGCAACCCGTCCCCAAATCCGGATCTTCATTTTTCAATAATCGGCTGATAAAAGTCCAACTAGATTATCTTGTTTTTATTCATGTTTTATTGGCTTTTTCTTCGCCAGTTACTCCTTTCACAATTCTATATTTTCAGTAACTTTCTGTTAAGGATTGGCAATCTCTAATAAGATTACCTTAAGCAGCGATTGCATTGGACCTTTGTTTGTCAATCGCTGCTGGTGACTCATATGTACTGGTGAAGAAAAAGCCAATAAAACATGAATGAAAATAACACTAATTCGCAAAGAAGACAAAGAGAATATCTGGACGACACTGTGATGTAGTATTGAAGCCTATAAGGTTCGTTATAAACACTATTTTGCCCGTCACATTAAGTTTGGTGATTTATGCTGGTGTAAAAAATTAGAAACAACCCATTCCAACTTGCGATAACTCAATTCTATTAACTTATATTAATAATTATGCATAATATCAGCTATATATAACTTGTTCTGAACAACTTTTGTCTATTTACCATGGGCGTATATTGCCCACCCCAGAATATTAGGTTACCTACCCAAAAATAAAACCCCGATATTTTATGATATCATAATACAAAAATTATTTTAAAATTTCCTAAGTCTAAAACATGAAACAATCTATGGTACAGTTATCCTTCGCACTACGGGATTCCAGGGATAAAAAGATGTGCTTTGTGACAAAGTGACTCGACGCAATATCATAAAATAATATCATAAGTACCTCTCCGCTCATAAATACAGCCAGAATGGACTTACTATCTTTGAGTTGTGCTAAAGTTACTGGCCCACGTGCTTTTGTATTACAAAATAATTTTAGGTTCTAAGACAAATAGTTTGTACTTTTGTGAGAAGTGAATCTCATTTTTGAATTGTGGGCGGATTTGCATTTTGGACACTTTGATCTAATAATTTAGTAGGTATAACTTTAATCCTTTAAAATTAGGGTAATTGATTTAAATAAATCTTACAAGTTATTTACTATAATTCAGCTTCATTTGCATCCAGTTTTGCTGGT
Source organism: Dastarcus helophoroides (assembly GCA_028583605.1). NCBI lineage: Eukaryota > Metazoa > Arthropoda > Insecta > Coleoptera > Bothrideridae > Dastarcus > Dastarcus helophoroides. The sequence continues at coordinate 32,150,749 of CM053334.1, forward strand.
TAATAGTGATTTTTAAAATTTCATACATATTGTGTATTTGACATTTCAAAAAAAAAAAAACTCTCGTTATTTTCACTCTGAATTCAAAAATATTAAGATTTCAAATTTAATGTTGAAATGTGCAGATCAATCAGATTTTAAGGTTAAAGATGAAATTAAGAGACTTCAATCAAAATTTCAGTTCCAAATTTGTAATTTCGAATTTTTATCAGAATATTGACTTTAACTTTAATAATTCCATTTTCAATTTAACATTTTTGGAAGTAAAAACAGAAAATTTTTACTAAAGGTTCACATTATAGAGAAAGAAAAAAAAATGAATTTCAAGTCGACATTTTAGGAGAAACAATGAAAAATCTTTGTGTTAGGCCAAAATTTTGAGCGAAGAGTCAAATTTTCAAGAATACCAAAATTGGCAAAGAAAAAAATACTGATAAAAATGCCGCCTGTTAAACTTCAAACTTTGAAAAAATTCTAGAGAGTAAACTTGAGATATTAAAAAAGTGCAAATTTTGTCTTAAGATTATAAGATGTAAGTTTGTTTTCTGGAATTAGTTTTATGGTACGGCCACTAGTATTCCCGCAATCTGAAGCTGATATTTTCATCCCATGTGATTCTCATTTAGTCTAGATTTTTAGAATAAGAATAATACGCACACGGGCATAGACAGGATTTCAGAAGATCTTCAGCTGAGTATATTGTATATTTTTTTCTGAACTGCACGAGCTTGGGGGATCAAACTTCCAAATTAGAGTCTAAATTTCGAAAAAGAAGGAATTTTCAGAAAAAGTCAGAAAATTGAATGTGAAATAAAACCTGACTATTTCAGAATATTTCGAAAAATGCTGGAATTTCTAAACAAAAGTCGAAATTTCCAAAAGACAAATTTTGTACAAAAAGTCATAATTTTCAGAATAAACCAAATTTGGAGAAAAAAACTTGAATAACCAACAATATTTTCCTCAGCATTTTACTTTATTTAAATTTTAGCATAATCGAAAAGCTTTTTATTGAAATATTCTAAAAATATTTTTCTCAAAATTATGACGTTTTATTAATATTTTGTTCTGAGTTTAAGACAATTAAACGAATTTTGAGAAAAAGTCGAAATTTGGAGGAGGTAGAAATTTCCCGAAACAAAACGTCAAATTTTGGGGTATATCCTGTTTCGAGAATAAAACGAATTTGGAGAAACAAGTGGAAATCTTTTTTTTTTTTGGTGGAACGGACTTGTCTTTGGTTATCTTCCAAAATTGATGTACAAATCTTGTCCCCTGAAATCAAGAAAGATTAAAAAAATACGACAAAAATGGCTCTAACGCTTTTCGGTAGCCAAGCTGTCATCTTCAAAAAGATACTGATATCTCCAAAGATGATAGCTTGGCTATTGAAACGCGTTACAGTAACTTTTGTTGTATTTTTTATCTTTCTTGGTTTCAGAGGACAAGATTGGTATAACAAGTGAAAATCCACAAAGTCAAATTAAAAAAATCAGAAAGAACTGAACATTAATAAAAACGAATTTCGAAAAATACTGTCAAAATCTCGAGAAAATGATAGACATTTATAACAAAAATTTCAAATTTACAAGAAAAGGAAAGAAAGAGCGGAAAAAGTAGAATTCAGAAAAAGTTATAGTTTCGAGAAAAGGTCAAAATTTTCAGAAAATCAAATTCCCTTCTGGAAAAATTTGAAAACTGTTGAAAAATCGAAAAGACAAAAAAAAATGCAATTTGGCAAAAATATTCTTTTCGAAATATTTACTTTTTTATTTAAATGTTAACATAATATTTAAAGTTCGGTAAATATTTTCTCAATCTGTTTGCTTTTTTATTAACATTCCGATCGAATTTAGAGAACATAAATGAATTTAGAGAAAGTAGAAATTTCAAAAAGAGCCAATTTGGGAGAAAAGTCTACAACTCTAAAAAACATAAAATATTTCGATAAAAGTCAAAATGTGAAAAATAAGCCGTATTTTGAGATAGGTAAATTTTGAGATTTCCGGAGAGTGTAATTTGAAAAAGTTAAAATATGTAGAAGAGAAAAGAGAATATTAAAAAAAATAGCAGAATTTCCAAACAACATGAATACGCATTGAGAAAAGTGGCCAAATTTCGGAAAAAAAAAATGATTTTTGGAAGAACATTCCAAAAATGAAAGAATTTTAAGAATAAAGGCGAAATTTTGAATTTTTGATGACAAGGAAACTTTTAAGAAAAAGACAAATTTAAAGAAGAAAAGTCAAGAAACTATAGGAAATATTTAGTATCAAATTTTGAGAAAACACTCAAAATTTCGAAAAAAAGGCAAACTCCAAAAAACTAGTCAAAATTTTTGGAAAATTAAATTCTATAAATTTTCATAAAGATCCAAATGTTAAGAAAAATAAATAAATTTGTAGAAGTAGGCAAATTTTTAAGAAATCGGTTTGAAATATTCAAATGAAACTTTCCAGAGAAAGCTAGCATATGCCATAAATTAAAGATTTTTTTTTTGAAAAATCACGAAATGTGAAACAAATTTTCGGCCCCATTCTAGATACCTATGAATATACATAGTTTTAGCTACACAACTTGTAACATGTATGTTAAATAGGGCAACAAATCGTTTAAAATTTTTTTAATGGTTCAAGGTGATTTAAGACGATCTGTCAACTTAAATTGCTAGTTTAATCGTACATCGTCCGTTAAGTTGCGTTTAACTCATAGGCTGTTCCTAACAAATTTGGATATTATGAAATCAAAATTTTAAAAAATAAAAAAGCAAAGACGTAATTTTCACTTTAAAGTAAAAAATTAACAAAAGTAAAAGCTGAAACTGTAAAAAATTCAAAATTAAAAAAATCGAATAATTTTACATGAAAATATAAAATAGAATACTATTAAAAAAATTTAAAGTCAACTTTTAGAAAATAAAGTGAAAATCGTTCTGAAATGACAGGTTGATCATAAAGTCAAAATTTTGAGGTAAAAAGTCAAAACTGCATTTCAAATCACAATTTTGAAAAAAAATTACAATTTTGATTAAAAAATGGGGCTTTAACAAATTTTCAGGTTAAAAATTGAAGCTTCGAAGAAAACTAGAGGCGTCAAAAATACTCCAAATTTCTTGAAAAGGTCGAAACTTTTACTTACGTGAAAAATGTCAGAAGAAATTGAAAGTGTAAAATTTATGAAATTTTAGAGCTTTAATAAGAAAATCGAAATTTCGAGATTCACATTTTGAAAAAATTAAATGAACATAGAAGAAAATTTCCAATTTGCAAATAAATTTCTAATTTAAATAATTTTAATTTAGTTTTGAAGAGAAAATCAAAACACGTTGAAGGAAACGTTACGCCCGAAAGTGTTAAAAGTTTTTGTAGAGAAAAATCGAAAATTAATATTTTATTTAATAATTAGTTAATTAATGCAGCAATCAAAATGAACACTTCTCACTGAAAATCTTTTTGGGTAATTTTGTTTAAAGCGACAGTCCACAAATGGATTATCGAAATCGTCATTTTAAATTTAAATTACCTTTATTTTGTACATTTATCCTTCATCATTTTTCAGGGGCCAGAAACCCCCCTAGAAAAAAATCGTAGATGCGCCAATGCTATTTACATATGAGGCATTTAGTGCAAAAGTGGCCTAACCAACATAAAAACATTTCCTGGTTTTCAATTTATTCTACTCAGAACATTGATATGTGTAAGTGCAACCGCTGACGGTACAACACAAACCCATGTTCAATACTTGTACTAATCAGGTGGCAGCGATATTTCATCTTTACATTGAGTATTACAAATTAGATGTTTCTTTATTAACTTTCAGTGTATATCCATGGGTTCACTTGGGCTACTTTTACAACACGCCTCATATTATTAGGCTTATATTTTCTTCAGCAGTTACAATGCAAAGAAGAGCAGATTTGAGGGCATACGAGAAAGTAAAAATTGATGCGTAAAAATCAATAAAATGCTCAATTACCGAGGTAGTAATCGAAAATTGGGAGCAATAAGTCGAAAATTTCAAAATATCTGGTCAAAAGCAATAAAAAAAATCGCCACAACATTTTAGCTGAAAGAAAATCCTTTATCGCCCTGACCATTCACATTTTTGACGATGACAACCAGAAATAGGATATCATGACGTAAAATAACGCGCCACAATAATAAGGCCAGTTTTGTAGATTGCTAAATAGCAATAATAATGCCAAATATCAAAAGAGATTGCGTTCACCAAGTCAGACCAAAGCACACATTCAAGGGCGATTAAACTGGGAAAAAGAACATCAGAATAAGGGCCAACAATGCAAGCCAGTAATTTTTAGTGATGAAAATAAATCCAACAAAGATGGTCCCGACGAGTGCAAATATTATTGGGCTGATATAAGATCAGAACTTGAATACTACTCGAAGTGTGGAATGGGTGGTGGCGGAGTTACGGTTTGGACTTGTTTTAATTGCAATTCCAAGTCAACATTAATTATAATTGATACAATAATTAATTCCGATAAATATATTACAAATTTATAAGCAAATGGCGAAAAATATCCAATTTTTCGACAAGACAATGCAGCTATATTAACATTGAACTGGTTTGAATTTGAAAGAATAGCCTGTAGTAAACCTATGGGGAATGTTGGAAAGAGAAGTTTGAAAAAATGGAAGGTAATTTAACACTATTGTTGAACTTAAAGACGAAATACTCAAATCAGGGTTAGAAATCGAAGAAAAACCGAGCCAAAAATTCTATGAAAACTACTGCTTTGATCTGATTAAGCGTAATGGAAAATTTATCGGACATTAAAATAATTTAGACATATTTTTGCTACTGATTAAAGATTTATTGCTAATTTTTTGCACCATCAAAATTTCTCAAATTTATGTAATTAAATATATTACTTTGAGTTTTGATTGATTTTTGTATTTAATCACCAGTGTTACTTTCTAGCTCTAATACAGCTTTGTTAAAAAAGGTATATTGCGCTATCTAATCGTTTTTAATATAGTTTTAAAACACTCGTTGCTAATTTTTTGCACTAGAGGTTACTAACCTGAAAATCCCTGAAATGTTAAGAATAACAATCCTACATTATATAAATAAACTCAAAAAAGTTAAGTCAGAATAATTTACTTTTTTATTCGCGTCTAAGTGATTTTGTTTTTGTAAGACTAAGATTAAGCTAACAAAAAAATGGGATAATTATGATGTCTAAAAAATTTGAACATGACTTTTGAACAAAAAATTGAAATACTGTTGGGGCTGATTTTTATTGTTCTGTAGTTAAAAGACGTTCTACTTGATAAATATAATTTTTCAAATCAATATAATGGTTTTTAGAACTTTAAGTTTGTATAAGCCTTAAATTTAACATAAAGAGCAATTTAATTTTTTAAATACTCAGTTTGGGTAAATATTGTTTACCACTGATAGCGATTTGCTATACATTTTGTTTTTCTAGAAGTTGAAAGTTTTATAATATTATGCTAACAAAGTTCGTTTTCCTAAAATATCCTGACATTAGCAGCAGCTCGTGACTGCTGGCAAGTCAAGTAATATAATTGTAAAAACACATTTCCTTGCCAAGAGTATGACCATATTTTTTTAAATGGTTGCTTTATTTAGTTCCTTGTTTTGCCCTAATAGTACTATCTAAAATTTATACGGCATGCTCTTATAACGTGTTACTTTAAACGTATAAATATTTGCATGGTACATATTATTTATTACAGCACAGCTCTCAGCTCTAGAAAAATTCTACTGAAAGCATTAACTCTAAACATATCGATAATTATTATTGCAATCGTTTAAAATAGTATCTTTAAAGTATTTCGTTATTTTCCAATATTTTAAAATATTGCGTAAATTACCACAATAAAATGTAATTGTAGTTCATTGCAAACCTGTTCTCAATGTATTAAATCCTAATTTGCAAACATATGATATGTTTACGGAATGAATCATAGTAAACAATTTATTGCCGCATTATTACGTACGATACAAAGTCAAGATTATGATTTATTTCTCGACCAGTCAATCGTTATGATGCATTAATAGATGAATAATATAATTTGTTTTAATCCCTATGAACAATTTTTGGTTACCAAACACAGCTAAATTTATCTTTACTTCATAATATAAAGTGTGCAAGTGAAGTAAATGAAATTTACTTCACTGCAATAAAATAAAAGTATTAAAAATTTGCTTGTAATTTACTTCACATATATAATAATCTGTCGTTATCACCGTGATAAAGATAGGGGTCTCCTTGTTATCTTTAAAGAATTGTTTAATTCAGTGCTTTATCCATTAACCTAGCATGTAATTTATTAGCAGCATGTGGCTGTAATTTTATTTGAAATGTTTTCCACCAAAGTGCACGTTTGCCAATTTAATTGGCAGATTGTTGTATTCAATTTTTTTATACAATTATTTAATAACAATTGGGTTTATTCAGTAAAAATGGTTTCCAATATTTTTCAACTTATAGACAGTTTGCCGACTTTAGCGTTTTGCATAGATCCCCAATTTTCATCTCAGCAATATTGACTATACTCTAAAAATTTTTAATTTTTTTTCTACAGACTTATAGAAATTAAGTTTGCCCCATTGGTAACCTTCGTTAAAATAAAAGATACAAAATAGGGTACTTGACACTATAAAAAATACGCTAATAAATGAAGTGAATATGATAAATTATTGCATACAAAATAAGAAATTATCGGTTTATATTCAAAAGAATACGTGATTGGTTTATTATTACAATTTTAAAATACAAAATTCTGCTCGATAAACGAATATCACAAAACGGAACTGGCCATGATGGTTTTAAATGTGACGTCACTTATTGAGCATAACCAACGGTTGCCAGTTCGCTAGTATTTAATCTTTGGTTATTGTATCGTGCTTTTATGTGCTTTTGTGGGGAATTTCGCTTTTTTTATGAAAATATGGACTAATTTAGTATTGTGCAAACGCGCCGGTCCTAAACCTTCGACAGGAATTCATTATGATATAAGAACATTTTAACATACGATACCGAACGTTACTTGTGCTTCCTTTGATTGCTCTACAAATGACGTCACCACCTGTTTGAATATGACGGCTCGTGTTTTCGCCCCAATTTAAATAGGTGAATTATATTTCACAGTTATAAAAAAAATACAACAAAAAAAGAATAATACAACGGTGTGAACATTTTACGATAATTTAAAAATAAGAGTCCAATACCCCATTGTTTAATTTAGGAAACTAGTAGTATTTTTTACGTTCTTTAAGTTCAAGAATTTCCAACCTTCCTTACCTTGAGCCTTCCCAAGTCATCATCTCATGCCAGCGCAAAAATTACTACTACAATTTAGAAATATTCCGTAATTTGGATTTGCGAGCCTTCCCTGGCATGGACAAAATTACTTCCTATCTTACAGCATCGAGTGTCCAATACCTAGGGTAGATACAGTGTATCTAGAGTTGCCAGATCTCTTGTATTTTACGAGTTCTCCCGTATTTTCGTTAAAAAAAATGCTGTTTCCCGTAAACCTGTATTTAAGAGAAAATTTCCCGGATTTTGCAAAAGAAGGTAAAGGCCTTTTTTTAGTCTCATCAATTTACGTTAGCAGGTGTAATTGAACCATTATTTGGAGATGAAGACCTTTTAGGGCATCAAATGTTTCCGAACGACGACATTCTTTTTCTTTTTAATAATCCCCTGGAAAACTCGTTTTTTATATGCTTATCTTCTATAATTTCGAAGGTTGCAGGTGGTAACCCTACAGTAATACAGAAGCGGTTTGAAGATATTCCGCCGGCATCACATATTTCACTTACAGATTCATAAAGCTCAAAATGGTCGTCATAAAATATTTCTCAAGGATAAGCCACTTTAAAACACTAGCACCAATTTCTTTTCAAAATATTCCGCACTGTTTGCGACTTCACATTCTGCAATTCATTATTACTATCGGTCGATTTTCAGGGGAAACAGCGAAACGTCGAACGACTTCTATGCACTCTAAGGCAAAGTATCACTTAATTATTTCATTATTTACATGTTTTAAGTATATCGATATTTTGCACACCAACTATGTTCTCGCCCGATCCTAATTGAAAGTTGTGGCACAACTGTCCCATTATCTAGCGATTCCAAAGCCAGTGGGGTCAGCGATAGCCTGAAATTAGATTTTGATTACGATTTGAAAAGACTTTTGTGTAAATATATTTTTTGGTTCCATACTGCATACATTTTCTCTTATAATTACTAACATAATGATTAAGACACCCTCAGTAGAGTTCATAATAAAAAAAAGATACCTACCTTACCAAGGAAATAAGAAGAGGTATTAAACCATTGCGCCAAGTTTTTACCAACTCTGCTGCGAGATTAGGATGATTCTTATTGTTGAACACTAGATAAAAACAATATAATGTATATATGTATGTATATTTCTTAAAAGGATTGCATAAATTAACAAATTCAAAGTGAGTTGAATGAACCTTACGAAAATAAGCTAAATTATTAAAATATATTATATACGTGTATAATTCTAAAAAATTCTATACTTCAAACGCAAAAACATAGAAGAGCAATGTGACTTAATCGTTTTAAATTAGAATAAAATATAACCAAAATGTGCCATAATTCTAACATGATGAACACAGAGTAATGGTATTACTGCAGACAACATGAATTCTTTTGACCGTTTCTCAGCTTTAATCTAGACTTGGGACGGTATTTTTCCAAAAAGGCCAATTGTTTCGAATTGATGGCCCCACGACGCTTCTCTCTGATCAGTTCGACGGCCTCTTCATATTTTAGTCCCAGCTCGATTAAAGCCAAAGCGACCATAACAGGGGCCCTACCGAGACCCGCTATGCAATGAACCGCGATGCAAGCATTCGGATTGTCGGCGTACTGCTGTTTGAGAATTTTGAACCATCTTTCAACTTTTTCATTAGGTGGAAAGGTACCGTCTTCGTAGGGTAAATCATAGACCTCAATACCTACAAGAAAGTTGATAACGTGTAACAAATATAATGTCTGACAACAAAACAATGAACTAAGTTGTCCCAAAGTGTTCCAAGATAAAGTACTGTACTGAGTATTTGTGAATTTATACTGAAAATGGCATTGTTTTCCTTAGTTTTTGTACAGAGGATTTAATTATTTGGAAATTATAAAAAAATTACCAAGAATAAGATGCTACTTTTGTCCGTATCGAAAAATATTTAAAAATGCAACTGAGAATTGCAGAAAATATTTAAATATAGGTTACGTGTTGTTTTTATGAAAAATACTTTTTCTCGTGTACCCAAAAATAAAAAGAAAATCTTTTCAATACTCTTATCTTGAGACAGACTGTAGGCGGCACTAAGATAAATGAAACATTTTACTTTTACAAAACACAATCCAGTTCCATCATAACAAGCAAAATTACTGAAATGTATCTTTTAAATTTGATACATCCAATCAGTCTATTAATTTGATATTGGAGTGACAATTTGCCTACCAATCAGGGTAAAATTTAACGTCCAATGATGTTAAAGCGCCGTTCGAGTAAAAGTGTAGCGACGACACGCAACATCACTGGGAATCTAAATAGATGACATTCGTCTTTCTAAAATTGACATTTTTGAATTCAAATCCTTTTAACTATTGCATTAGAAGTCGCTCCATATAATTCCCAAAAGAGGGAAATCGAACATTCTATTTTGACCTGCCTTTGTGGTTTGCCGTCCACCAATTTTCCTATCTAGAGGAGACAGCTGCCGCAAAAATAGTTCAGAGCGAACCATTCAAACTGTTCCCTGTTTGTAGCTATTAAAATTAAACAAGTAAGGCTTTAAATATATTCTCATTGGTACATTTACTACCTGTCCCGCTGTTTAAATGTCTATTGGTAGACGGTTACAGACAACTCAGCTCTTAATATCAAAGGTAACATCTAAATTTTATGTCAATTCAAAATAATCATTTCGAAATTTCAGGCTTAAATATCAAAAATTTGAATTTAATTTTGACTTTACTCCCAAAATCTCTTCTTTTTCCCAAACTATCGCCTTTGAATTTAAAATTTTAAATTCAGTCTTCCGAAATTTTTATTAATTAATTAATTTACTAAAAAGTATAATTTTCGCTAGTGAACATTTTCGAAATTTGATATGAAAAGTAAAATTTAGATTTTAAAGTCAAAATTATATAACGTGGTTTTTAATTGGAAATTGGGAAACACTGGTTTAAATATTAAAATAAAATTTAAAAAACTAGAAATTTATTAAAGAAATTCCGAAATTGCTATAAAAAAAATCAACATTTCGATTATGTTTTTGTAATATATACCAAGTTTGTTCACAACTCAGATTTCATACCCAAATTCAATTTTAAAGTTAGAAAGTTTAAGTTAGAATTAAAATTTGAAATTTGAATTTTAGATTTATAGAGAAATTTGAAATTACAGAGGTATGTTTTCTCGAAATTTTCAAATTAAACTCGGTACTTTTTTAAATAGTCTCATTTTTTCAAAATTACGATTATTTTCTACAAATTTGGAGTTTTTGTCTCCAATTCTTGTTTTAATTTCGAAATTGCATTTATCACCTCAAAATTTCGACTTTTTCCTCAAACAATTTAAAAATTCGAAATTGGACGTTTACATTTCAGAAAAAAACACAAAAAAAGATGTGTTAAATAGTTTTCCAAAATATGCCTTCTTCAGAACTTTCCAGTTTTTCCTAGATTTTTATATAACCTCGATTTTTTCTGGAAGCATCGAGATTTTTCACCAATTTTTTATTTTAATTTCCAAATTTTAGTTGTCCTAGTAAAGTTTAAATTAAATTTAGTGGGAACATTCAAATTATACTCTAATGCACAAACGGGTAATAGAGATAAAATAATAGATTCACAGTTTAGGAACCAGAGACCGGTTTCGATCTTATTAAATCTTGTCAGTCTGGTATATCCAACTTAAATCCAATAAATCCACCGCTGCCAGCAAGTACAGTAGCTCCTTGTTTTAGGTTGGATAATAAGTAATAGCCGGTTTATTCAAATTAAAAAATTCAATGAAAATTACAATCATTATTACAATGACACATCTCATTCGAAAGAGATATTTTTTTATTGTTAGTTATTGGTCTAGCAGATTGCGATTTTAGTTGCTTCGTAGATTTAATATTTGTGAATTGTCTTTCATTTGAAATGGAATGTCAAGTTAATAAAATTTATCATTTTCAGTAATTGTTTCTTTTTGTTTTTAATCAAGACAAGAAAACGCTAAAACAAAACTAATCTGTGAAAATGTGTGTCGTATATGGTGATGATGTGATGAATAAACGAACAAACGACCCGTGAATGGTTTTCACCTTCAATAAGTTAAAAACTTGGTTGGGTGCGTTTTTCCAGTCAAAACCGCAGAATTTCTACATAAGATATCAAGGAACTTGTTGTACTTCGGGAGGTCAAAAATAACAATGAACAATTAGCACTAATTAGGTCATTGATAATAATTCCAAAGTTACCAATAAAAAATCCTAAATTTGAAAAAAAACGACTTTACTTATTACCCAACCCCATACTTCTCTTCGTACAAGTACGTTCTACAAATGCCATTTATCAAACCGGGCAAAAACTGGGAATAGCTTCCACAAGGCCAAAGCTCGCAAAAAAATTTGAAGCCTAAAATTTAAATCTGTAAAAAAATAGAAATGCCAAACACTTCTCGTTTCTAGTTAAAACTTGCATTGGAGAAAACAGAACTTTAGGAAAAAATCTCCGAAAAAGTAGACATTTTGATTTAAATCCGAAACTTAAAAAAATTAAAGAAAAGAAAACGTGAAGGTGCGAACTGACAAGTTAGGGGAAAAGTACGATATTTTGCAAAATACGCAAAAAATTTAAAAAGTTAAAATTTCGAAAAAAAAGTCGGAATGTATGTAACATGTCAACATTTCGAAAAATGTATGAGTTTCGAAAAGAACATCAAAATTTGTAACAAAAACTCAAAACTTTGAGTTTCAATTCCAAAATTTTAAATAAAAAAGTAAAAGTTGGAAGTATAACAGAGAATTTTGAGGAAAATATGAAATTAAAAAAAAACAAATTTAAAAGTGAAATTTTGAGAAAAAAGTCGTTTATGTATCACTGCCAACCAGCATCAATCCAAGGATACCATTTCTTAAAGATTTAACTCGAGATTATTGCAAGAATTTTGACATTTAAAATCGCAATTTTGGGAAAATATAATTTCAAATTTAAACTTAGAATTTTATTTAAAAATCTAAATTTCGAGAAAAAAAGGGTATTAGCCCTCGGAGTAGTTGTTTTTTGTGGATCGGGCTTCAAATATTTAAATTTTTAACACAGTAAATTGATGATGAAACGTCTATTCATGTTAAAATTTCTTTATTTTTCTTTTTTATATTTAAAAAAAAAAATTTTTATTTTTAAGTATTTCTTCCTCATTGTTCCCCTTCCATGTTATGCACTGCTGACGAGCTCAAATGAGAGCGAAACATCGATGTCCAGTGCTACAACCTTTTTTATGTATTTTTTATATTTTCCTAATTTATCAAAAAAACAAAATTTTTATTTTTTCCACATCTAATTTTTGGTCTCCTATTTTTCATTATTCCTATTCTATGTAACATAATCTAACCTCTTAATTTGTAAACTGTCATGAAGTGACGTTTTCAATAAATTTAAATATCACGTAGTCGCATTTCAAAAATTGTTTAGAAAATTGTCAACAAACCATAAAAATTTAAATATTTCCAAACTGGGCCGAAGAAATGTTAAATAAATTGAAAAAAACAAAAAAAAAATATTTATCTGAAAATTTTGGAAGATCTTTTTTAGAAATTTCAAGTCTTAATCCAAATTTCTGGAAGTTCAAACTTATTTTTCAAAATTTGGATGTTTATTACAGTATTGGACATTTTCTGCCTCAGAGTGGGGAACCGGTCTCTCTTTGATTGGAGCAGTCAAGAGAAAATAAATATTCAACCGAAAATTTTTGTTTTTTCCCATAATTCGACATTTTTTTCTAAATTTCGATAAAAACGTACTCTTCCTGGAAAATTTCGAATTTGGTCAAATTCAACCTTTTTCATGAAATTTCGATCTTTTTCCCAAATTTCGAATTTTTTAAAAATTAATTTCTGTTTTTGAAAGTTTCGTTTTTTCTTCGAAAATTGTTTTTTTTTTCGAAATTTTGATACATTCCACAAAACCCATCTTTTTTCGAAATTTGATACTGTAGATTCCTGTAAATCTAAATTTTTTCTTCGAAATTCGTCATTTTCTAAAAATTTCGATTTTTTTCATCTTTATTTTTATAAACGACTCAAAAATTGACTCTTAGATTTTTTGTGCGAAATTTCCATTTCGAGATTTGTTGTCGAAATTTTGTCTTTTTCTTGGAATTTCGACTCTTTTTTTCAAAACGTCTCTTTTATTTTGATTATTTCAAAATCGGCCTTTTTTTCCTAAATTTTGAATGTCCTCCATTTTAAAGTTTTCTAGAAATTTCGCTTTTGTTCAAAATTCCATTTTTATCTGAAGATCATTGGGCTTTTTCCAAAAATTTCAATCTTTTAGAATCTGATTTTCCAAAAATGTGACTGATTTTTTAAACTTTGCTTTTTTCACGAAATTTTGATTTTTGTCTTAATATTTGATATTTAATATTTCTCAGAAATTTCGATTTTTTTTTCTCAAAATTTTAACTTTCCCTCTGAAAATAGATTTTTTCCGTCAAAATTCGTCTTTATCGAAATTTCGATTTTATTTTCAAAATTCTACTTTTTGGACCTTCATTTCAAAAGCTTTTTTATATTTATTTCGAAAGTCCTGCCATTTTTCGTAATATTTGTCATTTTCAACACATTTCGAGTTTTATCTCAAAATGTGGTGTTTTATGATTCTAAAAATGTTGACTCTGTAAATTAGATTGGAATGTTATTAAAATGTTGAGAAAAAGGTTGAATCTTACTTTAGTCAAAATTCGAAATTTCACAGGGACTTGAATTTTAACGAAATGTGGAAATTGAATTTTAGGAAAAGTAGAAATTTTAACAAAAAAGTCGAATATTTTCCAGTTGTAATTTTTATTTTCTAGATTCAAAGGAAGCTAGGCGCCCCACCATAGGGCAGGATATTTCCAACATCCAAATTTTGCGAAACAAATTATTTTTGGGGGAATTCGAGAAAAGATTTCAAGGTCTTTACTAAATTTTAAATGTTAAGAACAAGATTTTTAGAAATTGTCATTTTTCCTTCTTAAAATTCGATTTTTTTCTGAAAATTCGAACTTTGAAAATGTTGACTTTATTTAGAATTTTTTGACATTTTTCGAGCTTTTAAGAAAAGTTAGGTTTTACTTGTAATATGATTTAGTAAAAATTCCGACTTTTTCAACATTTTTTTTATTAAAAATGTTGCTCGAAATTCATCCTATTCTCCAAATTTTAACTTTTACCTCAAAATCCGATATTTTCTTTGTCATGACATTTCCATTTAAAATTTCACCGTCTCAAAATTTCTACTTTTTCACAAAATTCATTATTTTTTTTAAAATTGGATCGAAATTTCAATAGAAGTCTAAAAATTATCAGCAAATTAGAAAATTTTGAGAAAAAGAATATGACAAAATTTAAACAGAGTAAATAAACATTGTAAGAAGAATTTATTTCCTTTTTTTTTCTAAATTCGACTTGTTCTGGAAATTTCCATTTTTTGTCACACAACTTTTGGATATTTCAAGTTTTTTCTGAAATTTTGACTCTTTCGAAGCTACCCGAAAGATTTTTTCTGAAAGTTTGACTCTTCTTCGAAATTTTGATTTTAATTTAAAAATTCGATCTACCCATTTCATGCAGCCAGGTGAAAATATACTTAGCCGAAAGATATTCCTTTTTTTTACCCATTAATTTTTCAGAATGATTGTTGTACCAGCCCCCACCCACCCTTAAAGGAAATCCTATCTCCACCCATGGACTACAAGAAGTAAATGTCAATCAAGTTCAATGTTGAGCATTCGTAAATTTTGCAAAACTAGTGGACAGTTTTCTCTCAAGTTTAAAGTACGGGTGGCAACCTTATTCGAGATTCTGAGCTACAGTTGAGATAAAAGTTCGCATTTCAAAATTGAGGTCATAACTTCGAGAAAAAAAGAAATATCAAAGAGATTGGGTTTACAATCGCATTTTTTTAAAAATTAAAATAAAAATATTGTCAAAATTTAGTTGTAAAAGATTAAAGGCAAAACTTTGTAAAATAAAGGCTACAATTTCTAGAAAAACTTGAAAATTTTGGATTCAAAATTAAAATTACGTCAGAAAAATAAAAAATGCAAGCAAAAGATGAGAATTTTTTTGTGCGGGTCAACGCTAAGAACATAATATAAGTTAAGTAATTTTGATTTATGAATGCCTTAGTAGAGCAACATTTTTTTAAAATAACCAATAATTTCAACATCCTACTCAATGTGGTGCATATAATCTGAATTCAAAATTTTAAAAATAGTACACAAAGTTTCTCAAAGTCGAAAGATGCATAAAAGGCTCGAAATATTTTCAGCCAAGAAGTTGAGTTAGTAGTGGATAAAGGTCACGATTCTGAGCTTTGTTCCTAGTTTTGAATATAGAATATCGCAGATTATCGGTTTAAATTACAAATTGGTGTCCCTTAATCAGAATATAGAACAAATAAAATAAACAGAAACACTAAAATGGCAAACTTTCTACAAAACCCAAGTTAGAGTAATGCTGGAGTATTCTTATGTCTGTAGCTCAGCTGGGCACTGCAGCACAAGCGAAAAAATAAAGAATTGGCTTTTTGGAAGACTTTCATAGGAGATGTTCTTGGGAGCTTTAATCTCATAAGAGCAACATTCGTAAGACTTTGCAAGACACTTAGAGACCACACATCTCTGGAAGCTTTTTCCTACAAAACTCTGGAATTCATCACCGAGGAGAATTTTCCCAAAAAACTTATCCTCATTTAAAAGGCCATCTATATTCATTTCTGCCCCTTACTTGCCCATTTGTAAGTGGATTGTACTGTAAATCTGTTTAAAAAAACCTTAAAACTAAGGGAGACAAAACTGTATCTAAATAACTCATTCATCTCACTAATTGGTAAACAAGTGAATTTAAATAACAATTTACAAAGAGTGCAACTATATTAGACAATATTGATTCCTTCAAAACAAGTTTGCAACCAGTAATAGCATATTTCATCATCAAAATAAAATACATTACAAATATTTTGACTAGCATACCCACTGATGCATTGTATTTAATTTTGTCCATCACAATGACATTCCAGTTTCCTCAGTTCATAAATATTTATCAATTCATTTAATTTTTAATCTGCACTTGATATATATGAAAAACATTTATCATTAATTGCCAAGTATATAAATTGTAATCATCAATGTATTTCACCTTACTTTTCCAAATATTAAGACAAGAATATTATGTGGAAAAGCGATAACCTTAACATAACTTAAATAGTTTTTTATTCTATAATAAATTTCTCTTCAATATACCAACAAACGTAGGACATATTTGTTAATACTTTTAGTCATTTGATAATCATCAGGATAAATAATGCAAAATTAAGATGTAATCATAATTCGGGTTCAGCAGCAATCATTATAAATAGCTCCACAAAGGCAAACACAAGAATAGGGATATTCTACCTCTCATATTGCTTCATATACATTAGCGGGGGAAAGAAATTAGGGAATAATATTATGGCTTGACTTATTTTATAAAATTTGGCGAAAAAGATAAATTAAAAATGTAAATTTAAAAGCAAATGCATATAAAACTGTAATTACCTTCTTTGACTAGTTCGTCAGTTTTGTAGGATGGTTCGCAGACTCTAACAACAGCAGTAACTTGATGCTTCTTCAATTCCTGGATGTACAACTGGATGTTAACATCACCAGGTCGATCAGTGATGAGGAACCTGCATCCTTTATATTCAATTTCAGCAGAGGAGGGTCTTAAGTCCTTTTGACGCATATTGACGCTGTTGTTCATAGTACGAATTACGCCACAAATAATGTAACCAATTTCGCTGATTATTTTCTTCGACGATCGTAGAGTATCAAAATTTTACATTAAGAAAGGTATTCAACTCGTACAATTTTGATATGGTGAAAAAATGTTATAAAGGAAGAATATTTTCGAACGCTTTTGGCTTATGGAGGTAAATCAGACGAAGTATAAATTTCTAATGTACGTGCCCCCTTTATTTGTGTTGAGCCTGGCAATATTCTGCACTGTCCAAGTGGAACTCCATGAAAGAAGGAATCAACTCACCAAAATACACTATAGCCATACACATTGAAAACAGTTTGCACGTATTGAACTATATAACCACGAAAAAGTGGATGCACTAGTATTAATATTGCACCGTAAAATTTCAGGCTACCAAAGCCACACTATGCCAAATGCGAAGCAGAAGCCAGTCGATGTATAAATAGTTCTGGCATTAGTGGCATTTCTCAACGATGACACTGACAGTATCAGTAATGCCAACATACGTTTGCTATTCGGCGCATGTCAAACGACCTACCAATGCACGCGCGAGCCGAACTATGCATCTGATTTTTCTTAGAAACTCCCACGCTTATTTTTCTCCGAGCTCGAGCAGTTAAAAAATGAAGACATGTCTATTAAATTTTAACTCTAAATGTTTATCAAACAAATATGACATGAAGGATGCTTCCCGTTTTAAGTTTTTAAATATTATAGAAGTACCGGAAAAGTTGGCAGCCATGTATAGCCACATCCGGAAAGGCGGTCTAAAAATTTAATTCCACTTTCTACAGACCAGTGTCGAGTTATTTTCATTGTCTCTTGATTTAATTTTGTTGCGTTCTACTTTCAACTGCACTCGGTTCATGTATATTGAATTAATATAAAATATGTATTCAAATAAAATTGTTCTAATAATTTAATTTAAAATTAGCAGCTTTGCAAATATTTGGTATATATATGCAAATCCGTCTTTTCCATTCTCAAAGTGGCGACGTTACACCGTTGAGTGATAAGGAGTAAAGAGGCGAAACCTTATACAAATATGCGTATATTATCCTGGGGTCGACAAGGCATAGCGTTGCAATCGCTTTTGGGGACAAGATTTCTCAGTCCTCAACCCCCACTACGCCCACAGTATTGTTTGAATTACCTTAAAGGTACGTTTACTTTGTTTATCGGATATATTTCATGATAGAAATTTCACGCATCGGGGAGAAAATTTTTTTATCCGTTTATACAGAACCATGACATAAATGTTGCTGACACTTCTGGTGATAAAATAATGTTAACATAAATTATAAGTCTGTGTAGACTAAAGGTGGAGAAATATATCTACACTTTTTGTCGACGTTTTAATCATTTTAAAGTAAAATTTGATAATGGCTTGCACCGCTGACTGAAAAATCATTCAAGGCTTGTACAAAACGACGTGCTGCTGCAATTATAAAATAACATTACTAGTGCTATTCCAAGAAATTGCACTTTTCTGTAACATTACTGTTTAATATAAAAAATAAATAATAAAATTGTATGAAGTTGGAGCAACCAAAGTGCACATCCGTGTTGTTTTTGTAGCTAACAATAATTATGGGATTTGCCGCTAAGAGTTTACCAAAATGTTAAAATTACGCCTCTCCAAGGTAAATTAAAATCACATTTTTGGAACTCTTCCCACGGAATTTCACATTTCTACCAGTTTCTACTTTTTTTCTGTAATTTGCAATTATAATCTGAATATTTCAAACGAAATCATTAAATTTAATTTAACATTTTACGAACACAATGAGTTTTCTGTTGCAAATTCGAATTTAAAATCGGAATTAAAAAAATAACGAATAAAACGTACATTTATTTATTTATTATTATTATTATTTGGGAGCTTAAGATCCTTTGAGCCTATCTGGCATTAGATATTTCAAAATATAAACGAAGTATAAACTAAATATAAAACATTAAGCATTTTATGCTTAAAATTGTGAGAAAATATTAGAAATTCGTCAGGAAATATTTCTCAAAATTTCTGATTTTTCAATATTTCGTGTCAATTTTTAATTTTTCCTGAGTCGAAGTTTTCGACTTTGGAATATGAATGTTATTTAGAACTTAACATTTAAATTAATTTGTTTGAGTGTTAACTCAGATTTTCGGAAATTTTTCCCTTTTTATTCAAACCTAAGCTTTTTTCGAATTTTTTTTTATTTCGTCATTTCGATTTTTGATTTCTATTGAAGATTTCGACGTATATTTCAAAATGTAAACTTTTTAAAAATTCCAACTTTTTTTGAAGAATTGGACTTCTTTTCGAGTTCTCAGATTTTAGATTTTTTTTTCAACTTTCGACCTTTTCTCGAAATTTTTATTATCTTTGACAATTTGAACTATCAAGATATTGATTTTTTCTTGAAATTTTAACTTAATAATTTCGAGTTTTCAGAAAATTGCTACTTTTTTTAAATTTTAGCTTTTGTCTACATAATATGTTTTGATCTCTGTGTGTTTGACTTCTTTGGAAAATTTTGTTTATTAAAAATTGTTTTTTTTTAACTTTTTAAAAATTTCGACTCTTTCTAAATTTCCATTTTTAAGCATTTTGACTTTATTTTCAAGTTTAAAATTTTTGTTGTTGAAAATCTTGGCCTCTTCTGGAAATTTTCAATTTTTTTGAAAAATTGTATTTGTTTTAAATTTGCACATTTTTACTTTTTTTAAATTCGGTTAATTTGAAATCCCTTTTGTTTGAAAACTAACCTTTTTTGGCAATTGGCACTTTTTTTGAAAATTTCGACCCTTATTCAAAATTGAAACTATTTCTCAAGCATTGGGCTTTTTGAAAATTTCGACATTGTTTTGAAATTTCGGAATTTTCAGTTTTTATCAAAATTCGAGTTTTCCCCAAAGTTGAATTTTTTCAGAATATAGATTTTATCAAAATTTCGACCTTTTTAAAAACTTCCATAATTTTTTAAAATTTTGACTGTTTTCCAAAAGCCGTAGTTTCAAAAAAGGGTCAAATGTTGACCTTTTTTCACAATTTTCATTTTCCTCGAAACTTCCAATTTTTGCAAATTGATTTTTTGAAAAAAATCTTTTTCCTTTAAATTTCGATTTTTTGTTAAGAATTTGGCTTTTCTAAATTGCGAAATCTTAAAATTTTTGACGAATTTTAAAAAACGAAACTTTGAATGTTTACTTTTAAATGTCAGTTTTTAAATTTTAACAAAATTTCGACCTCTTTAACATTTTGGCTTTTTGTTTTCAAAATTTGGCTTTCTTTTGCAAATTAGATATTTTGAAAAACCCTCTTTTAAAAAACTTTGAGCTCTTTTGGAAAATTTTCACTACTTTTTGAAACGGTTAACCCTTATTCAAAATTTTAAAATTTCTCAAGCTTTTGGGTTTTCTGATAATTTTGAAAAGGCTGATCCGCTAGCCTTAATGTTTGCTAAAAAGTCCAACCTTGATTCTCGAAACGCAGAACCTCCTATTCTTTCTAAGGTTGGCGCTTCGATGCTTGAAGTTGTTTTTAGACAACGCACAGTCAAGAGGACACATCAAAAGCTTCCGGCCTGGATGGTATCCCCACTATTGTTCTTAAGAAGTGAGCTCCAGAGTTGACTCCTGTTCTAAGCAAATTGTTCACAGTCTCTTACAACCAGGGGGTATTCCCTAACATCTGGAAATCTGCTAGGGTGCAGCCTGTCCCCAAAAAGGGAAAAAGGAGTCTGGCTAACAACTATCGGCCTATATCTTTGTTGCCCGTTATATCTTAAGTGATGGAAAAGGTTATCAACATCGAAATTCCCAAATTTCTGAAGGAGAATAAAATCATCTCGGACAGGCAACACGGTTTTAGACAACAACGCTGAACTGGGATCTACTGGCATATGTTACTCACATCTGTAACTCAGCTATGGAAAAACACGGTGAGGCTAGGATTGTGGCATTGGACAGAGTCTGGTACCGATCTCTTCTCGCCAAATTGACATCCAATGGTCTTCCTCCTGGACTCTGTCATTTGATATCCAGTTTTCTCGCTGGAAGATCTCTTCCGGTCGTCGTCGATGGCATCTCATCCGAGACATTTCCGATTAATGTAGGGGTGCCTCGGGTGTCTCTCCTATGTCCTACTATGTTTCTGTTACACATAAACGATGTCTTAGCTTCAACTTCCAATCCCATATACAGTTGTGCGGATGATAGTAGCCTGGTGTCGTATTTTTTCTCCGACAAACCATTATCCGTCGCTACTTTAGATCGACAAAGGCAACAAATGATTAATCAAGATCTCGAAATCATTCTGAAATGGGATAAGAAAAATCTAGTGGACTTCAACGCCTCAAAAACTCAGGCCTCGGTTTTCTCTAAGAAGACATCAAGGGAAAATGCAACAAACCTACTCATGGACGGTAAAATCGTCCCAATGGAACTTAATCTATCTATCCTAGGAGTGTATGCGGGCACGAACTTCTCTTGGGACGATCATGCTCCCGCTATTGCCAAAACCCCCTCTCAGAAGCTAGGATTTCTTTTTTAGAGGTAAAAAGTACTTCACATCGCATCAGCTACTCACACTATACAAAGCTCAAGTTAGGCCAACACTAGAATATTGTTCTCATGTTTGAGGTTCAACCCCAAAGCACACTTTAGTTCTTTTGGATTCAATTCAAAAAAGAGCGATTCGCCTAATTGATGAGAGTTTAACCGATTCTCTCGAAACACTAGAGCCCAGGCGGATGGTTGGTGATTTATATCTTTTCTACAAGTTCTTTCATGGGAGAGGCTTATAGAAACGAATAGGATTGATCCTCCCAAGGCCAAAATTTTTGAGGCATACAAGATAGTCGGAACGGTCCAACTTGACACGATGAAGACTTCTGTCTACGAAGACTCTTTTTTCTATAGAACTTTCAAGCTATGGAACTCGTTACCGAACGGAATCGTCCCCAAAAATTACAATCTATCCTTGTTTAAGAAGGCGGTTCATCGCCATCTACACTTCGTCACCCTAATATTACAAGGTCTTATGTGACAATTATGTCATTTTGAGAAAAATTTGTTTAAAAAAATGACCCCAGGTCCAAGTCAGTCAGTTTGGTATTTTTTAAAATTTTCTTTCAAAGGGTGTTTTATTCGGGGCAATCAAGGTGCTTTTAATAAAAACATTCCAAAAAAATGCAAAACTCTCAAAAAAAACGTTTATTTTAAAAAAACATAGAACTCTGATATTCTTAAACCTTTTTTTTCAATAGAGGTGACATAGAACTTTGGAACTGAATAATATTTCCTAAAAACAAAATAAACAAAGCTTAATTTTTTTTTATTCAAAATTGAATCATAATATTGCCTATCCATTTCAGGAATCCACTTATACATGGATTTTATTGCATCCACCTTTGCTTGTGGCAGTGCAACAATTTTATCAAACTTTTTTATTTGCAAAGGAATGGTCGGTTCTGTTTCGGCCGTAACGTGAGCCTTTCACAAATTTCGTTGATGCAAGTTTACGGTCTTAAATACCTCAGATTTTCCTGTCGGTTCAAAAGATTCCTTATACTTGAGCTCATAAAAGTTTTTTGAAAATTGTAAAGATACAATTTTGAGAATGGAAAAAAAAAAAAAAAAAAAAAAAAAAAAAAAAAAAAAAAAAAAAAAAAAAAAAAAAAAAAAAAAAAAAAAAAAAAAAAAAAAAAAAAAAAAAAAAAAAAAAAAAAAAAAAAAAAAAAAAAAAAAAAAAAAAAAAAAAAAAAAAAAAAAAAAAAAAAAAAAAAAAAAAAAAAAAAAAAAAAAAAAAAAAAAAAAAAAAAAAAAAAAAAAAAAAAAAAAAAAAAAAAAAAAAAAAAAATTTTTTTTTTTTTTTTTTTTTTTTTTTTTTTTTTTTTTTTTTTTTTTTTTTTTTTTTTTTTTTTTTTTTTTTTTTTTTTTTTTTTTTTTTTTTTTTTTTTTTTTTTTTTTTTTTTTTTTTTTTTTTTTTTTTTTTTTTTTTTTTTTTTTTTTTTTTTTTTTTTTTTTTTTTTTTTTTTTTTTTTTTTTTTTTTTTTTTTTTTTTTTTTTTTTTTTTTTTTTTTTTTTTTTTTTTTTTTTTTTTTTTTTTTTTTTTTTTTTTTTTTTTTTTTTTTTTTTTTTTTTTTTTTTTTTTTTTTTTTTTTTTTTTTTTTTTTTTTTTTTTTTTTTTTTTTTTTTTTTTTTTTTTTTTTTTTTTTTTTTTTTTTTTTTTTTTTTTTTTTTTTTTTTTTTTTTTTTTTTTTTTTTTTTTTTTTTTTTTTTTTTTTTTTTTTTTTTTTTTTTTTTTTTTTTTTTTTTTTTTTTTTTTTTTTTTTTTTTTTTTTTTTTTTTTTTTTTTTTTTTTTTTTTTTTTTTTTTTTTTTTTTTTTTTTTTTTTTTTTTTTTTTTTTTTTTTTTTTTTTTTTTTTTTTTTTTTTTTTTTTTTTTTTTTTTTTTTTTTTTTTTTTTTTTTTTTTTTTTTTTTTTTTTTTTTTTTTTTTTTTTTTTTTTTTTTTTTTTTTTTTTTTTTTTTTTTTTTTTTTTTTTTTTTTTTTTTTTTTTTTTTTTTTTTTTTTTTTTTTTTTTTTTTTTTTTTTTTTTTTTTTTTTTTTTTTTTTTTTTTTTTTCACGTAATGTATTGGTCAAGGTTTTATTTGCATGAACTGTATAAATTGGTTTCTGGCTAATACATAACGTCCCAGAGTAAAAAGCTTTGCATACTTGAATTTTATGTTCATTCAACTTAAAGTAAAACCTAAAGGTTCTGCTCTTTCTAGAATTTTCATTATTATTGCCTTTTCTTCTTCTCCAAGGAACGTCAACTTCGGTGGTGTTTAAAATATAATTTTTCTTTTCAGTAGCAGAAAGCAAAAAATAATTCTTAAAAACGTCCTTTCTTTGATCGTCACTTATTTTGCGAGAACACTTAAATAAGCATTTCTGGATACAATCTTTTGTATTTTTAATTTCTTTTGCCGGAATGCTTTTTTTCGGGAAGAAATATAGTCAAGGCCCCGATCAAATCTTGCTTTTCTTGCATTACATGCCCATTCTGAAGTATTACTCTTCCGTTTTCGTGTCAATATTTTTTTGTTTCATCGATTATATCTTCTCTAGAGCCAGTAATTGGATTTTGAGGATTTTCTGCGATATGGTCACCCTCAGAATCCTGGGGACGAGGTTCTTCTTCAGATGCTTCTTTGATCTCTGCAATATGGTCACCCTCAGAATCCTGGGGACGGGGTTCTTCTTCAGATGCTTCTTCGATCTGAATTTTATTGTTTACTGAAACTTGTTTTCTCGTTGGAGTCCCTAGTACTGGGATCATAGAACAACCAAGCCGACTCCTAAAAAAAATTTAAATGAAAAATATCCCCAACACCAATATTAGGCTATAACCGAGGCCATTACCTGCTGGAATCAGTTTGTAAATTTGAAGAAGCATCTTTACTTGCATCAGATTGCATTTGCAGATTTTTGGATTTTAAATCATGTCTATTATTTAAGGCTCGATTTATGGTTAATTTCTTAATCTCAAAGCAGCCAGGTTTATTTCTAAAAAACACAAAAACAACCATTGTTGTTGTGTTTTTTAGAAATAGAATTTTAGAATCTGATTTAAAAAGGTATAATATTGTATATTTTTCGTACCAAAAATATACAATATTATACCTTCTTAAATCAGATTCTAAAATAGAATGATCACTTTCACTGCTACTGCTACTTGAAGATTGGGAAGACTTGGAAATGTCGTAATAGCCGCCGCGAATTTTTATTCTAAAAAAAATATTGCTTCAAGCCCCCTAACCTAATTTACAAAATAATCTTTTACCTGACTACTTTTTTTGATGTTTTTTGATGTGGTAGGAATTCCTCATCTTTATTAGAGTCATAGCTGTGGCCATCACTTGAATCACTATTACTCATTTTGATATTTTAAAACAAAACACTGCCAGAAACCGTTAATTACATGCTCCCACAATTTAGAACTAAACAATGTAACAACCTAGAATTTGTAGAAAATGGAATAACAAGGTTGTATGTTACAACATAGGACCAAGTAATAGTATTTTTATTAAAAAAAATAAATTACGAAGTCTTATGTTTAACATAGACCCCTGGTATACACATGACTATTTTTGACATACACCTTTGATTTCCACAGGATTAACAGAGTTCTATGAGAGCTAAAGTGTTCGTTCGATAATTGTAACATAATTTATGTCACATAGGACAATTTTACACCAAGAACTTGAAATATTCAAAAATGTTACATAGGACCTTGTAATATTGGGGTGACGACTTGTTTCCGCATCCTACTCGCGATGCTTTGAAGGCATAATAGGGTTATCTTAGTGGATTGAACATAAAAAAATACTTTTTTCATGTTTTTTTATTTTTTGTAGCTTTAATGAAATCCATTAAAATTAATTAGGATGAACCACTGCCTTATAGCTTAAAAAATGAAAAATGAAACTATTTTTCGATCTTTTTAAAATCACTTATTTCGTATCCATTGTATTTAGGAAATTTTGTAGATTCCAAGAATGCATTAATATACAGAGTATTCCATTTAAAAATCAAAGGTTTAATATCAGTTCTAGCGAAAGTGCAATAGAAATGTTAGTTTTATGTCAAAATGTGACATTTCATAAGTACAGATCTTAAGTGTGGCGGCTATGATCTTATTCCATAAATAAAGAAAAATTAGGGGTCCTCTAATTCCCGATATAGTTGTGAACCTGTCATCTATTAGTTTTACCTACAGCTGATTTTCATTGATTTTTTAATTTTTAGTATAAATTAGATTTATTTTAACATAAGGAACTTAATTTTTTTCTTCAAAAAATTCCATCCTAACGACTGGGGCGTTAATTCGACCTACCATCAATTATCGTTATAGTCCTTACATTTATGTGTAATAGATTCACTTTTTGAATCCACATCTTTCTGTCAAATTCGAAATTTTCTCTTTATATATATACGAATAAATGAAATATTTGCCTAAAGGGAAATTTCAACATTTGCTAACTGTGTGCATTTAGTATTTCCATAGTAAGAACTTGTTTCTAATTAACATTTTAAGCAAAAAAGTGTATTTACCTCGCATCTACGATGGTTGTGACACAAGTAACATTTGAACTACACCGTTATAAAGGACTTCCTAAGATGATATACTTTATAAATTTTCTTAAAATTGCAATCAAAAAACAATTATTATTGAAACTTTGCAACCTTGATAGTATTACATTTTAACGAAAACTTTTCATTTTTTTTTCAATATATTCTCTTTCTGATGTATTAAACGTAGACCAACAACAGAACATTTTGATATAAATAAGTTTAAGAGTTTTTAGTTTCAAGGTTCGATAGATTATTTATTACGCCACAAAAAATAAACTTTATGATACGAAATTCTAGAGCCATATACCGGGTGTTTATAAAAGTTGATACAAAACTTAATGAGGTGAATATGGAGCTAAAATTAGTAAATATATTTATACAAACATTGGTCCCATTGAGAACCATTTTTGAGTTATATCACTCTAAAAGGGGTTATATCTTTTGCCTCGTTTTTGAATAACTTTCTTTACAATTGAGATAATAAAATGAAATTTGTAGATAATAATCATGTGCTAAGGGTCATTGATTCCCATGACTTTAATCAAAATCTGTTATGAATAAAGTTTTCTAGCTACTCTTAACATAAATTTGCTAATATTTTTATATTCGCTTGAGTTATCAAGCAAAGGATATTATTCATCAATTAAATGGACTATATTAGAGAAAGCATATTTATTTTTTTTTTAATTTTTTTAAACGATGTATGTTTCAGAACAGTAATATTTTTCTACATTGTCACATAGTAGGTGCTTTTCACGATGACAGTTTTACTGTAGTGTTTGTAGCTTTCGCCTAGTATCATTAACATTTTTCGTCTGGTTAGCAAAATCGAAATCTAGTAGTATGCTCTTTCAGAAGAACCCCTTGAAAAATAGTAAGATAAGAACCGAGAAATTACATATAAAGAAAAATTCCCATAGAACAAGCATTGTTCTTGTAAGCAATCCTCATTTATTAATTGTGCCACATGCCAATATGTTTTTCGTTTTAAATGTTTATATGACAACACTGGTCAAACTTGATTTTGTCACACGAACTCTGGCAGGTAATTATGTTTGGACTACCTACTCCCATCATGGGACCGTACTTTTTTTCCATCACCCTCTGTTTTCTTGTGACAAGCTAAAATTTATTTTTGGAAATGTAGTCTTCCCAACTACTGTTCGTTTTCATTTAGGTCCATATATTATTCACATCTTAAAAAATTTTATCAGAAATAAAACATAATATGATAATCATATTAATTCTTCATTTGAAATCTTTTTTATCATTAAAATTTGGGTACTCGTTATGTGAATGGGACACCAGGGATCGAAAAAATCACAATTAGGAAAAAGTTTGTCCTACACATAGATCTTTAATTTGTGAATAGAAAACTGTAAAGCATTTATACTTGTAAAGCTCTCTGGTATATTTCTACCACCACTTCGTATCAAATTAGGCTTACCAAAAATTTTCTAGTGGGGATGGGTCCCCATAAAATGAATTTTTATATTTCAAAGAGAAATAGTAGTAGAACATCAAATTAAGAAAATTAATAAAACACTCGTTGTTTAAAGAAAAATTAAATGTTTTGAAAAAATCGGCATGAAAATTCTTCAAAAATTTAATTGGAATTGTTTTGGTTTACCATAAGAGCAGTGGTGGCTCGTAGCCAAAACTAATGGGGGTGCTGCGACAATGTTTAGCGTTTTAAAATTTTTAAGATTTCGACTGAAAATTTCGACATTTTCAAAACCTTACTTTTCGAAAATTTTAGATTTATTTGAAAACTTGACAATGAACACTTTTGATAATGTCGCGTTTTCTTCCAAATTTTGACTGTATTGCAAAATTTAGATTTTTTTTGTAATCTCGACCTTAATTTATTTTTAAGTATTGACTTTTCCGAAAAACTGGGAATACTCTTTTAAAAATTTCCGTATTTTTGTAAATATTTAGACTTTTTGGTTTTCTGTTTTTTGTATTTTTTTTGAAAATTAATATTTCGATTTTTTTTAATTTTTACCATTTGAAAATTCTTATTTTTTTTGAAAATGTAAATTTTTTAAAACTGGACTTTTGACTTCAAATTTTCGACTTTTTTCTAAATTTCATCTTAGTTTATATTTATTTTTGGAAAATTATAACTTTTTTATTGAAAATTTCGATTCTTAATAATTTCAACTGGTTTTTATTTAAATGTCAACTATTTTTCAAAATTTCGACTTTTTTGCAGTTTCGATTATTTTATGATTTCCTTTGTTAAAAATTTCGCTACCTTTTAATTTTCGAAATTCTTTCAATATTTTGATTTTTTTGAAAATTTTGAAATTTTAAGAAATGTTTGACATTTTTTCAAAATTTTAATTTTTTTGTCCTAAAGTTTCAACTTTTTAAAAAAATTTTCCGTTTTGATTCAAAATTTTAACTACCAAAAATTTAAACTTATAATATTTCAACTTTTGAAAACCTCGATCTGTCTGAAAATTTTCACTTGTTTTCAATATTCCGGTTTCGAAAATTTTGATTTTTATTGAAAACTTAAGTGCGAGTTTCTCAACTATTCAAAATTAAACTTTTTTAAGATTTCGAATTATTTCGCAAATTCGATAAAAATTCTCAAATCCTTTACAAATTTTGATATTTTTTTAATTTCGACTATAAATTTCGACCTTTAAAAGATTTTGAAAATGTTTGCCTTGTTAACAAATTTCGACTTGTTTTATTGAAAATTGTAACCTTTTCTTAAATCTGCACTTTTTCGAAATTTTCGACTTTTTATTTTAATTCCCACTTTATTGAAAATTCAGGCCTTTTTAAATATTCGGATTTTTCAAAATTTTAGTCATTTTCCAAAATTTAAAATTTTTGGAAAACTTGAAAATTTTGGCTATTTTTTTAATTTCAACTATTTTCAAAATGTTGACATTTTTTGTAAACTAATTTTTTTAAGTCGGACATTTCTTAAAACCTTTTATTGACATTTTCGACTAATATTTCGTAAAATTTCGACTTCATTTCAAAACTTCGACTTTTTTCCAAATTTACGACACCTTTTGAAAACTTGACTTTTTTTTTGAAAAGCTCGCACTTTTTTAAAATTTTATTTTTACATTTTTTAAAACATTTCCAATTAAATCTTCGACTTAAAAGAAAAGATTCTATTTAAACTTGAACTATTGAAAATTTCGACTTTTTTCAAAATTTTACCTTTTTAAAATTTAATTTTTTTTGATAATTACGAATTTTTTAATAATTTTGAGTTTTCTCCAATATTCAAAAGATTCAGCTTCTTTGAAAATTTAATTAAAAACTCTGCAATTTATTTTAAATATCGATATTTTTCCAAAAATTCGTCTTTCATTCACATTCCTAAAATTATTGAAAATGTCCACCACTTTTGAAATTAAAAATTTTTTTCGAAATCCTTATTTTCTTTCAAAAATTTGACTTTCGATGAAAATTTTAAACTTTTTTAAGATTTGCCTTTTTTGTTTATTCGACTTTTCTGATAACTTTAGCTTTATTTTTTAAAAGTGGTAATATTTTTCTTTTTAAAATTACATTTTTTGAGAAAAATATCGAAATAACACGCGAATTAAAAAAAATTAAGAACAAAAATTTATATTTTTAAAATTGTGCAGTTTTAGAATCAAATTTCCAAAAAAAAACTTGCATTTTATGTACAAATAAATCGACAAAATTTGAATTTTAATCACAAAAAATTGGGTTCAAGCTAGAATATTTAATTTTTAAAATTTCTCTGGAACTTCAAAATTACTAGGAAAAAATTAAATTAGAGTAGTACATTATTAATGAATGTTTTTCAACATTTTGATTAATTTTAATTTTGAAATTTTGAGACTCTTCTAGAAATGTTGACTCTTTTTCTCAAAAATTTCAATAATTCCCACTTTAAAAGTCAAAATTATGAGAATATTTTTGACAATTAATTTTCTTTTTCTTTAATTCGGAAAATGTTATTTTTTTTGAAAAATGTTGTCTACTAATAAGAAATTTCAACTTGTTTCTAGAAATATGATCTGCTTTCTCTTAAAATTTTGAGTTCAGTCTTTAAATTGCCGATCTTTTTTTATCGAAATTTGAATTTTAAATTCGAATTTGAGAATTTCAGGAATAAATTTAACATTTCTAGAAAAATTGGAAATTCCGATTCAAGATTTTCTTTGGTCCTACAAGTAGTAGAAATTTTTTAGAGAAATATCAAATTGTAAATAAGGTTGAACTTTACAAGGTTCATTTTTGTTGAAGATTTCAATATTTTTTCCTAAAGTTTTTTTATTTTTATGCCGGTTTGAAGTTTATTTTCCCTAAATTTATACTTAATAATTTTCAGTTTCCTATCAAAATTACAAAATAAAATGAACTTTAAAATATTAAAATTTCATTAAAAAACTTTTAAATTTCCAAAACAAATTAGAGAAAAATCAAATTTCTACAAGAATAAATATTTTAAAGACAAAATCTCCAGGAAAAGTCGAAATTTCAAAAAAAAACTCTTTGTGTAAAATGTTTAGAGAAAAACACAAATTGCATAGGGAAAAAAGCAAAATTTCTTAGAGAAAAAAATCGAAATTTGATAAAAAATTTCAAATATCTTTACAAGTCGAAATTTCTATTTTTCCCAAAATGTTAAAATTTTTATAGAGCTCTCAGGGTTTTTTCCAAACATTTTTTGTCAAAAATACAAAATAAAATGAACTTTTAATTGGCAAAGTGTCGTGAAAAAACTTTTTATAAAATTAGAGAAACACAAAAAAAATCTGGAAAAGTTTAAATTTCTAGAAGAAATTTTAATAATAACACTTTCATGAAAAATGGAAATTTCGAGAAAATTTCTTTTTACAAAATTTTTAGGAAAAATGGAAACTTTACAGAAAAAATCAAAATTTCCCAAAAAAATCGAAATACATGAAAAAACTCAAAATTTTTATACAAAATATGATTTGAGGTAAAAATTCGAAGATACCGCATTACTCATTTTTTAGAGAAATAGTAAAATGCGAGTTGGATTTAGATTTTTTCTTGAAATTGTAATTATTTTTTCGAAACGTTGACATTTTCAAAGAGATTTGAGATTTTTTCTTAACATTTTAATTCCTGCTCGAAATATTGATTTTTTCTTCAAAACTTTTATAAAAATTATTTTTTAAAAATATCATTTTGATCAAAATTAAAAATTAGTTAATTAAATGTGGTAACTTCGTGAAAGAAACCTAAAATTTCTATAAAGAGAAATCAGAGAAAATTTAAAATTTCTACAAAAAATTGTGCACTGCGTGTTCAGAAAATACTCGTAAGCGAAATTAGGGGTGCTGCAGTTTCACAGTGCCTATACACCAGCCGCCACTGGTAATCAACTATACAAAGTTCCCAACAGTTTATGCAATTTCATGGTTTGTTAAATTGAAAGAGTTCGATTTTAGTTTTACATACAAACACGATAACACCAGAAACATTATTTTATTTCTGCTAACTACTCAGCCTAAACAAAAACTAAAAAAATCTAATCGGGCCCCGCACTTATTGGATCCGGACCTGTTGTTGAAAGTTTCGAAATCTCGACTTTTCCTTTACATTTCGACTTTTATTTAAAAAGTTTAAATTTTCTTTTCTTATTTTTTTATAATTTCGACCTTTTTTAAATATTTCGACTTTTTTTAACAATTTACCACTTGTCAAAATTTTCATTAAGAAAATTTTCAGTTTTTTTTCTTTTGAAAATTTCGACTTTTCAGAATTTCGTTTTGTTGAGATCAAATTGTTTTTAAAAACCTAATTTTTAGTTTGTAAAAGGAAATGTTGACATTGTTTTATATTTAATAATACCGTTTTTCACCCCCTTAGGACTTAAAAATGCGTCTTGTTTTGAAAATTATTTTTTTTAAGTTTTGCGAAAATTTCGACTTTGCAAAATTTTGCCTTGTTAAAATAAAATTTTCACCCCACTTGAGGCTAATATTTTTAAAATCGATCATGTTTAGTAATTGCTTGCATGTATTCTTTATAAAAATTCTGTGTAAAAATTCTCACAAAAAAAGTTTAGAAAAAATCCTGAAATTTCTACAAAAATATCAACATTTCGGGAAAAAATAAGAAATTTAAAAAAATTAATTTTCAACTTTGCGGAAAATATTAAATTGCAAGAAAAAATTAACCTTCTAAAATTCAACTTTTTTTGCGATTTGATATTTCGCTAAAAAAATTACTACCACTAAGAATCGAAGAAAATTCAAAATGGAAATTTCCAATTTTTGTAGAACTGTTAAATATATTCTTAAAGTTGTCAAGTTCGAATTTAAAATTCAAACTTCGATAAAAGGAAAATCTAAATTTAAAGAATAAATTCAACGTTTAAAGAAAAAGCTGATAATATTTTTAGAAAAAGTTAAAATTTCTTATTTGTATGCACAATTTTTAAAAATTGGAATCAAAGGGAAAAAACAGTTTTTAGAAATAAATTAATTGTCAAAAATATTCTCAAAATTTCGAATTTTAAATTGGGAGTTATTGAAATTTTCACGAAAAAGAGTCAACATTTCTAAAAAAGTTCAAATTTCGAAATTAAAAATAGTCAAAATCTTAGAAAAAATTAATTAACAATGTTATGTTGTAATTTCAATTTTTTCTAATAATTTTGAAGTTCCCAAAAAAATGTCAAAGGTATATTTTAGCTTGAAGTCAATCTTGTGTGATTAAAATTAAATTATGACAATTTATTTGTACATCAACTGTAAGTTCCTTTACAAAAGGCTATAGGACGATAAGCATAGTGAATCGGCCCTAAAAAATATCTAGACCATTTTTTGAGAATATGTTGCTACTAATGAGATTCTTTAATCCTGCAAGTTTCAGATCTCTATCTATTTTAGTTTTTGAAAAAATCGAAACAATACAAAAAAAATCGAAAAATAGATTTTTTTTCTCAAAAACGACTTAACTGATATAAATAAAATTTGGAAACATTATAGAAATATATATAGGCTATATTCCAAAAAATTGACAGTCTATAATCATTATGTTATTTAGAAAAAACGGGCAATTTTTTTCAAAATTATTTTTTTTTCTTTATGATAACGTTCTAGAATAATTTTGAAACTAATTTCTGTTTATGTCTTTTTTGATGTAGAATGTTACAGTAAGTATATTAAAAAAATAAATTATAAACTAGATTTATTAAGATTTTGATAATTTTACTTCAAATATGTTTTGCATTTCAAAATACCAACATAATATAATTATTAACATTTAAGAGTACTTAAAAAATTAATACCCAAATCTTGCCCCCTGAAACCAAGAAAGATTTAAAAACATATCAGTTGCTCTAACCCGTTTCAATAGCCAAGCTATCATCTTCAAAGAGATACTGTACAGTACTGAGTATCTCTCTGAAGATGATATCTTCGCTATCGAAACGCGTTGGAGCACTGTTGTATTTTTTTTAATCCTTCTTCGTTCCAGGGAACAAGATTTGTGTATCAATTTTTAAAGATAACCAAGGACTAGTCCGTTCTTCCAAATTTCAAGTATACTTCTTATTGATTTTTCAATATTGTGATACTTATTGTGCAGCAGCAGCTGCAACGGATACCCCCGCAGAGATCAATGGTATCAATGGAACGTGGAACGTCGTTTTTTTAGTCGTCAACAATACTCTGACGCACGACGTTCTTTTTTAGTCATCAAAAAATATTTTGGAATATTTCTTTTAAAAAAAAATTATTTAGTCATCAAAAATACTAGTAATACAATTTTGTTTATCTTCGATTTTTTAAAGCTTAGATTTAACAATCTGTTGCGGCTCTAAATATGGATTGCTCCTATAGCCCAGGAAAAATAGATTTTAATTACAAAATAATTAAATACTAAACTTTTTTTAGAAATGTCTTCACTTCGATTTAACAAATAAGTACAGAAAGTTCCCCAGCATATTGACTTAAAATGAAAATTTTTGGTTTTTTTTGTCAACACAATTTTAGTCTAACAAAAAAATGTTTTTTATGAAAGTTGGAAAGCTTAGAATTTGATTCAAAGAAGTTATTTGTCATTTTTTCGTAGATCTAGTCGTTACTGGGAAAATGTCATACTTTTGAATATTTTCATTGATTTCAACATCACCTAAAAGGTATATTATATGATGCGTTTTTTTAATTAATTTTGCCAAGCTGGCTAATATACTATTCCGTCTTTAGTTAAATTCGTAATTTATTGATATCAATGTTTTTATTGGTCTTGATGTTATGTTCTTCATCTAATAATTTACTTTCATGTCGTGATCAAAAAAATAATTATGAGAGTATCTACAAAGGTTTTAAGCATTGTCCAACGATATCGTTATATCGACCACCAACAAATCTAGTAGTATTCCTTGCAGAGTTAGTAGCGCCCTAAGATACCAAGAATCTAATTACATACTTTTTGTTGTTCCTGAAATTAGTAAAAATGTATAGAATGCCCACCATCGACCAACTGTCTTTGCAAAAAGTAATCTGATCTCGTTTTAGACATTTATTCATTTAGATCCCGTCAACGTGTAAACGGCGATAACGATGATGAAGGTGAATGATAATTAACTCAGAAACGTAATATTCAGACCAACAAAAACAGCCCTCCCGCCAAAAAAAAAAACTCAAATTCAACGGAAGAGGTGAAGTAGATTAGGCCTTCTGAGGATATCGCTCAAAAAGTACAGGCCAAAATCTGTACATTTTGGGTAGTGCAGAAATAAGTGTGACTACCCGAAAGCACGCTATTCGTGAGACATTTTCTCAATAACGACTAACTCTAAAAGAAGATTTTGTGGAAGATTTAAAGTTCTCCGACTTTCATTAAAAACATTTTTTTGTTAGATCAAAATTGTGCAAATTATTGGCAAAGAAACAAAATTTTCCATCTTTAAATCAATATAGCGGCAGTTCCCCTCACGATCTTGGCAGGGAACTTTATAAACTTATTTGCTAAGCGTAAGTGAAGATATTTCTAAAATAAAAATGTAGTATTTAATTTTTTTGCAACAGGGGTGATTTTTCATCTATTTTTCCTGAACTACTATGGAGTAAATAAAACATGTCTACATTTAAAAGCAATACATTGAGATTTTGCCTTTGTTCGAAATTATTGATAAAAAACACCCGCAAAATGTGGAATCAAAATGCAAATTGATTCTGAATTCTGATTAAATTAATATTAAATATATTGATAAATTATTGCACATGTTATATTGGTATTTTAAAATGCAAAAGGATATTTTAACTAAAATTATTGACATCTTTGCTAATATAATTTTAATAAATTCTTAAATCCTTTAATATTTTAGTAATATTCACATACTTTTTTGGATGTTTTGTTTCTGTTGTTTTAATGATATAAAAAACAATGAAATTAATCGATTGTTATTTGTACATTATTAGTCAATTTTAAGATTCGAGATATTATTTTATATCAAAAAACACATTATTTCCTTTTTTTTTGTGTTTTATCCGACTTTTTCAAAAATGAAAATAAATAGAATTTTGCAACTTGCATGATCAAACTATCCTATTAGCAGGAATATACTTTTCAGAGATGATCCCAATATTACTGAAATTAAAATAAATCAATTTTTTAATGAAAAAATTAGTTTTTATTTTCAATATGGCGTGCCAGTTTCAGAATTTACAAGGTTATTCTACATCCAAAAAGACAGAAAAAAAAGTTTATTTGAAAATTGTTCTAGAACGTTATCATAAGGAAAAAAAAAATTTAGAAAATAATTTCCCGTTTAATTTAAATCGCAGTAGTTTTTGAGAAAAAAATATTTTTCTATTTTTCGGTTTTTTTGATTTTTTTCAAAAACCAAAATAGGTAGAGATCTGAAAGTATCTTATTATTAGCAACACACCCTTTAAAGATGATCCAGATATCCTTATGGGGCCGATTCACTATACTAATCGTCCTAAGGCCTTTTTTTCAAAACTTCACACAATTTTAAAAATCGAAATTTTTGTTATTATTTCTTTAATATCGAGTTTTAATTCAAAATTTTTCTTAAAAGGTTTTTATTAAAAAAGAGAAAAATTATCACTTTTATAAAATATATATTTTACGTTCGTTAAAGTTTCTAAAAATGTCAAATATTTAAAAAAGTGATTAAATTCTTTAATCACAAAATTTCAATTTTTCCTCGAAATTTTGCATTGTCATCTTGAATATTCGAGTTTTTATCAATCAAAATTCCTAATTTAAGTACAAAATGTTGAAATTCGGATTCTAAATTCGAGAAAAATGTTTAAATTTAAATTTGTAGAAAAATAAGTCATAATTTGCAAGAAATTTAAATTCTAAGATTGAAGTTAAAATTTTGAAAAAATAAGTGTCAAAATTAAAATATTTATTAAACACTTGGAAAAAGCTCAAAATTTCAAAAACAAGTCAAATTAAATACTTTTCCAAAATTTGGGTTTGAAAATTTTGATATATTTAGCGAAATTTGAAGAAATTTTCAATTGAGAGTTTTTTCAAAATCCAGAGATCATAAAATGTTCATTCTTTTAAAAGAAAACAGCAAACTTTCAGAATTTATTTAGAAAAAGTCCAAATTTCTAGCTCGAAAACGTGCAAGATGAACAAAATCTACAGGGTGTTCGAAAAGGTTTGTACAAAACTTCAGGAAGCGAAAATAGAGCCAAAATTAATAAAAAAAAAGTTCAGATAAACTTTTCTTATTAATTTTGACTCTACTTTCGCGTCCTTAAGTTTTGTAGCAGCTTTTCTGATATTTTTTTTGAAATCTTAGCTTTAATCCTGATTTTTGATTTTAAGTCGAGTTGTAAGGCCGAATTGTTGTGTATTGAATACTCGGAATGTTGGGCCAGAAATCTGGGCTAACTATCACTATTCGGGAATTGAATTGTTTATTAAACTATATTGTTTTTGCTTTTTCGAAGGACACTACACTCGCGGTAGATGAAATAAAAAGAGATGTTGGTTTTATTAACCTGGGTTATTACTTGTTCACTCTTCGGAGGTTGCTTGATTACTTTGTTTGTTGGCTACTGCCCTTAAATAAAATTTATGATTCCTTGTGATAGGGCCAAGCAAGGGAACCGAAGTAGGGCGACCGACAGTTATATATGTTACGGCTAAAATGAATATTTGGTTAGTTTTGAAACTAACCAGTTTGCTTTTAAAATAACTAACGAAGCTACTATTTTGAAGGAAACAGCCGTTTACAGCAAAATATCAGATAATCAGTTGATAGTTTAGAAACTAGCTGGTCAATATGCAAACTATGCATTTATTATGGTTGAAATAGGGATTCTGAGTAAGTTTAATATAATCGCAGCTAGTTTTGATGGTAACTGAAAATTTGCAAAATTTGTTTCAGTCTCTATTAATATGAGTACTTTGGTGTTTTAAACAGGCGGATTCACGAACTAATTTCATTTCATTATAAATGTAAGGAAAAACAACAAATACGTAATTATATTCTTTGCTTTGGAGGCAATTACTGTTTGTTGTATTTTAATGTTGAATAGAATTGTCGAGTTTCCATATAAAGAAGGGGTACACTAATAAATAACTCTTATCCACTAAAAAAATGCCGCACGATTATTGTCATCCAAGAAATCGGAAATTTTGAAAAATTGTAAATTTAGTTCCGACAGCTATGAAGCTGGAACTGTCAAAAACCAGAAATATTTGCAAATTAAACAGAACACAGGACAAATAATTAAAAAATAGGAAATATTCCACCTAAATTAGGACAGCTGATAGCCCTATCTAGCGCTGACGCATTTACATTTCTTGTTATACACCATTTGCTACAACGTAATCCTGATCACTTCTTGATACTGAAGTATATTCAAATGTTGCCCGAAGTGTACTTTCAATATCTTTCTCTTTTGGGGGTGGCAAGCAGGGCAACCGCCCGGGGCCTCGCTCTTGTAGGGGGCCTCGCGCACTCGCGCAATAGCACGAATTCTAATGTTCATTTGAATTTCGAGCCTTAACCGCGCATTATAAAACTGGACTCGCTGCTCCCTTGCGTGGTAGTTATCGCGCTGATATCTGTCTCATTCGCTCCAATGAATGTTCCTTTCCTTCTCTTTCACATTGACGAAATTTCGTACCAGTGCCGCAAGTCCTGCCAACTGCAAGGGCTAAACAAAATCTGATAGTACTCCATTTTCTTGGTGTTTACGATTCGGGGATTTCCCATGTTTCATTTCAGCTAGGGTTTATACAAAAACCGACATTTTAGAAAACCGGTTTTCGAATAGTAATTTTTCCAGAAAACCGGTTTTAACCGGTTTCGAATTTTTATAAAAACATTTTTTGCTCGAATATTCTGTAATTCGAACAAAAAATTTTAACAGAAAATTTAGATTGATTAAAAGCAGATTTTGACTGAAATTATTTACTGTTCAATTTTATTGATAGTAAATTTTTTTTATGCAATTTAGTAGAACAAAGAAATAATAGTTGACCAGGATTAAATAACTTTAAAAACAATTATTCGTTGTTTACGCATAATTTTCACATATAAGGATGTAAATATTTTTATAATAGTGAAACGAGTTATGCAGCAAAGGGTTCGAATAAATAAAAACAAAATATTTTCATATTTTTATAATAACCATATTATTTTTTTAAAAAACAATGTTATTAAATACAGATGGATACTTATTAAAAACAATTAGAAAATATATAACTGTGTATTATATAATGTAAATTATAATCAAAGCCGAAAGACAAGAGTAAATAAAGTTTATGCATACATACTTATTAAATTTTAGTTTCAAGTTAATGTAGGCTAATATTTAAATATCTTCGACTTCCTTTACTAGTCCATTCATCTATAGTTATAGAAAATGTTTGCCCTTTATTCTTCATACAATTTAATTCATTTATAGTTTCATTTTTTATAGTTTCATAAAACTTATAAATAAGATTCATAATTCAAGAATTATTTTGTGGTAAGCAATAATTTCGTTGTTGCAATGACTCTCGTATGAACGAGCTATTTGTTATGCAATTAATAGATAGTCCATCCAATGCAGCAAGCTTTGACACAATTTCTTCTAAACTAGTCCTTTTCACAAAGTTAAGAATACAGGGCTGTGTACTTGTTTGTGAACTCGGGCCGGCATCAGATGATTTTTTCTCGGTTATTTTATCGTACACTGTTTTCAAATGATTATGTAGACTGCTTGTGCTTGATCCTTTGCAAGTAAGCATTTTATTGCAACAGTGTTTTCATCGATCTGGTACATTTGGTTACATTTGTCATTTTTAATTTTTTTTTAAATGTTATTCATACATTGAAAACCGATATTTTCTACTAAAAAACCGGTTTTCGAATTTCATAATTTCCTCCAAAAAACCGGTTTTTAAAAACCGACAAACCCTAATTTCAGCTGTCAACTGTCGTCGGATTATGCTTTTATATTAGAGCAGTCGTTATCATTTCTAAATCCCTGATCCTTTTAAGACATTAATGCACCTTATTTATCATGATGAATAGTTTGTTATCTTTGTGTTTAAAAATTGAAGGACCAAACTTGTCCCCTGAAGCCAAGAAGGATTTTTTTGAAGATACCCAAGGACCGGTCTGTTTCACCAAAAAAATCTTTGTGTTTATTAATTTTTCTTAGTTTCCAATAAACAATTTTAAAAGTCCAAATATATTTATTTATGACTTTGCATTTCTAGTCAAGCATCATCATTGAAATACATAAGCGTAGGCAGGATTTAGTTCAGGGAGGGGAAGAAATCATTTTGAAAAATTTTTAAAAAAAGAAAACCTGAAACGTTCCGAGTATATGTATATTTTCATTTAACTACATGAACTGAGTAATCGAATTTTCAGATTAACTTAGAAATTCGGAAATAGAGTCGAATTTTGCGAAAGCAGTCAAAAAATAGAATCTAAAATAAAAACCGATCCTTTGGGAAAACTTTAAAAACTATCCAAATTTCGAAGATTTTAAAAAATAACTATTTTAAAAAATACCGTCGAAATGTTGAGAAAAAGGTTGAAATCTCTTAAAGAAAAGTGAACATTTTCAAGAGAAATTTTAATTTTGAAAGAGACGAGAAAAAACGAATTTTGGGAAAAAGCTGGAATGTTTAGAAATTCGTGTTTAAAATAAAATTCTAACCTTTCGAAAAATCTCAAAAATTGTTGAAAATTCGAAAAAAATATATTTTTAAAGGTGGAATTTTGTAAAAAAAAGATGTAATTTTCAAAAATAGCTGTAACTTTGAGAAAAAATTTTCACTGTAAACGGAAATTTTCGGAAGCATAAAACATCCCGATTTCTAGTACGAGTCAAAATTTCCAGAATAAGACAACTTTTGAGAAACATGAAATTTTCGGAAACTTAAATTTGAAAAAAAAATCAGAAAAAAACGAATATTAAAAAAATGAAATTTCAATTTTAAGAGAAAAATGTAGAATAAAGTCGTAATTTCCAAAGCGACCAATTTTTTGAAAAAACCCTATTTTGGGGAAGGATTTTTTAGAAAACCCAAATTGAATAAAAACCCAACCTTTCAGAAGAACTCGAAATTTCTAAATATGCCAAAATATCTCCAAAGCCCAAAGGTTGTGAAAAAATTGGCAATTTCCAAAAACGCTTTTCTCGAAATGTTTGCTTTTTTATTCTAATTTTGACATAATATTTAAATTGCAATAAAGAAATTGAATGTACAAGAAATCTTTTTCTCGCAATTACCCAAAAATATTTTTCACAACATTTTTAATTTTTGATAATATGCCGACCTAATTTAGAGGAAACAGACGTATTTCGAGAAAACTGAAATTTAAAGGAAAAGCCAATTTCGAGAAAAAAGTCCTAAAACATGGCATTTTGAAATTAAAGTCAATATTTCGAAAATAAGGCGAAATATGAAGATGAAATTTCTAGTCAAATTTAAAAAAGTCAAAATTTAAAGAAAAGACAAATATTCAGAAAAGTGGCCTAATTCTGATAGAAAAAATGATTTCCGAAAGAAGAGCCCAAAAAGTGGAATTTTGAGAATAAAGTCGAAATTTCTGAAAAAACGAAATTAAACTAATTTTAAGAAAAATTCAAAATTTTTAGCAAAGTTGAATATCGAATTTTGATATAAAAATATCGGGAAAAATGCAAATTTTAAGAAACCTGTTAAAAGTTCTGAAAAATCAAATTCCAAATGATCAAAATCTTCAGAAAAACCCGATGTTAATAAAAATAAAGGAATTAAAAAAAACGAAATCTCTGAAAAGCAGTTGACATTTCTAGAAAAACTACCAAATGAAGCATCAAAGATCGAAATTTTCCAGAAAAAATTCTAACTTAAAGAAAAAGTGCAACTTTGAGAATAGCCGTCCGTTTGTGGAAAAAACGAGTCTTGAAAAAAAGTCAAAATTTTAAGAAAGTTAGGAATTTCCAGGAAATATTAATTTTTCCGGGAACATACAGGATGGGATTTCAGGATAATTTTAAATTTGCGAAAAAAGGCGGATTTTGAGAAAAATATCAGTTTCGATTTTTCTAAATTTGTTTTTTTTTGGAAACTTCGATTTTTTTCCCTTGAAAAACAAAATAAAGATCGAAATTTTAAGAAAAAAGTCAAAATTTAGTAAACACTCGAAATTCTTCAGAGAGAGTCACATTTTGTCGAAATTTTGGAAAAAGGACAAATTTTGAGAAAAATGTAATTTCTAGATTTTTCTCTTGAGTGCTTGAATCAGAGGCAGACATGCGCCCTGTTCTGCCCTACCCTGAGTCAGAAAATGTCCAATATTAAAATAATCGTCGAAATTTTGAGAAACAAGTTGTATTTCCCCATTCCAGGGGAAATTTTCTCGGAATTTTTGTCTTTTTACAAAATTTCTAAAAAAGTCATTATAAAAATTTCCAGATAAATATTGTTATCAAAAAATCTTGATAAAAAAAGTCGAAAATTTTAGAAAATCAGAGTTTAAAGAGAAGTCGAAGTTTCCAGAAAAAACTAATTTTGAGAAATGTTAAAAATTCAAAATTTTTAGTTTAGTTGGATTCTGATAAAATAAATCGAATTTTAGGAATACATTTGAAATTTCCAAAGAAATTCATGAAAAAAGATGAATTTCGTGAAATAAGTCGAAATTTCGAGAAAATATCAATAGCTTAAAGAAGGACGACTTTTGTCGAATGGAAATTTTTTAGAGAAAGTCTCCTCAATTCAAGATAAATTTTCGTTAACCACACGAGCGGGGGGGGGGCAAGCGCCCTACCCTGCCCTATTCTGGCTAGGTCCATGTTAAAACTAATTCCACATAGACGAGGTCCTCTTAAAGATTTACCCGCCCGGAGCCTCGCAATGGCTAAGGTCGCCCCTGGCTTTCACAATTTTAATTGACATCAGTTTTTGAATATAATCGAAATAATTCTTAACTAGCTTACACATAACCTCAATCCTGCTATTTGAGATTCTAGTTTCCAGTTATTGCTTATCCGTTTAGTTAGTTTATGAACTAACCAGTAAACTTGCTATTTTGAGCAACTAAAACGATTGCAGTAACCGTATTAGCTAATAGTAAGAACTGCTGGAATACAAAGTCAACAAAATATTTGATCAATGTGAAAACAATCACATAAAATTTATAAATTAACCAAACCAAATAATTAGTTTGCATACTAACCAGGTAGTTTCTAAACTCACAATTTAGCATCCGCTATTTTGTTGAAAATGGCTGATTTCTTTAAAATAGCAGCTAATTCAATATGTTTGCAAACTAGCTGGTTAGTTTTAAAAATAATCAGGTATTCATTTTAGCCGCAACATATACAAAGACATCGGAACACTTAATACAAAATCTCTGCGACTTTTTTTCGAAAATTTCCAGTTTAAATTCAATATTTATTGTAATTTCGAGTTTTTCTAAAGTTGAAATTTCTACTAGGGGTCTGTTGGGAAGCAATAGGGCTGGTTTATGTTACTACTTTTTTGAACTCATGCGTATTTCTTTGCTTTTACACAATTTTAACACATATGCTAAACATTTTCTGTCGCAGCACTCCCACTAGTTTTAGCTATGAGCTGTCATTGGGCATAGGAAACTGCCGATTTGCATAAAATCAAAAATCATGGACAATAGGACAATGGGTCTAATCCTGTGGGGCCCGGAGCTAAGTTGCTAATATTTGAGAGTTTTAATTTTGAGCGAGAATTAAACTTTTTGACAACACGTTTCAGAAGAGTTGATTTCAATGGTCAACTTCGTAGCTGCCGTGATCATAGGATTTTAACCTTTTTATTTTATTACTATTATTATTATTATTGTTTGAATAGCGATGTTCCAACGGTAACAATCCAAAGCTGGGACCTTAATGTTTTATTTTTAAATAAACATTTTATACATTAGCTATTTATTATGTTCCTGGATTATTTTTGAAATTTTCAGAACCTTCTATTCTAAAAGGTAGTAGTCATATGAATATATTGCCTATTTTAATAAGTAGAACACGCGGGAAACTTTACATGATCAATACACACGTAAACTTTTTTTACTATACCAGAAAAAAACAACTGAAAATGTCTCATTTTGCTATAATGGCAAACTAAACTAACAAATCAACATCAATGGCTTCTAACAAATGAATTAGAAAACTCAAAATCGTGTAGGAGACGGAATCGACAAATATTGGTGACGTCAAACACCCCATTACGTAATATTATGTTTTAAATGACGTTCGCTGTAATAGGATGTACATAATATCTGTTCCAAATATAAACTTCTTTATAAACCCACGTCGAAGACAGACAAAACAATTTTGCCGATAAAATAATAAACCTTTATCGAATTTGCCATTGTTAATTGATTGTACACTTCTCCGTGTGAATTACAGCAATTCAATCGCAATAATTTAACATTTTGGCACGGAATATTTCACAATGTGATGTAATGCGCGTTTCTCAGAGTTTATTTCCTATTTTTAGGAAACGTCGATAATGTATTTTGTTAATTTGTTCCTAGAATAAATTACTTCTCTGACATTAAT
Source organism: Dastarcus helophoroides (assembly GCA_028583605.1). Classification (NCBI taxonomy): domain Eukaryota; kingdom Metazoa; phylum Arthropoda; class Insecta; order Coleoptera; family Bothrideridae; genus Dastarcus; species Dastarcus helophoroides. The sequence continues at coordinate 32,194,908 of CM053334.1, forward strand.
CAAAAAAAATTGGTCAAAAGGGATGTAGGATCCCAAAGAAAATAATTGGATAACTGCATTGAATTAATTAAAATAATATTGTTACACACCTGCAAAAATGAAAATGTTCTTTAAGGTGTAATGTTCCTTAATGAAGATGATGATGAAATAATGTTTATGTCAATTATGGTTAAATTCGATTTTTATAAAGTTTGACGTTCTATCATTTTATTATAAATTTGTTTATTTATAACGTTTTTTTTTAAATGTTCCACAAAGCGTGCAACCTCCATCACTTCTATTCCATGTATTTCAGTTTGAAAGACAGTTGGGTCTTTTCCCAAAGCTTTAGAAAACCTATAGTTAGGGCCATAAGTTCCCACTCCAGTTCCATGTGCTGTCTTTGATCCATCTGTAAACCAGATAGATAATTTGCGTTTTTCTTCAGGTACTGATTTCAATTTCTTTTAAAAATTGAGGAGTTGGGTGGAAAAAGGGCACTTCTGAAATATTGAGCATTTTGAATTATAATTCTTTAAAATATGTTAGGCCTACAAATTTGTTATTATAAGGTAAGCAACATTGATTTTGGTTTTATATATTCAGTATGCACTTCTTCTGTTATTTACAAATTTATTAAAACTATGATTCTTTGTTTAATTGACTGGAAAAATGTTAATAATAAATAAAAGAAAAAGTGCTCTGTTTTCTTAAATTTAGTAAAAATACATAAGAAGTGTTTATTTTTCGTAATTTATTAAGAAACAAATATTTTTCACACATAAAATTAAAAAGAAATAAACATCTAATATCACTGTCGCTATTTTTGTGATTATCTAAATCGCTAGAAGGAATATTTGTTTGCTCTTTGAAAATATTATTTTGATACCACTCTGCCTCATCTCCTTTTAAATAATTCATCAAATTTTTATTTTACATTTTCTGAGGATTAATACAAACTGGGGAGACCGACTCCAAATTTACTTTAAAATTTTCACTTCACTTTGTAATCCAAAAATTAAATGGAATAGGAAAACCAGTGTATGAATGTGCTGCAGATAAAGGATCACAAGGAGCATATTTTAACTGACAATATTTTCTCGAAGTAAAGTTGTCAACTCTCCTCTTTGTAGATGATTTTTAAAAAAACCCTTTTAGACAGCTTTGCCAGTCTTTAATTGGTGTTTTGCCTTGAACAACTTCGATTACAGTCGGATTTTCTCTACACTGACGTATAATTTACAAATAAACGTCTAGAGTTTTTATCGTTTTCAGTCGTTTCAAGAGCTTTCCATAAAGACCAAAATTTCTGTCGCAAACACAATAGGAGTAACCGCAAACTGGAAAAATGTGTCAAATGTATAATTTTTTTGTTTTTGCAAGCCACAAACTAATAATGTACCACATTACCATTTTTATTTTGTTCCCCTGCCACATCTGAAAAAAGTATAACATTTTTTATGTTTGGATTTTTCGTAATCATATCCTGTAAAAAGTTATTAACAAATGAAATCGCAGAATTTGAATTTTTTTTCATTTCATTTTTGGTAAAATAATAGAACGAACTGGTATCATCATTGTGACAGTGTACATTAAAAACGTACAGCCACAAAAGTCATTTGTAAAATTGTTGTCAGTTTTAGTAATGGCAAGTTTTGCGCGTAATCAAATTCAATAACTAAAGTTGATTTATCATTTTTACAGTTCTCTATTATTTCTTTTTTAAGGTCTTTGTATGCTTTGCACTTTTCGTTCATGTAACGATTGGCTTATTTTGCACGGGTCGTTGGGATTTAGCTTAAGCTCTATTTTGTTTTCTTCGCAAAAATCACAAATACCTGATCGTGGACTCCAGAAAGGATATTCGGAGTTTTCTCGAAACCATCGATGGAAAGTAGAATATTTGATAGCTAGTGAGCGTCCAGTTTTTGCAAAAAAAATACTGCTGGAATTGTGTAAAAAAGATTTTAACGTTTGGAACAGGATTCTCGAAATACTTTCCTTTTGGATTTAGACCGATTATAATAAGATTCTTTATGCGGAATCTGCGCCAAAAAATCTTTCCCAAATCCCAAGGTTCTGAAATTATTTTGTGAGGTCTGCTTGGATGTTTGCCTCTTTTGCCTGCAATTGAATTATTCTCTCCTTCTATAGTCTTTGCATGAATTATGCGTAACCGTTTTTCCGAAACTTGAAAAATGCTCAAAAAATAGCGTTTGCATACCACTTTCATGGAACTATCTATTTTAAGGACATATTTCCAGTTGGTCATTGGGTTACATTTGGGATCAATAGCTCTTGTTTTTGGTCTAATGGAGATATGCAACCAAGAAGACAATTATCTTGTTTATTTTTATCTCCCAAGACCCAAACTTTTTTAAACAATTTATGCTGCTGCCTGCTTGGTATAACTTCGTAACATTTACTTTTACAACACTCGAGAACTGCATTGAAATATTGTACCTTTGGCATTAATGTACCTTTTCCCACTATTCCTTGCTCGTTTTTTCTTGTTTATTTTCCACTCCTCCCTATTTATCGTTCTTTTTGGCCCCAAACATGTTCTCTCAATATTTTCAGATTCCAGATCACTTTCACTTTTTGTGTTTTCCCAACTACTTCCATCGTTGTTATCTGACAAGGAAAGGTCGCGGAGTGTCCAGCGCCGATTTTGCTAATTTTTGGATATGTTTTAGAGGACCAAAATCTAAGAGACATGTATTTTTTTTTATCGGCTGATAAACGGTTTTAAGGGTAGTTTTACCCCCTCAAAGTTGGGGCAAAAAATGCAGATTTTGCTGTTTCTCACATACCAAAAATGATATTCGAGTCGTTTTTTTTCAAAAGTTTTATTTTGACGAGAAATAAAAGAAAAAAAAATTTCAAAATTTTCCCACCCCCCTCATGGGGGCAAACTACCCCATTTAGAAGTTTTTTAATCATAAAAATGGTAATTACGTCAGCAAAATTTTGAAAAAAATATATGTTATTTTATACACTAAAACTAATTTTACCTGTTTTTGGATTTTGTCGAAAAAACATTTTTTGGGGGTTAAACACCACTTACACGAATACGTATATGATAGGATGTATTTTTATAATTTTTGTTTTATTTTTTTCCTGAAGCGAAGTATTTCGACGAGAAACTAATAAAATAATTTTTTAAGAATTTTTGGTGACCCCTCCTCCCCACCCTCCACCCTTCCCTTATAGGAGGCTGAGCTACCTACTTAAAAAACCGGAAAATTCGAGATTATTATGATCCATCTACTATCTATATATACCGAAAAAAAGTTTACCAAATTTTTTTACCCCCATCCCTCCTGATAGGAGTAAATTACCCCCTTATGAAATTTTTAATTAACAAGGAAATAGTCATTATATCAGCTTAATTTTGAAAAATAAATGTTATTTTATGCATCAAAATTAATTTTGCCTGTATTTGGGTGTGGGTGAAGGAAAATATTTTGGGGGTGAACACCCTTTAACGCAAATATTTACATATAATAGAAGATATATTTGTATAATCTTCGGTTCGTTATTTTTGAAACGAAGTATTTTAAAGAGGGTAGAAAAATATAATTTTTAAATTTGGGTTCTACCCTTCCCACCCTTCGTGTTGGCATACCAGTAGAATGAGCCAGTTAGCTATCTACTTGAAAAACTGGAAATTCGAGAACATTGCTCTCTTTAGATACCACAAAACAGAGTTTAGAAAGGTTTTAAATTTTTGCATTTCCCATCCCAGGTGACTTATCCTTCTGATAGAAATAGGACGCGAGGTGTGGCTGGAAAAATTCGGAAAAATTATTTTTATTGTTTCTTGTTGAAATAGTTCGTTCCAGGAAAAAAAGAAACGAATATCTTTACCGCCATAATTATATACACTTAAATGTTTTGGTAAATTCCCATATTTTTCGTGTAGGTATATCTAATATACAAAACGTCTAAATTTTTATAAAGTTCGGATAACTGCCCGTAGTTTTTATATAGATATTTTATATACGTATTTGCTCTAAAGGGTGTTTACCCCCAAAAATTTTTTTCGACAAACCCCAAAAAAATTCAATAAAATAAGTTTTGGTATATAAAATATAGCGTTTTTCTTCTTTCAAAATTTTGCTGTTATAATGACAATTTTTTGAATACTTAAAAACCTCAGAAAGGAGTAGTTTACCCCCTTACGAAGGTGCAAAAGTTTAGAATTTTTTTCGGTGTATAAAAAGAGATCGTAATGATCTCGAATTTTCCGATTTTTTAAGTAGATGACTCACCCTCTGGTAAGCTAAGGTGGAGAAAGGGGAAGAGAGGTGACTGGAAAAGTTCAAAAAAATTAATTTTCTAATTCCTCGTTGAAATACTTCATTTCAGATAAAAAACAAATTAAAAATCATAGAAATACATCCTATTATATATGTGTTTGACCTAAAGGGTGTTTACCCCTAAAATATTTTCCTTCACCAAAACCCAAATAAAAGTAAAATTAATTTTGATGTATAAAATAACATTTATTTTTCAAAATTTAGCTGTGATAATGACTATTTTCTTGTTAATTAAAAATTTCATAAGGGGTGATTTACCCCTATCAGGAGGGGTGGAGTTAAAAAAATTAGGTAAACTTTTCTTTTGGTGTATGTAGATAGTAGAGGGATCATAATAATCTCGAATTTTCCAGTTTTTTAAGTAGGTAGCTCACCCTCCTATAAGGGAAGGATGGAGGGTGGGGATGAGGGGTCACCGAAAAAATCTTAAAAAATTATTTTTTTAGTTTTTCGTCGAAATACTTCGCTTCGGAAAAAAAAGAAAACAAAAATCACAAAAATACATCCTATCATATACGTATTCGTATAAGTGGTGTTTACCCCCCAAAAAAATTTTTTTCTACAAAATCCAAAAACAGGTAAAATTAGTTTTGATATATAAAATAACATATATTTTTTTCAAAATTTTGCTGACGTAATTACCATTTGTATGATTAAAAAACTTCTAAATGGGGTAGTTTGCCCCCATGAGGGGGGTGGGAAAATTTTGAAAAAAATTTTTTTCTTTCATTTCTCGTCAAAGCAAAACTTATGGAAAAAGAAACGACTCGAATATCATTTCTGGTATTCGAGAAACAGCAAAATTTGCATTTTTTGCTTCAACTTTGAGGGGGTAAAACTACCCTTAAAACCGTTTATCAGCCGATAAAAAAAAATACGTGTCTCTTAGATTTTGGTCCTTTAAAACATATCCAAAAATTAGCAAAATCGGCGCCGGACACTTCGCGACCTTTCCTTGTGAGTCACTTTCAAAAATCATTTTGCCCTTTTGACTTTTAAAGCAATTTTTTAAAATATAGAATAATAAGCATCAAAGCTAGATTATGTACAAGTGAATTTTGACGTTCTATGGAAGAGGGGCACTTGTAGCGACTGACATTTTGGACTGTGATGCCGTGTCTATCCAAAGTATTAAAATACTCAAATTGTATATCGGTAAAGAAATGTGCCTCTAGCGATTTAAAATAATTTACCGAAAAAGGACTCTTCTACAGAAGTGCCCTTCTTGCACCCAGCTCCTCAATTGATATACAAATCTTGTCCTCACAAACCAAGAAAAATTTAAAAACACAACAACAATTGCTCTAACGCGTTTTGTTAGCCAAGAAAAGATGTCCAGTTTAAAATCTAAATTTTTCAGAAAAAATAAAAACTAAAGATGTTTCTTAGGAATTTTGGGAATCGAAATTTCAATTTATTGTTAAATTCTAAAATTTTAACTTGTTAATTAAAATTTTGTAATTAATTTTTACATTTCGAAGTAGTGTCGAAATCTCTAGAAAAAATTGAACTTTTGTAAAATACTGAAACTTTCAACCTTAATTTCGAAATTTTCAAAATCACTGAAAATATTTATTTTTTCCTTTCAGGCATATTACTTTTTATGATTGAGAATACGTCAAAAGTTGTTAACAAAGTTATAAAAAATTAAATTTTCTATACAGAGCAAAATCATTGGACATTATTAATGATTAGACGGAATACACTTTCATTGGCATTACATTTTTTACATAACGACAACATTTTCAGTAACACACTTCTATTCCTAAGCTAACAATGCAACTGGTAGCTTATGATATATGTCTTAGATCACATCAGCACTTCCAAAACAATTACTTTTTTTCAACTCGCCCGTCATGTTAATTTCTATTAAAAAAATAAGGATATTCTTTAGTTCAAGGAGCACGTTCGCAAGGGGGAATACCTACACTTGAGATGACTTCTACGTTCTGACTTTTAACTCGGGAGTAAATTATTGCAAAATAAACAAATTCCTGAATATTTTTTAACCCCTTTACATTATTTTGACGTGTCCACTGACCCAGCAAATATTTCTTGAAATCTAATTATTGGACAATGGACATGTTCCCGTTAACTGTGTTTTCTTTTTATTTAGGCCATTTTAAGCTCCCATAGTCAATTGGGACTGTTAGTTCTACTTTTTTATTGATCATAAATCGACAGCAGAGAAACCAATCAATGAGGAACAGCAATTTCGTTGTCTTGGATCTTTGACTTGTTTTCGACTAATTTTTGCTCTCTAAATCCAAAAATAATCTCGATTTCTGTCTTTCAGTTACCAATGTACTGTTCACAAATAATGCTCGTGCAAAGGCTATATGCATATTATATACAGTAAAACCCCGCTTAACGCGGGGGTTACGTTCCACCCAAATAGAGCGTTATACGAAACAGCGTTAAACGAGGTCATCTCTTCATGTACGTGAGGTTAGGGGAAAACGGGTGTAAAAAGCAAGTCATCATTCATGTTTAGATCAGTCGGATTCTTCCGCATTTCCAGTTGTCCGCTTTTTCATCAAGAAGGCGTGTAATGTCATTTGTATTTTTCTTGAGTGCTCTATAAGTAGTCGTCAACATGTGAAAAAGGCATCCATGGCACCTTGTCTTGCCTTTGAACTCATATCAAAATCTGCTTCATTTTCAATAAAATGATTTTCAATTTCTGTTATAGTGGCTAACCTGGTTTTTAGAAATGCCGCTGACAATTTTTTTTGTTCTTCAGAATCACTATTTTCAATATTTTTGTGTTGTTCTTGATCCACTATTTGCTTTAACTCATTATCAACATTCCTTTGAGATCTTTCATATTTCTAAACCTGTTTGTTTCGCTAATTCGTCTATTTCGTTCATATCAACAGAGTTTTTAGTGTCACCGTCCTCGTTTAGATCTTGCCAAATATTTGTACACACTCCATTCAAACCTTTTTTTGTTACCTCATTAAAAAAAATTATATATGTATGTGGTATGTACTTTAAATTTAGGGGAAGTCCAATGGTGCCTGCAATTTTCAGGTAATCTCATTATTCCAATAAAAAAGCGTTAAACCGAAACAGCCCTAAACGGAACAGCGTTAAGTGGAGTCTTACTGTATATAGAAATATATCAAATGAAAAAATCTTATTTCTGTTGGTAGACATTACTGACGTGTTTAGATGAGAAAGAAACATCGGTTTCTAACGAGTCGACTTCCTTTCAACTTCCCTCCTTTTATAATATTTTGCCGAAATATCTTAAACTGATATGTAACAGTCACGGCCGGCCCTTGGGTCGTCGGCGCCCTGATCCGAAATACTTTTATAGCGCCCCTCTCCCAATATTTTTAAAGCTAGTAATAGTTAATTTTTCGGTAATAAAAATCTATATGGAGAACCACGTATAAAATATGTTTTAATTATTTAACATAAAAAATACATAAGTTTTAATCGCACCTAGTATACTACACACTACAAACTACAAACATGTTTATGGTCATAATAAATAATAAATTATTAACAATATAACAGCACTAAGCTATTATGATATATTTTCTTATATACCAAAGAAATTATCAAACTTTTCAAAATTATTCTAAAGTAAATTCAATGAAAAATACTTTAAAGAGGTTTCAGGACATTTCACAAATCAGTTTACAAGTTTACAAGTGTTTTGTTTACAATGTTAGTTGGATCATTTTAGGAAAATGATACTTTGGTTGATATATTCTTTTAGATCACAGAAGAGGAATAGAGAAATTATTTATGGAAAATATTACAAAGCTTTACTAAAGCTATTACCAGAAATAAAAAAAAATCTAAAAAAATTGCAGATTTTTCAAAAATGAAATTTGCCTCTTTTATGATATAACTAACCACATGAAATAAAGTTGTGGTCAACAAAAGAGAAATGCAGTAAATGCTGCTTAATAGAATCACCTTGGTTCAGACCATTTTGATTCTAATAAAAGGACTATTATATAAAGCGAAATTTGAAATATAACCCCTTGGACATATATTCATAAATTGTTAGTATTTAAGAAATTGAAGGTCAAAATTAAGCAACCACTATACATTATCTTACATACTAGTTTAAAAAATTCCATAATCTTTGTTTTTATCCGATAAAATCTTCCCAGCGGAACACACTTGCGGTCTTAGGACACATATTTATAAAAAGGAAAAGTCTTATTTTGACCCCAAAAATGAGCTTTTAAAAAACGTACATTGACTACATTGAATTTAGAATCACCCTGTATGTACCAGCTGTAATGAATATTTTGCCTTTGGTCATATTTCTAGCACTTTTGAGACTAGAGTTTACCTGGATCATAATATTTTAAATTAAAATGAAAACGCCAATATTAAAAAATGACTTTTCTGGCTTTAAGGCTAGCAAATTCATCAATAATTTGTTTGTTACTTAGCATGGTAGCAACATCATGTTTTATTGCAATTACTGATAAACCTTCTAACCGATCTTGAGACATCGATGACCTTAAATAGTTTTTTATTATTTTAGATCTCGAAAAAGATCTTTCTGCTAAAGCTACTGTTACGGGTAAAGTTAAAAAATTCGTAGAACAGTGGTTACATTTCCAAATACACACTCCAAATTATTGGCACAAATAAAATTTAAAATATCAGTAGCATCTGAATAAGCATTAAAATTTGTAAAGTCATCTAAAACCTACAGCTCATCAAATAATTCTAATGCACATATATCTTTGGCTGCACCATCCTTAAGCACACATTCAATGTCGTTGCAACGTTTTGTTAAAGTGTCTTTATCCATATTTTTTATTTCTTTAATGTCGTAAAAAATTTGAAAGAAATTATTGTGATTTTTAAGTTGGCTACATCTTTTTTCTAAAGAGTTCTATACAGTATCTAAAATGGCATTGAAAAAAAAATTAAATTTATCTTTTGGACTAATAGGTGTTTCATCGTCAGATTTGTAACCAAATTGTTTCTTCACGTTACGCCTCTGTACGTTTATTGATGGTATAAATTCTGGTACAATTTCTAACTCCGTCGTTAGATCTTTTGCAGAATCAAAAATTTCATTAAACCGTTATCTATTCTTAAGTCTTTTAAGGAATGTATTTAATTGTTTAATGCATCTAAGGCATTTTTAAATGTTGTTTGACACCTTGTGACATTTTACTTACCACATTTACTCTGCTTAATACCTCTTACCACAAAATAATAGAACAAATAGAATTAAAATTTTTAATTTTTTTAGTTCAACCTTAAACTTCATGTCGGCTGTTGTTATCATAATTACTATTTTCAAAAATGTCTACTAAAGCATCGTATATTTCCCCTATTCCATATCTTAATGGCCGCAGCGCTTCAATTCTAGATTCCCATCTAGTTCCAGAAAGCGGTTTTAATGGTAATTTTGAATATTTCTTTTTTTAAATGTCCGCCTTTTAGTAGAACTACTAAAAAAAACTAGAAAGTTCTTGAATCACGCCAAAAAACGAATTGTTTCAAAATTCATTTTCGCTGCATCGTTTATAACTAAATTCAATGAGTGTGCAGCATATGGGATAAAAAAAGCCTTAGGATTTAAATTTTGAATATCTTTCTGAACTCCTTTGTTTTTACCAGTCATATAAGCTCCATTATCGTAGCCTTGCCCTCTCTTTTACATTTAAATTAAAATCGCAGAGCTTTTTAAGCAAATAATTCTCCGGTTGTGTCACAAACTTTAAGAAATCCCAGAAAATGTTCCTGAATCTCGTATTTATTAATTTCTTGATTTTTATGCACGAAACGTATTATTAGTGACATTTGTTCCGTGTAGCTAGTATCAGGTGTACAATCTAGTATTATAGAATAATATTTACATTTTTTTACCATATTTAAAATGAACTGAATATTAAAAAAAAAATTAAATCTATTATTTCATTTTGAATCCTTTTGCTTAAATAATGTGTATTTGTTTTGCTCTTTCCACGTGATTCACCATAGTAATGTCAAATTTTGAAAAAAGTTTGATTGGTTTCAGGAAAGTGCCATTATTTTTAACAAATAATTTATCTGTAGACCCACGCAGAGCTAAACATTGCCCAGGTAGGTACTTAATAATTTCTATAATGCGTTCAGCAACTTCACGCCAATGTCTTTTTTTTGTTTCATATAAAGTTTCAATATTTTTTTCAATGGTACTTTGGGTTTGCAATTTCTTCTTTAAAGGTAGCCAATTTTTTAAACTATTTAAATGCGTATTACTATTTTCGTGTATTAATAAAGTCCTTGATAAATGTTGCCAGGTGGAGAATCCATTGTTTATTAATTGGTTATTAGCAAGAGAAGCAAAGAGTTTGCAACAGAAACAAAATACACTATTATTTATCACTGAATAGACAAGCCACGTACGCAAAACTAGTCAATTTTTTTATAATAATAACTGCCGCTAAGCTTTCTACCATTTTCGCTGGATACAAATAATTCTTAATTTGAATAGGTCCTTGTTCTATTATACTTTTTTTAAGTTTGTTGCTTAAATTTTGTGGCCAAGTTGCAAGATCACTAATAGTAAACATTTCAATTTTTTCACTGTCACTATCCTCGTTATTGAAAAATTCGTCTTTATATTCACTTACGTCTTAGAATACTTACTTCATCGTTAACTTTATTAATCACAGTTTGTTCTTTTGCCTGAAGAATTTCCATTTCTTCTTCCATTTTTTCTTGGTGTTTGCGAAGTCCTTGCTCATATTCATTACTTTCATTATTTCTTGTATCTGATGTTGTTGCTTCATTTTCTGTTGATTCACCAATATTAGTTTTAAAAAATTTAAGCAACTGGTTTTTTCTTTTTCTTTTGAACTTCTTTTTCGGCTTTTCTTTTTCGGGATTCTGCGCCAGATAGTTTTTTTGATTTTTCTATTATGATTTTTATGATTATTTAATTATGTAACATCTGAAAATTTATAAAATTTGAAGTGACGCGAACCAATACAACGAAATACATTTTACTTACCCAGAAAAATTCAATATTGAATTTGAAAATGTGATAAAGTTAATATGAGATCAGAGTTCACTGTTGCACTGTAGACTTTCTGGTTTTGCTTTTGCTTAAAACTAAAATTCAAAATTGTATGGATCGCTAAGTTAACCCAAGGCACAATAAATGTGTTGGGAGCAAACTCAAATGAATTAAAGTTATTTGTGAGTTATAACAAAATAAGTTGCCATATGCGACAACCGGGTGGTTGTAAAGTGGAGTTTTAGTAATATATTTGAATTGCCCGATTTTCTTACACAAAGACACAATGAAAAACTACCAAAATTAGTACCTACTCGTCTCATAACTAAGGCAAATGGCAACATGGTGTATTGTGCTTTTTTATGAATTTATAACTTTAGGGATAGTCTTCTTTCATTTACCAATATCACCCTCGCCTGGAGTTACAAGAGGATGCCATACCAGGTCATTCAATAAGTCTCGATTTTATTATTCAACATAGTTGCCTTCGAGGGCGATACAACGAGTATAGCAATTTTCCAACTTTTCGATACCACTTTTATAGTACGATTTCTCTTTCTCGTCAAAATAGGCCTCAGATTCAGCGATTACTTCATCATTGGACTTAATTTTTTTTCAAACAAGCATTCTCTTGAGATCTGAAAACAGGAAAAAGTCGCTGGGGGCTAAATCTGGAGAATACGGTGGGTGGGTAAGCAATTCGTGGCCCAGTTCATTCAATTTTGCCATCGTTTTCATCGATTTGTGACACGGTGCGTTGTCTTGGTGAAACACTTTTTTCTTTTGCACATGTGGCCGTTTCTTTGCGATTTCAGCCTTCAATCGATCCAAAAGTGCACAGTAATAGTCGCTGTTGATGGTGGTTCCTTTTTGGAGATAGTCGATGAATATTATTCCGTTCGCATCCCAAAACACAGAAGCCATCACCTTACCGGCCGACTGTTGCGTCTTCTTTGCTAAGTTTGGATTCGGTTCGTCGACTGGTGTCCACTCAGCTGACTGTCTTTTGGATTCTGGTGTGTAATAGTGGAACCATGTCTGATCCATTGTCACATATCGACGATAGAATTCCATTTTATTGCTGTTTAACAGCGCCAAAAACTCCTCTGAAGCGTCGATTCGTTGTTGATTTTGGTCGACTGTGAGCTCACGCGGCACCCACTTTGCACAGAGCTTTCGCATACTCAAATGTTCGTGTAAAATAGTAAAAAACTACCATCTGATATCTTTACAATGTCAGCTAGCTTGTGCATCTTCAATTTGCGATCATTCATAACCAATTTGTGGATTGTTTTGATGTTTTCTGGTATAACAGCCTCATTTGGGGGTCCACTGCGCTCTGGATCATTTGCGCTGGTACGACCACGTTTAAATTCAGCAATCCACTTCTCTACCATTTGTCTCGATTGAGCAGAGTTCGGATAATGTTTATCAAGCCATTGTTTGGTTTCCACTGTATTTTTTTCATCAAAAAGCAATGCTTTATCAAAACTCGAAATTCGCTTTTTTTCATTTTTTTTTTTCAATAACAAAAGTTGCTTCACAAAATGATATAACTTAAAAATCAATAGTCAGATTGCTGTCAAATTTATACACGTATCGTTTGAAGGTTAGTACTAAATAAAAATCATATGGAAAAAGTTCTAGTAACGCCATCTATGTGTCATCCTATGGACTTTTTGAATGGACTGTTAAAAGTAAGCGACAGAAAGTGTAACAAAGCACCAACTAAATTATATATTTTATTCATATTTTGTCGACGTTACAATTTTGCAACTTGGAATATATTTATTTAAGAAATCGCCCTATTCTTAATTTATATTTTTATTTGATGATCATTTTCATTATGCCTCGGACCGGCCCTGGTTGCCAGTCAATCAAAAGGAAAGAGTTTATTGTCATGTTCATGATTGTTTCTGATCTTTGAACCTTTAAATATGTATTAGATTGGATATTTCACGATCTGTATCTGTTATTCAAATAATAGAAATTCTGTCCAATAACTGTTTATTTGACCACTAATTTTTAAATACTATTTTTTGCAAAATCCTTAAAAGTACTAGTTGTTTTTAAGTTAACTATAACAGTATGAATATTTTGCTACTAAAAACATCAATTTCTTTAATGAATGGCTTCATAAATGATTTATTAAAGTCATTATTACCAATTGGTGAGGCTTAAGTGACCAATGTTTGGTACTTTAACTTATTAAAACCTTATTCTTATTACCAAATTAATAAAATAAACCCCATCACTGAAACATGGATGTATTTAGAAAAGAAGAATTTGCAAAACGTACGTTGTATTCAGCAAAAAAATATCAAAGCATTTTCCATTTACCATCAAAAAGTCCAAACAGTTACAAGAATTCATTAATAATAAATTACCTGGATAACAATTCATCGTCAACAATCAACAACGAAATCCTATTCTAGAGAAATCATTAGAACGAGGGAGTTCGGACAAATCATGCCATCGTCAACAAATATAATTGCTTTTTCTGTGAAATGTAGTTATTGTAGGACACAAGACACAAATGACAATTGTGAAAACTGTACAATGTAATGGAACTCGTTAGGATACTTAATATATGTACTAAAGCACCTGCATAAATTTACTAAAAGAAAGTCCCAATATTCCGTCATATTTACAAAAATAATAAAAGTTAATCCATTAAACAAAAATAAAGAAGGAAAATTAAACACCATTTAGATACATAAAAATACCCAAGACAAGCATTCATTTGAATATGGTACATAGTCGAAATACGAAAGTAACAAAAGTTGTCAGGAACATTGATTAATTTTATGGAGAAGATACCATTGACGAACAGAACATGGTTTTCTTATTTTAAACAAGATATTATTGATCTAAACCGCCTCACGCCAAAAGAGAAGCTCTGATTTTGATGAAAAATTAGGATCTAATATTTAATATATGATCTGATGATCCCCGATAGGCAACTCGAAAATTAACAAATATGATGAAATGGGATCATTATCCTTCAGAATCTTTAACCAGCATAGGTCCACATTCTAAAAGGTAGGTGCCACAATATGTGAGTGATGGATTCCGTATATTTTGAATAAGGCAGACAGAAATCAACAAATTGGTGCCACTTATCGCGTCGCCCATAAGGCCAGACTTTCTAATCACGTATTATGCAGATAAAACAAATTACCTGTGCACCAGTTTCAAAGGAAAGAAGAAATGCCTGAACTTAAAATCCGCATAATTTGCATCAAGCAAAACAAAATCGTCACCTTGTGAAAGAATATGTAAAAGAAATAATTAAATAAACGATTTTAACAATTTAGTTCCAAAGAGCAACTAATAGAGGAACAAAAATTTATTTAAAAAATTAAAATCGTTAGGGTATACAGGTTGTAACAAATCCACCATCGGTTAAATTGGAGCAAACTTGCACAATTTGACGATCAAGAATATTCGTTTAAGAAATCGAAAATATCAATCTCTTAATCTTCATGAGATTATTGAAAAAAAAAACTTTAAATTTTCATTTTTATTTTTACCTGGCGTTACTTGAAGAGAAATCGAAAAACTAAAAACATTTTTTTTATAACATATCATAAGAATTTTTTTATTAGACGTTCGTCTTTTTGCTGCCATCGTCAAGTACATTATTTAAAATGTATTTTTTATTGCATCTTTGTGTAGCTTTTGAAACTTCGATAAACAAAAATCCAAAATTTTACTCTTTTCAAAAACCTCAAAAGCAGCAAAAAAAAAGTTCGATTTTTCGACGGCATATTACTGGCCACCAAATTGTGCAACTTTGCCCTGATTTAACCGATGTTGTATTTCTTACCGTTTTCGGGATTAGTGAAAACCGAATGTGTTGCAACTTGTATACGAGGGCGGTCCGATAAGTACTTAGCCTCACCGCCTGATGGCGCCACTATCGCAAGAGAAACGGCTACTGTCGACATTTCAGCCGAATTGGACTCGTAGTTTTGTTTTTACCGCGTGTGGAAGCGGACGTCTCCGCGGATTTCGGAAAAATGGAAAAAGAGCAATACCGGTCGGTGATTCGATTCTTGTTTTTGGAACGGAAATCGCGTATCGAAATCAAAAAGCGCTTGGATGCTGAGTACGGTGACTCTTCTCCTTCGATGGCGACCGTCAAAAATTGGTTTAACGGGTTTCAGCGTGGTCGCACATTGGTTTTTGATGAGCCACGCCCAGGTGCCCCGAAAGCGGCTACTACGGAGGATAACATGACAAAAATTCACGATCTCGTACTGGCAGACCGCCGATTGATGGTACGCGAGATAACTGAGACAGTAGGCATCTCAAAAGACCGCGTGGGCCATATCCTGCATGAAATTTTGGGCATGAGAAAGCTGTCGGCGCGATGGGTGCCGCGTTTGCTTACTCCTGACGACAAGGGCAACCGTGAGACCACTTCAGAGCAGTGTTTGACGCTGTTTAAGCGCAATCCGAAGGAGTTTTTGCGTCTTTTCGTGACCGTCGACGAAACATGGATCCACCGATATACGCCAGAGACCAAGAAACAGTGGACTTCACCCGATGAACGTGCTCCGAAGAAGGCGAAGAATGTCCTATCGACCGGAAAGGTGATGGCCACCGTTTTCTGGGATTCACAAGGTGTGATCTACATCGATTACCTGGAGAAGGGCAAAAGGATCACAGGGCTGTACTATGCCGAATTATTTGGCCGATTGGACGCCGAATTATTTGGCCATTTGGACGCCGAATTACAGAAAAAATGGCCCCATTTGGCGAAGAAAACAGTGCTCTTCCACCATGACAGCGCACCGGCTCACACCTCCGCCCTCGCTACGGCCAAATTGGTCGAATTGGGCTACGAATTGCTGCCCCACCCACCGTAATTTCCAGATTTGGTCCCGTGCGACATTCTATTTATTTCCAAACTTGAAAAAGTCACTCGCCGGGCGAAAATTTGAGTCGAATGAGGAGGTCATCGCCGCCACGGAGGTCTACTTTACAGACCTCGAGAAAACGTATTTTTCAGACGGGTTAAAGAAGTTGGAGCATCGCTGGGTCAAGTGTATCGAGTTAAAAGGAGATACTACGTTAAGAAACAAATCGCCACTTTACCAAAATTTTCCTTTTTCTTTGGTAGGCTAAGTACTTATCGGACCACCCTCGTATGTGTGGTTATAATTTTGAAAAAATGTACAAATAAATGTTCAAAGAAAAGTCAAAATAATGAAAAGTTAAAATTTGAAAATTTAACCAGATATTTTTTTTAAAAAATTGAAAATTTTCGAAAAAAAATTTTAAAGTTGCGAAGTCGGAATTTTGATAAAAATGTAGATTTTTAAAAAAGTAGAAATTTTTAAAAATTTCAATAATTTGAAAAATATGCGAAAAAAGTTCAACATTTCAAAAAAAGTGTACGCATATTAAAAAAATGTCGAGATTTAAGAAAATTAAAGACATTTTCGAAATAACCGGCATTTTGAGGAAATTAAACATTTTTTAAAATATGATGGTTGGAAAAGTTAGCAAACATTCTGAAAATGGATGGAATTTTAACAAATCGAAATTTTGAAGGATGTGTTGTCTGGTATGTTGATATTTAAAAAAGTGGGCATTTTCAAAAAAAAAAAAAAAAGTTTGAATTTCGTGAGAAGTCAAAATTTAAAAAGAAAAGGTGACATTTTGAAAAAACTTCGATATTCCAAAGAGCGAAATCTTGACGACACTTCAGTCTAAAAAAACGCATGAATTTTCAAAAAGAGAAGTTTCCAAGAAATGTCGAAAAAATTTTAAAACAGTTTCATTTTGGACAAGAAAATAGTTTAATTTCAAAATAAAATTGAAATTTTGAAAAATCAAATCCAGCATATCAAAAAAAAAATTTTAAATGCCAACAATTTATAAAAAATTAGAAATTTTCAGTCAAATTTTCCCAAAATTCCGATATTTTTAAAATGGTTAGGTCTTAAAGAAAATCAAAATTATCAAAATAGTCGAAATTTCAAAAAACTTAGGTTAAGTTAGATTTTGAAGAAAAATTCAAAACTTTGAAAAACAAAACAGATTTTATTCGAAAAAAGTCGAAATTTTGAAGAAATCCAACGATTCAAAAAACAAATTTTCAAGTCACATAAGAATTTGGAAAAAAATCGAAAATTTCAAAAAGGTTTTAAAAACATTTAACTTTTCAGGAAAGTGGAAATTTTTAAAATAAAGTCAATCCTTTTAAAAAAAGCCGAAATTTTGAAAAAATGTCGAACTTTTAGGAAAGTTGGAATTTAAAAAGACGAAAATTTCAAAATATAAATTGAATTTTTGGAAAAATGTTGACATTTTAAAGTTGACATTAAAAAAATTTGATTCATTTAACTTAAATAAAGTAAGTTGGCTGTGACAACAGTGAGTGTTTCACCTGCAGTCGTCCAATAAAATATCAACCAATTGATTAATCACGTTTCGAGTTGAAAGGTAAAAATGAAAAAATAATTCACAACTAACTTTAAATACCGAAATTTCCACTTTTTTCTTGAAAGTTCGTTCCAAAATCCAAAATTTTTGGAAAGTCCAGATTTCATGAGTAAAACGGAAACGTAAAGAGAAGACCAAAATTGAAAATTTACACTTTGAAATTTTGAGCAAAAAGTTAAAATTTTAAAAATAGAAACATAAATTTCCATACGTCAAGAAAAAGTGGAAATTACTGAAATAATGATAATTTGGTTATAAAAATTCCAAATTTGTCAATTTAAAAGCGATTTGTTGAGAAAAATTTAAAAAATTAAAATTTTGAATCGAAGGAAAAAACTCAATTCACAGAAAAAATCGAATTTTAGAAAAAATCAAAATCTCGAATGAACAAATTCAAAATTTCTGAATTAAAGAGATATATATTTGCGAAATAAATAAATAAATAAAAGTTGAAGCTCATAGTTTTCAGAAAAACAGTAAATTTTAGAAAAAAAAGAAAGATGATATTAGAAATCCTCAAAATTTCGAATTACCTTGCAAAATTTCTAGTTTAATTGTTCGACTTTTTTCTTGATCTTGATATATTTTGATTTTTAAACCCAAAATTCAAAATTATTAAAAAAAATATAACTTTAGAAGTTGAAATCGTCATTTTTATGAAAAAGAAAAACATTACAAGTTTAGACTCAGAATTTTAAGAAATCAAAAGTTGGGAACGAAAATCTTGATATTTGGCTCTACTAAGGTTAAAATTCGAAGATAAATCTTTTCAAAATTTTGAACTTTTAAATTCGGTTGATGGCATTTTAAGATTATTTTTTAAATACCGTGTCTTCAAAAATTTTTAGAAAACAGCGATTCAACTCTAAATTTTAAAAACGGCTTTTTTAATAAATTCCAATTTTTTTAACTTTTAATTCTCAAAATCCCAACTTTAAATTTGCAATTATTATTCTTCATGGTGAACTCTTATTGACCGGAAATATTATGTTTTTTAATTTTGTTTAACATTTCTTCGGCCCAGTTTGGAAATATTTAAATTTTTATTGTTTGTTGACAATATTCTAAACAGTTTTTGAAATATGACTACGTGATATTTAAATTTATTTAAAACGTCACCTCATGACAGTTGACAAAGAGGTTAGTTTATTTTACATAGAATAGGAAAAAAAATAGAAGACCAAAATTAGATATGAAAAGAAATATTTTTTTTGTTTTTTTGATAAATTATGAGAATATAAAAATATAAAAAATACATAGAAAAGGTTGTAGCACTGGACATCGATGTTTCGGCCTCATTTGAACTCGTCACCAGTGCATAATATGAAAAGGGAACAATGAGGATGAAATTCTTAAAAGTAAAAATTTTAAAAATATAAAAAAAAATTTAACATGAATAGACGTTTCATCAATATTTTACTGTGGTAAAAATTTAAATATTTGATCAGTCAAATTACCGCCCCTATTAAGTAGCCGGTGCACAACCTCGTTGATTGAATATATGTATATGTATGTATGTATGTATTCAATCAACGACAACCTGCACACCCACTCGCGGCGGCCCTGTCAGAACTCCTGTACCAACGAAAATTTTTGAAATGATACACACGGTATACTAATCTGGTATGTGAAGCAACTACTAAAATATCGTATGAATTTCGGAATTAAAATTAATCAGTCTTTTAGGCGGTTAGTTGTTTGGCTGTAGTTTTTAATAAAATCTTGTTTTTCAGAAACATTTTTGGATTTAGCATCATTCACGTGCCGCCACTGCTCACCTGCTTTTTTTACGATGGCAAGTAATGTTACAAATTCACAAACAAGAAGAAGAACTTTACAGATCACAGAAGTTTTATTTCTTCATGACAGGTGACAACATTTGACGTTTATAAATCGTGACAGTTGACAAGTGCGATTGACAGTAAAATAACCTTCTTGTACCTCATTTTCCACATAAAATAATGTGATTTAAACTTTGTGTTCGAAATTCTAACGATTGATATATTTAAATGTAAGTTTTAACATTTATTGTATTAGATATAAAATCATATTCACTTATTTTTCTTGTACGTATGACAAAATTTAGCTTGCCACATCTTTACCAGTGTCGTCATTGTTTTATAATTGAAAAACAACACACTTCAACTATGAATTCACACGTTTTATTTTACGTTGTTGTAATTCTTTCGTATGTATGTATCTACGTAAAAAGTAGATAAATTTCTTTTATCATATGTATGTAAGAACAATTATTATTTGTTATTTTCTACAATTTAAAATTAATCCTACTAACACAAAGATCTTTGTCAAAACGTTAATATTTTGGGCTTTTAATGAATATTGTAATTTCAGATTTTAAAACCGTTGAATATGAAGTAACCACATTTAAACTATGGAACTCTTAGAACCAACAAACTATTCAACAGAAGAGGAAGCTTACTCCAGTTCCAGAGATGACAGCAGTTGTACTTTTACAGAGGAAAATCTTGCTGAAAGTTCAGATACAGACGATGAAAATCAAAATGAAAGCATGCCTGAAAATAATGTGATACATAATTGTGATATTAGTAACGTAACAGATCATTATGATGAAACAAATAACAATGTTAATGTATATTCTAATATATATCATGACCATTCATACACATATAACTGTTTAGATGATGATGTGCCATTCGAGTTTAATGCAGATGACTGGGAAATATGTAAAATTCACCCAGTCATTCATCATGATCACAGTTATGTTGTTGAATTTTTAGATATAGCTAAGACAGACATTTCTGTATAGATATGTACATATTGGTTGGAAATATTGTATCCCCATACTGCATTCTAATATATATTGTTTTGTAACTTAAACAAAATTTGCTTTTTTATTGATCATATGAGAAATTCTAAGTTTAATTTATCTAAAAACTATCGCAATTTTAAAGTGAAAGCTGATATTTCTAAAAAAACAAAAAATAATCAAAGTTTAAGCAAATAAAAATTGAAAGTGTAAACATGGAATTTTGAAAAAGTTTGAATATTTCAACGTGTTTCGCGATTGTATTCAAAATAATTTTAAGGCTACATTTGAGACTAAAGTAGACAATATTTTCAGTTTAGCGTAGAAAGATAGCAATAAAAGTAGAAATTTCCTAAAATGAATTCATACAAAAATGGTGTAAGTCTGTTAAAATCAAAAAAGCAATCGTAAAATGCAAAAAACAAAATATCAATAAAACCAATAAACTTACTTTAGATGTTTCAAGCCATTTCTCGAAATTTTAAAGTTTGGCTTTCAATTTTTCTCTAAATTGTAATTTTTTTCATCAAAAATAATTAAAATGTTTAATTTTAAGTTTAACTTTCGAAATCTCGAGTGTGTGAAAGAAAACTGAATTTTTTCACAAAATTTGACCTTTCCAAACCAAATTCGAAACATGTAAAGACATTTTAGAGGAAATGTATTTTACAAACGAGATTTCTTCGAGATCAGTGATGGTGTCAAGCTCTCGTAACTGGAAAGGCACAATGTGGCATCATATATTTAGAGTGGACACAATTGTTTGGAAAAAAGGAAAAAAAAAAGGTATCCATACAATTTTTGTTATTTTGAAAGGAGAAAAAGATGCGTTTATAATTGATTTAAAAAATCATGAAAAGTAATTTATTATTACAAAACTATAAGCATTTTACGATAATAAATTACATATTTGGTGAGTACCAATATAGCTAGGGTTGCCATATTTCCCGTATATACGGAATTGTCAACGTAGTTTGTGCCCTAGTCTCGTATTATCGCTTGTCCCGTTTTTATCCCGTATTTCCGCAAACTGTGCTAGAAGGAAGTCATGTTCAATAAATCTT
The DNA here is from genome assembly GCA_028583605.1 of Dastarcus helophoroides. NCBI lineage: Eukaryota > Metazoa > Arthropoda > Insecta > Coleoptera > Bothrideridae > Dastarcus > Dastarcus helophoroides. The sequence goes on from CM053334.1 coordinate 32,216,511, forward strand.
TATTTAAGAAAGCAGTCCTCTATTTCGAGCTTCTGTTCTCTTAGATTTTTCAAAAATGTGAAAATGCTCTTTTTTTTTCTTATTTAGTTTACAAATTTTTTCGACGAATTTATGAAGAGCAAGATGGTGACCTCATTTCGTGAATTTTACAATTTATTTAAAAGCTCATGGGCTTTTTCTTGCCATCAAAATTCATCGAAATTCCACCATCAATGATCTCAAAAAGAAAACGAAAATATCCTCTTTTGAAGTTCAAATATTATGATCAGCCGATTTCGATTTTTTTTAGACTTTCCACTTTCTAATTTTTGACTTGTTTGAAAATTCCGACTTTTTTGACAAATCGGCCTTTTTTCAAATTGCCTTTTCTGAAAATCCTGATTTTTTTTTTAAATTCTACCTACTTTCAGAAAATTTCTATCCGGTTTAAATCAATTTATTTAAATATTTCGATTTCTTTTAAGTTTCAAATTATTTTTTAAAATGATTTGACCTTGGATAAAAATTCTATTTTTTTAAAAGATTTTTTGATATTTTGACTCTGAAAATTTCGACATCCTAAAATGTCTATTCTTTTCAGACTCTTCAAAATTTCGACTTGAAGAAAGTTTTCACTTTTTCCGAATTTTCGGGTTTTTATCGAAATTATGGCTTTTTTGTAAATTTGGACGCAGAATTTAATATTTTGGCTTACGAATTTTTTTAAAAATTTTTATCTTTCAAATTTTTACTTTTTTTCAAAATTTTGCCCCTTTTTGTAAAATTCCACTTTCCTAAAAATTTTGATTAACAAAAGGGAATCTTCTGATTTTGAAAGTGATTTTGATTTAAATTTCGATTTTCAAAATTTCTACATTTTCCAAAATCTTGACCTTTTGAAAATTTGGACTTATTTTTTCAGAGAATCATTTTTTCTCTCGAAATTGAGACTGTATTTTGAAAAAGAAATCATTCTTTTTAAATCATTGGATTTCTCAAAATTTTTATTTTTTATTGAATTTTCGATATGTTCTGAATTGTTATATTTCGAAAATATACCTTTTGTACAAGTTTTATAGAAAAATTGACCTTTTTTTAAAATTTCGGTGTTTTAACGATGTTTTGAATTTTTTCGAAAATTTCCAATTTTTTTGCAAAATTTAGACTTGCTTAAAAATTCAACTTTAAAAAATGCAGCTTTTTGATTGTCTCTTCTTTTTGAAAGTCTAATATTTTTTGGAAATTTCAATTTGTTTTCTTATTTTGCCTTATTTGAAATTTTCGGTGGAAGTTTTTGACCTTATTTTGTGAATATTTTGAAAAAATTTACTTCTTTTGTAATTTTCGATTCCAGAAATTTTGACTTTTTAAAAAAATTTCAACTTTTGAAAATATCGACTTTTTTTAATTCTTTGGCCATTTCAAAATATCGACATTTTTCGAAATTGACTTTTTGACAATTTTGACTCAAAATTTTGGCCTTTTGAATTTTTTCTAACATCTTTTTTTTAATTTCTTCCTTTTTCCTAAATTTAGATTTTTTGGAAGTTTTTTATTCAAAATTCTGACATTTTTCAAAATGTACCTCTTTTTTTAATTTTGACTTTCTGGTAAATGTTGACTTTATTAAAAAATTTTGTATTTTTTTTTAGAAAGTTTCGAATTTCCAAAATTTTGCCTTTTTTAAAATTTTGTTTTTTTTTGGAAAATTTCAGAATTGGCTGTTTCGATTTTTTTTAAAATGTTGACTTGAAACTTTTCAGCTCTAAACATTTAGAGTTTAAAATCTAAAATTTCAATTACCTTCGAAAAAAAGTCAAAATTTTGAAAACATTTAACAATATTTTAGAAATCTTTCGAATTTTTTAATAAAACCAAATTTAAAGTAAACTTCGACTTTAAAGTTGATAATAAAGTTGAAATTTCTTCCTCTAAATTTTGGGATTATAAAGTCGAAACCTCGAGAAAAAAATCAAAATTTTAAGTTGAATTCAAAACGCTTTGATATTTTGATTTTAGAGCCAAAATTTCAACAAAAATGTTAAGACAAGCTTGAAATCGAAATATTTTTATTTTAATAAAACCTCCATTTTTATAAATTAAAAATTAATAGAAAAAAAGTCCGTTTTTTACAAATATGTAGACTAGGTATCTATATTTTTTCAGGATGTAGATTTTAAAGATTGAATGTTAATTATTTACATCAAATTGTGCATTTAAAATCAAAAATTTAAAACCAGATTCGAAATTTCAAAAAAAAAAATCGAAGAAAAATTATGGGGTTTAGAAAAAATGTTCTCGAAATTTCTAATTTAAAACCGAAACTTTACCTTTAAAATTAAATTGTCGAATTAGTTAATGTCGAACTATATGAATTTTCGAGTTTTTTTTTTCAATCTTACATTTCTTTAAAAATTCTAACTTTTTTTACTAGAACTTTTGGTTTTTCTTTTAAAATTTACAAAATGAATATTTGAATTACCTAATTTAAACAACTCAAAATTAAATGCTTTCAAATTCAAAATTTTTAAAAAAGAAATTTGAGTTTGCCCAGGAAATTTCGAGAAAAATCAAAATTTCGATAAAGTATTATTAAACAATGGAGAGTAAAAATTTTGTTTAAACTAGATTTTTTTTATTTTTCTTTATTTAAAAATTATAGCAATCTAGTATAATTACACTAATAAGTTATTTGTTTTTGACTTAATTTACTACGGTTAAAATACAAAACACTTATCCTATGATAGTAATTTTGGTTGCCAGTTCTGCTTGGCACTATTTTAGAGTGCACTAGGATGTAATAATACTATCACTACACTAGTTCAAGTGGTTTTACTCTTTTCAGTCTTCTAAGCCATCGCTATCCAGGAGCCTCGATATTGATGTGCTGCTGGAGCCTCTCTTTATGTCTTAAGGCATATTTTTTGATAACATTGTCGACAAAACTCACTTCCAAGTCCTTATGTAGCTTGTCATTGCGAATGTACCACGGTGCATCAACAATGCCTCGCAGTATCTTGTTTTGAAATCTTTGGATGATGTTTCGATTGCTTTGTTTGGTACAACCCCATAGTTGAATACCTTATGTCCATATTGGTTTCGGGACTTATTGATAAAGCAAAAGCTTATTATATATTGACAGAGTTGAGTGCCATCCTAGTAGCCAGTACATTTTCCTATACTTTAGTTTGAGTTCTTCATATTTTTTCTTAACATGCGGTTTCCACCTTCGCTTAGCATCAAAGGTCATACCAAGATATTTAGCTGTATTTTCGTACGAAACTACTTGTTGATTTATATGTATTGGCTTGTGCTCGATTCGTCTGTAGTGAAATCGATATGCACTGATTTTTTTCATTCAGTTTAATACGCCACTTCGCTGTCAAGCATTGTATTTCGGCAACAGCAGTTTCCATCTTTTCGGTTAAAGAAGTATTCTTATCCGGTGGCCAGGATTACAGTATTATCTACAAATGTAACAATAACAGCATTTTCGTTGAATGTAGGCAGATCGCTGGTGTACAGAAGGTAAAGGACTGGCCCTAATACACTTCCTTGCGGTACGCCTGCTTGAATTTTTTATTTTTTTCAGATCTGAGTAGGCATCGTCTTGCTTGACTCTGAAGTAGCGTTCGGATACATATGATTTTATGATTTTTGAATATTGGACAGGAAGAAGCATTTTGAGCTTATGGTTCAAGCCTTCGAGCCAAACTTTATCGAAGGCCTGTGTTGCATCTAAAAATATTGCCGAACATACCTTCTTTTCTTCTAATGTCTTCTCAATGACATTGAATATCCTGTGGACCTGGTTGACCGTTGAATGCTGATTTTTGAAGTCAAATTGATGATTAGGGTTAAGATGTTTTTCTTCAATGATTGGTTTCAGCCTTTTCAGTAGGAGCTTTTCGAACAATTTGGATATTATCGGTAGTAGTGAGATTGACTGATATGATGTTGTTTCGTGGAGTGGTTTTCCTGGCTTAGAAATCATTAATACTTCAGCCACCTTCCACAGTTGCAGTACATATTTCAATCTAAATGAAGCATTGATTAAGTTGGAGATTTTGACCAACGTTTTTCTTGGAAGCTTTTTTAATAATAAGGTCATAGACCGGTGCTTTTTTTGGATTGATATTAGTTTTTATTTCATTTTTTATTTCAGCTGGAGTGACAGGCTGGATTGTTTTACTCTTCCTGTCCAATAACGTGGGGTAGTGTGATATTCTCTGCTATATTATTTTGGAATACTCCTTCAAGGTGGTCCGCGAATCTTTCAGCTTTTTGCTCATTATTTCTCATTCTTCATTCTCCCTTTTTATTGGAGGGATAACTGGAAAATTCGATAATGTATTATTCGACTCTTAAATTTATACGTAATAATGCACATAACTATTATAAAATTTGGTTGGGCACTGCGCCAAAAAGGAAGGGCACGTGGCCACCCTGCCCCACCCTCATTGGCGCCGTTACTGGTCGAGATTCGCTTTTTTCTAAATTCAATTTTTCTCTCCCTAAAATTTCAGTTATTAACTGGATAATTTTGACTTTCAATTCAATGCCTTACTATAGGAGTTAATATCTTTTAAGAGGCATTTATTACTGAATATATGTCATTAAAATTTAATTTTAATTCAATTTTCTATGTCGCGACCAACTGTCATTATTTCATCAAAAAAAAAAACGAAAAACTATGACAAACTTCAAAATTCCTCGTTCACCAAATTACTACTTCAATAAAACCTATCTAATAGCACCCGTCATCACTGAAAATATAGAAAGCAATCCTGTAGCATCGAGATGCGGAACCCCAGTAAAAAAACCAGAACGTAAGAGATGCGGTAGCAGACTCTCCAGGTTTTCTTACGGAAAAACTGAATCGCCAGCCGTAAGGAAAGTATTTATGAAATGTAAAAAATTGTACTGGCAACAATTATGTCGACTGGAACTTGACGCTTACAAATGCGAAGAAAGTGTAAGAGGAATTTTAGATGAATTCAAAGATGCAGCCCATAAATGTTCGGAAATTCTTTGCAAAAGCAACACAACTGATTACATCATTTCAGGGCTGAAAAAGACTGAATCCGACCGTATTATACCAATCATTGAATCCGCCATTTGCTCTAGCAACATATATGTCAATAAGAAAAAAATTAAAAAAATGATCGAATACCATAAAAGAGTTCAGTTGCGGACTAATATGATATGCCAAGATTCTATTTATGTGGTTGGTGGTGTAGTCAATACCCCTTTTGGCCCTGTCTACTGCATTGGCGGAGTCTATGGAAAAAAGGATCCCATTGATACAAGCAACTTAAAAAAAGAATTAAACTTCTCGCCTAAAGTACCCGCGAGTCATAAGAATGTAAAATTTGTACTAGGTGGCGTGGTGGAGTCTCGCTGCGGTTCAGTTTACACGATAAATTCTACTGTACCTTATACACCTTGCCCAGCATGCAGCAAAGCCGCTTGTGAGTGTTTTAAAGCAGTTGCCAATTTCTGGGAGCAGCATTCCAAGTGCATGCTAACGTACGATAATTTTTTGGCGACATTAAACGAAGAGTTTGATGGTTATTTAGGAGAATTAAATAACCTTAGAAAGACCGAAAATGATGATCAAGCTACTGAATCCGTAGAGCGCCAAGTTCACAATATTTGTTACTAATTTACATGATAACTTTTACGTTATACATGTTCTGTTGAACTAAAATATGTTTTCTATTTCCGTATGATCGTAACGAATATTGATAATAAACAGTATTTACATGTTAAGGCACTTTTATTAATTTACTCATTTACTAGGTGATATGTCGCCCGACTATGCGAGTGAAGCACCCACTAGGGTTGTGACTAACATGTAAAATTAATCTGTTTTTTTAAATTTCGAAATTATGCTTTTTAAATTTAGACATTTTTCAAAAATTTTCATTTTTCCAAACTTTGCCTCCTCAAATTGAGAATTTTTCCAAAATTTCGATTTCTTTTTTGGCTTCTTTCAAAATTTCGACTTTAGTTTAAAAATTTATTCTGCTTTTTTGTTTTTCAAAACTAAACGTTCGCTTTTTTCAAAAAATTACCTTTTCGAAAATTTAAATTTTTATTGAAAATGTTGACTCTTTTGAAAATGTGTTTTTTAATGGTTGAATTTTTCTAAAAATTTTGATTGTATTTCAGATTTTCGATTTTATTTTCGAAATTTCCATTTTTGGAAAAGGTTTGACTTCCTTTTTCAAAACTTCAACTATTCAAAATTTGGACTCTTCCTATAATTATAATAATTAATTAATATAATAATGTTAACTTTGCTTCAAAATTTAAACCTTACCAAGATTTCGAAATTTTTTGAAGATTTCATTTTGAAAGTTTTAATTTTTTTCAAAATTTCTCCCTTTATTGAATATTTAAAAAAATTTTAAAATGTCGTTAGATTTTTTCAAAATTTCGATTTTATTTCAAAGGAAACTATGTTTTTTTTTCAAATTTTCAACCTCTTGCTACAATTTAAAATTGTTTCAAGACTTCCACCTTTTTCTTAAAATTTCGACTTTTTTTTAGTTTCCAAACTTTGAAAGTTTCTAGATTTTTAGAAAATGTCCGTAATTTTAAAAGCTGGACTTTTTTTTTAAAAATTGACATTTTTGAAAATTTCGATGTTTTTAAAATCTCATTCTTTTTACAAAATTTTGATGATTTCTTTCAGAGTTTAACTTTTTTTGGAAATTAGAATATTATTCCAAATTATATATTTTTTTCTAAATTTCTGCTGTGATCTTTCAAAATTTCGCCTTTTTAAAAATATTTCCGTCTTTTTTGCCAATTTCCAGTTTTTTTGAAAATGTCGATATTTTTGTAATATCCTAATTTTTTAAGTTTCGAATCTTATTGAAATTTCCGACTATATTCGACTATTTTTTATGGAAATTTCTATTGTTTTGAATGCCGACATTTTATCAAAATTTACTTTTTTATTTTGAAAATTTTCAAAAGTTTAACTACCTATTTTTTAAACTTTTATATTTTTGAACATTTCGCCAATTTTTATTAAAATATTCGATTTTTTTGAAAAGTTCGTCTATTTAAAAATTATATGTTTTAAATTTTAAGTTTTTCTTGAAAATCCTAATGTTTTCAAAGTGTTCGAAAAATTCTCGATATTTCTCCAAACCTCAACTTTTTTAAAAATTTCGATTTTTAAAAATTTTCGACCATTTCAAAATTTTAGGTGTTTTTGAACATTTCAAATTCTAAAATTGCCACTTTGTTTTCAAAATTTTGTCTATTGTCAAAATTCTAGTAGTTTTTGAACATTTCAAATTCTAAAATTGCGACTTTTTTTCAAAATTTTGTCTATTGTCCAAAATTTCCAGTCTTATTTTCAAAATTTCCAGTTTTTGAAATTTCAGTCTTATTTTCAACATTTTAATGATTTTTTTGAAATACTGATTTTCTTGTAAAATTGCAACATTTTTTAACATTTCGACTATTTTGATTTTTTGTTGAAAATTTTGATTTTTTTTTGAATGTCTGTCAAATTTTCGACTTTTTGCAAATTTTCGACTCTATTTTAATAATTTCGACTTGTTTCGAAATTTAGGCTGTTTCAAATTTTCGATTTTCTTTAAATTTAATTTTCTTTCAAAATTTCAGTATTTTTTTAAAAATTGTGACCGTTTTTTGAAATTTTACGTGTGAACTTACAGGTATACTTAAGTGCTTATTTTCCTTATTTTAGACCATTACGGAACTCTAAAGATTGTTGCTTCTATAAAAAAATATTTTTTGTAAGAAACAGCATGTGATTTTAAAAAAATATTCGATGGCTTTCACTTTTTCCCCCATAAGTTCACAAAACTCAGGATGTTTGCCTCTAATGATTAATAATCGTCGGAAAATATCTCTTGATTAATGACTATAATAGCTACTTGCACATTTTTTTTTCAAAATATTCTGCAATGTTTACGATTTAAGACTTACTTTCTTCTGCAATTCATTAAGGGTACCACCAAGTATCGTGCAAAGAGTAAATCAACCTCTTTAGGAGAGAATATCACTTCAACATCTAAAAATCGGTTTAAAAAATAAAAATGAAAAATCTTGAGAAAAGTACTTTTCGAATTTTTTTTATTTTCCAAATATTAGCGATGATTTTAAAAAAGGAAATAAAAATTTTAATAAAAATATTAGGAAATATCAAAAAAAAAGAACAATTTCTTGAAAAAATCCCATTCCTGAAAAAATTTAAATAAAAATGTAACAGTTCTGAGAAAAATATATTCATCTGTTTTTCTTGAAATTATATTTTTCCTAGGTAATTTCGACTTTTTTCAATTATATTCACGTTTTTATTGAAAATATACCCTATTGACTGTGAACAACTATTATTAGAATGGTTTCAAGAAATGCTGCATTTCCAATAATTTAAAATGGCTTGATTGAATTTTATTTTCCTTGAATTTTTTTACAAAAACAGAATGTGAAGTGAATTAATTTATTCATGCAAAAATTTTGATTTCATTTTGAAAATTGCGAAATACTATTATTTTAATTTCAAACTCAAAACTTTTTTCGAATTTTAATTTCCCAAATTTAATAATTAAACACTCGAATTGTTACTGTTTTTCAGTTTTTTAATTGAAATATGAAGTTACGTAAAAGTAGATTTAAAATGTTAAAGCGAACTTTTAAAATTAAGCTTGAAATTTGGAATTTTTGCCAATTTCGACTTCTTTGGGAATTTAGAATTTTTAAATTTAAGTGCATTTTTTTTTAATAAATTTCAACCGTTTGCAACTTTAATCCTTGCATTTGAAGATTAAATTTATAATTTTATTAATCGGACATCTCTAGAAAAAGCTCGAAATTTCCAAAAATAATATTTTCTAAAAGTTGTGTAAAGCTTGAAACCTGGACTTTTTTCTTAAAAATAATCTTTAGCAATGGAGTTTTTTTCTATATTTCGACTTTTCTAGAAAAAATTTTTAAAATTTGTCTTTGGTTTATATAATTTCGACATTTCCGCTTTTTCGAAAATTTCAAACTTAAAAATTTGATTTTTTCCAACAATTTAATTCAATTTAAGAAATGTAGTCAAATTAGATGTGAATATGCAGCGTCGAGTACAATACGTACACTTGCACGGGTCGGCAAACATTAGAGGGAGGCATTTTATTTATAACAAACTTCAAACTTCATAATTTGAAAGACGTATCATTTTTAAAGAAATACAATTAAATGTAGCAACCTCGCTCCCATGTAGTGCTGGATTTACGCATAAGCTTTATAGCTTAGGGCTCCTACCATTTGGGGGGGGGGGGGGAGATAAAGTTGAGGACCTTTTTTTTAGTCGTCGATAAAAAAAGTTAGGTTTAGGTGACCAGAAATTCTTGGCCCCGTATTTCAAATAGCTTAGGGCCTCATCAAGTCTAAATCTGGTCCTACCCCCGTAACACAGTATCATTATTTCCTAAAATTCTTTTCGTCAATCACAATATTTCAATATTTTTGTTCATACTTTAACGGATGCAAAATGCATTTGTTTGATTTTTTTGTAATTGTTAAATTACAATATCGTAAGACATATCAAAATTTCCAAATATTTTTTTAAAAATTGGACATTTTGAAAAAGCAGAAATTTTAAAATATTAAAATCTTAAGATGTTGAACCTTTCAAAAATAGAAATTTTCAAAACATCATGTAAGGCAAAATTTTGAAAAAAAGGTTGAGATTTTTAAGAAGATTCTTAAAAAAGATTGAAATTTTGAAAAACTCGAAATTTTAGAAAAGGAATTTCAAGGAAAAGTGAAATGTTTCAAAAAGTACCGAATTTTACAAAAAAGCAAAATTTTACAAAAATAAGCAATATTTTGAGGAATAGACGAAATACTAAATAAAGTCGAAATTTGCAAAAGTGGAAACTGTCAAAATAAGGATAATGTTTAAAAAAAATTAAATATACAAAAAAGGGCTCGAAAAAGTCAAAATTTTGAAATTGTAATTTTCAATATAATTCAGAGTATTAAAAAAATGTCAAAATTTTGAGGAAAATGAAAATTTTGAAAAGAAGAAATTTTGAATAGCGACATACAAAATTTGATATTTTCAAAAAAACCGTCCAACATTTATTTATTTATTTATTTATTATTACGCAGTTCTGTAATTTACAATTGTAAGATAAAGAAAAAGCTTAAATTTTCAGAAATTTCTAACATTCTAAAAAAGTCGAACCTTCAAATTCGGAATTTTCAAATGAATCGAAATTTTTAAGATTGGAAATTTTCAAAAAAATCAAAATTACACTTTTTAAAGAAAAATAAAGTTTAGAAAATACAAACGAAATTTTGAGTAGAAATAAAAATTAGAGAGTGAAATTGTTTGAAAACATAGAATTTTTTTGAAAGAAAAAGATTTTGCGAAGTGTTACAATTCTGGATTCTGGATTCGTTGTGGGTTGCCTAAAGTTTAGGCCAGCACTTAGGCCACCCTTTCCGGGCCCATTGTGCTATCTCCGTGATTGAGGTGTCCATTGGTCATTCATTCAGCCACCCAACCTTGTTCAGAACCTGAAGAACGTCCCTTGGATGCGCCTCTCTCAAACTGGCCATACTAGGCCAGAAGTCCCCCAGCATGGATCCTCTGATTGATGCTAGTGCCGAGCAGTGACACATCACGTGCGCGACACTCTCATTTTCTTCTAAACACCCTCTGCAGCTCGGGTCGTTTATAATTTCCATTCTGTGGAGGTTTAATCGACAGTGACCTTTCCATATCCCTACAAGTTTCCTGAGATTATTCCTTGAGAGTTGTAGGCATAGTTTTGCCCTTTCCCTGCACGGCATTCTGATGAATGCGTGAGTTTGTTGGCATGTTGTTATGGATGAAGAGTCACAATTTAAGTGATTTAAAAAAAAATCAAGTTTTTCAAAATTCCGAAAAAAAATCGAAATTTTGGAATGATCGAAAGTTTGGAAAAGTCACAATTTGCAAAAAATGTCAACACTTTGAAAGTTAATGTTTTCAACAAAGTCAACATTTTCAAATAGTCAAAATTTTTAAATTAAATTTTTTAGAAAATGTTAAATTTTTCAAAAAAATTGAAATTTACTTAGAAGTAAAATTTAAAAGTCGAAATTTTCAAAAAAATCTAAAACTTGGAATAAAGTTTAAATTACCGAAATAGTCGAAGTTTTTAAAAGAATCAACATTTTTCGAAAAAAAGCTTAAACTGAAAAAATTTTAAAATAGCAAAATTTTTCAAAAAAATTAATTTTACATCGACGAAAAATCCTAATGCGCTACGGTCCAAGTCTCTTTCAAATAATTCATTCAAAATTCAGTTCTGTAACATTCGTGAGCTAAACTCAAATCTAAACTCGGTTCATCGATACCTTCAAAATGAAAGACCATGTGCTGTCTCTGACAGGAACCCAAGTCTTCCCTATCCATCAATGCGGTCACTTTGCTTTGCCCTAATTACGACTTGCACACAAAGTTTCGACACAAGAGGGGAATTTGTGCTTTTACAAGCGTCCTTGTCAACGAGAAGAAGCACTGGAATCTGCTGATTATGATGTTAATTTGGTTGAAAAATCTGCTCCAAAAGCGAAGTAATCATTTGATCATTTTATCTGTCTCCAAACGATCCCTCCTACAGACAGCGCTTCTCTTATCTCTCCGTAACCTTCGATCATCTACAGACGAATTATCCAAACGTTGAAGTCGTCTTTCCACCCCCTGGTTAAGGTTTTCTTTCCGAAATGACGAGGAGGAAAGGGTGGCAGAGGCTTTCGCCATCACTTGTGGGCTATTGCGATTGGTTGAGGAATCCACATCCTGATGTAGATACCTGATAAATTCTCCAAATTCGTATAAAAGCACTGTGACATCACCACTTGGAAATTTCGATCACAAGCTTGAAACAGCCTCTTGATCGCTTCATATACCACGTCCTTTACAGACACAGCCCCGTAGGTTTTGGAATTTTAACTCTGCAAACTGAGAAAGATTAAGAGACTTCTTTGCATCTTTCCCATGGCAAGAACTTCTCAAGAAGCCTGCTTTAACTCAGACAACCCTTCTTCAGTCGCCGAATCTATCACGGAAACTATCCTGGTTGGTATGGAATGCTCAATTTCCCATTCCCGAAAGAAGTCTGCCTCCAGTAAACCATAGTTCAGCAAAAAATGTTCTCCCTCAGTCGAGACTAGGACCACCTTTGTAGATGCACAAAATTTTTGTAAACCAGTTATTGACGAGGCAAAAAGTGATTTCGATCGTAAAATGGCCAGAAGTTTATCAACTGTCCGAACCGTCCCAAGTCCTTTTGGGGATTTGTAAAGTCGATTAGAAAGAATTTTACCTCTTCAAATTTTAATTTTCCACCTTTACTCGATGACAACAACAATAGTTCAAATACTTCCAAAGAAAAGGCTGACCTGCTAGCTTTAATGTTTGCTGAAAATTCTAACACTGATTCTCGAAACGCGGAACCTCCTATTTTTCCTAAGATTGGCACTTCGATGCCTGAAATTGTTTTCAGTCAATGCCCAGTCAGGAAGATTCTCCTCGAGCTGGATACATTGAAAACTTCTGACCTTGATGGTATCCATGCTATTGTTCTTAAGAACTGTGCTCCAGAATGGACTCCTATCAGGCAAATTGTCACACTTTCTTACAACAAAGGTGTATTTCCTAACCTTGGAAATCCGCTAGGGTGCAGCCTGTCCCTAAAAAGGAAAAAAAGGAATCTGGCTAACAACTGTCGCCCTATATCTTTGTTGCCCTTTATATTTAAAGTGATGGAAAAGGTTATCAACGTCGAGATTCTCAAATATTTCAAGGAGAATAGTATCATTTCAGACAGGCAATACGGTTTCAGATAACAACGCTCAACTGGCGATCTATTGGCATATGTTACTCATATCTGTAACTCAGCTATGGAAAATCACGGTGAAGTTAGGAGTGTGGCATTGAATAACCCAAAGGCCCTCGGCAGAGTCTGGCACCGATCTCTTCTCGCCAAATTAACATCTTATGGTCTTTTTTATGGACTCTGTCATTTGATATCTAGTTTTCTCGGTAACAGATCTCTTGAGATCGTCGTTGATGGCATCCCATCCGAGACGTTTGCGATTAATTCAGGGGTGCCTCGGGGGTCTGTCCTATCTCCTAATCTGTTTCTGTTACACATAAAAGATCTCTTAGCTTCAACTTCCAATCCGATATGCAGCAACGCAAATGATAGTAGCCTGGTATCATCTATTTTCTCCGACAAACCATTATCTGTCGCTGCTTGAGATAGACTAAGGGAACAGCAGATACAGATGATTAATCGGGATCTCGAAATCATTCTGGAATGGGATAAGAAAAATCTGGTCGACTTCAACGCCTCAAAAACTTAGGCCGCAGTTTTCTCTAAGAAAATATCAAGGGATAGTGCAACAAACGTACTCGTGGGCAGTAAAAACCTCTCGATGGGATTTAATCTGTCTATCCTAGGAGTGAATGCGAGCACTAACTTCTCTTGAGCCAATCATGTGCGCGCCATTGGCAAGTCCGCCTCTCAGAAGCTAGGCTTTCTTTTTAGAGTAAATACTACATACTTCACATCTCATCAGCTGCTCACTATATATAAAACTTAAGTTTGGCCAACACTAGAATGCTGTTCTCATGTTCGGAGTTCAGTCCTAAAACATACTTTACTTCTTTTGGATTCAATTCAAAGAAGAGCGATTCGCCTAATTAGTGACGAGAGTTTGACTGATTCTCTCGAAACACTAGAAAACAGGCGAGTGGTTGATGATTTTTAAGGCCTACAAGACCATCGGAGAGAGCAAATTGCCGTGCGGTCCAACTTAATACAGAGCGGACTTCTATCTATGTAGTCTTTTTTTTTCTATAGAACTTCCAAACTGAAGACTTCGTTACGGAACGGAATTTCCCCAAAAATTACATGTCCTTGTTTAAGAAGGCGGTTCATCGCCATCTATCCTGGTTTCCGCATCCTATTCGTGGTGCTTTGAAGGCATAATGGGATTGCCCTTTGCGAGTGGATTAAACTTAAATCGTTTGCAAAACCAAAAGTGCCATCACATGAATTGGTTTTATAGTTTACAGTTAAATTTTCGCAGAAAAACAGAAATTTCGTCTTCAAGCTCAATACATAGAAATCTACTTTTGTCTTCAAAACTATTACTAGCATAAACATTCCTCAAGCCACATGAGTTTCACAAAAAATATTACTAATCATATTGCAATTCCCATATGACCCATTACAGTGGCTGCAAGTAGTGAAAATTACATTAAAATGTCGAGACTTTTTTTTGAAAGTTGATATTTTCAAAAATAGCAGGATTTTTCTAAAAAAAAGTCAGAAATTTTAAGACTCACAGTTCTGAAAAAAAAGTTGAAAAGCAGAAATTTAAAAATGCTAAAGTTTTCAAAAAAATTCAAAATTTTCAGAGTCAATTTTGTCATACAAAATCAAATTTTCAAAAAGACCGGATACTTCAAAAAGTTGTAGTTTAAAGAAAAAATCTTTTTACTAGTATTTTAAATATCTAAGCTAAATTGCTGACAAGAACGTCCAATTTTAATATTCCAGTTTCGGGACCCGAAAACTCCTTCTTCACTATTTTATGATGATATAATAATTTCCCTTTTAAATATCTTAAGCTGTTAGTGTGTCGATTTATGATGAAAAGTCGAATGCATCTTTATTATTTTCAAATTTGATTTAAGGTAGTACTGTCGACATTGCCGGAGTCAAAACCACATCAAAAATATACGTTGTCTCGTTTGATTAATGTAGTGTTTAGACAACTTCGCGATGAAATGAACCACAAAGGAATTTCAATGACCGAGCAATGTCATTCTTAATATCATTTTGTTCCAATAAAGATACATTTTATTGAAAAAGTTGAAGAATTACTTAAAAAAAACTTTCGAGAACAAGCTCTAGTAGATTGAATTGGCGAATTAATTAACGGGCAACCCTGAAAACTTTGTCACATAACCTTAAAAATGAAGTAAACAAGGGTGATGTTTTCGATGAAGGGTCGTCTAATGGCTTATATAAAAACGACGTTGCCACATCTAATAAATTACGGTAAAATTACGATAAAAAATACTTTTTTGATTCGCCAGTTACTTCTATTACACTCTCTAAAGCTGTAATTCCAAATATCTAAGATGTTTTATATGTTATTTTCCATAGTTTCCCCTTTTTTTACTGAAATCTTTGTAAAATATGTAAAATCTCTGACTTCTCATAAGGCTCAATGTTAAAAGCCTGAAATTTCAAATGTCATTAACTTTTTATTGGTTCTCTGAAGCTCTTCAAAAATTTAACTCGATCATAATTATCTTACCATAATCTACCAATATACCAAATTTCATTAAATTCTGAACGATAATTCTAAAATCGACAGTACTACATTAAGAGGTCGCGGCAACTTCTCTTATTGGGGTAACAAACGACACTATGAATATTTAATAAAATTGTTTAAAAGTTAAAAATATTTTAAGAGTTTTATATTTTGATTAATTGAATATTTCAAAAATAAAATTCTAAATAAAAAATTAAAACTTCTTGAAACTTGGACCACTTTTCGAAAGAAAGTAATCTTCAGGAATATAGTTTTTATAGAAATTTTAACCTACCCAATGTGATATACAAATACAATTTCTATACGTTTCGATTTCGGCCAAAAAAATTAGTTTCGATTGGTCTTCAGCAGTAATTATTTTTAAAGCTTGATCTCAAACGGTTTCGCCGCCGCTGTTAATGTTGGATCATCCGTTGTTCGTTGTTCCATGAGAGTTGACAGTTGAGGTTATACAACAAATGACGTAATGTGTCCTATTTTCGAAATATGTCATGACAAACTGACAATAAATATTTTTGAAAGCAATGTTACTAATTATTTCAGGTGTATTTATTTTGAAATATGTAGAATCATGTTTTAGAATTAAATGTGCATGGCAGATAAGCAGTTTTAAATCTAAACTGTAATGATAGATAATCATTCAAAAACAATTCAAATCGCATTTATCTTTACAAAACGCATGACCTTCACGTAAATTACCTTAGGTATTTTACTAGACTATGAAAAAATACCTCTCTCTTTGCATATCGTTGACAAAACGATACAGTTTTCAAACTAACCAAATCAACGGATGTCGCGGTTTTAGTCTAAATTTTACAATAAATTCTAAGTTCGATAAGTTTATAATGGGTTGTAGAGGTTCTAAATCAGAAGTAACATCAAAAGGTAGAGTAAAAAATATATAGAAGTAAATAAATAACATTAATAAACAGCAGATGGCATTTAATGCTGAATTAGGTCAAACCTTATTAATTCCGACTAATGAATGATTAATGAATTGATCAATAAAAATTAGGCTCCTATTTGTCTAACATAATTGTCACTTTATTAGCAAAAGTCTGCTGAATAATTTGCGAAAATGCAAGCTGATTCCTGTCAAACTAGTATTTTAGGTATTGATTTATTTTTGTTCTCTTCGTGTTAACCTAAAAACTATCGGATGTTGGCACTAACGTTAATTTTAAATAAATTGTTTACTTTCATTTTAGCGATGACAACCACGAAAGTTGTCTCAGATGATGATGATGAATATGTCGAAGGGATTGTCTGCAAAGACACAGACATCAACGAAAATGAAATGAAGACATTCGAATTGGAAGATGCGGGTAAAGTTTTGCTGGTTAAACAGAAAGGTAAATTGAGTGCATTAGGTTACAAATGCACCCATTACGGAGCACCTCTAAATACTGGAGCCTTAGGAGATGGCAGAATCAGGTGCCCTTGGCACGGTGCCTGTTTCAACATCGGTACTGGCGATATAGAAGATTATCCAGGTGCGTAAAAATCAGTTTTATTTGGTCAACTAATTTCCATCAAATGGCCAAATAAAAAGCTTCTAGCCATTACCATTACTTTGGTCAAAAAATCAACAGTAGACAGTTATTTACAGTTGAAATATTGTAGATTTTTGAAGTGAAAACTATTTTAGGCGCGTTTAGCGATTTTGGATAGGGGGTAAACTTATCGTTTCGCTTAACATCATCCTAAAATATATAATAAAAAATGCTTTATATTCTACTAAATATTACAGCATATTAAGTGTATTTCATTATCAATAAATATTAGATTTGTTTCCACACGATACAAACCTCCAAAAAATAAATAAGTATAAAAAGGTAGGTCAGTTTGACAAAAATATTTCCAATATTCTGACTCGTTTACTAGTGTGGGTTCGAACTACACTGGATATTTCCTAATTTTAAGCTTTCATTTCTGTCGGCAGTCTCCAAGACTACTTATTATTATTTTTTTAAACGAAATAGTCGGAAATGTTGGTACAAAAATTAACGATGTGGAAGTAGAGCCAAAATTAGCAAATGTCAACTTTTTTCTCAAAATTCCTCAATTGTACTTTTCAATATTTACTGTTTTCTGAATTTTTTTCCAAAATTAAAATTTCAATTTTTTAGAGATTTTCGAAAATTTCAGTCCATAGGTTTTACCCCTTTACCACATCGACAATTAAAAAAATGATTACGCGATACTTCTTTTGCTAATCAATTAAGATTGATATGTTTCAAAATGCCAGTTCTGCTGGCGAAATACGTATCACGTAATTGTTTGTTTAATTGCCGATGTGGCAAAGAGGTAAAACCTTCTAGGGACTAAATCACAAGCCACAGTGTACGATTCACTGTTTTGACAACTTAAACATTTTTGAAGTTTTGACTTGAAACCCAAATATAGTATAAGCATTTCTAAATGTTCAGACTCGTTTGTATTCAGTGGAATTTAGGCGCCCTAAATTATTTTTTCTAATCAAATACGTGAGCAATACGTAGCTGCAATCTTACAAAAGAGGCTTAGAAAATTTTGTATCAAAAACTACTCGAAAAAAGAATAATTGAAAGTGTAAACTTTAAATCGTGAGAAAAAAATGCAAATTTCCGACTAATTAAAGGTTCATAAAAAACCTTAAAGTATCGAGTTATCGAAAATATACATATAAGACCAAAGGAAATAATTTTGACTTTCTAGCGCGATAACTAGGTAAAAACACTGAAAATTAAAATCGAAATTTTAACAAGAAAAGTCGAAACTGTGTATTACGATACAGATTTTTTCGAACTTTCAAGTTTGCAGTCGAAATTTGTAACAAAAGTATAAAATGAAATTATGAAAAGAAAGTAGTCATCTTGACATAAAACCGAAGAATTTATAACATAACCTCAAATTTAAAGTCAAAATTTCTCAACGGTCAATATTTTGGTATAGGATCGTAATTAAAAAAAAAATTGAAATCCCTGAATCAAAAGTGCGAGTTTAAAGTAATAATTGTAAGAAAAAAGTTTGGTATTAAAGTGCATTTTGAGATAAAAGAGAATTTGACAAGAAACACAATAATAAAAACCTTCTAGACATTTCCGATAAAAAAGATATTTCGGATTGAAACTTCAAAATAAATGAACTAGAAAAACCTAACAATTTGGGATTAAATTTTCACGAAAAAAACTAAAAATTGAAAGCCTGATATTCAGAATTTCATAACAATCAACAGTAATAAATAAATTATTACATTTCCGGAATTTAAATTAAAATTTAAAAAACCATCATCATACTAGATTAAAATTCTTAGAAAATCCGAAATTTTAACTTTAGAAAAAATGTTGAACAAAGCAAACATTAAAAATATATTCTTCGAAATTTTGAGAAAAAAGTTGACATTCCAAAAAACACTCCAAATTTATTTAAAAAACGGTGACGTTTCGTGGCGTTTATAAAGGGGGAAGCTAATCGGTAAGGAAATATAAGACTGATTAAAAATCTTTATAATTCCTTTAGTTAATTACTTTATATGATTATTTAAAACTTTGTTTTTTTCTTGTTGAGTTGCACTGCATTGAAAAAAGGCTACTTCTTTTTTTTCTATATAGGGTGATCCAAATTAAGTTTGCAATAGGGATATAACGAATGTTGGTTTTTCCACATTCGCGAATGTGAATGCGAATGTTCATTTTCAACATTTGTGAATGCGAATGCGAATGTTGACTTTTTCACTGGGATCTGCTTAGAAAATGTTCTGATAAAAGTCGCAATTTACAGAATAAATCGTATTTAGAGAAAAAAAAACAGTTTTTAAAAATATTTCTTTGTCAATTTTTATTTTAATTTAAATTTTGACATCATCTCGAAATTTACAAGTAATATTTTTCTCTAAATTTCGTAAAAATATTATTGTCAAAATTTTGAAAAACAGGTTGAAATTTCCAGAGGGCCAAAAAGGGCCGCATTTTCTGTAAAATATTTAAAATTTCCAATACAGTCCAATTTTGAGAGAAAAAAGTAGAATTTTTAGTATAAAGTCGTAATTTAGTAAAGGACGAATTGTAATAAAAAAAACAATTTTGGGATAAATTTGGCATTTTCAAGAAATCAAATTTAATATAAAAATCTGACCTTTTTTAAAAAATTGAAAAGTATCGAAATTTCGGGAAAAAAGACGATTTTCGAGGTAAAAATCGAAGGTTTTCAAAAATGCAAACTAGTTTTAAAAAAAATAAAATTTTCAGGGAAAAGATCGACATTTTGAAAAAAAGATCGAAATTTTGAAAAAAAGTCGAAATTTAGTAAACATTCGAAATTTCCTAGGAAGAGTCAAATTTTACCGCAATTTCGAAAAAAAGGGCGAATGTTGAGGAAAATTTGAGGAGAAAAGAAATTTCAAGAAAAAGACTGCCGGCCCCTCCCCTCCTCCCCATGGGCGTAGACAGGATTTCCTTTAAGGGGGGCAATAATCATTCTGAAAAATTCATGGGCAAAAAACTTTCTGAGTATTTCCACTTAAAAACTACACGAACTGGGCAAATCGAATTTCCAGATTTGTCAAAAAAAGACAAAATTTCCAAATCAGTTTTTATGAAAAAAGTAGTAATTTCCAGAACAAGTCGAATCTAGGTAAAAAAAAATTGCAACTTAAAAAAATATTTCTCTCACAGTTTTTATTTTATTTCAATTTTGTGATATTTTTGAAATTTCTTTTTCTCGACATTTCTTTAAAATATTATTTTGAGATTTTTAGTTTTCTATTAAAATTTCGATCCGATTTTGGAAAAATAAATGAATTTTATAAGAAGTCGAAATGTTCAGAAAAAATTCCACTTTACATGAAAATGTCAAAGAACAGAAAATATCGAATTTTGAAATAAAAATCAAAATCTGGAGGATAAGATATTTTGAACAAGTTGAAATTTCAGGAAATCAAACACGATTTTTGAAAAATACGTTGCAATTGCAGGAAAAAGAACGAAATTTCTAGAGAACATTTCAATTTTCGAGAAAATTCAATTTTAAGAGGAAAATTGAAATTTTGAGAATAAAGTAGTAATTTTAAAAAAAAATTTCGAAAAAAAATTTGGAAAGTCGGAATTTTCAATAAAAAGACAACATTTTCAATGCTCTAATTCTGTGAAAAGACGCAATTTTCAGAAAAATTCAAATTTTGAGAAAGAAAAATTGCAATTTTCAAAAACCTTATTCTCAATTTAACATTCAATAAAGACCTTGAATTTACAAGAAATGCTTTTCTCGAAATCCCCGAAAATATTTTTCTCAACATTTTCAAATAAATTAATGATTTTTGAAACAAACGTCCAAAAATCAAAATTTCGAAAAGGACAAATTTTAAGGAAAAGGTGAATTTTAGGAAAACGGCCATTTTTAAAAAAAAAGTCAAAATTTTGAGAAAAAAATCTTTTTTGCCAAATTTTGACTTTTTTTCTTTCCTGGTTAACTAATCAGTTAACCAGGAAAAAGGCGAAATGTCTAAAAATGTTAAATATCGGATATTGAGATAAAAATCAAAATTTCGTGAAAAGGGCAAACTCTTAGGTCAAAATTTCTAAAATATTAGATTCTGAAAGATCGAAATTTTGGGAAAAAGCTAAAAATTGTATCGAAATTTGGAAAAAAACGCTAAATTTCCAGAAAAAATGAACAAAAAATTCAACATTTTCCAGAGAAAGTCAAATTTAAAAAAAAAGTGGAAATTTTGAAAAAAGTAGTCAAAACCTCGAGAAAAAGACGAAATTAGAAGGAAATAATTCAAATTTTGAGAAAAAACGTTTAATTCTAGTAAAAATTTGAAGTTTCCCAGAAAGAGTCAGATTTTAGCGAAATCTATAAAAAGCAAATTTTGAGGAAAAATCTAAATTCTAAGAAAAAAAAATCTAAATTTTATGGATGAATGTTTATTTTCTCTTAACGGCTAGAGTCAGAGAAAGACAGGCGCCCTACCTTGCCTGAATGTGGGGCCAAAAAATGTCCAATATCGTATACACGTCCAAATTTTTGCAAACAAGTTTCAATTCCAGAAATTTGGATTAAAAAAATGAGTTGAAATTTACAAACAATTTTTGTCCTTTTATAAGAGTTATAAATTTCTAAAAAATATACTTTTTTATCAGAAGACCGACCAGATTTCGAGGAAAAGGAAAATTTTAATAAACAAGCTGAAATTAAAAAGTCGAAATTTTCAAAAAAGTGGAATTTCGAGAAATGGCGAAATTTCAGAAAAAGAAACGACGAACTTTTAAATAAAAATTGGAAATTTTGATAGTCATGTTTGGTAAAAGGAGTTGAATTTTATGGATAATTGCGAAATTTTAAAGTAAAAGACAAATAATATAAAAAAATCGGAAATTTGAGAAAAAAAGTCGAAATATCGAAAACATATTTGCCCCAAGGAAAGAATGAATTTTAAAGAAGAAAAGAAATTTGTTGGAAAAAGTCTCCTAGTTAAATACATATGAATTTTCGATTTGATGCATGAGCTAAAAAGGTCCCTATTCTAGCTACACCAATGCTCCTGCCCCACTGTGACCTCAGAAAATCTCCACTATTGATATAAACGTCGAAATTTTGAGAAGCAAGTTAAAATTTAAATTTTTTGGAATATTTTGCCTTTACAAAATTCAAAAATGTCAAAAAATATTTTTCAACATTTCCAGATAAATATTATTCTAAGAAATTTTACTTTTTTATCAAAAGACCCACCAAATTTTCAAAAAAATGCAAAGTTTGATAAACAAGTCGAAATTTGCAGAAAGACGAGTTAAAAAAAAGAAAATTTTCAGAAAAGTAGAATTTTGAGATATGGCGAAATTTTGAAAAAAACGCCCAAAATTGAGAAAAAAGTCGAATTTTGGAGTAATTTTGAACTTTTAAAAGAAAAGAGAAATTTTTTGCAAAAAGAGGAATTTTGAGAAAAAATTGGAAATTTTGAGAAAATCTGGAACCTTTAAGGAGGGGGTTAATTTTTAGAAAAAAAAATGGAAACTGGGAAAGGTTTCCGCAATTGGGAGTATAAATTTTTGGTTGGCTGTATGAACCAGGAGAGAGCAAGCGTCCCACCCTGCCTTATTGTTGCTAGGCATTTTGAAATATTTTTTATTAAATGGAACTGGATAAATTACTGCATTAGTTATTTTCTTAATAAATCTTTATCACGCAAGTTTAAGAAACCTGCCTTAGCTCAGCATTTGCTTTGGTATTTCATAAATAATTTCCCGTGTTATTGCCAAATATATTCGCATGATTTCTTGCGAATGCGAATACGAATAGTATTAAAAAAAACATGCGAATATTCGTTACATCACTAGTTTGCAGCATTGCTAACTTTGTTATTATTAAAGATACAAAATTGGTTAAATTGGCAAACTAGTACAATTTTAAACGCTAAATAAGATAACGTCATGGAAAAAACAAATGAACATCGCGTTTTTGCGATTTTTGACAAAGTTACAATTTCTTAAATGGGACACCCTGTTTATTTCATATTTTCAGAATTTTAAAATTAAGTTCATAATTTCTAGGAAAAAAATCGAAATTTTGATTATAACGTCAGAAGAGAAAATTGAAAAATTTTGAGAAAAATTCGTATTAAATATAAAGAGACTGAACTTGCAATATTAAAAATATAAACTTTAGGTTTAAACAACTGAAAACATTTAATAAAAATCACGAAACGTGTAAGAAATATTTTCGAATAAATATGGAATTTTGAGAACAAAATTAAATTTTAACACGAAATTTTAAAAGAAAGGCCAAAATTCCAAGTTTGGAGTGAATAAGCTTTGATACTAAGATCGAAATTTTGAGAAGCCGTGTCAAAATTAAAAAGTTTTTAGTCGAAATTTTAAGAAAAAAAATTTAAAGTTATATAATCAGGATATTGAGAAGATTTTTTAAAATTTCGGGTTTATTCTCTGATTTTCACTATAAACTCGAAATTTTTACTTTAAACTGAAATATTCGAATTTTTTCCCACAGTTTCCAATTTCGACGTTAAATCTGGGTATTCATTTAAAGCTTACACTTTCTAGAAAAACTCGAAAATTCGAGAAGGAACTCAATATTTTTAGGTTAAACTTGGATTTTTGAGAATATTTTTGAAATACAAATCTTGTCCCCTGAGACCAAGAAAGATTAAAAAACACAACAAGGTTGCTTTAACGCGTTTCGATAGCCAAGCTATTATCTTCGGATAGATACTCTCTGTTTTTAAAATAATTAAACTTCATGAAGTTTCTATGTTCTTTTTTTCGAAATATCGACCTTACGTTTAAAATTTTATTTTAAAAAAATCTAATTTTGTAGTTAAAAAGTTTCAAGTTTAAACTTCACATGTTAAGAAAAAAATTCAAATTCAAAAATTCAAAAAAAAACTCAAAATTTATGTAAATAATCTTTCCAGATTTAACACGAAATTTCGAGAAAAACTTGTGAATTCGAAAAATATTTTTACAAATTTTCAAATTTAAAAATGTGAAGTTTACTCAATATTTGAATAAAATTTTGAAAATTCTACTCTTTGCTGAACATTCAAAATCTCTAGTAAAGCTACAATTCTGAGAAAACATTTTTTAATAAATTTTTTTAAGAAATTCTTTTGGACATTTTTTTTAAATATGTGACTCTTTTAAAAATTTGGAGTTTTACGCGATATGGGCATATTTAAACTGGAAAATTCGAATTTTTTTTTATAATCTTTGATTTTTTTTTTCATTGTTGATTTTTTCATAAATCACCCAATTAAATCTTTAAATTTTAAAATTTTTTCGTGAACATTTTTCATAATAAAAAATGTCGACATTTTTTATCATTAAGTTGATTTTTTTATTAGTACTTCAATGTTAATTCTTTTTCTCAAAATTTCCAAGTAAAAACTTTTGAAAAAGGCTAAAGTTTCAGGTTTAGTGTTGACTTTTTATCTTAGTTACGAAACGTTTCGAGTTTAAACTCATATTTTGAGAAAAACTTGATTGATAAAATTTTTAATTTTTGAGTTTCAAAATTTAGTTTTTCAAAATATTCAGATTTAAATGTTTAAACAATTCTTAAACATTTAAACTGTTTTTCTAATAAAGAAAAAAAACGTTTCAACTGGGAATTTTGAGGGGACAATAAATAGAATAAAAATAAAGAAGAGTTTTTTCTCTAGATTTTGTTCAAAACTTCAAAATGTCTAACTTTTGATGGTTTTTATTAATAGACCTTCTCGAAATTCAAACATTTTTACCAAAGTTTTTGATTGAAACTTGCCTTCTAAATTTTATTTTTTTTTTCGAAAATTTTGATTTCGAACTCAAAATTTTTTTTTATCATAAATTATGACTTCTTTTTTTCCCGAAATGTATACATTAAGTAATTCTCAATTTCAACTTATTTCTAGAATTTCGAGTTTAAAAAACTGAAAATTTTGGGTTCAAACAGGGAAATTTGTTATTTCACTGTTTAGAAATTCAAAATTTATGAAAATGTCGATATTTTGAGAAATATTTACTAATTATTTCAGTTTCTTTTTGATTGAAATTTTTCTAAAATAACTTTGTCGATTTCAAATTTAGACCTTTCTGGACATTTGGAATTAAAATTCCTTATTTAAAATATCTAAGGTAAGCCTGGAATTTATCTAAAATAATGAAAATTTCGAAAAAAAGCTCGGAAATATGTAAAATCCAAATAGTTATCATTTTATTAATAAATTTTTCAGTCTAAAACTAAAATGTATGACATTTGTCACAATAATTTTTCGCGAAAATTCCAGGATTTTGGAGGAAATTTTAAGAAAATATTTGTTGGAACAAAGTAAAAACCAATATTTTAAACTTGAAATTTTGGAAAAAAAGTGAAAATATAGCAATCTTCTTCTTCTTGAATTCAGCGTCTCCCTCGGAGGTTGCTGATGATCATGACTATTCAAACCTTGGAGATGACTGTGCGAAACAACTCAGCGGATGAGAGGCCAAACCAATCACGAAAGTTTCGCAACCATCAAATTCTGCAGCGACCAACGCTCCTTCGCCCTACAATTTTTCCTTGTATGCTGAGTTGCAGGATTTCATCTTTGGGGTTACGCGAGATGTCTCCCAGAAACTCCAGTTTTCTCTTTTTAATGGTGAATAGGACTTCTGGTTTGTCCATTCTCTCCAAGACCTGTTGGTTTGTCACATGGTCAACCCACGGGATTTTTAACAAACAACTGTAGACCCACATCTCGAAGGCTTCCAGTCACGTTTTCCAGTAACGTTTCCTTATTTAATGTCCTCCACTCTAGACCATACAGCATTATCGGGATCACATAGCACCGAATCATTCTTGTCTTCAGAGTTAAAGATATAGATATAGAAATACTCTGAATATAAAATGTTCAGATTAAAGTTATAACTCAAAAAAAAAACGATAAATAATTTTTTAGTAAAAACCTTTATCGAAATTTTGAAGAATAAATGCATTTCAACATTGCAAATTTGGATAAAAGCCAACAATTCTTGAGAAATATCAAATTTTAAGATTGTCCAAAAAGAAAACGTAAGAATTTTAATTAAAAAAGAAATTTAGAGAAAGACTGGGGTGGTAGGGGAAAGCTTGCAATTAAAAAGAAAAACTTCTGATTTTCGTGGATTTCGGTGATCTGAATTTTATAAAAAAAATTCCAAATGTTAAAATAAAATTACAAATTCGAAGTCTAAATTTAGGAAAAATTCAAAGGTCGAAATGAAAAGTTCAAAAATTTAAAGAAGAAGTTAAAGTTGAAATTTTCTGAAAATTTAATGTTATTCCCACAAATTACTATTATCTACTTGAGATTTCGATAAAGGCTGAAGCCCCCTTGTCTTACTTGTCTGTATGGAGGTTAGGCGGGTAGTGAATATAATACGAGGGTAAGTCAAATATGAACCGGAATTTGTTTTTAAAAGTTCATTGGTACAAGATACAAAGTTATTAACTATTTTTCTATATTATCTCCTGATTTTTTTATGCATTTTTCCCAACGAGTTGCGAGTTTTTTAATGCCAACATCATAAAAAAAGGGAGGCGTGTTTGCAGCCAATTGTGCACAATTGTCTCAGCAGCAGCATCACCATGGAATCGCTCACCTCCTACAGCTTCTTTCAGTGGCCCAAACATATGATAATCGCATGATGATAAGTCGGGATAAGGAGGGTGTTCTATTGTTGCCCAATGTATTTGATATGTCAGACCAAAGTCTCATCACATGTAACGATATTGCAACGAAATGTAAATTGTAGAATTTAGTGCATAAGAAAAGTTTCTAGAAAGATCTGATAAGGGGAAAGCGGCCGCGATAACGAAATAAACGGCAGATAAGCGTTACCAAAATTTCGGCAAAGGATAAGCCTTATCTGCCGGATTGTTCTAGAACCTGGAGGCCAAAACTATATAAAGCAGCCAGCTCTCCCTCGAGGTAAGAGTCAGTGCAGTAGTGAGTTAGAAGAAGTCAATAATAAGTGAGTTAATTGTTCAGTTGTGGTGATCCGAGTTAAGTTTAATAATAAAGTGGGTATTATTTAGCACGTGTTTATTAATCAATTCGAACCGATAAGCCCGTAACAATATGTTGCAAAAAACCTTTAAGTTAAAAACTTTAAAAATGGCGCTAACAAATACCCAGACGTTGTTGTTTCTGTTCTTCAATTAAACGACGAAACCTCAGCTCGTCTGTAATGATAAATTGAGCACTCCCAAAGCTTATTACTATCTGAGCTGTAATTTCACCAATAGTTAAACGGCGATCACCTTCCAAATGCGTTCAACGGCGTTAATCTTGTCCACGGTCACACTGGTCTGAGGACGACGGGCATGGGGTTCATTTTAAAGTTGAGTTCGTCCTTCCAAAAATTTTTGTGTCATTCATACTCTTGAGTTTTCTTCAAACAACTATTCCCAAACTGTGCTTCTAGTCTACGAAGAATTTCGGCAGGCTTTACTCCTTCAACGGCAAGAAATTTAATAATAATGCGCTACACAACGTGTGGATGAACCTCTTGCTCACCCATTGTATTTACAACTGACGAACGGCAAGAACGGAATTCGCTTGAGCGCAGGATGTCTAAGAGTATGCGCACCCTTCCGACGGAAGACATGGAGACATGATAGAAATTCCGGTTCATATTTGATTTACTCTCGTATTATAAAACCTTGAAATATCGATCCTTGAGGTTCTTCTAAAGGAAAAAAAGAAGATTGTAAATATTCACTTCATCGGTTCGTACGCCCCTAATTGTAGAATCTTTTGAAACTTCCACTTTTCATTTCAAGTTTTGACTTTAAACTCGAAACTTCCACTTCAGATATTTTCATTTTATTTTAAAATTTCGACGCTAATACAAAAATTAACCTTTTTTGCGAAATTTCCAGTTGAAACTTCAAATTTTTTTTAATAAATTCTTCAGTTTTTTTTCAATATTAGGATTTTTTTTTATAATTCCCAATTTACTCTACATTTTTACCTCTGTGAAAAATTTAGATTATAAACTGCAAATCTCAAGAATAATAAATTTGTTTTAACATAATTGAAAAGTTCAACTTTTATTGCAAAAGTTTTTAGTTCATTTTTTAGGTGCTTCCAGAGGTCCATCTGAAAACTAAAAATTTCGACTTGTTCTAGAAATTTTGATTTTACGACGTTGATCAGTTTTTTTAAGTCTTAATTTAGATCCCTTTTAAATTTTCTTAACATTTTAGGATTTTTCAAAACTCCAACTCTTTCTCCCTAAAAATTCGAGTAATTTTTGTTATAAATTTTAACCCATTTTGTGAAATTGATTAATTTTGTCGAAAGTTTCAGGTTTAGATTCCAAATATTGGTATAAAAATCGGAATTTTGAGAATAAAACCGAAATTGGTAAAATCGACTTTCGATTATAAAGAAATTTTAGAAAAAAAAATTTAATTTAAAGTCGGTATTTTGGAAAAACAATTAAAAAAAGAAAAAAAAATTGAAATTTATCAAATCAAGTTTTTATTCAAAATTTTGAGATGAAAATTTCTAACTTTCGAGTTTGAACCCTAACCCACGAAAGATAAATTTTCTAGACTGTAGGCTGGACTGGGTTGAAATGAGGATGAACATTTAACAGCCTCTATGAACGCAGGCAGAAAGAAACAAATGTCCTTTTAACGTTAAACTTGAAATTAAAAATGCGAATTTTTAAAAAATGTCTAAATTTTAAGTTTCAAACTTGTAATTGCGGCTGAAAATATACATTTAAAAAAAACTCTAAAAACCTAATCAATTTCTAATAATTTTAAATTATATTTATATTTTGATTAATCTCGATTTTTTTATTTAAACTGGTTCTGTGCTCTCACAAATTTTACAAGAAATTTGACGTTTTATGATTAAAAGTCAAAATCAGGTTATTTTTGGGTTATGGAGAATGGCTTTGGCTAATAGCCAAAATTCCCTATTAAGTGCAACCATATTGAATATGTACATTTTTTTTCAACCTAATCTCCTCCGTTGTTGAACAATTGAACAGTTCACAAGTTTGCGTATTCTTTCCAAGGAGAAGGTTTTTGGTTAATCACCATCTTTATCTCGCACGTTTAAGTTTGTAGAAATTTATCAACCTTGCGCCCAAATGCTTCCAAACAACTCAGGCGATGGGGCTCAGATGACACAGATAGTCATATCAAATACCTGACAGCCTTGAAAATGTTATTCAAAAATATAAACAAGCGATATAATGTACCAAAATATACCAAATTGTTTATGTCATGTAAAACTCATTATGTTTATTCTAGGTTTGGACTCCTTACCATGTTACCAAGTAAGCGTTGAAAACAACCAAGTAAAAGTTAGAGCGAAACGTTCGGAACTATCCACAAACAAAAGAACAAAATGTGGTGCTACCAAAGACAGTCCGAGAAGCTCAACACATCGTAGTGGTGGGAGGAGGACCATCGGGAGCAACTTGCGTCGAAACGTTACGCCAAGAGGGATTCAAAGGTGCCATCACTTTGGTTTGCCGAGAACCATGCTTACCGTACGATCGAGTCAAAGTTAGCAAAGCTATGGATTTTGAAATTCAAAAGGCTCAATTGAGGAGTGAGGATTTCTACAAGCAAAACGGCATAGACGTTTTAAAAGGGGTATCGGCGACTGCCTTGGATACTGAAAACTGCAAATTAGAACTCAGCAATGGTAACTCTTTGAAATATGATAGGTTGTATGTTGCTACGGGCTGTAAACCATTCAAGGTTGATATTTGTGGGGTTGATTTGAAGAATGTAGTTGTTTTACGAGATCACGAGGATGCGGCTTATACGCAAGCTCAACTGACTAGTGATAAAGACGTCGTTGTTTACGGTTCTTCGTTTATAGCGTTAGAAGCAGCTGCTTACTGCGTCAATAAAGTAAAATCTGTAACAGTAATAGCTAGGGGTCCAGCTCCTTTTATTCCTGTTCTTGGCGAGAGAATTGGAAAAGCAGTTATGAAATTTTTCGAAGAAAAAGGAATTGTATTTCGAATGAAAACAACAATCGGTCGATGCATAGGGGAAAATGATGCTATATCGGGTGTTGAACTCAACGATGGCTCTATATTAAAAGCGGATTTGCTTATCTTAGGTACTGGGAGCACTTTTTACACAGATTTCCTTAAAAGTTCTGATATTGAATTACAACCTAACGGTGCTGTTAACGTAAATGAATATCTTCAAACAAATAAGCAGAATGTTTACGCTGGCGGAGACATAGCTTATGCTCCCGTTTTTGCCCACAACAATGAGAAAATAGCTATAGGTCACTACCCTTTGGCCCACTATCATGGAAAAATAGCCGCATTGAACATGCTGGGCAAAAAGACGCTTTTGCGCACAGTGCCATTCTTCTGGACCATGTTGTTTGGTAAAGGTTTTCGTTACGCTGGTTACGGAAGGCCGGAAGAGACAGTTTACGTTGGAAACGTTGAAGAACTCAAATTTGTCGCCTTTTATCTGCAAAAAGACGAGGTAGTGGCTGTGAGCAGCTGCGGAATGGATCCCGTCGTTGCGCAATTCGCCGAACTTATGTACCAAGGAAAAAAGCTTTACAAGAAAGACGTTGAATGCGAGGAGCCTTTAGCTTGGACTAAAAATATTTTGCCTATGGAGATGTAAATTGAAGACATTGCGTAGGCAACGTAAAATCTAAAAATCAGAATGCTGCCTTTAAATATTTCTAATGGTCATTTCTTGGTAATGGAAACTCGGAGTTAAATTTACAATAACTTTACCTCAGTCAGCTCGCTGTTCCTCTTGTACTTTTCTTCGGAAATAGCATGGGTATAATTTCTCACTTAATGCATATTAAAAAAATAAGAATGATATTCAAGGTGAATATTTTTTACCAAAAAGAAAATATAGATCAAGAATCTTTGCTATATTATTCATCATTGCTCAAATCTTTCTTAATTGTTACTCTTAGAAAATTAAAGTGGAGCAAATGAAAAAATGTTAATGCAATTGATACACTTTAACTTCATCAGTTATAATTTTGACAAATTCACCGGGACTTATCATAAAAATGTAGTTCTTACATTGTATTTTTTTGTCTCATTTTTCTTTTTTATTTTTTATATCCATAAAGCATGCGCCACAAAAATAACTTTCAGTGAAATAATTATTTAAAGTAATAAAAATGGGAAGTAAATTAAATTGAACCGAGTTTGCATTGCAAAGTGAGTTCCACACTTTAGTTGTTTTAAAATATTTATTTAAATCAGATTTTAACTGACTTCGTTCTAATTAGCCATAAGGTAGGCTCTACAAAAATAATTTTCCGTGAAATAATTATCAAAAGTAATAAATATAGATACTAAAGTGAGGTTACTGTAACGATAGGATTGTAGGTTATTTTGGTTCATTGGGTAATATAGACAGAAAAATCTATAAAGATATTTGGGTTATGGGGTTTGCATCAACCTGTACAAACTATAACTAAGACATTTATGTTTATTGTTTGATTTTTCAAAGTTGTCATATTAAATAGTAATTATTCGATGAAAACCTTTTTGTTTTGTAATATATGCGTTAGGTCAACAACAACAAATCATCAGTCTTAATATTGATTAAAATAAATGTTTTAAAACATCGTTATGGCACTTTAGGTGTGAAACTCACTTTACAACTCGAAGCTTGGCCTGCTGCAATCAAAAATGGCGGTCGTGACGTAACAATTTTTGAATCTATTGACATTGGAGAGCGCACCTTTAGATACCTAAACTCTACCGTTGATTGAATATATAATATTTAATCGTCGCCTGAACTAACCCTTTATTATTGAATATTATTTCAAATGGAACGTTTTCAGTTGTTAATCTAATTTTAACGTGGTATTTTTTATCGCCTTTGATTAACAATAAAAATTTATATACGATACATGAATACAATACTTGAAACATTAAAAATTTACTTACGTTGCCCCTCAATTTGGGTTAGGTATCTGAATGGCTTTAAATAGTTGAGTAGGACATCTTAACTTCAGAATAGCTTAAGGATAAATAAAATAAGTTAGTTAAAATATTTCTATTTAAAATCATTCCTTGACTTTAATCAGTTTAAATTCTAAATTATGAGGAAAAATTTAAGGTAACTTCTAAAGCAATCCAGAACAGCTCACTTCAATATATTGAGTATTGTATTTTGAAGTATTTTTGAAAAGAAATTAAATCAACACTATCTGATGGTTATCAAAATAAAACTTAAAATAACAATGTCGAAGAATAGTACAAAATTACATTGAAGCCTCACGTTTTAAAACTGAAGTTATCAAAGGCAGTGCTAGTTTCTTAGTATTGTCCTCATTATTTTAGGAAAAAGTTACCACAAGTTCTGTTAAAAAACATTTTGCGTTAAACATATGTTAATTGTTAAATTGTGCTGTGTTATACAATGTATATGAATGTAAACTAATATATGACCATAATCTTTTATATTGCTTAAGTCTACAACTAAAACAAAAAAAAACATTGCTAAATTCTTAGTATTACCTGGATTACTTCAAACCATATTAGTTTTATATGAAATGGAATTTGAGGACTTTACATGAAATTGACGTTCTTAAATATTTACATCTGTAACATATAATGGTTGATGTAATCATTTTATCTAAACAGCATTTAAAAAAATAAAATAATTTAAAAATAACGTTAATTTAATATTATCCACATCAATAAAAGTGATATCCAAGGATATTATATTTTTTCATAACCTAGACAATAATAAACTTCGTTAATTTATTTTTGTAACTGTGATTTAGTTTTTACTGTAAAGAAATATATAAGTATTTGTGTGCCTTTTAATCAATAATTATAGAGGGAATAAGATTGTTGAATATTTAATAGTCAGTAGGTCACTTCACTTAAATATTTATTGGAGCATCTGTTTTAAATGAAATTGTTTTTAATTTTGCACGTGATATTATAGAAGTGTTTTTACTTAGTTGTTTTATTTATATTTATGTTTATTGAATAAATTTTTACATAATATTGTTGTTTAACCCTATATTGAACCAAATATTAACAGTTTAAATCAGTATTTTTTATCAGGGTATTTTTTGTACTTATATTTGTTTAATAAACTTTTAACGCAGTTTTTTATTTTTACTGAAACAAGCATAAAATTTAAATGATGATCTAGACATATTTATTCAACAGCTTTGATTTTTTATGGAATCGGACGCGAAGGTATTATTTTGCAGTAGAAACCGATCAAAGTTTCGATTTCAGTTCTTTGTTTGGGCTCGTTCGGTAAAAAAAAAACCATTCGGCCCAAAATAGGCCGAGATGTCGACTTAGCTGAAATTTCAATTTTTCAGTTTACATTTGGATTTCAAAAAAAAATGTTTGAGAAAAAATTCTTTACTTATAAAAGAAATTTTGGATTTCGCTCCACAATCATTTCGTTTTTAAAGTTAAAGTTTTCAAAAAAAATGTACCTAGATATATGGAACATTCAGAAAAAATTTGATTTTTAGGAAAAAATCCAAAAGTTAATAATAGAGGAGGTGGTAATATGGAATCTGTTTTTAATATGGAACCCCCCCCCCCCTTTACTACGAAACTTCCAATTGCATCTATATGTAATTGTTAAACTTAAGTAAAAGTTTTGCTCTAAAACCTCAAAACAATTGGCAACATCTATTGTGCTGCTAGTTTCGCTTCAAGTGGGCAAAGTTTCAATTTTTATATTTTAAACATTGTGCATTGCGAAGTGTTTTTTACGATACTTTTGTCCCATTTAGTGGCAAGTAAGTTTTGAGGGTTTCAGTAGATACACGTAGGTTTTGTTTCTATTGTTTAGTCAATAAAACATCCGCATCCACTACCTTAAAATTTTAACTTAATATTTTTCCTAAACCACACACTGCTGTTAATGAATGAAACCCTTTGAGGATGCTAAGAACTGGATTCTGTATCATACACATGTATTCTATTTGATTTTAAACAAGGATACGTTCGATTGGCGAAAAACTTCCCTAATATGAGCGTGCACAAAAAAGAGCAAAGAGACCAAAAAATAATGAAAATTCAACTCATCCAAAGAAAGTGACAGCGTGGTTTCTGACTCATCTAGCAGTGCAGAAATTTATTTTGAGAAACAACCCAACTTAAAAGATGAGACAGTCTGTCTTTTTTAAACATAGCATAATATATGAACAAATATAAACAAATTGTAGAGGGAATCCATATTACCAGCATGTTTTCCAAAATTGCACCCTTTTGGAAATTTTGTATTTTTCTGTTGATCTATGTTCAGCAAGTTAATTATCTTATTCAGTATTAGTAAACAATTCGTCAGAAAACTTGTTGACGTTGTTTTTTGTCAATATTACAAAAAATAAGAATTTTATGTCGAAAAAACAAAATGGGGTTCCATATTACCACCTTCTCCTCTAATAAATTCTCAAATGTTCGCGAATAAAAGGTTAACACGAAATTTTGAAAAAATGATCGAAACCAAAAAAAATTGAAACTGTTTTAAAAAATTGAATTTTAAAATAAAATTTCCAGAAATAGTTATTTCGAAGTTTTGAGTGATAAAATAGAATTTCTATTTAAAAAAGTGTACATTTCAAGCTTTGGTAAAAATTTTTGACAAAAAATTAAAAATTTAAGATCTAAATTCGGAATTATCCAAAGAAGCTCAACATTTTGAATAAAAAAACTCATAATTTATGTAGTAAAAAATTGTTAAGATTTCGAATTTATGCCCAACTTTTCGATTTTGATCTCAAAAATTTGATTTCAAATTTAAATATTCGAATTTTTGTTGTTGTTGGTTACATCCAAAGTTTCCTTAAATATCAAATTTTAGACAAACTTAATAGTCGTATATATTCGGCGACTGGCCCGGCGGTCGCGATCCAAAGCGGTTTGTAGGACCAATGCAGTTTTGTAAGAGGGATTAAATGTTCTAGGTCGATTTAAACCATTGCGAATTGGTAAATGATAAATGATTAAATGATAAAATCATCTTTCGAAAATATGTATTTTAAATGAAGAAATAGTGAAATATCTCATAATGGGCAGTTCAATTGAACGGACACCTCTATTAAGCGGACAATTTTTCATAATCCGGAATTGTGTAATGGAAATTCCATATAATAAACCTCTGCTGAGCGGACTCTCCTTTGGGCGAAATTTATTTATACATATTGAAGATGAGAAAAAACTTTCATTATCAAAAGTCTATTCGCCAAGAAATATCTTCAATATGGACGCTCTATCAGATAATTCGATTTTTAAGTCAAATATTCTAAAAAAATTAAAAATTTTAACTTTAGGATAAATATGTTTTTTCAAATTTATTTAACATTTCTTCGGCCCAGTTTGGAAATATTTAAATTTTTTTATGGTTTGTTGACAATTTTTTAAACAGTTTTTGAAATGCGACTAAACGTCAAAAATTTTAAAATCTATTCGAAATTAGTTTAGTTCTAAAAAAAAAATTCAATTTTCAAACTTCAAATTGAAATTCTCAATTTTGAAAAAAAATCGGAACTGAAAATTTATAAATGGAATTTTAAATTATTTTCTTTAAAAATTTAATGAAGAACTCGAAATGTAAACTTTTTTAACATTTTAACCTTGATTCTTAAAATTTTGACTTTAAACTTGAAATGTTGACTTTTTTCGCAGTTTCCTGTTGTAATTAAATTATTATAAGTAAATTATACTTTTTTTTTAAATTCGTTATTCTTTTAAATTTAAACTAACACTTCTAAGATAAACGTCAAAATTTAAATATAAAACTTCTAAGAAAAATATTATCGAATTTTCGACTCTAAAATTTAAACACAGAATATAAGGAAAGTCCAAATTATGAAAAAAATGTGTAAGTTATTTGTAATAATTTAGTGACAACACGAAACTGCTAGAAAAAGTCAAATTCTCGAGCTTAAATTCGAAATTTCAAAAAAAAGTTCAAACTAACTTTTTTTAAATTAAAATTAAGGGTTTATTTCCAAAGTTTGAGATTACAGAAGAAAATGTGATTAACCAACTGCAACGTTAAGTCTAAAATTTTCTAAACCATTTTTTAAATATATCAAACTTTTTTGGAAATCTTGAATTTTTTCTGGAAATTTCAACTTTAACCTTAAAATGATAAGCCTGAATACCGCATGTTGAGAAAAAAGTGTAAATCGCCAGAGACACTCGACAAAATTGATAAAATTGAATTTCAAATTAACGAGAAATTAAAATTGAAATCCAAAATTTAATGAATTTTTAAATATTTTCAGGTTCAAAATTTCAAGTTTAAAGTCAAAATTGTAATTTTTTTCTACATAAAGTTTTTAATTTCACAGAAGGTTTTTAAGAATTTAGTGTTTAAACCTAAAATTTTTAAAAAGAAATTTAAACAATTCAAAACTAAACTTTTTAGAAATTTAAAATCTTCAATACAGGATATATTTCTTTCGGGATTGGACCTGGTCAAAAAAACTACTATCCATTGTACTCATTTTCAATTCAGAAGAGTTTCTCCTCTGGTATGGTGGACATACTGAGTTACAGCGCTCTGTTGATTTGAAATTGACCTTTTCATTCTTTCATTTTTGCATATTTCCTTATATTCCTTTTTTCATTTATTGTTTCTTTTCTTTGTTCCTGAAAAAGCCCCCTACGATGGTGGGCGAAACGTCGAACACTTTTAGTAGTTCTTTGACCCGCTCCAATCCCGGAAGAAGTATATCCTGTACTGACTCTGGCCGTGAAAGCCTTCGTTATTAAAATCTTCAAGATTAACTCGAAAATTTTAATTTGACTTTTTATTAATTTAATGCTTCCATGAAAACTGAAATTTCAAGATTAAATTTAAAATTAAAAAATAATAATAAATTCAAGTACTTATCTCCAGATTGAGTTCTAAATTGCTGGGAAAAAGCCGAAATTTCAATTTTAAAATCTGACGGCTAAGGTCAAAACTGTAATAAAGAGGAAGAAAAATTTTACGTCAATTAGAAATTTTTAAATTTGATCAGGGAAATTTTGCCTTTAATTATTCACACGAAATTTTGACCTTAATCACGACATTTCAAATTTAAACTAACTAAATAGAGTTTATCATCGAATTTTTACTTTAATTGAGACCATGCGAAGAGAAAATCGATTTCTTGTAAAAGAAAACTAGAAGTTTATGAAAAATGTTTATCAATTTTCTAGTTTACAAATGTCAACTTTTGTTTAGAAATTTCAAAGCTTCTGGACAAGTGGAAATCTCATTATTTAAAGTGAAAACTTTGAAGAAAGATTTTTTTAATAAATTTAGATTTTTTGAAAAGTTTTCACTGTTAGTACAAAATTTTGCTTCCCTTCTGTTTTTAAAATTTAGACTTTTTTCTCTTAAAGAATGAAAATTTTAAGTCTGAACTTGGAATTTTAAGAATGAAATAAAATTTTGAAAATAACCTCGAAATTTCTTGAAAATCTCAAAAGGTTTTTTATAACATTGAAATTTTGATAAAGTTTTTAACAGATTTGACTGTTTTTTTCTATACATTTGTCAATTAAATTAGCTTACAAAGCTTGAATCATTCTGGTTTAAACTCGAAATTTGTGGACATAGGTGTCGTATGAAAAAAAAGTTTTAAAAATTTTAATATGTTTAACTCGTTTTACAGTGGAACGCTCTGCTTCTATGGCTTCTAAGGACAAACCACTGGTTTTATATTAAAGGATGTTTGAAGTGGTTTATCCTTTTTTTCTAAATCATAACTTCAATCCTGGTAAGTGTTGTTTTATTCTGTTTATTCATTTTCCCACATTTTTTTTTCGCCTTTGTAGCTGGCCTGACATTTTTAACTTGTAATGTGGCTCTAAACAACTTAAAGGTTAAGCACCACTAAGCTAAAACTTAGTGAAATGGCTTTTTTGTCACCAAATTTTATGCAAATTGTTTCATCACTAGATCAGAGTGTATCATTAAAATCTAAAGCAGTCTATAATGCATCTTTGTTTAGGAATCTATTTACATAAGAGAAATCTTTCGATCGCATCCAAAATCTTACCAAAGCTATAAATTTCTAGCAGATGCTGCTGAATTTTTTAAAAGTTGGCTAAAATAACCGATGAATCATACAGTTCAATAACTTTTTAGCAAGACGGAAAATCTTTGAAGCAGCGCGCATTGGTGCAAAGTTTGTTAACATCAACACCAACTTAATATCAGAATATGACAATGATTTAGTTCCTGTCGATTAGGCTCAAACCAGCCACAAATATTTCTGACGATTTTGAAACAGCAGAAATAATTAGTAATCTAACAAAATTTGGATACACTTCTCATGAACGGACATCTCCATTAGGCAGACATATTTGGCCATTCCTAAAGGTGTTCGCTTAAAAGAAATTGTTTTAATAGTCTGGTAATTTTTATATTAAAAGTAGGGAAGAACTAGCTTTATATCAGAAGAATTAGCAGAATAAATAATATACAGCGCTAGTCTATAACTTAGAATAAATTCAGTAAATCAAAGGCAGTTTTTTTTTCGGAAATATGCTCGGACGCGCTCTTTTTGATGTAGGAAAATTTTATGCAGCATATGTCTGAAATTTAAGATATAATGTCATCTACAGTTTTTTTTAAATCGCAACCCTATTTTTTTCTTAACTATTCTTAAAAAATATATCAAGTTACACATGCGTACCAAATTTCAATTTTTTTATTTCTTGTCATTTAAAAGATATTTAAAAAATATTAACTAATTTGAAAAATCAAGAAATCTGATTCAACTCAATAGTCTTTCTTGAATAAATGTTCAAAATATTGTCCATTTACTAACTGACAATACTCTAAACGGAACTGAAACTCGTTTTAAACATTTCTAATTACTTCGGGGGAAATTAGTCTACCCTCCTGCTTTATTCGTCCCTTCAACTCCTCAATATTTGCAGGCTTAAAAACTTTGCTCTTCAAATACCCCATAAGAAATAGCCCATAGGTGTTAAGTCCGGAGACCTGGATGGCCATTCAAAAGGTCCTCTTCTACCAATCCATCTGCTTGATAATGCATCATCCAGATACTTACGGACAGGTCTTTCAAAATGAGGAGAGAGGCCGTCTTGTTGAAACCAGATGTTTCTATTCGGGACATCAGCTTGGACCGGATCAGGAAACAAAATAGCTAAATCAGGAATTAGCTCTTCCTGCAACAATTCTCAATATCCTGCCCCATTGAGATTTTTTTGGGAAGAAAATTGGTCCTATAACTCGATCACCAACAATCTCTGCCCAAACATTGACATTCTCTGGATGTTGAGTGTCGCCTTCCTTCATCCAGTGTGGGTTGTTGTCTGTCCAGTAACGACAATTTTAACGATTTAGCTTACTATTTAACATAAACGTTGATTCATCTGAAAACAGGATATTTTGTATGCTTAAAACATGTCTGTCCAGTACATAGATGCACCATGTGTTCGCAAAACTGGAGTCTTCTATCCGGATCATCTTCTAAGAGTTCCTGGAGGATTGTCATTTTATAAGGATAAAATTTTTGCATTTTCAGAATTTCGAGTTCCCTACCTATTTGACTAGTGGGGACATGCGGAGTTTCTTGGACCGAGAGAAGTACATTAATTTTGACATCTTCATTGAGCGCATTCTGGGGATTACTTGTTTTTCTTAAATGCCTATTTTTCCGAAAGTGTTTTTCAATCTTGCTTACGGTACTTTGCCATATGAGTGGTAAATGAGGATATTTCTCCCCGAATAAACGAATAAGATCATTTTGTGTTCTTGTTCTATCTCCGTACCCAATCGATGTTAAAATTTCAATCTTGCGGGTTTCCGTTAAGTACGGCATTTTGGTCGATTTTTTAATAAATGGTGTTTATCACTAAACACAAACTAACAGCCTTTTCCATCAATACGATACTACTTTTCTTACTTGTTTTTATTAACTTTTTTATAAGATTGTGATAAGACGTCAGCCCAGTTTGACAAAAAATGTCAAACAAATACCTTCTGATACACGATTTTTAAACTTTATGAAAATTTTATTAAATCACATTTCTTGATTTTTCGAATTAGTTGCTAAATTTGTAAATATCTTTTAAATGATAAGGAATAAAACCCGAAATTTGGTACGCATCTGTAACTTTATATACCCTTTAAGAATAGTCAAGAAAAAAATAGGGTTGCTATTTAAAAAAAATGTAGATGACGTCATATCTTAAATTTGGGACATTCTGTATAAAATTTTCATACATCAAAAAGAGCTCAAATCAAAATATTAATCGACGTGTCAGAGCATATTTCCGAAAAAAAAATTGTCTTTGATTTACTGAATTTATTCCAAGTTACAGACTAGCACTGTATAATTAAGTACAAACTGAATATAATTGTATGTGTCATATACATCAAATTGTACCGTAGCCCAGTCAAATTGTACTGAAAAAAGCGTCTTCCTTGCAAAAGTCCGGTAATGCTGATTTTTCTTTCAAATTGTTTGGAGTATGGTAGAGGTAAAAAAACAAGTTTTTGACATTGGAAGCCCTATGCTTAATCCGCAATCCTCAAAAAATACTAACATTTTGTTTTTATTTTAATTTTTCGAGAGTAACTTTTTTCCTAAGAGACGTGGTGTAACAATAGCCATTATCACTTATAAAGAACACGAAATGATCTACAATTTAGTATGTAAAGTTTTTTCTAAACCTAATAATAAGCGAGCTATGAATACTTGAACTGGAAAAAAATTTTCACTTTTTCTTGAATTTTGGAAGTTTTCACAAACATTTTTTACTTTTTCTCTTAAATTATCGACAAGCTCAAAGTTTCATTTATATTTTTCAAAAAATTTTGTTATCAATTATTTTAAAATTTCCACTATTTTCTTCAGTTTCAATTGCAAATTTCGCAATAATTCGCCTCTCACTCAAAATTCAGACCTTCAATTTGCAATTGAAATTTTAACTTTATAATCGAAGATCCAAATATTGTTTCATCTGTAGATAGGTTTTATTTTATTTTCTAAATGTTAAAAAAATTTGAGGTTTTTCTAAAAAGTCCCAATTTAGATTTGAAAGTCTTTTTTGCTTGACCTAAATATTTAGCTTAAATTCGATAGAACCAACAGAAACTACTACTCCGAATTCTAATTACTTCTACCAGCATTGAATTACACTGTTGGCTCTTTTTGGTTTTCGTTGGATTTACTCTATAACAAAAAGTGCTTAATCTTATACCAACGATATTGGGATACAAAGACGTCACAGTCTTGTTGAGAACACGTCCTGACTTTGTGCAGGCTGTTGGTTGCTTCTTTTATTTGAGCTCCAACAGCAGCGAAACAGTCATGGATCGACAAAAAATGCTCTGCCTGTAGAGTCAGGGAGTGTTCTCCACGAAGACTGTGATGTCTTTATGTCCCAATAACGTTGGTGTAGGATGAAGCAATTTTTAGGAGTAAACCTAACGAAAGCCAACAAAAGCCAACAATTCAATTCATTGTCGGTAAAGAGATTAGTTGTTTCTGATGGTTCCATTAT
Organism: Dastarcus helophoroides; assembly: GCA_028583605.1. NCBI lineage: Eukaryota > Metazoa > Arthropoda > Insecta > Coleoptera > Bothrideridae > Dastarcus > Dastarcus helophoroides. Next base: position 32,257,871 of record CM053334.1, read on the forward strand.
CCCATGTTTCATAGAATTATGACTCTAAAAAAGTGAAAGTCATAGTAGGCCTCAAGTCAAAATTGAAAAGAAACCATATAACCTTCAAATTATTTATCGATTTTATTTGATAGATTTTATAAAAGCATGAAATTGAAATAATTTGAGCTGTAAGTGATTTTTTTTCAATGCAGCAAGAAACAAGTATGCAATGTGGACAACGTCGCAAAGGTGAAATTAATTAAATCCTATTATTGCCATAATACTTTCGAATTTGCAACCGCAGGTAAGAAAGATGAAAGTGACGAAGATTATATTGAAGCTGTGGTGTGCAAAGAATCAGACATTGTTGAGAATGAGAAAAAGACGTTCGATTTGTCAAAGGAAGGTAAGGTTTTACTGGTCAGGCAGAAAGGAAAAATATCCGCATTAGGCCCGGAATGCACCCATTATGGATTCGCCCTTGAGAACGCAATTTTGGGAGAAGGGGTAATTAGATGTCCTTGCCATGGAGCTTGTTTCAGTATTACCACGGGGGACATTGAAGATTTCCCAGGTAATTTTGATTTATTCAATAGTAATTGGTTCAAACATTCAAACATAAGTGCAGAATTCTCAAAACTGACCTGAAGCAATCAAGGGTTCTGTATGTAAGATTCAGGATAGGCCAACTATGTCTTCTTCTTGGTTCTCTGAGGTAGGTTTCTCTGAGGTAAGTTTCTCTGAGGTAGGTTTCTCAACCTGTTCTGGTCTTTAAGCCTCTTTTCTTCTGATGTCCAGCATTCTTTCCATCTTTTCAGTGGTCTTTCTTGTGTTCTTTTTCCTGTTGGTTTTAATATCTTCGCTTTTATGAATCTATATATGTCTTGTATGTCACTCAATCTCTGTATCTCTATTTTTACACATATCTCTCAGTGTTTTCCCATGTATCGTTCTTAATGTTTTCATTTCCGTGATGCTCATCATTTGCGTTGTTCTTTTTGTATCTGGTCTTGTTTCCACCCCATATGTCATTATAGGACGTACTGCAGTTTTATATATTCGGATATTACTTTCTGCTACATGACAGCAGAAAGTATGCGGTCATGTACTTATTGCAGAAGACAATATCCCTCAGGCACGTTTCTGTTTAGACTTATTTGGTCAGCCTCCCGTTGCTGGTGATTTCCGAGCCTAGGTAGTTGAATTGCATTACCTGTTGGATAATTTTTTCATCTATCTCCAATTTACAGCTTAAAGAATATTTGGAGATGGTCATACATTTGGACTTTTCTTCATTTATTTATCATGTTACATCGTTTTGCTGTTGTGTTGAAGGTGTGCAGAAATCGCTGCAGATTATCCTATGAATTTGATATCACTACGGCATCATCTGCATTAGAAGACAATGTTGAAAAATGTATCTCCCATTTTGTATCCTAGATATTTAGATACCTTTCTGTTATAGGCTCCTTGTCTCACTCCGGTGGCTACTTTTATGTTCTGGCTGGTTTCTTTGTTTGTCCTGATTTTGATAGAGCAATTTTTGTTTATTTCTTTGATAATATTAATGTGTGAATTCATCACTTTGTTTTTTAACAGGTATTTAATATCATCTAGGCGGATCCGATGGAATGCTTTTGACATATCGACAAAACACACATAAGCTGCTACATTAAATTCAAGTAATTTTTCTATTATTTGACGTATGATGACGTATCGTAGAACGATTCTTCCTAAACTCTTGTTGTTCTCTAATATTTATATTTTCGTTTAGTTTCATCAATATAAAAGCTAAGGTCGTGTTGAGTAGAGTGATACCCCTATAGTTGTCTGGATATGGATATGTTTTTAAAAAGGGATATGGTAATGCTTGTTTTCCAGTCTTCGGGTATTGTTTGTTGATTTATAATTGTTTACACTAAACTTGTCAGATTCCAATTTTTTCCAGCATTTTCCATTGTATTAAAAGCAATATTGCGTACTCCCGCTTTAAAAAGGCCATCTCAGGAGGATTACAGAGCATTATCTGGTTTTAGTTCCTCTTGTGGAGAAAAAATACAAAAACCATTTTACAAAGAAATTTTAAAGAGAAATCGTCAATCTTTGTAAAATGTTCCGCTTTAAAAACACCATCTCAGGAGGATTATAGAGTATTATCTGGTTTTAGTTCCTCGTGTGGAGAAATTTTAAAAAGAAATCGACGTATCTCGGGAATTTTGCAAGAAAAAATTTCATTTAATTTTACCTAATTCATTCCAATTAAATTCGTTTTTTTTTTTAGTAACAAAATTTGGTCCTCGGTAACGAAATATACGGATTCCTTTCGAAAAATTGACTTATCTTTACTTCTTAATACCACTTCTAAGAGAGTCTGGATATTTTTCAAATGTATTTTTTCCAAAATTCTCGATTTGTTACTATTTGCTTTCGCAGTGGCGTGTCCTGCATTTTATAATTGGGAAAGCTGATCGGCGGAAAAAAATCAAATGCGATTTTATTTTAAACTTAAGGAGCAAACGTCCTAAAATGAATAATTTGTCTTTTATTTTCGATTGTACTGCATTTAAAATATTAATTCTTTTTTTATTAGAAAATCTAAAAATTCATTACTCTACTACACCTAGCAGAATTTCGAATTTAGTGAAAATTTCTAGAAATAGTTCGAAATCACGATTCTAAAGTCAAAATCCGACCCTTATATATGTTTCTGGAAATCTAAAATTTCTTCTCAAAACTTGTCTGTTTTCTCAAAATATAATTTTCCGTGTTTAATTTTAATTTTCCTCCCAAAATGTTTTTTTCTGCACGAAATTCATAGCTTTCTTTGAATTTCGAGACAAGGTTTTTTCAAATCCGTTTTTTAGTTAAACTTTTTTCGAGAAATTCGTTTTTTTTTTATTTAAGTTCTTCTTTTTTCTTAAAGTTTAATTTTCCTTGGAAAAATTTCCAAATTTTTTCGAAATTTGGTTATTTTTATTAACTTTTTTTTAGCTTTTCTTTAAAAGCTTTTAACCTTTAGAAACCGATTTTCCCGAAATGTTGGCTTTTTTTTTAATTTACGTTTTCTCGAAATTTTGATTTTGATCTCAAAATTAGATATTTAGCATTTCTGGAAACTTTTCACATGTTCCTCAAAATTAATCTTTTTCTCGAAATTTTGACCTCTGAAAATAGTCTTTTCCCTTAAATTCACCTTTTTCTCGACCTTTTCCTTTCGATTTTATTTAAAAATTCCAATTTTTTGACTTTTTTTCAAAATATTTTTTTTATATATTCCACAATTTTTCTCAATATTCGTTTTATTGTAAAAACTTCGAGTATTTAATTTTTTCTGTAATTTCAACTTGTTTTTGCATTATTTAAGAAATGTTTACTTTTATCTCAAAATGCGATAACCTTCTAAAAATATCGACTTTTTTTAATTGGCTTTTCCTTGAAATTTCGACTTTCCCAAAATCGTTTATTTCCTCTGAATTATATCGGAAAGTTAAGAAATAAGTAAAAATATTGAGAGAAATTTAAATACATGATATGATATTAAACTGTAAATAAAATAGTTTACAGTTTCCAGAAAAATATTTTTGAAATTGCGACTTACTTTCTCAACATTGAATATTTTCTGAAAATGTTGCCACTTTTTCACAACGGTCAATCTTTGGAAAATGTTGCTTCTTTTCCAATTTAAAACATTTTTCGAGTTTTTCCGAAAGTTTAGGTTCTTATTTTAGATTTCTCTGACAACTTCGACTTTTTCCCAAAATTGAATTTTTTTTCGAAATTTACATTTTTCTAAATTACGAATCTGTACTTAAACTTCTACCTTTTTCTGTCAAAATTGGACTTGTCTTGGAAATTTCGAATATTTTAAACAAATTTTGACCTTTCCTCGAAATTTCGACGGAACTTTTGAAAAAAGATATCATTTTTGTTGTAAAATCATTTTTATTAGGAAATATTCGAATTTATTTGATAATTTTTTTTTTTACTTTGGGGAAGTTTCAACTAGTTTTTCAAAACTCGCCTTGTTTTTGAAATTTCGACTTTTTCTCGTTTATTTTTCCAAAACTTGATCTAAATTTTGATAAAAATCTGAAAATTCTGAGAATAATATGTTTAGGCGATTTTGAGAAAAAGATTCCTGTAAATTTCAAGATTATGTAAAATTTAAATGAAGTAAAATTCTGTGATGAATCATTTTGAGCAATTGCGTTTCTTGTTTTCTCTAAATTCGACTTGTGTGACTTTTTTCACAAAATTCGGCTCTTGAAAATTTCGACATTTTTCCAAAATGTTTCAAAAGGTTCGCTTTTTATTTTAAATTCAATTTTCAGACTTATTTTTCTAAAGGGCAATGATCCTGGAATAGGAAAGTATGGAGAAAACAGAAAAAATGACAACGGAGAACGCCTCATAGATTTCTGCAGGATCTCTTCTTTGAGCTTGATGAACGGATTTTTTCAGGGCAAGGAGTTTCTTAAAAATACATGGATATAACCCAAAAAACAACTTACATTCAATCATCCGACTAATGAACCAAAAACTGAATTTCTAGATTAAAAACAAATGAAGTAAGGGTACTGCGTGGTGCCTGAATGCGCATCTGACCACTATATGGTCATAGGCAACGATTGTTATCAATTTCAAAAATACAAAAAAAAAACTAACATCAAACAGAAAAGCCGAATGCAAATAACGAAATAACAGAAATATAATTTGGAAAGCCTAAAACATGATTCAACTAACAATAAGTTTCTATATAAATTGCGATTAGCCACAAAACTTCAACATTAAATAACATTGCAGAAAATACAGAAACCAAATACCATCAAATAAAAGAATGCCAAGAAGCAAGAAGGAAAAATCCTGAATGGTGGTCAGGAGGAAATAGGTGAGAAAATAAAAGTCAAGAAAAAAGCATATGAAATCCGGTTCCTCTCAGGAGATCCAGAAGATAGAAGAATATACACGATATACAATAAAGAAATAAAAAGAATAGTTAATAAGAGAAAAAAATGAACTTTGGGAGGATAAATGAAATGTGAGGTAGTAGAGCGATGCTTAAGAGAGACGAGACTACGAGATTCATGAAAAACAACCGAAGGTACAGAAAAAGAAACAAAAGAGGGAACAAATTTAAACCTAATTGGTCAGGAAGAATGGGAAAAACACTATTAGATGTTAATAATGAAAAAAGAGAGAGTTTAAGCGAAACTTTGACAAAAATCTAAGCAAACGGGACTTAAATGTAGAAAGGATAAGTGTAGAGGAAGTTAGTAGAGCAGTAAAGGATATTAAAAATGGACAAGCTGCAGGATCAGGAGACGTCCCCATAGAGTTCGTAAAATGTGGTCCGACTAGTCTATTAGAAAGATTAACAGACTTGTTTAACGACTACCTGATTACAGAAATGGATATTCCGACAGACTGCAACTCAACTTATATAAGCTCATTTTATAAAAAGGGCATCAGAAAAATATGTGGTAACTACAGAGAAATTCAATTGGGTGGTTGTGTGGAACAATAATTAAGAAAATAATTAAATTGCAGTATAAAGATATGGAAAAAAATGGTTTTAAAGCAGGAAGATCATGCATGGACAACATCCTAACTCTTCAGCAAATATTGGAAACACGAAAAGCTCGGAACCTACCTACTCACCTCTCGTTCATAGATTTAAAAAAAAGCCTACGATTCAGTAACTTTAAAAAAGCTATTTAATATATTAAGGAAAGTTGACCTCAGTGCGACATATGTTAGGGACAATATACAACATGTACAACTATCCACAAGGCGCAATAAAAACTGGAAAGATACTTTCTTCACCGTTCAAGGTACCAAAAGGTTTGAAACAGGGATGCTGCCTATCACCTACACTATTCAAAATATACTTATAAAAAAGCACTGGAGAAATGAAGGAGAAAATGTAAAAGAATGGACATAGAGATCGGTAATCAGTACCTAACAACTATGTTCTTTGCAGACGATCAGGTACTAATAGCAAACTGCGAAGAGGACCTGGACTACATACTGAGAAAGTTAAAAGAACAGTATAAAAAGTGGAGATTGAGCATAAATATGCGTAAGACAGAATATCTTAGAGTTGCCGGAGAGAAAATGCGAAGAATTTAAATATTTAGGAATCCAAAAAGGATCAACAGAGAAGGACATAACCTATAGGACATACCAGGGTAAAAAATATTGTTGGGAATTCTAAACTCGTTACTATAGGTCAAACCGGATAAGAAATCGAACAAAATTAACAATATACTGGACAATAGTGAAACCGATCTTGACGTATGGATCGGAATGCTGGCAGATGACAAAAAAGAGTAAACAGGGAGTAGACTCGGTGGATATGGAGTATTTAGGGAGACCATGCAGAATATTTAGACAGGAGCACATTAGAAATGAAGAAATAAGAATAAGAACGGAAAGGGTGCATACTATTACAGAGAGAATAGAAACCAGACAACTGATATGGTTCGGACAAGTAAAAGGAATGCAGGACAATAGAAGGCCAAAGACAGCATTAGAATATATTCATAAAAACAGGAGAAAGAGAGAAAGACCAGCTAGAACATGGATTAATGAGATAATGGACATAGTGGAAGACAGAACAATCCATGACGAGGACTGGAAAAGCAAAAAGATATGGCGATCGAAATGCGAGATGCGGCAAAAAAATAAATTTTCAAAGTTCGATTTTTTTTTGAAATGTCGACTTTAATCTGGGGTTCGGGAAAAAATGCATTACTGGGCCTGGAAAATTTTCTGGTTTGCTTATTTGGTCCATAAATTTCTCAAAATGATTGTTGCTTTTCCCTGAATGAACTCTTGCCTAGTGGCCACCGAAAGGTCTCCGCGGTGGTTCTCAAATTTAGAAAAGTGGTCTCCGACTACAAAAAGGTTAAGGAACCCTGGTTCAGACCTACTTTTTAAAATCTCTATTTATCAAGGTTGACATTTGAAATTCTTTGTTGTAAATTTTAAGAGAAAAATTAAGTGTTGAATTCTGAAATCGAATGTTCAACTTTTTTTTGCCTGAAATTTTAAGACTCAAGCCGAAATTTCGAGCTTAAAATTATAATTTCTAGACAAAAGAAAACAAAATTTCAACTTTCAGTTATAAACATTTAGTTTACCATTGACTTTTTGATATTTTCCATTGCTTATGATTTAAAAAGTAAGATTATAAAAATTAAGACATGGGTCATTCGTGGCTGGCTGACGTGCGGGTAATGGGTCCGACATCATTAGTCACTAAAACAGTGATGGCGAAACCATGACCACTAGATAGGATTTCATAAAGCAGTATTCAATATCGACTCGGTTCAAAATAAATCCGGCAGCAAATGAAAAGACAACACGAAAAGTTAATTAATGACGTAAAATCAAAGACTGTCGAAAACTGTTCCAGTATTTATTAGTTCAATTTTCCACCACCTTATTGGTCACCGATTCACAAACAAATACTCAACAAATTAAAAATTAACCGAAACCAATGAAATGGTTTATTCTACAAAACAGGGGTAGCCAACCCACTGTCTGCGGGCAGTGTCTAGAACATTTCATGGCCCGCGAGATTCATCACACTTTTAGAAGTTTCTGTTTTCCATACTACTCTGGCTACTACATTTCTTATTGAAAAAGATCCCCGGTTTATAGTGCTTTTAATACTTCCGTCCAATATTTTTTATTGACCAAAAAAAAAAGGTCCTTATAGGATTATCCGCGGAGTTATGATGCATTTCCAAAGCGGGCCAGAAGGTTATTTATTTTGGCCACCCCTGTTATAAACGGTCGAAAATCACCTTCACCAATTAGCTTACCACTTATTATCAACTAAAAGAAACGTCAACCTAAAAAAATATGTTTATTTTCAGGTTTGGATTCACTGCCTTGCTATGAAGTAAAAATCGGAGAATACAGATGTTATCGTGAAAGCCAAAAAATCTCAACTAATTAGTAAAAAAAGAACGAAACACATGTCCAGCAGATCTTGCAATCCAAATGAGCATTATGTGATAATAGGAGGCGGCCCAGCGGGTGCAGTATGTGTGGAAACCCTTAGACAAGAAGGATTTAAGGGTTATATAACAATGGTTTGTCGCGAACCATATCTGCCATACGATCGTGTTAAAATCAGCAAAGACATGACCTCCGCCATCGAAAAATTCCAGTTCCGAAAAGCAGATTTTTATGAACAAAATTGCATTGACGTATTACTTGGTACACCAGCTACTAAAGTAGATACCTTTGAACAGATGGTTGAACTTAGCAACGGCAAAAGCTTAAAATATGATAAACTATTCATAGCTACAGGTTCTAAACCAAGAATTCCCCCTGGAATTCCAGGTATTGATATGAAAAATATCTTCGTTTTGAGAGATTTTGACGATGCTAAAGCTATTGCTGCTCAAATTAGCCCAGAAAAGGAAGTCGTGTCTGTTGGTTCTTCTTTTATAGCACTGGAAGCAGCAAACTATTTCGTTGGGAAAGTGAAAAAAGTATCAATTGTAGCTCGCAAACATGTTCCGGTGATGCCGGTATTCGGCGAACGAGTAGGTGCTCGAATATTATCCCTTTTACGAGAAAATGGAATTACCTATATACAAAATTCCGAAATTAAACAATGTATTGGGGAAAACGATATATTAAAATCGGTAGAATTAATTGATGGTACAGTTTTAAAAGCAGATATTTTAATATTAGGTACAGGTTCAAGTTTATATACAGATTTTTTATTAGGTTCCAAAATCGAATTATCGCCAGATGGTTTAATTGAGGTAAATGAATTTTTGAAAACAAAGGTTCCCAATGTTTTTGCCGGTGGAGATGTAGCATATGCCCCAATTAGGTACAACAATTTGAAACGATCAAAAATTGCGCACTACCCTTGGGCTCAGCAAATGGGCAGAATTGCAGCATTGAATATGTTAAATAAAAATGTACCTTTCGAATCTGTACCATTTTTCTGGACAGTGCTCTTTGGAAAAAGCTTTAGATATGCTGGTTACGGGAGGCCTGATCAGATCGTTTGCCATGGTGACTTGGACAAACTTAAATTCGTTTCATTTCATATTGACAAGAAAGGTTACGTGAAAGCTGCTAGTGGTTGTGGTTTGGATCCCATAATTGGCCAATTTGCAGAATATATTAGGCGAGGAAATACTCTAAAGCGCGAAGTTGTTGAAAGTGATGACCCATTATGTTGGACTAAGGAACTTCTACCGAATAAATATATGACGTAAATTATATTTGAATAGTCAACGCCATTATATTTTTCCATTTATATCTTTTTTAATAATAATATGGTAACATTAAGCTCAACATTATACAGTAATATTGAATGCAACCATTTATTTAGTTTTATTACATATACCGACATTTCTCAAATACTAGCAGTAACTTTGATCCCTTTGAAAAATATTTCAAATTCAGTTTTTTTAACATAGTTACCGCTTGGTTTAAAGATAAAACATAAACTGAATCCATTTTTTTCTGAAAAACCAATTTGGTATTTGGAAATTTAGAATAAATATTTTAGTTCATGATTGTTGCTGGTGCAAGAATTTTTTTTGCGATCTGCATAAAATATAAATGTATCTGGCCAATAACGGGCCAGCAGCACTGATTCGATTATTAAAGCAAACTTATCAGTGACAAGGCCCAATTTCTAACCAAAGGCAAAACTAAAATCTCTTATCAATTAAGTTAAATTCATTTGTACACACAGGGTATCATTAGAAGGATAATCTATTTGGTACGAAGGTGCACTTCCATGAGGCCAATATTTAAAAATAAATTGTTATTCAGGCTGAAAATAACAACGGAATCCTTATAATCTCACTCTTGTGTCTGTTCCTCCGTATGTCAAAGAAGTTTTCTGGAAAACTATGTAATCTAGGAACCTGAAATTTGGCACAGTGTTGGGTCTCGATAACGTGCACCTATGTCGCCAATAAACGATTATAAAAATATTTTAAGATCGAAAATGGGGGTTGACTTGGTACAGAGAACAATCAAGTTTCAATTAATATATCGCGTGAGGTATCATTTGAAAGGTCGAACAAAACATTAAAATTGAGCCTAATTTAGAAACCCAATGATTTTTTAAGTGAAGATAATTTTAGTATATTTGCTATTGAAAGGTGTTGTGTAATTTTATGTAAACAGCATTTAATATTACAGCTTATCAAACGAAAAATTTTATTAAAAAAATCAAATGTTGCACAGCATGAACATTATTTTCCATTTTGGGGAGAATGGAAAACAAACAAGCTTTCTTTGATATACATATTTAATGGTCCAATTCTTATAGTTTCTATATCTTTGTTGCTCGTTATATCTATAGTGATGGAAAAGGTTATCAATAACGAGATTCTCAAATATCTGGAGGAGAATAGAATTATCTCGGACAGGCAACACGGTTTCAGACAACAACGCTCAACTGGAATCTACTGGCATATGTTACTCACATTTGTAACTTAGCTATGGAAAAACACGGTGAGGCTAGGATTGTGGCATTGGATATCTCAAAGGCCTTCGACAGTCTGGCACCGATCTTTTCTCGCCAAATTAACATCCTATGGTCTTCCTCATCGACTCTGTCATTTGTTATCCAGTTTTCTCGCATATAGATCTCTTCAGGTCGTCGTCGATGGCATCTCATCCGAGACCTTTGTCATTAATGCAGGGGTACCTCAGGGGTCTGTCCTATCTCCTACTCTGTTTCTGTTACACATAAACGATATCTTAGCTTCAACTTCCAATCCGATATACAATTACGCAGATGACAGTAGCCTGGTGTCATCGTTTTTCTCCGACAAAACATTATCCGTCGCTGCTTCAGATCGACTAAGAAAACAGCAGATACAGATGATTAATCGGCATCTCGAAATCATTCTGGAATCTAGTCGACTTCAACGCCTCAAAAACTCAGGCCGCGGTTTTTTCTAAGAAAACATCAAGATAATGCATCAAACTTACTCATGGACGGTAAAATTCTGCCGATGGAATTTAATCTGTCTATCCTAGAAGTGAATGAGAGCACTAACTTCTCTTGGGACTAGGACTATCATGAGCGCGCCATTGCCAAATCCGCCTCTCAGAAGCTAGGCTTTCTTTTTACAGCTAAAAAATACTTCACATCTTATCAGCTACTCACACTATACAAAGTTCAAGTTAGACCAACACTAGAGTACTTTTCTCCTGTTTGGAGTTCAACCCCCAAAACATATTTTAGCTCCTTTGGATTCAATTTAAAAAAGAGCAATTCGCCTAATTGATGACCATTCTTATCGACCATATTGAAGTTCCAAAAATTAAGTCACGTCAAAGAAAGGTCTCTCATGTTTCTAATTAAAAAAGTCCAAATGTTCAAGTTTGAAGATAAAAGGTCGAAAAAAACTCCGGTTTTCGAGTTTTTTCTCAAAATTGTTCAGAAGAAAATCAAAAACTTTAGATTATTCATAAAACTCGAGATTTTAGCTGAAAATAACTAAAATTTGAAATGTTAATTTTAAGAAAAAAGTGGAAGTTTTGAAACAAAATCCGCAGTTTATATTAAAAAAATCCTCAAAATGTCGAATAAAAAGATAACATTTAAAATGGAGTCGAAATGTTCTAACCAAAATCAAAATAATTAGAAAAAATGAAAACCAACTTTAAAGTGGACTGGTCGAAATTTCGAGATTAAGGTCAAAATCTCTAGAAAGAGTGGATTGAAAGTGTTGAGAAATTGGGATTTTAGGAAAAAGAAAACATGATCTCCCATAGCGCTGGAAAGAGCTGCAAAAAGGAAGCTATTATATTAAAAAATCAGATAAAATACGAGCACTTTAAAACAGTAATAATATACAGGTGTCTCATTAAAAAACCAACCTTAATATAATTCTGCCATTTTGTAATCGTCTTCTTTTTGTTTGGTTGACAATTTAAAAATTTAGGAAAAACTCTGCAACTTTTGTATAAAAAAAGTGTTGTGTACTATTTTAAATAAACTCTGTCGATGGCTGGAAAAATCCTGTACATATACAAGGTGAGTCATTAGTACGGTAACGCCCTGTAACTCCTTCAATTATTTTGACATTTCCAACCCTTACTTCGTGGAATTATTAATATTCATAACTAATGAAACTTTATTAACGATAAAAACGCAACAAAATTTAAAAATTCCACAAGGTTTTCGATAAATATTTGCTAACACTGGACCAGGTTTCGCATTACTGCATTATCAATTGCTGGTACGACCTATGATGATGATGATATGATGTCTTAAGGATAATGAAAAACACTAATAAATATACTATTTACGTCATAATTTTCAAAAAATTTACAAAACCAGTAATTCGATATGTCTCGTTCTCGCTGCGATTTCACCAATCCAAGATAAAATCTACAACTATTATTATATTGCGTTAGCTTGATTAGGCCACTAGTGTAGGTTTAAATTACTTTCTTTTTGAAAATATGCTCCATAAATTTTGTTTATTAATATTTTTTATTATCATTGTGGAAAATGGGGTTGTTTCGTTGATTTTCTCTACCAAAATAAACGTAAAATTGACTAGAATGAACAAGTGTTGTTCCATGCATTAGTTTTAAGTTATATCCTTTTTTTCTTAAATAATGTGAATTGTGCAGAGAACATAGATGCATAGAATTTGGGTATAGATGATGAGCAGCATCCAAGCCAATGTGTTTTTTAATCGAGAGTTCATATTTTGAAAGCATGTGTTTTACATGATTAAAATTAAAACAATGCAATAAATTAATGCATTTTAAAGACATTGTTTTTGTTTAGGTCCAATAGTGGAGGGTTTTCAATTAGGATTTCCGTAACAGTGAATGAAATTAAATAAAAATATATGGAATGTTTAGCTAATAGTATTTACACAGGTAAACTTTTTAACAAATACATTTTTTTAAATTTTTTAATAGTAAAAATTGTGATCTTTATTAAAAATAATAATAATAATAATAATCCTGGTGCTTCAAAATAAGATACTCATACTTAAGAAGCATAATCTTCGAGCGTTTCTAAGAAAAAAGTTTATATCAACATAGGTCCGGAACCGCTTTATTTTTAAGTTACAGGATCTTGAAAATGAAAAAAAAATTTGGTTGCTCCTTAAATGCTATGAAACCACACAAACTATTTTTTCAAATTTGAGTAGTTATTAACCAGGATTAAAGATGCACTTTTTGCTGGAAAAATATTTGCTTTTTTTCCATCAGTGGCGTTCATGCTAATTTGTCTTTGAGTATTCTTAACAAAAAAACTGATTCGTCACTCCTTTTTTTTACAAATTAAGTGCCAATTCTATAAACAACCTTTATTTCTTAGTGAAAATGCTAGCTTGAATTTTTTTCGTCTGACGAACGGTTTTCGGTTAAAACAATTATTTAACTTTAAAAACTATGTTAACTTATTTCGTAGTATGGGTTATTAATTATTAAAAATGGTTATATCCCAAAAACATATAAATCTCACTTACATATTAACATAAATTTTCATAAAGAAACACTAATGAAAAGGTTGTCTTAAAATAAGACATTAAATTTGTAGAAAAGAATATAAAACGCCTCATCGAAAATACGAAGAAATGCGTTTTATTTTTTTACTTAGAAACCTGTTAGTCTGGGTGAAAAAAGTTAAGGAGGACTTTTTATTAAAAATAACAGTCTCACTGAAAGCCATATTTTCGAATAAAAAAACGTAAAAATGTAAAAAATTATTCAAAGCTATTGTTAATAGAAAACCGTTCGTCACACAAAAAAAAATTGAGGGGGCATTTTTACCAACAAGTGAAGGATGTTTATACAATTTATACTTATTTTTTTTTAAAGCAGTGGCGTGACATTTTAATTTAGCTATTTTATACAGATAGAACAGTTTAAAAATTTGGGTAAGATAGCTCAAACTGTTCCACTTCCTAAATTGTACCCCTTGGTGGCAGTAAACGTGGGGGGAAGCGAAGGGCATGTGGAGCTGCAATATAGGGTTTTGGTACCCCAAAATAAACCGCCTCTTAAATTGAATCGCTTAATTTTTTCTACTTTCTTAAATTTTTAGAAAAATGTAAGGGGTTCAATTTGAGCTAGCTTTCTCCACTAGGTGTATCTTACCCAACCTTTTCACCAAGAAATAAAGGTTGTTTATGAAATTGGTACTTAATTTGAAAAGAAGCAGTGACGCACCATTTTTTTCGTTAAGAATACTCGATGACATATTAGCACGGACGCCACTGATGGAAGAATAGCAAAATAATTTCCAGCAAAAAAGTGCGTCCTTGTGCCTAGTTAGTATCTACCAAAATAAAAAAAAAATCGAGTGGTTTCATAGTATTTAAGAAAAAAAACAATTTTTTGCTTTATTTTCAACACCCTGTAACTTAAAAATACAGCGGTTCCGCACCTACGTTGACGAAAACTTTTTTTCTTAAAATCGCTCGAGGATTATGCTCTTTAAGTACGGACACCTTATTTTCATATTCCCCGATTATTATTATTATTACTATTGTTAATAAAGATCACAATTATTTAATAGGTAAACCTTTTTACAAATACTCTTAGCTAAACATTCCATACATTTTTGTTTAATTTGACACACTGTTACTGAGATCCGAGGTTTTTAGATTTTTAATGCTCCAGCCACTCCACTACAAAAAGTTTGAGAAAAACCCCATTTTACTAAAATAAATTTAGAGAATTTTAATTTTTTTAACTTAATATTAAATATCTCCCGAACTATAAGAATTAGCCCCACAGATATTTATATCAAAGCAAAACTTAGCTGTTGGTCAACAAAAATGGAAAATAATGTACAGGATGTGCCATTTGAATTTTTTGAGAAAAATGTCATTTTGTGTTTGCTAATAGCCCTGTATAACTCCTAAATGTTATTTAAATAAAATAACATTATTTTTTAAAAAAAGAATATTCTGAAATAATCTGCACTAAAAGTAAAATCATTTGGGTATTTCCAGCCTTCCACGTCAGCTTGCAATTTGGGCTTAATTTTCATGATTTTTTTAATATCTCAAAAACTGTTACCGCAGACCTCTATTGTTTGGTATCATTTTAATCACCATTTTGTAGGAGATTTAAATATGTAAAAATATATAGGGTATTTCTTTAAAAAAATACAGTTTTAGTGCACCTCTCTACAGGATGGACCATAAGTAATGGTACACAGAGCAATGGTGGATTTTTCGAATGATTCAACTACATTTACCTTATTCCAAAAGTTGATGTTAACAGAGATACAGGGTGTCAAAGTTAAAAAGAAAATCGATTTTTCGTATAATTATGGAATGAATTGTAATAGAGGCACGAAATTTGTCACAAGGAGGTTTCTTAAGTTGACAAACTCTAATTTGCTAACATATTACCAATAGCTGATAGGTGGCGCTACCTGCGCTATCCTGCATAATTCTAAATCATCATAACTTTTTGTGCACCCACGTATATGAATTTTGAATGGGTTATTTTACTTCCTTATATTTTTTACGTAAAAAAGGCGTACTTTCTGAAAGTTGATACGAGCAACCGTTTCCAAGATATTTGCCTTTAAAGCTTGACGTGCCTTGGTTTTAAATTACTTAGATATTAAATTTTCGAAGTAGACTTGAAAAAAAAGTAATTATAAGACCGCTTTGAAACGAATTTATGTTAAATATTACTTTGCTGATATATTATTACCTAAATTTTGAAAATCTCAATAAAGAAAACCAAAAAAATTAAGAAGTAATTTATTGTAAAACATACGAGATGCGAGATAGGATCTCTGAGTCCGTACAAGAAAATTTTAATAGTCTGGGTGGTCAAAGCAGATATTTGAAAATGAATTTCAATAAAAGACAGCTAGATTTAAAATTGGTTACAATCCCTTTACATGAAAAAGGTCATTTCCCACATACTTATTTTTGAAAATGAATTTTGTTTTGGTATTTTATTTAAATTTGCTTAAGAAATTTAAAAAATATGTGTAATAATAATGTCAGTAGAGTAATATTTGATATGAACTATTTTAGAGTTACTTTTTATTACTTTTATTTTAAAACCTACTGCGAAAATTCACATTTACGCAACGTAACGTAAAGCAAACTTTGAAGACAAATATCTTGAAAACGGTTGCTTGTATCAACATTTAGAACGTATACCTTTTTTACGTAGAAAATGTAGGTAAATAAAAATGTCTATTTAAAATAAGTGTACAGGAAGGCACAAAAAGGTCATGATGCTTTAAAATAATATAAGGTAGCGCAGGTGGCGCCCCCTATGAATTACTGACAATCTGTTAGCAAATTAGAATTGTTTGACCAAGAAAACCCCCCTATGCAAAATTTCTTGTCTATAGTGACATGTGTTCATCAGTTATGCAAAAAAATCACCATTTTTTTTTCAATTTTGACACCCTGTATCTCTGTTAATATCAACTTTTGGTATAAGGTAAATGTGGCTAAATCACGTTATTTTTATACGAAAAATTTACTCTTGCTCTATGTACCATTACTTATGGTCCAACTTGTATATATGTCCACCCTGTATAGTAAAAAATAATTTTAGAATGTGCGTCTTATGCTAATGTATCTTCATACCAAATATATTTTGATTATCAAAGAATCTGTAGGAGCTACAGTGCTTTACCGTACTAATGACCCACCCTATATAGGTTCAGAACAGGGATCTTATGGTGTTCCGTAACCGTAACCGAAACTACCGGATATCCGAAATAAGAAATATCCGAATCGGTAACCGAAACCGATACGAATGTTTCGGATATTATTTGAAATAATTTTGCTAACGCCTACTGTTTTTTTTGTCAACTAAAATTATGAGACAAACTACGATAGTTGGTATGTCACTTGACCTTATTCACTATTGCCGCGGCCACTAAATACTTTCTTTAAAGCTTTAATAAATTGATTTTTTTTAATTTCGACATTTTTCCAAAATTTCGAATTTTTTTTGAAATTTCCACATTTTTAATATTTCCATTTTTTTTAATTTGGGCTTTTTGTGAAGATATGAATTTTTCTCAAAATTTTGACTTCGTTCAAATTTTCAACTTTTTTCAAAGTTTCGGTTTTTTTTAATATTTGATTTTTCAAATATTTGACTTTTCACTATATTGTCTTGTTGAAAATGTCGAAATTTTTCAAAACTTTTACTTTTAAAGAATTTCAGATTTCTCTAAAAATTTAACAATAAAAATGTTTGATGATGCTGAGTTTTTTGAATTGTTGAATTTTTCCAAAAATAGCGATTTAATTGAAAAATTTTGACTTTTTGCAAAAATTTGATTTCATGTCAAAAGTTGGGCTCTTCTTAAAAATTTTTACAGTTTTTGAAAATTTCGACGTTTTTATGCTTCATTTTTTTCCAAAGATTTCAACTTATTTAAAAATTTCGATTTTTTTTTACCAATTTCGACTTCGAAGTTTGGTTTTTTTTGAAAGTTTACCATTTTTGTTGAAAATAATAACTTTTCTGAATATTCCAACTTTTGAGCAAAATTTCTACTTTTGAAAAATCTGCACTTTTTTGGAAATTTCAAGCTTTTTCTCAAAATTTAAATTTTTTAAAAATTGTAATTCTTATGAAAACATCATTATTTTGACTACTTTTTCATTCCAGTTATTTAAAATTATCGACTTTATTTAAAAATTTTAAATTTTTGTTTAAATTGCAACTTGTTTTAAAAGTCAATTTTTTAACAAAATTTTCCTATGATTTTTTGAAAATTTCGACTTTTGCAAAAATTTTTCGAAATTAAAAAAAAAATTAATTATCCATAACTTTTTACTTTTCAAAATTTCGATTTTTTTCTGAAAAGATCGACTTTTCAGACAATTTTGGGTTTTCTTGAATCTTTCGACTTGAAAAATTTCGGATTTTATTAAATCTCAATGTTTCACAAAATTTGATTATTTTTGAAATTTTAGATTATTTTTCAAAATTTCAACTTTTTAAAATTTTCTTCCTTTTTTCATAGTTACGAATTTATCATGATTTTCACTTTTTTTGGATTTTTTTTTAATTTGAACTTTCCGCGAAAATTGCGACATTTTTCAAAATTTCGAGTTATTTTTTATAAATTGTAGCTTCAAAATGTTAGCCTTTATCAAAATGTTAACCTTTTTTGATATTTTCGAGTTTTTTCACACAAATTTTTAATTTTTCTGAAAATATCGACTTTAAAATTTGGTTTATTTTTCAAAATTTCGATTTGTTTTGAAAATTTGAAATTTTTTTAAAACTTTGGCCTATTTTTAAATATTTATTTATTTTAAAAATATCTCTTCAAAATTTCAACTGTTTAAAAAATTTCTATATTTCAAAATTATTGACCCTTTCTTTTTAGGTCGACTTTTTCAAATTTTGGGCTCTTTAAAAATTTCCACTTTTTTGAAATTTAATAATTAAAATTTTCAATTTTTTTTCGAAAATTATGACTACTTTTCAAAATTTTATTACGTGGGTATTTGGAGGAATACCTAAAGTGCTTGCCTTCCTTAGACCAATACCAAATTACCTGAGGGTTGTTGCACTTATGAAGAAAAAATATGATTCAATACATCTGTTTTTAAAAAAAATCCTGCAGCATAACCTATTTCCCTCAAAGATTCACAACACATTTGTATCTAGTAATTAATCATGGTTTCTTTTAAAATATTCCAATTTAGGATTAGTTTTCTTTTTCAAATCGATATCAGTACCCTATAATTTGTAGGTACTTTCGAATATGAATTAGTAATATTTCCTGAAGGGGATGATGAATGGCCAAAAAAAAGGCTGATAAACTGTTTTTCATAAACCGAAGTCTAAACACCATTTTTCATACTTCCAGCTTCAAAAGTGAGGAACTTTTATGCAATAATAAAATTTTTTTTTATCTATTTAAACTCTTACGGGGCGAATTTTCAAAAATTCTTTCTTAGCGCGAAACTTCATGCTTCTAAACTGATCAGTTTAGGCTATGTGTTGTCTGTCAATCAGTGTTTAGAGATTCATTAAACAGATATAACTTGAGGATCTTTTCTTCTGGATTGACATAAATAATGTAAATATATCTGTAGCCGAAATAATATCCAAAACTATTGGATATCTGAAATAATTTCATACTAGATACTAGTATCTGTAGCCCAAACCAGTATAATATTCGTAATATATTCATATCATAACCAGATTCAAAATGTCATATCCCTAACAAACCTAGTTCAGTAATCAGAGTAGACAAATAACTTAACTATTCATTTTTGAGGTCAAGGAGATTAATAAGACTGGCATTTATTTGTTGACTATCTACTATTATTATACAGATTTTATTTGAATAAATTACTAATCCCAGGCTTCATTAACTCTCAAATGTGCTAATCTAGATTCTATTGTAACGCTTTCTTTAAATTCCTTTTTTGCGCCTATTAATCTTTCCATTCTTTTTTCAGATTTCCCCAGTGCCTTGGCATGACCAAATGATTGTTCCTAATAACATACGAAATTAAACATTTCTATTTTAAATTTTGTTACTTAAAACTTACCGGAGTAAGGTATGCATGCCTCAAATAAAACATATTTTTTTCTTCTATTGCAAAGTCATTTTTCAACTTTTGTATGTGTTCTGGGAGCACCTCCTTGTACAATTTTTCTTTGCCGCGCCAGATGTGCCCGTTCGGCATGTGTCTTCGACGGCAAAGTGCTTGAAAAAGGCGCATTATATTAAATATAGATTTTGTTTAGTAATGAAAATTATAAATTTCCACTGTAAATTAGGCAATCATTTTAGGGTTATGATCATAGACAATTATCTTATCCGGTGTTGCCAGATTCTGTTTTGAATATTTCTTCAATTGTAATAATTGTACCTCAAAAATTTTTCATAATTCTACAGTAAGGGAAAATAAAAGACGTGCATTATTTAGTAATAAACGTATAAATTTTATTAAGATCGAACTGTTATTAATTTCAATTTTTTTAATAATTCACCCTCATTTTGGAAATTATTTTGTATAATGCCATGACGATTTTAAGAATTTTATTCAATATTGTATTGTATTGATTATGTGTTACCTTTTAGCTTCATTAATTGCCCCCCTCCCCTCTATTCAAATGCAAACCTTATTTAAAAACCGAAAATTTCAAACAAAAAAACTCGAAAATTATAAAAAATGATTCTAGCTAGACTTCTAAAATTTAAAGAAAAAGTAGAAATCTTGGATTTAAAGTGAACAGGAGTTGAAAGCTCTAAAACTAAAATGGGGAATATAATATGGTTTTCTCGAAATTTTCGAGTTTAAGGAAGATCGAAATGATAGTTTTCTCGAAATTTTAAATGTAAAATGGATATGGCAGAAAAATAGTAAATATTTTGATTAGATCTTACAGGAGAAATTTAAATTTTTGTAAAAAAACTAAATTGACAGAAAAATTTTAAAATGTGAATTTTAAATTTCGAAAAAATTGTAAAATTTTCAAATAAAAGTCAAAATTATTAAGAAATCTCAAAAAATCAAAATGATTTTAAGCTAAAATCTGGCTTAATAAAAGAAACTATTGCAAGTAAAAATTCAGAATTTTGCAGAAAATAAAAGGCGAAAATTTTATATTAATTTCGAAAATAAGGTAATACTCTCTCGAAAAAAGACTAAATTTCGAGTATAAATATCGTCAAAACTTTAAAGCAAAATGTGAAATTGCAAGATTACAATTTAAAATTCGAAAAATAAAAATAATATTGCGAAAAAATACAGTTTCTGCAACACTTTGAGTTCAAAATCGAAATTTCCAAAAAATGTAGAAATTTCCTGTTATTAGGCTAGAATTTTCGAAAAAAACCAAAATTGTATTTTGAGCTTGTCAATAATTAAATAAAGACAAATATAAATTGAAAGTTTTAGCTTGGGATCTCAAGGGGGAAAATGAAATTTCGAGATTAAAGTCGATATTTCGAAAAATAAGTGACAGTTTCTAAAAATGGTCAAAATTTCAAAAAAGTTGGAATTTACAGAAAATTATCCAATTTAAACATAAGATTTCGAAAACAAAATTAAAACTTAATTCGTCCGTGGATTTCAAGTCAAAAATTTAGAATAACAACATAAATTTATTGAAAGCTCACCTTCGAAATTTTAAGAAAGATTCAAAATTTCGAGATTAAAAGACAAGATTTTGAAAAAAGAAGTGAAGTTCCAACAAAAAGTCGATTTTGAATAAGAAATTTTCATAAAAATAGTAAAAACCAAAAAAAAATCACTGAATATTTCGATTTATAATCTGTTCTCCGAAAATGTTTATCTTAAACCCAAAATTTTGACCTTTTCTGAGAATTCTAGAAAATTTGCCCAAATTGGTTTTTATAAATTTTAAATTTAATTTCGAAACATTAATTTTTAATAATGTCCTTAGAATATTTTAGGAGGCCAATTTAGTGTCAAGAAAAAAATCCTTTATATTGGAATTATATTCTTCTTTCTTCCATGTATTATTAGCTCAAAAATTAAAATTCTGCATATTGAAGAGATTTCACTAATTTGACAACACTGATATAATGTAAAGTCGAAGGATGTGGACATGTGAATTATTTCTCTGTGTTCAGTAGCCAATTCGGCCCAGCCTACAGTACAAATAAACTACAGCGGCAAAAGTAAGGTTATTTTAAGCAGCAAGTTCGTTTTTTGTAGTTAAATTAAGCTAAGTTTAATAATGTGTTCCTGTGGTAGAAATGTGTTCAAGCTTTTAACCTCATCTATTCGAATATTCCAAAGTCCAACAGCTCAAAAATATGTAACAATAGCAAAATGCTCTCCTTCTGGGTCTGCATTCAGAGAGTTCGAATTCGGGAACCCTATCAAGTCTTCCGCATTGATTTTTACCCGTAGTTTATCCACCGGTAATTTGGCAAAACTAAAAACTACAGGTGAACATAGCATTTCCCAAAGTTCGGCTCTGCAAGGAATACATGATAGCATTTCTTCATTGCAAGTCAAAAAGAGAGCTATAAGAAAAAAAAAGCCAGCAGAAATTAAAGTACCTGGCATATACAACGTAGTTGCTTATGCTACCGCTGAAGAATACGACTTGGAAAAATTAGAAGAAGGTTTACGAAATCAGGAACTTTATCAGCCCCAAGCAATAGATAATTCTCCTGATGTCTTACATGCTGTGGCAAAGTATCAGGTAGATAAAGAACCAAGGGAAATATTTTTCTTTCGAGAGGGCAGCGTAATATTATGGAATGTTACAGATTTGGAAATAAACAATGTTTTGGTCTTTTTGAGGAAGTTCGAGAGTGATAGTTATTCAGACTACTTGGTCCAAGAAGAATGTGAAGTCATGAATTATAAATATCAGGAAGAAGGGTACATTTTGCATTATTTTGCCAACATTTTGTAGATTTCATTTTTCATGTAAATTTTTATTTTTGGTGATGACTGTATTTCAGGAATCACATTTAGATACTGAATTTATTCAATTCTTAAATAATAAATTGTTTTCATTACATACCAACCAAAATTTCAAATTTGGAGAGTTTCAGCTAACAGAAACTAGTTTAAATTTTGGGCAAAATCAGCCAAAACCACACATTTTAAGTTTCAAGCCAGAATGTTAAAAAACAAATTTTTAAGAGAAAACCTAACATTTTTTAAATGAATTCATGATTTAACCCAAAGTTTCAATTTTAAAGTTGACATTTTAGGAAGAAATAAAATTTTCAAGTTGAAATTGAAAACTTTCAGGAAATAGATTGAAATTTAAAAATAAAACTTGTAACTTGTTATAGAAATATTTTGAAATGTTTGAGTTTAAAATTTAAACTTGCACTTTAAGAAACCAGCCTCAATAAGAAAATATTTAAAAGTTCTTTAAAAAACTGAATATTAAAATGAAATTTTGATCTTAGATTCGAAATTTCAAGAAAAAAGTACAAAGTTAGGGTGCAGTAGAAATTTTAAAAAACCAATTCAAAATTGATTAAAAGATTCTACATCTCGAGATTTATGTGAAAGTTTTAGACAAAAAATTACATGTTTAGACTCGCAATTTTAAGAAAAAACATCTCTAAAAAACACTCTTAGTTTATTTAATAAAAAGTTTTCAAAATTTCAAATTTTCTCTAGTAATTTCGATATTAAACTCGAATATTCGCTGTATTTTTTCAAGATTTTCAAAAGTTTTGACAAGTAAATTACCAAAAATATTTTCGACCTTCTCAAAATTTCGACTTTTTTAAAAATTTTGAGAAGAAGGTAGAAAGGCTGAATATGTTATATTGGCTTATTTTAAAAACTTCAGTTTTTTTTATTTAAAAAAACTTTCCTTTAAGATTTTGATTAATTTTGAGGGTACCTCTCCAGAAATTGCAATTTTTTGAAAATATTTTTGCAAAAGACTTTTTTTCTTTATTTTATTTAAATAAGTGCATCATAAGATGCCCAAGGTTTTATTGCATGTTACTTTAAAGTGGCCGGTCAAATAAATTGATATTTTAGAATTTAAGGCGTTTTTTAAAACATTTTATCTATTCGGGGGACGGACAGTATGTCCAGGGAACGGACATATGAATAAAAACAAGTAAAGACGTCGATTGTAATAATAAACACGATGAACTCAAAGTTAATGAAATTTTTGTATTGACGAAACCGAAAATTCAGTGTCTGTTTTTTCTTTAAAAGATACCCATTACTTGTAGAAGATTGTTCGATGTTTTTAAATTCAGTTCATTCAATTGTTAAAGTTTTGATGCAACAGTTTTGGCATGTAGTCCTCAAATAACATAAATAGGTTAGTCTTCAAAGGTTTCAATCCGAAGTATTTTTGCATTATACAACGATAATACGTAAACATATGTTTCTTTTCGAAACTTTTGGCACGACAATCCAAAATGGTTATTTACAAAACAAAGAATAGCTGATGATTACTCTCTTAGTTTTTTTTATTTTTTTTAAATTGTCGGTGCAAATTTTTATTAGGTTGTCAGATATCACTTCTGCTTTCTTATTTTACCCCGCCCTGCGTATTATTTTTTCATAGCACACAACCCTCTTCCAAAAATACCTCTACTAACTTTCCCATGCGATTCATAGACATTTTAAGTTGAGTACTTTTCCTTTTCAAGGCCCACATCTTGTTATACTTATAGCATTTGTTTTACCTTTCATAACTTTTTCTTTTTTACCTTTCATAACTTTTTCTTTTTTACAACGTCACCAAGAAGTCTCTTATTAATTATTTGTTTTTCGTGGTGGGTTATCAAGTAGTTTCTTTTAATTGTTTCTCACACCAAATATAGCTTTTTTGCCCGCTTCTTTTCTAGTTAAAGGATTTTCAGCCATTTACAGAAGTCTTTTTCCTGGAGTTAGTTCTTTACTTCTGGAAATACGATGAATTTTTTGCGTTCATCTTCGCTTTAAGAAATGATATTATGGCATTCTGTTTTAGAATTTTGGCATTACGCTTTCTTCACTGTTTCAAAGAAAGGCTTTTTCCTGCTACTTCTTTTGCGTCATTCTTAGACCATTTATAGGTGACACGTTTGAACACAAAGGAGCTATTTTTGTCATACAGTTTGTTATCGATTCTGCTCCCTGTTGTATTTTGTACTCTCTTTTATTCTTTCGCTAAATCTTTCGTATTTTCCATCGTTCTCTAGGCGTCATATTAGAAGTTAGTTTTCTTTGGCCTTTTTCCCTTTTTCTTAAATATTTAAATCTCACTTTTTCTTTTTGCTGTGCAAGCTTAATTGCATCATCTTTCAACCGTTGGTAACGAGTTCTTTGTGTCCCTCTTTTTTTTTGTGATCGGTTCCATCCGTTAAACTCCGTTAATCAGACCATGATGCAACTAAGGGGTAGGTTGTATCCCGAAAAAGGTTAGACCATCCGAAGCATAAAAAATTAAAACAAATCTAATAAAAGTGGATTCTCTTTACATACATATTAGAGACCTGCACGAGTGAATACTGCATTGTCCGATTAGGTACAAATACTCATTTGACGAGTACAATGACGCTGATTATGATAGTCGTGACGTCATAAGAGTATGAGTAATAATCAGCATCGCGTCTGATTATGTAATTAGCATCGTTTGGAGATATAGAAAGGCGCATAATTTTGAAATATATTTTCTACTTTTGTATTTTCTTCGAAATAGCTCTAACGATTTTCTGATTAAACTTTCTAACTTGAGGTTCTTTGAATCAACAACATAATCTAAATTTTTCGAACATTATTTTGTTTGAATTTTTCAACATTTTTTAAAATTATTTTGCAAACATTGTTGAAAATTTCTACTTTTGAACTTTCAACTTCGGCTTTTTGAAAAATTGGCCTAGTGAAAATTTCGTATTTTTTCAAAATTTCAATTTTTTAAACATTTCGAGTGCTTGAAAAAATGATGTCGAATTTTTCAAATGTAAAAAATTTGAAAAAAGACGAAAATATGAGGAAAATCGAAAGTTTTTAAAAGAGCCCAAATTTAAGTCGAATTTTGTGCAAAAAAAATTTTTGAGAAAGATTGTTGAAGTTGAATCTTTCTCAAAATACCTTTATTTCAAAATTACGACTTTTTTAAAAAACTTTTAAAAATTTCAACTTTATTAAGAATGTTGGAATATTTCCAAATTTTAATGCGAGATTTTCGAAAAGTAAATATTTTCAAAAATCGAAATTACCAAAAAAGTATAATTTTTCAAAAAAGATTCAAAATTTTCAATTTTTCGGGTAATTTCATGTTTTTTCAAAATATTGATATACATATTAAAATTTGTATTTTTTTTGCACAAAATTCGACTTAAATTTGGGCTCTTTTAAAAACTTTCGATTTTCCTCATATTTTCGTCTTTTTTCAACTTTTTTACTTTTTTTTAAATTTCTGCCTTTTTAAAGATTTGCATTTATGGAAAAATTTTCCTTTTTTTTTAAATTTCGACTTTTTTACCTTTTGACTTTTCAAGGCATATTTTTCGAAAATTTAATTTTTTTTTTGAAAAATTAGTCATTTTTTTCAGGATTTGCATTTTTTGAAAAACTTTTTTTCTTTTTAATTTCGATTTTTGTTTACTTCTGATCAACTTTTTTCTGTTTTTTTGAAAATTTCGATTTTTCGAGGTTTCAATTTTTTTTTAAATTTAGTCCTTTTAAAATCTTGACTTTTTCTGAAAATTTTGACATTTTTTAAAAATTTCCACTCGTTGAAAATTCTTAGTTTTTTAAAAATTTAGAATTTTTTAGTGACAATTTTTTTCAAAATTTAAAATTATTAAAAAATTGTTACTTTTTAAACATTCGTTCTTAAAAATGTCGACTATTTTATAAATTAGAATTATTTTTCAAAATGTTTACTTTTTGCAAACTTTCGATTTTTTTCCAATTTCGCTTTTCATAAACGTCATATTGTTTAAATTGCTAATTTTTTTTAAAATTTTCGATTATTTTGCAAAATTTTGAATTTTTCCATTTTTGTCCAAAATGTCGATTTTTTTAAATTGAGACTTGAAAGTTTTGACTTTTTAAAAAAATTCGACTACTTTAAAAAATGTTTGACTGTTATTTCAGAATTTAGCCTTTTTCCACGTATTAATTCCTCAAAATTCGATCTTTTTCTGATAATTTTGGTTTTTCTTCAATATTCAGATTTCGACAGTTTGGACTTTATCTGAAATTCGATTTAATGGAAATCAACATTTTTTTCAATTTCGTCTGTCTTTTTAAATTTTGACATTTTTTTCAGATTGCGATTTTAAAAGTAGTTCTACTTTCTTGATAATTTTGTCTTTTCTTAAGTAAAGTGAAACTTTTGAAAATTTTGGTTTTTTGAAAAGCTGATTAAAAATTCTTAGTTTGTAAATATCGACACTTTTTTAAAATTTGGACTCTGAAATTTTAGATTATTTCTCAAAATATTAACTTTTTGAAAAATTTAGAATTTTGTTGAAAATTTCTTCATTTTTTGAAATACTCGAATTTTTTGAAGAATGTTAAAATTTTGACAGTTTTTGACTTAGAAAATATTAACTCTTTTTTGGCAATTTTAACTGCCTATGAAAATCTTAACATATCTCAAAATTTCGATTGTTTTAAAACATTTGATTTCTAAATTTTGGAGTTTTTCAAAATTTTAACTTTTTTCAACATTTTTTTAAACTTCTTAATTTTTTTCAAAATGTTAATTTTTATTGAAACTATCAACTCTAAAATTTAGACTTCTTTTATAAATTTGAAAAATTGGTGTTATTTTCAAATATTCAATTTTATCGAAAATTTCATTCGTTCTAAATTTTGACATTTTTTGAAATGTAAATTTATTTTTAAAATTTCTTATTTCTTGAAAATTTTGACCTTTTTTTAATTTCGACTTTTTTTTAAATTCTCGCGTTTTTGAAAATTAGCTCTCAAATTTCCGTGCTTTAGACACTTAAAAAGCATGTTTAGTTTACAAAGTTTAGGTTAAAAAAAAATCCACAAGCTACAGATTCAAAAATATTAATTTTAAGTAGTATTAGGATGAAGGTCGGATTATCCGGTGAGTCGCATCGTCCAAGGTAGGACCAATGAAGTTCTACTGTATTATACTAACTTATGAAAGCAAATAAAGATTATATTGTAAAAGGGTTATAAGAGATCGTCTTAATTGGTATAAAATGGCGTATAGGAAAGAAAAAGTGTCTCCTGTCATATTTTTTACAGGGGACGGACAATTTTAAGATATAAAACATTTGTTTTTTAATATTGATTAGATATTTTGAATTTGGATAATCAGTTTTATATTCCTGATATACTTACCTGCACTAGGTTAAATAAAATTATTTCCGTTATTACCTGAAATAATACCTACAAGGGGGCGGACAATTTGACTGAACAGTACACGTTTTTGCTGATGCTACTCAAAATTCAGACAAAACAAAATGGTTGCTTTCGGCGTAAATTTCAGTTAAAGTTAATAAGAGGCTAACCAATCCATATAATCACTGACAGTTCACGTACTCCTTCATAGATAGTATTTATGCAAAAATTCATATAGCTTAAATTAATAGGTAAGTCGAAAACTAATAACGCAAGTGTGTAGTTTTTTTTCAATTCCAATTAAGTTTTTTATTTTAAATAAGCCAATTAAAATTTCCTTACAACTATGGAAATTAATTTAAAAAATTAAACCTTCAAAAACTGTTTGTATTTTTTCATAATTGGGTTCCAAAAGTGAAATTTTGCGTTAATAACAAGCCAGGGAACAGACATTTTGTATTTTTTTTTGGGTTAGTCTATTTATTGAAAACAATTAATTTGAAAATGTGTTCCCGATAACACTAATTAGGTATTAACCTTTGGTAAATAATGTGGGCACGCTAGTCATTTATGATTGTCTGAAAAAAGCGCAAACGCCGAAAATTGTAATTTCTGGAGAACTACTCTTAAAAACATGGACTTTTTCTCGATGTTTTGGTTCTTCTGAATTTAACACTTTCAAGATTTATTTTTAAACTTCCTCATTAAAAGCTTTTGATTTGCCAAATATCTTCTACTATCCACATCGTCACGTTGTCGTATGTAACTGGGTAATAGAAATTGTTAGGTGCACCAAATCGCAAAATGTCTATAAAAATTCATTTCCATCGGTGGTACACGTCGATTCATTCTATAATCTTGTAACCGTGTATGTACCACCGGTGGTACACACCGGCTTTAACGTAATAATTGCAAATTATACATGACTCACTTTATGGTGAAATGTCAAATTTTTTGCATTTCTAATTAAAGTTAATTGCTGAATTGTAAATATTTTTTAGAAAGCCAAGTTCGTTGGAGAAGAATGGGGACTTCATGTTGTCAAGAGACCCGGAGAAGCAAACTTTGGATAAATATACATTTTCTAATGCATTAGTTCTGTCTGTAAAGCTTGGTGTATGGGAAGCATCTTTGGATAAATATATAGATTCCATCGAATTTGTTACTGAAGATCTTAAAAGGGGGAAGAAAATCAAAATGAGTAGAGAAGAGGTTCTCAGGAAACATGGTGAATTGTTTGCATTAAGACACTTAATTAACCTAAGTTCAGATCTGCTGGATACTCCCGATTTTTATTGGGAAAATGACCATTTGGAAAATTTGTATTTACAACTGTGTTCATATTTTAACATTAGTAAAAGGACTAAGGTAAAAAAATACACTTATTTTGCTTTAATTAATATTTAATATTTTGCAGGTTATGAATGAGAAAATTAATCATTGTGTTGAATTGATTGAATTACTGTCAACTCATTTAAGTGATAAACATCATATAAGATTAGAATGGATGATTATTGTTCTTATTATGGTTGAAGTTGGTTTTGAAACAATTCATTATATTGATAGATTTGTTTTACATTAATAAATTTTATAAATATATAATATCTTAGCATAATATATCCTTACATATTGTTTTAACTTATGATTCTATGATAGATTTGAGGAATGTTTTTCCATTAATAAGTTTTGTTGTCGCTATGACAAATTCTACGTTGGAGTCATCTTGTTGTGACAGAAACCTCAAGGCTGAGATCTAAAAGGTTTTGATTTTAAGAGACAAAAAATTACACCTAAAAACCTATACCTCTGCAAAAGTACAGCCTCCTATAAAAAACACCAGTACAACTGAGGGAGACTCTGAAGATTCATTATTTAGCAAACTGTTCGGTATAGAAGGTGTTTCATCTATAGTAGGACCTAGAAAATAAAATGCATTAGTAGATAGTAGACAAGATTTTGAAGATAATTCGATATGATTTGACACATGGGTAAATTTATTTGATATTCGATGTATCCTATAAATCCAAGGCTATACAGCAGGACTTCTCAACCAGCGAAGTGCGCCTCTAATAATTTCGCTTTTTTTCAAAATTCCTACTTTTTAAAGCAAATTTTTACTTTTTTAAAATTTTGATTTTTTCTTCATTTAATAAAAAACCTCTGCTTCTATTTAAAACGTTGATTTTTTTTTAAACTTCAAAATTGCAACTATTTAAAAAAAAATCAGTTTTAAAGTTTTCAATTTTGTGGAAAATGTCGAGTTTTTTGAAAGATTCAAAATTTTATTTGAGAAGTAGGACTCTTTCCAAAATTTACACTTTTAAAATGTGGACTTTGATTTTTGAAAGGTTCGATCTTTTCGAAAATTTCGACCTTTTTAGAAAATTTTGAAACTTCAGAAATTTAAAATTTCGAAAAAATTTAAATTGTTTTTTTGAAAATCTCAATTTTATTAATAATTTCGGCATTTTTTTTTTCAAAGTTTCGAATTTCTTTGGAAATCCTGAATTTTTAAAATTCCACTTTTTTGATTAAACTTTAAAAACTTTAAAAAATGTCAACTTTTTTGGCAAATTTCTTTTTTTTCAAACGCTACTTTCTTTTTGAACAACCTTCATTCTTTTTAAAAATTTTAAATGTTTATATTAAAGTGTTTACATTAAAATTTTGATTTTGTTTTCAAATTTTCGCGCTTTTTTCCGAAATTTAAAGTTTTTTTTAAAATGCCCTTTACAAATTTCGACCTTTTTTTAAAATTTACCTATTTTTCCAAATTTTGACTTTTCCGAAAATTTAAAACTTAAAAATATTTTTTGAAATTTTTTTTTAATTTCGAGTATTTTTGAAAATTCCCCCGTTTATTTCAATGGTTCAGTTTTTTATTGAAAATCGTAACTTATTTCGAAAATCGTGTTTTTTTTATTTTTTGACCATTTTTAATATTTTGATTTTTTGAATTTATACGAATTTCATAATTTCGACTGATTTTTTTTTGAAAATTTTAACTTTGTATAAAAATTTCGACATTTCTCAAAATATTTCTTTAAATTTTGTTTGTTTCAAATTTTTACTTTTTTGGAAAATTTGGCTTGACATTTTTTGAAAATTCATATATTTTTCAAAATGTTGAAAATATTCCTTTGTTTTTAAAAATTTTAACTTTTCTGAACTGCGTTGTTTTTTAAGACTGAATTTTTGGAAAAATTTTTATTTTTTTTTCAAAATTTCACCTTTTTTGACATTTTTGGCTATGCTGCAATCTTTCGACTTTTAAAAATCAAATACGATTTTTTTTTCAAAGCTTAAATTATTTTGAAAATTTTTACTTTTTATGAAAATTTCAGAAAAAGTAGAAATTTTGGAAAATGTCGAAGCTTTCATAGAAAGTTAAAACTTCCAAAAAAGTTAAGGATTTCAAAAAAAAAACAACATATAAAAAGCGACCAAATTTTCGACGAAAAAGTTTAAATTAAAAAAGTCTGAAATTTAAAAAATATTTGAAATTTTGAAGAAAGGTCGAGATTTAAAATAAATGAAGAATTTGCAGTGAAATCTCCCAAACACCCAAATTTTCGGGAAGGCTAAATTCAAAATAATCACAAATTTTTGTTAGTTAAAAGTTTGAGAAAAAAGTTAAAAAGTTACAAATAAAAAATGTCGAAGTTTTCAAAAAAAAAAGGTAAGGTTTTGAAAAAAAAGCCAAAATTAAAAAAATCGACATTTTGAAAAAGGTTAACATTTTCGAAATAAATCAAAAACTTTAAAATGCAACGAAATTTTAGCAAAATAATTCAAAATTGAGGCACTGTATCCCTCTGATGATGATAGCTTGGCTATCGTAAAGCTATCATCTTCAGAGAGATACTGTATCTCTCTGAAGATGATAGCTTGGCTAGCGAAACGCGTTAGAGCACCCTCTGTTGTGTTTTTTAATCTTTCTTGGTTTCAGGGGACAAATTTGTATTTCAATTTGAGAAAATTAGGATTTATAAAAATCAAACTTTTAAAAAATAATGTCAACATTTTGAAAAGATATTAGTAAAAGTCGGCCAAAGATTTTGATAAAATGAAGAAATTCTCCAAAAATCCTTTAAAAAAGTTGAATTTTTTAAAAATAATCAAAATTTTGAAGAAATATGGACGATGGACATTTAAGAAAATGAAGCATTTTCATATAACTTTTCAAACAAAAAAAAACCGAAATTTTCGAAGAGCCTAAATATTGAAGACTAGTGGAAATTATCAAATGTTTCTAAACTTTCAAAACGAACCAAAAAAAAACGACCACTAAAAATATTGAGAAACTGAAAATTTTTGTTAGTTAAAATAAAAAAGGTAAATGTCATTTTTTTAGAGTCGAAATTTTTGATAGAATATTTTCAAAAAGATTAGTTACTGAAAATTTAAAATTGTGAAAGGAGTAACTGGCGAAGAAAAAGCCAATAAAACATGAATAGAATTGATTTTCTTTTGTAGGTTTTCCAATTATCTAATTTAATTATATCATTTTAATTAGAAATTTACGATACACCTAACCTAATTATTTATTTTTTCCCTCAAACCGAGACGCATATTTGTTCATAGTTTTTATTTATTAACTAGTGGATAATCGTAAATATGCGTATTTTAAAGCGTGATCACCTTAATTGAAAAGATAACCTAAGCTATCCTACGAATTTTGACATCATATTTTGAAAACATCCTATTACACACAATCACATAAAAAATAGAAACAGTTCTGAAAATTCCCCATATAGTTCTATAAAAATCCTAATATAGTGCCCAGCATCGTTAAACTAATAGGAAAGGCAGTTCCCAACCTTGGAAAAACTCAGCATTTTCAAAAAAAATGTTTACTTAAAAGATTTATGTAAAAAGTTGCATTTTCAAAGTAAAAAAAAAGATGCAATTTTAAAGAAAAGCAAAATTTTTTAATGGAGTCGAAATTTCGAAAAAGGCATAATTTTTAAAAA
Source organism: Dastarcus helophoroides (assembly GCA_028583605.1). NCBI lineage: Eukaryota > Metazoa > Arthropoda > Insecta > Coleoptera > Bothrideridae > Dastarcus > Dastarcus helophoroides. The sequence continues at coordinate 32,290,590 of CM053334.1, forward strand.
AGTCGGAACTTTGAAGTCAACATTTTGATGAAAAATAAATATTTAAAAAAAAGATTTCAAAAAAAGTCGAAATTTTAAAAAATCCAACGCGTTACATTTTTAAAAAATTGTTGTGTCCGAAAATACATTGGGCCCCCTTATAATTTCCCTAAGTCCCTCTAGAGAAGAGCGACCCACTGCTGGAAATAACTAAATTATCTTTGAAATGTAGCACGACCATACCAGCAATTAAAAAAAATGGGGGAATCTTGTGGGGAGGGGATTCAGATGATCTGTTTACACGTCAAAAATTATAAAATAAATTTGATTTTCGAAGTATATCTGAACTTTATCTAAAACTCACTATTAATCTACATAATGGGCCAAAAAAGTCCACATTTTATTTGATTGTTTTATTTTATTACCGAATTTTTACCAAATTCTTTCTTACCAACAATACAATAATATAGAAGTTTTTAAGTAACCAGATCAAGACTTTTGCAGCTACAGTTAATTTTTAAACAGAGGGTCTTGAAGATATTTGTCACTTTGAGTGTTTTGCAAAAAACCAAAAAATTGCATGAACACAATTTGATTATGTATTAAAAAGACTAACATTTTCTGAGTGTAACTTTTTTTTATTTTTTTGAAATACTCCGATTTTATCATAGTCAATTTTATGACCATTTTAGTGAAGTCATGCCCAATAACATTTTACTGGAAATTTGGCGAACCCTTTTAAATGCCTCCAATTACCGACCACATATAATGATACGTCCAACAGATGTAGTAGCAAACTTTTTTTCAATATGATAAGGAAGGCTTCCACGGCCAGAGTTAGTACAGGATATACTTCTTCCGGGATTGGACCGTGTCAAAGAACTACTAAAAGTGTTCGACGTTTCGCCCACCATCGTAGGGGGCTTCTTCAGGAACAAAGAAAGAAAAATAGATGAAAAGAGGAATATGAGGGAATATGCAAAAAAGAAAAATAAAAATTGAAATTGGCCTTTTTATTTTTCTTTTTTGCATATTCCCTCATATTCCTCTTTTCATCTATTTTTCTTTCTTTGTTCCTGAAGAAGCCCCCTACGATGGTGGGCGAAACGTCGAACACTTAGTAGTTTTTTTCGATAATTCGCAGGTTTTTACCAGAGCCTGACAAATTAACTGAACTTCGCACATTTTGCCGCACAATTTCAATATTTTCTCCTATTCTTAGAGATTTTGGTCATTCACTTCCTTTTTTTATCCGGTAATCTCAATTGCTTTGTTAAATTTTTCTAACAAACGACATACACCAGTTTTTGTTGAGAAATTCTTTAAAAAATTTTTAACTCTAATTTGTTGTTCTTTTCTTTAAAATTTTGTCATTCTCGCACTCTTATAACAACATTCAGGTTAATTTTAACTCTATAATAAAATAATTATTTCACAGTTTGACATGTTAATTATTATTTTTAAAGCCCACTGTTGCCAGTTCACAAAATGTGGTTCCTTCGAGTATAATTTTACCATTGTGCATGACTTCGAGAAAATTGTCATAAAACTGCCAAAAAACAGAGTATTTACAAAATAAAGAGATGTTATACTCAGAAAATACTTTTTAACACATATTTAAATTACTTTTATGTAAAAAAATTAGTTTCTTGTGAAATACACAAGGTGATATATTTTTGAAACCCTCTGCATAAAAATTGGTTGTAGTTGTGATACTTTTGACTAGATTGTCTAAAAGCTTATACTTTATTATATGTTTGGTTAAAATTTTATTAAAAACTACCCATTAATAATAACACTAGCGAAGAAAATCAAATGTGGACAGTTTTTTTGGCCAACTGTGTAGATATTTTGTTGTTCTAGGACTTTTGTATTCAATGTATAATTCCATTAACCTGGTAGTAATCCTAAAACGTCTTGTAATTGTTTCCAGCCAGCCATTTTTTGTTACTTGCTCAGCCAATCTTACGCTCAAAGGAGCATAAACACTATGCACATAACTAATGTCAGTTGGATTGATTTCGGAAGTATCCTCCATTGTTAATCGAAGCATCTTCCGCAGTACTGTATACTGCCTACTTCCTGACTGAGTTTTTAATAGTCCGACTTTTTCCAATTTAGAAATTGCTAACAAGGCTTCAAGTCCATATACCTGAAGAAGGAAACATTTCAAGCAGTTTGGCATTGTTGTCGCTGTTATCATTACATTGCACGTCAACCAGAACTAAATTAGGTACGGGGCGATCGCCTTGGGCGAAATATTAATCTAAATATCTAGTAACAAGTTAAAACTTTTAGAAAACCTCCGAAAACTCAGTTTTGACTACTTTTCCTGAAATTTTGATACTAGACTCGACATATCTAGAAAAAAGTCGAGATTTTTAGTAAAAGGTCGGAATTTCGAGTATAAAGGCAAAATTTCAACTGTAAAGTCAAATTTTAAAAAAGAAGTAAAACATATCAATTGTAAATTGGAATTTTTCATCAAAGTCTAAATTTTAGACCTCGAAATTTGTAAAATAAAATTTTCCTCAATTTCCAAGGAAACCTACAAGTAAATATAACTCGTAATTTTGAAAACAGTGGAAATTAAAATAATAATAATCGAGATCCAATAATAAATCTTTACAGAATCTTTTTCTTAGACAGCATGAGTTTTTTACGTATCTGCATCCTTCTGTTTCTTTGACTTGCTTTGGTTTCATATTTGCTGGCTTAGTTAAATGGAAAACCCTTATTTAACGAAACGCCAATGGATTACTCTCCAATGTGACTCTGAACTGATTGATTCAGAAAATACATTTGATGACGTAAAACTCAACTTTCGTAGTAAGAACTATAGTTCAGGTTTTTCGACTTTTTTCTAAAAGTTTTTAGTTTAAACTTGAAATGTATACATCTTTCTAATTTTAATTTTAAAATCGAAAGTTCGAGTTAAATAAGGAATTTGTTTTGTAAATTTTAATTGAAAATTTAGAAATTAAACTTAAAATTTGAAATTTCGACTGAGCCAAAGTTTCGGCCAAAATAGCAATTGCGGACGAAACTAGTTTTTTTTTAACCATACACGAAACTTTGTCGATCTCTAACCAGAACATAAACAATTATATCTAGTTAGTATAATTATAATTTTAAATTTGCATGTTTAAAGAAAAAAAAATGTATTATTATTCACTAAAAGACTTTTAAAATGGTTTTTAAATGTTTAAAGGTCTTCTCAATTGTCACTTTTTGGTTGATGTTGACCTCATTTTAAATTTACTATAAAAATTTATACCTGAACTAATTCCCTTTTGTAACCTTCTAATACTTTGGGTTTTAATCCGGAACTTGTTCAAGCATTGCAGGCAAATTAATCTCAACACATCCACTAACGGTTTACTTTGGCATATCAAGTCTTCAATATAAGGGCTGGATTTATCGACTTCTATGCAGTTTAAAAATTCTTGTTCAGTCTGAAACATAATTCAAACTAAAATATTGCAATATTATATAAAAATTTTGTAAATATATGCTACAAATTTTCACTCAGATAACATAGGATGTAACTAATGTCACAAAGGTCACTAGTATTTAATACTACTATCCTGGTTGTCATTCTCAGCAACAATTCCTTAAATTAGCAGCTAACAAAAATGTCCTTCTTAAGATGTAGTAGAAAGTTAATCACAAATCACTCAATGAAGTTCTCTAGATCTCTTTAAATATTTATGTGCCTGACAAATGAGCTATAAGTTGGAAATCTTTATAACGATCATACCGTCGACTCCCGCTAAAGTTGCGCCCATTAAAGTTGTCCGCTTGTTAAAGTTGTCAGGATACGATCGTTAAAGTTGCGAGGATATTCACCAACTCTAATTTTCGAACAACGAATTGGACTTCAAAGTTTTAGCGCCACTTTTGAATAACCCACTCAATCCCACAACGGCTGATCCAGTACGGTGAGCGCAACTTTAGCGGAAGTCTACGGTACCATGCTGATGAGAGCAGGGAAAATCGAAACCGGTCTATGGTTGTTGGCCGTAAATATTTTCAACTGTAGCATTATCCACTGTTTCGTTACGAAACATTCATTGACACATACTACAGAATACATATGAATTGCTTCAAGTTTGAAATAAAATTAGAGAACTCGAACTAAGACCGACATATAGAATTCAGATCAGGTTTCTGAATCAAATTCAGAATTCAGTTACTGACCGCACACGCATGGATTCCTGACGTTTCATAGACGTTTATTTTAGAGCTTAAATCTGTATTCCTGATTCGGAAACGCAACCAGGATTCCATAGGTATGCGCATGACCTTTACTAATTCAGCTCCATCTGACTAACATTATTTTGGTAAATAATAATAGTAATACACATGTCAGAGAAATGTATTGTCATTTTCTCAACTAAAATAATAGTATATGGCAAAATAACACGAAATTGTAATAGAAAGAATGAAACGAACCTGCAAAGTATCCAAAAATTCATGACTATCCGTAACTTCCTTTATACATTCTGCTATAGCAGTGTGGTTTGCCAAAGACGTCTTCTTGGTTAAAAGTTGGGGCAATTTTTGCACGTAGATTTTCATTTCCTGGACGGTCTTCTCCCTGCCTTTTTCCATTTGAGCACTAATGGACTTAGCCTGCTTAGACAAATATGCCCCAACTGCGTTAAAGTTCTTATCTCTAATATCCGCGAACAAGCTATCGGAAGAATCCAGAATAACTGTCATTTTATCTTCAGCTAAAGACTGAGAACTTCTCTCTTCCGTCGGCAGAAAGTTATCCTTGGGAAATTTTCCTGTACAGTTATTGATGCCGAATATCTCGTCTATTAAACCCTCATATGTCAATTGGGTAGCTAATGGTGTTATCAAGTCTATGGAGCGATCGATTAGAAGTATTTTATCGATACAAGATGCTTGGTTGGTTTTTAAGGGTTCTGTATTGCTTTTTTCCCTCTGAAGTCGTACGACCAGATCCCAGACTTGCTTAGCGGCTGGACCTTTGCCCCAAACTCTGGGGATGGGACCATACAGTTTTTGAAGGGAGATGATAGCTTGGGCCGTCTGATACAAATATGTCGGATCATTTTCTAAGGTGTATTCTCTGAAATATTACAACTGAAATATTACAAATCACAAATTATTTACCAAAGTATAAAAAATATGTAAGCATTATGCTCTTGTTTCTTGTTTCTTATTTCAATTGAAATACATTAACAAGCTTACAACTAGGTTATGTAAGATTTAACTAGTCACAAATGTCACTGGTAGCGAGCGACTTTCTTGTATTATGGGTTGCATAAAATTTAAGCGCCCTTGGCACGACATGCCTTTAAGTATATTTATTTTAACAAATAATGTCAATTAAATCTCCTCTAAGGAAGTGTTCCAATTAAAAATATTTCCAGTCATAGAGCATCATCCACAAATTACGTCACACGAAACTTTTGGACCCCTGCTCCGTCCTTGTCACAGGTGGTCATCTTTGTAGGACCTCTTCCCCCCTGGTATAAAATCGTTCAGACATTATTTATTATTTTTCAGTGTATGTATGAACCAAAAGGTTTCTTTCGAAATTTCGTGAAAATTTTTATTATATGTATTATTCAGTACAATTTTTATTTATTTTACTCAAAATTGTGATTTTAAATTCGAAATAACCATTTTGGAGCTTTTAATTTTATTTCGACATTTTAACTTTATCCCTGAAGCTTAAAGGTTTAGAGTGGTTTAGAAAGATTCTAATATAAATTCTCCGGATATTTTTCATAATTCCCATTCAACTGTTTAAATTTTTATTTTTATTAAAAAGAATTGATTATCAAGTCGAAAATTGAAAAAAAAAATTTCGATATGAACTATGGTTCTTTTTTTTAGAAAATTAGAGTTAAATTTTAGTTCTAAATGTTCGATTATAAGCCCATAATTTCGATTTTTTCTACAAATTTGGGTTTGGATTTCTAAATTTTTATTTCTCTTATAAATTAAAACTTCAACTCAAAACTTTTTTCGAGCTTTTTTTTATTTCTATTTGAAGCACTATATTTTCAAATTCTCTAGACATTTCAACTTTTTTCAGTATTGCTTTTATCTCAAAATGTCTTTTTTTCTGCAAATTTCTAGAAACGTTGATTTCTAATTTCGAATTTCTTTTTTGAATTTTCGAAATTTTCGTTATTTTTTCTTAAAATTTTTAATTCAAATATACTCGAAATTTTCTTCTTGTAAATTTCTATTTATGCTCGAAATTGGCAGATTTGCTTAAGACGGAAGCAACACTTCAGTCGAAAAATTGATGGTCAAAAGAAAAAAAAGAAATTTGTGAAAAAAATTATTTTTAAATTGTTATTTATTAAAACATTCAAATTTCAAGAAAAATGTGATATCGAAAAAGCATAAATTTTCAAAAAAAAAGAAAATTTTGAAAAATAGAACAATTTAGAAAGAAATGAGGAATTTTGAAGACAATGTCTTCTTTTCAAAAAAAAAATCGAATTCCCAGAAAAAGACTAATTTTAAGCAAAAAGTCAACTTTGAGATTAGTGACAATTGAAAATAGATTAAAAAAAAATTAAACTTGCGAGAAAAAGTCGACATTTCGAGCAAAATATTAATTTTGAAATAAAAGTTGAAATCTATAATATAAAAATGAATCGCAAAATGTGTTGGTAAGCGCATAACTCAACAACGCCTGGACCAATTTGGCCAAATCTTTTTTTAAAATGTTCGTTGAAGTTCAAGGATGGTTTTTACAGCGAGAAAAATTAGAATTATTGCTGGAAAAACCGGGAAAATGAAGATAATCACATATTGAAATGTCGGCGATTATATCACAAATATGTTGTTGACATGTATGTTAAAATTGAAACGGAGAGATTAACATTCATCAGGTTGAATCAAACCAAACTCCGATCTGAAGAGTATATTCACCTTCGAGATGCGATTAATACTGATGGAAATGCACAGAATGTCGGTCGGATGACTATTCTTCCAGCAACATACATCGGAAGCCCTCGGCATATGCACGAATATGCTCAAGATGCCATGTCGTATGTTCGTCATTATGGTACAGCAGATTTGTTCATCACATTTACATGCAATCCGCAATGGATAGAAATCAAGCAGGAGTTATTCCCTGGGCAATCACCCATTGATCGTCATGATATTACAGCCAGAGTCTTTAGACAAAAGTTGAAATCTTTAATGGATTTCATCGTAAAACATAATGTGTTTGGTGAGACACGCTGCTGGATGTATTCTGTGGAGTGGCAGAAACGAGGATTGCCACATGCACACATTTTGATTTGGTTACAAATCTTTTTGACAGGACGAAGTCTGTCGGGTCAGTTATCTATATATATATAAAAATGAAACCCGTTTTCCGTTGTCACGACATCACATAAAAACGGCTTGACCGATTTGGCTAATTTTGGTCTTGAATTATTCGTGGAAGTCCAGGGGAGGTTCTTACGGAGAGATAATTTAAAAAAAATCTTGATAAAGTGTAAAATCAATATCTTTATACTCCCATATACAAACAGTTTGTACTAATACTTAAAAGCCAATTTGAACCTTAATACCATACAGTAAAGTTCAAGTAGGTATTAGTGAAGAGATTTCGGGAAGGCAAAACAATCGAAGACAAACAAAGTGACCTTAGTTCTGTCAAACACATTCAATGTCATCATATGTCATTTCATTTTAGCAGCGATAATTATTCTGTTTAAATAAGTTTAAAATCCCCGGTCGAAGACGGGGCGAGCAGCTAGTTTTAAATAAAAAAGTTCTTCCAGTTGAATAAATATTTTTGTTTGATTGCTGATAAACAGAAACAATTGCCCCGTTCTGTCTGCACCCGTGAGAATGGTTACATAACGCGATAAAATCAGTATTTTGCAACTTATTGATCTAATTACAATATAAATAGTTTTTCTTGGTCTTTGAGATCTGAGCCATCCTGAAGAAAATTAAATGTACAAAAATGGCTTTATTGGTTCCTAGCTACACCACTGTTAGAGAGTTAAAGTTTAGAGATTTAATACTTTCGATTTATATATGTAACGTCACGAAGCTTATGACCTGTCTCCCCCCTTGTCATACGATGTCACACTTAGTTGACCCCTTTCCTCCTCCTTAATGCCTGACGTAATTCATGGATGACCTCTGGACCGGTTTCGGTCTTCCTTGGTCTCATCAGTATGATACAGTCCAACTTATGGTCATTAGTCACTCACATACATACTCAAAAGATTTAAATCCCATTAAGTGATTTGTAACCAACTTTCGACTGTATCTTGCGAAGAGCATTTTTGCTCGTTGTTAACCTGAAGCAATTATTGCTGAGAATTACAACCAGGTTATGTACGAGGTAACTCAACACTAGTGACCCTTGAGACACTATTTATCACTCAACAGTGTAACTAAGGTCGTAAAACTCACTAGTAGTGAGACAGCTTCCTGTTATTACGGGTTGCATAGCCACATTTATTAAATGCAAGCGCCCTCGGCGTGACAAGCATTTAGGTACGTTAACTGGATATAATGTAAAGATCAAGGGCAGTCAGAATCGGTCTATGGTTATTAGTTGTAAATATTTTCAACTGTGGCGCACTGGACTATTACATAACAAGACATGTAATAAACATCCAGTAACAAAAAATGGGCAGTTTTTAATAGAAAAAGCATCAATCGGTTAACTGCACTTTTGGCTTGAAACTTGAGCAAATATATAAGAGAGTCTAGGAAGCAGTATCGCAAAATATTAGGGAATTCCAAGATTTCACTTTTAATTTTTACATTTTCTTTTAAATTGTCGACATAAATTGAAATCACTTTGTTTTTTATAATAAATTCAATTTTTTTTCCAAAAGTACCAAGTATTTTTTTCTTAAGTTTCAACTGGAAAATTTGTTAAAAATACCCCTCCCAATTTTTGTCAAAATTTCGATTTTTTTTCTCAAAATTGTGACATCAAATTTGCAATTTTTAATTTTTTTCTTCAAATTTTGACTTCATGCTTTAAATATTGTCTTTTACCAAAGACTCTTGTTTTATTTTGAAATGAAAAATTTAACCTCTTTCGCGACAGTTTACATTTCCAACTTTTCGTTTTTTAAACTAAATTTTCATTTAAACTTATATATTTTTTTGAAATTTTAATTCTTCTCTATTATTAAACTCTATATGTTTACTTTGATTCTACTAACTTTAAAGTTTTGAGAAAAAAATGATGTAAATTTAAAATTTTTCCCTTTGTTCTCAAAACTTCCTGTTTAATCCATTTTTCTTTTGAAATTTGGAAGATTTAGTTTAAATTCTTTTATAAATATCCAGATTTTTGTTCTAAATTTTAAATTTGTTCTGAAAATTCTGTATTTTTCTTACTTCGGGCTTTTTCATTTTAAAATCAAAACAATGTAAATACTTTTCTTCATATTTTTGATTTTTTTTAATTTCCACTTTAGGTCAAAAAATTTAACTTTTCCGAAATTTTAAATATAAATCCATTTTTTTTATTTAAAATTAGCAAGCAAAGTTTCCAAGTTTCAAATTTTTCTTGGTTTTTAATTCGAATTTTTTGATAAATCCTGTTTTTCCAATTTCATTTTTTTAATATATAATTCCAAGATTACAACTTTAATTGTTGCCCTTTTTTCTGAAACTTCTATTTAAATACTGAGTTATTTTTGGAAATTTTGATTCCTAATTATTGAAAACTTCGACATTAATGTCAGGTTTACACATGAACATTTTTAAATAAATTTCGAATATCAGAATATAGCTTTATATTGGGAATTTTTTTAAGTAATTTAAACTTTGAATTCATGCATTTTTCCAGACAACTTCGACTTTTAAATTCTGTCATCTCGACAATTTGCTAAACTAGGTGGTAGACTGGAACTTTCAGTCGTCCGAGGTAGTACCATCCCACGTATCACTAGGAGGCGGTGATATGATGCTTACATCATGTTTCTGTCTCCGACACGTGAGTCGGTTTCTGCTATTCTTCTTTCCTCATCCTGTCCTTTTTCCTCATTTCCTTTTTTCATCTACTCTGATTTTTTCTTCTAATTATTAGAAGCAAAGATGATGGATTCTCTTTGTGCAAAAAATTCCGGACGTAAATTACCTTCCCGTTCGGATGTCCGGGTGGAGGGTGTACGAGGGAATCCAAAATCGACGGAAAATTTTAATGTACCACGGCCCAAGTTTATTTCAACCAATTCATTCAAAATTCAATTCTGTAACATTCTGGGTCTAAACTCAAATCTAAACTTGATTCATCAACACCTTCAAAATGAAAGACCCCATTTACTGTCTCTGTCAGATACCCAAGTCTCCCCATCCATCAATACACTCCATTTGCTTTGCCCTAACTACGACTTGCACACAAAATTTCGACACAAGAGGGGAATTTGTGCTTTTACGCGAAGCAACCTGTCCTGTCAACGAGAAAAAGCACTGGAATCTGCTGATTATGATGTGATTTGGCTGAAAATCTGCTCCAAAAACGAAGTAATTTGTTCACTTTATTTGTCTCCAAACGATCCCTCATACATCCCTTATCTCTCCGTAACCTTTGATCACCTACAGACGATTTATCCAAAAGCTGAGGTCGTCTTTCTCGGTGACTTCAACGTACTCAACAGCCCCTGGTTAAGGTTTTCTTCCCAAACTGACGACGCGGAAAGGGTGGCAGAGGCTTTCGCCATTACTTGTAGACTATCGCAATTAGTTGAGGAACCCACAAGAATTCGTGATGTAGATACCCATCAACCTAATCTACTCGTCCTTTTCCTTACAAATTCACCAAATTCGTATAAAATCTCTGTGACACCACCGCTTGGAAATTCGGATCACAAGCTTGTAGCAGCCTCTCGCTCGCTTCATATACCACCTCCTTCCCAGACGCAGTTCCGTAGTGTTTGGAACTTTAACTCTGTAAACTGGGAAGAATTAAAAGACTTCTTTTCATCTTTCCCATGGCAGGAAGTCTGCTTTAACTCAGACAACCCTTCCTTAGTCGCCGAATCCATCCTGGAAACTATCCTGTTTGATATGGAATGCTGAATTCCCCACTTCCAAAAGAAGTCTGCCTGAAGTAAATCTTGGTTCGGTAAAAAATGTGCTCGGGCTGTCTCCTGCAAAAATCGCGCATATCGTCTTTGGCGAAGTAATCCCTCAGTCGAGACTCGGACCATATTTGTAGATGCACGAAATTCTTGTAAACAGGTTATTGACGAGGCAAAACGTGATTTCGATCGTAAAATGCGCCAGAGGCTTATCAACTGTCCGAATGGTTCCAGGTACTTTTGGGGATTTGCAAAGTCTATTGGAAAGAATTTTACACCTTCAAACTTTCCACCTTTACTCGATGAAAATAGCAATATTGCTATTACCTCCAAGGAAAAGGCTGACATGTTAGCCTTAATGTTTGCTGAAAATTTTAATCTTGATTCTCGAAACGCAGAACCTCCTATTCTTCCTAAGGTTGGCAATTCGATGCCTAAAGTTGTTTTCAGTCAACGCACAATCAGGAACGTTCTCCTTGAGCTCGACACCTCGAAAGCTTCTGGCCTTGATGGTATTCCCGCTATTGTTCTCAAGAAGTGCGCCCCAGAGTTCACTCCTGTCCTAAGCAAATTGTTCACACTCTCTTACAACAAAGGTGTATTCCCTAACATCTGGAAATCTGCTAGAGTGCAGCCTGTCCCTAAAAAGGGAAAAAGGAATCTGGCTAACCACTATCGCCCTATATCTTTGTTACCCGTTATCGGATAACAAGGTTATCAACATCGAGATTCTCAAATATCTGGAGGAAAATAGAATCATCTCCGACAGGCAATACGGTTTTAGACAACAATGTTCCACTGGCGCTCTACTGGCAAATGTTAGTCATATCTGTAACTCAGCTATGGAAAAACATGGTGAGGCTAGGATTGTGGCATTGGATATCTCAAAGGCTTTCGACAGAGTCTGGCAGCGATCTCTTCTCGATAAATTAATATCTTATGGTCTTCCTTCTGGACTCTGTCATTTGATATCCAATTTTCTCGCTGACAGATCTCTTCAGGCCGTCGTCGATGGCATCTCATCAGAGACATTTGCGATTAACGCAGGGGTGCCTCAGGGCTCTGTTCTGTCTCCTCCTCTATTTCTGTTGCACATAAACGATCTCTTAGCTTCAACTTCCAATCCTATATACAGCTACGCAGATGATAGTAACCTTGTGTCATCTTTTTTCTCCATCCAACCATTATTTATCGCTGCTTCAGATCGACTAAGGGAACAGCAGATACAGACGATTAATTGGGATCCCGAGATTATTCTGGAATGGGGTAAGACTTCAACGCTTCAAAAACTCAGGCGGGGTTTTCTCTAAGAAAACATCAAGGGATAATGCAACAAATATACCAATGGACGGTAAAATCCTTCCGATGGGATCTAATCTATCTATCCTAGGAGTGAATGCGAGCACTAACTTCTCTTGGGACGATCATGTGCGCACCATTGCCAAATCCGCCTCTCAGAAGCTAGGCTTTCTTTTTAAAGCTAAAAAGTACTTCACATCTCATCAGCTATTAACACTATACAAAGCTCAAGTTAGGCCAATACTAGAATACTGTTCTCATGTTTGGAGTTCAGCCCCAAAACACACTTTAGCTCTTTTCGATTTAATTCAAAGAAGAGCGATTCGCCTAATTGATTACGAGAGTCTGGTCGATTCTCTCCAAACACTAGAGCACAGGTTGGTGACTTGTCTCTTTTCTACAAGTACTATCATGGAAGATGCTCGCAGGAACTAATAGGATTAATCCCCCCAAGGGCAAGATTCTTGAGGCGTACTAGACAGTCGAAGACAGCAAATTCTTGTGCGGTCCAACAGTGGGGACTTCTGTCTACGGAGGCTCTTTTTTCTATAGAACTTCCAAGTTATGGAACTTGTTACTGAAAGGAATTTTCCCCAAAAATTACAACCTATCATGTTTAAGAAGGCGGTTCATCGCCATCTATCCTTATTTCCGCATCCTACTCGCAGTGCTGTGAAAGCATAATGGGGTTACCCTTTGCGAGTGGATTAAACTTTAAAAAAACAACATTCCAAAATTCCGGGTTTAAGTGTTTTACATTTTCTCTCAAAATTTCTACGTTACACTCGAAATTCGGCTTTTTCGGGTTTCGTTCTGTTTTTGAAATGTGATTTTCCTTTTAACTTAAAGTCAAAATTCAGATTTATTCTTAATATTAAACATTCTTCCGTTATTTCCACTTAAATATTTACAGTTTTTCGAAATATCAATTTAAACTTTGAAACTTTTTCATAAAATAGATTTTTTTTACATTTTGACATTTTTCAGTTATTTTAAACTTCAAATTTCGACTTTAAATTAAGAATTTCGAAAAAAAATGATTTAGAAAATGCCAACGGATATTTCAATTATTTTTCAAATCTGTCGCTTTTTCCCCAAATTTTTATTTTTCAACTTAGTTTTTTTTTTGGTGGAACGGACTGGTCCTTTGCTATCTTCAAAAATTGAAATACAAAACTTCTCCCCTCAAACCAAGAAAGATTATTTTTCTTGGTTTCAGGGAACAAGTTTTTTATTTCAACTGGGTTTTAACAAAGTAGGTACTTATTCTCTAAATTGTGCAGATTTAAATCGAATTATTTCTTAAAAATTTCGAGTTTTTTTGTTCAAAATTTTGATTTATGGTCATGTTTTAATATGTTTAAGGAGCCTAATTTGGTTTTTAGGACTTGGCCCTCTCCTAACTCCATGGTTTCAGATCTACTATTGAGAAATTTATGCAGTTTTTAAAGTTGATGCTAAACAAACAATATGCATTGTAAATTGGGTCTAACAATAAAAAAAAACTGAGAGGGCCTTGTGCACCACACAATACTTCCCCCTCATAACTACGCCACTGTTTGTACCTTTAATAACTCAGTTTGTTTTGTATTAAATAAATAAATTTTCTGTAAAAAATTGTCCGCCTTCAGCACACCTACTGTATTTAAAATGAAGATTGTTTATTTTGAAATTTTTTCCGTGAATTTTTTAGATCGTGACTGTTAAAAACATTCCTCACTCCATTCACACAATTTTGAATCCGCCACTGGGCTAAGTAAGTTAATTATCAAAGATCAAATGATTATTATTAGGATTTTATCTCGTACATAAAACATACCTAATACTTTATAATGACTTCTGCTTTCTAAAAAAATCGACATAGTAAATTCACGTCAATGTACAACAATCAAGAAGTATAAGTTATAAAAATCAAGCTATTCAAATATGATTTATTGAATCATTTAAAGTAAAAAAAAAAGGTGCTGTCAGGTGTGGGGTTCGAACCCACGCTCCCTCTCGGGAACCAGAGCTTAAATCTGGCGCCTTAGACCGCTCGGCCAACCTGACTGTTGGCTCGAGAATTCACTAGCACTGCTATTTCAAAACTCCACGTTGAATTTATATTACAAGATCATACCACATTAGAAAATCGCTAATATCATCACTCTCCGTAATTAGTCGAAATTTCTTAAATGTATCCGTTAAAATGGAAAATCTAATAAATAGTAATTTTTGGGGCTTTTACTACATAGGTAAAGTCAGAACACATTTTTTGACATAAAGTCGTTGAAATTAATAATTAGTCAGGCACGTAGCCAGAGGGGGGGGGGGGGTCCAAGGGGTCCGGACCCTCCCCGAAATGAATATTCCCCAAAAAATTTACGATGATACGAATTGAAATATCAGTAGAAAAACCGCTGATTGTATATTTAAGCATATAAATAATTTTCGAAATTGCTAACATTTTAATAAAAATTGGCAATAAGCTCAAGGCTTCCCAATACATGCACCAACCCTTTTACAATTTAATATTGACACTTAGCAGTAGGTTACGTTCAGTAATTTCAATTTTTTATTACCCCAAATTTCGACTTTCTTGACATATGTATGCATGGAGTAGAATTTTCTAGAAAAAAGTCGAAATTTTAAGTTTAACTCGACCTTTTACAAAAGCATAGAAAGGCATTGATTAAAAAAAATTATATTTAGAGATTCGGACATTTTACAAAAGCGTAAAAAGTACACTGATTATAAAAAAAAAATTTAGGGATTTCGACTTTTTTTTCAAAAATTCGGTTTTTTTTTTAAATTTCGATATTTTTTCTCGAAATTTTGACTTTAAACTCGAAATTTCAACTTAACACTCGAAATTTCGAGAAAAAAGTCGAAATTTGAAAAAAAAAAAAGTCGAAATTTCGAGAAAAAGGTAGAAACTTCGAGAAAAAAGTCGAAGTTTCAGAAAAACGTACGTCGAAATTCCGAGAAAAAAGTCGAAATTTGAGAAAAAGGTCGAAATTTCTAGAAAAATAGTCGACATTTTGAGTTTAAAGCCGAAATTTCGAGAAAAATGTCGAAATTTCGATATTAAGGTTAAAATTTCGAGAAAAAAGTCGATATTTGAGAAAAAAGTCTAAAATTGAGAAAAAAAAAACGAAATTTCGAGAAGAAAAGTCGAACTTTTCAGATTAAGGCCGAAATTTCGAGAAAAAAGTCGAAATTTGAAAATAACGTCGAAATTTCCAGAAAAAGTCGAAATTTCGAAATATTTCGAGCAAAAATTCGAAATTTGAGAATAACGTCGAAATTTCGAGAAAAAGTAGAAATTTCGAAATATTTCGAACAAAAAGACGAAAGAAAGGTTGAAATTTCGATAAAAAAAGGTTAAAATTTTGAGTATAAAGTCGAAATTTTGAGAGAAATGTCGAAATTTCGATATTAAGGTCAAAATTTTGAGAAAAAAGTCGGCATTTGAGAAAAAAGTCGAAAATTGAGAAAAAAAAACGAAATTTCGAGAAAAAAGTCGAACTTTTCAGATTAAGTTCGAAATTTCGAGAAAACAGTCGAAATTTCGAGAAAAAGTCGAATTTTCTAGAGAAAAAGAAAAAGTCGAACTTTTCAGATTAAGTTCGAAATTTCGAGAAAACAGTCGAAATTTCGAGAAAAAGTCGAATTTTCTAGAGAAAAAGTCGAAGTTTGAGAAAAACGTAAGTCGAAATTCCGAGAAAAAAGTCGAAATTTCAGAAAAAATTCGAAATTTCTAGAAAAATAGTCGACATTTTGAGTTTAAAGCATAAATTTTCGAGAAAAATATCGAAATTTCGATATTAAGGATAAAATTTCGAGAAAAGTCGATCTTTGAGAAAAAAGTCTAAAATTGAGAAAAAAAAACGAAATTTCGAGAAAAAAGTCGAAATTTGAAAATAACGTCGAAATTTCGAGAAAAAGTCGAAATATCGAAATATTTCGAGCAAAAATTCGAAATTTGAGAAGAACGTCGAAATTTCGAGATAAAGTAGAAATTTCGAAATATTTCGAGCAAAAAAACGAAATTTCGAGAGAAAAAGTCGAAATTTGCGAAAAAAGTCGAAATTTGAGAAAAATGTCGAAATTTCGATATCAAGGCCAAAATTTCGAGAAAGAAGTCGAAATTTAAGAAAAAAAAAACGAAATTTCGAAAAAAAGGGGCAAAATTTCGAGGAAAAAAATCAAATTTTGAGAAATAAAGTCGAAATTTAAGAAAAAAATCTAAATTTCGAGAAAAAAGTCGAAATTTCGAGCTTAAAATCGAAATTTGAGAAAAAAAGTTGAAATTTCTTAAAATAACATTTTTTTAATCGATGTCTTTTCTACGCCTTTGTAAAATTTCGAAAAAGTAAAAATTTCCAGAAAAAAGTCAAAATTTCCAAAGAGTCGAAATTTTAAGAAAAAAGTCGATGTTTGAGAAATAAGTCGAAATTTCTAAACACATAAACACAACATTTTTTTTTAATCGATGTCCTTGCTACGCCTTTGTAAGATTTAAAAATTGAAATTTCAACTTTTTTTTAGAAATTTCGACGTTTTTTCTCAAAATGTTCACATTAAAGTCGAAATTTCTACTTTAATCTCGGGATTTAAAGAAGAAACAGTCAACATTCCGTGATAATTTTTTTTCAAATTGATGTTCTTTCTACGCCCTTGTTATTTTTACTTTAAAAAAAAGTCGATTCTTGATCGGTGATAAGTTAAATACGTAAACTCAAAATAGATATTAGGAAATTTTTCTTTGGTAAGTTTCACGTTTTTATTTGTCAAATTTATATAATGTTAAGGTCACTAGATTTTATTCTTCACTTTTACTAATTAACAAAATGAAAAAAAAATAAAATAAAAGAAACGAATACGTAAAAGTAATTGATGTATGTTCTTATATTTTCTGAATATTATTTTCTAGAAATTTTGATTATTTTTTCAAAATTCCGAGTTGAAATTGAAAATTCCAAGTTATTTTCATCCCTTCTACGTCTCTATAAGCATATAGTCAATACGCATAAACAATTTTTTGCCGAATTCTGCTGTTTTTTCTCAGAAATTTTCAGTTGATATTCTAACTTTTTATATTTTTGAGACTTAATTTTTATTTAACATTTTGAAATAATTTAGAAATATCAACATTTTTATTTTGCCATTTCGACTTTAAGATTGAAATTTCTAAAAAATGATTTTATAAATTTCGATTTTCTAAAAATTTTCTTTTCAGTTTAGCTCGAAATATTTTTTATAATGTTAGCGTTTTTTTTGTTTAAAATTTTAATTTTTTCTAAAGATCTTTATTTGACAATTTCAGTTTTTTATTTTTTTCTAAATTTTTTGCTTTGCACTAAAAATTGTGTTTCTTTTTCAAGTTTTAATTCTAGTCACGAAATTTCTACTTTTTAAAACAAATTTCGAGTTTAAACCCAAAAGTTTTGCTTCATCAGATAACTTTCGGTTTTTTCTCAATATTTAAATTTTTTCTGAATATTTTGGTAAACTCAATATTTTGAGTTTTAAAAAAATGTACCTTAAACTTCGACCCTTCTGGATTTTTAATGATAAAGTTCTTTTCTTTTTCATCCTTTTAATTTTTTGTCCAAATTTCCGCTTTTCCTGAAGATTTTTAAAATAAATTCAAAGTTTCGACAAAAATCGAAATACAAAATAAAATGGAAGCTTCTATTGACTTTTTTTTATTTCATCTTTAATATCTAATATTCCTAATTTCGTCTTTGATCTCAAATTTTATGCTGCTCTGAAAAGTTAAAAAATCAGTTATTTTGAAAAAATCACTGGGTAATTCTAAAAAAAATTTTAAAATTTAAATTTGGAAGATTTAAATATCGAGACTGAAGTCGAACTTTCGAGTTTCGAATTATAGTCCAAATTTCGAAGTTAAGATTAGAAATTTTATGCAAAAATAAAAAATGAGCACTAAGTAAAAGACCAAGACGTTTACTGATTTAACAACTCAGCTTTGTCTTTAAATTTTGCAATATTGCTTTTTCCGAAGAAATTTCTGTGTCTCTAACATAAAAAAGGGGGGGGGGGAGTTGGACCCCCGCCGAAAGAAAATCCTGGCTACGTGCCTGTAATTAGTTGAATAAATTGAAAATTTCAAATCTGGAAAAGAAACAGTAGCAATTCCAAAAAGACCCAATTTTTTTTTAAATAATAGCTTCTCGTGTTTACTTGAGGAGATATACTGAAAATTAAATTTATTTTAAAAATTTTGATTATTTCAGAAATTATTTTTTTTTAAATTTTACACACAAAATCTTGAAAAATAATAAAAAAAATTCAAAATGGCCAGCAAATTTCATACATATACAATACATTTTGGTTTTAAAGTAGAAATCTTGAAACAAACACTACAAATTAAAACTGTAAGTTTTGAGAAATTATTAGAAATTTCTATGAATTTTGCAACAAAAATCGACACCACTGCAATAAAATCCAAACTGTGGTGAACTTAACGTAGAAATTTCGTAAAAGAACTTGGATTTACACTCGGAATTTGATTTAAAAATTCGAAATTTCGAGATTAAAGTTGATATTTTAAGAATAAAGTGACAAAAGTTCGCAGGAAAAGCCAATAATTTGAAGTCAACATTTTGAGAAAGAAGAAAAAAAGTGTTTTGAGAAAATACTTTGAAATTTCGAACAAGATTGAGTTTTAGAGTTTATACTCAAAATTTCAAATAAAAATTAATATTTCGACAGTACGGTAGGCATTTTTAAAAAAACTTAAAATTGATTTACCTTCGTAAATATGCGAGAAATGATCTTTGTTGTGCAAAGGGATTGTAAACAATTAAAAAACTGCCTGTTTCTTATTGGAATTCATATCCAAATATCTGCTTGGACCACCCAGGCCATTAAAATTTTATTTGAGATTTTTAAAATTTAGGTAAATATTATCAGCAAAGCAATATTCGACATAAATTACTTTGAAAGCTATCTTATTATTACTTTTTTTCGAGCATACTTCGAATCTTTAATATCTTTGGTTGCTCTAATCAACTTTCAGAAATTATACCTTTTTTGGGTAAAAAATATGAAGAAATAAAACTACCTATTTAAAATGACTATACGTGGGTACACAAAAAAGTTATGATAATTTTGAGTCCTGCAGGGTAGCGCCCCCTATCAGCTACTGACAATATGTTAGCAAATTAGAGTTCGTCGACTTAAGAAACCTCAAATTTGGCGCCTATATTACAATTTATTCGATAGTTATATGAAAAAAATCGAAATTTTTTTTTCAACTTTGACATCCTGTATCTCTGTTAATATCAACTTTTGGTATAAGGTAAATGTAGCAAGTCACATTATTTTTATACGAAAAATCCATTCTTGCTAAGTGTAGCATTACTAGAGGCCGAATTTTAGGTAAAATCCTTGATCCTATCTTTTTACCTTTTTCCGCGTTTTTCATGTGTTTATTGCCTGAATTTCAATTTCGCTTGTTTTTTGCCTTTTTATACATAATTTGGACCTATTTTCAAAAAATAAAATTTTCTGAAGAATTTCAACAGAACCATGCACTCGATAAAGCAAAGGAATAAAATGGAAATTTTAATCCATCACAATAACAAGAAAAAGCTACAGGCATAAATTTCCAAAAAATGTAATTTAATAACAATTACCCTTACGATCCACTAAACCCTTTTAAAATTTTGCCTGCTCTTGTGGCGCAGGATAATTGAATTATACGTTATTTATTAATCTCAATTCTAAGTAAAAACAGATGTCCGGATAAAACGATAAAATTATCTGAAGGACAAACATTTTGGGATTTATCTTGAAATTGCTTTGCGTAAGTGCATTGTGTTCCATAAAGACATAATAATAATAATTTAAATTATATCACAACAAACATTTTTTTTTCAGTAAACCACGGTGTTCGTTTCAATTAAACGCAAAAAAAACTCATATTAAAAATTAATTAAATTAGATAGTTCCAATGTTCGTAATTTTTTTGGTGCAAAAATATACGGAGGAAAAACTACTTAAAAATATGCTATAAAAAAACACGTTGCTTACTTTTTATCAGGGCTTCGAATCGCTATGTTTTTCGTTCCGGTTTTCGGTTTTCGTTCCGGCAAAAAAGCAAAAAAATTACATCGGTTCAGTTTCGGTTTTCGCTCCGACAAAAATAACGGTTTTTTCCGCTTTTCGGTTCAGTTCCAGGTGACTCATTTTTTGATTTTTAAAAGTCTTTAAAAATTGATTTGTGGACATAATTTAGAAAATGTGATGTCTTTTTTACTTTAATATTACAACCTTACCTAAAATTGATGGAAAATATTTTATATTTTTCAAATTTAAAATTCTCATGGTGAAACTTTGAGATTTTAGTTCAATTTGAGTTCAAATTTCAGGAAAACCCTAAAGGTCATAAAAAACTAAATCGGAATTTCGGATTTAGATATTTTAAATTTAAACTAGGAATTTTCATAAAAATCCAAAATTATATACCCTAGAGTTGAAAACTTCTAGAATATACGAACTTTGGGGATTAAAATCGAAAATTTGAGAGACCTTTTTCTTTCATAATTTTGGTTCTCTATCGAAGTTTTGACATTGATTCGCTTTTTCTAATAAAATTGATTTTTACTGTTTCGACTGTGTTTTCTAGAACTGTCGATTAAAATGATCAAATTAAAAAAATAAACGAAAATAAAAAAGACCAGCCACAATTTCAAAAAAAGAACTTCAAATTTCTTTCAAAAAAAGAGTTTAAATTTTCTACCCTAATTCACTCTTGACTTAAACCCAAATATTCGATTTTGTTCCTGGAAATGTTGCTGAAAACTTCAAAATTTCTAGAAAAAGTAAAATTTTTCGAAAGTTTTGTTTAACGTATTTAGCTTTTTTTCGATATTTTAACTTTTTTCGTTTGAAGGTTTAAATTTAAACTTGTAGGTACTTTTCATTATTAATTTTTCTAAAATTTTAACTTTAAACAAAATTTAGTCTTTCTCTCTCTCTCTTTCTCTAACAACCTCTTAACCCTTTTTATCGACATGTTGACTTTTATTCTTTAATTATAGACATTTTTTTCGAAATTATGAAGTGAGACTTGAACTATAAGAAATTGACAAATATAAATTTAAATTTGGAATAGTTTTTTAATCTTTCTTGGTTTCGCGGACAAGATTTGTATTTCAATTTTTGAAGATAACCAAGGACCAGTCCGTTCCACCAAAAAAAATTTAAAAAATAGATATTTTTAACGAAGGTCGATAATTTGAAAACGATTTTCAAAAAAGGAAGTTGAAATTGGAAGGAAGTTGAAATTGTCATGAAAATCGAAATTTTCAAGAGATTTTGAAAAAACTCGGAGATTTTTAAAAAAGGTCCAACAAAGGTTCAGATGTTCAAATAGAAAATTTTTTAAACCTATATTTTCAAAAGACAAAATTTTCAACAAATCGAAATATAAGGAGTCGAATTTTGAAAAAATATAGAACTTTTCAAATATTCTACTTTTGGAAAGGAGCCGTTTTTAAAAAATCTCCATATTTTAAAAAAAAAATCGAAGCTTTGAGGCTAAAGTCAAATATTTTAAAATTAATTCGTAATGTTTCAATAAAGTCGAGATTTTAGCGAAAATCGAAGCTTTCAAAAAATCAGAATTTGAATAGATAGAATTTTCGAAATAGCCGAAATTTTGAAGAAACCTGAAATTGTCATAGAAATGAAGTTTTTTTTAAAAAAACTCAACGATTTTTCCAAAAAATTCAAAATTTCCGAAAAAAACCGATTTTTTTTAAAATTATTAAAAGGTCCTAATTTTTAGAAAATGGAGAAATTTTGAAAAAGTCAGAGATTTACAAAAAAAGTTATGATTTTCAACAAAGATCCCAATTTTCAAATAAAGAATATTTTAAAACTAGTTTTTGAAAAGACAAAATGTTCACGAAGTTAAAATATTAAGAAAGAGTGAAATTTTCAAATATTCATTCATATTTTCAAAAAAATCGAAAATTTGGAAGTCAAAAATTTTAAAATGAATTCGTAATTTTTCAATAAAGTCGAGATTCTTTACGAAAGTCTAAAATTTCAAAAAATCAGAATTTCAAGAAAATCACAATTTTAAATACATGAAATTTTCAAAAAAGCTGAAATTTTGAAAGAATTTAAAATTGCAAAAATCGAAATTTTTCAAAAAAGTGCCAAATTTTTTAATAATTTCCAATTTTCAAAAAGTCGAAGTTTTCAAAAAATTCGAAATTAAGGAAAAGTGGAATTTAAAAATAGATAGTTTGAAAACGGTCGAATTCCTCAAAAAAAAAAATCAAAATCTTGAAAAAAGTCAAATTTTTAAAAAAGGGGAAATTTTGAATGAAGTTGGAATTTTCAAAAGTCGAAAGTTAAAAAACCAAATTTTCGCAAAAGTCCAAATTTTTAATTTCTAAAATAGGTTCAGATTTACAAACAAAAAAAATCAAACATATCAAAAAAAATTCCAAATTTAAAAATCAAAGCTAGACATTTTTAAAGAGAGCCGAAATTTTTAAACAGGTTTCAAGTTTTAGATTCTAAAAAGGTCCAGAGCCAACATTTCGAAATTTAAAACTTAAACGATTAAAATTGTTAATGAAAGTCGAAATTATGAAAAGGTCGCAATTTTTAGAAAATGGAGAAATTTTGAAAAAAGTCGAGGATTTTAAAAAATGTTTAGATTTTCAATAACGGTCCAAATTTTTATATAAAGAATTTTTTAAAGCTACATTTTCAAAAAACTAAACGTTCAAAAGGTCGAAATATCAAAAAAGGGTCAAATTTCCAAAAAATATAGAGATTTTTAAATATTCAAGTCGCCGTTTTGAAAAAAAAACAATATTTTCAAAAAATCGAAATTTTGAAATGTCTTAAATTTTTAAAATAAATTCATAATTTTTCAGCGAAGTCGAGATTTTTAACGAACGTCGAAATTCTCAAAAAAAAAAACAAAACTTCAAGAAAATCGAAATTTTAAATAGATGGAAATTTCAAAATAGCCGAAATTTTGAAGGAAGCTAAAATTGTAATAGAAAATGAAATTCTCAAAAAAAAACAGCAATTTTCCAAAAAAGTAAAAATTTTCGAAGAAAAGCTGAATTTTTCAAAAAAGTGTCAAATTTTCTAAAAAAAGTGCCAAATTTTCTAAAAAAAAACAAATTTTCAAAAATTGGAAATTTTCAAAAAATTTGAAATTAAAAAAGAGTCGAATTTTAAAAATAGGTAGTTTGAAAGAGCAGAATTCTTTAAAAAAAAACGAAATTTTTAAAAAAAGCTAAAATCTTGAAAAAAGCCAAATTTTAAAAGAGGGGAATTTTCAGGATTCAAAATTTTGGGATTAATTCTGAAAAATTGTTTGTCAAACATTAAGTTTGTTTTTCCTCAAAATTTAGACTTTTTCAAAAATGTTGTCTTTTTTCTTGAAATTTGAATACTCTTTCGATATTCTGAATATAAATATTCAAAATAAAAATTAACATAAAATTTTTAAATTCAAGTTAGCACTTTTGCGTTTGAAATCTATCTTCTGCTAACATTTTGAGCAAAAATTTGACATTTTTAATGGAAATGTAAATTTTAAGAATAAAAGTAAAAAATTCCACATAAGTGTAATTTGAATTATTTCTAAAGTTCAATTTTCTATGAAAAAATTAAAATTTGATGTTCATCTTAAAATTTTAATTTTTTCATAGAAAATTGAACTTTAGAAATAATTCAAATTATACTGTTTGTGGAATTTCTTACTTTTATTCTTAAAATTTACATTTCCATTAAACATTTCAAATTTTTGCTTTTTTTAAGGCGAAATTTTAGAAATTGGTGAAAAAATTTAACATTTTTAGAATAGATTTTTGACACAAAAGTTCAAGTAGCAAAGGGTCGAATTTGCAAAGAACTAAATTGTCGAATTTACATCAGAGGTTTAGCGAAAGCAATTACATAATATTTAAGAGAACACACAATTTTGACTTCTAAATTCTAAACAAATCACAGTTTTGAGGCTTGAGGAAAAAAACAAAGCTTTCAGAATAAAAATTATTATTTTAACATAAGCAAAATTGTTGCAACTTTAAGTTATACATTTTCTAACATGTCACCATTTCAAGTTTACTGTAAAAATTTCGACCCCAATGCCAAGATCCTGGCTTTAAATTGAGATGTCATGTTGGATTTTTTGCTAAAATTTTAACTGGAAATTTGGAAATTTTTAGGTTAAATTTGAAATTGCGAGATTTTAGCGAAAATTTTGACAAAAAATCATACTTTGGAATTTTTGGAAGATTTAGGAAGTCGGCAGCAGGAATTTAAATTTGGGATTTCGAAAAAAAATTGAAATACTAAAATTAAAGTGGAATTTGAAGGAAAAAAATTTACGAAAAATCGAAAATGTGATTAATAACTTCAAAAAATAGAGGTATCAAATTAAGAAAAGGAAATTGAAAGTCAAAGGAAGAATTTTTTAAAAAAAGGTTCCAGAAACATTTTTAGAAGAACTCGAATTTGCAAAAAAATTGTAAGGAAAACAGAGTTCCTGCAGCTTCAATGAAAAGCATGCTACTACTTTATTCCAAAGGTACAACAGAGGAAATTTTTTTCATTTTAAACTCAAAACTTTAGAAGAAGAAAAGAAATATTTCGAGTAATTTCCAGATAAAAGTCCAAATTTCAAGAAAAAAATTGAAAATCTTGATAAAAGATTCAAGCTAAAACTTAAAATTTTTATTTGGGTTGAAAATGTGAAAATTCTGTGTTTCTAATCTAATCTAATCTAATCAAAATGAGAGATGAAGATGGGATGAAAGTTGCATGGAATTGTTTACAATTTTCAAATAAAAATTTAAATTTCAAAAAAAAAATTCAGTCTTACGTATAAGATAAAAAATATTTTAAGTATATAAACTCGACGAACCGAAATAAACCGATATTTTTTTTCGGTTTCGTTCCGGCGAAAATAACGGTTTTTTCGGTTTTCGGTTGTGGTTCAGTTCCAGTTCAAAGTCCTGCTTTTTATCGTCAAAATAATATGTTGCATTATTTTTTTTCCCTAAAATAGATAATATTGCAGAAGACCTACATTGTTTTAAAATGTCCATATTGTTAAAAAATTTAAAGACTTCGACTACGTTCTTGCTAATGATGAAAACAATAGCTCGTTACCGAATGATGTAATTTGGACATTATCTAATTACGAAGAGAAAAACTTTTAAATTACGAATATTTGGTACCGTGAAAACGCAAACATTTGACAGTAGAAAATATTGAGAGATATTTAATTTGTAGTTGAAAAGAAAGTAATGTTCAAAATTGTTAATAAATGTTTTTTTTTTTGTTAATTTGGATGTTGACCTTTTAATGCCTTATTTTTACAGTACTTTACCTTTTCGATATCTTTTTTAACTCTTTGTTTTGCCTAATTTAACATTTAACCTTTTTACCTTACTTGATTGTGTCTAAAAATCCGGTCTCTAACCATTACTTATGGTTCATCCTGTATAAAACCCACAATTTCTATTCGAAATAAATGTTCTAGAACTTTCAAAGAAAAGGAGACATTTTAGAAATTAAAATCGAACAACCGAAATCGTCAGAAAAAATTCAAAATGAATATGAGGTTGAATAAAAAAAATGACACCCGAAAAAATCAAAATTTCGATACTAAAGTCGTAATTTTGAAAATAAAATGGCAACATCTGTAGAAAGAAAGAGTCAAAATTTTGAGTTTTCGAAATCTTGGGAAAAAATACAAAGCTAAAGAAATTATTAGAAATCTCTGTAAAAATCCATAACTTTTATTAAAAATAAATATTCTCAAAATTTCGAAAAAAAAGGCGATCTTTCAAAGTAAAGCTGAAATATTGCAACGGTAACCAAAGTCATTAGAAAAAATCGAAAGCTTTAGTTTTAAGAATTTCGAAAAAAGGACACTGTATCGCGAAAAAAAAAAGTGAAATTTCTGGATTAAGTCAAAATTTTGAAAGTAGTATGAAATATGTGTGAAAAAGTTTAAATTTTAAATTTTAGTCAAAGTTTGAGGGAAAAATAGTAAAAAGTGAAGAATCGAATTTTGGAAAAATATCTGAAATTTTGAAAAAGGCCATAACTTATTACATCAAAAACTATTTTGAAGAAAATCTCTATCTTGATAATATGGTTAGGGTTTTTAAAAGCAGTTAATATTTCTAGAAAAAGTCGACATTTTCAATTATTACCAACATTTTAGGAAAAAAATGAAAACATAGAATTTTTAGTTTTAAATCATTTTAGGAAAAACAGTACAAATTGCAAGTTTGAGGTTGTGATTTTGATAAAATACAAAATACTCTAAATTCATATTGTAACTGGAACAATGTTATATCTATATGTACAAAACCAAGTCGTGTTACTTGCACCATTTATAATTGCAGAACGGCTGGGGATTTTTATAATCTTTGCTTTGTTGCATTTGTTTCGGCCGCGAATAGCAGAATAAAGACTAAAATATTGAAAAAAATTTACGAAAAAATATTTTATAAGGAGTCCGTGTACATCGCCAGCTCCGATTCATAATAGGAACATGGCAGAACCGTATCGCAACCTACACCAGTAGAATGCGCTGTATACCCTTTGATTATGGCCCATTATTAGTGGTTTTTCAAGTAGGATTCACTTGGAAACTGGCATAGGAGCGTATTAAATAGTTTAACGTAAAATCTAATTCAGCTAAGTTAACGCAATATTTATTAATTCTGAGGCGGTACGAAGTTCGCCAGGGCCAGCTAATTAACAATAAAATAAAAATTACAGGTTAAAATTGTATATTTCAAATTAAAAATTTAATTTTGCTAAGAATTTAGTGAGTTTGCTGTAGGCCTTTATCTTATATGAATGAATATTTACTTTACAAATTATTTTATTGTAATTTATGTAATTAACATTAATATTTCAGGTTCTAAAATAAATAGGGAACTTAGGCAATTATTTTATATGAAAAAATACTCTGAAAGAATCTGACAGATTCCCTGAATTTTTAAAAAAATTTTCCCTAAAACCCCCCATAGCCACCTTAATTTAAAAACTGAAATTACATAAAATAACCAAAAGTGCTTGCAAACTATTTTCTCAAATGGCCTAAAACTTTCTGAGTGGTTTTGACATATATTTGGGAATGTATTTGCAATTTATTTGTATTTTAAGAAAAGTTCTCACAATGCAGTAGCATCACCCTATAAAAAACCAGCTGTAAGAAAAATGAGATATAACGAGTAAATTCCTTATCCTCTTCCTTGTTTTTCATGCATGAAAAGCAATGGTTTTATAAAGAAAAGAGCATTACTGCTGGTCTTTTGTATTCTTGTTATAAGGGGGTTCAACTGTACCATGATAGAGACTTATACTGGTATGTCGATTTTTATTTCTTAATTACCACTTAAACATGTATTTTTCAACCCCCACTCCTTCACGCCTAAGAGTAACAACCCCAACTTTAAAAATTCAAATAGGAAAGTACCTCTTGTGATACATTAATAGATCTTTTCATACCACAAAGGTTTTTTTGAATCAGTTAATAAGTAACATTTGCCAAAATGTTACCATGTTAGTAATGTTCTGCATCGAATTTTTTGCTTCGCAGTTAACGTCAAAACGAGTTTGCGTCAAAATCTCAGCATACCAGTATAAGTCTATCATAAACTGTACCTTAAAATCGAAAAAAACCGGTAACACATTGCAATATAATCAGTTATAAAATCATACCTAAAAACTGCGGGTATTTCCATGGACATCAAATCCGAGTCAAATGGAAACAATTCACAAGCAAATTCCTCGACTAAAATCACATCGCCCAATACACCATTATGTTTCAGTCGCTCCAAACAAAGCAGGCTTTTTTTAGGCACAAAAAATAAATGAAACTGTTTCTTGGCTCCTGCTTTGGTTTTGCGTTCATCCTTAACATTTTGTATAATACAATCCATAAGCTCGAGTTTAGGTCTCGATATAAATATGACATGGGCCACATCAGTCGCCGGCAATGGATCACGCCTTAGCGGAAACATTTTTACGACTAAATGTTCTTTTAATTCAGCATATCTGGCTATTAAACCGACGGGGCCAGCAAGACTGTCGTCCCATACTATGGCTTTAAGACCAGGACACTTTTCCAAGAGTGTGAAAAGATTATTTTTTGCCAATGATTCTATCAGTGAAATATCAACTTTACCACCACCTTGTAAGTGATTCATTTTAGTGCCCTTTTATTTGGTAATATACTCCCTTTATTTACATCTTTTGACAACTCCAAAACTAGGGTTATGTGTAATATGACATTTGATCATAGATTGAAACGAAAAGAACAGCATCTTTGGTGTAACATTAATCACCACAACTAGCCATTTTGACGGTAGTTCATTGGCGTGCATAAGATATTATTTTAGTGACAATGATAACGATTTCTATGTTGTGTTCACTGAACATATTTATGTTACCATTTAAATATGGGGTTGCCACCTACAGCTTTCGAATTTACGGGAGATTAGCATGTAAAAAACGGGTTTTACGGGTGATTATTAAAATAGAAAGAATTTCGTCGCTCGAAAACATTTGAAGACCAAAAAAAAAAAGATCTTCATCGCCAAATGATAGTTCCATTACAGTTGCTAATGTAAACTGATGATAAAAAAGTAAAAAAGGTCTTCAGCTTATTTTTCAAAATAGGGGAAATTTCCTCGGGAAACAATTTGATTAATTCAGTTGGCATATCAGCCGGATCTGGAACCTTATTGTTTGATGGCAACAACCAACATGGTACCTGAATAAAACCTTATTTTCGACTCCTTGTTTTCTATTTGACTTTAAATAATACCGATAAATATATCTCATTTCTGACTGAGTTGATATTTAAATAGGGTTGCCAGATCTCCCGTATTTTGGCCAAAAAAATGATCATAATGACCGCCTTCCACTTGAACACACTTTGTAAGGCGTATCCTTAAAGATATTTGAATATTAAATAAAGTGGAAGGCGGTCATTTTTAGCATTTACTTTGAAGTTTTCTTTTATTTGTTACTGATTGTTATTTGTTGCCTTTACTGCTGTTACCTCGCATAGCAATAATTTAAAAGAATAAATTCATTTTACAACAAACAAATTCATTGAATGATTAAAATGCAAATAACTCAAAAACTGATAGAGTTACAGGAAATAAGCAGGAGTATCTTTTTTATTGAAAATTGAACTGTCTTTTAGATTTTCTAGTCACTTTAGCCATAACACATTAGGAAAAAAAGATATGTTGCAATTTACTTAAGTAACAGGGTGTAACTAACGCCATGTACAAATAGTGCGACATGCAGCATTAAATTCGTAATTCTCATGCCAAAAAACATAAAGTTGCCAATTTTCCACACGATACTGCTTAAAATCACAAAATTATTAAGAAGTTGCAAATTAAAATTCCGACTTTGAACACCCTGTACCTCGTAAACCTACAACATTTGTATAAGGCATGTGTTGTAGCTGGGTTCGATCCGGCTCGAAGGACCAAAATGATGAGGATGTGGGTTGATTGTTTAAGTCGGGTTGTAAGGCCGACTTGTGTAATGAATATTCCGAACGTTGGGCCAGAATTCTGGGCTTCCTATCGCTATTCGGGGATTGTATTGCTTGTTAAACTTTGTTTTTGCTTTTTCGAAGGACCACTACACAAGAGGTTGGTTTATTAGTACGGTGTATTACTTGTTCGCTCTTCGGAGGTTGTTTGGTTACTCTCATTGTACTTGTTGACTGCTGCCCTTAAATAAAATTTATGATCCCTTGTGACAGGGCCAAGCAAGAAAACTGGAATAGGGCGACCGACAAAGTATATACAAAGACATCGCATCAGCATGTTAAGCTCAATCACCATATTTTTGTGTGTGGTATCTCCAGTTTAGAGATTGCCCATTCTTAATGAATCACCCTGTATAATACAGGCATCATCCCCAAAGAATGGTTGAAATCAACATTTATTACCTTACCGGAAATATTTAACGCAAAAGAATGCAGTGACCATCGGACAATTAGTTTAATGTGCCACACCCTAAAAATCAGTTGGTATAAGAATTGGTCAAGCCAGAAATATATTCAATAAAATGAGGAGGATATTTTGTGGTAAGGATCTTAGTTTGAATTTCAAGATCAGGATGTTAAAATGCTATGTGTTCACGGTGCTGCTTTACGGAATGGAAGCTTCGACGCTAAAGCAAGACATTAATAACCGTCTAGAGGCATTTGAAATGTAGGCATATAGAAAAATTTTGAAAATAAGAGGGATAGATAAAATATCGAATGTTGAAGTACTTAAAAGAATCGATAACGAGAAGGTGATGTTAAACACAATAAAGAAAAGGAAATTGCAATATTTGGGTCATGTGGTGAGAGGGGAGAAGTACACTTTGCTGCAGATAATTATACAGGGCAAGATACGAAGGAAAATAAGTAGAAGAAGAAGACGCATTTCTTGGTTAAACAATTTGAATCAGTGGTATACATGCAATTCCGTTGAGTCGTTTAGATCCGCAGCATCAAAGATAAAAATAGCTGTGATGATAACCAAGTTTCTGAAAGGAGATGGTACATAAAGAAGATGAAGATGTTGGTAATACTCATGTATTTAGTTTTCCGGGCAATAGCAGCTGCCAGAGAACTTATATTAAGAGTCAAATCAACACAAACCGTATACACTACAGAAAAGTTGAAATTATTGAAACTAAATTAATTCTAACAGTGAGCGAGTGTCGAAATAGAAAGTACTAGTTTCGTAAGCAAATAATTTGCTTTCATCAATAAATAAACAAAGTTTCCAGAACTCAAATTGTCGATTTTTACATCTAAAAGCAAATACTCATTGCATTTGCTTTTGAAATGAGGAGCATTCGGCGTAGTCTTCTACCATACCCTAACATAACTTCTCGAATGTTCAGGAATGAACGGTCCTCTGGTCATTTCTTCTTAGTTATGTTGATCGTTTTCATTTTGTTTCGGTAATTAAAATTTCGTCCTTTATAAATCAGCATTACAAAAATTGCACCATTGTTACTAACAAGCTAAAAAGATTGCCATTACAAATCATGTAATTCTTGCAAACCCGTTTCTAGAAAAAAATAAAAATATGTTGATCCACTTTTACGCAATATGGGATCACTTTGACCACTAACAAAATTTCTCTTATTTTTATAATTTATAGGCTTTTATTTAATATACTACAAATACTATCACGTAAAAACTTAAAACCTTTAGTTTCTGCCTTTAAATATTACTCCTAAATTTAGATAAATAATTCCAGGTTCTTTCCAAAGTTGGTCTTCATGGTTTCGTCATGTAAAACTGTATATTCTGTATCTGAGATGGCACAATTTTAAACATGAAGTTTTAATTCATTGAATCAATTCTGCCGTCAACAAAATTTATAAGAATTAGTGAGTGTGGCACTAACAGTTCTAGTTGTGGAAATCCGAATGAGGTGATGTGATTCGCAGAAGATTAAATGTAGGTCACGTCTTTAACTTTTTCAGAAAGTCTCTTTTTAAGTTGTTATTTTCCAAGTCCAAGTAATGTTTTTAACCAATCCTTATGGGTTAATAAAGCGAGAAATTTTGAAATTGCCAACTACTGAGTCACTTTGATCCTTTCAAGACAAATCAAATTCAGCCTAAGCATGTCAACTACATTTTAAAATGCAAGAACTTACTCGATACTTACGCCATGAATTATAACATTAAAATCAATACTCACCTTTTTAAGAGTTATTAGACCTATAACAAAATATCCCAGAAAAAAAGGAGTTTCAATCAAATAAATTTTAAGGTACTTCTTAGAATATGAGTCAGGTAGGCGATAACAATGAAAGAGGATGTGTTAAAGGCCAGGCCGCAACAATTGAGAATATTTTAAAATGTGCGGGTTGACTTTAAGTAAGGAACACATTTCTAACTAAAGCAAATATTAATGTCGCCTCACGATGTCAAAGTAACCCTACCGTATATGATATTCAATTTCTTACATCTACACTTAATTATTTTTGTCTCGAAGCCATGTTGCAAAAATAACAAATAACTATTATATTATAATTATAATTACAACCTTCCAAAATCCTAAAATAATTAAAAAAAAAATTTAATAGCTCATATCTCCTAAACGGTAGCAGTTAGAGCGACTTGGACGTTAATTTGTGATCATTTTTTTTTGGAATTCGTTTCTAATGCGTGTTTAGGTTAATCTCGATGCGTAGAATCCCATTCTTTAAAGAAAATTAAGCTAGACTTCTCGTTTCGGAGATATAAGCGTTTGAAGTATCGAAAGTCAAAATTTCAGTCACAAACATCGCCTTTGAAACCGTCCTAACTTGTAGATTTCGGCACGAGTGATCGAAATCGAGAAGAAAATATAACATCCTATCTAAGAGTTACAACCGTTCAAAATTCCAAAATAATTTAAAAAATCTTTAATCGCTCATGTCACCTAAACGGTAGCAGTTAACACACACACACACACACACACACACACACACACACACACACACACACACACACACACACACACACACACACACACACACACACACACACACACACACACACACACACACACACACACACACACACACACACACACACACACACACACACACACACACACACACACACACACACACACACACACACACACACACACACACACACACACACACACACACACACACACACACACACACACACACACACACACACACACACACACACACACACACACACACACACACACACACACACACACACACACACACACACACACACACACACACACACACACACACACACACACACACACACACACACACACACACACACACACACACACACACACACACACACACACACACACACACACACACACACACACACACACACACACACACACACACACACACACACACACACACACCACACACACACACACACACACACACACACACACACACACACACACACACACACACACACACACACACACACACACACACACACACACACACACACACACACACACACACACACACACACACACACACACACACACACACACACACACACACACACACACACACACACACACACACACACACACACACACACACACACACACACACACACACACACACACACACACACACACACACACACACACACACACACACACACACACACACACACACACACACACACACACACACACACACACACACCACACACACACACACACACACACACACACACACACACACACACACACACACACACACACACACCACACACACACACACACACACACACACACACACACACACGTAAACTTGTTTTCAGTCTCACACAGTCGACATCGATCGGTCGCTTTCTGCTAGGTTGAAGTTAAACTTAAAAGTTTCAATTTGAAAATTCGGGTCGAAAGTTGGAGAATCCTGTTTTGGTTTTAATTTAGAAATTTTTATTTTTGACTCGAAAAATGGTCTCTTTCTAAAAATGTTAACCTTTTTTCTAAAAATTTCAGCTTTTTTCTAGATGTTTTGCATTAAAATACAAAATAAAAAAAATTAAATTCGAAAGAAGAAAATTTATGTAAAGCAGATTGTCTTAAAGGAACTGAAAATTTAGAGTTTCAACTAGTAATTTTGATAAAGAAAATAATTTTCTTTTTGCTCGAAAATTTAAAATACAAATACTTGTGAACTTAAAATCCAAATTTTAGAAAATGTGCCTGGCCATCAGGTGACTAGTTACAAAATTACCAGAGCACTGAACTACTTGTGATTAAGTCCATATAAGGTGTCGCCCCTTTACCACATCGGCATTGAAATAAATAATTACGCGAGACGTATTTCGCCAGCGGAACTATCATTTTCAAGTGCCCTAATTTAAATAGAGGCTAGATTACTAATCAATTTAGATTAGTGCTCTTGAAAATGCCAGTTCTATTGGCGAAATCCGTATCACCAAAGTATTCTGTCGAATGCGATATATCGATTTTTCAAACATCGTTTATAAACTAAAAGATGTATCGATATATTTTTTTAGCCTTACCATCAATGTTAAAACATCGATGTTTACAAAAGATACATCGATTACATCGTAAAACTGGGAGCTTGACATAGAGAAGTATTACATGTATAGTTTGAAGTATTCATTTATATGCAAACATGGCTTTAGACACAAGTGATACATTCTGTTGACAAAGAATCCCCTACTTTGACGGCGCGGCGCGTATGTTCTAAAACTTGTGAATGATAATGTCGCAGGACAACTACCAAAACACTAGGCTTTATCGAAATTATATTTCGTTCTGCATTTATTAAAAAAATTAAGTATTGATTTATTGATTTTTAATAGATACTTGGATAAAATCAGTGTAATTATATATTTTAAGGAAATTTAAATAAGCGCGCAGAATTATGCACCTAACGCGGCTGCCATGCGATGCCTGTCAACGGCCTCCACGGGATACGCAGAAATAAACTATAGAATACCACTTTAAAGCTAGCCTGCGGTACGCCGCTCCGCTCATGCGATATTGCCACGAGTCAGAGTTTGAAGAGTGTATTTATAGTTTATGACGCTAAATGCGTATGTGCCCGCTGATCTGATTGCGATTGCTAATTGTGCCGCTTACAGGCCCAACTGCCATTAGTACCTGCTATTCACAAAGGGATAGCAGTACCCATTCTATGGTCCAATTATTAATTTGTAGATTTGGATTTAAACAATTTTGATGAGAAAGTAATGAACACTTTATTTCTTTAAAATATCGTAGGGCGAATTTTGTTTAAAGAAATATTTTTTTGTGTTTTTGTACAGTTTAATTAGAACTTTGTAATAAAATACATTTTATCTTCAAATACAGTTTTTAACAATTTTAATTAAGTAATCTAGATCCGTAACGAGGTGCAACCGTACAGAGAATCTTAAGGGAGCTCAGAAATGTTGATAATGTTTTTTTTTGTACTCAATAAAAATAATTTAAAGATGATAACCCAAAAATATTTTTGAGGCTATAAGATGTTAATTAAATGTAGTTCGTAAAAATACTATTAAATATCATACTTTTTGTACCACTTTTGTTTCTCTTAAATTTAATATCCTTGCTACGGCACCGGAGTCACCTAAGCTCTTAAATATAACACTAATATTTTTGCATCTATGCACCCCCTGTCAAAAAGTCACCAGCCGCCACTGGTAATTACATTCAAATTTTCTTCTTCTTCTAGGAGATCTTGCTAATCTGTTCTTTAACAATATTCTATGGTTGTTCTTGTGATGGCGAGTCCCAGCTGTCTCACCATCTTTTGGATGGTCTTCCATTAGGGCGCTGTTCTTCCGGTTTTCCTTCCAGGGCAATGCGGACTATTTTGTTTGGGTCCATTCTTTTTACGGTGTTCGTAGCCAGAGTCTTCTTCTCTGTCTTCTCCATCTTACTATGTCTTGGACTGCACATGTTCTTCTAATGCCATCGTTTCTTACTCGATCCCAGAGAGTCTTGCCTGCTATTATTCTCAAAGTCTTCATTTCGGACGATCGCATCATATTATTGGTCTTCCTGGTGTCCGCTCTGGCTTCTATACCATAGGTTAGCACTGGTCTTACACATGTTTTGTAAATGCAGGTTTTGCTTTCCATTCGCATATGTTTGTTTTTCCATACAACGTCACGTAGACAGTCAAAAATTGGGGCCGCTTTATTGATTTGATTGGTTAGTCCTTTCCTAGGTTCTGGTGGTAGGATATGTTTACTTCTAGGTATTTGAGTTGCATTACCTGTTCTGTAGGTTTATCTTGAATTAGTAGTTTACATCTGATTGGTTCCTTAGCAAAGGTTATGCATTTTGTTTTGCCGACGGATATGGACATGTTAAATCTTTTTGCTATTTTATAAAAAGCAAGTAGTTGTCTTTGTAAGTCGTTTTCTGTCTCGGCTACTATAGTAGCGCCGTCCGCTTAGCAGATCATGCTTATAGTCTTGTTACTCAGTTTATATCCTATTTTTAAATGTGTTACTTCTTTAATTATCCTATCCATCATCAGGTTGAAGAGGGAAGGACTTATACTGTCCCCTTGTCTAATGCCTCCAGGCGTTGGTATTTCTGAAGATGTTTTGTTACCTATTCGTATCTTTGTTGTGTTCTTGTTTAGCTGTTCTATTATCCTCATGATTTTTGGTGGTGTCTCATGTTCCTTTAATGTTTTAATTACGTCACCTAATTGCACTTTATCAAATGCTTTTGTTAAGTCGATAAAGCTGGCCTATCCGGGTTTGTTAAATTCGAAGGCTTTTTCTTTGATTTGTTGTATAATTAAGATAGCGTTTGTGGTAGACCTATTTCTTCTGAGTCCCTGCTGTTCACCTCTTACTTCTATAAAATCTTCAAGTCTATTCTTTATTATGATGTTAAAAAAATTCAATAGTGACAAATTAACTTTATCGGAAAAAGTCAAACTTTGCCGTTTTTTTTTTCTTTTTATAATATGAACAGATTAGGAGGCGAAATCGACGAAATTCCAAAATAATCAAAATAAATATGGGGACACCCTACACGTATTTGTACAACTTTTTTTTAACCCCAATGAAAAGACATTTTAAAACGTATGGGATCTGTCAGGCAGATTCTGATAAAGACCTATATTTTTTGTTAATTTAATTGAATGTTACATTTTCAGTTGCAGGAATTGGCGTAAGAACAGGACAAGGAAAGCTTGTAAACAACATGACTTAATCTTAAGTAACTTTATTTTCTTCAGTATTTTAAGATGGGGTGCCATTTTTATTTATTTGCCACACTTTGCAACGGAACCTAGAAACAGAATTATCAGTAACATGCAGCTATTATAGTTTTAGATGCATCTACCTGAAACTAAGTTATTCCTGATGGTTAATACAAAGCACACCAAGTTCTAAAACGGGCACATTCTAATGAAAGACAATCTACTGAAAAATATCACTTTATTTCGGCATATGTAACTGTAGTCAAAATACAGCATTTGAAGTATAGTATAGAATCATATACTTGAATATATCTAAAATTGTTCAGTTTGTTATTGTCATTTAAAATCAAGGTTAAAACGAGGAGTTAAAAAACTCTAGGTAAAAGAACATATCATTTGCATTTAAATTCCAGGGATTAGTAAAATCTAAAAAATTATAATTGTCAACAAATAATATATTCCTGATATTTTCGCATGGAATAGCAGTACTTATGGTTTAAATTTAAACATTAGATGCAACTAAAGTTGTTGATGCATCAACCTCATTTTCATTGACCGGATCTTTGACGTCATTGACACTAACCCCATTGCTGGCACTGTCAGAATTATGAACTGGTAAGTTGCCACTATTAGCGTCTTCAATTGCTTTTCTGAGCTCTTTTAGGCCCACCACACCCACCAATTTGCCTATCGCCGTAACGTAAGCGTGGTTGACCCCTATCATCGAAAACAAGGAGTGGACTTTTAACAACGACGTTCTTTCCACGAGTTGGAAGGGAGCAGGATCGATGTGACAAGTCGCAAAATCGACTGGCAGCTGCATTTGTTCCTCCTCCCATGACCTCTGATCGTCAGGAGACATATCGCATACTCTTTCCTTTGGCTATAAAGTATAATTTAAAAGTAACATTTCAAATGTCTTGGATAATTACTTACCAACTGCACTTTCTTTGAAGTTATTGGACTCATTGGTATTATTTGCGATTTATTCAAGGAACCGGTACTTAAAGCTTGTGTGCTATCTCGATGATCAACATCTTGTAGTTGCGCGGATTTTCTAATATGAGGAACAGTTAGCAGACTGCAGTGTGACATTGGTCATCAAACATACCTAAAAATGGCTTCAAAGGCTAATCTAATTCTGCTTTCTGCACCCGTAACTGTAGTATAAGGCGTTGATCCTGGACTAGTGGACATAAATGGGCTAAAGCCTTTCAATGTGAAAGAATTAGGTTTTTTTCAAAATAGATTTCCTAGGCTGTATTCCAAAAACCGGATTATAAGTAGGCTAAAATGGACTTTATTGAGAGTTAATCATGGACTAGATCGATTTCTACCTTATCAACATTAATTTGATTTTCGGACATCTGTCTAACTCCGAATACATCCGGGGCTGGAACAACTTGAAATCTTGAGGGTCTTCTCTTTCTTTCTTCAGGCTTTTTTCTGCGCCTCTTCTCTGGCTCTCTCTTCGGCCTCTCTTTGTCTAATAGCGGCAACTTGAAGCCTTCGCTCTCGACCGATTTGTTTTTCGATCAGCTGAATCAGCTGGAGTCGCTGTATTGAACCTAAAAGTACCATATTCTCCGGGTTGTCCGTCAGAGGGAAGCTCTGTAAACGTCTGTTTTCTTTTAAGATGGCCTTTAGCTGATTGTAAGTCATACCATAAAAGATATACTTGACCTCGCGTATCATAAAATCTTCGACGTAAACGTTATACATTCCTGTGATGAAAAACTGTACAGAAGGGCACCTCATTGGGAAAAAAACTTACCGCTACTGCTAGGCAATAAATCTGGTAGATATGGCAACTTTTTAATAAGTATAATACTATCGTAGATGCTAGGTGCCAGCAGGCTAGCTATAGCATTGGAAATTAGGACTGCTATCATAATAGGTATGATATGGGTTATTTGGCCGGTCATTTCAAAAACTATCACAGATACTGAGATGGTATGAGTTACAGAACCACTGAAAGCCGCCGCTCCAACGGTAGCGTAACCACCAGGAATAATTTGAGCAATTTTACCACCATAGCGCATTCCTAAAATACAATTGTACAATACTAGAAAGCGTGAACTTGAGCCTTATAAATATAGGAAATACATTTCAACTTTGAGTTATATTTCATTATAAGCAGCCTTGTAAACTGCCTTTCAGGACAAATCTAAATTCAGCTCCGTTTCTTTAATCAATTATGAAAAAAAGCATCGAAATATAAAGTGAAAATTTTCAAATAAAAGCCAACATTTTAAGAAAGACCAAAATGTATAGAAAAAAAAAAACGAAAAGAAATTACCAGTAGATAAATTTGAAATTTTGAAATTAAAATCGAAAACGTATGTGTAAATTTTTTTTTGAAATTTTGAGGGAAAAACTCGACATTTGTGTGATCAAACTATGTTCGATAAAACACAGGAGGTATTTCGCTGTTTCAAAAAGAAAAAAAATCGAAATTAAAGTCAACATGTCACATTTAAAATCTAAAATTTACTTTTAAATGTAAATTTTGATTGCTTTGCAAAATTTTGATGCAAAATTTAAGATTTCGAAACAATAGTTGAATAATAAACTTAACCCTCCTTCAAAAACATCAAAATGTCCAAGTTGCAAGAAAAAACGTACAATTTTGGATTTTAAAGTCGAAATTTTAGGAAAAAATAAAAATTTCAAGCTAAGGAGTTAAGATATAGATTGCAATTTTAGAAAAACGCTGAGTTTGTAAATAATTTGTTTATTTAAAACATTTACTTCTGAATTTAAAAAAAAATGCAAATTTCGAGAAAAACTTGAATTGAATTTCTACTTTAAACATTTTTCTCTTAAAGTACCGAGTGGATATTTTAAGTCTTAAAGTTAAAAGATAAACAATGAAGATCGAACACCGTGAAAACAATGCGTGTTGAAAATATTCGATTCCTTTTAAAATTAGCTAAATTTTCAAAATGAAGTAGTCGAAATTTAAAAAAATATGTGGGTTTTAAGGAGCAAGTCAAAATTTCAAGAAAATCGGATTCAAAATAGTCGCATAATTTTTGAAAATATTGCGAAATTAAAAAAAACTTAGTTTTCAAAAATAAAAACAACAGTCATAATTTCGAGGGAAAAGCTGCAATTTGGCAAAGATCTTAATTTCCTGTTTTAGATATTTACACAAATTTATGCAACTTTCATTTCAAAATTACGAGTTTACTTTAAATAAAATTTTTTTTGAAAGTTGGATTAGAAACTTACAGTTTCCACATTTTCTAAGAAAATGCTGATTTTATTTTCAAAATTTCAAGCCAAATTAAATTTTAAGGTATATAACTTGAATATTTTTTTAAATTTTCGATTCTTTTTTGAAATTTGGACTTTTTTCTCGTAATATTTCTTTTATTTTTGTAAAATTTCGAGTTTAAGATAAAATTTTATGTTCTATTGTGAATTTGGATTAAACCACTGGAATCTTTTTCATTGAAGCACAGCTTCCTGCCAATTTTTTTTGCAGATTATGAATTTTTCTCAAAATTCTAACTTTTTCTTCTCCAAATTTGTTTTTCTTCTTAAACATGGATTTTTTCTTTTATAAGCTAATACAGCTATTTTTTTGAAGTTATTAAAAAAATTTCAAATTCTCTTGAATGTTTTCAGTTTAATTTCAATATGCCAATTTTTTTCTCGAAATTCCAAATTCTAATGATTTTTTTACGATCTCGGCTTAGTAAAACCACCCAAAATTCCAGGAATTGACTTTTTTCTGAGAATTTTCGATAAAATCTCGCTATTTTGAATTTTTCCTTGAAATTTGGAATTTCAATTAAAATTTCCAGAGAAACATATAACATTTATATTCCAATTTAAAGCCAAGATTTTGAAATTGAGGTGGAAATTTTGAGAGTAATCTTGAAACGGTGACATGTTAGAAAATGTCTAATTCAAACTTCCAATTTTTATCTGGTTTTTTACGCTATATTTGACTTTTTTCTTAAAATTTCGACTTTACCCTCGAAGTTGTGATTTTTTTTGCAGATTGTTTTGAATTTAGGCAGCTTTAAAATCGAAATTTAGTTGGGTCTTGAATTCTTTTTGTAGAATTTGTTCAAAATATAGAAAAAAATTAGATTCTTCAAAAAAATTTTAAAATTCTGAAAGGGGCCAATTTTTCAAAAAGTAAAAATTATAAAAGTTTCGAAAGAAACTTTGAAAAAAAAGTTTTTACAGAAAGTGGAACTTTTGGAAAAACATGAAAATTTCGAAAAAACTTTTAAATTTTCAATATAAAGTTGAAATTCTAAAAAAAATCAGAAATTTCCAAAAAGTCGTAATTTTTAGAAATTTTTCAGATGAAAGTTCAGTTTACTGCACCAAAAGTCGAAATCTCGAAAAAAAAATCGAAATTAAAAAGTCTCAGTATTCAAAAAAGATTCAAAACTCCGAGGAATTGTCAAAAGTTGGACCAAGGTGAAAATTTAAAAAAACAGGGTAGGAGTTTTCAAAATTCAGTTTTTCAACATCATTAAATTTATAGAAAAAAAATCAAAATTTTGAAAAAAATTACAATTTTGAAAAAAAAACGAAATTATGTATAAACATTTTCAAAAAATTCAGAATTTAGAAAATAAATTAAAATCCCAAAGAAAGCACAAACTAAAAAAGTTTTGCGATTAATAAAATAGGTAAACATTTGAAAAAAGTGGAAACTAAAAAAAATGAAAACATTCGAATTTCAAAGTTTTCAAATGTTTTAAAAAAGTCGAAAAATGTTTAGCAGTTTTCATTAAAAATCAAAGGCAGGCTTTTCAAAAAGTATTCATTTTTAGAAAGTAAAAATCTTGAGAAAAAGTCGAATAAAAAAAAACTAAGACTTGAGAGAATGTATATTTGCAAAAGTTAAAACTTTCAAAAAATTTAAATGTTTAAAAGGAATTAAAATATTTTGAAAAAATCGAATTTAAAACCAGTTAGATGTGCAAAAAACTTGAAATTTCGAGTCTGAAATTTCAAAAATGGTCAATATTTACAAAACTAAGGCCAAACACTGGAACTTCGAGATCAATTCAAAATATTGAAAAAAAATTTGAAATATTGAAAAGAAAATTTTTTCAAAAAATAAAATCTTTAACAAGGACAAAAGTTATAAAAAAAGTAAAATGTTCAAAAAAGTCAAAATATATCCAAATAAGATAGAATTTTAACTAATTTGGAGAAGTTGAAATTTTCAAAAAATCAAAATTTTGACAAAAGTTGAAATTTTCGAAATCAAGTCAAAATTTCAAGCAAAAATGAAATTTGTTGGGGATTTTTATTGTCGAAATTTTCGAAATAGGTTAAAATTTTCAATAAAAATTAAATTCTTCAGAAGAGTCGAAATATTCAAAAAACTAATCAAAGAATACTTTTTCTTTTTTTTTACGTAGGCGAAGGCGAAGGATATCAACTAGTTTCTTTATAAAGTTCGGGTTTTTCTTGAAGTTTACACTCAAAATGTACCCAGTATTCAGAGTTTTTAGCCAGAGATTTTAGGCCAAAGTAGTTAAATGCTGTAATCTTGAAAAACAAGAGAAAACCTTTCCTAAATTATGTTAAAAAATCAATTTTTAATTCAAATAAAAACTTTTAAAAAATTAAAAAATGAGTCACCCAGAACTGAACCGAAAACCGGAAAAAAAGCTATTTTTGTCGGAACGAAAACCGGAACGGAACTGATAATTTTTTCCCGAAACGAAAACCGAAAACTGGAACGACAAAAATAGTGGTTCGAAGCCCTGATTTTAACAACCCCCTTGACACATTTAGCATCTAAAATATTTTTTTTCTTTTAAAATCAAAATGCGGTCAATAAGAGGTTAACAAATTTTGAAAACAGAAATTAAAATTTCCAGAAAGTCTTGCTTTCGAGTTGTAAGTGAAAATTTGTTATGCCCAAATGTTCTAGTAAATTTGAAATATTTGAAATTTTTCTAACTACCTACATTTAAAATCAAGACTTGGTCAACCATCACTTAAAGATTCTAGGAAAACATATAATTTTCAATTTAGGATCGAAACTTTGGAAAAAATCTAACATTTCAAGGTTAAGCTCTAGATGTTGAAAAAAAGTGTTGATTAAATCAGTTTTACAACGAGTTTTACAAGATTGTGACATAACTCTCGAAATTTTCACTTTAAACGTGACATTTTAAATTTATCATAAACATGTTTTAATTAAAAAATTTCAAATGCGTTTCGTGAAAAAAGTTCACTTTCTGGAAAAACTTTAAAATTTATAAAAATAAAATTTAAACTTTAGCACGAAGTTTCTAGAAAAAATCCAAATACTAAACTTAACATACAAGTATTCGAGTTTTGTTGAGAAAATGTTAGAAAAGGCAAAATTTAAAACTAAGAATTAAGTTCTAATGCACAGACCAATAGGTTTGAACATTTATTAGATTCGAAGTTTGGAAACGGTTTCCATCTTGTTAGATCTCGTCAGTTTGGTATATCCAACTCGAATGCTAACAAATGTTCCGACAAGTAAGTACTAAAACATTCACAAGCGTCAAGCGAGTGACTCTTAGTACTACCACCTATTGGTCCATAGAGAAACTATGGCCATCGCCAACAAAATGGATAAGAATTAAGTAAAAATTTTGTTTGTTAGTTGTTTTTGTTATTTAGTTTTTATTCAAACTTTGCGCTCTGATTCAAAATTTAGAGTTTTTTATCAAATTTTAAATTAAAGCTTAAAATTTTACAAAATTTTAAATTAAACTCATAATTTTGAGAAAACCTCTAAGATCTTGAAGAAAACTCTTTTAAATAAAAAAATCTCAATATTCTCATTTTAATAACGAAATATTGACTTTGAAGCTGAATATTCTGCTTTTTTTCGTGTTATTTTTTCGAAATCCTTTTTCTAAATTTTGAGGAAAGTTTGATTAAATAATTCATTTTTTTAAACTTTAATTTCATTTGAAAAATTCCAAAGTTTTTTAAAATCTTGGCTTTAAACTCGAAGTATGTGTACCCTTTCTTTAAATGTTGATTCCTAATATTTCTCCCCTTTTTTAAATTTAAACATTAGATTATTAAAAAACGTACAAATTTCAAGTTTAAAATAAAAAATTAAAAAAAAAAGTAGAAATTTTTTTGGTTTCCCTAGCTTCGATTTAGAATAAACCTCTCAATAAACATTTAAATTATTGCTGCTTGTTACTGTTATTGTTTGATTGTTTCGATTTTGGTTTCGGCCGAACCAGAGTAGAAGCCGAAATCCGGTTTCGGTCAAATATTTAGATTCGGTCAAGTATCTAGAAATTTTATGAAATGAATTTAAAAAATTTAGTTAAAACTGGGAATCTTGAGAAAACATCTGTGCTCGGGCCATCCCCAACCGTAACTATATAGTGATGGATCTGATTGATCATAAAAAACTACAAAATAGAATTGTCAAATTTCTAAAACATACCTTTGGGAAACCACATATGCATTAGTTCCCCAACAATCCTGCCAATGGC
Source organism: Dastarcus helophoroides (assembly GCA_028583605.1). NCBI lineage: Eukaryota > Metazoa > Arthropoda > Insecta > Coleoptera > Bothrideridae > Dastarcus > Dastarcus helophoroides. The sequence continues at coordinate 32,335,188 of CM053334.1, forward strand.
TGCCCCTATTTTAAACACTGGTATAAAACTCCCACTGGGTACAGGAACGGTTGAACTGATTATGGAAAAAATGAACTAAAAAGGCATTTTGAAAAGTGATTCTTCAACTATCAGCCACCTTACCGTAAATCCTGCAAAACATGTCAAACTGACGAAAACTCCAGTATTTTCCGTTGTCCACTTATTTACTATTGATTGCTCTTGCACCGTTAACAGTTCATTAGTCCAAGTGAAATTACTGAATAAGTGAGACACTTGCTCATGCGTCGTTAACGCCCCAGCTGTGAATTGACCTGAACCCAATGGAAAAGATATGGTGGAGACTAAGAGAGACACAATGGCAGGATACAAAAAACGACTGGAAGAAACGAAAAACTATTTTACATGGTTGGGGGATGCCCCATGTTTCCTTACTGGTACTCACTTCTTCTTGAGGAAATTATTAATGGTTTTGCTGTTTCTCATAAACATTACGTATTGCCGATGCGTCCAAACGTAGAAGGCGCCCCCAAGGCCGCAAAAAGCCCTGTAATGAATAAATTAATTTTGTTAACGCAAAAAATTGAAAATAAACCATACCCCATTAGAGCAAAAACAAACAATTCCTGAGGGTCAAACGGAAAGTCCATTTGAAAACTTGTTTTAAAAACAGCCGTCACGGTGTCTGCACCATCAAACCAGACCGCCAGCAGTCTGAAAACTGTAGCTCCACAAACAGCTGCAAAAAATCCTCTCCAGTAATTTCGCACGGCGAAATAAACTGTAGTTACTTCAATACTAAACAAGACACCTAAAATAACAAATTCATAACAGTGGCTGAAGGTGAAGGATAACCTAAATACCCCCAACTGGAGCTGCGAAACAACTAGCGACACCCACAGCACATGCAGCAGCTAACATTTCTGTAGTTCTGCTTTCATTCTGGTAAATTCCCTGGAAACCAGTTACTAGTTTGCTTAGAAGTGTTGCGGTTATACTAGCTACGTGTACAAAGGGGCCTTCTTTCCCTAGGGGCATACCACTACCTAAGGTAGCTGTCAAACCCACTACTTTAGCTACTAATGTGCGGAATGTCAGATATTCTTTAAGAGCTACCCCACGAAGGATAGTTTTCATTTCCGGTATACCGGAACCTACAGAAGGATAATTAGATAATTTAAGGCTTTTTCAATTACGTTACCTATTGATTGTGGGGCTACTAAATGAACAAAACCAGCACTAAATAATATAAGGCACACTGGAAGAGACACCCAAGCAGCGTACTGCGCTAAGGGTTGATTCGTCAGGTCCCTAAATAGCCATATTCTAGCTAAAACCAAACTTTTTTTCCAAATCGAGGCTTTTTTAGAATTCTGACTAACCTTTGTTACACATCGAAATGCCTCTATCCATGATGAAACTTAATACTGCCATGATGACCCCCAAAAGGGCCAGAAATACCCAATCTTCTCCTAATCTTGCAAAGGTGTGTTTCCATAAGTAAGCTATGGCTTTAGTCAATTTTCCTAGAAGCAAACAAATTATTTAGTTAGGAGAACCTAAATAATTCACAACTTTTTGACAATATTTAACAAGAAATACAACAAATAAATACGAAAACTGCACTGCTTCATTAAGGTGTTACATTCTTCTGAAAAGTTTCGCTTTGCTAACAGCGCCGACGGAGTTTATTGAAGTTTGTTTGGTCATTGCTATACTAAAGGATTTTATTAATCACAGACTCCTATTAATGCAAACTCTCATAAAAATCTTTCATTGTTCATGTGTATCTAGTAGGATCCAGTACAGATTAGCGCGACCGTAAATCTTTGTGAATTTCTATCAAAAAATTTAGTTTTTGATCATTATTACAAAAAGGCGCCTTTACACTTACACTCTTTCCAGCGGGTTTAGCGCGTGCCGTTCAAATCGCGCCTGAAAATATGTCAGTCTAATTGCAAAATTGACACTTGGGCAAAAAATGGGTTAACATTATGTAGGATTAACTCGAGCTGAAAGATCGTGCGCAAATGAAACGTTGCATTCCCAGTGACAAACTTTTGAAACACCACTTCCTTTGCGTACCGCTTGAAAGGCACGATCGGCGCGTCCTGACAAGATCGCTCGAAAAGATCGTAAGTGTTAAGGGATCTAATATGTAAAACTTTTCTTATAAGTTTATTTTGTGAAATTGTTGTCGAAAAGCTTAAGTGTTAGATTTCTTTGCTCAATATTGAAATTGGACATTTTATAATCGATCTCACCAGCAATCTATATTTAATAAATCTCTAAGCACCGACTGACAGATAACGCACAGTCTAAACCGGTGGGTCTAAAAGCATGAAATTTGACACAGATGTTCATTAAAGCACTGAACTAAACACTGTGGCTTGTGATTAAGTCCAAAGAAGGTTTCACCCCTTTACCACATCGGCAATTAAATAAATAATTACGCGATACGTATTTCGCCAGCAGAACTGGCATTTTCAAGCGCACTAATCTTAAACGATTAGCAAAAGATGCATCGACGTCATCTGCATTGAGATTCAAATCGATACTGGCGGTCTTTTGCTTTCTTTCCTATTTCTAATTGTTTAACACATCTGGTGCATGCAATTTTGACCTGCCACAAATAGCCTTCAATAAACTGGAGGCCGCCAATGGTCCTTTATCTCCGTTAAGGGTAACTGGCATCTGATTGATACAAATTGTTTCATATGCATCAAGTTCTCTGCTATTTGTGACCGATCTTAACAATTTTAAATTTTCAATGTTAATTTTGTGTCCTGTATTTATCATATGTAGGGCGACACTTGATTTTTCTTCTCTATTGTATCTGAAATGAGCGATATGTTCTTTAAATCTGGTTTTAATGGATCTCTTTGTCTGTCCAACATATAATAAATTACAATTGTTACAGCTTATTTCGTAAATTCCGGAATTCTCAAGCTTGTCCAATTTATCTTTAGCATTACCCAAATTATTGCGGAGACTGTTATTGGCTGTGTACACTACTTTTACGTTCTTTTCTTTTAAAACTTTATTAATTTTATTAGTGATATTTGGGTAAAATGGTAATTTCACAACGGTTGTAGGAGTGTTATCTTTAGATTGGTCAAGCTTAGAGCAATCCTGAATTATTTTCTTAAATCTACATTTTCTTAACATGCTGTTTACTGTTTCTACGGGGAAACCATTAAAAATCGCAACATCTTTAATGTAAGCTAATTCTTTTGTATATCTGGATTTACTTAGAGGAACATTTAAAAGCCTGTTGATTAAAAAACGTATACTTGCTAATTTCTGTTGTGGACAATGATTAGAATCAGCTGTGATAAAGCGATTTGTATTGGTTTCTTTTCTGTATATATCGAACTCTAAATTATTTTTATTTCTGATAACCAAGATATCTAAAAACGGGAGTAATCCATTGGTTTCTTTTTCAAATGTAAAGTTAATTGAATTGTATTTTGAGTTTAACTTATCAACGAAATCTTGAACTTCATATTTACTGGTGTCAAAAACTGCAAAAATGTCGTCTACGTATCGTATCCAAATTCGAGGAAAGTTTATTAATTCATTTTTGATTTCTTGTTCAAAATTGTCCATGAAAAGATTTGCTAGAAATGGACTTAATGGATTTCCCATGGCGGTACCATTTGTTTGTTTATAAAATTTATTGTCAAACTGGAAGACATTCTGTTTCATGCATAATGAAGTTAGAGTTAAATATTCTGAAATTACTTCAAGAACGCGAACATAAGCGCTAACATGAAAGAAATGAACGCGAAAATAAGCGCTAACATGAAGAAAATGAACGGAAGCACCAAAGAACTGCTAGGAGCTCTTAAAGACAGATTCAGTACAAGCACATGTTACAGCTGTGGCAAACTGGGGCACTTCAAGAAGGACTGCAGGTCAGCCCCAAGAAATCAACAAGCTCCGCAGCAAAAAAACTAAAATCAGCCAGCGAGAAGGGGCACTCACTGGCTGGTGTCGAGCAACCAGCTCCCAAAACTCTTTTTATGAAACAGATAAAAAGGACCGTGGAAAGTTTTGTGGTGGAAGCAGCGTAAATGGAAGGAATGTACAGGCAACAGTGAACACAGGAGCCATGGTTACTCTGGCACGCAAGAACATTCTACCGTCACAACCGAAGCCACTGTCGCAAAAGATCCCCATCAGAACAGTTACGGGAGATACAGCGTCAATTATAGGAGACGCAGACGTCACGATTGATCTGGGAAAATTACGGTTTTTGCATCGAGTGTTGGTGGCGGACATCGAAGACGAGCTGATTCTGGGGTTGGACGTAATTAAGCAGTACTGCTTTACTTTCGATCCAGCGCAGAACATTTTATGGATTGGAAATGAAGAGCTTGTCCTGACAACACCAAAAGACACCCCAAAGGAGGTAAGAATATTTACCTGCGAAACAGCTGTGGTGTAGGAAAGCAGTGAGAAGACGATTATGGATGTGATGGAAGGAGATTTGGGCTGCTGCAATGGATTAGTGGAACCGATTTATGACATTTCCAAGAATTTGCTAGTGGCGAGATCCGTGATTAGAACATCTCAGAAGGTATCTGTGAGTGTTGTGAACGTATTTTCAGCAGCATGCTCAATCAAGAAGGGTAGTACTCTGGCAGTCCGTACCCCAGTAGCCACAATAAGCTCCTTGAATTGATAATTGTGCGCCAGTACAGGAAACGAGGATTGGGTAAGTCAAGTTGGAGCTAGACTTAAAACCGTCGAAAAACCGACGCTTTTAGCGATCGATTCTGGGACTCGGGATTCGCTGTGGGTTGCCTAAAGTTTAGGCCAGCACTTAGGCCAGCCTTTCCGGGTCCATTATGCTATCCCCGTGATTGAGGTGTCCTTGGTCATTCATTTAGCCACCCTACCTACTTTCTTTTTGAAATTTAGATTTTCAAAAAAAAATTAAAACGTCAATAAAAAATTAAAAATTATTTTATCCCGAAATTAAAAAGAAAATAAGCTTTCAAAAAAATATGACAAAATGATATAAAAAAGGATCCAAAATATCCTTTCCCTTCTTTTTTGAAATAATGCCTTTCCCTCAAAATTTCTAAAAAAAATATTTCCGAGTTTAAATTTAAAATTGCGATTTCTTTTTTAGTGAAAATTTTGACTTCAAATCTTATATTCTCTTGATTTTTAAAATAATTAGAGAAAAACCTAGATTTTAAGGTTAAAGTCAAAACTTCGTGAAAAAAGAAAAGTTTTCAGGCTTAAATTCAGAATTTTAGAAGTATAAATTCCGAAAAAGAAAAATAGGTTAAGCGCTTTTAATCAGAATTTCGATGTCAAACCGAAATTCGGTTTTTTCTCAAATATTCAGTTTTTAAACTGTAAATTCCGTTTTTCTCCAATTTTTGAATTTTAAAGACGAAATTTTAAAATTTCTAAATATATGGAAAAATGTTGAATTAAAACTGGGAATTTTAATAATTTCTATCTAAATATTTTCTTTAATTTTTTTTATATTTCAAGTTAAAACCGACAATTTTCACTTTTTTCCCTACAATTTCTATACTATTATAAAACGAAAAACGGCGTATTTGTATATTGTCCGGAGTGACATAAATGTTGGAGCGAAATGTTGTTTTGTTTTATGGTCCTCTTAGATGTTTTGAATTATTTAGTTTTTTTTTCTGTTACTAGAAATACAAAAACATTTGGAAGCATGAAATTTTTTACAACATCTTTTTTTAGTCGTCAAATATAATTTGTTTCTCGTTAATTTTAGGGTTCCTGTTTAACATATTGCACATGGCTAGGGAATTCGGTCCCGACCCTTATTTCTAATCCCGGGATTTCAAGATTATATTTAGCCAATCCTGGGATCCCGGGATTATAAATAAAAAAAATCAGCTTTTTAACCAACAAATCAAAATTTAGAGAAAAATCAACGTATTTTACCGGTAAAAACGCAGATAATTAATCAGACCTAAGAGGTAAGACTAACCAGTCTTAAAATCGCTCAATCGTTATGTTGAAGATATTCTTTTTCAAGAATCGATAAGAACTCTTCAGACATTATTTATATTTATCAATTAAAATTCTATGAAGCATTTATAGGAACATGGCCCTGTCAATGTTAGGTATTAAATTATAACTTTAAAATTGCCTAAATTTGTCTTAGGTAATTTTCGTTAATTTTTGCCTCTTATCTGTGTGAGCTTGGTTTTCGTATGCTTATTTAAATAGCTATTTTATCTTATTTGGTTAATATTTCGCTAACATTTATCTTAAAAATTTCGGTATTTTTATTTCCTTCTCAATATTTAGGCTATAAAATACAAATTTCAAAAAATACGTTCCAAATTTTAACTCAAAATTTTCAATTTACGGAGTTCACCTACAAATATTTTGAATATGCTGAGATAATAAGCCTTGTATATACAAATATATACAAGTTTATTACGATGCAATTGAAATATAATTTCATTAGAAGCTAATGAAAATCGATTGCAATTGCAAAGATCACATAGATGAAGCAAAGCTTGTTTCTTAGAATTTCGTCTTTCATCTGTACATTTTGGTTTTATTGTTTAGGTCAAAGTTTAAGAAAAATTGAAATTCCTGGCTTAGGTTTGAATGAAAAAAAAAAGATTAAAATTGGTGAAAGAAAACATAAATTTGAAATTATTTCAAATGATACATTTTTTCTTGAATTTTTTCAGTTCTCTTCTCAAATCTTCCACTCCAATCTCTAAAATTAAAACTTGATATTTCCTTATTTCTAGATTTTGAATAAAATTCAAATTTGTAAAATGGTGCAAGAATAAATGTTTTTTTTTAAATCTCCAAACTTCTTTCGAATATTCAATTTTGAAAGAAAGTCTAAATTAAAAAAAAACACAAATTTGGAATTTTTAAGGGAACCGAATTTTTTAAAAGTCTAAATATTGAAGAAAAACTAGAATTATCAGAAAATTTGAAAACTTTCAAAAATGGTTAAATTTTTAAAAGTTAAAATTTTGGAAAAATTAAAATTAAAAAAAAACGAAAATTCGAAAAATGTGAAATTAGAAGTAAAAATTTTCAAAAGAAAGAGCGACATTTTAAAAAGTAGTAGAAATTTTAATGAATGTCGAAATCTTGGAAAAAACGAGATTTACGAAACAAGATTAAAAAACTGAAGATAAGGCGAAAATTTTTAAAAAGTTACGTAATTATAGAAACAGGCACAATTTAAAAAATAAACGAAATTCTTCAAAAAGTTAAAATGTTATAAAAAGTCAACATTCTTTAGAAAATAGAAATTTTAAAGTCGAAATATTAAAAAATAAGTTGCTTGAAAAATGTAAAAATTTTCTTAGAAAGTTAAAATCTCCAGAAAAAAGTTGAGATTTAAAAAAACATGGATATTTTGATATTCAAACATTAAAGAAATCGACAATTCCACAAATTCTAAATATTTGATAGTGGCGAAATTTTCAAAAAAATTCGTAATTTTAAATTTAAAATTAAACTTTTAATTTTCATATTACCGTTGACAGTCAAAAAAAAATATAAAACTTTTGAACTTAAACTGGAAAGCTTCAGAAAAAGTGGAGAAATTTCTGTAAACTTGAAATTTATTGAAAAAAATCTTTAATTTTGAAGTTTAAAAAATTGAAGTTAAAATAGAGTTTTTTTTAAGTACAAATTTTGACAAAAGTAGGAAATTTATTAAGATATTCAAGTTTTAAAACAGCATTTCCAAAAAAAAAAAACGGTCTACACGTCGAATTTAAACTCAAAACGAAAGACTGAAATTTTGGCAAAAACGAAATATTTGAAAAAGTCTAAATTTTAGAAAATAAAAAAAAAATTACAAAAAAAATGTTAAAATTTTGAAAATTGTGAGAATTTTCGAAAAAAAGCAAAAATTTTGGAAAATATTGTAATTTTGAAAAATGTAAAAAATTCCATGAAAAGTTATGATTTCCAAGATTTTCAAAAAATAATCAAAATTCTGAAAAAAAAATTCACCACTTTGAAGAGATTGACATTTTAAAAACTTGAACATTTGAAGAAATGGAGAATTTTCTTACAAAATTTGTAATTTTTAAAAAAGTTAAAATCTTGAAAATTGGTAAAATAAGATTTCGAAAATGGTCAAGATTTTGGAAAAAAAATTGAGATTTTAAAATATTGAAAAATTTTTGGTCAAATTTTCAACAAAATTTTCGGAAAGTCTTCATATTGAGAAAACCCAAAATTATCAGAGAAGTTCAATTTTCAAAAATGATGCGAATTTTGAAGTTAAAATTTTAGAAAAAATCAAAATTTTGGATATTTGAAATTTTGAAAAAAGTAGAACATATTTTAAAAAGTCAAAAATTTTAATTGGAAATTAAAAAAATGAAGGTTTTGAAACATTTTTGAAATTTCCAGAAAAAGGTCAACATTTTCAAAAAAATGTCGACATTATCAAAAATGACGTAATTTAAAAAAGAAATTCAAAGTATATCTAAATATAAATTTTTCGTTTTAAAAAAACAATCGAAATTCTCATCAAAATAATAATAAAATTTTAAAGAAACTCGAAATTTTCAAAAAAAAAGTATTGTGAAAAAACTTGCAATTTTGTAAAATAACAGCTCAGGAACTAACACAGGAGTAACATAAATATCAAAATTTTCAAACAATTTTAAATTCCGAAAAAAAGTGAAATTTTAAAGAGTTCAAATTTCAAAATGACCAAATTTTGAAAAAAGTTCAGGCTTACAAAAAATTGCGAATTTTCAGTCAGGGAAAAGTTAGAAAATATAACGAGATCTTAAAAAAATCAACATTTTTAAAAAAAGCCTAAATTTAAAAAAATCAAACCTTTGAGAAGTTAAAGTTTTCAAAAAAAAAGTAAAATTTTGAACTTAATTCAAATTTGGAAAAAAATAAAATTTTAGAAATAGTCGACAATTTCTTCAAATGAGTCAAAATTTTCAGAAAAGGATCAATCTTTGTCTCCAAATTTAAACTTTTTGTGAATATCACCCTTTCTGAAAAATTTACTTTTTCAAAATTTTCAGAAAAGGATCGAAATTTTGAAAAAAGTAAATTTTTCAGAAAAACTTGATATTTACAAAAAGTTAAAATTTCCAGAAAACGATTAAAATAGGAGAAAGATGAAATTCAAAAAAAAAAAAAAAATTCGAAAAATTTCAAGTTGTTTTAAATATCGAATTTTTCAACAAAAATCGAAATTCAAACCTAAATTTTTAAGAAAGACGAAATTTTCGATAATATTCGAAACTTTTAAAAAGTGAAATTCTTCAAAAAAAAAAGTCGGAAGTCGTCCCTGCCCGTGTCACATGATGTCAGAATCTAATGACCCCCTCATGCCCTCTTTATCTGAGAAGTAACGACGCTTCCGGTGTCTTATCAGCAAAACCTTTTAGTTTAAAATACAAGAATTTAATTTCAAACAAGCATAAGAATCCCATAACGGTGCTGCTTATTTGGAATAAAAACTTCTATTTTACATTACAATGATGGATAAGTCATTTTGTTGAAAACATTGACACTGAGCGTTTCGATAAGAGCAGTCTATTTTACATTTTTTTAAAATGATATCAATCTCGAGAATACCGAAAATTTCGGGATTAAAAAGCGGTCGGGATCCCGGGATCAAATCCTCTACACATCGCCCTTTGAAAATCAGCCACGGCACTGAATTCACCAATTAGAGGTTAAAAATGTCAACTATAAATAAATAAGACATACCTTGATATCCTCTAAGCTCCTTTTTTCTAGCCTTTTTCCTCTTTTAACCTTCTTTTTTCTGCTTGCTTAAGGCCTTCTAGTTTCGCAAATTCTCCCAATTGTCGGCTGTACCGACCATACATCTACACACAAAAATTATATTACAACGGAATTGTTATAAGTTCGTCTAATCTTTATAATTAAATTATTACTTGACGATTGAAAATGATTTACGCTTTGGAAAATTTTAAATTTTAGCCAGTCTCTTGTTATTCTCTCTAGAAGAAGTATTTATTTTTTATTTTGACAAAACTCAGGAAATCCTATCGCTTTGCTCCAAGTAAAAGAATAAAGAGTGGGAGATAATTTCACAATTTTATATTATTTTATTCATGATATTGTTTATAAAAAACACTTGATAATGCATCAATAGTACATAACACTCTTGAAAGTGTTAATGATTAACTCTTTAAGATAGGGTTTTTTAACCTTTCAGCCATACGGACTCTTTCTTTTGAATATTCGTGATGAACACTGAAGCTATCCTGATTGGTATGGAATGCTCAATTCCCCATTCCAAAAAGAAATCTGCCTCCACTAATTCTTGGTTCAGCAAAAATGTGCTCGGGCTGTCTCTTGCAAAAATCGAGCATATCGTCGTTGGCGGAATAATCCCTCAGTCGAGACTCGGAGCACCTTTGTAGATGCACGAAATTTTTCTAAACAGGTTATTGACGAGACAAAAGTGATTTCGATCCTAAAATGGGCCAAAGGCTTATGAACTATCCGAACGGTTCCAAGTCCTTTGGGGATTTGTAAAGTCGATTGAAAAGAATTTTACATTTTCAAATTTTCCACCTTTACTCGATGACAACAACAATATTGCGACTTACTTCCAAGGAAAAGACTGCCATGCTAGCCTAAATGTACGCTGAAAATTCCAACCTTCATCCTCGAAACGCAGAACCTCCTGTTCTTCCCAAGGTTGGCACTTCGATGCCCGAAGTTGTTTTCAGACAACGCACAATCAAGAAGATTCTCATCGAGCTCGACACATCGATAGCTTCTGGTCTTGATGTTATTCCTGCTATTGTTCTTAAGAAGTGCGGTCCAGAGTTTATTCCTGTCCTAAGCAAATTGTAACACTCTCTTACAACAAAGGTGTATTTCCTAACATCTGGATATCTGCTAGGGTGCAGTCTGTCCCCAAAAAGGGAAAAAGAAATCTGGCTAACAACTATCGCTCTATATCTTTGTAGCCCGTTATCTCTAAGATGATGGAAAAGGTTATCAACATCAAGATTCTCAAATATCTGGAGAAGAGTAGAATCATCTCGGACAGATAATACGGTTTCAGACAACAATGCTCAACTGGCGATCTACTGGCATATGTTACTCATATCTGTAACCCAGCTATGGAAAAACATGGTGATTCTAGGATTGTGGCATTGGATATCTCAAAGGCCTTTGACAGAAGTCTGGCACCGATTATCTTGTCACCAAATTAACATACTATGGTCTTGCTCCTGGACTCTGTTACTTTGATATCCAATTTTCTCTCTCTGACAGATCTCTTCAGGTCATCGTCGATGGCATCTCATACGAGACATTTGCGATTAATGCAGGAGTGCCTCATGGGTCTGTCCTATCTCCTACTCTGTTTCTGTTACACTTAAATGATCTCTTAGCTTCAAGTTCCAATCCGATATACAGCTACGCAGATGATAGTAGCCTAGTGTCATCTTTTTTCTCCGACAAACCATAACCCGTCGCTGCTTTAGATAGACTAAAGGTACAGCAGATGCAGACGATTAATCGGGATTTCGCAATCATTATGAAATGGGGTAAGAAAAATCTAGTCGACTTCAACGCTTCAAAAACTCAGGCCGTGGTTTTCTCTAAGAAAACCTCAAGGGATAATGCAACAAATATACTAATGGATACTAAAATCCTCCCGATGGGACCTAATCTGTCTTGGGACGATCATGTACGCACCTTTGCCAAGTTCGCCTCTCAGAAGCTAGGTATTCTTTTTAGAGCTAAAAAGTACTTCACATCTCATCAACTACTCACACTATATAAAGCACAAGTTAAGCCAACACTAGAATACTGTTCTCAGGTTTGTAGTTCACATCCAAAGCACACTTTAGGCTCTTTTGAATTCAATTTAAAGAAGAGCGATTCGCCTAATTGATGACGAGATTTTGACCTATTCTCTCGAAACACTAGAGCACAGGCGGATGGTTGGTGACTTATCTCTTTTCTACAAGTACTATCATGGGAGATGCTCGTAGGAACTAATAGGATTGATCCCCCCAAGGACAAGATTTTTGAGACATACAAGACAGTGGGAGACAGTAAATTCCTGTGTGGTCTAACTTGACACCCTGAGGACTTTCTACGGAGGCTGTTTTTTCTATAGAATTTCCAAGCTATCGAACTTGTTACTAAAATTTTCCCCAAAAATTACAACATGTTCTTGTTTAAGAAGGCGGTTCATCGCCATCTATTGTTGTTTGCGCATCCTACTCGCAGTGCTTTGAAGACATAATGGGGTTGCCCTTTGCGAGTGGATTCAACTTAAAACAAAAAAATAAAAAAATAAAGTATATCATCCCAAATTTGACGAGTAGAAAAAAAGCTCATCGAGTCCCCTATATTTTTAATGACAAAAAAAAAACGGACATGAATCCAACAGCAACTTCTGTCGAATAACTAGTAACTTGCATGCCCTTTTATGTCAAATGAGTGTGATCTTCCCGTCATAAATAAGTAACGCATAAAAAAAATCATCGTAAACAGCCGCTGATTTCTAACACGCACATTACGGGCTTCCAAGGGGTTCATGGACCCCAGGTTGAGAAACCCTGCCATTCTAACAGCCATATGGCTACATTAAACAAAAGTTGTTACAATTCGATCCCTGCTTCGTTAATAAAATTAATGTTGCCATATGTTTACATTTTCAAAGCCCACTTTTTTAGAAAAACATTTGTGATTTTATTGTTGCAGTCAATTTCTAAGTTGTTTATTAGGCTTTATATGTTCAATAAGTGTGCACCTTACAAGGTTAAAATTGATATTCAATTAAATATTTTCACTGCAGTTGTTTTATTCATCACCATGTTTAGTTATTTCTATTAATAATAATTAATAAAAAAATTAATATGTAAAAATATATCAAATAAGGACTCTATTCATATGTGCATTTGATGTAAATAATAACTTCTAAAACTTTAACTAAATAAACTAGTTCAATTGCAAAGAAAATAACTTATTGACATTTGAAATAAATAAACACCTACATAAAATCTTGGACAATTTCCAAGGCTTGTTAAATGTGTCATTAACTACAGATTCATTGACTAACCCATTAGCGCGCTTTTGTTTTTCTTTCACAAATAAATATTTATTTGTTTTGTCGTTAAAAACGAAATTTTTCTCATTTTCGTTTGAGAGAATTATTAACGTGTGTTCGATATTAGCGAAATTGTTTGTTTAGGTTGACTTTCAGACTTACTAAAGTGTTAATTAAATCTTCTTCTGGAGGGGGACAAGGGTAAAAGGCCGTTGCGGCTTGTTTCCTCTTGTTCCTTTTCTCCACCAATGTTGCGAATTCTTCCCATTCTCGATCCGTCGCCGCGGGATCATCTTCTCCGTAAATACTTCCGGTTATGGAGCAATTATCGTAAATGTCACTATTATGCTTCATTTTCAACTTTTATTGTCGTCCTAGCCTTTCATTAATCTATCAATGTTTGAGACAATACTTGCTCCGCTGCATTTTAATTTCAATTGTAACAATAATTAATTTTATTTTTGCGTTATACGTGTAATTATACTAATTGTGATAAACGATGAATTGCATGATCAAAAAATGGCACTGCAATTCCTTAGTAACCTTGCAAATTATTACTATTAGACATAATGATGGTCTGCCATGTGCATTTGTATTTCCGTGCTAATTTTTATATTTAAAAACCCATAAAATTTCGATGTTGCGTGTTATTTTTTCTAAAGCAAAAAAATGTACGAACTTATGGCAATAACATTATAGAATTTACAATGTATGTCAGTGGTAAACAAGCGGTCCGCCCCTAGGCCTGTCATTCATTTTCAAATTTTTTTAAAGCCAATCCACTCGCCAATTTACTCGCGATGTAATCACTTTCCCTTCAAAAATACACCTGGTAATAATACTGAAAAACTTTTTCAGATTTCGAAAAAAATTGAAATCTCAGAAAAATCTTAAAATTTGTCTTGAAATTACTTTCTGCCAAAATTTTAATTTTTCAGAAAGTTCTTCTTCAGCTTTCGGTTTTAATTTTGAAATTAAATTGTCATCTGGTTGTTTCGACTTTTTTACTGAAATTTAGGACTAATCCCAAAATTTTGTTTTTAAGTTCTAAATTTGATTTCTCTATTAAAATTTCGGTTCCCTTTTTTTTTTCTTTGTGCTGACCAGGGCTTCGAACCGCTATTTTTTCGTTCCGGCTTTCGGTTTTCTTTCCGGAAAAAAATTATATCGGTTCAGTTCCGGTTTTCGTTCCAACAAATTAACGGTTTTTTCCTGTTTTCGGTTCAACTTTAAGCAATTCATTTTTAATTTTTTATATAAAAGAAAGAAAATATTTTTGGTCGTCTTGAAATAATAGTTCAAATTTCAACAGAATTTTAACGGAAAATATTCAAATTAAAATTTTAAATTTTGACATAGGTTGAAATTTTGAGCATAGTCAATATTTTTTAGAAAATATAGTAATTGTGAGTTTCTAATATAATTTTTACAAAAAAATTAGAGATTGAAAATGTTAACTCGGAATTTTGAAATGAAAGTTGTATAGATTTGTTTAAGAGTTTGAAAAACAAATAGAAATTTTTGAACGAAAACCTTAGATTTATGAAAAAATCTAGAAGACAAAAAAAACAACAATTTAAAATTAAAGACGAAATATCTAAAAGAAAGAATGAAATAATCGAATATTATTAGGAAAAATGGTAGCCAACATTTATTTAGTTAAAAAATTTAGGCGAGCCACAAATAATGAATAATTATAATTAAAAAAAATTACAATTTCAGAATTTTGCAAGAAATTCAAAATGAAAAAAAGAGTCTTAATTTGCAAAATTCCGAGAAAGTTAAAATGTTTCAATTAAAATAAAAACTTTTTTTATATAAATTTCGAGATTTTTCTTTTAAATTTTCTTAAACCTGTAAGTTAAATCTTTACATATTTTTTAATTTCGTGTTTCAATACGATATTTTGAGGAAAAATTCCAAATTTAGAGGGAACACTTGCAGAGTTTGAGAAACAAATGTAAATTTCGATTTAATCAAAGATCAAAGTTCGAAAAAAGCAAACTAACAATAAGTTCATAAACAAAAATTTCTCAAGATTTCAACTTTCTTTTTACATTCTGAGTAAGAGGTCTTGTAAGCATTTCAATTAGGTAAATATAAAAAACAAAGGTTGAAGTCAAAATTTTAGAAAATAAACTATAAAAATCGCAGTTTAAATGAAAAAGTTTAAGACAAACGTCAAAATTTTCGAAAGAAAGCAAACTCTGTTAACAAAGAGTATCAACATTTTAAATTTCTTACACATTTGACGTTTTGAGGAAATTTGGAGAAGATATTTCGAGGTTATTTTCAAAATTTGATTACGTTCTGAAGATCCAAACTTCAATTTTGAAATTTCAATTTTTTTAACAAATTTGCTGAAAAAATATCAACAAAGTGAAAATAGTTTGTCAAAGTTTTAAAATTAATAATGAAATTTCCATTTTTCTAGAAAATTTGAATTTCTTTGCACATGCGGGGAAATTCAAATTTTATAAAAATTACGAGTTGACATTTTTAAACTCGAAAATTGATTTTTTTGTGAAACAGGCTCGTTCTTAATTGCTCTAAAACAATTATTCTTGTGTTTTTTAATCTTCCTTGAGGAGAAGGGGAGAAAATATCATTTTTCGAAAATTAATAAAAATTTTCGAAAATTAATAAAAATTTTCGAAAATTAATAAAAATGTTCGATAAACTTCAAGATTTTTTCACAAAAATTCTTCTCTCTAAATGTTACGATTAAAGTGAAAAATTCGATATGTGTAAATTCGAAATTTCATGATTAAAGCCAAATTTCGTAAGTAATGAACGTAGAAATTTCCCGATTAAAGTTGAAATTTTCTTTTTGAAGTTTTCACCTTAGAACTCAAAATTTCGAGAAAACTCGACAATTACTCGAAAGTTAAAAGAAAGTGAATATTTTAATCCTAAAATTAAACTTTTAGAAAAAAACGTAAAATTTAAATATCAAACTGAAAATTTTCACAGAAAAACCGAAATTTGAAGAAAAACCAAAAATTTTAAGAATCCTCTGGTATTTTCCAGTTTAAAGGTTTTAAGTTACTGATACAGTGGGTAAAATCTCAAATTAAAAAAAAAATAGGTTTAACCTAAACTTTCGAAAAAAAATCAAGTTTCTAAGAAAGGTTGTATAAGAGTGAAAATATTAGGTATTTGTTTAAGAAAAATTCAAAATTCCCACTTTATATTAAAAATTTTCTAAAATTTATCAAAATTCCATGTTTAAACTTGATATTTAAAAATTCAAAAGTCTATAGTAAAAAAATTATAAATTTCAAGTTTTTCACGAAACGTTCAAATTTTTCTTATAAGTTCTCGTGAAGTTGAAATTCATTTTTATTAATTTTCGGTGGTTAGGTTTGAAATTTTAAGGTTAAAGTTAAAATTTTGAAGAAAAATTCGAAATTTTAAAAACAGTTTGATTTATTAAAGACTTTTTCACAAAAATTTGAAGCTTAGTCTTTAAATATTAGCTGTTTCATCGAATTTTTTACCTTAATCTCAAAATTCGAGAATAAATCCGAATTTCTTAAGCGAGTTTTTTCTGAAAATTCTGAATTCAAACTTGAACTTTAATATTTCTTTGTAAAAATTTGATGCAAAACTCAAAATCTACACTGTATGCTTTTCGACTTATGAAAGTTGCGCAAGATAGCTTCGTATGTGTTCTGCTCACATACCAAATATTTCGTGGAATTTTGTGGAACCTTGCATCTGTCAAATTTTTTATAAAAATCCAATCATCTTAAAAACTATAAATTTTAGGAACAATGTTTGTTATTCAAAGTGGCCTTAAAATATTAAATTAAATCCAAAAATGCAAAAAAAAACTTCCGCTATAACCGGAAATACTACAACTTTGCGAATATTTTAGTTGTGTTGGTTCTATCGTCTTTGTTCCTAAGTTGCCAAATTTTCAAATGTTTTAGATGAGTACTTTGCCAGATATCGATCGCGGCGATTCCCGGTGGGACACACTGTATAAAGAAAATAAAAATTACATAAGAATCGATAATATGCAGTCAGAGGAATTTGTAGTGAATAAAGGTTTAAGACAAGGATGAGTTTTAAGTCCAAAATTGTTCACTATAATAATAGATGTAATAAAAAAAGAAGCACGACATAGAACGCATAAAGTGCAAGTTGGATAAACAAAAATTAAGGCAGCAGAAGTGATCGAATGTACATTTGCGGATGATCTTATGATATGCGCAACAAACGAGAAAATGCTACAAGAGAATTTAAACTTATGGCAAGAAAAATTGGAAAAAAGAAACATGAAAATAAATACAAGCAGAACAGAAATAATGGTAATTGGAAAAGGAGACAAAACAATCGATGTAAAAATCAGTGGAGCCAAAGTAGAACAAGTCAGTTCATTTAAATACTTAGGAGTCATTATAGATAAAACAGGGGACATGGAAAATGAAATCAACGAAAGAGTGAATAGCGATTCCGGAGTATACCATGAATTGAAGCAGACTTTTATAGGAAAGAATGAAATATCAAGAAAAACAAAAATGACTGTATATAAAACAATATCCAGACCAACACTGATATATGGCCATCTTTCCAGAATAAAGGATAAAAGACCAGTAAAGGAGATATGGGAGGCAAAAAGTATGAAGCAAACGAGTTCGAGGAAGACCTAAGAAGATATGGAATGACGAAATAGTAGAAGTTCTGAAAAAACACAACATGGAACGGAAAGAAGCAAAGAAACTAGCAGAAAATAAGAAGGAATGGGCTAGAAGTTGTATATCAAACAAGATAATATGAGTTAACCTTTACACCTATTAGCGGTAGAAAAGGTTTTAATTATATATACATAAATTCAAAATTTGAGAAAATAGTAGATATTCCTAAAAAAAAAAACGAAAAATTCCCGCAACATCAAATTTCTAATTTTTTGAATTATTTTACCATTTCAAATTTTTCTCACAATTTAATTTTTCCAAATTATTATTTAGAGTTTTTTTCTTCAAGTGCTGGTCACTACTTATGCTATAGAAATTTCGCTTTTCACTTCGAAATTTTGAATATAAAGTTTTTACCTCACCATCACAATTTCCAAAACAACATCGAAAATTTGAGTTTAAAGTCAAAAAATTTGAGTTTAAGTTAAATAAAAAATTAAAT
Source organism: Dastarcus helophoroides (assembly GCA_028583605.1). Lineage (NCBI taxonomy): Eukaryota > Metazoa > Arthropoda > Insecta > Coleoptera > Bothrideridae > Dastarcus > Dastarcus helophoroides. Next base: position 32,353,384 of record CM053334.1, read on the forward strand.
ATTTTAGTGTAATTTTAAAATTTCGAGAATAAATACAATTTTTAAATATTGAGTGCCTTTCTTCAACTTTTCTAGTTTTATGAATTTTTTTGATTTAAAATTGTTCCCTAATTCGACTTTTAACATCGAAATTTTGAGTAAGAAGGAAACATTTTGAAATTTAAACTTCAGATTTCGAGAATTTATCGGAAGAAAACACGCAATAACTGACAAAAAAAAATCAGTTTTGATTAATTTCTGAAGATTTTTTCTCGAAATTTCAAATTAAAATTTGAAATTTTAAAACGTTTTTTTTAGATTCCTAACTTTCCCAGGCTTTCAATTTTTTCCTAAAATTGTTTGAATTTTCTCACAATATTCTGTGATCACATTTTTAACTGCTATTCTATTTCCTTAAATAATTGTTAACTAAAAATCTAATTTTTTCACAAATTTTAACTTCTTTCCCACATTTCGAACTATTTTTAAAATTTCAAAATTAAATTTCAATTTGTTTTCAAAATTTCGAGCGTAAAAGCTAGCTCCCAAAATTAGTTGTGAATTTCCATTCTCAAAATTACAAGATATTTGCCAATTTTATTCATTTTTATTTATTTATACTGTATTGGCATTCCTGGTGTACATTTTCAATTGCTAATTGTTTAAATTCAATTATTTTGACTATTTCCAGAAATGTTACCTTTTTTCCAAAATTTGGAGATTAATTAAACAAATTTCAACTTTTTTCTAAAAATTTGGACTGTATCTCAAACGTCTATTTTTCCCCAAATTCAATTTTTTGTAATCAAATTGTTACCTGAAAATCTCGAGATATTTATCAGTTGTTATTAACTTCTATTTTAATTTTTTTCTAAATTTTTCAGTGATTTTGCCTGTTTGCTTTTTTGGTTCAAATGTCTGGTTTTCGAATCTTGAGTTAAAATCTTTTAGCATCAGGAATTTTACAATATTTATAAAAAAAACCATCGGACGACAATTTTTCCAAATTTTATTTATCTTTAAAATGGCCAAAAGTTATTTTCCAGTAATACCATCATACAAATCTTCTAGATAATTTAATTCTCTTTAATTTGACTAGTCTTCAAGTTCTGTAAAATGACTTCTTCCTGAATTATCGTCGATTCAAAATAAGAAGTCATTTCTGACTTCGGTAATCAATAACTCGGGAAATAACGATAGTGCACAAAATGGTAGTAGGGGTTTGATTGAAAATTCAAGGAAAAAAAAAATAGGAATTTTAGAAAAAAAGTCAAAATATCCAGGACTAAAGACGACATTTCGAATTTAAACGCGCAAATTCGAAAATAATATCAGTATTTTTGGAAAATGAAAGACTAAGAAATAAATAAGCAAAACATTAAATTTGGATAAAACCAAGTTTCTGCTACTAAAAACGAAGTTTCCAAAAAGGAAAATATTAGAATTGATCTGGTGCAAAATTACTCAAGATAGAATCATTTTTATAACAAAAAAATCATGTTTTTGGCATTTCCGATAATAGGTTGTGGTGTGCAATATCCATATCACTTTCAAATTTCAAATTTAAATTCGAAACATGCTAGGAAAGAAAGTGAAAGCTTAAAATTGAAATCTTGGGAACAATATTTAGTTTTGTAAAATCTTCATCGACATTAACAGTCAATTTTTTAGGAAAACTTGAATTTTATTCAAGAAATTTTTGAGCATAAATTCTAACTTTTAAGATACAATGAAAATTAAAAAACTGGAGGTTTCTAGAAAAATCCAAAAAAAGTTGAAATTTCGAAAAGAAACTGAATTTATAAAAAAATCAAGCTTAGTAAATTTCAAGAAAAAAATCGAAATTTTGTGAAGAAGGTTAATCTAAAAATAAATTCACAATTCGATCGAAAGGGTTCGTTAATTTATAAAACAAAAGGTTTCTTCTTAATATAAAAATTTGAAAAACTACAAATTTATAGAAAGAAACCCACACATTTTCGATTTTGGTATTAAAATTATAAAATAACTGAAATTTGGAATTGTAAGGAAAAAGTTATATAAAGAAAACAGGAAAAAAAATGTCGAACAAAATTCTAGAAAGAATCTAAATTTAGAGTGGATATTGAATAAAAAGTTTAAGAAACGGGGACATCCTGAAAATGTCCTTCATGAGGACCTATTGGTTCCTAACTATGCCACTATACAAAAAACTCTTTGATATAAATCATCGGATTGTCATCAGTTCTTGAAGTATGGTGAGGAGCCAGCACATGGATATTTCAAAGGGAAACCCGAGTGCGTTTCCTCACGTTTCACCGCCTTAATTTTTTTCTTATAATTTGCTAGTTACTACTACTTCAGAGATCCAAATTTTTGAACAGGCCCCGTTTATTGTCACATTCTCATACAAAAATAACTAGAATTAGACTAAAAACTGAACTGGATAGTCTTTCAGTATGATATATCTACTAGATCTGGTGATTTTAAAGAGTAAATATATAGTCGGCGAGAAAATTCAAGCATACAGTGGAAAAACGTAAAATCACTTTATAACTGGGTCAAGTAACGTCAGAAATTTAAAATGCAGGTGGAGCAAAATGCTTTGTTGCCGTCAACACAATTTTCCATTTCGAAAATAAACCGATAACACTTTCACCACATGAAAGTTAAAAACGACCGATTTTACTTGATACCAACTGTGAACTGAAAGACATCGATTCGCAAACGTTTTTGAAAACTGCCAAAGCAAGAAACACGTCTACAGTTCAATTTCATTATCTTGCAGGTGGAACGTGAAACATATTTCTTAGCTAGTACACGAGTCTGCTGCAATTTTTCAATTGTGCCTTTATTAGGTCCATTATTTAATTTGGTTAAATATCACATGGTGAGCATAAATTGCCTTGCTAAAACAATTCCTTCCGATAATTTTCTAAAGAATGTCATACGGGGTTGGTTCGAAAAGTTTTATCAGTTTTGACAATTGAAAATAGGAATCGAAGTTTAGAGGTATGATTTCATTTGTTGTAAACGTTCGTCTGTCGTAAAGCTAAGACGCAAGTGATTCATGAAAGGGGAACCGAATGTTGGCAATCGTCCCGATTTATGCATTTCAAATATTTTAATAGCAACTACGCAATTGTAGTCTGGATATAAATATATCCATATGCGATATCTATCCATTGGCTTTTGAATATTTTTAGGACGTAATTAATTCAGACTTGAAAAGTGTTCTCTAGTTTTTCAGGAGTATCTAAATCTTTATCAATTTTATAAAGACAGAATTTCTAATCGACTGGAAAACCTAATCATCAAGCATAGCGGTATCTACCGAAGTCAGAAATGAAATTTGGAAAAAAGTTTTCTTTTATGGTATAGATGAGCAATAGGAAAAAATATTTGGAAATTTCCTCTAAGATGGTAAACAGGGGATGAAATGCAGTTTTAAAAGTAGCACGGAACAGAATTAATAAGACATTTTAAAATCTAAACCTTCGTGTAAATTAATCTACGAAAATAAATTTTAGATTGGTGCGTTTTATGAAATAAAATTTTGTATAAATAATAATTTATGAAAGAAACAATAAAACCCATGTTTCGCCGTTTTAAATAATATAGGCCTGCCCTGGTTTTCCCCTTACAAAACTAATTCGTAATTAGGGTAGGTTTTAGGTACTAATATGCGAAAAAAATAATAAAAAAATTCGATTACGTAAATTTTCTGAGAACATTACTGTTTTCATTTGTCTTCATATTACCTCCTATTACTAGTGTTAACTTTCAATTTCTTTGATAACAGTGCATGATAGTAGTACTGTTGACATTTAAATAATCATCTACCCCCATTATTATTGTTTGTCGTGATTAAAATCATACTACGATTTAGGTGTATCCACTGTGGTACGATGGTTTTGTGATTTTTTGGTTGCACTATATGCGGCATCCTAAAGATATTATCTATGCTTCTGGATCAACAAGGAGGCTATACAAAATATACCCGCTTCCTCTGTAAATGGAATAGTAGAAATAGAGACTAACATTGGATAAAAAAAGATTGGCCACAAAGAGCATCATGAACCTCTGGAACCAAAAATATTGTGAAAGGGGCTATTTAATCGCCTAAAAATGTTGCTACTTTCACTTCACATTAAATTACAAGGGTAAATCAAATATAAACCAGGAGTTTGTTTTTAAAAATATATTGGTACAAGATGCATATATAAAAGTTATTAACTATTTTTCTACATAATCTCCTGATTTTGCTATGCATTTTTCCCAACGGATTGGGAGTTTTTTAATGCCATCACCATAAAAAGAAGCAGCCATCTGTGCACAAATGTCTCAACAGCAGCATCATCATGGAATCGCTTACCTCCTAGAGCTTCTGTCACTGGTCCATACATATGCTAATCGCATGGTGGTAAGTCGGGAATATAAGGAGGGTGTTCTAATATTGCCCAATACATTTCCTCTAATTTTTGATGTGGAGGCTGGGCCTTGTCGTGAAGCAAAATCACATTTCTGACCGAAAATTCGCGCCTCTTCCGCCGACATGCACGTTTTGCTTCATTCTATAGCTGGCAGTAGTAGGCAGCATTAACCCTACGACGTTCATGCAGAAAATCGACGTGCACAACTCATTTAAAATCCCAAAACACTGTCGCAAGAACCTTTCTTGAGAGACGAGTTTCTGCCTTGAAGGGTGCACCTTCCCCCTTTCTTCCTCCACTCTATGCTTGCTTGTTTAGATTCAGGGGTGTAATGGTAGACCCAAGTCTCGTAACACATAACGATACGTTACAAAAAACCATCACCTTCACGTCTTCAAGATGGCGCTGACACATCTCCAGACATCGTTGTTTTTGTTGTTCAGTCAAAAGACGAGGTACCCTCCTGGCAGAAATTTTTCAAAACCCCCAGCTCATCTGTAATGATGGGTTGAGCACTTCCAAAGCTTATCCCTATCTGAGCTGCAATTTCACCAACAGTTAAACGGCGATCACCTTCCAAAAGGCGTTGAATAGCGTTAATCTTGTCCGCAGTCACACTTGTCCGAGGACAACGAGCATAGGGTATATTTTCAAGTTGAGTTCGTTCTTCAAAAAATATGTTGTCCCATTCATACACTTGCGTCTTCTTCAAACAAGTATACCCAAAGTGTTCTTCTAGTCTAAGAAGAATTTCGGCGGGCTTTACACCTTTAATGGCAAGAAATTTAATAATAATACGCTGCGCAACGTGCAAATGAACTTCTTGCTCAGTTATTGTATTTACAACTGGCGAACGGCGAGATTGGAATTCGCTTGAGCGCAGGAAACCACACGATATCCACACCCAACAAGTCTAAGAGTATGCACACACTCCCGACGCCCTCATAGCCAAACGATGGAAATTCCGGTTCATATTTGATTTATCCTCGTAAGTATTATGAAGCAATTTATAAAGAAATTACCTAAAAAAGTTGCCTGTTTCAAGTGTCCTAGGTGATAAACTTAAGCATTTATCGGATACAAATATCAAAGAAGACATTTTTGTTAGGCCCTGAGATAAGGAAGTTAATGCAAGATGCTGACTTTAATAAACATGAATAAAGCTGAAAAGCTAGTGAAACATTTCTAAGGAAACGAAAAAGGCCTAAATGATGTGCAATATTTTTATAAACTGGGTTGCAATATGAACATAAAGTTACATTTTCTGCATTCTCATATTGAGGTCTTTCCTGAGAATCTTGGTGCCCTACGTAAAAAACAAGATGGACGCAAACATGATGCAGAATACTGCTGAATATTGAAGAGAAACGAACCTGATAGAAAGCATAAGAGAAAAAATTAAACAGCAGTTTTGAAGGAATTAGAAAAAATAATCATTTGTCTTTTTGATTTAGCATTTTGATTAGCATTATTTTTAACTAATACTATTAGTTTTTTAGGTAAAAATTTAACTTAATTTTTATTTGTTGATGAAAATTGCCAAGAAGTTCTGAAATATGCATGTCATTATAAAAAAAAATCTCGATGTCCTAGAAAAAAACAAAGCTATATTTTAATTCAACGTTCCTAGATATTTAAAAAAATAACATAATTATTCAAAGGGGGAAAATAGTTAATATTCGCAGGCCTGTGGAATTCAAGTTCTAAGGGAATAAAAAATTGGTGAGGAAAAAAAATTAAAAAATCATTATATAACTCATCAAAGTCTAAGCGATTTGACTGAGAAAGTTATAAAATTTGGTAAATTATTCAAAAGATATACAGTGAAATCTATATTAAGCGGACAACTTCGAGACTGTCAAATACCGCATACCGAAGGTGTCCGTTCACGAGACATGGAAACCGCAATTTGTTTGATTACTTATTATTTTCGTTTTTTCAGGTATCGGACATCAGAAAAGCCTTGGAATTTGGAATATTCAAGAAACAATCATAAAATATTGAAGTTAATTTGTATTCAGTATTTAATTCAAAATAATGAGAAAAAAGTCAAAATTTCTAGTTTAAAATTTAGAAATTAACATGAAAATTTGTAGAAAAAATTCAAAATTATTTGGATTTGTCACATTTACAAATCTTGACAGTTTTTTCATAATTTCAAGTTTAAACTTGGAATTTGTAATCATTTACTTAATGTTGCCTCTCAAAAAAAAAAAAATTGAAATTCCAGTTTAAATTGTAGAAAAAAATGTTAGAGAAAAGTTTTGGAATATTAAAAAAAAGTTGTTTCAGATTTCCACTAACTAACTACATTTCGAGATTAGATTACAGGCAAAAAGTCCTTCCATTCGAATATTCACTCTTAAAAAAAAGTTAAGAAAAAGTCAAAATTTCGAAAAAAATGTAAGGGACATGTTTAGAAATTTTTCAAAATTTGAACTTTTTTTACTTTAAAATTTAAAATGAGAATTTTTGGTTTTTGCGTTAAAAATTAAATGTCAAAAAAGTCCTTATTTTGTAACTAAAGTCGAAATTCCAAAAAACAACAGTTGGATTTACAGTCTAAATTTCTAAACTTCAAACGTTACGTTACAATTGGAAGAAAAGTCAAAACTTCGACAAAAAAAAAGAGGAAATTTTAAATTAATATTCTACATCTTCAGTTTTTAACTTTAAGAATTAAAGCAGACATTTTTAGATTAAAATTTCGAGAAAAGATTAAAAATTGTGAAATTTCCAAAAAAATGTGTCGATAAAAAAGTAAAAATATTGGAAAAAGGCTGACATGACTTTATTTTGTAGTTTTCAATTTTTTTTCTAAAAATTTCGAAGTTTCAAATTACAATTTTTATAAAACAGTCAAAATTAGAAAATTTCCAAAGTTTTTTCATATATCTACACATCTTTTTTTCCAAAATTTTATATTGGGATTTAAAAAAAACATATTTTAAATATTAGGCGTTTAAAGTTGAAATTTTACCTCTTAAGTGAACATTTCGATATTAAAGTTGTCACATTAATCCAGGCAATAAGCCGGGAAATCGGTAAAAATAATACAGTAGGTAAGTTAGATTTTCAAATTTCTTTCTGCATTCGATATCTGCTGACCCAAAGATCATTCACTGGATACTAGTCGCTCGACCCTCCTTCACGGCCTGTATCTTGAAAACAACCACCCGAATAGGGCGTTTCACTAAGTAAATTCCTGAAAGTTCGAAAATTAAAGGAAATTGCCTCGAAAATGCATCCTACGAAGTTATTTGGATCGCTGACCACAAATTCCGTGGTTGGTTTTCCGGAAAAACTCATTAGCTTGTACGTAGCTAAAATTTTTACTCGAAACTGATGTCCTAGGGGTTTTCGGGATCGCTGATTAAGAATCCGAGATCTGTTTAAGAAAAACTCATTTCCCGGTCGGAAAATTATGAAATTTTTTTAATATCCTCATGGGCTTGTTGGGGTTTTAAGACAATATGATGAACCTTTTTTTTGAAATTGTGTCTCAGGCGGTTTTTTGGGTCACTGATGAAGAATCCGAGGCTTGCTTATCCGAAAAACTTATTTTTCGGTCGGAAAATGAAGAAAATTCGTCATTTTAGGTGTTTTGGGACAATGTAGTAAAATTTTTATTCGAAACGGTGTCCTAGGAATTTTTGGGGTCGCAGATTGAGAATCTGAGGTCTGTTTTTCCGAAAAACTTATTTTTCAGTCGGAAAATGAAAAAAAAATCGTCATTTTAGGTGTTTTGAAGAAATGTAACGAAATTTTTATTCGAAACGGTGTCGTAGAGGTTTTCGGGGTCGCTGATTAAAAACCTGGGTTCCGTTTTCCGAAAAATTCATTTTTCAGTCAGAAAATCAAGAAAATTCGCTGTTTTAGGTGTTTTGAGACAATGTAGCAAAATTTTTATTCGAAACGGTGTTATAGGGTTTTCAGGGTAGCTCGTTAAGAATCGGAGGTCTGCCTTTCCGCAAAACTCAGCGTATTGCCGAAAAATAAAGAACAACAATAACAATATTTTTGTTTTTAACCTTTTAGTAAAAAGTATAGGTACTTTTAGTTATAATCATATAGAAGCAACATACATAAGTGGACCTCTTCATGTATCGACGCAGATATACAAAACGTGTGTAGAAATTTTTTTATCCATCCATTGCCAACAAGTTTTCTTTAATTTTCAATTTACGTTTTCATTAAAAAAGAAACTTTTTAATAATTACATTAAAATAATCTTTAAAAAATCTTGAAACTGACTAATTATCTTCACAAATAATGTGCCAAAATTTTCCTAATTTTCTCACCGTGGAAAGATTTTTCCGGAAAACCAGAACTAGAATTTCTTATCGTTGACCCAAAAATCCTTCCAAACCTAATTATATGAAAAAAATTATTTGTATTATTTGAAAATCCCTGAAAAATATTGAAATGGCGAATTTTCTTGATTTTGAGACCGGAAAATGAGTTTTTCGAAAAAACAGACCTCCTATTCTTAATCAGCGACCCTAAAAACCCCCAGGACACCGGTTTGAGTAAAAATTTATTAAATTGTCTCAAAACACTTAAAATGGGGAATTTTCTTGATTTTTCGACCAGATAATGAGTTTTTTGGAAAAGCAAGGCTCGGATTCTTGATCAGTGATCCAAGAAATTCCCTAAGATACATCATCATATTGTCTCAAAATTCTGACTAGGATATTAAAAATGTTCATGATTTTTCGACTGGGAAATCACTTTTTCGGAAAAATAGACCTCGGATTCTTAATCAGCTGCTCCAAAAACCCCTAGGACACTGTTTCGAGTAAACATTTTAATACATACAAGCAATGAGTTTTGCGGGAAAACCAACCACGGATTCGTGATCAGCAACCCAAATAAGCTTCTATAATGCATTTCAGAGGCAATTTGTGTTAATTTTCCCAATTTTAGAAATTTCTTAGCAAAATGCTTCATTTGGGGGTTGTTTTGAAGATTAAGGAGTAAAGGAAGATCGAGCGACTTCGTTTTAGTAGCAGTGAATGATATTTGAGTCATCAGAAATCGAATGCAGAAAGAATTTTGAAAATCCAACTTACTTATTTTTATTTATTTTAGCCTTTTTCCGGGATTATTGTCTGGATTGTAGCAATGAATGTCAAATAATTGTTGGATTTTCTACAAAAAAGTTTATTTGAATTAACTTTAAAGTTGAAATTTTGAGAAGAAACTTCCAAATGTCTAAAAATAATCTTCCGATTTCGACTAAATATTGAAATTTCTGATTTAAAAAAAAGGAAACACAAGTTTAAAATGCGTAGATTAAATTGCTTAAATGCTAAAAACTAAAAAGCTTAGAAAATTTCGATTTTAATTAAGATATAAATTTTTAAACGGAAGTGAAAATTTTGGAATCTAAAATTGGACTTTCGAAATTTTTCTCAAAATTGGAGTTCAAGTGGAGCATATTGAGCAGAAACACCAAATTTTGTGAATTTTTGATATAAATACAGCTTTTCTCAAAGTTATATCTTTTTCATTCGAAATTTTTATTAGAAAAATGTCAAAAAGCTCTCAGGAGGTACAATGAAAGTCAAAATTTCGAGACAAAGAATGAAATTTAGAGAAAAAGTCGAATTTTTCAAAAATAAAGTGAAACCCTCGAGAAAACGTCAAAATTTTGCAAAATAGAATTTTCCAAACTAGCTAAAATTTTGAAAAACGGTAGGAATTTTTAAAATATGTCAAAAACTGCGAAAAAGGCGAAATTTTAAAGTAATTAGGGTAAAGGCACTAATGCTGGACACTTGAAGGAATGCGCGAACTTTATTCTTGAAAATTTAACATACAGTTTGAACCAAATTTGATTTCCACTACAGGGATCTCGTAAACCATTAGAGATACAAGGAAGCTTAAATGGGAAAAGTAGTGCAGAATTTAATGCCTAATATTATTCCGCTGAGAAAACAATTGAATTCCAATTCGTCTTGATTTTATTTAGAAAAAACTAAAAATCGCCCTTTTTAAAAATCAGATGTAACTGGTTTATTTGAAGTACGATTAAAAAAATTCAAAAACTGTAATTAGTTGTTTTTTGAGGCCTTTACATTGATGTAAGTTATTTTTTTCTAAATTCAATTGTTTCCGAGAAAATTATGTCAACTTTGTTATTTCTTATGGACGCCATATTGGATTTTCGAATTTAACATATTTTTCTGATTAATTTGATGCATGTCATTCCATACTTCAAATGTGGCAAAGTGGGTTAAATGAACTAATTTTGGCACATTTGAAGTATGGCATGTTATATATCAAATTAATCAGAAAAATATGCCAAATTTGAACATGATAAAATCTAATATAGCGTCCATAAGAAATAACAAAGTTGACATAATTTTCTCGAAAATAGTTAAATTTAGAAAATATTAACTTACATCAATGAAAGGATCTCAAAAAACAGCTAATTACAGTTTTTAATTTTTTTAATCGGGCCTCAAATAAACAATTCATTTTCAGTTTTTTCTAAATAAAGCCAAGAGAATTGAAATTCAATTGTTTTCTCAGCGAAATAATATTAAGTATTAAAGTCTGCACTGCTTTGCCCATTTAAGCTTACTTGTATCTCTAATAGTTTACGGGACCCCTATAGTGGAAACCAAATTTGGTTCAACCTGTATAACAACAGAAGAGTGACAGATAGATTTTTATATAAATAGGGTAACATTTAGAAAATAACTTTTTATTATAAAAGCTTTTATAAACGACATTTTTTAAGTCAATATTTGTATTTATTTCAATCTTGTCACAAGAACCAATAGATGACATCCCAAAAAAGTTGAACCACTACTAGTAGGCGTATTCATTTGTAATAATAATAGTAGACATGATCAAATTTATACTTAATTCTATCACTTCTTTTGATACTTATGATAATAATATCTCTATCATTTTCGGTTTCGGTTTTAAAATGGTCAGAGGATACCATCATAGATACCACTAAGTACCTTATAATAATTCCAAAAATAAGTGAATGTTTGAAAAAAAAAATGGAAAGTTGGAAAAAGTGCAAATTTTGAAAAATAGAAGAAAATTTTAAATGTCGAAGTTTCAAAAAGGGTCGAAATATTCAGTAAAAAATTAAAAACAGTAAACATCTTTTTTTTTACTTCAATATTTTCAAAAAACAGAATTCTTCAAAAAAGTTGCATTTTTTATAGTCCATCAGAATTTTCAAAAAAGAAACAATTTTGAAAAAAATTAAAATTAGCAGTCAGAAAAAAAGAAAAATGAATTTTTTCAGAAATTTCGATTATTAAAAAGGTAAAAATTTTTGACACAAAAAAATTAAATTTAGAAAAAATAATTTTCTCAAAACAGAATTTAAAAAAATATTGAAAATTTAAAAAAAAAGTTCAGTTCTTCTTAACTTGAAAACGCTGCCCGTTAAATCAAAACATAAAATAGTGTGGCATGTCGTCAAGGTTATAAAAATTAAGTTTCGCGAAGAACGAGCCATTTTACGAAATTTTCTGAGAAAAAATACGAAAAAATCTAAATTCGAAAAGCCAATCTTATTGTTAAAACATGTTCTTGCGTCACATTTATAGGGTTACAAAAGGCACTAAAAATTTAATCTCTCGGTCTCGTAAATTTTATGAATATGCACAAACAATATGGAGATGACTTTGCGACCAGATATTTTATTTTCATTGCTTGATGCTGGACTGCGACCCGCTATTTGGGAAACGCTGTTATAAACTATGAGTTTTCTTTTTTAATTTTATGTTTAGTGTTAAAAGTTTAAATTGAAACCTAAAATTTGAGGTTTCGGCAGAGCCGAAAATTTTGAGACCGAAACCTCTTTTTTGGGCGAAACTAGCCGAAAGAAAAAAAAGAAATACATAAACATACATTTGGCCGATTTTAACAATCCAATTTCTAAGGAGGCAAAGATAGGTATCAGCATTTATATGGAAATAAAAATTAGAAAATCATTTTCAAACCCAAAAATTTGTGTGAAGCTTAAGACCCCAGAGCTCCTTTCTCTTGGGTACTTAGTGTAAGCAACGCAAGATCTTTTTCTATATAACTTGCATTAATATTCACTTTCCGTCGTAAAGAAGTAAAAGTTTTTTTTTCAATATACTACTTCAGTGATCTTTGGAATTTCAAGTTTAAGGAAGTTCTAAAATTCTCACAAAAGATGCCAAGAAAACGATCGATCCATTTTTCTATTCTAAAACATGAAAATTAACAACAGTATCAAATATTTACAAGCATTCCGTGCTTAAGTTATCTTTCATGGTTAAACAACTTCATAAAAATACTCATTGCAATTAAGCGTAAAAAAATAATTAAAATATATCACAATAAATCTGTAAAAAAATATTAATTTAATTTCTATATCTGGCTGAGATTTTTTAGTGTGCCAAGAGCGTGCTCTTGCATTTTCAATGTCGCCAAGTATATAAACAATTTCACGTCAAAGGTTAATTAAAAATTGCGTCACATGGTAATCCACAGGTTGTCATACAGGTGTTAATGAATCGATCACGTGCGACAAGATCGCATTTATCGAAAAAGTTTACACAATTACGTAAAATAGACTTACCAACGTATTTTGATATCCCAATCCATATTTTTCGTTATCCCTGGCTTCTATTTCGTCTAATTTATTCATTTTGTCGGTAACTTGATCTAAATATCACAATGGTTCGAAATAAATTAAATAATAAATTATTATCCTAAATTCTTGAACTAACAAAGCGGTGATAACCTGAAAAGAAAAGTAATTATAACAATTTGTACTTTCTAGACCATTTCATTGATTTTAAATGCAATAGATTGGTAAACCATAATTCTAAGCGAATTGTATAAAAAATTAAGTTTCAGCCGTGTTCTGAAATTTCTCAGCTTGTGTTATGGTAACAGGTATAAAAATGATATTTTTGCTGCCTACAAACGAAAACATCCAGAATAGGAAAATATTCAAACCTAGACGAAGCGGGGACATTGCTCTATTATTATGACACACTATATTAACAAAAATAAACTTTCTAGGATTTAGCCAACCAAACTATAACCCTAATAATATAACAACACAACACCTTAAAATTCGAAAATAAACTACATCTTCTCAGAACTATGTCATCTTTTGTTTTGCAACATTTATTTGTTATAAAAAGGCGGAAGAATTTCAACAAAGACAAAACAAACCATAGCAGAATGTTGCCGCGACAATTTACTGATGTATTTCGGTGACACCAAGCTCAACCAAAATAGCAAACCAATTGTTTTCCTTTGGACGATGTCCAATAATTAATATCCCCTTTTATCCTCCGTGTACAATAAAAACAATAATGTTTTAAAATATGTTTAAAATAAAATAGTCATCATTTAGAGGCATTTAAAAAAAATAAAAATTGGTCAAGGAAAAATCTAAATTAAATAACTTTTATACAGTGTGGAACAGCCAAAAGGAATAAATTCAATAACTCAGTTATTGTACCGGGTGGCCAACTAAGAATGGACGCTGGCCATATCTCAGCATCGAACCATCCTACAGTTTTAAGAAAAAAAAATATTAATAACAAAAGTGACCTTGAAAAATCGCTGGAAAATATTTTTGAGTTTCTAAAATTACTCCTAGGGGGCGTAAGACCCAGAATTACATGGAAAATTAGAATTTTCTCAGGAATTTGCTTATTTATGGTATATCGAAAATACGTGCATTACAATCTAGAATAATTTTGACCCGTTTTTGTTCCACACTTTTTGTTCTATCTCCAAAAATAAAGGGGTGGGGAGACATCGTGAAAAATTTTTATGGCGTTTACTCCAGTAAGCCTTAATGGAAATTAACAAATTTGGTCTCTATAGAGAGATCTTTATTTAGTCTATCGAAGGCACTTTGAGATGTTTTTATTTTAAAATTACTGTCACTGCTACAGCACGTTATATGAAATGGTAACAAATTTCGTCGTTATATAAAGAATTAAAAGCACTAGATGTCAGTGAAAACCTCAACTCGATATCTTTTGCCTAACAGCAGATATTGACAAAAAAAAATTAAGTTATGAATTATCAAATTGTTTGCTCACGAAATTGAAGAAGTAGTCATTGAAAAAATTAGTAGGCTGTGAAAATGAAACAATGCAGAAATAATATGTCAAAAAATAATTCAATTCTTTATTGTCGTGATTGTTCTTTTAGTTAAATTCGTATTTTGGCTTTTGTTTTGTAACACAAAACTAAAATGATTTATAATAAACGTTTTAGCATATGTGGAATTTGATCCTCATTTAAGCACCAGGATAATAGCTAGGGACTTGGGATTACGCCGAATCCACAGTTCAAGTTATTTTGAGAGAGCAAAGGTAAACGTTTATTTAGAAATTTAATATTTAATTATATAAAAAACATTTTGGCTCTAATATCTCTAATATAACAAAATTTACAATATACTGTTATAAAAGCTAAAGCTATTCGGTTTAACCATTTTTAGATGCCACCCATACCACATAGCATTGCATCAAAGATTAGGATCTCTGGCGCACAGCCAAAGCTCCAAGAGGAGATAGGTAACCTATCCCACCGATACACGGACCTCAAGAAATGGCTTACTCAGATCAGGATAAGGCCACTGTCAGGCCACACTTAAAGAAGTGGACTCAGACTTCGTAGAGGAGGTGGAAGAAGAGATTCAAGTTCTTCAGGAGGAAGTACCAGAAGAAGACGACGTCATCCAACCGACTAACGAGGAGGAAATCCAAAGGTTTCTGCGCAAGCTAAACGTCAAAAAGTCTCCAGGTCCAGACGAAATTCCAAACCAAGCTCTGAAGTCTCTTCCGGACCAAGCTGTCAAATACTTTGGAGCAATAGTCAATTCCATGCTTAAATACCGGTATTTTCCAACAAGATGGAAGTACTGCAAACGTTATCTTCATTCCTAAGTCAGGTAAGGATGGGAAATGTTCCCAAAATTACAGGCCCCTTATCCAATTTGGGTAAGGTGGCGGAAAGGATTTTGAGGAAGCGTCTGCAGAATATTATCAGCGATCGCGACATCATACCTAAGGAACAATTTGGGTTCCAACCTATGCACTCTACCTCAGACAAACTGCTGAGAGTGGTTGAAACAATCACGCAACACATGAACTGGAACCAGGTAGTTGGAGCTATTTTCTTCGATATCTCCAATGCATTTGACACAGTTTGGTACCAAGAACTAGTCTACAAGATGTACCAGTTTGGAATACCTCTAACAATGGTTCAAATGGTAAGTTCGTTCCTGGGCCAGCGCTCATTCAGAGCAAAGGTGGGACAGGAACTATCAAACCAGTTTAGGCTACGGTATGGGGTGCCTTCAAGGTTCTGCCTTGTCACCTCTGCTGTATTCTCTATTCACAGTAGACATCCCGAGAACCAATCCAACAATCAACCACACCTTTTTGGCAACTTACGCAGACGACACAGCTTTGGTGGCGCACTCTTACACTCCAGAGTTGGTCACCAGATGACTTCAGGAGGCAACAGACAGTCTATTAGATTACTTCGGTTAACGGAGAATCCAAGTAAACGCAGACAAGACCCAAGCAGTCTTTTTCACCCGAAGAAGACTCCGTATGGAAATGTAAATGTTCATGGGCAAAACGTCGACTGGAGGCTTTAGGTGTAATTCTTGATAAAAGACTTACATTCCAGGCACACATCGATTATGCAGTGTCCAAAGCCTAAATGCTGAAGGGACTGCTGCAAGCGATGATTGGTAGAAATAGTAACCTGTCCATTGGACTTAAAGTGTTACTATACAAATCAATCATAAGACCAGCGATGACCTACGCATCTGTAGCTTGGTCACAGGCGACGGATAATCAGATGAAGAAACTCCAGGTGTTCCAGAACGTCTTTCTAAGACCAGCCATGGACGCTCCTTGGTTTGTGAGAAACAATCAACTCCATAGGGAAGCTGAACTACCTTTGGTAAGAGATTTTCTTAGGGAAATTAATTACAGGGCGATTGTGAGAGCGGAAACGCATCCCAACGAACTAGTTCGACCGACAGTGGATTACGATCCAGACATCCCAACCAGGATTAGGAGACCAAGGATAGTCCTCTAGGCTACGACTTCCATTTCGGAAATTTTTTGTCTTGTTTCTTTCTTATGTTTCAGGCAAAACAGCTTACAATAGTGCTCCAGCACTATTGTACTGTTCCGACGAAGGGATTGGGGGCCAAGGACCCGGCCCGAAGAAGTAGGGGTTTTTAGTCGGTACCCGTAATTTTAACGGGAAGTCCGACACTATCTGGGTATCTTCCCAAATGTCCTTAACGGATTTTCTCCTACTTTAAAAAAAAATGCTGGCGTTTTCGATCGAAGACTGGATTATTGCCACTGGTTGCTAAATATGATAAACGAAGATTCTAGGTTGCTGTAACGTATTTTGTTGGCAGATGAAGCTACATTTAACAGTAATGGGACAGGTAAATGGCCATAATATGCACCAGGACCGTAACCAGAATTTATTTTTCGGGGGGGCTGCGATCCTTCTGCTAAAACTATCTAGTCTTTGTTTGCGTTTAGGTTAGAGCAACGAAGCCACGGTCCAATACTACTTTACTATTAATATTATTATTGTAGAGAAGTATACTAAAATATAAAAAAATTCACTAAACACATTTCTAGAATCTAACTCTTCTAACATTCTGACAAAGTAATTTAACAACATTGTTGCCTATTCATCTTAATTTAATTTCTAAATAAAAACAGATGTGTGAGTAAGATGATAAAATCATTCGAAGGATATTCCTTTTCTAAAATTTATCTTTGAACTGTTTTCTATAACCTTACTTGTGTATGAAAAATGCCTCGTGAAGTGCTCTATTTAAAAACATAATTTGAAGTCAGCTGGAGAAAAATCTTTTTTTTTTCAAATTTTGATTAAATTCATGATTTTAACTTTTATCTCAAATTTAAAGTTTGCACCCGAACATTTAGAATTTGCATATTCTTTCTAAATTCTGGAAGATTGGATGTTTTTTTTTAAATTCAAGTTTCCTCTTAGCGTCTAACTCTTTTTCTAACTGGCAACAACTTCAATTCCTACGTTTTTTATTATGGGCAATTTTGGGACTTATTGTTGCTAGCTAAATTTGCAATGTCGAAATGCATTTAATTCTTCCGAATTTAAAAACAAAGTTTTTGCTATAAAGTTATTTATCATTTTTTTATTTCAGTTTTACTTTTAATCTCAAATTTTCGATCTTTTTTGAAATTTTCAATTTGAATTAGATTTTTTGTTAAGTGCGAAGTTTGTTAATACTTTTACTTTGTTTCTCAAAATTCAGAGTTTAAAATCTTGGTATTTACTTCAAACACACAAATATTTTTTTAAACTTTGATTCTTTCTATAAACCTGGAAATTTCGCCAGTTTTTGGTAACAAATATCAAAATTCTGACCTTAATCTTGAGTTTTTTGAATTTGGAATTTTAATTTAAAATGTTTAGAAAAGTCTACATTTAGAGTGATAAACTCGTTCTAGAAAAAGTTTATTTACGACCGTGTTTATACTTAAAAATAACCAGAATTCATTATTAAACAATTCTGAAAGTATTACCTTTTTTAGAAATTTTGAATTTCCGAACAAAAAGTAGGATATGTTAATTCTTAACAAATTTACCTGTTAGAACTCGAAGTTTTTAGTTTTTTAAATTCGAAATTTTAAAAATAAGGTGACATTTAGAATTATTCTATAAATTAGAAGAAAAAAGAAGCTATAATTTTTGAAAAAAAAAGGTTTGAAGTCAAAATTTTCTAAAAAAATCTCTTATTTCCAAAGATGAAATCTATTAACAAAAAGTAGTAACACTCAACATTTCGTCTTGAAACAAAACCCAAAAAATAAACTTTGATAGTTCCTCAAACTTTAGCGTTTTCTCAAAATGCCCAGAGGATTTTTTTATATTAAATGTATAGAAAGAAAGTCAAAATATCGTGAAGAAGTCTGAATTTTGATCCAGTGCTAATGTAAAAATTTTGAAAAATAACCTAAAGTCATTAGGCTCATTTTTTTTTTTAAATTTCGACTTTAATCTTGACATTTTTAAACTCGTCGTGAAAAGTTTTATAAATCAATTTTTGTCTAAAAATATGAATATGAAGTTGAAATGTCGTGATTAAAAGTAAAAAATTTCTTAATTAAAGTTGAAATTTGATAACTAAGATAGAAATTTCAATATTTTTTTGGAAGTTTTCTCTTGGAAGTCGAATTTTGGAGAAAAAACTCGAATTTTCTTTATAACAAAAAATTTAGAAATTTTTTATTATGAAGTTAAAACTTTTTGAAAAAATTAAAAAATTCGAATTAAACTGAGGGATTAAAGTTATTAAAAAAATCCTGAATTTTTCAATTTAAAAATGCTCAATATTTGTGTAAAACTCGGAATTTAAAAAAGAATCGACATTTTAGACATTTTTTTTAAAGTTCAATGGCCATGCTAGAAAAATTAAAGAAGAAATTTGTAAAAATAACTTATTAAAAAATGTTTTCCCAAAATACTGGCTTATAAGAGACTTTGATTTTTTTAGTAAAGGGCCTAATATTCAAAATTTTATTCAAATACCGAATTTAAAATTAAAATTTTTAATTTCCAAAACTGTAAAACTATTATCACAAAATCCAAGTTTTTCTCAAAATTTTGTGTTAAATCTCGAAAAATCGCTTGTATAAATTTTCGGTCCTTCTCAAAATGTGATTTTTTTTCTAATTGGGGAGTTTAAGCTTAAAAAACTTGCAAAATTCAACATTTTTTTAATAAAATTTAAAACGTAAGATTGAAATTACAAACAAAAAAAAAAAAGAAATTTGAAGAACAGTTTAAATTTTTCTAGAAACGAAATCTCAGATTTAAAAGTCAAAATTTTGGAAAAAACTCGAATGAATTTAAGGTAAAAATTTTAAGGGTTAGAATGGAAATTCGAGAATGAACTCGAAATTTTAAAAACTTCTTCATTTGAAAATGTTATACTCTTTCCGAATATCCTGAATATATGTCCCGGAAGAAGTATATCCTGTACTCTCCTGAATATAACCTAAAACCTACTTTTTTTTAATTTCGGCTGAGATTTCAAAATGTTTTTTTCTGTTAATTGTGAGTTTTGGTCTGTTAATGCCTTTTTTTAGAGTATTTTACCTTTTTGGTGCCTTCTTTAGCTTTTCGTTTTTGCCTAATTTATACATTTTTTTCATCTTTTTACCTTGCTTAATTGGGCTTAAATTCCGCTAATTCCTCTAATAATAAGAAATAGCGCCTAAATTTGAAAAAAAAAAACATCATTGCATTTCAGTATGAAAACAAAATGATCCATTAAAAATGGTCGCACATCTGGAAAGTTCAGTTCTATCTAGTGTGAAGCCAAAAAATTTCGGAAGTGGGGGCGTAGCCCCCTAGCGCCCCCTAGTTACGGGCCTGACATGTACTATTGGTTGCAGATAAATCCGCACTGGATGCAAGAAATCCAGTATCAGGGTCGGTGGCCTTTGAACGCATGGTATGAAATTCTTGGTGGACAAATAATTGAACCTTTTATTTTCAATCAACCTCTTAATGGAAAACGTTACATAATTTTTTTTAAGAAATGAATTGCCACAACTCTTAGGGGATGTGCCTTTGGCAAATCGACGTGTTATGTTTTTTCATCATGACGATTACCCTGCACATTTTTCAGTAAGCGTTCGGGAATTCTTTAATCAGGCATACCCTGTTGGATAGGACGTGGAAGCCTATTTTCTTGGCCAACCAGGTCTGCACATCTGGCTGGCCTGGACTTTTATTTGTGGGGGCCAATAAAAGAGCTCGTTTTTGGCCTATGACAAGAGACGACATGATCAATTGAATAAGGAATACTATTCGCAGTATTTCGGTCGCAGAAGTTGAAACTGCAGTTTTATCCATTCGTCAGAGGATTAATATCTGCATTGAAAATTATGGGCAGCACTTTGAACATCTAGGGCGGCATTACTAACAAAAATTTTTAATGCAATATGTTTTCTTGTTTGACTCCTTTGAACATTACTTTAGTTATTTTGGATATCCAAGATTTTTATCATTATATTTATTTTTATTGTTATTTTTTTAATTATACTATTATTTTTTAATTTAAAATAAAAGTTAAATATCCTTTGATTTTATATTCTAATTGTAAGGGGTGAACGTTTTACGTCACCAAAGTCTTACGTCACTGAAACAAATTTTATTTGCTAATATCTGCTGTCAGACAAAAGATTTCGAGTTGCCGACATTTTAGAAACTCCAAAATATTTTCCAGCGATTTTTCAGGGCCACGTTTGTTATTAATTTTTTTTTTCTCGAGGCTGTACGATGGTTCGGTATTGAGATATGGCCGGCATCCATTCTTAGTTGGCCACCCGGTACATATTAATGAAAAATCTGGAGACAGGTCAGTTTTAGATTAAAAGATGACATCCTGCATCGCAAAAATTTCATCCGTAGATGCAACCCCCTTCCAGTTACCGTTTTAACCCCTAAATTTATTAAATGGAAGTAGGGGCTTGGTATACCTCATTTTAAAGATCTTTTCATTCTCTATTCAAAAATGTCATTGTTGCTACATTTATTTAAAAAATAAACAATAAAAATAATAATTTATCAACTAGATGAAATTTTCTACAATAATAATTAATAGTGGCTCGTCCGGTTCGTCCTCGATAATCATAAAGAGACCAAAAACAACTTCGATATGCTTTTTTAATTTTGTAAAAATTGAAACATAAAAACTTATCAACCTTATCATAGTTAATTATACTTTTTGTCGAAAACATCCCAGTAACTTTTTAAAACTGTGAGGGAATTAAACAGTGGTCAGTATCGTGCTTCAATTTTTTTGCACGTTTTGAAAATTTAATGTGGGTCATTTAACAGAAATGCATAAAATAATAATGTTACAAATGATCGGTTATGGAGATAGAGCAAGATCACAGGCCGAAGTCGCTCGTATATTTCAACAAAAATTTCCTGATGTACCGCCTATATCCCAAGGTACAATTAGTAAAATCGAGAAGCATTTTCACGAACATGGACATGTACGAAAGCTAAAAAAAGAACCATCCAATGCATTAACTAATGATATCAAATTGGAAATAATGAATCAGTTTCAAGAAAATCCACATTCTTCAAACCCACAAGTAGCTGCAACACTGAACGTTAGTTATTCCTCGATTATTCGTGCACCGAAAGAAAATATAATGCATCCTTAAAAACTAACACCATGCCAAGAGCTTAGTGATGACCAGTTTGACAGAAGAACTCATTTTTGTGACCAAATGATGCAAAGATTAATGTTATCCAAATAGAAAACATATTGTTTTCTGATGAGTCCACTTTTACTCTTCACGGTCATATAAATCATCAAAACTGTTGCTATTGGGCTAGTAAAAATTCCCACTGGATGAGAGAATTGCATACGCAGAACCCTGAAAAAGTTAATGTTTGGGCAGGGATTACTGGAGCTTATGTCATTGGTCCATTTTTCATTGATGGAAATTTAAACGGAGATAATTATTTAGCATTGCTCCAACACAACATTATATCAGCTTTGGTAAACTTCCAGCTCAAGAAAATGTACATATTCCAGCTAGTATAACATAGTTCCAGCAAGACGGAGCACCATCACACTACCAAGTCAATGTCTGGCAATATCTTGATTTCACATTTCCAAATCGGTGAATAGGGAGGCGAGGTACGGTAGAATGGCCAATACGATCACCAAACCTGACGCCTCTGGACTTTTTTATGAGGTTATGTCAAAAGTACAGTTTACAAAGCCAAACCCCGCGACGTAGCTGACTTACGAGCAAGAATAACGCTTGCGATTGCCTGGGTGTCCACAGAGATGTTGAATAATGTCAGAAGAAATTTTTATTCACGATTAGGATGTTGCCAAGATGTTGGAGACACCCATTTTAAACATCTCTTACATTAAGCACAGTTTGTTTTTTATTTTATTAAATGAAAATATTAAATTTATATTTTGTTGTTGAAAATTGAAATTAATTTTTTTTACAGTTAATTTTTGAAATAAATATGGCAACCATGACATTTTTGAATAGAGAATAAAAAGACCTTTCAAATGAGGTATAACAAGCCTCTATTTTCGGTTTAAAAATTTAGCGGTTCTAACTGCCACTTAAAGGGATGAAATTTTTACGGTGGACAATGTCATCTTTTTATCTAAAATTGACGCGTCTCGAGATTTTTTATAAATTTGTAGAATAACTGAGATACGGAATTTATTCCATTGGCTGTTCCACACTGTTTGTAGATTTATTAAGTAGATGTGGTTAGAATTAAAAACACAGATAACTTTGCCTTATCAAATAGTTTTTTAATTGTACCCCAATATTTTATGAAAGTGCAACTGAATTTATGACCTAAAAATTCGAAATGACCTTCAAGATTAAATTGGACAACAAATTTAGCTTGAAAACCTTTTTTTAATAGAAACTACTAAAAAGATTTAGTCACTAATTTTATCAGACGTTTTCGTAAAGTGAATGAATCATAATAATTAGCAATAATTTGTGTATTGTAGTGTAGTGGTTTAAGTAGAGTTAAAAGCAAATACTAAAAATAATTGAGTTTTGGAATTTGGCGGCATTTTCTCTAAATCTTAACAATTCATTGCCAATAAATAACAACATATACATTATACAGTACATCCAACTAAAATTAAGTGTCACTACAATGAAAGTTATATTATTAATTGTTAAAAAAGCATTTTTATCACATTTTCCGATTTTCTCCAGCAAAAAACCATATATACACTTTTGAGTAAGACTTGACGTTTTAGGCACATTTTAAAATAAGAAAAAATGTATGTATCGTATGAAAAAACTGAACATTTTTACAGTGAAAGTAACACATTTCGCCTAAATGGATCAAAACCTTAAAAAATCCTCGCGTGGTTTTAAGTTTAAATTTTTATTCAAATAGGCCTAACCCTTCTAAAGAAAATAATGTTCCGTGATCCAGTTAATTCATTTAATTATAATTTGATTGCGTTTTACCAATTTTGCATTATTAATGCATTAAAACTGTTGTTTTCATTTTAAACTCATCGATAAGTGAAGCAAATAAATAGTGATAAATGAATGCAACAATTGTTGGTATGTCATCGCCAATATAAACAAGAGCCATTAAACTTTCCTTGATTTATATGTGTACTCGTTCTAATCAAGCTGAATTCCAGTCTTGTACATTTTCATACAAGGCTAATTCATAATAAACTTTTTCTGATAACCCTTTCATTTTGCCTTTCGCATTAAATATCTTTTATCATTAACATATTTTAATAATTATAATTAACAATATTAACACTAAAATGAACATTATTTTCCGGAAAATATAACCTTAAATAAATTTTCTTACCGATCAATGAGGAAAAAGTTACAAGGAAATCCGTCGACATCGTAAAAACAGATAAAATTACCGCATTTACGTTTGACTTATCTTAAATTACTCCAACGATAAAAAATTGTCCTTGAGCAGTTTTCTCAGATAACCAAGATAGTTTCGCAGATTTATTGGTACGTAATACATATTACTCAGGGCAAAGCGTTAAAAGTTTAAAGCCTCACGTAATAAACAAACATCGCTGATATGTTTTGACGTATAAAATTTCGAGCTTGTAATTGCTCATAATGTTATAGCAACATACATTAATCTTGTCCTGTTGGGGAAATGGTGGATATGATCTTTTTCTGGAAAAAGTACCCCTAAAATCCACTAAACTATAAGTTCATGAATCATCAAGTTGCCACCTATTGTAAACATTAATTTGTTTTTATTAATGAAGAACCCCCTCAATCATAGTCCTTGGCAACTTCTCCAGTTGGCGAGTTTTTTAATTTAATGGTGGCAGTTCGATATTTAGAAGAAAAATATTAATGGTACTTTTTGAAGGAATTTGAAACAATTCACGTGGTGATAATTGTGTATTGAGAATCCTTAATAAATATAAAAGATAAGTATACTTATTTGTATATCTCTTTAAGTTCACATTTAAATACAAAGTTTCAAAAAAGAATCAGTTTCGAGTTTGTTAAAAAAATATTTTATTCTTGTGAAATGTTGTTTTATCTTGTATTTCCAAGTTCCAGTTGTTTCAGAAGTGCTAAGTAAACAACAGAATGAATGGCTGCCTATAAAAATTACTTATATTAAAAAGGTTTGTTGCCTAGAACACGTTTTTACCTTCTGTAAATTACTTTTTTATGCAGGTATTCTATTTTTCTTATAAATCTATTTACATATCATTAGAATAATGAATCAATAAGAATGGCCAACAACTGCATTACTATCTACACATATTAACTTTCATCCATATAGGGTTATTCAAAATTCCATTCAAATATCTTTATGAACATAATTTTTGGGGTCAAATAAGACTTTTTCTTCCTATAAACATGTATCCCTAAAATGCACCCCCATCTGAGTTACAGTGATCAGTGTTTGGCAGTCCTATGTGCAGAAGAATGGAGGGTCATACTGCGAAGGAGGCAGTTTACTAAAAAAATTTAAAATATCCCAAATTTTAGTTAGATTGATTGATGTTTATTTTGAGAATACTCTCCTTTAGTTGAACACGATTTTCATACAAATAGTTAGTTGTCATTTATGAAATCAAAATGTTGTATTTTTTCACGGCCAACTAGATATCGAATTTATGACTTCCTTGTGGAAACACAAAATTTTTGTCCAAGAAAAGTATAATTTATATGTAATTTATCTTTACAGTAGTTCTAAATCGAAAAAATAAATGGAGAGCCTAAAAAAACAGAGGCTTGCAAACTCTCAGATGATTTGATCAATAACTGTAATCACAATTTCACAGTATCGATTTTTTTGCGGAACTTACGATGACTGCAGTGTGGAGGGGGTGCATTTTAGGACACGTGTTTATATAAAGACAAAGTCTTATTTTGATCCCAAAAATAGGCGCTTAAAATCTGTGGATCGAATTTAAATCATCCTGTATATTCTGCAATACTCCAATATCCCAATTTTGTGCATAATACATTCAGTTCCATTATCTTAAAATAACTGAATTATAACTTCATTAAACGAAGTAAAAATTACCAGAATAACATATTCTTGAAGAAGAAAAGCATCTGTCCAAAAAGCCAGCCTGGCGAGAACTTTGAAATACATATATAAGAACTTTTCTTCGCCCTTCCAAGTCAGTACTACTGCATGGGCTGTGATACTGGCCTAATGATATCGTTTCCAAAGTTGAGTCAATTCCTTTTACTCCACTTGAATTCCAAATGATTTACATTTTGCAAATGAGGAACCTAATTTGTTAGAAATTTCGATTTTTTTTTTCAGACTTCTGACTTCGTCTGAGCATTTTTATTGTTTTTTCTAATTTCAACACGAAATTTAAAAAAAAATGGAAAGTTTTCAATACAAACTTTTGGATTAAAGTCGAAAGTTCGAAAAAAGAGTAAAAATTGGGCAATACAGAAACAAGATTTCTAAAATAATTTCAAATTTTTTTGCACTTCTTTAGAAATGCACAGTTTACAAAAACTCAACTTACTTAGAATACCAAGTTTAAACTTAAAATTCAATTTTTTAACTTTAAGCATTAAATTCAAACTTAGTGATTTAAGGTCCAAATTTCAAGAAGCAACATTTTTAATTTTTAAATTAAATTAATGTCTACCACTCACTAACTTTTAATTATCTGCTGGAGAATTATGTGGATGTAGAGGTTATCTTGTCACATCTGTTGATATTTTCTGAAGAAATCTTATAGCTGTACAAACTTGAAAATATTAGGTATTTATTTTGCATCGTCTCCCAAGAGAAATGTTTTCTTTAACTCGGGCTCTCCAGCCAGTGAATCATTTATTGAAATCATTCTATTTGATTTGTAATGCACCATTTCTTTTTCTCTCAGTTTAGTACAAGATATAACTGGTCTGTCTGCTGGAAGGATCGCACATATCACGATTGGATAAACAACCCTTCATCAGAACGGAGAGCCATTGTAGACGCAAAGAACGTAAACAGATCGCTGATGAGACAAAAAATTATCTTAATAATTTAAGTTATTTTGAATAGCAGAATCTCTCGGAATGCACTTTCCTTTTTTAAATCTCTTGCCCTGTTGAATGAAAAAAACAGTATCGTGACAACTGCCTTTTTTTTGTTCAATCCACTCCCAAAGGATAGCCCTATCATGCCTTCAAAGCACCGCGAGTAAGATCCGGAAACAAGGATAGATGGCAAATAAATGCCTTCTTAAACAAGGATAGGTTTCAATTTTTGGGGAAAATTCCGTTCGGTAACGAGTTCCATGTCTTGAAAGTTCTATAGAAAAAAAGAGTCTCTGTAGATGGAAGTCAAGCCGGGCTGCACAGGAATTTGTTGTCTGCATAGAAAAAGGATTATCTATTGACGTTCGTAACTACCTAACCAAACCAAACTTGATTCACTGTTATTATTATAATATCAAAATTCAAAACTCGATACATTAAAGCTAAGAAAACCAAAGAAATTTCTAATGATTTAACATTTCGATTTTTTTTGGAATTTTGAGTTTGTTCTTGAACTTCAGATATTTTTTAAGCATTTAAATTTTAAATTTCAAAAAAATAAATTTTTATCAATCAAAATTTAAATTTCGAAAAAGAAAATGGTCAAATATTTCGAGTTTGAAGCCAAAGTTTTAGAGGATATACATAGTGCTGGACTGGATTCTGGATTCGAGGTGGGTTAAATAGAGTTTAGGACAGCACTTAGGCCACCCTTTCCGAGCCCGTTGTGCTATCCCCGTGATTGAGGTGTCCTTGGTCATTCATCCAGCCACCCAACCTTGTTGAGAAACTGAAGAACGTCGCTTGGATGCGTCTCTCTCAAACTGGCCACACTAGGCCGATATACATCGTTATTCCATGATGTTCTTATTAAAAGATATCTCAACTAGTTGATAAGATAGACACGAATAAAAAAAATATTTGAATGTCATCAACCAATTTATTATTATACGCCCTAAAAGCTCCCCCCTTCTTTTAAATTACAGCTCCCACTTTTTTCATTAGCAATAGGAATAAATCTTCAGTTAATTCTGAAATCTGAAAACAACCAATCATTGAAATGATCTGGAATCGCTAAAGAAAAAATAGTAGTTTGTATAATAGTAGTAATAGTAGTAGTAGTAGTAGCTCCTGCCTGTATAAAATAAAGTTGTAGCAAAAAACCAATAGTTTTATATTCACAAAAGCATGAATTGGCAAGGAAATGTATATTTAATTGACAATGATTGTTATCAATTATCAGGATCTCTGTTGAAGATAGAAATTTCCTCCTGTCGTTCAACACTGGGTCACCAGGTCGCATAAATTGACAAAACTCATATGTACCTGTATCTAGAATAAATTGAAGATTTATTTTCAGCGGAAGCTGCAATTTAAAATAAAACGATAGGAAATGGTTTCTTCAGGGTAATAGCAATCGCAAACAGTTTTGAAGATGCATTATAATAAATTAATTGATACCATTTAAAATTATTTTTGGTTAATCTTTCTATCTTTCAACTAACTGAGATATCGCCTTTCAAGGACAGCTTGGGACGCCTTGCATCTATTATTATTTTTTTAGCGAGTGCACGTCACTGCTATGATGAAATGATACATATGGTTGTAACTGTAGTCAGAATGAAATGAAGATTTATTTTCAGGTTGGAGGT
Source organism: Dastarcus helophoroides (assembly GCA_028583605.1). Lineage (NCBI taxonomy): Eukaryota > Metazoa > Arthropoda > Insecta > Coleoptera > Bothrideridae > Dastarcus > Dastarcus helophoroides. The sequence continues at coordinate 32,381,524 of CM053334.1, forward strand.
CTAATTTAAAAAAATGAGGGAAGCGTAGATTTGAGGGCGCATAATAATAGAGTAATTGATGCCATTCAAACATTTTTTTGGTTTCTCTCTATCTTATCAATTAATCGAAATATCGTCTAATAAGAACATCGAAATTTTTCAAAATAAGTCAAAGTTTTGAAAAAAAAACATTAATTGACAAAATTTCTGTCAAAATTTCGACTTTTTCAACAACATTTAAGGTTTCGAAGGAAATTTCAAGAAAAAAAAATTAAGTCCAAAGAAGGTTTCACCCCTTTACCACAACGGCAATTAAATGAATAATTACCTTCTTTGGACTTAATTACAAGCCACAGCGTTTAGTTCAGTGCTTTAGCGAAAAAAAAACTAGGCAAGTTCAAAGTCAATGTTTTGAATGGGAATTTAATTTTTTTTTAATTTAAATTTTGAGAGATTCTTCAAAATATTAATTGTTTTCTCAAAATTCCGAGTTAATCGTAAAAACCTGAAACAATTTGAGTTTTAATTTGGAATTATAAGACAATGTTTCTCAAAATTTAAATTTATTTTTCGAATCTTGAAATTTCGGCTTTTCTAATAATTTCTTAGCAAAAAGTCGAATAAATATTAATACTTTTACCAAAAATTTTACTTAACATTTAGGTTTTCAAACTTTTTGTCATTTTTTTAAGATTTTTTTAAATATCGACAAGTTTTGTGTTAAAATTTGAATCTTATTTTTTAGAAGTTTGGTCTATCGCAAAAAATTAAGTTTTTTCTTGAAACACGGTTTTAAAACTTAACATTTCTAAACCAAAATATCATATATTTTTATTATAATAAATTTTTAAGATCCAAAATCAAAATTTTGGGTTATGAAATCTGGATTAAAACCGTACTTAGAAACACGGGTTTCTAATCAAATTTTCAAGATTAACTCAAATATTTGAGCATAACCACGAAATTAAAAAAAAAGAAAGGTAATATTTCAAAAAGAGTTTCGTTTAAATTTTTTTTAATTTTAAGTTTTTCTGGAAATGTTAATTTTTTTTCAAGAATCTTCAACTTTTAATTCAAATTCCTTTTTTTTAGACATTTAAACTTTAAAGGACAATTCGAATTTAAATGTAGAAACTTTGAAAAAAATCGAATAGTTTGAAATCGAATTTTCAAAATTAAAATCGAACAATTAAATTTTAAACATAAACTCGAAATTTTAATTCTTTTATTATCTACATGCGGAACCAAATTTGATTTCCACCATATGGATCTCGTAAACTATTAGAGATGCAAGAAAGCTTAAATGGGCAAAGTAGTGCCGAATTTAATGCCTAATATTATTCCGCTGAGAAAACAATTGAATTTCAATTCGTCTTGGTTTTATTTAGAAAAAACTAAAAATCGCCATTTTTAAAAATCAGCTATATGTTTATTTGAAGTCCGATTGAAAAAATTCAGAAAATGTAATTACTAGTTTTTTGAGGCCTTTTTATTGGTATACGTTAACTTTTTCTAAATTTAACTGTTTCCAAGAAAATTATGTCAACTATTGCAATATCGAAAAACCTGCAGTTTTCCGATAACCTATGACCCAATATCTGCCATCCCTATTAAACTCTAAATTATATCTTTAGAACCCTCGGAGATCAGGGAGGGTAACGGCCATTTCTTACATATTTTTAGCAGTATTTTCAAGACCAAATTATAAAAATATATATTTAAGAATTCTTAGAGTAGCTCTTTCAAATGATACCTCATACGATAAGGTCAAGTGGGGTAATTATAAAACCGGGGTAAATGAAAACAGCCTATTTATTTTTAAAACATCCAACTCTAGAAACTAATGAAAATTATAGACTTTAATATCTAGTTTAGTTAGTAACATTTTTCACGCACTAACAAGTAGAATAAAAGTGTGACGATGAAAAGGTGCAAAAGTTTCTAGAAATCAGTTCAGAAGTGCTTCAGATTTATTTTAATAAAAATTGTAAAATATAATTATGTAATACTCTTAATTTACATAATATAAGTCGACAAATTGCATGAAATTTAAATATTTCCAAACTGGGTGGTAAAAATGTTAAATAAAATTAATAAATACATAATGTTTCTGACCAATAAGAGTCCATCATGAAAAATAAATTGCAAAATGCTCACAAAGGAGAGAGTTACTATTTACAATTGCCCCAGGAAATTCACTCAGTATAGAAAATTGGAAACAAAATAACGGGGTAATTGTGAACATCAATTAATTCACAGGTAATGAGACTTTTTTCAAAAGTTAAAATATTCTGTACTATTAAACGACGTTTGGATGTCAGGAATCACTCCTGCTAATGTCATGTGAGGTTTTGCATTTCCTGGAATTTGTCCTGTAAATGCTACAAATATTCCAGTTCGTCAGTTGGACGACCCTATTCTTCTATCGAAATATAGAAAGCAAAAAAAATGATAAAGATTTCACTACCCCAACAGAATATTATAAGAGTACATTACATGAACAGAGTTCATCTGCAACAGTAAAGGCAATTGCCCCATTGAAAATTATTGTAAATTATAGCACCTCCAAAATGGCTGTTCTTAATTACTCCAGAATTTTCGACTGTCTTTAAAAGCGAGGGGGTAATTGTAAAATGAAATTTTTTGCTAAAAAAAAAACCCGCAAAATTTGCATATTTATCAATAAAAATTGACATAAAACTTAATAACTAATTATGTCATCATATAGATGCCCCAATTTAATTTTCATTAAGAATACATGGAGCTTTAAACTTAAAATTTCCAAAACCTTTATAATTACCCCACTTGATTTTATATTAAATAAAACTTGATTTTTCGGTGGCCAAATTAATCTGATATTTTATTATAAAGTATTTTCTTTTTCTAATCGTCGGCTGGCGGTATTTGCATGAGTCGATTAGGACTAACGCTGTGCAAAATTTTAAATTCCTGGGTTACACAGTTTTCGAGGAAATCCTCTTTGTGAGAGACGGACGGATAGACGAGAGATTATAAGGGTTCCGTTTTTTTTTCCTTTTAAGGTACGGAACCCTAAAAAAGGCTATTTGTCGTAAGCAACACATAGTTTTAAGAAATTCTGCAGACATCAGATATAGATTAAAAAAACTCGAAGCTTTTGCAATGGTCGCTGAAAAATATAATATAAGCCACTTTATAACATTTATATCCAATTCCTTCCTAAATATTTCGCGCAGTTCACAATTTCATATTGATTTTCTTTTACAATTCGTTGTTGGCCAATTTTAATGCGAAAAAGCGAATCTTATAGACATCTTTAGGATTCACAGAGACGAAGTATCACTTCATTATTTCCATGTTTTCACTTTGTATACGCATCGAGATTTTAACCCAAATAATTTTCATTTCTCCCAATTGCAAATGATTTAATAATCTCGTGTATTTAAGCTTTGAAAATTCAAATAAAAATTCCGTTATAGCTCAATGACTCGATATATGAGAAACACAAGAGAAAACACAGTTTTTCCAGGGTGAGTCATACTAACACACTGTGTCGCTCTGTCCCGAATTTTTGCTTCTCAATAAATTTCCTATGATGATACACTAAAGACCAAACACTTTAATTAATTACCTCACAGTCCAATTTCAAAAAATAATGTGTTATAAATTTTATTCAAAACTCTTTTCTGTAAAGAGAAAAGCTTAAATTCATCAAATGGAAAATTGTCATTATGTAAAATGTTGCATTTATATATGACTCAATAAAAAAGTTACAGCATATTGTTGCAGTTACTCCAGATGGAAAAAATTATGAAACTGGTAGCTAAATAAAGGAAGTTAACCGCATTTATTATTTGTTACACTTTGTGGATTTTTATTAGCTTTCTTCGCTAGTTGTAAGATTTGCAGTAATAAAATGAGTTAATAAGTAGTAAGCTATATTTCAGAACTGTTTTTGTTCCTGAAGTTATGACTGACAGGACATAAATACTGAACTACAAATCCACTTCCTTTTTTTGAATTTTGTAAATATTAACCGTTATATAATTTAATTTTTTAAATCACTAGCTTATTGATATCTTACTAAATAATAGCAATTTAAACTCACCCAGATTAACCGTCACTTGCTTATTTTTAATAAAACTATTTCTAATGATGTGTAATAATAAATCATAGTGATCACTTAACGTATTATATAACATTAGAATTCGCAACTACTCTTTTTTTATATAACTGTAAAATCGTACACAAAGTTCAAACCGTACAACCTGTGAGTAATGACTGATGTCTTGCCGATCTGTGAGTAATATAAAAGCCAAATATAAGAATATGATTCCATATTCCCATGTCCTGAAAATTGGATAATTACGCAATCGATTATTGCAAATTTTCGTGTAACGACAAATTATCGTAATGACACCGTTACAGATTAAAACATCGCTTCCTGTACTTCTAGTGTTTTTGTAAAATACTACAAACTATGTAATATCAAGGTTACACCTCATTTAAATAATTAATATTTATAACACATTTTTTTCTACCTATTGTTTATGTAATGGATTCGGTGCTTAAATGAAAAAAATTATTAGTGTAGAAACGTTATGAAGCGTAGATTTAAAGCAAAACGATGAATTGGCAATTGTACACGGAAATTTATTGGGTATTAAATGATTTTGTATGGGGCATTTTTGTTAATGAACAATAGTTTATACCCAACTTTGGCCATGAATTGATCGACAAACATTAAAATGTAACATTTATGAAAGCACAATTTTATTAAATTTTATTTTGAGCTAGCTGTTACCCACCACTTCCTCAGCGAACCTGAAGAAATATCTGCGGTGGCAACTGAACCAAAGTTTTAAAACAATTTTGTATTTAAATGAAATCTGAAATTAATTTTCAGTTTAAATTGTAAGGCGGTAACGTAATATCGCTGAAATCGATAATACAAATACCCAACTTTTGTGGTAATAGTTGGAGGATCTAAGAAGAGAGGCCGCTGCCAAAATAAAGATTTTAATGTTGACACTTTTAGCTTTCTCTATGGTTGTTTACATTGCATAAAAATCTTATAAAAGTTGTTTAAGCTTTCTGCGCATACTATAAATTTGGGATAAAAAGTAGCCTACTAACTATTCCGCATCATAAGCATGTCCATACTGATTTTCGTCAAAATCGCTTCAGTAATTTTGCCGCAGAAAGCAGACAAACCAACAGACCAACACACTTTCGCATTATACGGGGCGCGACAATTTATAAACGAAACTGGAATCATAAATCTGGTTTATTCACAGAATTTTACAATTTAGCTCTTATACCTTTCAGTGTAGAGTAGGTTATGTTTGACCTATGTAGACAGCATTACACTTACATAGGTCAAATATCACGTAATTTTCACATTAGGTACAGCGAATATCTTGCTGCCTTCAAAAATCAACATCCAGAAAAATCATATTTTGCAAAGAATCTATTAGAAACACAACATAAACTTACATGCGCAAAAACAGTAGAAGTATTACATATTTGTAAAAACTTAATTTTTTGGAAGACATAGAAATTCACCAATATTTGCAGTCAAGTCAATTTACACTTATGAATGAGCAGTTCGATCTTCTGAACACATCTCTAATTAAAGCTTTGGACGAGAATTCGTATAAGACGGAATATTCGTAGGAGTCTGTGATCCATGGAGCTTGTTAGCATAACAACGGCTAAACAAATTGCTGGTATGACCGCCGATGATGCAGTAATGCGAAACCTAGTCCGGTGTTAGAAAATATTTATCAAGACATTGTGGAATTTTTATTATCTGTTGCCTTTTATTCATTAATGAAGTTAGATAGTTATAAATATTAAAGTCAACATTTGGAACAAAGTCAAAAATCATTATAAACAAAATTAAAATCGTGCATTTATAGTCAAGATTTTGAATAAATAGCTAGATTTTTTGAGCAAAAAGTCGAGATAAAATTTGAAATTAAAAAAAAAGCCAAAGCTCTACAAATGTTTGAGATCTTAATCGATTTCGGGAATAACAGTAAAAAGTGATTTTTGAATTTTGGAACTTGCATTTTCGAAGAAAACATCATATAGGAAAAAAATGTTCCTGGAATTTCTACAAAGTAGTTAATCAAGTACATTGAAATTTAGAGAAAAAAATCTCAATTTTTTGAGTTTATATTCGTAGTTTAAAGAAAAACAGAATTTTGGAAATTGAGATCAAGAATCAAAATCTTCGGAAAAATTTAAGATTCATTATTTAAACTCGAAATTTTAGGCAAATAAGTAAAAACTAACAGTTTCAATTTTAAGAAAAACATTCGAAATGCTTTGAGAAAATCTAAAAATGTAAAATCAGAAATTTTATATTTAAACTGGAAATTTCGATATTTTGAGGAAAATTCGAGATTTTTCAAAAATATTAATCTTTTTTTAAATTCTGAGTTTTCGATTTAAAATTAGGGTAATATTTTTACTTAGTTTTCCATTTGAGAGTCAACTTTTCCGACTTTAAATTTAAACTTTCGATTTCGTTTCCGAAATTAAAAAAAAAATATGATCCGAAATATCTGAGATTAATATTTCAAGTTTCAAAAATAAATCGAAATTGAACCGAGTTAAGAAGGGACAAATTTTGAAATTAAAGTTAAAATGTTTAGAAAAAATTGATCAAAGTCCAAATGTTGTGGTTCAAATTCTAATTTCAAAAAAAAAATCAAAATATCGAAATGAAAATTAAAATTTAGAGAATAAAGTTTAAAAATTAAGGAAACGATCAAAATTTCTGAGAAAAAATATTAAATTTTGGAAGAAATTATGCGTTTTTAGGTTCAATCCACTCGCAAAGGACAACTCCATTATGCCTTCAGACACCGAGAGTAGGATGCGGAAACGAAGATAGATGGCGGTGAACTGCTTTCTTAAACAAGGATAGGTTGTAATTTTTGGGGAAAATTTCGTTCGGTAGCTTGGAAGTTCTGTAGATAGAAGAATCTCCACAGACAGAAGTCCTCACTGTGTAAAGCTGGATCGCACAGGAATTTGCTGTCTGCGACTCTCTTGTATGCCTCAAAAATTTTGCCCTTGGGGGATCAATCCTATTAGTTCCTGCGAGCATCTCCCAGGAAAGTACTTGTAGAAAAGAAATAAGTCACCAACCGCCTATGCTCTACTGTTTCCAGAAAATGGGTCAGACTCTCGTCATCAATTAGGCGAATCGCTCTCCTTTCATGATATCGAAGACTTCCACGGCCAGAGTCAGTACAGGATATACTTCTTCCGTAATTGGACCGTGTCAAAGAACTACTAAAAGTGTTCGACTATTCGCCCACCATCGTAGGAGGTTTTTTAGGAACAAAGAAATAATAAATGAAAAATAAAAAACAAGGAAATATACAAAAATGAAAAAAGGCCAATTTCAAAACATCAGAGCACGGTAACATCATATGTCCAACATACCAGAGGCGAAACTCTTCTGAATTTAAAATTGGTACAAGAGATAAGAAAGTTTAGAGAGAAGAGCATAGTAACTCAGTATGCCCACCATACCAGAGGCGAAACTCTTCTGAAATGAAAGAAAGGGAAACTTTATATACCTATTCGTCTGTGCGATCACTCCCGAAGATTTCCGATGATTGGTTTCCAGTACGAAGGAAAGCATGTAACCGTCGCCTCTGTTGATGTTTTTGGGGAACTTTTGGATTTCAATGGCCTCGCGTATCTTCCTATTATAGTAATTGGAAATATTGGATATAATTAAAATATTATCAAAAAGAATCTTATGTCCGGTCTCATGTTGATGTTCCGCAATGGCCTGACTGCGAAAATAAACTAGACTCAAAGACATCTTTGGTGCTCGGATGTTCGCGTCTTAAATGATCGCCCCCTTTCTCCGATATACACTGAACCCAAAGGAACCCTGTACACACCATTAGAACGAAAGGATGAAATTTTATCTTTGGAAGATGGAAGGAGCTGTTGGATTTTTGAGGATGATGAAAAAATGGGTTTAATGTTGCATTTTCTTAATAATTTTCCGATTTCATCTGTTACTCCGTGAACCTAAGAAAGAAAGGCTTTAGAAGAAACTATTGAATTTTGTGAAGGACGAGGGGTACGGTGAAGATGTCGTTTAATGACAGTTTCAATGTCGTGCGATTTGTAGCCATTGTTGCGGAGGTTAAAATGAATTTTGTTTAATTTGTCCGAAAGATTTATCGGCTGTGAAATTGCTACAGCTCGTGAAGCCAGTGAATTTATAACAGAACGTTTTTGGGAAGGATGATGATGAGACTCTGCATGCAAATAACGATTAGTATGGGTGGGTTTTCGATAAACGGAATAAGAGACTGCGACCATTTTGTAAACGGGTGACCAGTACGTCAAAAAAAGGAAGAGAACCGTTGTTTTCGATTTCCATAGTGAAGCTAATGGAAGAATGTAAACTGTTTAGGTGTTCCAAAAATATATTTAGTGGATCCTTGCCAGTGTGGCATTTATTATTTCTTTGTTCCTGAAGAATCCCCCTACGATAGGTGGGCGAAACGTCGAAAACTTTCAATAGTTCTTTGACACGGTCCAATCCCGGAAGAAGTACATCCTGTACGATCTTCTTTTAATTAAGTCCAGAAGAGCCAAAGTATTCTTTGGAGCTGAACTCGAAACATGAGAATAGTATTCTAGTGTTGGTCTAACTTGAGCTTTGTATATGGTAAGCAGATGATGAGATATGAAGTACTTTTTAGCCTAGCTTCTGAGAAGAAGACTTGGCAATGGCGCGCACATGATCGTCCCAAGAGAAGTTAGTTCTCGCATTCACCCTAGGATACCGCCCATGAGTACATTGCATTATCCCTTGATGTTTTCTTAGAGAAAACCGCTGCCTGAGTTTTGAGGCGTTGAAGTCGACCAAATTTTTCTTACCCTATTCTAGTTTTTCGGAGAAAAAAGACACCAGTCTACTATCATCTACTTAGCCGTATATCAGACAGCCGTTTATGTGTAACAGAAACAAAGAAGGACAGGCCCCTGAGGCACCCCGCCTCGAAAATGTTTCGGATGACACGCCATCAACGACGATCTGAAGAGATCTGTCAGCGAGAAAACTGGATATCAAATAACAAAGTTCAGGAGGAAGACCATAAGATGTTAATTTGAAATATTCAATGCCACAATCCTAGCCTCACCGTGTTTTTCCATAGCTGAGTTACAGATATGAGTAACATATGCCAGTGGATTACCAGTTGAGCTGTCTGAAACCTTATTACCTGTCCGTAGTTTTCCCAACTTAGGGGTTTTTCCCCCAAATTTAGGGGTAAATAAGAGAAATAGGATTTTTTTAGGGGATTTATATTTTTAGAGCCTTCTCAGTCAACAAGTATAGACCTAGGATAAACCAATCTAGCCAATCATATTTATTTGTGACTTGACCACTTAAAGATATCTAGTACAATTTCTCGTTACTAAGAATGCGGAGTTTAATAAAAAAAAAACGAAAAATGTCCCCAGTGTTAACTATAAACGTAGGATTTTTAGACATATTACAACTATTATGTGGTGTCTAGAAGAAGGCAATTCGATTCATTCGATTATTTCATTTAGAATAGTGTTTCCCAATGTGGGGCCCACGCCCCACCGGGGGGCAATTTGATTGTTAAGGGGGGCAATTCGAAAATGGACTCGACACGGGTTTAATCCTTTCGCTCCGGGCCATTTAAATGCCATGCTAGATTTCGGTGCCTAATTTAACGAAAAAAACAAAATTTTAAATAGTTGCCGTAAATAATTATTAGGTATAATTTCGCTTGACGAGACCAAAATATCAACTGGGTGTTTGGCGTCGTCAAGTAAACTTCCCTGCGGCAGACGGCAGGCTCCCGACGAATAAGGCGCATTTGAAGGCGAAACATAGTGCTTATATTAATTCAAATTTGAATTACTTTAAAACTTTTAAGAAATGTTGAAAAGAGGATAACATTAAAGTCTCTATTTACTGCTCATACTTCAACTAATAATCGTGTTCTTGAGGTTAGTTATCAAATTTCTTTATTCATCGCTAAAACTAGAAAAAATAATACTATAGGAGAGAATTTAATAAAACCGTCAATATCAGCATTTCTTAAACGATTCTTGAAAAAAATGACAAAAATGTAAAAGCTATCCCACTCAGTAACAATACTGTTAGCGGAAGAATAGACGAAATGAGTGAAGATACTGAAAAACAACTTGTTAAAAAGCTGAAAACAAGAAATTTCTCAGTGCAAATGAATGAATCAATTTTGAGAGACAGTAAGGCAGTATTGATTACTTACGTAAGATATATTGATAAAGGGCATTTTGCTAAAGAAATGTTGTTCTGTAAAAGACTAGAAAGCACCACTACCTCCAAATATATATATATATATATATATATATATATATATATATATATATATATATATATATATATATATATATATAATAAGCTAAAAAACTACTTAGATGTCAAGGATATACCAATGAAAAATATAACATCTTGTGCTACAGATGGTGCTCCTAATATGATGGGCAAGAAAAATGGCTGCTTAAAATTAATGAAAGATATGCGAATCCAGAAATGATTCTTGTGCCTTGTGTTATTCATAGGGAAAACTTGGTAGCTAAAAACATCTCGTCCTGTTCTAAATGAAGTACTAGAATTCAGTAATAAAGTGTGTTAATGCTATTAAAGCTAATGCCAAATATGAGCGTCTCTTCAAGCTTATTTTGTGAAGAAGAAAATGAAGACCATGTGAGACTTTTACTTCATACTGAAGTAAGATGGCTGTATAAAGGGAACTGCTTGAAAAAATTTATGGAACTGTTTGATATCCTTAGTGATTTTTTAAGCTAAAATAAAGTATCTGTTTGTTAATGATCGATGGTAAAGCATTTGTGAAATATTTAGCCGATATCTTAGAAAAAGTAAATATATTAAATAAGCAACTTCAAGGAACAAATAAAACTCTTGTCGATGCAAAAGCAAAGATATTTGGTTTCATTACCCATATTGAGTTATGTCGGAAAGATATTAACAACAAAAATTTTGAACAGTTTCATTGGCTTCCAAAAATGTGAACCGCTTTAGTTGTTATTGTCAATCATCTGAATATTCTATCGGCTGATTTAAAAGAAAGATTTTCTGATTTAAAACAAATTGATTTTCCAACATGGATGATGCAGCCAATATTAGTGAATTTGTCTGATATATCAAATATGCAGTATTAAGAAGAACTCGCAGAATTGCAAAATAATGAATCAGTTAAGACTTTATTTAATATAAAAGGAGCGATGGCATGGCTTTGTGAGAAAACAGAAATCAAGTACCCAAATTTAACCAAATGTGCAAGGAAACTGTTGCTACCGTTTCCATCTTCATTTTTAACTGAATGTGGATTTAGTGCTGTAAATGATTTACTGGAAAAAATAAGAAATCGGTTGGATATAACACAACGTGGAGACTTGAGACTGAAGCTAACCAAATTGGAACCTAATATAAAATCTCTGTGCAGCAAGCATCAAGCGCACTAAATTAAAATAATAAATTAATATAGAAAAATCTTTATTAAAATTATTTGGAATTTAAATTTTAGTTTTTCATTATATGTTTTGAACATTTACTTGCTGTGTTTCGTTAACAATTTCCTAATGATTTCTTCCTAAAACCTATCATTTTCTTAATAAACAATTCAATTTTTTAATATTAAAAATTATGTATGTTACATAGGGGGGGGGGGCGTAAGAATTTTAGAAAGGCTAAGGTGGGGCATGGCACAAAAAAGGTTGGAAAACACTGATTTAGTCCAAAGAAATCGATAAAAAAGTCGACATTCAAATACAGGTCAGTTTTCAAAAAAGGTGGACAATTTGGAAAAAGGTCAAAATTTTGAAAAAGGTTTATATTTTGAAAAAATCTCTTTCGAGAAAAAGTTGAAATATTGGTGATAAATATCGAATTTTTCAATAAACATTGGAGATTCGGAAAAAGATCCAAAATTTCAAAAAAGTTATAATTTTGAAAGAATACATTTACAAATTTTTTAAAAAAGTCGATTTTTTAAAATAAAACTGTTTGCTGTTTGCTGTTTACAGTAAACAGCATGTTAAGAAAATGTAGATTTAAGAAAATAATTCAGGATTGCTCTAAGCTTGACCAATCTAAAGACAACACTCCTACAACCGTTGTGAAATTACCATTTTACCCAAATATCACTAATAAAATTAATAAAGTTCTAAAAGAAAACAACGTAAAAGTAGTGTACACAGCCAATAACAGTCTCCGCAATAATTTGGGTAATGCTAAAGATAAATTGGACAAGCTTGAGAATTCCGGAATTTACGAAATAAGCTGTAACAATTGTAATTTATCATATGTTGGACAGACCAAGAGATCCATTAAAACCAGATTTAAAGAACATATCGCTCATTTTAGATACAATAGAGAAGAAAAATCAAGTGTCGCCCTACATATGATAAATACAGGACACAAAATTAACATTGAAAATTTAAAATTGTTAAGATCGGTCACAAATAGCAGAGAACTTGATGCATACGAAACAATTTATATCAATCAGAGGCCAGTTACCCTTAACGGAGATAAAGGACCATTGGCGGCCTCCAGTTTATTGAAGGCTATTTGTGGTAGGTCAAAATTGCATGCACCAGATGTGTTAAACAATCAGAAATAGGAAAGAAAGCAAAAGACCGCCACTATCGATTTGAATCTCAATGCAGATAACGTCGATGCATCTTTTGCTAATCTTTTAAGATTAGTGCGCTTGAAAATGCCAGTTCTGCTCGCGAAATACATATCGCGTAATTATTTATTTAATTGCCGATGTGGTAAAGGGGTGAAACCTTCTTTGGACTTAATCACAAGCCACAGTGTTTAGTTCAGTGCTTTAGGGAAACACTGATTTAGAAAGATTCATTCTTTAAACATTCGTTCACATTTAATTCATTTGCCCAAAACTTGGATTTCATATTATTTAATCGGCACCCTTGAAAGAAGCTCTTTTAGTTGCCTATAGCTATCAGATCTCTAAAACTTAAAAGCTGGACAGTACACATGAAATTGTCCCAAGTTAAAATCTTGACGACAAATAAGAAAGGTCGATCAAGCGAAAATTTACCACAGTGCTTGAAAATGACATTTGACGACCAAAAATAAAATCGCTAAAGCAAATCAAAGCCGATGTTTGATGAACAGTTCCTTTTGTTTGTTTTGAATGGTGCATGGGAATTTGCCCGAATTCTGAATTCTGATCCTATTAAAGAAAACGATATTATTTTGGAAATAATTAATTTATAAAGGAAGGGTATTACAAAAGGTAATTTTTTAGGGGTATTTCCAAGTTCTTGTGACGATTTTAGGGTTTTTGGCCTTAGCTTTAGCGTCAAATATGTTTAAGGGTTGGTAACAGTACCTGTTCGAGATGATCTTATTCTCCTCCAGATAATTGAGAATCTCGACATTGATAACCTTTTCCATCACTTTAGGTATAACCATATTACCTTGGTTCATGAACGGACACCTCCGATATGCGGACATGTCTTGGTAGTCCCGAAGGTGCTTCAGAGAGATCACTATACTTTTCTCTAAGAACCTTGACTGTTTCTTAAAAATTCCACTTTTTTTTAAATTTCGACCCTTGTTTAAAATTTGGACTATTTTCTGACGTTTTGAGTTTTTTGAAAATTTCGACATTTTCTCGTTGCAACTTTTATGAAAATTGGACTTTTATTTAAAAAGTTCGACTTTTTTTTGAAAATTACGATCATTTTTCAAAAGCTGCACTTATGCAAAATTTCGATCTTTTTGAAAGTTGCGACTTTTTTTTCACTTATTTTTAAATTTCCACTTATTTTTAAATTTCAATTTTTTATCATCAAATTTTCAACTTTTATTCAAAAGATTTGTTTCTCTTTTGATAAATTCTGTCATTTTGAGATACATTTTTTCTGAAAACTTTGACCGTTTTTTAAAATTTCCATTTTTTTTTTGAAAATGTTCATTCTTGTCCAAAAAGTTGACTATTTCTCAGACTTGTGAGATTATTGAAAATTTTGGCATTTTCTCGTTTCGACTTTTACGTAAATTAATTGAAGTTTTATTTTAAAAAATCGACTTTTTTAAAAAATTTGTAAATGTATTCTTTCAAAATCATAACTTTTTTGAAATTTTGGATCTTGTTTCCGAATCTCCACTGTTTATTGAAAAATTCGATATTTATCACCAATATTTCAACTTTTTCTCGAAAGTGATTTTTTCAAAATATAAACCTTTTTCAAAATTTTGACCTTTTTCCAAATTGTCCACCTTTTTTGAAAACTGACCTGTATTTGAATGTCGACTTTTTTATCGATTTTCAATTTTAATTCGAAATATAAATAAGAAATCAAAAATTTTAAATGAAAACTAGGAATTTCAAGAAAATTATAAATGTTGGAGAATGAGTTTAATTCCCGGTTTTGCTAAAAATTTTAAGCTTAAAATTAAATGTATATCATTTCTCGATTTTTTTAATTTTAAATTTTTATACAATTACCGAATTTGATAGTTTTACATATTTTTGAAATAATTTTTCGACTTCAAACTTCTTTAAACTTTTTCTATAGGACTGGACATTTAAAGTTAAAATTTCGACCTTAATCGTTAAATTATCGAGTTTATTTTTTGAAATTTCGATTACATTATTTAATAAACTGCCACTTGTTCACGATTTTTTTTTTCAAAATTTCTAGTGTACCTCTTCAGTTTTTACTTCTCTAACATTTCGACTTTAATATGGAAATTTTAATTACTTCTTGTTTAGAAGTTCTTTGCAAATGTCTTTTGCAAATGTTGTCTTTCTCGAAATTTCAATTATGCGTAATATACCTACTTTTAGTTTTATTGTTTTTTAGAGAGTAGATTTTAATTTCGAAGTTTTTACTTTTTTCATTCCAAATTTAGAACCTAATTTTAATGGATTTTATATTTTGGATCTACTTTTCAAAATTTCAAATTATAATTTTACTACGGATTTCAACGAATTGTCGTACATTACTTTTTGATCATAACGTCACCAAAACATTTGCATATTCTCTTCCAAAATAGCTGTATTTAAATGCACATTTTTTCATTTATTTGTCGTATTTGTTCCGATCTTATTTAAAGCATTGTCAAATGTTTTTTGTTTTACATGGTTTAATAAAGGCGATAAAATTACATACAAGTTTAAAATATGCAAATGCATATTTCATATTTGGATTAATATGTATCTTATTTCACCGCTAAGAGTTTTGTGCAAAAATTGTTCACGTTTTTATGGATTTGAACATTTTTCCTAAATTTCCATGCAAAATAATACCATCAATACTTTGTATGAACAAATAAAAACGTAATTCAGCTGAAAATTACGATTTGTGATGGAATCAAAAAGCAGAAGTCAAATATAAATACGATCTATATCTTGCAAAGAAATCATTTTCATTTACCAGTGGTAAATTTTTTGGCTTCAATATGTAGTACAAAATTGATTTTATAATCATTTTTTTTTACTTTTTTAAATCTGATTAAAGTTAAACACTTTGTATTTTATAAAACATTTCTCTTAAATTGTTAATTGCTATACGAAATACGAAGATGATCACTGAAAAAAAGATTGAAATGTAACTGACCATAAAATAAAATGATAATTCTCGTCTTAAATTGGATTTGAATAAAGGAATATCTTCTTAAATGTGTGCAGCCTCGAATAAACGAATAAGAAATATTTAAACTGAAAAATTATAAATTACTAATTTTTTTCGAATTTTTCGTAGATCAATCCAGTAACAGCATGGCGACAACCAATTTTTGAAAAACTCGAAAATTTAAGTATGGTTTAGAGAAAACAATTTTTCCCAGTTACATACATGTATCCTGAATTAAATATTAATCTAAAGAAAAACTAGTAAATGTTACACACAATTTGCTATGAAGCGTTTATCCCGGAATGTTAAAGCAGCTCATGATAGCAGAGAACAATAACATTTAAAGTAACAATTTTTTGCAATTTTGCTGAATAAAACGCTTTACCTATTAAATACCTAAAACTACACAATTCAAGGTAAATAAATAAATGGACAATTAATCCCTAATGGAATTTTACAAACCGGAATATTTTATAACAGTACTTATTTATAAAAACACTTACCCGAATTCAACACTGGAGGTATTTTCACAACACAAGGAATTTTTTTAAATCAGACATTTTCAAGTAAAAAAGATCTTCCTTCTAAGTAGACTCTGCAGTAAATAAACCTTTTAATGTAAACTTTAGATAATAATTATCTTGAGCAACAAATTTTGAAGTAGAGATTGTAAATTATAATGCGATCATTGTAAAATACATGATATTTTCACACCGTCTTTAGTTCATAATAAATTCGTCAAATATTGTAATATTTAGCGTCAGCGGTTTATTTGTTTCATACATTTTCACGTGGCCCATACCATGATGCAGAAACACCGCTTGGCTATTCGTAAGACAAATAAAAATATTCAACGGATAAAATAAAAAAAATGAACTATAGCACCGCAAACCGCAGCCAATAAGTGCGTAGATACAGGCAACCAGCATAACACTCAGGTGTCCTGTTGTTTAGCCTATATAGTTTCTAGTCGATGAAACCGCTACAGCATAGAATATTTTTGATTTAAATTTGGTTATCATTTTATTAATGAGCAAAGAAGAAAATCAATCTGTAAAAAATAATAAGAACGATAGTTGGAAATGGCAGTTATTACATTTGGTTGAATTTAGAAGGCGGCTGATTAATTAGTCATTTATTCAACATACGATGAACGCCACTGTTGAACATTCAAAACTTAAAGAAAGAAGAAGACATGACGTTTAAGTTAACCTAAAATTTGTTTTTGTTATTCAATATAACCGAAGAAATGTCATAATAATGACTAAACATTATCAAATAAAAGTTAGAATATTAATTCCCAATTGTTGAATATTTTGAAAGCTAATGTGAGCCTAGCAGAAGGTTATACAAGAGTGAGTACAGTTTTCTAGTTTTTTTTTCTTCCGTTGATTATTACTTATCTGCTTTGTTTACTGTGGCACTTGCGTTTTATATTAACATTTCGTATTATTAGTAATGATGCGATTGAATTGTATTAATTATTGTCTTATCTTTATTCTATTGCGGTTTTATTACACCTACAATCTGTAGTCTGTAGTAGCAGCATCAGGAAATTCCGCACTTGATTAGTTTCATCTTTCTGTTAATTATTTTTAAAACAGTTTTCCCATAAATCACCACTTTTTCTACGTATTATTTTATGCTCACGTTATGCGGGTAATTGCAAGCCTTTTTGACTTTTTGCACAGTTTATTTTTGGGAACGGTAATGTACTGTAGGCATTTTTGAGAGAGATCCTTTTATTATTTATTTTACGCTTTATTTTCATTACATTGCATTGTATCATGTGGTTATTTTTGAGCAGCAGCAACGTTGTAATGTTAATTTTACACCTAATGATAAGAAGTTGTTAGAGTACGTAATGGATTCTTTATCCATTATACTCATTTATTTTATTTACGTAAATTTCCTTTTCTACCTCTTGATCCTTATAGTACGTTTTATAAAAAGTTATTCAATAACAAGTTATTTTGCAAAACCAAGGGTTGCTACCCCTTCGGATTTGACTTGAAATTTCGGGTTTAGCGGGTTATCTCCAGGGACTTCCAGGTTTAACAGGGTTTATAACCAATTATTTTTCCGGATTGATTGGCTTAAAGGAGAGGTTTGGTTAACAATTTTTTCTACATGAAGAATACCTAAAATCGTAAGATGCCTATTTCCCAATCTCCGGGTGATCTAGCTGTGACAGGTGGCAACCATAGCAAAACCATGGAAAAACTTTGATTTTCATTACCCCAAATTTTAATATAAATTTTAAACAATTTTTTTTTCTAACAAATTCCTCGTACTTGCGAATTTAAAAAATTTCCATTCTAAACCCTAAATTTTAAGAAAAATAGTTCCAATGCAGTGTTGAGAAAAACCAGTGACGTGTTCTCTGTAGAAACTAGAGAAGCTCAAGCTTTCCTTACAAAATGAAATATACATATTCACTTTATTTACATTTTTTTTCGCGCAGCTGCTGCGACTACTATTTATTTATATTCGAAATATGATGATTGAAATTCAACTTGTTTTTCATTTAATAAATTAAAAATTTGTATACAAATTATATTATTGCATATTATTATATTATATTATACAAATATTATTATTATATTATAGTTTTTACTTTTTTAATAAGAGAGACTATAAAAATTTAAGACTTTTTTTCAAAATTTCGATTTTTTTTCCAAAATTTAGAATGTTTTTAAAATTTCGACTATTTTTAAGAATTCATAATTATTAAACTCTACTAACGAAAAATACAGCAAGAGCTATTATAATATAATATTTTGAAGAATTCATATTTTTTTAATTTAATTTTTGCAAATTTAGCCATTGTTTGAAAAGTTAGACACATCAAATTCTTTCAAAATTTTCAGTTTTTTTTTTCAAACTTTTGCCTTTTTTTCTCAAAATTTTAATTTTTTTAAGAATGTCAACTTTCAAAATTTTGATCTTTTTATGGATATTTCGCCTTTTTTTATTATTTCGACTTTTTTTTTAATTTCTACTCTTTCTCGAAGTGTCGACTGTTTTGAAAATTTAAACCTTATTTTACTTTTCAAAAGTGTGAATATTTTTGAAAATTTCTAATTTTTTTCAAAATTTTGGCCTTCTTGAAATTTGCAGCTCATTTTCAAAATGTCGACGTTTTCTGCAAATTCGACTTTTTTTGAAAAATGCGACTTTTCACAATATTGTCTTAAAAATTACTTTTTTTCGTAAATATCTTTTAAAAAATTCTATTTTTTGAAAATTTGACTTCTTCGATAATTTAGATGTCTCAAACTTTACCTTTTTTTAAAAAAATTTTGACTTTTGAAATAATTTTATTTTTTTGAAAATTTCGACCATTTTCAAAATTTCGATTTTTTATGGAAATATCTGTTTTTTTTTAAATCCAGATTTTTTCTGAAACTTAATATTTCAAAAATAATTTATTTTTGTCCAAATTTTGATTTTTTCCTTGAAAATTTTTATTCATTTTTTTTTAAATGTCAACCTCCCTGAAAAGTTCGACATTCTGCTCGCAACGCTCTAGAGATAAAATAGGCTTGCCCTTTACGAGTACGAATGAATTTAAAATAATTGTAAATCTTTCAAAATTGTGATTTTTTTTAAATTCCGTCTTTCTCGATATTTTGATTTAATTTTAGAAATAATTTTAACTTTTTTTTAAATCTTAACATTCCCTCGAAATTTCGACCTTTTTTTTGAAAAAATCGACTTTTTTTATCGATTTTGTCTTAAAAAAATTACAAGAACTACTTTTTTGGAATTTTTTAAAGTTTCTATTCTTTTTTAAAAATTTCGACTTCTTCGAATCTTTATATATTTCAAAATTATGAATCCTTTCGAAATTTCCTTTTTTTTTCCAAAATTTTGTTTTTTTAATGAAAATATTAGCTTTTTTTGAAAATTTCGACATTTTAAAAATAATTATTTATTTTTAAAATTAATTTCGACTTTTTTTTTAAATCTTTTTTAAATAAAATAATTTTTAAAAGTTTTCTCAAAAATTGGACCTTTTTTTTCAAAAAAATGTTGACTTTTTTTTCAATTTTTTCTATTTTTTCTAAATAAATTACAAAAACTACTTTTTTGTATTTTTTTTTTAAAATTTCTATTTTTTTTAAAAATTTCAACTTCTTCGAATCTTTATGCGTTTCAAAATTGTGACTTTTTTCGAAATTTCCTTCTATTTTTCAAAGTTTCGACTTTTCTCGAAGTTTTAGCTTTTTTTCCAAATTTTAACCTTTTTGAAAACTACCATCTTCTTCAAAATTTCGGCTTTTTTTTTAGTGAATGTATCAGCTTTTTTTGAAAATTTCAAAAATAATTTATTTTCAAAATTAATTTTGACTTAAAATTTCTACGTTTCCTCAAAATTTCGAACCTTTTTTTTGAAAAATTTGACTTTTGTCGATTTTGTCTATTTTTTCTATTTCTATTCTTTATACTTCTAATTTCTGTTCTTTTTTGAAAATTTCAACTTCTTCGAAACTTGATTGCATTTTAATATTGGGACTTTTTCAGAAATTTTATTTTTTTCTTTAAAATTTTCACTTCTTGAAATTTTAGCTAAAACTTGGAAAAAAAGTCAACATTTTGAAAAAAAGGAGGAAATTTTGCAAGAAGTCACAACATAGTTTCGAAAAAGTCAAAATTATTAAAAAAGAATAGAAATTTTCAAGAAAATACAAAAAAGTAGTTTTTATAATTTTTTGAGGAAAAATAAACAAAATCGACAAAAACCTTTAATGTTTTCAAAAGAAAAGGTCCAAATTTCGAGTTTCACTTCTTGAAATTTTAACATTTTCTCCAAATTTTAACCTCTTTGAAAATTGATCACCTTCAAATTTCGATTTTTTGATGGAAATATCAGCTTTTTTTGATAATTTTCGACATTTCGCAAGTTATCTATTTATTTTTAAAAATAATTCTGACTTTTAAATCTGGACGTTTTCTCGAAATTTGGACCTTTTCTTTTGTAAAATTCAATTTTTTTGTCGATTTTGTCTATTTTTTCTCAAAAAATTACAAAAACTACTTTTTTGTATTTTTTTAAAAGTTTCTATTCTTTTTTAAAAATTTCGACTTCTTCGAAACTATCCATATCAAAATTGTGACTTCTTTCGAGATTTCCTTCTTTTTTTTAAATTTTGAGTTTTTTCTCAAAGTTTTAGCCTTTTTTTCTCCAAATTTTAACCTTTTTGAAAATGTCGACATTCCAAAATTAATTTATTTATTTTTAAAAACAATTTTGACTTTTTGATTTCGACGTTTTCTCGAAATTTCGACCTTTTTTTTGAAAAATTTGAATTTTGTCGATTTTGTCCATTTTTTTCTATTTCTGTTACTTTATACTTCTGTTCTATTCTCTTCTAAAAATTTCGACTTCTTCTAAATTTTATGCATTTTAAAATTGTGGCTTATTTCGAAACTTCCTTTTTTTTTGAAAATTTTGAATTTTTTCTCGAAATTTACCTTTTTTTTTCCAAAGTTGAACCCTTTTTAAAATGGGCACCTTCTTCAAAATTGCAATTTTCTTATAGAAATTTCAGCTTTGTTTTGAACATTTTGCCATTTCAAAAATAATCACTTTTACAAAATTTCTACTTTTTCTCGAAATTGCAATTTTTTTTGAAATTTCGGCTTTTTTGAAATTTCGCTTTTGTCCCAAATTTTTGATGAAGATCCCAACTTTTTTTGAAATTTTTTTTTTCAAAATTCAGAATCGATATTTTGATGCTTTTTAAAATCATTTTGAATTTTTTTAAATGTCAATTAATTCTGAAAAATTACAAAAGCTAGTTTGTATTTTGAAATATTTGAAAATTTGGTTTTTTTTTTGAAAATTTCTACTTTGGAAATTTAGACATTTCAGAATTTTAACGTTATTCAAAATTTCCTCTTTTTTCTCAAAAACCTTTTTAACTTGTTAACCTTTTTTTTAATATTTCGATTTTTTATGGAAATTTCGGTTTTTTTTGAATAATCAGATTTTTGGAAAGCATCGACATCTCAAAAATAAACATTTTTTTTTCATAATTTCGAATTTTCCTCAAAATTCTAGATTTTTAAAATTTCGACTTTTTTTAATGTTGAGTGTTTTGAAAATTTCCATCTTTTTATAAAAATTTTGACTTCTTTAAAAAATTCATACTTTCCTAAATTGTGATTCTTTTTTGAACATTTCGATTTTTGATTTTCTCGAAATGTTAAATATTTTTAATATGGCACTTGTTTTTCTAAAATTTCGAAAAATCCTACTTTTGTTAAATATTTGAACTTTCTTTGAAAAATTTTATTTTTTATTGAAAAGGCACACCTCAAAAAATGAGAAGAATATTTTTTGTAGTTTTTTAAATCACCGATTTTTGAAAAATTACACCGAAAATTTACACGTTTTTTAAAATTTCGCCATGTTTGAAACGACATTTTTAATAATTTTATTTTTGATAAAATTCTGATTTTTTTCGCGAAATTGTGATTATTTTATTAAAATTGTGTACTTTTTCGAAATTTCAGCTTTTTTCTGAAAATTTAATTTTTCCCAAAAATTCGTATTTTTTCAAATTTCTATTTTTTTCGAAGTTTTTTTTGAAAATTTTGACTTCAAAATTGTGAATTAAAGTTTCGATGTATTTTTCAAATTGTAGCTTTTCCAAGAAATGTTGGTTTCTTCTAACAAAATTGAACTGAAATTTGGCCTTTTTTTTATCAAAATTTGAATTTTTTGAAAGTTTCGAATTCTTTCAGAATGTTGAGTTTTTTGAAAATGTCGAATTTGATTCAAAATTTAAACTTTCTCGAAAAAGAAATTCACATTCTCCTAAAATTTCGACTTTTTCTATACGTTGAAGTTTCGAGAAAACAAGAAAAAATTATAATAGTTTCGTGTTAATTTTGCTTTTTGGGATTTTTTGATTTTTTTCTTAAAATATTGACGGTTTTCAAAAAATTCTGAGCTTTATCTTGGAGTTTTCTTTTCTTTTAATTTAGACTTTTAATTCGAAATTTTGAGAAAGGATCTAAATGTAGGAGAAAAAAGTTTGAAAAAAGTGAAATAAACTAAACTCCCTTAGCAAAAACCAAACTGAAATAACAACATTAACAAATTAACTTGAAATATAAACATTTGGATTTCTTTAAAATAAATTTGGTTTTGAAGTCCCAAACATCTGGGTTTCATTTTGAAGTAAGTGTTTCCCAATATTTTGATTTTAAAATTGAAATTCCGACTTCTAAAAATTTAACTTTGTCAAATGTCAAATTTAGTTTTAGATAATTTGTTTTAAATATTTTTACTTTAGTCACCTAATCGATCTCAAAATTTGTCAAGACAAATTTTATTTAAGCTAGCTATTACATATTTATAAGTCGAAACTACCTTTGTTTTCAAAGTTCCCAATTAAAACTTACAATATTTATATATATATATATATTTGCATCCCGCTATCTATCGGTCATCTTACATATAACCCGGAATTTACTCATCTACCAGAAGGAGTGCATATATATTAAATTTTAATGCGTATACTGGATTATTATGGTACTCTTAATACGAATCACACAAAAAATTGAGCAAAAATTTTTTGAAATTTCATCGAAGCTGATATCTCTATATCCTCTGACGAAAACGGCATCTTTCGGTCATCTGGAGTATATTCATCAGTTAAAGTACCAGCTTTCGGTCATCCTGTATATTTTGGCGGGATCGATGTTGCAGTGGATCAGTCATCCGGCTTTGTTGCCAATTTTAAGTTGAAGCTATTGCCAGGTGCACGCGTTTTGAAGTGGGGGACGGGGAAGCCGTGATTCATTTATCCCATACAATCTCGCGGACCGCATTACTTTCGCGTTGCGGTCTATTTCTTAGGTATCGGCATGTTTTGAAAACGCTAATTGTTCCGTATTTGCGTGCGTATAAACCCTCCGCGCACTGGCATCGCACTATTTTTGCGTCGCGTCTATTTTTTAGGCATCGGTATGTTTTAAAATCGTTTATTGTCCGTTATTTGCATGCATGAAAACTCTCCGGGTACTCGGTTACTAACGTATTTATTTACCTTAATTTGGAGGGATGGAATGAATTATTTATTGGTTTTTCAATATTAGTTGAATACTGTACATGCAAAATTTGATCTGAATTTTGAAAACATCCAAACGTTTAATTTCTAAGGATATTGAATCTGATTAGGATGAACTTCTATTCCCGTCTTTAAGTAAAACGATAGTTATAACGGTCAGTGATTCTGAAATTAGTAATCCTAACATAAAATAGTTATAAAAATTAATGTAATGTAGAAGAAAAATTTGAATTTCTCGCAAAATGTTTTTAGAGTGGTTAATAAATTGTGTACTTTTTCCTAAATTATTGTTTTTTATTTTAGTCCAGTACATGCAATTGATATTTCAAATGAAAATAATAAGTAAACATGTTTTACAATTTGTAAAAGAAAATTATAAAAACTCCCAGCGTTGGCAGATTAATTTGTGGACAGTAGTTGGTAACATTATGTTTATGCTTTTTTAGGTTTTTTAGCACATTATTATGTTCCATATACAATGTACAATACGTTAATACACTGGAATAAAGCAGGAGAAATTTGTTGTAAAAAAGTTATTTCCTTTGTTTTTCATTTATAACAAAAAAGGGCAGTGAAACAATTATGATCATTAGAAAATTGATAGTTTAAACCTTTACATGTAAATAACTATTTAATATTTCGCTGTTCTATAAATTTACCCTTCATGGTTTTTTCATATGAATTTTCGGTGTTACAAGGGACTTAAATGAAATTTTACCAAGTCAATATTATGAACAGCAATTTCTTCCATTCAGTTTTTAAATATAATTTACTAATAAAAAAAGTTAGATTTTTAACTTTGCAATTTGCAATTTGGAATCGATTTGGAAAAAGATTAGATAATCAAATTTGATCTTTTTTGAAAATGTAACTTTCGAGGATAAGTTTGAAATTAAATAAAAAGCAAGTTTCGAGATGATTGAAATTGCGAAAAAAGGCAAAATCAAAGCTTCTATAAATGTAAAAGTTTTATATGAAAGCAATATATCTTAAAATTCAAAGATTAAAGAAAAAGGTATAAATTTGAAAACAAAATTAAGGAAACGTTTGAATTTCAAGTTCATCTTTGAAATTATGTTTTAATGTGTACATCGGAAAAGGAGACACAACATTTTAAATTTAAAATCAAAACATTATAAAAGCAGTAAAAATAATTGAAATTTCTGAATGAAATCAAAACAAACAAAAAAAACAATAAATATTTCTCTCGAGTTTTTCAAGAAGTAATAATCTTTCGAGGAAAATTTTTAAGCCAATTATTTGTTATTACTTTTGGAATTATTTTACATGAATTTTGAGATTTCTAAGCATAGAAAATATCTTGATTTAAGATGTAGATCGAATTAGGTAAAATTATAAAATCGAAGATTTTTCTAACTGAATTTAGTCCGTAGCAAATACGCTTTTTTATAGTTTGTCATTATAATTTTAAATTATTATAACCTACTAAATTACTACACAATATTAAATTGCATATCTTGAAAACTTTTACTTCTACATTATATTATTAACAATTTATTATAAGTCAGCTTCTTAAATTACATTCAATTCTAATCAAAATGCAGAGGAAATTATAATATTTTGAAAAAACCGCATTTCAGAGATTTTTTGCAAATAAATATTGTCAACTTACTAAAGAATACAGCAAAAAGCCCCCTAGAAGCTCAAATATAAAACATCCATATTTAAATTAATGGAAAAAGCAGTAAATGATGCAGTGAGTAGATTTTTTTATCAATATTTAACTGTATTCTAATAGATGACAGTCGTAGAATAATGTTAGTTATATTTTTGTGTTGGACATTTAAATGCAGCGAAAAATTCAAACATATTCGCCGCCCTCTAGATGCTAAAATATAAAATATTGAATTAACGGAAAAAGCAGTAAAAGATGCCTTAAAGAGATTTATTTTTTAATGTTCAGCTATATTCTAAAAGATGACACCACCAGGTTTTAAACATATTTAAATGTAGTCAAAAATGCAAATGTATTCACTAAATTTAAATTTGGCGCCATTAGCAGGAGAGACGAACTTCGCCCATTAACCATTTTTCCGATATGTTGAAATGCGAAAATGATTCTTATTGCCGCTATTCGTAAGGGTCAATCCGTAGCTGTAATTGGAGTCAATATAAATACCATAAAAGTACAAAACTGTGTACATTGAAGACATTTAAAAGAGAGATTTAGAAGTGTTTAGAAAATTTGTTTACCTAGGAAATTTAAAAGAGTTTTATTTTAAAAAAAGCTACTGAATTGCCCATTTTAAACTGTGTAACTTGAACCCTATAAAACCGATTTTGTTTAGTTTTATTAATATTCACCAAGCAGCCTTTGATAATAGAAATTATAAACACAGCGACTACTTATAAATAAATTCATTAGTTCATAAAAATATTCGGTAGTATTGTACATGGACTTATGTGCATGTTTCTGTGGAGGCGGTACATTTTAATGAATCAATAATTATAATTTATTTATTATTTAAACTTCCCTCCAATTAGTTGTTAGTTATGTCAGCGTCAAATACCGCGACGCATTCCAAAAGATTATTGGTTGCAATCCATCACATGATCTGTTGGATTTCTATTGGGTGAATAAATATCGTGGATGATCTTGGTCTCTGGATGATCTATCTACTGTAACTTCTAACTTGCATTATACGGAGGATTACCTATCCTGCCTAAAATAGTTGTTAAAAATAGTCCATATATAACTTCAGCTTTTGCAATTGTTTATGTGCAGATTTGAAACTTTTTCTACAAGATATTCTGCATTAAATGGGCCCTCGCCCATATTTTTATTTCCTATTGCAAGTATCACGTTCCTAAACTTGATCACTAGACTTTAGTACACTAGCAGAAAGTTTTGCAAAGTTAATGGTAAGACGCAAATTTCATGTTTTAAAATAAGCGCGCTTGTCATCTTATGTGTCTAACCAATAGAAATTCGCAAACAACCTGACAAATTCTGACCAATAACTTTTTGAAATGTGTAGGGGCATTTGACGCTTTATTTAAATATTTTTTCCTGCACATTCATTACCAACAATTTGTGAACAATACTTCGTATTATTTACTGTCTCTTATTTAATTCAACATTAGCCGAATTTCCAATTTTCTGTTAATTAATATTGATTGTGATTGTTCAGTATTGATAATATTGATTAATCAAATTGATAACCAAGGACCAGTCCGTTTCACCAAGATTCTTATGATGAAAAGCTTTACTAAAATATTTAACAACAAGTATACCAAAGCAAGGTTATAGGAATTTCATTGAAAAATTTAATAATAATAATAATATAACACGGAAAGTGGAATAATTTATTACTCTTATTGGATTTAATACTAATAAGCCTCTTATTAGTAGAGGAAATTTACATTTGATTTGAACGTATGGTGTTCATTTCAACAAGTCTCAGTAAGTGTAGGATTGCTCAAAACCAGGACAGAACACAAATTCGGTTTTGATTTCTGTCAAAAATTTTTGTCGGTCTTTTTTTATATTACACGGAATGGTAATCTATAAGTGCGAAAAATTTCGGATAGCAATTCTATATCACACATTGGCCCAAGTTCTCCCTACAAAGTTTATTCGGAAATATACCGCGCTCATTTAAAAGAATTAAAATTTTTAGTAAATTAACCCTAGTAATATAATCAACATCACGGATGATCTATTCAGCGTAACATGTAACTGGCAATATACTCAGGATTTCTCGGTTAGCAACAGCGAAGTTTTTAATAAGCTTGCCTCTACTAGTAGCATGGATGATCTATTTACTGTAGCTTCTAACTTGCAATATACCGAAGATTACCTATCCTGCCTAAAATATTCGATAAAGATGGCCGATATACAACTTCAATGTTGCCGGATACATGGATGAACTATCCAGCGCAGCACCTTCAACTGCAGTATACACAGGATGACCTATTCTGCTTAATTTGGCGGGAGAATATACGCCGATATACGCCGCGCGACGCCAGCGCAGAAACATGCAGTGACAGACGCTCAAACTAAGATATACGAAAATACATAAAATCCGCAGGATAGGTCCTCTCTCTCAAACTTTGTCAGAATGTGTTTCGAGACATTCTGATTCGATTTACACTAAAAACCTTTAGGTCCTCCATATACGGAGGACCTACTGACCTGGAGGACCTATTAAATGTAAATGGCCTTTGAGAGGGAGACCGAACCTGCGCAGGATACAAATATATATATATATATATATATATATATATATATTTTAAATTGCGCCTTCAAACTCGAAATTTATACTTTTTCCCAAAACAATGACTCCTTTCTCTCGAAATTTAGTGTTTAAGCTCTAAATTTTAATTTTTATCTCAAAATTTCAAATTTAAAAGTTCAGATCGAAATTGAAAATTTAATAAAGACTTAAATATTTAACTATTTCTAGAAAGTTCATAATCTAGAGATAATCAAAGTTTGAAAAAAATTGTAATTTTAATTGAGCTTCTTTCTTCGGCGTTTTAACTGTCTAGACATTAGTTTTCTCTCAAAACAAGTTTTTTATGAATATTTCGAATATAACACAACCTATTTAAAATTTTACAATAAATTTCAAAAATTAAATTGAATTAAAAATTTTAAAGTTTGGGATCAACTTCCTGTATAATCGAAAGTGCCATAAAGTAGACATTTCTTTGAAGTGGTCACATTTAAACTAGCTAATATCCAAAGTATTCAAAATTTAAATTAAAATAGTTTCTGAGATAAAAAAAAAATAATGCACTATAAGCATGATACCGATACCAGTGCACTTCGAATTCCATCACGGTTACTTTTCTTTATTTTATATTTCATACTCCTTTTCACCTCCAGCTGATAACATCTGGTGTCATTTAATCCTTTCCTCGATTCCCGTACGGTCAAAATCGACAAGACAAGTAAATTCACCTCCTAGAGAGCATAATACTAAATTTTACCTGCGATAAGACTTCCTAATTACATTTTCCTGGTAAGAACTTATCGATTTCTTTTACTTGCCCTCTATCCTCACAAATATTTTAGGTTATTCTATCCATGTTTATGTTACGTTAGGGGTGTTCTTTGGTTTAACATTTAGTTCAGATCCTTGTGCTATAGTATGTAGAGGTAACAAACAGATAAAATATTCGATTTAGGTGCTGAGTGAATGTGTTTGAAAATTTTAAGTGTGAGTCCTATGGATGTTGTATTAATAAAAACTAGAAATCCGCAGAAGTTTCGACAGGACCTTCAAGTATAAACCCTAATTAAAAAAAAAATCAAAATTTAAGTGAAACTAGAACTGTATAAAACCAATTCGAGGTTCAACATAAGAAGTATAATTTTCAGATTTAAACCAAAAACTTTCAAAGAAAAGTCAGAGTAAAAGAAAAAAGTCGAAATTTTTAGTAAAAAGAGATGAAAATTAAATCAGAAATCTGGGGATGTGTGATAATGTTTAAATAGTTTTTGGGGGCTAATAATTCGACTTTTGGAGAGAGGAGATTAATCCCCAAGACTGCCTTTAACTTCACCCATGGTCAGAAAACTGAATTTTAAAAACGAGATTTAAAGAAAAAGGTTTTCATTTTAAATTTTTTCATATTTCTAGGGAAAAGTCGAAACCTTAGGGTTAAGGTAGTTCACCGGTTGTAATCGTTAGCAAAAGTTATCGAGAGACAAGTTCCGATTACCACCACTACTCGATAGACCAGCGTTTCCCAAACTTTTTGTCATGACCCTGTTATTTTTAGGCTTCACCTTCGTTACCCACTAAAAATCTTTTAAACTATACTAAAACTTTGTTTTTCATCTCAAAATTTAGACCACATTTTGAGGGTAGACCTCGACTTTGATTCTTAAAGTTTGCTTGGAAGTTTCAAAGTCGACGTTAAAATTCAGATTTTTTTCCTACAATTTTTATTGAAATCTTGCTATTTTGAGTTTCAAACTTAAAATTTCAAGAAAAAATATATAATGTTCTACTGTTATAGCTTAAAGTCGAAATTTTGAAATTAAGGTCAAAGTTTTGAGAGGAAACATGAAATGGTAAAGTTATTCAAAAAAATTCCCAATTTAATCTTCCAATTTTTGATGTTGAGCCTAAAATTTTTATATTTTTTAATTCAACTTTTTTTTAAGATTTCAACTTTAAAAATCGTCAGGTTTTATCTTCAGATTTTTGTTAGTTTTTTTTTCTACACAAATGGCCTAAACTCAAACTCGTCTCTCCTGAAGCCAATTTTATTTAGAATTTTTTCCCAGCATTGAAACTGATTTTTTGCAAAGTATTAATGAGAATTTGAAATTTTTTAAACCTAAGATACCGAAATTTAAATTTGTTTCTTTAAATTCAGAAATAAACAGGTTAAATCGGGTTTCTTTCTAAAATTTTTCACCATTTCTCTGAAGATTTTCATATTAATTAGAAAAGTCTACTTCTAGTTGAAAATGGAAATTTATCCTACGCGTGGAATTTTTACTTTTTTATTATGTGTTCAATATTTCAGATCTTTTCAGTGCTTCAAAATTAAAATTTTTAATGGGAGTTTAAACTAGCAATTAGTGAGAAACATATCAAAATTTGAAATTTTTCAAAAAATTCACGCTTTTTAAAGGAAGACAAAATTTCGAAAAAAAGTTTGAATTCTCGATATAAATCATACTTTTATAAAAGGTAGGAATTTGAAATTTTTAAAATTAGCCAAAATTCTGAAGAAAGAGTAGAAATTTTGAAAAAATGGAAATTTTAAAAACAAAAGTAGATATTTTGAAATGCCAAAATTTTCAGAAAAATAAAATTTGAGAAACGTTGAAATTCTGAGAGATCAAAAATTTCAAAGAACACCGAAATTTCCAAAAAAAAAAATAATTTACAAAAAAAGTTGAAATTAAAAAAGTAGAATTTTTTAAATCAAAAATTGCAAAAAGTAAATTTCGAGAAAGCCAAAAGAAAATTTAAAATTCCTGGTCCAGGTGTTTAAAAAAAATCACAATTTTGCTAAAAATTAATTTTGAATTTTTTTAAAGCTAAATTTAAAAAAAAATCAAAATTTTGATAAAAAGAAGAACATTTGAAGTCGCAATTTTGAGAAAAATGGGAACTGAGAAAGTGGAAGTTTTGAAATGTCGAATTTTTTTAATAAGTCGATATTTATAAACGGTCAAAGTTTTGATAAAAAGGCGAAAATCTGAAATCGGAATTTTTATGAAAAAGTCAAAATTTAGAAATTATGGAAATTATGAAAATGTCGAAATTTTCAAAAAGGCGAAAAATTTCAGAAAATCGAAATTTTCAAAAATAAAGACCTAATTTTCATAAAAACTTGAATTTTTCAGAAAAGAGTAAAATTAATGTCAAAAAGTCATCATTTCGAAAAAAAATCAGAATTATTTAAAAATTCCAAATTTTTATGAGTCAGAATTTTGAAATTATGGAAATTATGAAATGTCAAAAATTTCAATAAGTCAAAATTTTCAGAAAATCGAAATTTTCAATAATTAAGTCGTACTTTTCATAAAAATTGAATTCTTCAGAAAAGAGTAAAAATAATGTCAAAAAGTAATCATTTCGAAAAAAAATCAGAATTATTTAAAAATTCCAAATTTTTATGAAAGTCAGAATTTTGAAATTATGTAAATTATGAAATGTCAAAAATTTCAATAAGTCAAAATTTTCAGAAAATCGAAATTTTTAATAATTAAGTCGTACTTTTCATAAAAATTGAATTCTTCCGAAAAGAGTAAAAGTAATGTCAAAACGTGATCATTTCGAAAAAAATCAGAATTATTTAACCACTTTTTGAAAAAAGTCGAAGTTTTCATTAAAGTAATTTCAAAAAGTTTAAAATTACTAAAAAGTCAACGTTTCAAGGTGAAGTACGGATTTTAGAAAATAACTCGAATTTTTGAAAAATAAATAAAAAACTTCAAGAAAAAGTCAACATTTTTAGTCGAAAATAAAAAAGACCACAAATTATAAAATAACATATTTTGAATTAAGATTTTGCGGGACAGTGACAATTTTAAAAAAAGAGCTTCAAAATTTAAAAAACGAGTTTTCAAAATGTCTACCCTAATTTAGAAGTTTTAGCTTTAAATCCAAATATTCGATTTTTTCCTGGAAATGTTGCTGAAAACTTCAAAATTTCTAGAAAAAGGAAAATTTTTCATAAAGTTTTGTTTAATGTATTTACCTTTTTTCGATATTTTAACTTTTTTCTTTTGAAGTTTTAAATTTAAACTTATATGTAGTTTTTATTATTATTTTTTTCTAAAATTTCGACTTTAAAACAAATTTAGTTTTTTTCTAGCAACTTCCTTACCTTTTTTATGACATGTTAACTTTGTTCTTTAATTATAGACATCTTTCTTGAAATTATGAGTTGAGACTTGGACTATAAGAAATTGACAAATATAAGTTTAAATTTGGAATTTTTTGCTCAAAAGCTCAAAATTTTCAGGACTCAAAATTAATTTTGAATAATTGTTTGTCATAAATTTAGTTTGTTTTTCCTCAAAACTTGGACTTTTTCAAAAATGTTGTCTTTTTTCTTAAAAGGATATTCTTTCGAGATTTTGAATTAATATTCAAAATAAAAAATAACATAAAATGTTTTAATTCAAATTAGCACTTTTGCTTTTGAAATCTAACTTCTGCTAACATTTTAAGCAAAAATTTGAAATTTTTGATTGAAATGTAAATTTTAAGAATAAAAGTGAAAAATTCCACAAACAGCGCAATTTCGATTATTTCTAAACTTAAATTTTCTATGAAAAAATTGAAATTTTAAGATCAACGACAATTTTTCTGAAAAAAATAAACGCGAATTTCAGTTTTAAAGACGAAATTTTAGAAATAATTTCAACTGTAAATAAAAGGATTGTGAATAAATTTAACATTTTTAGAACGGGGTTTTCACACAAAATTTTAAGAAGCAAAAGCCCGAAATTGCAAAGGGCCGAAATTTCGAGTTTCTACCAGAAGTTTAGTAAAAGCAATTACCTAATATTTAAAAGAACAGATTTGACTTCCAAATTCGAAACATCGCAGTTTTAAGGAAAAGTTGAAATCTTGAAAAAAAAAATCAAAAATTTCAGAATAAAAATTACTATTTTAACGTAAACAAATTCATTGCAAATTTAAATTATACATTTTCTAACATTCACAATTTCAAGTTTACTGTAAAAATTTTGACTGCACGGCCAAGATCCCGGCTTTAAATGGGAATAACATGTTGAATTTTTTGCTGAAAATTTGACTTCAAATTTAAAAATTTTAGGTTAAATTTGAAGCTGCGAGATTTTAGCGAAAATTTTGAGAAAAAAAATCATATCTTGGAATTTTTAGAAGATTTAGGAAGATAGCAGCAGGAATTTAAATTTGGGATCTCGAAAAAAATTGGAATACTAAATTCAAAGTGAATTTGAAGAAAAAAATTCACGAAAAATGGAAAATTTGACTAATAACTTCAAAAAATAGAGATATCAAATTAGAAGAAAAATTGAAATTTAAAGAAAGAAGTAAATTTGGAATTTTATTAAAAAAAGTTCCAGTAAAAATTTTCAAAAAAAACTCGAATTTTCAAAAATAATTGTAAGGAAAACCGAGTTTCCCTAGCTTGAATGAAAAACACGCTACTACTTTATTCCTAAGATATAACAGAGGATTTTTTTAAATTTTAAAGTCAAAATTTTAGGAGAAGAAAAGGGACATTTCGCGTAATTTCCAGATAAAAGTCGTAATTTCAAGAAAAAGTCGAAAATCTTGAAAAAAGATTTAAGTTAAAACCTAAAATTTTAATTTGGGTTAAAATTTTCAGAATAAAGGCAATATTCTAGAAAATGTGGAAATTGTGATTTTCTTATCTAATCTAATCAGAAATCAAAGATAAAGATGATATGAAAGTTGCATGAAATTGTGTAAAATTTTGAAAAAAATTGAAATTTCAAAAAAATTCCAATCTTAAATATAAACTAAAAACTCTTTCAAGTAGATAAATTTGACGAACCGAAATTAACCGATATTTTTTCGGTTTCGTTCCGGTTTTCGTTACGGCGAAAATAATGTTTTTTTTTTCGGTTTTCGATTCAGTTCCGGTTCGAAGCCCCGGTCAAAATTTGCAAAAAAAAGTCAAATATATGCAAAAAAGTCGAAAGCTTCAGAAAAAAGGTATATTTTTGCAAAAATTGCAGTTATATCGGATGTAACAGGATCTTGGTACGCCCCCTTTTTTTTTCTTTATTTATGAAGATAAAATTTTCAAACTTACTACACTTAATGTACTTACCAAATGTCAAATTTTGACATAAAAATGACATTCCTTCTGCTGTCACTTTCGCTAAAAATGATACAAAATTTTGATTTGTAAATAGAACACCCTGTAAATTATTACAATTTTGGAATTTGCACAATTTTCTGAATACAATGCACCAAAAAAAAAGTGATCTCTAAAGAATCGAAAATTTTTTTGGTCCCATTTTAATTTTCAACCTAGAAGGCTATACTCATTCTAATTAAGTCTAATGGACCACATTAAGGCTAAAAAAACAGATCACGTGAAAAAAGGAGTATTTCATTCTTTTATCACGTGATGAAGTTAACAGAAATGGTTCTTATATCATAACTTCATTTTTTTAAATGGCACCATATTACCATATTGGTACTGTGGTACCACCAAAAATTATCATTAATGGCGAATCTAACCATATTTTCATTTTTTCTGTGAAACCAGTAGAACTGCAGTTACAGTCAAAAGAATTCAAAATATTCGGTTTCAATTCATTTGAGATTTATTCAATAAGAACCTAAGATAGCTGTGGAAAACAAATTTAGAAAAAGGACACTTCCTAAGTTTTCCTAATTTATTTTTTTGCGGCGCTAATGTGATCAGTTAGCGTCATGGCCTTCTAGGCTAAAAAATAAAATGGGACAAAAAAATTTTTCGATCCTTTAAAGATCCCTCATTTTATGTGTATTGTATCCAGAAAATTGTGCAGATTCCAAAAATGTGTTAATGTACAAGGTGTTCCATTTAAAAATCAAAACTTGGTATCAGTTTTAGCGAAAGTGACAGCAGTAGAAATGTTAATTTTATATCAAAATTTAACATTTCATAAATTCATCAAGTGTAGCAACTTTGAAAATTTTATCTTCCTAAATGAAGAAAAAATAGGGGGTGTACCGTGATCCTGTTACACCCAATATAAGAGTCGAAATGTTCAACAACAAAAATTATAATTTAGAAAAAAGTCATCAATCGGTTTTTTCCAAAAAATTCGAAATTCAAAAGATTATCAAAAATTTAGAAGAAAAAATTGACTTATTCACAGCTTAAAATCGCCGCCCGTTAAACCAAAGCATAAAATAATTCGGCACATAATTTTCTGGAGTTCAAACATTTTTTGAGGAAAATACGAAAAAGAGTTATATAAATAACAAAAATTTT
The DNA here is from genome assembly GCA_028583605.1 of Dastarcus helophoroides. Lineage (NCBI taxonomy): Eukaryota > Metazoa > Arthropoda > Insecta > Coleoptera > Bothrideridae > Dastarcus > Dastarcus helophoroides. Next base: position 32,416,707 of record CM053334.1, read on the forward strand.
GAAAAAAGGCCAATTTTGTTTTTTAAAAATATTCTCACTTCACACTTATAGGGTGGCAAAAGGCATTAGAAATTTTATCTCTTTTTCTCACAACTTTTATAAATATAATTGAACAATAAGAAAATAATTCTGCTACCAGATATTTTATTTTCGTGGCCCGGTGCCGGGTCGTGACTAGGGAATTCGATCCCGATTCTTACTTTTAATCCCGGGATTTCGGGATTATGTTTAGTAAATCCCGGGATCCCGAGTTAGTGGAGTGTCTAGGAGTTTTGACCTAAGGATTTCAGTTACAGTGAGTGAAATTAAATAAACATATATGGAATGTTTAGCTAATAGTATTTGTAAAAAGTTTACCTATTAAAAAATTGTGATCTTTATTAAAAATAGTAATAATAATAATAACAATAATCCGGGTGTTTCAAAATAAGATGCTCATACTTAAGGAGCATAATCTTCTAGCAGTTTTAAGAAAAAAAGTTTATGTCAACATAGGTCCAGAACCGTTTTATTTTTAAGTTACAGGGTGTTGAAAATTAGGAAAAAATTTGGTTTTTCCTTAAATACTATGAAACCACTCAAAATATTTTTTCAAATTTTGGCAGTTACTAACTAGGATTAAAGACGCACTTTTTGCCGGAAAAATATTTGCTTTTCTTCCATCAGGGGCGTTCATGCTAATTTGTCTTTGAGTATTTTAAACAAAAAAACTGGTACGTCAGCTGCTTTTTTACAAATTAAGTACCAATTTCATAAACAACCTTTATTTCTTAGTAAAAATGCTTCATAGAATTTTTTTCGTCTGACGAACGGTTTTCGGTTAAAACAATTATTTAACTTTAAAAACTATGTTTAGTTAGTAGTAGTAGTAGTAGTAGTAGTACGGGTTTATTAATTTATTAAAAATAGTTATATCCCAAAAACATATAAATCCAACTTACATACTACCATAAATTTTTATAAAGAAACACTAAACAACAAAGTTGTTTTAAAATAAGGCATTAACTTTGTAGAAAAGAATATAAAATGCCCATCGAAATTCAAAGAAATAGATTTTATTTTTTTACTGAGAAACCGTTCGTCGTGTGAAAAATGTTAAGAAGGACTTTTTACTAAAAATAAAAAGTTTTACTTAAAGCTACATTTATTTTGAATTAAAAAAAACAGTGGCGCGATTTATTTTATATTAAAAGTATTCAAAGATATGTTAATCGAAAACCGTTTGTCACACAAAAAAAAGTTGAAGAGAGCATTTTTACCAACAAGTGAAGGATGTTTATACAGTTGATGCTTATTTTTAAAAAAAGCAGTGGCGTAACATTTTAATTTATCTATTTTATACAGATAGAAGAGTTTAAGAATTTAGGTAAGATAGCCCAAACTGTTTCACTTCATAAATTGGCAGTAAATGTGGGGAGAAGCAAAGGGCATATGAAGCTGCAGTATAGGGTTTGGTAGCCCAAAATAAACCCCCTCCTAAATTAAACCGCTTAATTTTTTCTATTTTCTTAAATTTTTAGAGCAATTTAAAGGGATCAATTTAAGCTAACTTACTCCACTAGGTGCACCTTACCCGGCCTTTTTACCAAGAAATAAAGATTCTTTATAAAATTGGTACTTAATTTAAAGAAAAGCAGTGACGCACCATTTTTTTTTTCTTTTCGTTAAGAATGCTCGATGACGTATTAGCACGGACGCAACTGATGGAAGAATAGCAAAATAATTTCCAGCAAAAAGTGCGTCTTTGTGCTTAGTTAGTATCTACCAAAATAAAAAAATAAATTTCGAGAGGTTTCCTAGTATTTAAGGAAAAACCAATTTTTTTCTTTATTTTCAAGACCCTGTAACTTAAAAATAAAGCGGTTCCGCACTTATGTTGATGAAAAGTTTTCTCTTAAAATCGCTGTAGGATTATACCCCTTAAGTATGAGCACCTTATTTTAAAACTCCTGAAATATTATTATTACTACTATTGTTAATAAAAATCAGAATTTTTTAATAGGTAAACTTTTTTACAGACACTCTTAGCTAAACATTTCATATATTTTTATTTAAATTCACTCATTGTTACTGAAATCCAAGGTTTTTACATTTTTAATTCTTCAGGCACTCCATTAGAGATTGTTTCGGTATTGAGGATTACGAACAATTAAGAGATCAAAATTTAGACCAAAATCAATGCATTTTCCTCTCTTTTCTAACTAATCAGTCTAAAAATGTCGGACTAACCAGGCATTAAATCATTCACTCTTTATGTTAAAGTATTCTTTTTCAACATCTCTTTAAACGTACATAAATTGAAAAAAAAACTTTATGTAACTAACTATGGAAACAAACTTTGAAAATTAACAAAATTCCCTCTTAACATAAATTGATTACTTTCATGTAACTCCCTAGTCACTAGCTAACAAAAGGCAAAACGTATTTAAAAATAATATTAACTACTGACATTTCTATTAAATATAAAGCTAAACTAATAGGAACATTCTAATTTGAATTACGAAGATATGGTCTGAGAAATAACAACACGTCCGTCACCAAACTTTTTGGTTCAAAAAAAAAAGTTTTATTTCAAGCATCATCGGTGGGTTAATTTAGGGTACTTTCTTTGAATAAAACTCTATTTTATATTTTAAGAAGATTGTCAAGTAGTAAGTGTTTCGCTATGTGCAGTCTATTTTGCACTTTTTTTTCAATGATGTCAATCCCGAAAATCCCAGGATCAGCAAAATTTAATCCCGAAAATTTCGAGACTTGAAAGCTGTCGGAATCCCTAAATCAAATCCTACAGTCACGGCCCACTGTTTAGGAAAGCTCGCATAGACTGTTCGTCTCTGGTCCGCGTGAATACAAATTGTCAAGCCGCTTCGGAAACCCACATCACTGGATCGCTTAAAAAAATGTTTTCGCGGCGCAGCTGATGCCAAAGCTATGTAGGCTTCACAAACAGTTTTTCCTTGCAAATATTGGATTTTATATCAAATTAATATCACTTAAAAATATGTAGTATTTTTTTCTCTCTTTTAAACGCAATTACGTTTGACCTAAGCATTTCCTGTCCTTCATACTGAGAGTATTGCTGTTTGATATGCGGTATTAAATAATTCCTGTGAAAATAAGCTGTGACCTTGGCTTCAGTATCATTTTCTGTATCTACTAGAGGCGACATTTTCAGTTAAAAATAATAAGTGATTTAATTAAATTGTTTATTTGTGCTTATTTTAATCGTATTTATTTTAAGTTTACAACAATAAATGTATAGGTAATAACAGAAAAATGCTACATTTGTAGTAATGCTCAAAATCTTTTTTTTTTTTTGAAGCGATGCATCATCATCAGATATTTAGTTACAATCGATTAGAAATAGAGCATGGTAATAAAATATAGTCCATTTCAGATAAATTTGCATCAGAGTGAAGTACTAAACTGTAATGACAACTACTGCAAGAACTAGTAATATTTAGACATGGTCGTGTGTCAGCGCTGTGACATTTTTTAATGATGTTCTAGGTTTCTTAAAATCCGAACCTAAATATTGTAACGAAATGTAAATTGTAGAATTTAGTACATAAGAAAAGTTTCTAGAAAGATCTGATAAGGGGAAAGCGACCGCGATAACGAAGCAAGCGGCAGTTAAGCGTTCCAGAAATTTCGGCAAACGATAAGCCTTATCTGCCAAAAACTTCTAGAACCCGGGGGCCAAAACTATATAAGGCGGTCACCTTTCCCTTGAGTTAGTTAAAATCAGTCAGAAGCCAGTGTAGTTAGTGAGTCAGTAGTTAAAAGTCAATAAGTGAGTTAATTATTCAGTTGTAGTGTTCCGAGTTAAGTTTGGTAATAAAGTGGGTATTATTCAACTCACGTGTTAATCAATTCGAACCGATAAAGCCCGTAACAACATCATTAAATATTTTGATTTGTTGTCGGTTGTTTTATCAGTGATTCTTTTATATTTTTTGTCAATTTCTGCTGAAAATTATTGAATTGTTAATAATGCTAATAAAAACAATATGGAGAACATTTAGCCTCATTATTTCTGCCAAACAACCTCTGCAATATAGGCAACACATTAATCATCAAAATATTTCACCTGTGAAGGCAGCTTTGATTCTCGTGATTTTTTTTAGTAACTTGTCTAAAAGTTTATTTAATACACAAGCTACTCATATGCATATTTATCTGAAACTAGCTGATATCCTTCCATTCCTTTACGTGAAAGAAGGTGGGTCACTTTTTTGAAAATCCCGACTTTCTTGAAGAATTCGATTTTTATTGAAAATTTCAACTTTTTCCTTAAATATTGATTTATATTTGAATATTAAGATTTTTTTTGGAGATTTTGACTTTTTGTAAATTCCCGTTTCTCTCAAATTCTGGCTTACTTGGATACTTTGAAATGTTTGACAGCTTTTTACTTTTTTTAATAATTTTTCTTATTATTAAAAATTTTCTTTTTGGGAAAATTCAATTTCTTTTAAAAGATTTCATTTCAATATTTTAATTTTTTTTTAATATTTTATCTTATCTCGAAGTTTTAAAGTTTTTGTAAAGTTTTGAGTTTTGCTTAAATTATGTTTGTTCTTACTTTTAAAAATGTTGATCTTTTTTGAAATTCGGACTCAAAATTTCAAGTTTTTTGCAAATCTGACTTTAAATTTGATTTTTTTAAAGCACTTTCATTCTTTTTGAAAATTTGAATTTTTTGATAGTTTCGGATTTTCGACAGCACTGACTCTTAAATTGTTTGATTTTTTAAAGTTGACTTTTTTCAAAATTTTGGCTTTTTCTCAAAATTCGGACTTTCTGAAAATAACGACTTTTTTGAAAAGTCTGACTTCGATTTCTATTAAAAAACTTGGTTTTCTTAAATATTTCGACTTTTTTTTAACATGGCGACTTTAGGTATACGAGGGCAGTCAAAAATTATCTACACTTTTGACATATTATTATTTATTATTATTCCTATGGGGTCGGTTATCTCTGCAGCACGGAAGCTTTCGCTTATTGTGCCCCCCACGATTATTTCATAATAGGCCTTTTCTTTTGAAAAATGCCAGAACCTCCTTTATGGGTGTTTTCACTATTGTCTTTGGTTCAGTCAGTGAATTTCCAAAGCTGGAATGTCTATCCCTTGCCAGAGCCAGACATTCACTTTTTGACATAACTCTGCCTAATCTGTGCACACTGATTTCTGTCCGCGCTTATTTTATTGTTATACTGTTGTGGTTATGCTGCAGTTGATCCTAATTCCTCCATTTGTCTGCCTTTTGTTGCAGATAGATCACTGCTGCTTCATGAGAAGTTTGCACCAAAGAGGAACAACGAGGTTTTTAAAAAGTTTGTGCTTGGTCTCGTCATGGATGATTTGATGGACAGAGCCATGACTCACATTCAAAGCAGATGCTACCTCATCTACAGTAATTGGCATATTCGCCAGAACCATCTCTGGAGCTTGCTGAATGTTGTCTTCTCTAGTGGAGGTTGATGGCCGTCTTGCTCCTCCTATGTTACACTTGTTCGACCACTTTTAAACTTCTCGGGCCACAAGAACACAGTTTTTCGTGATAGAGCACTCGGATCACTGTTCGTTGTTTCTCTTTGGTGCAAACTTGTAATGGAGCAGCCATGATCTATCTGCAACAAAAGGTCGACAAATAGATGAATTAGAATCAAATTTTAATAGCCTAACCACAACAGTATGACAATAAAATAAGTGCGGACGGAAGTCAGTGTACACAGATTAGGCAGAGTTATGTCAAAAGTATAGATAATTTTTGACTTGCCCCCGTATTTTGAAAACTTTGAATTTCAAATTTTCCATTTTTTTAATTTTCTAATATTTTATAAATTCAAATACTTTCAGAATGCATTTTCGAGTTGTTTGGTAATTTGACATTGTTTTTTGAAAGCTTTATCTTTTTTTAATTTCCACCTTTGTTTAAACTTTTCACCTTTTTTGAATTTTTGGTCGAAAGATTAAAAAACAACATACGTTGCTCAAACGTGTTTCGACAGCTAAGCTGTCATCTTCAGGTTTTTTTAAATTTTAACTTTTTCTCAAAGTTTCGACTTTTACATAGTAAAACTGACGTATTTAAAAAATTCAACTTTTTTTTATTTTCTTTTTTTGAAAAATCGGATTTTTCCCAATATTTCGACATTTTTAAGATTTTCGAACTTTTTAAAATTTTCATTTTTTTTGCAAAATTCGATCTTTTATCATCAAAATTTGGACTTTTTCTCGAAGTTGAACTTTATTCAGATTTTTTTTTTCAAAATTTCTACTTTTTTTCAAAATTTCCACTTTTTGTGAAAAGTTTGACTTCTTGTGGAAAATGCTTACCTTTTTCTTTAAACTTCGAATTTTTGTAACTTTGACTTCTTGAAAAATGCGCCTGTTGCTGAAAATTTTAATTCTTTTTTAAAGTATTTTTGAAATTTTCAATTGTATCTTAAATGAATTCAAAACTTAGTTAAATTTCTATTTAAATCATTTTAAAAAAAGAGTATTTTTCAATTTTAAACTAAAATCGAAAATTTGTCGTTTTCTTCCCAAAGTTTTTTAAAAAAAAATTTGAAATTTCTTCAACTTGTTTCGTTTTTTTTTTCAATTTCAGGAATTTGACATTTTCTTCGAAATTTTAAGTAATAGGAAATGAATAAAAATTTAAAATTGTTTCTTACAATTTTAATGTTTGTCTTTAAATGTGGCCCATGTTCTCTGCATTTAGTTTTAAAATTTTAAAAAAAATTAAAAATCCCTATTTGAAATTTAAATCTGCGAAAATATCGAACTTTCTGAAAAAATATCCGAAACATGTATAAATATAATCTCTCTTAATTTTGTTGGAATTTTGAATTTTTCTTCAGGAATCTTAAAATTTTATATCTTAATTTTTTAAAGTCGAAATTTTCATCTGCTTCCTAAAACTTCAGTAAATATTTGGAGTTCGGATAAAATAGTAGTTCGTCAAAGAAAATAACTTTCTAATGGATATTCTTTTCTCTTACTTCTTTGCATAATTAAGAGACTCAAGTAATACTTGACAAATCAAGCGAAACAATCAATAAGTAGGTAATCATACGTCTTTTTCGCTACGTACTCGTCTAACAAACCATTTCAACCAACTTGGATGATATTCAGTCGAACGCACGGTATATTAGTAATACTTTTTAACCTATCGATAGCTAGGAATAGTTGGATTAATTCTTAGTTTTTTTGTGGCATATACCAAATACAGTAATTCAGTTATCTTCCTTTAAGATACGTATTCAAATTCTCGAAAATATATTAGCTACATAAAATTGAGTCAGGACTGCATGGTGGATTATTTTAGCGCTATCATCTATTGTTATGAAAATAAACAACATGCATAACCCTCCTCGTGTATGATGTACTCTTGTACATCATCTTGTACGAATCTGTTTTTTCTTATTTCTTATTATGTGTGGTTCAATCCGTATTTTCTGTTTCAGCTTAAGCATGGCTATAAATATGACTTATTGTCCTCCAAATATTTCCATCTGGAACTTTTGGGTGGACCACGGCACGTCAACATGTTTTATGGAGACATTGTCTTCGACAGTAGTGGCAGCTTTTATATTAGTGGCTGGAGTCATACAACTCTGCATGTATAGAAAATATGGTTCAGAAGTTTCGCCGAACCACTTATCGAAATCCAAATTGTATTACTTACAAATATTTGTTATTTTATTAATTCCCATCCTAGAAATTGTTCGATTTATTTTGCAGTTAACTGTATTAGATGATAAACATCTATATGGGTATATGGTGAGTTATGTTACATTGTATAGAACTTTGCAATTATTAACTTTGATTTTAGATATTATCATTGGTTCTTACACTTTTCGCTTTTCCATTTTCGATATGGATTTTAAGAGTTGAACGACATTATTTGCTACCATCTGTACCGACCAGAGGTCATGGATTTGTGCTGTTATTTTTTTGGACCTTGGTTTTCTTTTTTGAGAATTTAGCTTTTCTAAACTTAGGTCAAGACCAATGGTGGTTTAAGCTTAAAACGTAATTGATATTCTAAAAAAATTGGTAACTCTCTAACTTTTATCACATTTTAGGCTATCTGATCACATTGAAATGGGCCTGTTTATAGCTAGATACATTTCATGTTTATTTATGTTTGTTCTGGGACTGAAGGCACCTGGTATTATGCAAAATACCGACTATTTTAGTTTAAATGACTCCACGAGGAATTTGACACCTCCGGTATGTGTGTTTTTTTTAAGTTTCATTTTCCATTAATTTTTCACCCTACTGCTTACCAAAATAGTGTTATTGCTTAAAACTATTTAGAGCGTTATCATGCTGGACTCGTAAAATTTGGAAAATAGGTTCCTTTCGCGGCAAAGATGAAATTATTTTTGCAATTTCGTATTCTAAGGGAGCAAAAAGTGGATAAAATGATTTTGAAACTAGCACGGAACAAAGTTAATACTGCATTCTATAACCAAAAACCAAAAATTGTGTAAATATTCTATGAAAAAAATAATTGAACACGTGTTTGGGCGATTTTGACAATTCAACCCCTACATGGGTAAAAGGAAGAGAAGTGAAGTTTTGCAATTAGTCTGAAACAAATCCAATAATGTATTTTATAACCTAAAATTTTGTGCAGGTTACCCCTGACAGAATTAATTAAACACGAATTTGACCGATTTGACGATTCAACTCTAAAACATTAAAAAGGAGTATCGCAGTTGCTAGGAAAAAATCTAAAAAATTATTTTTTGTCTTTAAATTGTGTCTAATGAAGATATGAGCTAAAAATTCAGCACATACTTGTCCTTTAAGAGGAGTAGGAGGGCATGAAATTTTAGATGCAGCAAAATTAATAAGGCGTTCAACAACCCAATATTCAAAGTGTCAGGAATATATGACAAAACTAACTAAAATTCAAACCCTAAGGGGGTGAAAAATGATATTGACAAATACCGAAAAAAATTGAAATTTCTTTAAGAGAAAAACTAAGTTTTAGGAATGATTTTCGCCCGACACAGCAAAATTATGGAAATTCGAAAACTTCGAATAGTCGAAATTTTCAAAAAATGTTTAAAACGTGGCGGATTTTTGCAATTGAAGACGGAATTATAAAATTTTTGAAAAGAAAATCGAATATTTTAAAAGTCGTAGTTAGAAAAGGGCGAAATATCAAAAATAAGCCTAACTTTAAAAAAGTCATAACAAGAAAAAGTTAAAACAATGAAAAATTGTTGGAATTTCCAAAAAAATAGTAAAAACACTGATAAAGACCTAAATGTTCAGTCAACATTAAAACAAATCAGAAATTTCAGAAAAGTCCTAGTCTACAAGAAAAAATCGAAAAAAAAAACAAAATTTTGAAATTTTAAGGAAAAGACGAAATCCTGAAAAAAGTCGAAATTTTAAGATTCAAAATTTCAAAAGAAATCAAAATTTTTACAGAATAGATATTTTTAAAAAGGTCGAAGGTTTTAAAAGTAGAATTTTCAAAAAAAAAAACAAATTTTCGAAAAATTGTTAAAACTTAAAAAGGTGGCCGTTATCAAAAAAGTCCAATTTTTCAAAGTCGAAATTATTTTGTTACAAAATGAAAAATTTGGGCGGAATTCTCAGAAAAAGTAAAAATTTTGAAGAAATGACGACATTCTGAACAAATATCGAAATTAAAAAACTTAATCTCGAAAAACGTCAAAAGTTTGATAGGTTCGAACTTTTTAGAAAAAGTAAACATCTTTAATAAAATCGAAGTTTTCAAAAAAAGGTAAAATTTTTCATTAGTCAATTTTCTTTTAAATACAAACGAGATAAAGTCATCATTTTGAAAAAGATTTGATAAACAAAACTTGTAGTTTTGTTAAATTTTTTGTTCTAAAATAAAAATTTTTGAACCATTCCAAATTCTGAAAAAAAAATCCAAAATTTCGAGAAAATGATAAAATTCTAAAAAAAAGTCGACATTTTTAAAGACGAAATTTTCAAAAAGATAAAATCTTCAAAAGAATTTTTCAAAAATGGAAATTACAAAAAAACTCCGTGAAAAAGTAAAATTTTGAAATAAGTTTAAATTTGCAAGTCAAAGAGTTAAAAAAAGTAAAAAATGTTGAAACGTCTAAAAGTCAAAATTTTAAGAAAAACCCTCAATTTAAAAAAGTGAAAATCTCGAAATGTGACATTTTCAAAACCTCAACAAAGATCATAATTTTCAAAAAAATCAAAATTTTCAAAAAAGATCAAATTTTCAAAAACTGACAATTTTGAAGAAAAATTTAAATTTTTTTAAGTAGAACTTTTTAAAAAAGTAAAAACGTGGAAATTTCAAAAATGTCCAATTTTTTTAAAAAGCGAAAATTTTGAAAAATCGCAGTTTTCAAACGAGTCAAATTTTCAAACAAAAAGTTAACACTACCGAATTTTTTTTAAAAAGTCGAAACTTGAAAGGTCAATTTTTAAAAAAGTTAAAATTTCCGGGTGATAAAGAAAATGTCAAAATTCTGAAAAAATAGAAATTTTTAAAGAGTTAAAAACTTTCAGATGGTGAATATTTTGAGAAATCAAAATTTTGAAAAAATGGGAAGTTTGAATAAGTGGAGGTTTTAAAATGTTAAAATTTTCAAAACGAGACGAAAACTTTAAAAACCAGCAGACGTTAAAAAAAAATCGAAATTTTTAAAAAAAAAATCGAATGTTTCAAAAATATATTTAATACTTGAAAAAAAATTAACAATTCCAGAAAAAGGCTAAATGAATGAGTCAGATTTTTCCGAAAAAAGTTCATGTTTTGAAGCCAACATTTTCAAATTTTGAAAAATGTATGGGGCATTCCATGTCAAATCAACCATTTTTAAACCTGACCACTTTCGACTTGACTGAAATTTTTACATGTTACATTACCCCACTAAAAACATTTGTGGACATTTTTTCAATTTTTTCCACCCAACCAAAAAAAAATTATGAATTAAAAAAATAGTGCTTTTGCTTTTCAAAAGCCCATAACTTTTTCAAAAACTGACTAGCCAAGATAATCTCTTTTTCAATTCTTTTGCTATTAAGGTGTCTTTAAAGAAAAAAATTTCCATGTTATATTGTGTTGTAATATTTCAATTTTTTTGAAAAAATCATCAATTTTTCAAAGCTCGCCATTTTTTGATTTATTTTTTTGTTTTTCAAACAAATTTTTGATTATTCTGCATTTAATGGTGCAAGTTTTGAAAAAAACTTGTTTTTTTTTTTCAGTCCGACTACGTTTGCCTGAAGAGTCATGCTCATATCAGAAACAGGCTAATTTAAAAAAAATCGCTTGGGCAGGTCAATTTTGTTTTTTCAAGACATGAATGTTGGTAAAGGTTAATTCTTAAAAGTTTAACCGTTGGCGGCGGAAGAGGTATAAGCATGTTTTTTTTAATAGCATTCCCCTTTTTTATTACACCATATGAAAGTTTAGATCTTTCTGGTTAATTTGGTTTGCAACATGTGGAGGACTGGCAGGGAAAATTTTGGAAAAAAATTGAAAAACCGGTTTTTTAAAGTTTATATCCAAAATATTCTCCACCAACCCCCTACATGTTGCACACCAAAATAACCAGACACAACCTAAGCTTTTATATGGTGCAATAAGAAAGGTGGATAAAAAATAAGCTTATCCCCTTCCCACCGCCACTGATTACATTTCTGATAATTGATCTGTACCAAAATTCATGCCTCAAAGAAACAAAATTAACCGAACCGAGTGATTTTTCAAAAGAATCCCAGTTTCCGAAACACGCATGACTTTTGAGACTCACGTATTAGTAAGATTGAGAAAAAACTATTTTTGCCGAAAACAAAAAATAGAAAAAAATTGGACCACTATCGAACTTACGCCATTAAACACAGAATAAATCAAAGCTTTTTTTTGAAAAATAAATATAATAGATAAAACAAAAATGACGAATTTCGAAAAATTTACGATTTTTTCCAAAAATTTGAAATATTACATAGAATATGACCTGAAATATTTTTTTTTTCTTCTAAAAAGCAGTTTAATAAGAAAAAATTTTAAAAAACCATCTTGGTTACTAAGTTTTTGTAAAAGTTATGAGCGTTTGAAAAACAAAAGCACTATTTTTGAAAATTTATAACTTTTTTTGGTTGGCTGAGAAAAATTGAAAAAATTTACATAAACGTTTTTGGTGGGATGAAATAATATGTAACAATGTTAGCCAAGTCGAAAGGGGTCGGGTTCAAAGGTGGTTGATTTAGCGTCAAATGATCCACTAAAATTTGAAAAAAAAGTCAAAATTATCAAAAGATGCCTTTTATTTTGGTCGAAATAAAAATTCATAAGGTTAAAAAAAAATTTAAGTTTCGAGAAAAGGTCGAAATTCTGAAAAAAAATGACCTGAAACTTTCGATAAAAGTTGTAATTTTCATACTGCCATTCCTTTCCTCATATCGTCAAGGTAAGAATTAAGGATTTGGAGATATAAATAATAAATACCAGTTAATTAGGTGGAAAACAATTTCGTCTTTTACAGTGCAGTTGGTCGAATTTCGACCACAAGCCATGCTAGTGTACTATATATTAGTCAAATGACTAAAAAATATTGCCTTTATAATTTATGGGAGTTTTTAATACAAGAAATATTTGATTGCCAATTAAATACTCTGTAATTAAACAGTCAAACGTGCTCACAGTTTATTTGTGGACACTGAAATTCCCATTGGAAAAATATTGCTTATCGAATTTTTCAATCTCTCTGTCTCTGTGTATTTGAAAAGATGAAATGTTTAACCTACATAATAAGGAAATGCCGATTACAATCTAAGACTTACTCAACAGGCACATTCTTCGTTAATTTTCTTATCACTTGTATCAATATTTACTAATGCACCAAATCTTTTAATAACTAAAAATAAAATGTCATCGCCTGTGACAGACAAAGATCCCGGCGATTTAAAATGTATGCAGGTAAAAGTGGAAATAGACGGAAAATCAGCATTAATGGTCCCACATTTTTGTCATGTACCTTTTAAAAGAAAAATTCGTCAGTTCGAAAATCAGCGAAAGCAAAAATGAGAGAACCAGGAAGCGCAGCAAAGTTGAATTTGATAATTTAAGCGTCAGAATCGCTTTGGAGGTATTTTGACATTTTTATTAATTGTTATTCAGTTTCTTGTCATGGTAACATACGGTACTTTGAATTTGTGTACACAGAGTGTCGAGAAAAGCGGAAATAACGGGAATGTAATACTGTAGGTTTATTTTTTTTTTAATTTATTAATATGTAACACGTTTTCAATAAGTAAATACGATAACATTCTTAACTATAAGAAATTTGAAATCCAATTTACCTAAAGAAAAATGTATGAAATTACCACAATTGGCATAGTTAATTTGGAAATTGAATATTTTGCATGTTACGTACAGTTACGAAATTATTGTAACTTATTTAACCCGACCATGGTGACAGGGCAGATCGAGCAAGTGCAGAATGTTTCGAGGCACCAATAAAAGTTATACTCTTTTGAAAAAGAAAATCAGTAAATTATTTTTGTCTTTTTGATTTTAAAAAGAGAAAACCAAAATAAGTGCTTTTATTTAATCGCGTACTCTCAAAAATAACATCTAATTATAATGAAAAACAGGGAGGCACCCAAGGGGGTAAGATTTTAAGCTCGCCCCTTGAACCTATTTGACATTTAAAATAAATTGTGGTAAGTATACAAAAAAAGAAATATGTTATATTTAATCTTCAACTTTAGAGAATAAATTAGAAATTCAAAGAAATAAGTTTAAAATTTCAGAAAAAACCATCCTAAATATTCAATGTTTTCTCAGTAATTCTGATTTTTTAAATTGTCTGTTGATTTTTTTCTGATAAGTCGAAAAATTAGTCTCAGAAATATAAATGTTGAGTAAATATTTTAAATTGAAGTTTATTTTGAATGTTTTCCCAATATCAGGTCTGCTGAGTGAATTTCCAAGCCTGGGGCAATTACGAAATGCGGACTCCTTACATTCTGTTATTAGATACCAAGGAGTAAAGATCTTTATGTTTCGAAATTGTGCTAGTGGGCCTCTACAGTACTCTGCTCAGAAAGTTAAGTGCAGAAAAAAATAATTTGATTGGCGGAAAAATAAAATTTTACTTTTTATGGCAGAAAATTAAAAAAATGGTTTACTTCACAATTTTGGTTTTGACGAGAAAACATTTTAAATGATCGATTTTTTCTTCTAAATTTCAACTTTTTTGACAATATACATTTTTTAAATTTCAACTTTCTTGTAAATTTTGACTTTATCAAAATTACAACATATTTGAACATTTTTGTCTTTGTTCAAAACTTTTTTCTTGAAAATTTTAATTTAAAAAAATCGGAAATATTTTAAAAGGATCGAATATTTTTTGGAAATTTTGATTTTTTTAATTATGTATTTTTGAAAAATGTAATTCTTTGAAAATTTACACTTTTGAAAACATTTATATTAATTTGAAATTTTTAATTTATTCTTTAAGATTTTAGCTTTTGATTTTTGTTGAAAATTTTGATTCATTTGAACATTCCTACTTTTTTTTTGAAAAGTTTAATTCCTTCTCAATTTCGCCTTTTTTGAAAAATTCGACTTATTTACTAAATTTCAACTTTATTTTCAAAATTTCTAGTATTTTGGAAGTTGTATATTTTTTTTTGATTTTGTCTATTAAAAATTTGGATTCTTCCTCAAAATTGCGATTTTTTAGTCATTTTGAATTGAAATACTTTTCTTTAAGACACTGACCTTTTTTTTTAAATGTCCATTTTTTTAAATTCTGACCCTTGTTCAAAGTTTGGATTGTTACTCGAAATTTTGAGTTATTTGAAAGTGTCAACTTTTTTCGAAGGATCAACTTTTTTGAAAATTTTGACTTTTTGAACTCTTTGACCTTTTTTCCACTTTTTTGAAAATTTCGACCTTTTATCATCAAAATGTCCTCTTTTCCTCGAAGTTGACTAAGATCTGGATTGTTTTCGACTGTTTGACTGTTTTTTCAAAATCTTTACTTTTTCTCGAAACTTCAAATTTTTGTAAATATAATTTTTTGAAAAATTTCCCTTTTCTTGAAAATTTCATTTTTTTTTGAGGAATCTGAATTTTCAAATTTTATACGATTATATAAAATAAATTCAAGAAATTTTTGTGTGTATTTGAAAATTTTAAATTTTTTAAAAATTTTGACTTTTTCTTAAATTTTGATTTGTGTTCAAATTTTGACTTTGCAAATTCGATTATTGTGAAATACATATTTTTTTTAACTTTGGCCTTGGCTGCTCAGTATTACAATTTTTTCAATTTAATTTTTTTATTTTTTTTAATTTAAAGTCGAAATATAAATTTTAAAAAGAGTCTTTTGTTAAATCCGAATTTTTCCCAATACCTTTGGATTTTTATTTCAATATTTTAACCCTTTTTTAGAAATTCGATTTTAAATCTCGAAATTTAAATAAGAAATTGAAAATTTTAAATGAAACTTACGAATTTTAAAAACATAAAAAAATAATTGAAGGAAAAGCTCAAAATTTATAAAATAAAATATTAAAAAGTTCATTTTTCTTTTCTGCTTAAGTTTTCAGTTTAAATTTAAAATCTTATTACTTTTTCCTTAAAAGTACGTTTACAAATATCTAATGTTTTCCTAGGATTTTGTTTTTTAACTATATTTTCGAAATTTTGATCTTACTTTCAAAATGTTTTTTTTTCTTGAAATTTTGATATTTCCCGTCATTTCAATATTACACTTTTTTTTTCATTATATTCTTACCAAATTAGGACTTTTTTCTCGAAATTTCGAGATTTTACTAAAAATTTCGTCCCTTTTATCCGTTAGCTAGTATTAAAACTTAATTTTCTTTTTGGAAAATTATATTTTTTCTCGACATATTTAAAATTCTTGATCTAAGCTGAAGATTTTATTTCTCACGTGATATATCAAATTTCTTCTCAAAATTTCGTTCATTATGTAGCATATTCCGTTTTTCTAAAAATTTTCAGTTTGAAATTTTTCATTTTTTATGCATTAACTTGAATTTAAAGCGTGACTTTCTATTCAAATTTCTTATGACACTTAAGTTTCTCTTGACAGTTTCGACATTTTCCTCATTTCTTTTCGCTTATATTTAAAAATTCAAATATCTTCTAAAATTGTGACGTTAAAATGAAAATTTCGAATTAGGAGTTTCAAAGTCGAAATTTCCAACAACAAAAAAAAGTAAATTATGCTAGTTTTCAGTCGAAATTTTGATTTTTGAATATTGAGAATAGATTTTAAACAGGATAACATGTGCAGTTTTCCCGAAAACTGTGGCTTTCTGAAAATTTCAATTTTTTCCTCAAAATTTCTACTTTTTTGGATTTTGTTTTTGGAATTGAATTTCTAAATTGAACTAAAAAAAAATCCCGAAAGTGTGCCTTAAAATTTTATTCTAGTTTTTCTGGACTTTTTCCTGATAGTTTTTCTCTACTTCTTTCTTAAAATTTTCGATCTCGGTGAACATTTTAACTCTCGACAATTCTTAAAATTCCTGGTCTAAACCGAGCATTTTTATTTTTCACGAATATTCAAATTTCTTCTCAAAATTTCAATCATTATCTATCAAATTTTGATTCGTTTCTTTAAATTTTGAACATTAAAATCAAAATAATTATAATGAGGTGAATGTATGTGTATGTCTTCACTATAGAATTTCTCAAGTCCAGGAACTTTATCTGTCTACCGGGCATGGTAGAACATGGTAAGGCACTCATCCTCCTCTGTTTAATGCAGTAAAGAGAAAATACATATCCAGCTGAGAGGACTTTTCTGCAAATTTAGATTTTCATCTCAAAATTCGTCCTTTCCTAGAAATATCGACCTTTTTTTAAGAGTTCTACTTTGTTTCAAAATCTTAGTTTCTCTGGGAAATTTTCACTTTTTCTAACGTTTTGACTTTTTCTCGAAATTTTCATTTTTTTCTTAAAATGTTAACTTTCTTCTTAAAGTTTAAAATTCAACTTTTTATGAATATTTCCGCAGATTTCTACTTTTTTCTCGAAATTTGTCTTTTTTTTTCTCGAAATTTTGACTTTCTTTCCCAAAAAAAGTTGGCTTTGTTGTATAAATGACGTTTTTTTTTTCGTCAAAATGTGACTTATCTGAGAAATTTTATTTTTTGAGAAAGTATTTTTTTCTGTAATAAAAAATTTTTACTTTTTCTCAAAATGAGGCGATTTTTAAATTCTAAATTTCATTTTCTCCAGATATTTATTTTTTGTTGTTGAATATTTCGACATTTTTACGTTTGACTTTTTTCTTAAGATTTAACTGTCTTTTAGAAAATTTGACTTTTTTTTTAAATGTTGAATTTTTAACTTTTTTAAGAATTTTATTTTTCTCAAAATCTGGTCCTTTTTTAAAAATTGACTCTTTTTTCTCATTCGACATTTTTTGTTTTTTGAAAATGCTATCTTTTTCTAAATTTCTTTATTTAATAGAAAATGGCCCAAACTTAAAAAAAAAGTAAAAATGTCGAAGAAAAATGTTTCAGTGGGCTATTCCTGAGTTAATTCTAAGAAAAAAGTTTTTATAAACCTGTGTCCGGAAATGCTTCGTTTCTGAGATATGGGATGTGAAAATCAGACTTTTATTTTCGATTTTTTTTAGACAACCTGGGGCAGTCACTTTCAGCAGCTGTTGTAATACTGATTATTTTTCTTATTAAACTATAAATTGTAATAGTTTTTGTAAATTTGTCAACAACTTCATTTAACGCCTAAAGGACTTAGTAAATTGCATCGTTGCAGGAAGTAAATTTCTCGAAAACGGTGACCCCTAGCGTTATTAATAACGTTTACCATTTTTGCTTAAAAAAGGTGTAACTGTATGGTTCATTCATTAAAAATCGAAAAAGTTGTCGATTTCTCACCTCAAAAATCCTGTTACCAAAAATTCATCTTTTGTAAAAGTTATAGAAAAAGTCGAAAATAAAATTCTAATTTCAACAGCTCATCTCAGGTTTATTTATACAGGGTGGATCAGAAAGAATAGGCCAAGGCTAAACTGGAGGTAATAGACATTAAAATATTACGACTGAGCTCAACATGTCTTATACCAATGTCGCTGGTTTAAGAGATACGGGACCTTCCGAGTTTAAATTTTATTCTGAAATTTCTCAATAACTCAGACAGTTTTAAAGCTGTAAATTTAATATTTGGGAATTTTATGTTTTTTGGTGTGAGAAGTACGAATTTTGGATTTATTTTGACCTTGCCTCTAAAAGGCGTTTTACATTAATATTTATGTAAATTAAAACTTTATTTTTTTTATCTGTGAATTATGCTTAAAACAAGTGAAGAATTTAAAAAAACGATCAATTCTACAAAAAAAAGGTGTTTTTGTTTAGGTCGTCTAAATTTGTTGGTTTTCGAGTCATTTATATTTAAAAGGTTCAATGTATTTTGTTATAATTTCTTTTTATTCTTAAAATACACAAAGATGCGGAGAAACAGTGAAAGCAACAGAATATAACAATAATAATTATTGGTAATAGAGACACTGACAAACCCTAAATCCAATGTTGGAACTGTCTACGACCTATTTCAATAAATTTTAAATTTCACTTTTTTAAATGTGAAAATTAAATTTCCGTATTATTTTTAAATGCATTTGGGACTTCTTGGATTATTTACCGCAACTCCTGAAGAGAATTTAATTCTTCCTGATGGACTAATTTCTTCAAATTTGAAAAAATATAGTAATCATCTGCAGTAAAATACAAGCACAAAAGATGCAATTTCTTAGGAGAGCGAAAGGTTGCACAAAACTGAATAGAATGAGAAATAGAGATGTAACAACAGAGTTAAATACATTTGATATAAACGATAAATAACAGAAAATAAAATTAAGTGGAAAGAACATGTAGAGCGAATGAATGAAAAAAGGTTGCCTGCCAAAGGAATATTTTGTAGATGTATTGGAAGAAGAAGTATTGGTAGGCCAAGAAAAAGATGGGTATCGTAACAGAAAATGCTGCGTAAAACCTGAAGTGAAGAAGAAGGAGAAGATCTGCGCCAAATATCTTAACCTATAAATTTAAGCGACTTAAGCAGAGTGCCTTTTCTTTTTAGAATTAATTGTTCCTTTATATTCTCTATTTGTTTTAAACTTAACTCAACAGACAAAAAAATATGTTTTAATTTACATAGTTAATACGGCGCAACTAAGAGAAAGTTGAAAATAAGCTTAAAATTCGTAATCCTTATACCAAAAAACATAAAACTTGCAATTTTTAGATTTATAGCATCAAAACTGTTTCTATTATTGAGAAATTTCAAAATAAAATGTAAACTTGGAACGCCCTTATTTCGTAAATCAGCGACATTGGTATAAGACATGTTAAGATTATTTTCATGTAGTATTTCCAGTTTAGCGTTGGCCCATTCTTTCTAACTCACCCTGTATAAGGTTTTTTTTCTTAAAATTAACTCAGGAATAGCCCACTGAAATATTTTAACGTACTCAAGATTATGCCCTATATTTAAATTTAAAGAAAATATTTATTTCCTACGAATTTTAACATTTTTTTTTATTTACCTTTTAAAACAATGTCAAAATGTAAAGAAAATAGTTGTAAATAATGAAATAATTTAGCCTCTTTTGTTAAAATTAATCTTCTCTAGGTTACATCTTTGTTCTCAAAATTTGTTTATTTTCTCAAAATTAGGCCCAAATTTTATAAAGACAGCAACATTTCGAGGAAAAATATATTTTTGGAAATTTTTAAAGAATTATTTCTTGGAAAGTTTAACTTTTGCTAAAAGTATGTCAAAATTTATGTAATATAAAAAAGCGAAAGCTCCGAGGTAAAAGTGTTATCAAACGCAAACATACATTCAACTAGGAGATTTTTTACAATTTTTTACCAATTTAAAAAAATATATTATCTCTCCCTACTTACCACCATGTATCGGTCTGAAAGTATTTTCCGTCCATTTGATAAGCTGGTCCTTAAATCTTCCTGTTTTAAAGATTACAAATTAGTTTAATAAGAAAACTACAATGATTGATTTCATTTTCATTGATTTTTCTTTTCCATGAGAGTATTTTTTGGTGAAAATTGAAATCTTCCAGTTAATTTTAAAATGTTCATGATGTGTCTCCACAGATTAGGAATATGTCAAATGATTTCTACTTATTCTCTGCAGAAGTTCGCTAATATTAAAATATTTTCGCGCCCACCTAGCATGGACCTCGGCTCCCGGGGTGCCGCAACGCAAACTTTCGAAACCGATGTACTACACCAGGGGTGGCCAACTTTGGTGCACATAAGATCTACTTTTTATTTTAAAATTGTGTCGCGATCGACCTATTTTTTAGGTAAGAAGGGGATGTTTTTGCAATGTGCTTTTATACCGACGTGCACTTTGGCGAGCTCCATGATTAAGGGGTAAATAATCTACATACATGAGTATTTATTTAATGGGTTAAAAAACTTATGTCCAGAGGAATTAAAACAACATGAGCACTTATTAATAACATTTATTCATTCAAACTTTTTAAATTAATGAGAAACCTGAGTCTGCATTTCCTTTACTAGTGCATCATAATTTGGAGTATATCCTGACAAAGACAATAACAATGAGTCCTCAGTATGAGAATCGGTCAGGACGGAACGAAATTTAGTTTTAGTCAATTGTAAATATGAAAATGCCGATTCGCACAGATACGTAGATCCAAAGCAAGAATAAATATATTCGCTACATTTGATAATATTGGGATACTTTTCTCGGTTAACATATTTCCAAAAATTTTCTTCAAATTTTCTGGCTTGTAAGATTAAATCAGATTGTAAAATTATAATTTCATTTTCCAAGGCGTTTTGCTCCATATCAAATAAGTCTGCAATTTTTTTGCTAATTTCCTTCACAATTAAATCTTTTTTGAAAGGAAAAGATGTAAATTCCACAATTTCTTTAATTTTTTTAAAATCTTGGAATCGCTTCTCAAAATCTTCCATTACATTTTGTATTTCGGCCACGTACTTGTCAATCTCATAAATAATATTTTTATTTTTTTGTAAGTTGTCTGCCATATTTGGAAAATGGTTCATATTATTTTGTTGTAAATCTTCTATCAACAAAATAAATTTGGTTTTATATGCATCTATGCTGCTAATCATATCAATTATTGTTTTATTTTTACCTTGTAATTCTAAATTTAAATGGCTTAATATGGAAGTAAAATCTGTAAGGAATGCTAAGTCACTAAGCCAGGTTTTGTCATTTAAATATGCACATTTTTTCTCTTGTTCATTAAGAAATTCTATTATTTCAGGCAATAAATAAATCACGAAATCGTTGCAGAAATTTACCTCTACTTAGCCATCTTACATCAGTATGCAATAATAAATCAGACTGACCTTCATCGAGTTTTAGTTGAAAAAGACGACGTTTGAGAGAACTGCCACGAATTGAATTAACACATTTGAATAAAAAGTATTTGTACTTTTTGGGTTAAAGTTTTTATGAGATACTTTTCGCAAACCCCGAACTTGCGAGTGATCGACCAAAATTGGTCTCGCGATCGACCGGTCGATCGCGATCGACTTGTGGGCCACCCCTGTACTACACCGTATTTTTTTTGAGTTTCCGGGTTGATGACTTGTTAATTACAAGTCCTTCGTTAATGATAATGATGCGAATTTACCACGAACCCAAACTTTTTTTAGGATCGGACTGAAAACCGCTCGACATGGCACAACTTCTGGAAAAAGGTCAAAATCTTAGCTCCATTTTTGTGGCCCAAAAAAGACTGTTGGCTGCAGTGCAGCGTTATAATTTGTTTTGTATTACTAGCGGGTGGAAGAGTAATAAATTTATACGTACCTATTTACAATAAGATGATTGGTAAGCTAATTTAAAGCTAATTCGCTTTGGATATTCATGACATTTTTTAGTGGACAGTATGGTTGTGCCGGAACCACTGTTCCGATGGGATTGGATTCTCATATACGTAGCCTTCAAGTTCCTTCAGGGAGGTGGAACCGGTGGTATGGGTTTGTTAAACAACCTTAGATCTCTTCTTTGGATTAAAGTACAGCAGTATACAACTCGAGAAGTCGAGGTAGGTTAATAAAAGAGTTCAACTTATTCTCAATATACAGGGTTATTCGCATTTGACGACATGCAAGATTATGGCTTTTATTATTAACACTTTATTACTTGATTTAAAAAAAGTTTGTTGGTGGTTGTGGGTGAATTGAATAAAGCCCACTGACGGTTATTTTAAAATTAATTTCATAATGTACTGGTGTCCCAAAAACACAAATCATATCAAAGTTGTATTTTTAATGGAACACCTTACATATTTTAACATTTTCAGATTCTAGGATCAAAATAAACATTGGCGTAACTGGAGGGGGGTCAGGGTGGTCAGTGCGCACCCTTAAAAAGCCCATTGACCACCCTAAAACTATCAGCGCCATATACCCTTCTAGTTCTGTGAGAACCCCACCTCCCTAGGAGAAAATCCTAGCTACGCCAATGACAGTAAAAGCGAGTTCCATTAAGGTTTATGTAATAAGAATTTTAACTTTTAAATTGTTAGTATTTATTTCACCTATTAAACTCGAAGATAATTGATCCCATAAACGAAATATTAATTTAGAAAAAATAACAAATGATTTTTTGCCTCATTTCCCAAAACCTAAATAAATTTGGATCAAAAGCATTTTAAACTTTTTACGTTTATTACGAAATAGGGATAACTTCAGAAGATAAAAATTTTAGGTGGAATTGTTTAGACACCTACACAGCTTATCCCTTCAGATGGCACTTGGGACGTAAAACTGGCGAAGTCTTAAGAGTAATGGATAGAGGAACCGATAGTATCAATAATTTATTGAGTTACATACTTTTTTCTATTTTGCCTACCATTGTTGACATTATCATAGCCGTTGTTTTCTTCATTCTGGCATTCAACGCTTGGTTTGGACTGATAGTTTTTATAACAATGATACTATACATAAGTAAGTGACTTTAAATCTAAATTCGCTAGTTCTACGTGAAAAATTGCAGTTTTAACCATTGTCGTTACTGAATGGCGGACAAAGTTCCAAAGACGTATGAATTTAGCTGATAATGAAACTAGAGCTAGAAGTGTTGACTCTTTGCTGAATTTCGAAACTGTTAAATACTATGGCGCCGAACAATACGAAGGTGGAGGCCTTTAGAGATGCTATACTAAATTATCAGGTGGGTGAAGGAATCTTGTAGAATTCTTCTTACACTTAAAAGTTTATTTTAGAAAGAAGAATTTAAAAGTAACATAACTCTAAACATGTTAAATACAATTCAAAATATCATAATTTGTGGCGGGCTGCTCGCTGGTAGTTTGCTTTGCGTTCATTTAGTCGTCGATGAGAACCAATTAACAGTGGGAGACTATGTCCTTTTTGCAAGTTATATTGTCCAACTCTATGTCCCCTTGAATTGGTTTGGTACTTATTATAGGTAAGAATCAAAACTAATAAAATTGGCATCTATTTTAAACTATTTCAAGAGCTATTCAGAAAAATTTCGTCGATATGGAAAACATGTTCGACTTGCTTAGAGAAACTCAGGATGTGATAGATGCTCCGGGCGCTGGTCCTATATCTGTTAAAAGGGGAGCTGTCGAATTCAACTAACGTCACTTTCGGATATTTACCGGAAAGACTGGTACTCAAAAATATAACGTTTTCGGTTCCAGCTGGTAAAACTGTTGCGTTGGTAGGTTTCTGCCTTGTTAAGAAACACACATGTTAGTTGCTACTTTTAAGGTGGGACCATCGGGCAGTGGAAAAAGCACGATTATACGATTACTCTTCAGATTCTACGATGTTGAGACTGGTTCCATTATTGTCGATGGTCAGAATATTAAAACAGTAACACAAGAATCTTTAAGAAGAGCAATAGGTGTTGTTCCGCAAGATACGGTACTTTTTAATAATACGATCAGGTATAATATTAAGTATGGACGATTGACAGCTAATGATGCTGACATCATAGAAGCTGCTAGAGGTGCCGATATACATGATAGAATTCTGACATTCCCCGACGGATACGACACCCAAGTAGGTTCAATATGCATGATTAAATTTATAAGATCAGTGGCACAATGACGTCAATCTGAATAATACATATTATTGTTTTAGGTGGGAGAAAGAGGTTTAAGATTAAGTGGTGGGGAGAAACAGAGAGTGGCTATTGCTAGAACTCTTTTGAAGGCGCCTACAATAGTGCTATTAGACGAAGCTACTAGTGCTTTAGATACCCAAACAGAAAGAAATATTCAGGTTTGTTGATAAGTCAATTTTTATATACAGAATAACCAGTTTGGTGGAACGGACTGGTCCTTGGTTATCTTCAAAAATTGAAATACAGAACTTTTGCCCCGGAAACCAAAAAGATTAAAAAATACAACAAAGGTTGCTCTAACGCGTTTCGACAACCAAGCTGTCATCTTCAGAGAGAAACTGTTTCTCTCTGAAGATGACTAGCTTGACTGTCGAAACGCGTTAGAGCAACCTTTGTTGTAGTTTTTTAATATTTCTTGGTTTCATGGGACAAGTTCTGTATTTCAAGAATAACCAGTGATCAACAACTTAGAAGTGTCCAAATCAAGCCACATTCCTCTACGCAACTATATCGAATCCGGCCTGGTGCGCATAAATGCAGAAATATAGATCTTTTCCAAATATAAACTTTTTTGAAATTGAAAAATTTCGGTTTTTGTAACTATCCAAACATTTTAAATTTTCCATTGTTCTCCTAGTTTTGAGCTCAAAAATGTCTTCTCTTAAAAATTTCAAGGTACATCGCAAAATTTCGATGTAAGGTTTTTCCATAAAATGTCAACATTCTACTTGAAATCTGAGTTTTTTCCTAATGTAATACGACGTTAATTCTAAAATTTGGACTTTACTCCTTTTTAATTTTTCAAAATCTCTGATTAAAATCGAAATGACACATTTTTACTTGAAACGTCGAGTAAAAATTTTTTTTATTATTATTTATTAATTAAAAATGTTCCTCAAAAATTCGATTCTTTTTCAATATGTTTATTCAAAATGACCACAACTTTGAAAAAGTTGAAATTTCCAAGACATATTATCTATTTCTTTCGAAATTTCCATAAAACTATTTGCTCGTTATTAATGCTGTTTTTTTTAAATTATGGTAAAATTTTTAGAAAATAAACAAATTTTAAGAAAAAGTGAGATCATAAGACATTAATTTACACTTTTTTATTTGAATTCTGACACATTCTCGAAAATTATAGAAAATATTTGAAATTCCTAATAACTGTTTCCCTTTGGCTACATTTCAAAAAAAAAATGAAATCGAAATTTAGAGAACCAGAAAATGTTGAATTTTGGGATAGAAGTCAGCCTTTCCGGAAAAGGCCAAACTTTGATAAAATTTGAATTGTAAAAAAAAGTTAATTTTTGTGAAGAAATTAGAATTCTTCGAATAAAGTTGGAATTTTGAAGCAAGGTGAATTTTGACAATAAATTGAAATTTAAAAAAAAATTGTACTTTGAACAAAATAACTATTTCCAACTTTAAAAAAGTCGAAGTTGATAAGATACATTTTTTTACTCTATAAAATTTCGATTTTATTTCGACGCGAATTTCGAGAGAAAAAACGAAATTTTGAGAAGCATAAAATGCTGAATTTTCACATAAAAATCGACATTCCCAGAAAAGAAAACAAGTTTGAGAAATATTAAGAAAAATAGAAATTCCAAAAAACATATATTTTCAGTAAGCGGTTAACTTTATTCTGATAGAAATTTTAGCGAAAATTCGAATTTTGGTAAGTCGAAATTCTGGAAAAAAAATAGAATAGATAGCATTTTCGAGAACTGGGGAAAAAGCGCAATTTAAAAATCTCCTAATTTCCAGAAAAATACCGAGCTTTAAAAAAACGAATTTTCTCAGCAATAGTTAAATTTTGAAAACAGAAGTCAAAATTTTGTTAAAAAACGAATTTCAAGAAAAAAGTCGAAATTTGTAAAAATACAAAAGTTCAAATTGTGAGACAAAAGTCGAAATTTCGGGAGAAATTATTAATTTTCCTAATAAAATTTGGATCTGATTTCAAAGAGAAACAATCGAAATTTTGAGAAAAAGACAAATTTCGAATCGAAATTGAAATTTCTAGAAACAGAAAATGTCTAATTTTGAAATAAAAGTCAACATTTCCGAAAAAAAACCGAAACTTTCATGAAAATAATGAAAAATTAAAAAAAAAGGAGACATTTTATCAAAGTCAAAATTTTGAAAAAAAAAGTAGAATTTTGAAAATTAATTGAAATTACGAAGCTGGAGAAAACCGACCAATTTAAAAATAGTCGAATTCAAAAAAAATCTGTAAATTTGCAGAATAAGACCGAGTCTTAAAACAAGAACAATTTTCTCCCCAAAAATCAAATTTTGAGTAGAGACGAATTTTGATAAAAAAACCGAATTTCAAGGAAAAAGTCGATATTTGTCGAAATACAAAAGGTTAAATTTGGAGAGAAAAGTCAAAATTTCGGGAGAAATTGTTACCAGTAAATACCAGATTTTGAGGTGAAAGTCTGCATTTTCAGAAAAAACCAAACTTTAAAGAAATAAGTTTAAACTTTCAAATTTATAGACAAATAGAATTTTTGAAAACTGTGTAGCCTTCTCAAAATTCCTACTATAAACTTACACAGCTTCCATTTTTCCGAAAATTTTGACTTCAAACGAAATTCCGGCTTTTTTTCTAGAAATGATGACTCTCCAAACTTGGATTTAACCTCAGATGGGCCTTTTCAAAATTTCGAATTTGAAGTTGAACTTAAAGAGACTGTAATACTGAGAAAAGTATAAACTTGGAATTCTCAAAAATTCTGATATAAAACCTGAATTTTTTATTTTTTCTCTAAAATTTTGGAGCTTTTTTGAGATTAAACCTCAAAAGAATAAATCAAAATTTCCAATCTGTAATCGGAATTTTGAAATTAAATTCTGAATTTTAATTCTGAAATAGACATTTTCAACAAAAATTCAAAAATTTTACTGAAAATCAAAAATTTTGAGAGAAAGTGAGAAATTCTAGAAAAAAACGTGATTTAAATTTCCGAACTGAAATTTTGTAAGCTAAAAAAAAATTTATTTCGGAACCACAACTTTTCAACACAAAGTCGAAATGGAACTTTTAGGGAAGAATTAAAAACTTTTCAATTGTAGCTAATAAAGTTGTGAAAAAAAGTAGACATTTTAAGAAAAACTCGATTGTTATAAATGTATTCAAGTTAATGCAAAATTTCGATCAAAGGGACAACATTTGTGTTTAAATTCTAAGATTCGGGAAAAAATTGAAATTTGTAAATGAAAGTCAACATTTCTTTAAAAAAAGTGAAATATCTATATATTTTGACTTTTCAACTTAAAAAGAAATCAGAAAAACTCGCATTTTTTAAGTTAGGGTAGAAATCTCGAGTAAGAAGTCGAAGGTAAGAAAAAAATCCTAATTTTAGGGTGAACATGTCAACTTTGGAGATTTAAATTGGAAATTTTCTGAAACATGTCAGCATTTCAAGTTTACTTTTAACGTTTTTATCTTAATTTGGGAATCCACTTTTATCGAAAGTTTGAAAAAAGTCGAAAACTTCTATTTTAACTTTAAAATTTTAGTTAATGTAAAAATCCTAAATGTGCACCATCGAAACGAAACTTTCGAAAAAAAACTTAACGTAAAAAATCGAGGAATTTAACCTCAGAGTTCCGAAAAAAGAGTTATTTAAAAATTGCAATTAAAAAATATGAACAGTTCTGAGGAAAAACGCAATTTTGAATTCTAACCTCAAAATTTATAGAAAAATTTCCAGGCCGTGCTCGAAATTTTGATAGGGAAATTTTTAGAAAAGAAATAAGTAGTTTCAGTTTGATCTAGGAAATTTTAGGAAAGAAATAAGTAGTTTCAGTTTGATCTAGGAAATTTTAGAAAAAAGTCAAAATTTTTTGCAAACGCTTGATATTTTTATTTAAGAGGAGGGTAATGCTTCCCTAGCTTGCATTGAGGACACGCCACTTATATACCTAAAAAATTCGTTTATTTCTACAATTGTGTTATTTACCTTATGATACAAAACAGAAAAAGACTGTTTTTATACATTGTTTTGATTAATTGATATTTTTAGGAATCTTTAAACAGAATGTGTACAAATCGAACAACAATAATAGTAGCTCACAGGTTATCAACTATCATACATGCAGATGAAATTTTAGTATTACAAGATGGGGAAATTATTGAAAGGGGAAAGTAAGTTACCTTTTTGTAGTTTAAATTTTAACATTTTCATGTGTTACTCTGTATTTTGAAATACTATTGCTTGATTTTAGACATGACAACTTGATTGGTCAAGATGGTGTATATGCCGGAATGTGGAAACAACAGTTGGATAGTAAAGAAAACACTGCTGACAATAGCATAGAACAAAGTCAGTCCCAAAGCGAAACTTGATCATTAAAATAATGCTATACTTGTATAAGTATTGACTAAAAATAAATGCTATTTTTAGTGTGAAATAGATTATTTAGTGCATTAAGTGACTATTATTAATTAAACTATAATATTTTGAATAGTTTTTTTCTTCTTCTTCATACAAAATTTTAAAAAAAATTTGTCATTTTACCGTATCAGCAATTAATAGTTGTTACATAACATGTACTTTGTCAGCAAACTATCATTGTCAAACCTACCAGTCTATGATTAACAAAAATCTTGTCAAATTAATCTTGAGTAAACCCAACTGGGGGCGCTGCTTGTAGGAGAAGGTAAGAAATAAGAATGCTGCCTCCTTGAATGCGGACATGTATCGCTCAGCAACTAATTCCACGCGAATTGGTTACCTCAGGTTGTCTTGTGTACGAAAGAAAGTTCTTGAATTCCTCCACTGGTGGTTTTGATTCCTCAAAACCACCAGTTCTTATGAATATCTTTCATGAAAGTACGTGCAGAAGAGAGCTGAGTCACACTAAGCGACCGCCCATGTTACAGTAGAGACTTAATGTTATCATTAGTTCGATTAGACCAGTGGTTCTTAACCGTTTACAGTTGGAAAATCATTTGACCAAATTTTTGTCTCACTTCAACACCACTAAATAGTTGGCAATAATATAAATTGTGATAAATTTTAACAGACTAATACCCTTGATAGCCTTACTATAGAGGCCGAATTTTTATGTTAGTGAACATTGTCCTTTCTTGAGTTTTTCGGCTTTTGAACCATTTTTAAGATAAATTGATTCCATACTTTTTGATTCCCAACGCCCTTAATTTCGCTTTGGATGGATCGTGGTCTAGAGCAGATCACACGCTCACATTAGAACACCGCGCAAATAAAAGATTGGTTGCTATCGCATCTGTGGCAAGGTATAATTGGTGGACATCCGTCCATGTAAAAGCACCATCATTTTGCAACAACGCTTGACGTTCCGTGACGCTTCTGGAAAATTAATATTCGTTCATCTAGCTTATTACGTACACTCCTTCCATAAGAATCTCATACAGAGGAAACCCAACTTTCTGTTTGTTTTCCCGTCGCCGTTTCGCTCCACCGATCGTTCCCTTATAAGAGATAGCTGCCCCATTGGTAGATGTTACACAGAACTGAACCCCTAATATAATAAACTAGCGTAACGAATTAAATCTGTCGTTGCTCTTGAATCTTACTCTGAGAATACATCAAGTGCTCGTATGGAAATCCAATCAAGTAAAGACTGTTTCTTCTCGATGAAGGACTTAGCAACGCACTAGATGTAACCGTTCACCTACAGTGTTTCCTAAGATAGAGTCCTGAAGAGGGATTTATTTTTTTATTTGTGAATTACGAGAAAAAGTCATTTTGTAAAAACTCCCGCTTGATCCTAAATCACTGAAAATTACATTATTTTTTTGATACAGGGAGTTCAATTTTGGAAATTCTAGAAAATTACCTGTAATAAACTGCTATTATTTATGGTAGCATCGAAAAATATTTAAAAATATGGTTAGAAACCTAAATTTGAAAGATACCTTTAAATTACTTTTTTTGTCTAAAAAAAAAGGTTCTCATATCTGCTTAATAAAACTCTCACTGAAAGACAACCAATAACTTATTCCGATCGGTTTAGAAGCATGAAATTTCGCATATGAGTACTTTATACATATGACGTAGGTGAGCACTAAGGGATTTTTGAAAATTCGTCCCACAAGGGTCTTGAAGAATAAAAATTTATAGGGTAGTTCCTCATTTTTGAAGTTGGAAATATGAAAATTAGTGTTTAGATTTCAGTTCATAAAAATTGAAATACAAATCTTGTTCCCTGAAACCAAGAAAGATTAAAAAACACAACAGTGGTTGCTCTAAAGCGTTAGTGTGTTTTTTAAGATAACCAAGGACCAGTCCATTCCACCAAAATTATGGCTTCAGTTTATAAATAACAGTTAGTGGTATCAGTGATCTTGACAATTCAGGGGGTAATCTACTTAAGATAATGCAACAAATCCGTCTTCGAAAATACAAAATCTGCGATAGTATCAATCAATTAAATTGCGAACAGTGCTAAGTATTTTGAAAAGAAACGATGATTAATCACTAAATACAAAATGTCTTTAGTTTTGCGAATCTATGAGAAAAACGGGTAATACTGTAGACATTTTTTTAAACAAGTGCTGTTTACCCATGCAAAATTTTGAAATAGTCACGATTTTCAGAAAGATCAAAAATTTTGGAGTCAACATTTTCAAAAAAGTAGGAATTTTAAACACTCGAATATTTGAATAAATCGACATTTAAAAAAGATAAAAATTTTTAAACAAAATCGAACTCTTTAAAATTAGTTAAAATTTTATAAGTGTTATTAGTTTAAAATTCAAAAAGTCTAAAGAGCGGACATTTTTAAATATAGAAATTTTAAATCGAACGGTATTTTCAAAATAAATGAAAATTTAAAAAGAAGGCAAAATTTCAAATCGAATTTTGAAAATTACATTACATTTTAAATTTTGAAAAAACTGGAAAATATTTTTAAAAAAAGCAAAATTTTGAAGTCACAATTTCCGAAAAAAGTTTAAATTTTCGTGAAAAGTTAAAATTTCAAAACAAGTTACGATTTTAATTTTGAAAAAATTGGCGTTTCTAAAAAAATTCGGAAATTTGGAAAAATGAAACATTTTAAAAAGTTGAAATTTTTAAAAATAGTCTACATTTAAAAAAATTTCAAGTTACATTTTCAATAAAATCGTAAATTTTTTCGAAGTCTAAATATTGAAGAAAAGTCAAAATTATCAGAAAAGTAGAAATTTTGAAAAGAAAATCGAAATTTTGAAAAGTTAAAAGTTAGATAATAAGAATCTTTTAATCGAAAATGTTCAAAAAAAATTAAATTCTGAAAAACATGTCGACATTTTGGAAAAGTCGACATTTGTAACAAAATATTAAAAAAATCACGAAGTTATTAATAATATTTTTTTTAATTCACATTTAAAAAAATGTCCCAATTTAAAAATAAATTTTTAAATAGTCATAGTTGGCATTTCAAGAAGTAGTCAAAATTTTGAAAAAAGTTTAATTTTTAAAAACATGAAATTTTGGAAAAAGGTGAAATTTTGGACCAATTGAAAATTGAGTTGGCCTTTCAAGAAGTAGTCAAAATTTTGAAAAAAGATTAATTTTTAAAAAGATGAAATTTTGGAAAAAGGTGAAATTTTGGACCAATTGAAAATTTAAAAAGGTCGAAATTTTTAAAACAGTTGAGTCTTCGAAAATCTCAATTTTCAAAAAAGTAGGAATTTTCGGAAATAATTGAAACATAACCAATTCGTAATTTTCAAAAAGTAAACATTTTAAAAAAGTCAAAATTTTCAGAAAAATTAGACATTTATAAAAAGAGTTTGAATTTTGACAAGAAGTCTAAATTTCGCAGAAAAAGTCTTTTAACTTTGAATAAAATCAAAATTAAAAAAAAATTAAACTCTTCAAAAAAGTTAACACTATCAAAACTTTTTATTGTCGAATTTTCAAGGAAATCTGAATTTCTCGAAAAGTAAAAGTTTTAAAAAATGTCGAAATTTTCAAATAGGCGAAATTTTAAAGAGTTAAAATGTTGAAGACAAACATTTAAAAAATCGGAAGTTTTGAAAAAAGTCGAAATTTTGTGAAAAATTCATATCTTCACAAATATCCAAAATTAAAAAAAATACTTATAAAAAATTTAAAAAGGTGAGGATTTTAAAAAAACCTAAATTTTGGGAGAATTTCGAAATTAAAAAAATTGATCCAGTTAACAATCATCTACTGGAATTAGCCAAATTATTATCATCATTATACGGATTCGGATATTTTTTTATTAAGGATAACCGACAGTTTCGGTTACAAACATGTGCATGACAGTTGATGGAGCTGTTTCGTAGTTTCTTCTGCAGACCGCTAGGTGTCTCTATACTTAGAAATTTGTGGTTACTTGAGAAAACACCACAAAGAATGATTCGAAATATTGAAATAAAATTTATTTCTAATCAAACTTAACGGGAAAATGAAAACGTAAGTTGATTTCTTATTATTGACAAGATCAACAATAATATTTGTTCTGATAGGTGTCACCACCTAGATGATTTTTTTCAATTCCTATCACAAGTCATCCGTTTTTTTTCCTCCAGACAGCACAGAAGGTTCACTGTCGCTACAAATTACCATTTGCAACATTTATAATTTTTTAGCCTATACCTTCAGACGGAACATTTATTAGGTTCGAGTTGGGTATGACAAACTGAAGACCTCTAACAAGATCGAAACTGGTATTTGATTCCCAGACTCTGAATTTGATAAATGTTTAAACCTATCGGTCTGTACATTATAATTCAGGAAAGAAAACTACAGATACGATCAACAGAGACTTATAAAGATACTATAGTTTGCACAGAAGCAGATATGCAAGTAGAATACCACCTAGCCTGCAAATTCATGCAGCCCTCTGAACTACCAACAGTGCCACCTAGCAAGGCGGTTGCTCTCTAGGAAAGTTCCCAGAAGACAAGGATTCTAAATGCACAGAGCAATAGGTTTGAAAATTTATTAGATTCGAAGTTTGGAAACCAAAGACCATAGTTTTCTCTATGGACCAATCAATAGGTGGCGGTAGTCTGAGAGTCACACGCTTGACGTTCGTTGATTCTTTAGTACTTACTTGTCGGAACATTTGTTAGCATTCGAGTTGGATATACCAAACTGACGAGATCTAACAAGATCGAAACCGGTCTTTGGTTTCCAAACTTCAAACCTATTGGTCTGTGCATTAGGACATAAGCAGGTGGTTATACCTTTGAATGATGTTTTAGTTTTATTAGTTATTGTTATTATCTCTTTATTTTCCTATATTTAACCTTGATTTTTAATATGTTTTGCTCAATTTTTAGAAACGAAATTTCGTTGTAATTACAAACTGCATTCTTAATAACAATTTTTGATGCCGCCAAAAATAACAGTTTACTCTTGGCCACTTTTTGCCACTTCCAAATACAGTAAAATTTCTCATAACGGACACTCCATTGAACGGACACCTTAAGTTACAAAGAGCATTTTAAAAACTCAGAAAAAAAAAGACATTTTAACTATTTTTGGAAATGCCTGTTTTTATCTCCAAAGACAGCAGGTTAAAACAAGACCTCTCAACTAGGGGGACGCGCCCCTCTAACCTCTTTTTACACCCTCGTGTAAAAAGATCACAAGGAGGCAGTGGCCCAAAATTTCATTTTTCTGAAAATTTCTATTTTTCTAAATAAATTTTTATTTATTCCAAAATTTCTACTTTTTTCCAATTTTTGACTTTTTCAAAATTTAGACCTTAGAAAACTTCATCTTCTGCATTTTTTTTAATTTGCTTTGGCAAATTACAACTTTTTTTAAAAATTTGGTTTTTTTAGGCTTTGATTATTTTTATTTTGAAAATTTCGAGTTTCTCAAAGGTTAAAATATTTTCACGATTTTATTTCAGATTGGGGACATCTTATTTCAAAATTTTGACCTTTTTAGTATATCGAATATTTTTCTCAAAATTTCGATGGTTCTCGAAACTTTTACTTTTTTAATAATTTGATTTCTTTTAAAGGTACGTCAGTTCTGTAAAGTTTTTGAATTTTATGGAAAATTTTCACCGTTTTTCAAAGATTCGTCTTTTTTAATATTTATTACTGTTTTGTCAGTAGTTCGACTTTTTTTAAACTTAGATGTACGATTATTTTCAAAATTTTAATTTCTTTGAGAATAACGAAAAAAGAAACCCTTGAGCTAGTTGCTAGAATATACTCAACTGGCTTTTTTTGTCACGAAATTTTATGCTAATTGTTTAATCATTAGATCAGAGCATTATTAAAATCTTAAAGCAATCTATAATGTAACTTTGGTTGGGAATATACATATTAACATAAGTGGAATCTTCCGATCGCTTTCAATATTTTACCAAAGCTATATAATACTATGATAATTGCTACTGAATTTTACAAAAGTAGACTTTAAAATAATCGAAGACTCGCAGAATCTAATTATTTTTTATCAATATGCAAAATCTTTGAAGCCGCACGCAATGGTGGCAATGGTGTAGAAAAATTTATTAACCTCACAATACAATCTTAATACGAGGGTTCCCTTTTAAGTTTTTACAATCGAACAATAGGTGGCGTTAATGAGCTATGACACCACTCGTTGATTGAATACATATTCAATCAACGCACCACTGTATTTGTGAACATTGACGTTTGTTATTGCGAAGTCAGTGACAATTTAGAAATGGACTGAGTAAGTTGTTAATAGTGAACGTTTAAAAGAAACAAGTTTGTGCAAAAATGGAAATCACCCGTGAAGGCTTACGTTGGATGATTTTTTATGATTTTAAAAAAGGCCTCACTCAACAGCAATGCATGGAATCGCCTCGTGCAACTTTTGGTAATGAAGCACCATCAGAGAGGACTGTTTACAATTGGTTTGCAGAATTTCGTCATGGTCGTGCGTCCATCAGTGATAAATGTCGAGAACGTCGGCCAAAATTGGACGTGACTTACAGACAGATAGAGGCGTCTCTTAGGATATCGCAGACTGCAATACAATCTATTTTGCATGAACATTTAGGTGTGAGAAAGATATGTTCCAGATGGATTCCGCATAATTTCACCGAAGCGAAAAAAACGGTCGTGCTGATTGGTATCAGCACACAACAGTCTGCTTTTTGGGTGTTTAACGATTAACCCAATCCCACCAAAGTTGTTCGTTCACGGAGCACTTCCAAGAAAATGATCGCTTGTTTCTTCGGTTGTACTGGACACGTCGTAACCATTCCATTAGAGGATCGAAGAACTATTAATACCGAATGGTATACAACAATTTGTTTGCCAACGATCTTCGATGAAATAAGGAAAAAGAACAAAAAACGTCGCATCATTCTTTATCACGACAATGTCAGCTACCATAAAGCACGTCAAACAACTGAATATTTGAAGGAGAATAATAATAATAATGTCTCATTGCCCGTATTCATCTAATTTATCGCTTAATGACTTTTTCTTGTTTCCCACTGTCAAACAAAAGATGCGCGGACAACGATTTTCATC
The DNA here is from genome assembly GCA_028583605.1 of Dastarcus helophoroides. NCBI lineage: Eukaryota > Metazoa > Arthropoda > Insecta > Coleoptera > Bothrideridae > Dastarcus > Dastarcus helophoroides. The sequence goes on from CM053334.1 coordinate 32,452,377, forward strand.
ACCTCAAGAAGCTGTTGAAGACTTTCAAAACCATGTTTCTACGATATCAGCTTCAGAGTGGAAAAAATGTTTCCAGAATTGGTTTGAGCGTATAAAAATATGTATAGACCTTAAGGGCGAATATTTCGAAAAGCAATAAAAAACTTTGTTTCGAACTTGTTCGTTTCTGTTTCACTTTTTGTAAAAACTTAAAAGGCAAACATTTCTGATGATTTTGAAGAGACAGAACTAAGCAGTAATTCAATGATTTAAGAGCCAGCGGGAGTTTTTAAAAAGATTGATTTTTTCTCATAAACCCACAGATAAAAAAGAAATCCCTCTTCAGTACTCTAGCTTGAAACAAACTGTATAATTCAACACAAATGGACTGAACTCAACAGAAATTATGTTAAAAATTTATTTCCCTGTGTTGTCTGGAGGAGATTTCCCTAGACATTATTTGTTGTTAATAAAGGTGTTCCCCACACTATCCGTTTCAAAAAAAAATGCGATCTGTTAAATAGGGGGATAGACCGAGAAAACTACCACCCAGTGTATCATCTTTATCAAGATTTTAGGAAATCATAATCGTTAGTGGTCTAAATCTAAATATATGTTTCAAATTTCAACACGATCGATAAAAGGGTTTTGAAGCTATTAATTAAATTATTTTTTTCTTGGCAGGTTCAAAGCGAATAGCTCGGAAACCAACAACTTGTAGTTATGTATTTATCGCCCTGAATGCACCGTCAAGCATTGTCAGTGAAAACGGACATCCTATATACAGATTATTTCGACCACATCCGTTTTTCTTTGCATGCAAAGAAAACCTCATTATTGATGACATAATTCGATGTAATAAAATTTGCATTTTACTAGGGATCACGATGACATGTCAGTTCGGACTTGTGTTAGACAAAGTAACTACCCTGTGACTGACAACATAAGAATTGTTTCTCGAAGCAAGCATAATATAAGTTGTTAAACGAATGTGTCGATACTTAACAAAAAATTAAATCAAGTCTACATCGGCCTTAATTTTAAACAGACTTAATGTAAATGAAATTAAAAAGTGGTATTGCGCAAACATATAAACATTCATACACGTGATTAAAATTTATAAAATCAAATATTTATAAAAGCGAATGTGACAATATATCTTTACAATAAAAACAATATTTGCATTCCTTGGCCCGCAAAGAAACGAAGCTAACTAAATTGCACATCTGCAGATTATTGTATTTAACAGCTACTTTATTTGCGCTACTGCCGCTTAATTTTATAGTTCACATTTAACAAATATTTGTTTAATTTGGCGAAACATGCAACATTTAATTAACCGATAATCTAGATCATTTTTAATAAGCCGACCACTCAGTCTTGTCGTTCGAGAGAAATTAAAAGTTCAAAATCCAAAATGAATTCAATGAGGCTACAATTACCAGCCTCGCAAATATACGATTCGCGATATTCGCCTGTTATGGTATGTATTTTTTATTTACCATTTGAATATAGTCGGGAATATTGTTAGATGCGGGCTGACCCATTTGGTGACTATATTAGGGAAATTAAAAAACAAGCGAAAATGGAGATTAAAACCGCCAAAGAAAACAGAAAAAAAGAGGAAAAAAGCGAGGCGGAAGGAACTGTATACATACCAAGGCAAGTGAAAATTGTAGCGAGATTAAACTTGAAACGGAGACCACAGATTTCAGGTTATTTTTTTCGAACGTTGTCGCATTTTTGGAACAATGTAATCTGGAAATTGGGGGAAGATTGGATATTTTTAGCATTTTTGGGAGTTATAATGGCTTTAATTAGTTACGGAATAGATAAACTCATTTTAGCATTTACTTCAGGTATCCATCGTATGGAAAAAGTATTTTGTAATTAAAAACAAAATTTTCAGCTAGAACATATCTTTACAGGGATATCGCTTACAACAATGCCGGGCGCTATTTTGGTTGGATCTCAGTGCCTGTTGTGCTTATTCTATTTAATACCGGTTGGGTTTTTTTAGTTGGACCTCAAAGTGCAGGTAAAAAGTGCATACAGTTTCATATTTGAGTAAATGACGTTTCAACTGTATTTGAACTCGTACTATGTTGAGTGCAGGGCTATCTTGACAGTAACAAAAATTAGTATATCATTCCATTCGGCGAAAGGATTGGAATATTTCTAGATACATAAGCCATTTTTTAAAAGCCACCAAAAAGGCTGTAACCAATATCGACGTGTCTGGTGGTTTTTATTAGCGTTAATTAAATTGATTAACGCTAAAGGGTCTTCATCCTTCAAAAATGGCATTTTATCATTTACTGAGATGATTGCTACTTTGATGTGCGTTCAAAATAAATCTGTGCTACTCCACAGTCACGTCACTGTCAGGCCTGTGCCACGTCATATGCCACGCTACTTTGGTGGGCGCTCTCCCTAAAACGTTGGATTCTTCACAAAAATTCGCAATTTTCAGGTGAAGGCGAATTTTTCAAGAAGTCGAATTTACAAAAATTAGAAGTTTCGGTAAAAAGTCGAAATTTTAAACAAAGGTCAAAATTTTGAAAAAAATACTCGAAATTTTGATATTAAGATATCGAAATTTTCGGAAAACGTGGAAATTCTAAGAAAAACGTCAAAACTTTCAAATAAAAAGTTAAAATTTTATAAAATCTAACTTCTCAAAACATGTCGAATATAAATAAAATTCGAGACTTCGAAAAAGTCGAAATTTTTGAAACAAGAAGTAAGATTCGAATTTTTCAAAAAAGTCCAAATTTTGCAGAAAATGTGGAGGTTTCAGAAAAAAATTGTTCCAAGATTTTCGAATTTCCAAAAAAAGGTCGAAATTTTGTGTCAAAATGTTCAAAGTTTTCAAATAAGTACAAATTAGCACAAAAGTAAGAATTTCCAGAAAAAGTTGAAATTGTCAAAAAGTTCAGAAAAAGTCAAATATTGAAGAAATGTCAAGATCTTCAAATAATTCAATTTTTCAAAAATAGTTGAACTTTAGTAAAACTAGTTAAATTTATAATAAAGTCAAAATTTGTATTGGAAATTTAAAAAAAGTGTTAACTTATCAAGAAAGGAAATTTTTAAAAAGGTTAATATTTTCAAAATGAGTGATTAAAAAAAGGCGAAAGTTTAAAAAAACTTTAGGACAAAATAGTCAAAAAATCTTCTAAATTTTGAAAAACGGGTCTGAATTTTAAAAAAAAGTTTATATTTCGGAAAAGCGGAAAAAAGTCAAAATATTGGCAGTCGAGATTTTCAAACACAATTGAAAATTTCGAGAGAAAAAGTCGAAATTCCGAAAAAAGTAGATATTTTAAAATATCGAATTATTTTATTTTTCAATATAAATCGAGTTTGTAAAAAAAAGGCCGGAATTTTTAACGGGTCAGTATATTCAAATAAGTCAAAATTTTCAATAAAGTCAATATTTTCAAAAAAAGGTCGAAATTTTCAAAGAAATTTGGAATAAAGACGAAGTTTTTTGGGAAGCTAAAAATTCTCAAAAATGTCAACATTTTGTAGTCAGAATTTTCAGAAAAAGTCGAAATTAAAAAATCTAAATACTATTCAGTATTTAGACTTTTTATTTTTAAAATTTGGCCTTTTTTGAAAATTTTCTTTATCTTAAAATATTCACTTTTTATTGGAATTTTTACTTATGTTTAAAATCTCAACTGACCAAATTTCGAATTTTTCTTGAATTTTTAACTTATTTAAATTTAAAAATGTTAACTTTTTTCGAAATTTTTATTTTTTGAAAATTTCGACTTTAAATTTAGATTGTTTTGACTTTGATCTGAAAGTTTTCAATTTTTTAAAAATTTTGACTATTTTTCTTATTT